>CM065914.1:23415000-25915000 GCA_033439115.1 Firmiana major
ACTTAATTTTCATATTATCGAGGCCTATTGGGCTCATTGGGCCCACCAACAATTTATTGGGCCTCGTTCTAATTCTCGAATAGCTCAATTTATTATTTACGACAATTTATCTAAATTTTCATAATTTAATTCATTTTATGCGATAATTAAATTCGAAACGCGCATAACGATGTAAATTGTCATAAATAAGGGTTACTTACACGAGATTCCATGCTAGTACGCAAATCGAGACTGTCTCGAGCTCTCGTTGGATGCCAATTGTCGAGCTACACAATTAAATATATTTTTGGGTAAACTTTCAGTCGATTGTTTATCAAATTAAATATTTTTGAAATTTAAATCGGTCAATTCGACCGCTTACCGACTTACCCGTAGCTCGCTTACATCATCGGGATTTTTTTCCAATTTTTTCTCTTTTTCTTTTTCCCTTTTTCTCCTTTTTTTCCCTTCTTTCTTGGCTGAACTGGTTTAGTCCGGTTCAGACCGGTTCGGATCGCTGGTTCACCCCGGTTCACTCCAGTTCACTCCGGTTCAGGGCCTTGCCAGTCGGTTCTCCACCGGCTTCCACCGCCAGCAGCTCCGTTGGGTCATCCGCAGCTCGAATCTGGCCTCAGCTTCGTCCAAGGCCACTGAAAAGTCATCGGTCCGGCCGCCTCTCTCTCGATCGTCAAAACCCATTTCGGGTCTTGGTCGTCGTCGACGATTTCCGCCATTTCGTCGGCTGCTACCGGTCTCAAAATGACCGGCTCCTCCTCCTGAACTCGTTGGTGGCCTCCGTTGATGCCCAGCTGCCGTGGATTGCCGGGACCGAGCCCTTCTCTCCCTCGATTTTTCCTTCCTCCGATCGGCATCCTCCGGCCACTATACGGCGCGTCTCCGATGGCTGAAGGATCGTCGGCCTCTCCTCTTCCTCATCGGCTCCTCGTCGGGGGTCGTCGGTCGCCTGTGGTGGCTCGCCGGTGATGGTTTCCTCGGTGGTTTTTCGTTCCTCTCTTCCTTTCTCTCTCCCCGATCCATTTTCTGACTTCTTTTTTTTAACTTATTAATTAATTTATTTTTATTTATTTTTATTTATTTATATTAATATTTTAATCATTAAATACATTAAAATACCCAAAATATCTACCAAAATTATTATTTTATTTCAAATTACTTAATTTAATTTTATTTAATTTATTTATTATATTTTGACCTTTTTTCGGGTATAATTTCTCTGTATTTTCGGGATATTATCCTTAATGACTTTTCGATATATTTTTCGATTATTTTCAGGATTATTTTTCGATTTAAAAATTCCAATTAATCCCGATTAATTCCCATAACTTCATATCTTGATCAATTTAACCCGAAATAAATTTATTTCACCTTTATTGACCAAGATTTCTCAATCCATTATTTTTAATTAATTTTTTCTTCTCGAAATTACTTCGACTTTCGATCTTTTAACCGTTTTGCCCTTGCACGTGTTCGAAGATTCCATTTCAGTCCTTTTGTATTTTTAATTTTCGTGTTTTAACTAAAATCGGGTCTTACAATCACTCTCCTCCTCGAAGCAGAAGGATCAACTAGAGCTCTCTCTAGCTCCCTGCCCTTTAGTGAAGCAGTCTCAACCATCTTCGGGTAAGCTCTAGCAATATGCCTCTGTTTCCCACAACAGAAACACACTATAGGAGTCAGCAGACACGGTCTACTTCCATGTGGCCTACCGCATCTCCTGCACTGATCAGTAGTAAGTCTCTCTCGTGCCTCCTCAATCTGTGGTCTCTTACCGAAGAGTTTACTCCCTCCTCGATAACTGAAACCTCTATCTCTAGCAGGCTTCTTCCTCTGTATATCTCTGCTCCGGCTAAATTTCCCAAACTCGAAAGCATTCCTCTCATAATCTTGCTCGTACAGTTGCGCCATGAGCACTGCTTCCTCATAGGTGGTTATATCTAATGGGACCAACTTAGACCGCAGAACAGGTCTCAATCCATCGATGAACCTGTGGACCTTCTTAACCTCACTATACACGGTATCTGGGTCATATCTCCTTAGGGATAGGAATCGAGTCTCATACTCGTCCACTGACAAACTCCCCTAGTTCAGTCCCAAAAACTCAGCCTGTAATTTTCACTGTGCGGTATCGGAGACAAACTGCCTCCTAAAGGCCTCCCGAAATATCTCTCAACTAATATATGTGTGTCGGGCTCTCAATATGGGTCGGGTGGTCTTCCACCAATGCTCTGCAGCTCCTTTCAGTAGGAACGCAGCAAATGCGACCATCTCCGATGTCATACACTTGAAGAATCCATAAAACTTCTCCATCTCAGCTACCCACTCCTCAGCAGCTATTGGGTCCTTGAACCTACTAAAAGATGGAGGTCTAAACTTCTGGAATTCTCGCAACCGATGCAGATCACATCCGTACCCTAATCCACTACTACCTGAAACTAGTGGGGGTGTAGGAGAATCTACAGTCCTTGGTGCATGTGCTGGCTGTGTAGGAGTATCAGGGGCAACTGCCTCTCCTGTCGCAGCTCCTGCCTCCTGTCCCTGCCTACCAGGCATCGCCTGTGCCAATATCTCTACTATTGTCTCTAAACTACGCTCTTATCTTGTAAAGTGCATCTCAGCACACTCTGGTGCCTCAGTACACCTGGAGTCTCATGGGTAGGTAATGGTTCGACAACAGCTCGTCTCTCAGGCCTATCTCCACGACCTCGAGCCCTACCTCTCGTACCTCTACCACTATAAGTATTTGCTATATAGGCAAATTTCCTGCATTCACAATCATGAATTTGTCCATCTCCTATCTGGTATACACAGTTATATCTAAACACAACACAGTACTATGGGGATGTACACTTTCCTATTTTCTAACACCGACTCACATCAGACCAACCTCTGCTCTGATACCATTCTGTCACGACCTCAATCCCTGACTTAACCAAAACCACTACAAATTTTTTGCATTTTTAACTTACCTTTCCTCTCATCAATGGTTGGGCTGTGATTCGATGTCAGAATCCTCGCTTACCATAACATTCTTCCATTTCCATACATACAAGTCAAATATAGTGACTGTAATTTCTTTTATAATATAATTGAGCTCATATAAAAGCTAACACAAATACATTCCCTATAATATATATCGTATACATCACTGTGCTGTTTCTATGTTTAGATACATAACCATACAAAACATGTATACCTGTCGATCGATAGGAAATAGCAGCGGACACATGAATACTATCCCTTAAAAGCTCTCACTCTACTGCTGATGCTCTGTAGAGAGATGTAAAGAAAGGAGGTGAGCATACAACGCGCTCAGTAAGGAAATCAGGCAAGCAAGTAGATATCTATACTATCTACCCAAAATAATGCTATGCCTCAAAAGTTATTTCCTTAACTCATTTTCAAAGCATGTCTTTAAATATATATATACTTGTACATATTAAATCCCATGTACAGAAATCATGCTTTCTTTCTCAAATGTAGGCATGTAGTGCAAAACAATGCATCTTTATAATATCACAACGTCTTTAAATAAATCATGTCATTTATATTTAAATCACAGTAAATATGGCATTTAAATCATTCAAAACACAAAATCGGAGTCCAACCCATCCCTCAGGTCTATCCGGAATTAAATCAGTCAATCAAGTGATATATCATGTGAGACTCTGTGGTGAAAATGTAAATAGTATCTTGGACTATGATCATATCCGACAATGTTGATCCCAGGCAACACAGTACTCGGTGTGCGGGGCATCACTGCTGCAACAGGAGGGGGGTCAGTCCATCACAACCGCCAGCTATATCCTCCTCAACTCCATGCCACATGCACAACAGTGTACTTCATGCCACATGCACGGTACAATGTACTCCGTGGACCCTACATCACAGTCGGGGTGCCTGCCATAGGTCTTACCCCTCAAAACCATGGAATATCATACCACGTCTCTAAATCCTCATGCGACCCTCTCATAGTGTGACACTCAGTCTACACGAGGCAATTAAGCACAGTTTTCATCATGTATTATATATTGCATACAGTGCGCGCCTTTGAGCGCGACTCATAGTCGACACTCTGTTCAAACACTATTCACATCACAAACTCAACTCTAGTGTGAGTAAACCTCTAGCAACTAGGTCAATGCATAGTTCATGTTTCTAACGACCCTTGACCCTTGAAAATCGGGGGATTTTTTTTAAAACTTCGACTTGCAACTTAATCCTTTATTCACTTAGGCTGTATTCCTGTTCAGTGTCAATCTTTAAAAATATTCCATTTCATTTATTCTTATACAAGTTTCATCCCAACACATTACTTTCAATAGATGTCTGTGCATACAAATGGTCTCGTAAAGATATAAGAATGTATACCTCACACATGTACAAAGGTAGTCTGGGGAAGCTTATATCCACCAGCCTACGTCATCTACTGTAATTCACTGCAAAGATTTGAGAGGTAGAGGGGTGAGCTTTTGGGAAAAAGCCCAGTAAGAAGATGTATTTAAAAACGGTCATAGTAATTCAAATATGTAGAAAACATAATAGTACGTAAAATGATTACTTTCTGAAATTAATATAAAGGACATTCAAGGATTAAGGAAAAATCGAAAACATCGAGATTCAAAACGTAATTCTCTATGTAAATGAACTTAACAGATATTATGTAAACTTTTCGTATAATCAGAATTCCAAAACAGGAATATATGTCAAATCACATAATATAAAATCATATTTTGAAAACAGAGTTTAATTTTCAAATAGAGACTACATCGGCCCAAGTAATTACCATGCGGCAAATAACCAAGTCATCCTCCGTAGAAGGAATTCAGAACCTATGGCCATGGTAAGGCTGTAGACAGAATCAAGGTCGTACAGCGTTCAGACACCCAAAGGTGGACTTCAGGCGCCACGAAGGCGAAGTACAGGCACCACAAGGGCGAAATACAAGCACCACGAGGGTGAAATACAGGCGTCACGAAAGCGAAACACAGGCGCCACGAGGGCGAGATACAGGCTCCACGAGGGCGAAATACAGGCACCACATAGGCGAGTTTCAGACGCCACACAGTCGAAGTTGACATGGGTAAGCATACAACATGAATGGCCTTTAGTCTCAAAACATACAATAGTTTTCATATGCGAAAACATCGAAATAAAATCATCTTATTTGAAAGATCATTTCAAAAGATATGCTCTTATTTAGAAGTCAAATTCAGCTATATGCAATTATTCAAGAACACAAATACAGAGAGCATAGCCTTGATCAGAAATATAATTTAGAAACATGCATGAAAATCATACTTCATGTCTTTGTAAGCTGTCCTTAATCAAGGTTCAGAAAGTAACTATTACCGTTTTAAATTATATCCCCTTACCTCGATTTATTGAAAGTACCAATTCGAATAGTGACGCCTCTAAGTATTCTCCTTTAAATCCTTCTACGATTCTCCTTAGTGTCTGTCTGTAATCCTTGATTGCTTCGACTTAGCGAGTCGACGAGCCCGACCCTCCCGACTTCTTTCACCGAAAATTTCAAATAAATATTTTTTATCGCCTTTTTCCTCGAGTTTTCTCGAATCCTCGGTGTCTTCGTTACTTCCTCCAAATATACACATATATATAATTTTATATATATATATATATGTGTGTGTGTGTGTATATAAATAAAGACATTACTATTTTTTTACTATTCATCAAATTTTTGAACTCTTTTCACCTTTCCCGCCATTCTCTTTTCCTCTTCATTTTTTTCAATGTCCGACCACTTTTCATCCTCCTTTTCTTCTTCTTCTCAGTTTCTACCTCACTTCCTCGGTAACTTCACCATCTCCTTCTTTTGGACACCACGGTCTCCAGACTCGGTCCGGCATCATCATTATCGCCATCATCATTTTCGCCACCACCTCTCTCGATTTCCTAGCTCACCATCTTTCACCTCTTTCTCTAGTCTATCATCATCATCATCATCATTCTCCTTTCAGTTCTGCCCCAGCTACCATTCTCCTCTCTCTCGATACTGCTATGTTTTCTCCCTCCTTTCTTTTATTCTCCTTTTGTTCCAGTACCCATAGTTACTGTTCATCGTCATCGTCGTCGTTTCCTCGCTGCCATCCTTCCTCCTCCCAGTCTCCTCGTTCCACTTTCAGCAAGCGAGAAAAAGGTGCTCTGCCTCTGTTTTCTGGCCTCGAATTATGCCATCAAGAACCGAGAGCCTTCAACCCACTTTCACCATCAGCAGCATCTTCACGTCCAGGACAAGGAGTTCTCTTTGTTCCAGTCGTGACCATCTTCGCTGCTCTCGGTGCTCATAACATGAATCTTTTAGCCACCAGCAGCAGTACAGAAAGCTAAAGCAGTGCCTAAGGCTAGCACTTTTATTCCATGTTTGGAAGCAACCTAACCAGACCTCGTTCAGTCTTCCTCTACCTCGCGTGACTCTTGTCTCTGCTCTAGTTTTTCTTTTATTGTTTCCTGTTCTTCTTCCTCAGTCTTTCATCATCCTCGTCCTTTTGATGTTTCACTCTATGCCCCCTCATTTTCAGTAGTCCCTTGCTCTATCTATATTCTTCCTTTTCCATCTAATAATTTCCTTCTCTTATTCCAACCACACTCTTACCTTTTTCTTCCGTGTAGTGAGCAAATATTGAACTACTCCCATCGAGTTTTGCTCCACCAGCTACTGAAGATTTCCAGCAACCACCTTACCTGCCTAATACTCTGTTCCTTTCCCGTTTCTTTTCTTTGCTACAGTTTCCATGGCTAGCCTATGTCCCACGATTTTTTTATCCCAATCAGCAACTATTTCAGTTCACTTTCAGGCCTTATACTGTAGTACATGGCATCGGTTGCTTGCATTAAATAGGGTTCAACTATATATATTACTTTTGTTGTTACGTACAGCAGGTTTCCAACCTGCACAAGCTTCAGTTTCTTTCTTTTCTTATCATGCCTAAGCTATTTTCAGGCTTTCCTATCTTCCTTTCTGCTGCTGTTCAATATATATATATATATACATATATATATATATTCTTTTTATCATTTCTCTTTTCTTTCGCCAAGGCTATCACCATCATCTGCTTTTTATTTTTATTTCTGCTGCAGTGTTGTAGGCTTAAACCTCACGGGTTTGGCTTCATTGAAAGCCAAACCACGTGCTTCCATTCTTTATTCCCATCCATCACCGAAGCTTTATTTTCCCTTCTTTTTCTGCAACTGCCTTGCCTAATCTCTGCTGCAGTTACTGACTCCCTTCACATGACTGCAACAGAGATTTGTTTTTCGATTTTTTTATCTACATTTTCTTCCATCTTTTCCACCGAGATAACACAATCACCATCACTCCCCTAAATTCGAGCTTTTCCTTGTTTCTATTGCTGCTGCTAACAGTAGCGTATATACCCATCTAATGAGACTCTCGGCCATGCTCCTATATATATATGTGTATATATTGTACATTTGTATACCTTTGTGCACATATATTTATACCTTAATCTTAGGAATAATTGAAGTATTACATATATATATACATGTAAGTCTATGTACTTAATTAAATTTTTCCTGTGTTATAAAAATAAGGTTAGTATAAATTCACTCATAGTCTCATATTTAATCTTAATTGCTTAAATTATTATTTATTAAAATAATCCAATACTTGAAAAATTCGCAGTGTTTACATTCTCTCCACCTTGAGAAATTTGGTTCCCAAATTTAGGAGTACCTTATTCCTTAAACAGATGCGGGTACTTCTCTCACATTAAACTTTCTTAGTTCCCACGTGGCCTCTTCCGAAGTGTGATACTACCATAAAACTTTGACCAAAGAAATCATATTAGGCTGTAATGCCTTTCCCTTCCTGTCCAGGATCCGAATCGATTTCTCTATGTACGTCATACCCTCTTTCCACCCTAATGGGTCATACTTTATTATAGGAGTCGGATCTGGATGATGCTTACGAAGCACCGAAACATGGAAGACGTTATGAATACTCATTAATTCTGATGGTAACGCTAACCTATGCACCTAGTCTTCCTCTCGGTATAAGATCTCAAAAGGTCCGGTATAATGGGAACTTAACTTTTCTTTCTTCTCAACCAATCGGTGGATGACACCTTCGAGTATGAAATACTTTGTACGGTGTCATTTCAATGCTTGAGTATTATATGATATTATGTGCAACTTTACTAATTGACAATTTGTCCTTCCAGGAGCCCTTAACATCTTGGCACATGCTTTCAATTCCATATAGGCTTGGGTAATAATCTCACATGCTTTTGGTTCTCTACCTTAACCTCCTAACCTATGAGACATTTAATCCCAATTTCAGTTATTTCTCTTATCGTACTTGATTGTCAATATACTTTCAAGAGATTTGGTAAGTCTTTACCATTCTCCAAATTCAGAGTATATCTCTATAGATGAGTCTTTGACGACATCAATTATAACAAAACTCTTCCTTTATTGCAATTAAGTCTCGCATTCGACACATAAGTATAAGAAATTTACGATACTTAGACTCGATAAGCAATTCATATCCTAAAGTATCCTTTTACCTCAAACTTCGAATCATCTTAACAGTCTTGGGTCTTTTTCCATTGATTTATAATCCTTGTTTGGGGAATCCAATTAACACTCATTCTTGATACAACGTGACCCAGAAGACTTTGGGTCTCCTTAAAAATTAACCCCAGTACTCTCCAAAATAGATCACTCGGTCTAATAATCCTCTTATCATATAATTCCTGTAATTACTTTTTCAACACTTCAAATTCAATCAAAATTGTTCAATACAGTGGTTTGGATAATAAATTCGATATCAAGTAATAAATCAATTTCAGAACCTCATCTTTCAATTTAGTGGTAACTTTGATAGATCATCCGAATACGTGTCGAAAATCCCTCTGCCTACTGAGGTGTCCTTTTAATCCGAACACGCCTTGACTTTATCAATCATGTAAGCAGTGTGACATTCACTTATACTTTTAGTTTTGTAATTCATCTTTTTAGTTACAGTGACTTTACTTTATCACTCTCACTACTTCCTTAGTACATCACTTTTCGGTCATTCTCTATACCTTGTCATTTTCTTAGTAATCTCGAGAGTATATATCTCATATTCTCATAGTTACGCCTTACGCAGTGCTCTCTCAAAATAACATCAAGTTGAGCTAACTTAGCTCGATTGAGGATCTCAGTACCTCCTATAAGTTTCCTGGATTTTCTCCGTTTCACATCTTTACTTATCCGGATTATTCCTCTTCCAAAGCTATAAAGTTAATTTCATAATCATCCATAGACTTGTTACTTCATGTTCGATTGCAATCATTTCATTCATAATTGCCACTTTATTTCATCCGAAATGTGCTGCAGCCTAAGGGCCTTCGGAATATATCCTATGTAATTTTTTGATGTCAGTCTTAGATTAAAGCGGGGAACTTCCCTCCGACTTTAACTTTTCATTTCGAAACTAATGCTGCAAGGGCTACTTTCTTTATAGTAGCACACTTTGAAAATCCGTGTAGCTTCTCCAATCCTTTAACACAAAAGTTGCAAAAGCAACTTTCTCAGTAGAGTTACTTCTAAAATCATCAATCTTTTCTATCTCATTCATTCAACACTCCGAATCACTGAATTCTTAACCTTGTTGAAAAATGGGGGCTTAAACTCTTGAAATTGCCCCAAATCTATTAAGCTCACAGTCATACTCTAAGAATCCATCCACGTTTTCCAATTTAATTTTTCAGTTTTCTATTTCAATTGGATTCTTGATTTCAGCATGTCATAGCATACTATCCTTTAAAATTAACTCGACCTCTATCTATTAGTGAACTTACAAACATTTCTTGACTTCACTGCCCTTAACATTAGGTCATACATTTTCAGGGATATAATTCATAATTCATACTCATAGACAAATCAATTTCCTTGTACTAGACCCATAAATTCCATTCGTAGTTTCCTTAATCTCATTCATTCAGTCCTTTATAACTACCGGGTCCTTTATCCCATTTAATAATGGCGATTTGCAGTTCTAAAACTGTCTTATCTAGTGTAGCTCCTACTCCTAACTCAAGTCATCATCATTCTGCTATGGACCTACTGGAGCATACATATTTGTAGTTCTGAAACATCTCTATAGGCTATGCGGGCGTATCGGGGGTAATCTGTCTGTCTATTCTTTCGTCTATCCCATTACCTAACATAGCCTGTGTCCTAATTTTTTTCCATAATATGTTTAATACTCCGCTCGATCCTAGCAAAGTGTATCCCAGTATCATCTGTCTTTTCCACAGGACCTGATGATGCATGCTCAACATCAGTTTCAATCTTAGAATCATTTAAGAGTCTCTTATGACAACTCTGCATGATTCTCAGGCCTACCTCTGCGACCTCTAGCCCGTGATCTAAATCCTCACGTAAAACAAACATTAAGTCTTAACTTAATTAGGTATACTTAGTCCACAACTAGACAAGTACAGGCATTTGGGATGTAATCTTATCCTTATTATTGACACTGACAGTACTAGACAGCCTTCACTCTGATACCACTTAAACTGTAACGACCCTTGACCCTTGAAAATCGGGGGATTTTTTTTTGAAACTTCGACTTTCAACTTAATCCTTTATTCACTTAGGCTGTATTCCTGTTCAGTGTCAATCCTTACAAATATTCCATTTCATTTATTCTTATACAAGTTTCATCCCAACACATTACTTTCAATAGATGTCTGTGCATACAAATGGTCTTGTAAGATATAAGAATGTATACCTCACGCATGTACAAAGGTAGTCTGGGGAAGCTCATATCCACCATCCTACGTCATCTACTGTAATTCACTGCAAAGACTTGAGAGGTAGAGGGGTGAGCTTTTGGAAAAAAGCCCAGTAAGAACATGCATTTAAAAACAGTCTTAGTAATTCAAATATGTAGAAAACATAATAGTACGTAAAATGATTACTTTCTGAAATTAATATAAAAGACATTCAAGGATTAAGGAAAAATCGAAAACATCGAGATTCAAAACGTAATTCTCTAAGTACGTGAACTTAACAGATATTACGTAAACTTTTCGTATAATCAGAATTCCAAAACAGGAATATATGTCAAATCACATAATATAAAATCATATTCTGAAAATAGAGTTTAATTTTCAAATAGAGACTACATCGGCCCATATAATTATCATGCGGTAAATAACCAAGTCATCCTTCGTAGAGGGAATTCAGAACCTATGGCCATGGTAAGGCTGTAGACAGAATTAAGGTCGTACAGCGTTCAGACACCTGAAGGTGGAGTTCAGGCACCACGAAGGCGAAGTACAGGCACCACGAGGGTGAAATACAGGCGCCACGAGGGTGAAATACAGGCGCCACAAAGGCAAAATACAAGCACCACACAGGCGAGTTTCAGACGCCACACAGGCGAAGTTGACATGTGTAAGCATACAACATAAATGGCCCTTAGTCTCAAAACATACAATAGTTTTCATATGCGAAAACATCGAAATAAAATCATCTTATTTGAAAGATCATTTCAGAAGACATGCTCTTATTTAGAAGTCAAATTTAGCTATATGCAATTATTCAAAAACACAAATACAGAGAGCATAGTCTTGATCAGAAATATAATTTAGAAACATGTATGAAAATCACACTTCATGTCTTTGTAAGCTTTCCTTAATCAAGGTTCAGAAAGTAACTATTACCGTTTTAAATTATATCCCCTTACCTCGATTTATCGAAAATACCAGTTCGAATAGTGACGCCTCCTGACTTATTTCACCAAAAATTTCAAATAAATATTTTGGATCGCCTTTTTCCTCGGGTTTTCTCGAATCCTCGTGTCTTCATTGATTCCTCCAAATATACACATATATATAATTATATATATGTGTGTGTGTATATATAAATAAAGACATTACTATTTTTTATACTATTCATCAAATTTTTGAATTCCTTTCACCTTTCCTGCCATTCTCTTATCCTCTTCATTTTTTCATTGTCCAGTAACTGTTCATCCTCCTTCTCTTCTTCTTCTCAGTTTCTACCTCACTTCCTTGGTAACTTCACCATCTCCTTCTTTCGGACACCACGATCTCCAGACTCGGTCCGGCATCATCATCATCGCCATTATCATTTTCGCCACCACCTCTCTCGATTTCCTAGCTCACCATCTTTCACCTCTTTCTCTAGTCTATCATCATCATCATCATCATCATCATCCTCCTTTCAGTTCTGCCCCAGCTACCATTCTCCTCTCTCTTTGTACTGCTATGTTTTCTCCCTCCTTTCTTTTCTTCTCCTTCTGTTCTAGTACCTATAGCTATTGTTCATCATCATCGTCGTCGTTTCCTCACTGCTATCCTACCTCCTCCCAGTCTCCCGTTCCACTTTCAGCAAGTGAGATAGAGGTGCTCTGCTTCTGTTTTCTGGCCTCGAATTATGCCATCAAGAACCGAGAGCCTTCAACCCACTTTCACCATCAGCAGCATCTTCACATCCAGGACAAGGAGTTCTCCTTGTTCCAGTTGTAACCATCTTTGCTGCTCTCGGTGCTCACAACATGAATCTTTTAGCCACCAGCAGTAGTACAGAAAGCTAAAGCAGTGCCCAAGGCAGTGCTTTTATTCCATGTTTGGAAGCAACCTAACCAGACCTCGTTCAGTTTTCCTCTACCTCGTGTGACTCTTGTCTCTGCTCTAGTTTTTCTTTTATTATTTCCTGTTCTTCTTCCTCAGTCTTTCATCATCCTCGTCGTTTTGATGTTTCATTCTATGCCCCCTCGTTTTCAGTAGTCCCCTACTCTATCTATATTCTTCCTTTTCCATCTAACAATTTCCTTCTCTTATTCCAACCACACTCTCACCTTTTTCTTCTGTGTTGTGAGCAACTATTGAACTACTCCCATCGGGTTTTGCTCCACCAACTACTAAAGATTTCCAGCAACCACCTTACCTGCCTAATACTCTGTTCCTTTCCCGTTTCTTTTCTTTGCTACAGTTTCTGTATGCACATGTATATACAATAGACCACTGCCATGGCTAGCCTATGTCCCACGATTTTTTTATCCCAATCAGCAACTATTTCAGTTCACTTTCATGCCTTATACTACAGTACATGGCATCGGTTGCTTGCATTAAATGGGGTTCAACTATATATATATTGCTTTTGTTGTTACGTACAGCAGGTTTCCAACCTGCACAAGCTTCAGTTTCTTTCTTTTCTTGTCATACCTAAGCTATTTTCAGGCTTTCCTATCTTCCTTTCTGCTGCAACGCAATATATATATATATATATATTCTTTTTATCATTTCTCTTGTCTTTTGCCAAGGCTATCACCATCATCTGCTCTTTATTTTTTTCTGCTGCAGTGTTATAGGCTTAAACCCCATGGGTTTGGCTTCATTAAAAGCCAAAGCAAACCACGTGCTTCCATTCTCTATTCCCATCCATCACCAAAGCTTCATTTTCCCTTCTTTTTCTGCAACTGCCTCGCCTAATCTCTGCTGCAGTTACTGACTCCCTTCACATCACTGCAACAGAGATTTGTTTTTCGATTTTTTTTATCAACATTTTCTTCCATCTTTTCCACCGAGATAACACTATCACCATCACTCCCCTAAATTCGGTCTTTTCCTTGTTTCTATTGCTGCTGCTAACAGTAGCGTATATACACATCTAATGAGACTCTCGGCCATGCTCCTATATATATATATATATATATGTATATATTGTACATTTGTATTCCTTTGTGCACATATATTTATACCTTAATCTTAGGAATAATTGAAGTATTGCATATATATATATACATGTAAGTCTATGTACTTAGTTAAATTTTTCCTACATTATAAAAATAAACTTAGTATAAATTCACTCATAGTCTCATATTTAATCTTAATTGTTTAAATTATTATTTATTAAAATAATCCAATACTTGAAAAATTCGTAGTGTTTACAATGTTTCAAATCAAGTACGAGCAATAGCTCCAGTACTATGTCATGTATAAATCATGAAGAATCGAGTACGAGCAACGCTCCAGTACTCTGTCATGCATCTCATGTAAAACTCGAGTACAAGCTAATCGTTCCAGCACTCTCTCATACATAAATCACATAAAACTGAGTACGAGTAATAACTCCAGTACTCTATCATGCATTTCATGTAAATCTAGTGCGAATCATAATCCCGCACTAATATATGTGGAAAACATATGAAATCCAGTGCGAGCTGTGCTCTAGCACGATTTTTTCTCACATAATATGATGGATGGCTTTTTAAAAAATGGATGGTTTACAAAATATCAAAATCAGCACTATAAAGTGTGCTTAATTCACATCAACCTTAAAATCATTAGCCCATATATTTATTCTTCTGCTAAACAGCAGTAAAATACTCAAAATGGTGGTTTCCATGCTTTTTACAACTTTTCACAAAAGTTGACTTTTTGACTAATTAGGGGTAAAATTGTAATTTGCCATTATCGGGTCACAATAATTATTATTCACTTTCTCTGACCCTCAGAGTTTTAAGTGACTGTAAAAGCAGACGAAAATATGTGCAGGTATCTCTAACTACTCACAAAAGTCCCTTACCTGAAATCACTCGAGAAATTTCACTTTCTCAACGCTGCTCGATCCAGCAGTCCGATTTGCTTCTCCAATACTCTCTGGAGCTGCATATAACCATTTATCAGGTTAATTACACTTTTCCTATTGTGTTTCACATTAAATACAGTCTATTTCCCTTAATGGGCTTTAATAAATCTTAATGGGCCTAACCATATCTTAAGCTCATTTCTATTTTACTATTCATTTTCGTTGGGCCTATTGGGCTTGTGGGGCCCACCAACTCTTATTGGGATTATTCGAGACCCATTACATCACATTGGGCCTAAATTAATTGGGCTTGGCCTATTGGACCTCTCGGCCACATGCCATGGCCGAGAGCATCCCATGTCGTCGGTCACGCCATGGCATGCCGTCCATGTCCATTTGTTTAGCCAAATTCACTTAGGCATTTTCACAAACACTTGGTTGGCATGTCTTAAGCCTTTCCTATAGTTCATGTTGGCATTTTATCAAACACCTTATGTGCCAATATCATACCACCATCCATATGAACAAATTGATTATAACTAACCATGCCATAATCATGTCTACATGCATATCAACCTATACATATCTTAAAATCACATGGGTATTTATCAAAACTCATATACCAACTTTCGGCCATCACATGTTCATAGTGTTTTCATGTGTTTCAATCCATAAAACATATACCAATCAACTCCATATAACTCATAGATTAACATATATGAAGTTGGAAGCTTGAAATTATACCTAGTATTTGTGTTCACACTTGGCCGAAACTTTGAAGCCTCATGGTTTACACACTATGGCTCCTTGATAGCCAATTCCAACATATGTCACTCTCCTCTAAATTTAGAACAACTTTCATGAAGACTGCAAGTTCCAAATATGCCTTTTTCCTAGTAATTTCTAGTGAGAGAAAGCTTAGAAAACTTTTCGATTATGGTTTCTTCACTTTGCTGAAAATGAAAGGATGAAGATGATTATGTGTTGGCTGGTATTTTTAAGTCCATTACTTAGTCATTAAGCTAAAATCCAGCCACCTTAATTGACTTCCAAAAAGTTTAGGTTATGGTTATCATTTTAGACTTTGTTACCTTTCATTAATGGCTTTTAACTTATTCAACTGGGCTTTCAATTGGGCTTCTCGATTTGGGCTTTTCCTTTGGGCTTTTGGGCTGAAATTTTTACTACCTATTGGGCCTTCAATTGTCTCAATATTAGGCCCATAAATTGGCCCAACAATTTGACCCATTTGGCTTCCCAAATTCGGCCCACACTTATGATACCTTAATGGGCTTTAAAATTTTCAACTTTGGCCCATTGCATTTTTAACCATTAAATTTAATCCAAAATCCTTCCGAATAAACTTTCCTTACTTTCAGGGATGATTATCTTGTATTCTGACCAATAATATTTTTCTCCAATTTTTTCTCCATACTTAGGTTAATTTCTAACCATGGTTAGTCAACTATGGTAAAAGTTCACTTTTCTTAACTATAGTTGACTTTTTCATTAACCATTGACTAAGTTGACTTTTTTTTTAAATTTTGAAAGTGTTATATCTTATGTCTTACACTCTCGTCTTTATGTTTCAATCGTTCCCGGTAGATAATTACACCCGAAACATCTTAACTTGCTAAAAAGGTCCATTTTACCCTTTTTAGCTTTTACTCTCGTTCTCTATGTTCGGAACTAAATCAAACTGACTTTCCTTCACGAGCTCTCTATATTTTCTCATTTTAAGTTCTTCTCTTCAATCAGAATGATTCAGATCCACTTGGTTTAGCCTGTGACTCTTATAGCTCACATTAGGCTTTTTATGTAGCTTTTGCGTGTTAAATCATTTTACTAACACTTTAAATCTAGTAAATACTCTTCTTATGATTCAACTATAATAATAGAGTGTTCATACACATAGGAATCATAAGGTACTGGCTACATAAAATGCGGGTCTGACAGTATATTTTGGACATCATTCAGAGGAAGTTACAAATAGAGTTCTTTACTCTGACCCAGAGGAACAGGTCAATCGACGAGTAAGAATCTAGATTTACATCCCTGGGCAGGTGTAATCACGACACTATGAACAGTGAGAATCGAAAGGTCCAAAAGTCATGTAAAGACTCAGACCATCTATTAGAGTCTGATTAGCCCCGTTAGATATCATTACCTAGACGAGGCAGTGCGCAGATCATAGGGTGCGAATAAAATTACGAGTTGCACGGCTCTGAGTTTGGGAAAGGTAATAAGGGCCAAAATAGATATAGAAAGAGAATAGTGGATGACAAAGGTGTCAGAGTGGGAAGGAGGCCATTTGCCAAGGGATTTAGAGCTGATGAGTCACAGGGTAAGATGATTAGTAAGCCTCAATGTATCCAGTTTCAGCGCCTACGAGGGCTATTGTGATTGAAGGACCCCGACCTACTACTGAGCAATGTAAGATGTGTGGTAGATACCACCAAAATAGGCCCCGCATCTTATTGACTAAAACATGCGTTAAGAGTGATAATACGAGCCATCTATTTAATTACTACCCAGAGCTAGGTGAGATTGCCCCAAAGAAAGGCAAAGAGCCTGAGAAAGCCTTACTGATACCTCTGTACCAGAAAAGAATATCACAGTCGAAGAGAATGAGGAAATAAGTTGTTAGTCAAGGGTGAGTGTATGCCTTGGATCTAGACACTATTAATGCTTCATTTGATGTGGTGGAAAGTACCACCCAGATTGTTAATATTGAAGCAATTGTTTTAACTGATCCTGATGCCACGCATTTATTCAAATCGCCTTCGTTAGCATATAAGTTAGTGAAATATGTGAAGCCTATACCCTTAGGCAAAATACTGATAGTTAGCACCCCAATGAATAATAGTTAGCTAACTGATTGTGTATGTAAAGATTGTGAGTTGAAAGTGAGGGAAAAGGATACGTCAGTTGATCTCATTCAATCGAATACAAATGATTTTAATGTAATATGGAGAATGGACTAGTCAGCTGCAAACTATGAGGTTGATATTGCTATTCTAAGATAGTGATGTTTCCACCTCTGACAAGTGTACTGTAAGTTTTAACAAGTAATGAAAGATGCAATGGTTGTAATTAAATAAGTGAATGATTGTACTAACGGAATGAATAACGATGTGAAGGTTTCATCGCTTATGTGGTTGATATGAATAAGGTACATCCAGAGTTGACAGATATCCCAATGGTCAGGAAGTTGCTTGATGTCTTTTCGCATGATCTACCAGGGTTACCACCAGTTAGAGGAAATGAGTTTTGTATTGATTTGGTACCTGGTACTGAGTCGATATCCAAACCACCGTATAAAATGGTTTCAGTGGAACTGAAGGGACTAAAAAAAGCAATTACAAGAGTTATTAGATAAGGGTTCGTCAAACCGAGTGTTTCGCCTTGAAAAGCACCGGTTCTGTTTGTGAAAAAAAATGGAAGCCTATGACTATATAGTGATTTTGATTGGTGAATAAGGCTACCATCAAGAATGAGTGTTTCCTTCCATTATTAATAATCTATTGGATCAGCTTCAAAGAGCGCAGATCTTTTTCGAGATCGATTTGAAGTCTGGGTATCATCCGTTGAGGATTTGAAATGTGGATATGCTCAAGACAACTTTTTATAACCGTTAGAATATTAATGAATGAGATATTTAAACTTTATTTGGACCGATTTGTTATCTTCTTTATCGATGATAAGTTGGTACATTCGAAGTCCATGGAGGATTATAAGCAACACTTGAAAACTATTTTACAGATGATTTGTTGAGTATTTCTCGAAATGGGCTGCTCCATTGACACATCTCATTCGAAAGAAGGTTGTATTTGAATGTGATGATAAGTGTGAAAGTAGCTTCTAGGAGTTTTGGTGTATTGAAACATAAACTGACCACCACATTTATTCTCAACATACCTAACAGCTTATGAGATTTCTTAATGTATATAGATACCTCAAAACAAGGATTAGGCTGTATACTGATGTAAAATGGGAAGATAGTTACATATGGATCCCGACAGTTAAGGACCATGAGAGAAACTATCTGACCTATGATTTAGAATTAGTAGCCGTAGTGGTTGCACTGAGGGTATGGCGCCACTACTTATACAGTGAGAGATTTCATGTATGCATTGATCATAAACGCCCTAAGTATTTGTTTGCACAGAAAGAGTTGAATATGAGATAACAAAGAGGGTTAGAGCTTCTGAAGGACTATGATTGTGAGATATTGTACCACCTAGGTAAGGCTAATGTAGTGGCTGATGCCTTAAGCAGAAAGAGCCTTGGGATGGTATCACATATGATGGTCAGAGAGCGTGAGCTGTTAGAGCAATTGTGAGCCTCAGTAGTGATGTAATCGCTTCTGATACTGACAGTGATTATGTGACGGCTAGCCTGAGATTAGAATCGGATTGGATTAATCGAAATTGACAGGCTTAGTGTGATGATCTGTAGGGTGTCGATAGTGTGAGTCAGATTCAGATGGGTACAGTGACAGAGTTCACAATGAATGATGATAGCTTACTGAGGTTCCGAGGCAGAATAAGTGCTCCCAAGGATCCACAGCTGATGAGATTTTTATTGACAGAAACTCACTAGTCGAGTTATACAATGCATCAGGGGAGTAATAAAAATGTATCAGAATCTCTAAAAGGGTATTGGTGGTCAGGCATGAAAAGAGACATTGTAGAGTTGTAGCGAAGTGTCTCGTATGTCAGCAAATTGAGGTAGAGTATCATAAGTCTGCAGGGTTATTGCAGCCTCTACCTATATCGACATGAAAATGGGAGCACGTTACCATGAATTTCATGATGGGTTACAGAGGACCCGCAGGAATCACGAGGCTATTTGGGTGATAGTCAATAGATTGACTAAGTCTGCCACTTCCTAACTATGAAAGCTACTGATACTTTGAGTGCGTGGGCGGATTTATGTGTAAGGGAGATTGTGGAACACCATGTAATTTTCTAGTAAGCATTGTATCAGATAGGGATTCGAACATTTTTTAGAAAGCCATGGGAACTAATTTAAGTGTTAGCACAGCTTCCATCCTCAGACAGATGGTCAGTTAGAGGGGACTGTACAGGTTCTGGAGGATATGATGAGAGCGTGTGAAATTGATGTTAAAAGCTCTTGGAATGATCACTTGTCATTTGCTAAATTGCCTACAATGATAGTTATCACTCGAGTATTGGGATGACATTATATGAGGCATTGTATGGCCGTAGGGGTTATTCCCCGATTGGATGGGAAGAAGTGGGTGACTAACGGATAATTGCTCCCGATTTGGTAAGACAATCCTCTGAGGACGTGCAGTTGATGTGTGAGAGATTAAGAACACCTCAGAGCAGACAGAAAAGCTAAGCTGACAAGAGATGGAGACCGTTGAAGCTCAAAGAGAGCAGGTCGTATGTTGAAAAAGTCGATTCGGGTATTAGACGGAAGGAGAAAGTGTTGAGGTCTAAGATGATCTCCCTAGTCAAAGTCCTTTGGAAGTATTACACTCCGAAAAAAGGCACACGAGAATTAAAGAGTATGACATGATAGACGTACCCGGAGTTATTTATGGACTCATTTGACTTGGTTTTAATTTAAAGGACCAAATTTCTTAAATGGGGGAGATTATGCAAGACCCAAATTTTTATCATATTTCCTTATGATTCACGTGATGTAAACATGATTATATAAAAATTGAATCATAAGAAAGTTTTACATGAATGAAAAATGCAAATGGAATGAATAAAAATTTTTGAATGCATTTAAAGAACAAATGGAGATTGAAATGGCCACATATTAAACGAATGAGATTCGGACCATTCAGATTGGAGATAAGAATTTAAAACACGAAATGAGAAAGGGTTCGTGAAGGGAAGTTGTGTTGATTTGGTCCCGAACACGTTAAAGGGTAAAACGGTCAAAAAGACCCAAAATTCGATGTCAATTCGGTAAAAAATTTACACTGTAAACATGGATTTAGGAAATCTTGATCAATAAAGGAGAAATAATTAAATTTCAGATTAAATTGATCAAGATATGAATTTATTGAAATAAACCGAAATTTTCACCTCAGGAAATTATCCCGAAAATATTAAAAAATACATTGGAAAGATAAAATCAGAAAATTAAATACATTAATTTATTAAATAAATAAAATATAATATTTTTGAGATATTTTGGCAAAATTACTATATTTTATTCAATTAAAATAATTAAAAGAAAGAAAGAAACAGAATCACGAAATCGCGATTCTGCAAATGAAAGGAAACAGAAGACAAGCGAGGGAAGCCGAGCCTTCCCTCTGCCTCATCGAACGGAGGCCACTGGCAGACGGACCCAGGCGAGATGGCTGAAGGGAGACGTAGCTGAGGCCACCGTCGACGCTGGTAGAGAGAGAAGAACAATCGGCGATCGAGAGGGAGAGAGAAAGAGAGAAATCGAGAGAGAGGAGAGAAAATGAAGGAGAGAGAGACGAACGGAGGTTGGAGGAAGGGGGAACGCCTTGCCATCGGCCAGAGGGGGCGACACGATGCCGATCCAGGCGTGAATCGACGAGAAACGGCGTCGAACGACGCGGGAGAAAAACAGCAGCGACGCCGAGGAAAGAAAAGGTCGAACCGACCCCATCGCTGCAGATCCAAGTGTGGCCACTACCAGATCCGTGCTTCGCGTGGCTAGACAGACCATCTAGAAAAGGAAGTTGGTGAAGAATCGATCGACGAAGCTCCGAACGGCGAAGGAGAAAATCGAACCGGACTGAATCGGGCTGAAATGAACCGGACTGAACCGGGCTGAACCGGATCGAACCGGTTCAGCCCAAAAAAAGGAAAAATGTGAAAAAATTTGATGATGCAATCGAGCTACAGGTAAGCCGGTAAGTGGTCAAATGGACCAATTTAATTTTCAAAACAATTATTTAAATATATATTTGATCGAATTTGACCCGAAAAATATATAAATGTGTAGCTCGAAAATTGGTGACAAACGAGAATTTGGGTCAGCCATGATTTGTGTACTATTATGGAATCTCGGGTAATTAACCCTTATTTATGACAATTTACATTGATATGCGTGTTAAAAATTTACCGCATAAATTACGGATTTAATTCCGTCTAAAATGAATTATATTCTGGAATTGGAGATAACTTGTCGTAAATAATTATTTGAGCTATCAATGACTTTAGAACGAGGCCCGATAAGTGTTGATGGGCCTAATGAGCCCAATAGGCCTCGATGATGTGAATAGTAAGTGGAAAATGGGCTTAAGGCCGATTAAGGCCCATTAAGGTGCAATCAGGCCCAATATGAGTAAACAGGCCCAATGTTGTAAATTAAGTCCAGTAAAAGTGAAATACGAGTAAAATATATTATATTTAACCCGATAAATGATATTTACAGCTCCAGAGAGCATACTGGGAGCTAAACGGATCGGGTGATCGAAAACGATGGAAAATGTAGAGTGATCAAAGAAATTGAGGTAAGGGAATTTTGTTAGTAGCTAGAGGTAGCTACACATATTTTTGGGTAGATTTTTGAATAATTAAATCGTATATAAATTTTGAATATGGAAAATATTGGTAGAGACCCGACATAGAAAAATTACCATTTTGCCCCTACTAAGGGAAATTTTGAAAAAGTTAGGATTGGATTGGAATATGCATAAATAGCATGTTTTGAGTGTTTTCACTATGAAATACTACTTTTTAGTAAATTAAATAATATTTATTTTAACCTGAAATGGTAAATGACGATTTTGCTCCTGTGAAGGGTAAAAAAAGTTCACTTTTAGAAAAAGTCATGAAAAACAGGAACTGAGTATTCTTGATGAATTTTAATGCTTTTCAACAAGGATATGGGTAGGCTAGCTGAAGTTTTATCAATTACATAAAATAGCACGTGGCAGGTGCTGATTTTGGTTTTGAAAACCATTCTTTGAAATTGAGCCACCTACATGATATATGTGGAAACAAAACGTGCTGAGAGCATTGCTCGCACGAGATTTGACATGATTTGTGCATGTGACAAAGTGCTAGAAGCTTGGCTTGCACTCGATTTTTACATGATTTTATACATGGCATTGTGCTGGAGCTTAGCTCGCACTAGTTTTCATACGAGTTTTGACATGGTGTTGGAGCAAGCTCGCACTAGATGTCCACTATACTTGTTGTCGTGCTTGAGACTACTCGCACGTGGTTTTATGACATGCATATGATCGTGGTGGGAGCATTGTGTAGACTGTGTGTCACACTAATTTAATATGCCCTCACGTGCATTTCGAGACATGGCGTTGGATATTGAGATAACATTGGCATGGGGTGAACGCTGTACCGTGTTTATAGCATGGAGTACGTTGTACTGTGCCGTGATATATGATGTGTAGTCTTCGGACTAGTGATCTAATTGGCTGGCGGGATGGTTTGGTACCCACCTCCTAGGGCAGCCTTAGATGTGATGTGATACTCCGCACACTAAGATCCGGGTAGCTTGGGATCACAGAGGATATGACCATAGTCCTAGAGTTATTACCATAATTCTTGCCTAGTCTCGCATGTCACTTGCTTTGCGAAAATCGCATGCCACTTGCTTTGCGAAATCGCATGTTATTTGCTTTGAGAAATCACATATTATTTATTACTTGATTTTGTGATTTCATGATTTTATGATGATTTTGGGGCGAATGATAATTTGAAATAAATGGCATGTTTTGACATAATGTGCATTATTTAAACAGCATGACGTATAATTCCATGCTTTATCTGCCATTTAACGAATTGAATTGTCGATTTGAAATAAATGTCATGTTTTGACTTAATGTGCATTATTTAAATAGCATGAAGTATAATTTCATGCTTTATCTGCCATTTCACGAAATGAATCTCTTTATACGAATGATTTTATCTGGCATAAAAGTATGCATGAAATTCGTATTTTAGAATGATTTCGAAAGAGAATGATTTAATGCATGGCATCATGATCATGTAGATAATGTGGTTATTATCTACTTGCTCGCATGATTACCTTACTGAGCGCATGGTTTGGTCACCCCCTTATTTTCCCCTCTTTTTAGAGCACTCGCAGTAGTTAGTGAGCGGCTGAGGACTTGCATTCTTGGTATCCGCTACTTTCCATCATCGAAAGGTATACACCTTTGTATCATTTTGTATCTAAACATGTAACAGCACAATAATCATTTTGGAATGTAATATGGGGGATGTAAATATTAGTGAACACGAACAAGTATAAAACATCAACTATAAAGTATATGTGTTTGCTTTTGAATAAATTAAAAGATAGATGGCATGGTAGATGGTAAAGGGTGACTAATACTGACTCATAGCCCAACTGTTTGGTGGTGAGAATGTTCACGACCAGAAAAGGAAAGAAAAAAATGAAAAATTTGTAGCGATTTTTAATAAAAAGGGGTCGTGACATCCCCCCTAACAAAAGGAAAAAAAACAACCAAGTCGGCCAAAAAATCAATTTTAAAAAGAAAATAACTAACAAATTTGACCAAAAGAAAAGAAAATAATAATAACCCAATTTAAATTATGAACTAAGTAAAAATAAAAAAAGTAAATAATTTCTTTTCATATTACCTTTACTTCAACGTGAGGCAAAGATTCTCCAACTCTTAATCAAAGCAAGGATAACAAAAGTTAGCTCTCAAAACTTAATACTTTCAATTATACACAACATTCAGCAAGTAGCATTACTAGCATTGCTCCTCTGTAAAAGCTTTATGTGTGGTGAAATTGCAAATCCCTATAATCCTGTAATTAGGATATCTTCGGGCAATATATAGAGAAGGTGAGCCCCATACACATGCTACATCAAGAATTATGTGCCCATCTTTTAATAGTGACCACTCATAGTATAGTTCCAACATTGCTTTCTCAACATCCTCCAAAGTTTTCGACCCATAAGAGATGCAACAACAGCTGCATCATTCCATACATAAAACAATCGATCAACTGCTAATGAAAATAGTACGCAAATTAAACTCTTTCCACTATAAACATTAAAAAAAATGCACTTGTATTTGGAATACTTCCCAAGAACCATTTTTAAGATAGAGGTTGGCAAGTCGTAATGTTGAGTTTTAGGCTTATTTGTCTTGATAGCTATAGGCATATCCCTTAAAGCTACCATGCAAACAAACAAATCAATGGAACGCTAATACATAAAATCAATCAGAGTAAGCCAAAAACACTTAAAATTTTAACATCTAAAAAGTGTGAGACGGTGAGTGAACTAGAGGAGGAGGTCAAAGAGTTACTTCAAGTGGAGACCTGTTCATGAAAGGACGTGTATCGCCTGGACAAGCATATACCTCAAATGAAGTCCCTAATGCTTTCAGTTTTTCTTCTTAAGCCTTTACAACTTGAAAAATCAGCATCCAACAGTGATTTGTCAACCATAATTCCATATATAATTGTTTATTGTTTTGGCTACTTACTTTTTTATTTCATTTAAATTTAAGAGTATATTACAGTACTGAACAAATTAAATTTGCAAATATATGAACAAATAGACTCTATGCTACAGGCCTAAAGCTCTATCTAAGGTAATCCACCACCATGAATGAATGTACGTACATAAAAACTTTCATTGTGTACGTACATAAAAACTTTCCAAGAAAAGAAAGCGTACACAAAGGATAATTACTTATATAACTTGAAGGAATGTACTCTCTACTAAGAAGATCAAACGGACAGTTTTGAAGCTGAATATAAAACTTTCAAGAGTAACCCTACCTAGA
This sequence comes from Firmiana major, assembly GCA_033439115.1. NCBI lineage: Eukaryota > Viridiplantae > Streptophyta > Magnoliopsida > Malvales > Malvaceae > Firmiana > Firmiana major. The sequence goes on from CM065914.1 coordinate 23,440,352, forward strand.
ACATTGACGATAATAAGTTAATCAAATCATAATCATTGAAGCCAAAAACAATTCCCAAAGACATAATTCATGATGGAAAATATCAGTACTAGAAAGTTAAAAGCTTATAATCAAAATATCAAGATAAACTTAGTTCACTACCAAAGAAGATATTGATTTTCACAGTCACTAATATGGCTTCAAGCAAGATTAAGAAACCTAGAGGCTTGATTTGGAAAGGCAAAATCTAAAAGAAATGAAGAACATATGTCCCGAACCTCTCTCTCTCTCTCTCTCTGTCCATGACTTTTACCTTAGTTCCAACAGTTGGGCTATGAGTCAACATCCAATCCATATCTCATTCCTTTATAATTAAATAAATTCATTTAAATGAAGTAGAATAGAACTGGACTTTTATATATATGTGCGAAAACGTTTACATCCGTTTCTATTATATACATCCCCCAAAATACAAAATACAAACTTTACTGTGTATTAATTTACATGATATAAAAATTTTCATCCCAAGTGTATACCTCTCTATACTGCTAGATGACTGAAGAAACACGATAGCAGGAATGACTGCAGAGTACTCACTACTGCATAGAATCTGTGGAGGAGAAATAAGGCAGAGAGCTAACACTCTCAGTAAGGAAAATATGAAAGCAGGTAGATAACTACACTATCTACATGCTTAAAATACATATACAGTCATTTTCCTTATAAAACATATGCATTCTTTTAAAACAACTTCCAGCAATGTGAAACCATTAATTCGCTAGATGGGTATATGCATATTCACACAGAATCACACAACTTCTCACAACATATTCCAATTCACGCAGTTCATACTTAGAAAATGCTTTACATTTAGCAAATCAATATACATGAGACATAAATTATGGGTTATCATATCCCCAGACACACAGCAGGGGGACATATGTCACCTCACACAGTAGTGACAATGTCTTATCACATAGATATAAGAAGACTTATGACTATAGTCGGATTCCAAGCAACACTGATCAGGTGTGCGGGAACCCTACGCTTGGGGAGGCGATCAACCATCCTTTCAACTCAAATTGAAATCACGGCACATTGTACTCCATGGCTATTGCTCACGGTACATCGTGCTCCTGTGGATCCTTATCACTCATTTTCATTGTCTCAAAATCTCGTACGAGCAGGTCTATGCAAGACACACAGCAATACACGACGACTCCAACACGGTTTTGTACTCATACATTATATTCATAAACCACATGTGAGCAGCTCAATACAAGAAACATAGCAATACATGAAGACTCTAGCATGGTTTTACTTAACACACGACATAATCATAAAAACCTCGTGCGAGCATGTAAGACCCGAATTTAATAAAAATACGAAAACTAAATAAGAAAAGATAGAGGAAGTATGAAGGAAGTCGGGTTAAATTAATCCCGAACACGTGTAAGGGCAAAACGGTCAAAGGACCGAAAGCCGGAGTAAATTCGATAAGGAAATTTAATTAAAAATAAGGATTTAAGAAATCTTGGTCAATAAAGATGAAATAAAATTATTTCGGATTAAATTGATCAAGATATTAATTTATTGGAATTAATCGGGATTAATCGGGATTTTTAGTTCAGAAAAATAATCCCGAAAATAATCGAAAAATATACTGAAAAGTCACTCGGGACAATATCCCGAAAATACGGAGCAATTATACCCGAAAAATAGGTTAAAATATAATAAATAAATTAAATAAAATTAAATTAATTAATTTAGAATAAAATAATAATTTTAAGGGATATTTGGGTATTTTTAGTGTATTTTAATAAATAAAAATAAATTGTTAAATAAGATAATAAATTGTAAAAAAAAAAAAAAAAAAAGAGAATTGAAAAAAAAAAAAAGAGAGGAAAGTCATCGGGGAGAGAGAAACGGAAGACCCGAAGAAGACCAAAGGAGGCCCGATCACCGTCCGGCGGCCAACGGCCCGGCCAAGGGCCGGAAAAGAAAGAGGGGACGCCGATGAGCACGATGGTACCGGCGGTGTAGCCAACCGACGCCGGAGGAAGCCGATCGGAGGAGGAGAAGGCCGACGGGATTGAGGGGCTCGGTCCCGGCGAACGGCGGCGATCCGACCAGAACCAAGGCCCGATTTGGAGAGCCCAGTCGACGGCGGTGCTTTTGGCACCGGTGGCACTCAGCGAGACGGCCGGAATCGGCGGCGACGGCCAAGGGAAGAGAATGGGTCCGACGGCGAGGAGAGAAGAGGCCGGACCGGCGGCATTCCGGCTGCCTTGGGCGAATCCGAGCCCAGATTCGAGGTGCGGACGGCCTTGCGGAGCTGCTGGCGGTGGAAGCCGGTGGAGAACCGACCGGCAAGGCAGTGAACCGGCAGTGAACCGGCCGAACCGGAGAAAAACCGGCGGTCTGACCGGTCCGAACCGGACTGAACCGGTTCAGCCAAAAAGAGGGGAAAAAAGGGAGAAAAAGGAAAAAGGAAAAAGAGGAAAAAATTGGGGAAAATTTCGGTGATGCAATCGAGCTTCGGGTAAGTCGATAAGCGGTCAAATTGACTGATTTAAATTTGGAATATTTTATTTAATTAATTTTGGGCTGAGAACTTACCTGGAAAAATTGTGGAATTGTGTAGCTCGACGATTGGCATCCACCGAGGGCTCGAGACAGCCTCGATTTGCGGACTAGCATGGAATCTCGGGTAAGTGACCCCTATTTACGACAATTTCCTCGTTATGCGTGATATTGATTAAATTTACGCATAAATTGAATTAATTTATGGAAATTTAGATTAATTGTCGTAAATATTAAATTTAGCTATTCGAGAATTAGAACGAGGCTCAATAAATTATTGATGGGCCCAATGAGCCCAATAGGCCTCGATAAAGAGAAAATTAAGTGGAAAACGGGCTTAAGGCCGATTAAGGCCCATTAAGGTGCAATCGGGCCCAATAGGGGTAAACGGGCCCAATGATTTAAATTAAGCCCAGAAAAGATTAAGTACAATTAAATCATAATATCTGACCTGAGGAATATTAATACGCAGTTCCGGGCATTGGATTGGAAACATATCGGACTGCGCGATGGGACTACATTGGAAAAGAGAAAGGTCAGACTCGACGAGAATCGAGGTAAGGGAATTCTGCGGACTGCTAGAGGTAACAGTACGCAATTTTAAATTCATATGCAGTCCTTTAAAATATCCTGAAGGGTCTAGAGGTCAAATAATAATTTTAGTGCCCCGAATGGGCAAATTACTAAAATACCCTTGTTAAGGGTAAAATTCTAAAAATCTAGGAAAAATTGGGAGGAGCAAGGACAAGAGGTTCCTGCTCGTTCTGGAGATATTTCAACGCATGCATGAGTAGGCTGGCTCGCCTTGAAAGAAAGTGCACCGCATTGCATACTTTCAACGTGAAATTGATTTGAAAACTGTTTTGAGTAAATAGAGCCGCCTACGTGTTTTATTGACATATGACGTGCTAGAGCTCAGCTCGCACGGTAATTTCGATTTGTGTGATGCATGCATTAGTGCTGGAGCGAGAGCTCGCACTAGAGTTTTACATGCATAGGTGCTAGAGTATAACTCGCACCAGATTTCACATGCTCTTTCGTGACACGGTGCTAGAGTCTGACTCGCACCATATTTTTACATGATTTTCGAGACAGAGTGCTGGAGTTTAACCCGCACCAGTATTTATAAAATTTTCATGTGATTTATAATATACAGAGTGCTGAGCTTAGCTCGCACTAGTTTTACCGGATTTGTGGAGTACCGCTGTCTGCCCTTGGAGTCAGCCAAAAGGCCCAACAGGCTCAAGAGACCTCTTAGGTGGGGTGAGAGTGAGGGATGAGGTTGGCGGCCTTGTGGGGATGTAAGCGGGCTCTGCCAGTTGACGTGTTTTGATGAGAGTGCTGAGCATCGCTCACACAGATTTTATGAGAACATGCGATGAGCCGTGCTTGGAGCATCGGGTAGACTGTGTGTCACCGATTTAATAGGCTCGCACGTGCGTTTTGAGACATGGCATGAGTATTGAGAAACAAACCTCTGTGGGAAGCAGGCCAATTGGGCCGGAGTACCTAGAGATATTACATGGGTTCATGGAGTACGATGTACCGTGCAAGTAGCATGGAGTACGATGTACCGTGTTGTATCTTCGGATACGGCATCTCCGGATGCAGCATCTTCGGATGCCGGGGATCGGATAAGACTGACGGGATGGACTGACCCACCTCCCGGGCGGTTCCCGATCATGGTGAGAACCCGCACACTAGGATCCGTGTAGCTGAGGAACTCACGAGGACAGATGTGGCCATAGTCCTAGTTATTTACCTATATACAGACGTTGCCTAGTCTCGCATATTGATGATTTCTATGATGATTTAAACTGGGTTTTAAAACTAAATTGCATGATGGTATTTCCATGCTTTTCAAAACCCACGTGTGATGTAAATGTTTTCATGATTTTGTGTGAGTCAGGATCACCCGCAGGAGGGGTCGAGTCCTGACTTTATTGTCAAAATCTTAATTGAGAAAGAAATGATTTATGATAATTGCATGTTGATTTTCCGTGCAAATGTATTTTACATATCATCATAATGCATAGCATTATTTTAAAATGTGTGGAGAAAGGGTGGTTTATGCATGGCACTACGTTCATGTAGGTAGTATGGTTACCTACTTGTTCGTAGGATTGCCTTACTGAGCTTGATGTGCTCACCCCTTTCATTTTCTCCCACAGATGATCTCCAGTTGAAGTTGAGGCGACTCAGTACTGCATTCCGGATATCCGCTGCTGCCCATCAACATAAGGTATATACACTTGTACTTATTGTATCTACATAAGCATAGCACAGTAACATGATTGTAAGTAACTTTAGGGGATGTATAAATAATATAACAATTATAAATGACTGGAGAAGAAATAAGTACTAGGGTAGATGTATGGTGGGACTGGCATTGACGCACAGCCCAATTAGTAGTGGAGTGTTGGTCACGATTCGAGGACAGGTAAGAATTAAGTAAGAAAATAAACAAAAACGCGAAAAAATTCACTCTGATTTTTGGATAGTTGGGTCGTGACAATTATTTTGGTATCAGAGCGTAATTGGTCTGATGTGTGTCAGTGTCAGAAGTTAAGAAATTACATCCCCGTGTTACTGTGCTTAGTTAGATACAATAGTGTATATCGAGATGGGCTTGACTAAGAAATGGTTGAGAATGCAGGAATGCCTAATATGAGTCGCGCTAAATGAGATAGTGCACGAGGCAGAGGTCGTAGAGGTAGACCTGAGTCTGCTAAGTCGTGCTGAGTTTGGCTATGAAAATCAGTATGAGATTGAAATAGAGGCGAATGTTGAGCATGCCTCACAGAGTCCGACAGAGAGATCGGACAGTATTGAGACACGCTTCGCGAGATTGGAGCGGAGTGTGGAGATTATTTTGAGGAGCTAATTACTCAGATTATGTACGAGATCAGAGGGCGCAGCGGAGCATTGGTGAAAACCCGCTCGACCCATCTTAAGAGCTGATATGAGAAATGATTATGGATGTATTCCGGTGACAGGATATCCTGGACATGATTTAAAGGAAATTTTGGATTAAAGTCCTTACTCTGACCCAGAGGATTTAATTTATTGACGAGTATGGAGACTCGATTATATTCTGGGCAGATATTACCTCGACACTATGAAAAGTGACAGTCGAGATGTCTAAAAGTTTATGGAAGGGCTCAGATTTTCAATTAGAGTCCGATTGGCCCGTGAGATATTACCTATACCGAGGCAGTGCACAGATTTACAGTTGGGTAAATAAGAACATGAATTGCACGCCTCTGAGACTTGGAAAGGTAGTGAGGGCCGAGATAGAGACAGAAAGAAAAGCGAGAAATGACAAGGATGTCAAAAATGGGAAAATTGGTAATTGGTAAAAGATCTGATGTAACGAGTTATGGGCTAAGATAATTGGTAAGGCCCTAGTGCATCTAATTTTGGGCACTCTTGTGGGCATTGTGATTGGAGGACCCCGACCTGCTACGAAGCAGAGTAGCAGTGTCATTACTGTGGAATGTGTGGTGGATACCACAGAAGGAGCGTCTATACCTACACGGTATTGATGAAAATGGTCGTTAAGTGTGGTATGATGGACCATTGATTTTGATTACACAGAGTTGGGCGAAATCGCCCCACAAAAAAGTAAAGAGACAGAGAAAAATTTCGTTGTTATAGCTGAAAACGAAAAGGGAGGCCATAGCCGAAGAGAAAAAGGAAAGTAGGCTATTGGACGAAGGCGAGTGGATGTCTTGGACCAGGATGCTATTGATGTTTCATGGATGTGGTGTAAGATACCACACTTGTTATGAATAACGAAGTACATATGTTCATTAATCCTGTGCCACATATTTATTCATACCGCCTTCATTCGCATATAAGTGAGTAAAAGGCATGAATGCCTACGTCATCGGTTACAATATGGGTAAATGAGTACCCCAATAGAGGAGGATGAATTAACGGAATATAGATATAGAGATTTTAAGTTGATAAACAGGGGTGTAACGGTTGAAATTACAGGAGTAAAGGATGTACTCACAGAAGGAATAAAGACAAGAGTTTCATTATAATTGATACGCAAAGGAGAAAATCTTCGAGATAAGATAGATCCTAAGTACAAGATGTATTGGAGTAGAGATATATGCTAGATAAGGAATACCTTTAATATGCGAAGTAATTGAGGTTAAACAATTAGTAGCGAATACAAATTATAACCAAGGACAAAGATGGGTATAACCATAACCGGTAGTTGTGGTTAAGTCTGAAGGCTAATAAAGGTATTTCAAAATACCTCCCCGCCTGAAGACTTGACAGCATCTAGATATATATATATATAATCTATAACGGGAAATCGATCATCGTAATAAATACCTTTAGCATTAGGTTACCTTACTAAGACGATAAGAACATTAAAATTCGACAAATTATAAAGGTTAACGTAGTAAAATTTGATAAGAGCCGTTAAGATAAGAAAAGGAAATAGCGCAGGTTAGCACCTGGAAAACGTAAGCGGTTGAGAAGGATCTTGTACGCCTTGCGTAAATAAGTCAAGGATTAGATCGAGTGTAATCATCATTAACGGTGATATGCTGGGAGTAGTTAAAGCCTAGGGCGAATTATAAGCAACAATTGGAAGATAGCTTTTACAGATGGATTATTGCGAGATTTAAAATGGTATACCCTGTTGACACGTTTAACTAAGAAAACGTGATCTTGGAATAAGATGATAAATAAGATGATAGATGTGACGTGAATTTGGCGTGATGAAGTATGAACTGACCACCATGATTAATTTCACCATGCCCAACAGCTCAAGAGGTTTTTCAGTGAGTATGAATGCCTCAAAGTTATGATGGAGCTGTGTATTGATGTATAATGGGAAGATAGTCAATTTTGGAGTCAGACAACTCTTCGATCACGAAATAAACTATCTGACCCATGATTTAAAGTTGGCAACAGTATTTGTACCGAGGATATGGTACTATTATGTACAGGGTGAGGAATTATGGATATGCACTGATCATAGAGCCCGAGTATCTGTTTTGACAGAAAGGGGCGAATATGAAAATACATATTGGGTTAGAGCTTCTGAGAGATTTTGATTTATGAGAATTGTACCACCCAAGAAAGGCGAATGTGATGACTGATGCCTTGAGCAGAAAGAGCCTCGGGATGGTACCACATATGATGGTCAGGGAGCGTGAGCTGCTAGATGCAGTTGTGGACCTCAGTATTGATGTGATCCCTTCTGAGGATGACAGTGATTGTGTGACAGCTAGCCTGATGACTAGTACCGGATGAGAGTGCCCGGATTTGCCAGGCTTAGCGTGATGATCGACCGGATGTCGATAGTTTGGGTCTGATTCAGAAGGGTACAGTGATAGAGTTCACAGTGGGTGATAATGAGTTACTGAGGATTCAGAGACAGTATGAGTGCTCCCCAGGACCACAGTTGATGAGATAGTGATATTGTCAGAAGCTCACTCTTCGGGATATACAGTGCATGCGGAAGGTAATAATAATATATATTAAAATCTCAAAAGGGGTATGGGTGGTCAGATGTGAAAAGAGATATTGGTGGAGATTGTAGAAAAGTGCCTAGTGTGTCAGCAGAGTAAGGTAGAGTATTAAAAGTCTGCAGAGTTATTGCAGCACCTACCTATATCGACACGGCACGAAAAACGAGAGTAAGTCTCCATGAATGTCGTGATGGGTTATAGGAGACCCGGATAAATCAGGAGACTAGTTGGATGGTAGTCGATAGAGTGACTAAGTCCACCCACCTTCTGGTTATGAACTCCCCAGATACTCAGAGTGTGTATGAGGATTCAGGTATAAGAAAGATTGTGGAACATTAAGTAGCGTTCCAGTGAGCATGGTATCATATAGGGATTCCCGCTCCACTTCCTACCTCAGGGAATATTTTTAGGAAGCTATGGGAACCCGACTGAGTATTAGCACAGCTTTACATCCTCAGACAGATGGTCAGTCAGGGAGGACTGTACAAGTTCTGGAGGATCCGATGAAAGCGTGTGCCATTGATTTTATAAGCTCCTGGAATGATCAGTTGATTTCTAATTGAAGTCGCCAATAACGACAATTGGCAATTGAGTATCGGGATAACAAGATATGAGGCAGTGTATAGCTGTAGGGGCTGTTCCCCAAATTGGATAAGAAAGAGTGGGTGACAGGTAGAAATTATTTCTGACTTTGGATAATAAGTCTCTGAGGATGTTTAGTTAAGGATGAGAGATTAAGAACACCTCAGAACAGATAGAAAAATATTGGAATTCACCCTTGGTGAATTATTATGGTTGAAAGTTACACGTCCTAAGAGAATAAGGACATAGCGGAACTTTTGGAAGAAGTAAATTGAGTTGAGCTGGATCGAATTCTTGAGAGATTGGACAAGTGGGAGATAAGACCTGTAGGTTGTTGTTAATCACTTGGATTAATAGGCACCCACAATGTGTCCTAGCTTATGATGCTTCGGTACTACTATCCAGATCCAGCAGAGGTGATAGGATATGAACTCCAAAAGTTCAGTTTAATGAAAATATGAGTATATTGAAGAAGTTGATTCGGGCATTGAACAGGAAAGAGACAGTATTGGGGTTTAAGATAATCTCCCTAATTAAAGTCCTTTGGTAGTAATACACTCCGAAGAAGGTCGCATAAATTTTAAGAGTATGATATGATCGATATACCCGGAGTTGTATATGGACTCATATGACTTGGTTCTAATTTGGAGGACCAAATTCCTTAAGTGGGGGAGAATTGTAAGACCCGAATTTAATAAAAATACGAAAACTAAATAAGAAAAGATAGAGGAAGTATGAAGGAAGTCGGGTTAAATTAATCCCGAACACGTGTAAGGGCAAAACGGTCAAAGGACCGAAAGCCGGAGTAAATTCGATAAGGAAATTTAATTAAAAATAAGGATTTAAGAAATCTTGGTCAATAAAGATGAAATAAAATTATTTCGGATTAAATTGATCAAGATATTAATTTATTGGAATTAATCGGGATTAATCGGGATTTTTAGTTCAGAAAAATAATCCCGAAAATAATCGAAAAATATACTGAAAAGTCACTCGGGACAATATCCCGAAAATACGGAGCAATTATACCCGAAAAATAGGTTAAAATATAATAAATAAATTAAATAAAATTAAATTAATTAATTTAGAATAAAATAATAATTTTAAGGGATATTTGGGTATTTTTAGTGTATTTTAATAAATAAAAATAAATTGTTAAATAAGATAATAAATTGTAAAAAAAAAAAAAAAAAAAAGAAAAGTAGAAAAAAAAAAAAAGAGAGGAAAGTCATCGGGGAGAGAGAAACGGAAGACCCGAAGAAGACCAAAGGAGGCCCGATCACCGTCCGGCGGCCAACGGCCCGGCCAAGGGCCCGGCCAAGGGCCGGAAAAGAAAGAGGGGACGCCGATGAGCACGATGGTACCGGCGGTGTAGCCAACCGACGCCGGAGGAAGCCGATCGGAGGAGGAGAAGGCCGACGGGATTGAGGGGCTCGGTCCCGGCGAACGGCGGCGATCCGACCAGAACCAAGGCCCGATTTGGAGAGCCCAGTCGACGGCGGTGCTTTTGGCACCGGTGGCACTCAGCGAGACGGCCGGAATCGGCGGCGACGGCCAAGGGAAGAGAATGGGTCCGACGGCGAGGAGAGAAGAGGCCGGACCGGCGGCATTCCGGCGGCCTTGGGCGAATCCGAGCCCAGATTCGAGATGCGGACGGCCTTGCGGAGCTGTTGGCGGTGGAAGCCGGCGGAGAACCGGCCGGCAAGGCAGTGAACCGGCAGTGAACCGGCCGAACCGGAGAAAAACCGGCGGTCTGACCGGTCCGAACCTGACTGAACCGGTTCAGCCAAAAAGAGGGGAAAAAAGGGAGAAAAAGGGAAAAGGAAAAAGAGAAAAAAATTGGGGAAAATTCCGGTGATGCAATCGAGCTTCGGGTAAGTCGATAAGCGGTCAAATTGACCGATTTAAATTTGGAATATTTTATTTAATTAATTTTGGGCTGAGAACTTACCCGGAAAAATTGTGGAATTGTGTAGCTCGACGATTGGCATCCACCGAGGGCTCGAGACAGCCTCGATTTGCGGACTAGCATGGAATCTCGGGTAAGTGACCCCTATTTACGACAATTTCCTCGTTATGCGTGATATTGATTAAATTTACGCATAAATTGAATTAATTTATGGAAATTTAGATTAATTGTCGTAAATATTAAATTTAGCTATTCGAGAATTAGAACGAGGCTCAATAAATTATTGATGGGCCCAATGAGCCCAATAGGCCTCGATAAAGAGAAAATTAAGTGGAAAACGGGCTTAAGGCCGATTAAGGCCCATTAAGGTGCAATCGGGCCCAATAGGGGTAAACGGGCCCAATGATTTAAATTAAGCCCAGAAAAGATTAAGTACAATTAAATCATAATATCTGACCTGAGGAATATTAATACGCAGTTCCGGGCATTGGATTGGAAACATATCGGACTGCGCGATGGGACTACATTGGAAAAGAGAAAGGTCAGACTCGACGAGAATCGAGGTAAGGGAATTCTGCGGACTGCTAGAGGTAACAGTACGCAATTTTAAATTCATATGCAGTCCTTTAAAATATCCTGAAGGGTCTAGAGGTCAAATAATAATTTTAGTGCCCCGAATGGGCAAATTACTAAAATACCCTTGTTAAGGGTAAAATTCTAAAAATCTAGGAAAAATTGGGAGGAGCAAGGACAAGAGGTTCCTGTTCGTTCTGGAGATATTTCAACGCATGCATGAGTAGGCTGGCTCGCCTTGAAAGAAAGTGCACCGCATTGCATACTTTCAACGTGAAATTGATTTGAAAACTGTTTTGAGTAAATAGAGCCGCCTACGTGTTTTATTGACATATGACGTGCTAGAGCTCAGCTCGCACGGTAATTTCGATTTGTGTGATGCATGCATTAGTGCTGGAGCGAGAGCTCGCACTAGAGTTTTACATGCATAGGTGCTAGAGTATAACTCGCACCAGATTTCACATGCTCTTTCGTGACACGGTGCTAGAGTCTGACTCGCACCATATTTTTACATGATTTTCGAGACAGAGTGCTGGAGTTTAACCCGCACCAGTATTTATAAAATTTTCATGTGATTTATAATATACAGAGTGCTGAGCTTAGCTCGCACTAGTTTTACCGGATTTGTGGAGTACCGCTGTCTGCCCTTGGAGTCAGCCAAAAGGCCCAACAGGCTCAAGAGACCTCTTAGGTGGGGTGAGAGTGAGGGATGAGGTTGGCGGCCTTGTGGGGATGTAAGCGGGCTCTGCCAGTTGACGTGTTTTGATGAGAGTGCTGAGCATCGCTCACACAGATTTTATGAGAACATGCGATGAGCCGTGCTTGGAGCATCGGGTAGACTGTGTGTCACCGATTTAATAGGCTCGCACGTGCGTTTTGAGACATGGCATGAGTATTGAGAAACAAACCTCTGTGGGAAGCAGGCCAATTGGGCCGGAGTACCTAGAGATATTACATGGGTTCATGGAGTACGATGTACCGTGCAAGTAGCATGGAGTACGATGTACCGTGTTGTATCTTCGGATACGGCATCTCCGGATGCAGCATCTTCGGATGCCGGGGATCGGATAAGACTGACGGGATGGACTGACCCACCTCCCGGGCGGTTCCCGATCATGGTGAGAACCCGCACACTAGGATCCGTGTAGCTGAGGAACTCACGAGGACAGATGTGGCCATAGTCCTAGTTATTTACCTATATACAGACGTTGCCTAGTCTCGCATGTTGATGATTTCTATGATGATTTAAACTGGGTTTTAAAACTAAATTGCATGATGGTATTTCCATGCTTTTCAAAACCCACGTGTGATGTAAATGTTTTCATGATTTTGTGTGAGTCAGGATCACCCGCAGGAGGGGTCGAGTCCTGACTTTATTGTCAAAATCTTAATTGAGAAAGAAATGATTTATGATAATTGCATGTTGATTTTCCGTGCAAATGTATTTTACATATCATCATAATGCATAGCATTGTTTTAAAATGTGTGGAGAAAGGGTGGTTTATGCATGGCACTACGTTCATGTAGGTAGTATGGTTACCTACTTGTTCGTAGGATTGCCTTACTGAGCTTGATGTGCTCACCCCTTTCATTTTCTCCCACAGATGATCTCCAGTTGAAGTTGAGGCGACTCAGTACTGCATTCCGGATATCCGCTGCTGCCCATCAACATAAGGTATATACACTTGTACTTATTGTATCTACATAAGCATAGCACAGTAACATGATTGTAAGTAACTTTAGGGGATGTATAAATAATATAACAATTATAAATGACTGGAGAAGAAATAAGTACTAGGGTAGATGTATGGTGGGACTGGCATTGACGCACAGCCCAATTAGTAGTGGAGTGTTGGTCACGATTCGAGGATAGGTAAGAATTAAGTAAGAAAATAAACAAAAACGCGAAAAAATTCACTCTGATTTTTGGATAGTTGGGTCGTGACAGAGCAATTCAGCGTAAGAGCACACAGCATACTTGAGGCATCGAGCACGATATTACTAGAAAATTACATACGAGCAGAGTCAGAGTAAGACACACAGCAATACTTGAAGGCTCCCGCATGATTCCCAAATATCTAGTGCGGGCTCTCGAGTGGAACACATAGCATCACCCGAGGCATCGAGCACTCTTTTGCTTTTCTCAAAAATCCCTTTTTAAAATGATGTGCGAGCAGGGCGGGTCAATTTACCGTTTCCACTTAGGCTCTAACACAATTTCACACAGAAACAAGATAGAAGACTCCATTCACCGAGTATGAGTGAGAGGGCAATCTCCCTTCAATCAGTCGTTAAAAGCTTTTTATGCAAATTACTAAACCGGGAGTCCGTCTATCATTACTCTTTCTCAAAATGTTTGCAAAACCTCTTTTCTCAACAATAACATAGAAGTCATGCAACTCATACTCATAGACTTATTCTCATATGTAGTTTTCAACTAGATATATCAAATCTACACACTCATCGCATACATTCGCACACAGCAGGTAAGAAAACATACGTATAGCTATCTCTAATAGCTCGAATAAGTACCTTACCTTGAATCACGCTCGAATCACTTTCCTTCGATTCCTGCTTCTCGTGATTCGGTCTTATCGACTCCAATTATTTCTTTTGGAGCTAAAATTGTGTACTACACACATCAGTATACTTCATTTCACTTACATGATATTCAAGTCAATGCATTGGGCCATTTTATCTCATTTGTCCTTGCTACATCATTATCCGACCTTACTCTTTCATAAGTCCATTTCGAGTATATAACTCATTTTCTCGAGAATCTCTTAAACTCCTCGAGTCTATTGATTCGTATTGAACCGACATTAAGTTTACTATGCCTCTAGTTCATCATTTCATTTCATTTTGGAATTTCATCAAATACCTCATATGCTTATTTTCAATCATTATTGTTTCTAGCACATGGATTTCGCCAAACTACTATACAAGCATATATATATGCTCAATAACATCAATGCACACTTAATTTATCATTAAATCCATGCCTACTAATCCTTCTCTCATTTTGACACATCAAGCCATTTATAGGCCTTGGAAGATTAGACATGAACCAAGATGTTTTAACCATCAATCTATATACCAATCAACTCATACAAGTGTATAGATCAACATACATGAGATTGTTGCATTGGAATCTTACCTATCCCAGATTTTCACCTTTTTTCACCAAAATTGGGGGAAAGCTCTTTTCGTCTTCCAATCCAACAATTCGACCTCCCGTTTTTAACTATGTTGTTCTCCTCTTCTCTATGAACAACTTTGCTGAAATGAACTTCTCTCAAACCTCTAAGAAAAATGTTGAGAGTTTAGAAAGGGAAACTAGGTTACTTTGCTTCAAAAATGGAAGGTTTGAGTTGTTTTTTTATGAAATGCAGTTCAGCTACTTAGTTTTTATAGAAATGACTTAATGAGATCGATCCCCATAAGTGAGGGATCGATCTTCTCCTACTTTAAGTCTCTCAGCATTCAGTTTTCAAGCATGAGGGATCAATCTGTTCTGAAGGGTAAGATCGATCTTAGCTAAGCAGAGAGCTTTAGAGATCGATCTGCCAGAGGAATGAGATCGATCTGCTCTGGGTCGAGACATAAGGAGATCGGTCTGCTTGAGGATAAGATCGATCCTTGCTTGGTAGAAGCATACCGAGATCGATCTGGCTTGAAGGAGGGATCGATCTCCCCTTGCTCTGCAGGATACTTAGCTGAAATCCATTCCAAATTTCCAAAGTTAACTTCATTTCAATTTACTTCACTACTCAACTTGCATTCATTCCACATTTATCACTTAAAAATGACCATTTCTTATAATTCATACATAACGAAACTTGTGTGTACATCACGAACTCACATAACAAGTGTGTACATCAAATTTACAGACCTTACTTCTCTTATGATTCATATTACATGAACAAGTGTGTACTTAAGGAATCATAAGGGTTACATATGAAAATATGGGTCTTACATTCCTCTCATCCTTTAAGAAATTTGGAACTCCAAATTAGAACCAAGTTACTCCTCAAAAAGTCGAGGGTACTTTTCTCGTATGAGGTTCTCCAATTCCCAAGTAACTTCCTTTGAAGTATGATGCTGCCAGAGAACCTTAATAACCGGAATCGTCTTGTTCCGTAGCACCTTTTCTTTCCTATCTAGTATCTGGATCGATTTTTCTACATATAACAACTTATTCTTGAGCTCCAATGACTCATAACGAATCACATGGGTTGGATCTGGATGGTACTTTCGAAGCATCGATACGTGGAACACATTATGTATGCCTGCTAGCTCTGGTGGCAACGCTAGCCTGTAGGCCTTATCTCCCACACGCTCTAGTATCTCAAACGGTTTGATATACCAAGGGCTCAACTTACCCTTCTTACCGAACCTCATAATCCCTTTTGAGGAGAGACCTAAAAAAATACCGAGTCACCACAGTGAACTCTAGTGGCCTCCATCTCATGTCAGCGTAACTTTTCTGCCTGCATTGAGCTGTTCTCAATCTCTCACATATCAACTGAACAACCTTAAAGGCTTGCTATACCAAATCAAGAGCAAACATTTTCCTTTCACTCACTTTTTCCCAATAAATAGGGGAATGACACCTTCTACAATACAAGGCCTCATATGGTCTCATCCCGATACTCGAGTGATAACTATTATTGTATGCAAATTTGGCTAATGGCAGGTGATCATCCCAGGAGCCTTTAAAATCCATAACAGTAGCTCTCAACATATCTTCTAACATCTGGATGGTACTCTCTGACTGACCATCAGTTTGAGGGTGGAAAGCAGTACTGAAACTCAATTGGGTTCTCATAGCTTCTTGAAATTGTTCCCAAAAGCGAGAAGTGAAACAGGAATCCCTATCCGATACAATGCTTTCTGGTACAACATGGAGCCTTATTAACTCCCTCCTATACATACAGCTCTGCCAAACTGCTCAAGGTATCTGTAGATTTCATAGCTAGAAAGTGGGTAGATTTCGTCAGTCTGTCAACCACTACCCAGATAACATCATGGTTCCTCTTAGTCCTCGATAATCCTATGATAAAATCCATGGTGACATGTTTCCATTTCCAAGTTGGTATAGGTAGAGGCTGCAACAACCCTGCAGGCTTCTAATTATCTACCTTCACTTGCTGACATATCAGACACTTGCCACAAATTCTGCGATATCCTTTTTTATCCCTGACCACCAATACACTCTCTGGAGATTCTAGTACATCTTGTTACTCTCTGGATACAATGTATATCTCGATGAATGAGTTTCTGTCAAAATCAATCTCTTTAACTCTTGGTCATCGAAAACGTAAATTCTGCATCTAAATCTCAGTAGGTCATCATCACTCACTAAGAAATCAACCATATTACCCCTCAGAATCTGACTCGCATAATCCTCACATAGTAGATCGACATACTGAGCTTAGCGTACCCGGTCAATCAAATCTAGTTCCACTCATAGGCTAGCTATCACACAGTCTCTGTCAATATTAAAAGGGTCTATATCCAATCTGAGTTGAGCAAACTGCTCGAGCAACTCATATTCCCTGACCATCATGTGCGATACCATTCCAAGGTTCTTTCTACTCAGGGCATCAGCCATAACATTAACCTTTCCTGGATGGTATAGTATCTCACGCTCATAATCTTTTAGAAGCTCTATCCATCATCTCTGCCTCATATTCAACTCTTTTTTGTGAAAACAGATATCTGAGGCTCTTATGATCAATATACACCTGAAATTTCTCACCGTACAAGTAGTGACGCCATATTTTCGAAGCAAATACCACAGCTGCCAACTCTAAATCATAGGTCGGGTAGTTCCTCTTATGATCCTTAAGCTGTTAGGATCCATAGGCTACTACATTCTCGTCTTGCATCAACAGACAGCCCAATCCTTGTCCCGAGGCATCTGTATACACTGAGTAACCTCTTGAGCTGGTGGGTATGGTGAGAATAGATGCAGTGGTTAGTCTATGCTTTAGCTCATAGAAACTACTTTCACATTTATCATCCCACTCGAATGCCACATTCTTTCAAGTGAGACGTGCCAACGGAGTAGCCAACTAAGAGAATCCCTTGACAAACCGTCGGTAATAACCTACTAAACCTAAGAAACTACGGATCTCTGTAACTGTCTTGCGTCTTTCCCACTGTATTACAGCCTCTACTTGGACGGATCCACTGATACACCATCTCTCGAGACTATATGACCCAAAAATAAGATCTTATTCAGCCAGAAATCACACTTGTTGAGTTTAGTATACAACTCCTAATCTCGGAGGGTCTCTAATACTGCTCTCAAATGCTACTCATGCTCTTCCCTGGACTTCGAGTACACCAGTATGTCATTTATAAAGATAATCACGAAGCTGTCCAGGTATGACTTAAACACATCATTCATCAAAGTCATAAACGTTGTAGGAGCATTCGTCAACCCAAATGGCATAACCAAAAATTTATAATGGCCATAAAGGGTTCGAAACGCTGTCTTGGGTACATCTCCACTATGAATCCTCAATTGATAATACCCAGACCTCAAATCAATCTTCGAAAAGACCTGTGCTCCCTGTAACTGATCCAATAGATCATCTATCCGTGGAAGGGGGTATTTATTCTTGATGGTAGCCTTATTCAACAACCAATAATCTATACACAGTTGGAGACTCTCGTCCTTCTTCTTTACAAATAAAATCGGTGCTCCCCAAGGTGATACACTTGGTCTGATGAACCCCTTGTCCAACAACTCTTGTAATTGCTTCTTTAGCTCCTTCAACTCAATCGTAGCCATTCTATACGATGGTTTGGATATCGGTTCAGTTTCAGGCACCAAATCAATACAAAATTCCATTTCTCTGTCTGGTGGCAAACCTGGTAATTCTTTCGGAAAGACATCGAAAATTTCTCTTACCACTAGGATGTCAGCTATATCTGGGTACACCTTATCCAGGTCAACCATATGGGCGATAAAACCTTCAACACATTATTATTACATTCGTTAGCAAAATCATCCATCCTTAAAATAATTTACTACCTCTTTCATTACTTTTCAAATGTTACAATGTATTTTTCAGGGATAGAAAACATTACTGTCTTAGCATAATAGTCTAAAACAGCATAGTTTGCAGCCAACCAATCAATTCCTAGTATTACATTGAAGTCTTTCATAGTTAATAGGATGAGATCGACCGACATGTCATTTTCCCTTACTTTTAATTTACAACTCTTACATACATACTTCGCCATTACATTGTCTCTCACTAGAGTGCTTATAAGTAATACTCTACTTAAGGGTACAGGTTTCACATGTTCACACAATTTACATGCAAATGAAGGTGATATAAATGAATGTGTGGCACCAGGATCAATCAATGCTAATGCTTCAAAATCAAAGATTAGGACGGTACATTTAATCAAATCCGAGGAAGCCTCTGCAGATGCCTAGTCCAATGCAAACACTCACCCTCGACCAACAGCTTACTTCCCTTTCTCTTCAGCTGTGGCCTTCCTCTTAGGTGTAGGCATCTCAACTGTAGCCTTCTCTGGCTCTTTGCCCTTCTAAGAGGCTGTATCAATCAACTCTGGGTATTCACGAGCTATGTGACCTGGTTTACCGTACCTATAACATGATCTCATCGATAATGGGCATGGTCTACCCCTATGATATCTACCACATAATTTGCACTACTCTGTGGTAAGTCGAGGTCTGCCAATAACTATGCCCCTCGAAGCTGGAGATAAAGCTAGATGAACTGGAGGCTTCGCAGGCCTCTATCGTACCTCTTCAATCTTAGGCCCTTTACCAAATAACCTTCGACCCTTTTTGAACCCTCTATCATCAATTGACCTCTTCCATTCTCTATCTCTGCCTTTACCACTCCTGCTCAATTCCAAGACATGTAACTCATAATCTTGCTCACATAGCTGGGCTCTGCGTACTGCCTCGTCATAGGTGGTAATGTCCAATAGAGCTAATTGAGCTCTAATGGAAGGTCCCAATCCTTCTAGAAATTTTTGAACCTTTCTGTCCTCAAGGCTCATAGTGATTGTATCATATCTGCCCAGGGATGTGAATCCAGACTCATACTCATCCATTGTCTGGTTCCCCTGAGTCAATGTCATAAAATCCATCTGCATCTTTCTCTGAGCAATGGCTGGAATGTATTGCCTCCTAAAGGCATCTAGGAATATATCTCATATCACAATCAGGTGCCAGGCACTCAACATCGACTCTGTAGCCATTCAATGATACTTGGCCTCATCCTCTAATACAAAAGCCGCAAAGGTCACCTTCTCGGTGTCGGAGCAATGGAAAAATAGGTACAGCTTCTCCATACTACGTATCCAATACTCAAGTAACACTGGGTTCTTCACCCCATTAAATGAAGGTGGTCCGAAGTTTCAAAACTCTCTCAGTCTACCCAGATCACAATAATACACTCCTTCACCACCAACCTGTTGTGGAGCTACAGGGTCCTGAACTGGTAGAGGAATGTCATGAACTGGAGGGGGTGCAGGAATCTCTGCCTCTGCAGCCCGAGGTCTCAGTGCAGGCTATACTGGCTCTTATCTCTCAGGTACAGTAGCCTGACCAGCAGGGTTCTCCTTTCTACCCTCAAATCTAGCCATCACCTGTGTAAACATCTCTATGACCGTGTCTACACTACGTTGTAATTGCGCTATACGCGCTTTAGTGGCATCACTAAGCTCAGGTGGATCTCCACTAGAACTAGACCCACTGCGTCTCTCAGGCTCATCTCTATGCCCTTGAGAGAGCGAACTCTCTCCTCTACGAGTACGTTGTCTATCAGACATCCTGCATACTCAAAATAAGTGTCTCAGTCACATTTTTTAGCTTGGTATACACAATTGTATCCTAATAATGCACAGTACTTAGGGGATGTATAATCTCCTAACTATGGATACTGACTCACATCAGACCAACTCTGCTCTGATACCATTACTTTTGTCACTACCATCTCTTTCTATCCGTGACTTTTACCTTACTTCCAACAGTTGGGCTGTGAGTCAACATCTAATCCATATCTCATTCCTTTATAATTAAATAAATTCATTTAATTGAATTAGAATAGAAACTGGACTTTTATATATATATATGTGTGGAAACGTTTACATCCGTTTCTATTATATACATCCCCCAAAATACAAAATACAAACTTTACTATGCATTAATTTACAAGATACAAAATTTTTCATCTCAAGTGTATACCTCTCTATACTGCTGGATGACCAAAGAAACACAATAGCAGGAACGACTACAGAGTACTCACTACAGTGTAGAATCTGTGGAGGAGAAATAAGGGGGTGAGCTAACACACTCAGTAAGAAAAATATAAAGGTAGGTAGATAACTACACTATCTATATGCTTAAAATATTTATACATTCATTTTCCTTACAAAACATATGCATTCTTTTAAAACAACTTCCATCAATACGAAACCATTAATTTGCTGGAAGAGTATATGCATATTCACTCAGAATCACACAGCTTCTCACAACATATTCCAATTCATGCAATTCATACTTAGAAAATGCTTTACATTTAGCTAATCAATATACATGAAACATAAATTATGGGTTATCATATCCCCAGACACACAGCATGGGGACATATGTCACCTCACACAGTAGTGACAATGTCTTATCACAAAGATATAAGAAGACTTATGACCATAGTCGAATTTCAGGAAATACTAATCAGGTGTGCGGGAACCCTACGCTTGGGGAGGTAGATCAACCATCCCTTCAATTCACACTGAAATCACAACACATCGTACTCCATGGCTAACGCTCACAGTACATCATGCTCCCGAGGATCCTTATCATCCATTTCCATTATCTCAAAATCTCGCGCGAGCAGGTTTGTGCAAGACACACAACAATACACGACAGCTCCAGCACGGTTTTGTACTTATTACATCATATTTATAAACCACGTGTGAGCAGGTTAATGCAAGACACATAGCAATACACGACTGCTCTAACACAGTTTTACTCAACACACAACATAATCATAAAAACCTCGAGCGAGCAACTCAGCGTAAGATCACACAACATACCTGAGGCATCGAGCACGGTATTACTAGGAAATTACATGCGAACATAGTCAGAGCAAGACACACAACAATATTCGAAGTCTCCAGCATGATTCCCAAAAATCTAGTGCGAGCTCTCGAGTAGAACACACAGTATCACCCGAGGTAGCGAGCACTCTTTTGCTTTTCTCAAAAAGCTCTTTTTAAAATGATGTGCGAGCAAGGCGGGACAATTTACCGTTGCCACTTAAACTCTAGCACAATTTCACACAGAAACGAGATAGAAGACTCCATTCACCAAGTATGAGTGAGATGGCAATCTCCCTTCAATCACTCGTTAAAAGCTTTTTATGCAAATTACTAAACCGTGAGTCTGTCTATCATTACTCTTTTTTAAAACGTTTGTAAAACCTCTTTTCATAACA
The DNA here is from genome assembly GCA_033439115.1 of Firmiana major. Taxonomy (NCBI): domain Eukaryota; kingdom Viridiplantae; phylum Streptophyta; class Magnoliopsida; order Malvales; family Malvaceae; genus Firmiana; species Firmiana major. The sequence continues at coordinate 23,461,969 of CM065914.1, forward strand.
ATAACATAGAAGTCATGCAACTCATACTCATAGACTTATTCTCATATGTAGTTTTCACCTAGATATATCAATATCTACACACTCATCGCATACATTCGCACACAGCAGGTAAGAAAACACACGTATAGCTATCTCTAATCGCTCGCATAAGTCCCTTACCTCGAATCACGCTCGAATCACTTTCCTTCGATTCCCACTTCTCGTGATCCGATCTTATCGACTCCAATTATTTCTTCTGGAGCTAAAATTGTGTATTACACACATCAGTATACTTCATTTCACTTTCATGATATTCAAGTTAATGCATTGAGTTATTTATATCTCATTTGGCCTCGTTACATCATTATCGAACCTTACTCTTTCATAAGTCCATTTCAAGTGTATAACTCATTTTCTCGAGAATCTCTTAGACTCTTCAAGTCTATTGATTCCTATTGAACCGACATTAAGTTTACTATGCCTCTAGTTCATCATTTCATTTCATATTGGCATTTCATCAAATACCTCATATACTTATTTTCAATCATTATTATTTCTAGCACATGGATTTCACCAAATTATTATACAAGCATATATACATGCTCAATAACATCAATGCACACTTAATTTATCATTAAATCCATGCCTACTAATCATTCTCTCATTTTGACACATCAAGCCATTTATAGGTCTTGAAAGATTAGGCATGAACCAAGATGTTTTAACCATCAATCTATATATCAATCAACTCATACAAGTGTATAGATCAACATACATGAGATTATTGCATGGAAATCTTACCTATCACAACTTTTCTCCCTTTTCACCAAAATTGGGGGAAAGCTCTTTTCGTCTTCCAATCCAACGATTCGACCTCCTGTTTTCAACTATGTTATTCTCCTCTTCTCTAGGAACAACTTTGCTGAAATGAACTTCTCTCAAATCTCTAAGGAAAGTGTTGAGAGTTTAGAGAGGGAAACTAGGTTACTTTGCTTCAAAAATGGAAGGTTGAGTTGTTTTTCATGAAAAGCAGTTCAGTTACACAGTTTTTATAGAAATTGCTTGATGAGATCGATCTCCATAAGTGAGGGATCGATCTTCTCATGCTTTAAGTCTCTCGACATTAAGTTTTCAAGCATGAGGGATCGATCTGTTCTGAAGGGTAAGATCGATCTTAGCCAGGCAGAGAGCTTTAGAGATCGATCTGCTTGAGGAATGAGATCGATCTGCTCTTGGTCGAGACAGAAGGAGATCGGTCTGCTTGAGGATGAGATCGATCATTGCTTGGCAGAAGCATACTGAGATCGATCTGCCAGAGGAATGAGATCGATCTACTTCTGGTCGAGACATAAGGAGATCAGTTTGCTTGAGGATGAGATCGATCCTTGCTTGGCAGAAGCATACTGAGATCGATCTGGCTTGATGAAGGGATCGATCTCCCTTTGCTCTGCAGCATACTTAACTGAAATTCATCCCAAATTTCCAAAGTTAACTTCATTTCAATTTACTTCACTACTCAATTTGCATTCATTCCACATTTATCACTTAAAAAGGTCCATTTCTTATAATTCATACATAACGAAACTTGTGTGTACATCACGAACTCACATAACAAGTGTGTACATCAAATTTACGAATCTTACTTCTCTTATGATTCATATTACATGAACAAGTGTATACTTAGGGAATCATAAGGGTTACATATGAAAATACGTGTCTTACAACATAGATAGAAAAAAACCTATAAATATAATTGGTAAGTGTAGAAAAAATAAGACGCAAATTTAAATCACCAACTTTATTGCCTGTATCGACGCAAATTTAAATCACCAACTTTATTGCCTGTATACATAATTCACATGATGGGAATATATTAAATGAAACAATAAAAAAGTTCAACCACCCAAAACAGAGTGAAAGAAGGTGCAAACTTTGGTTAATTTAGAAAATCTCGAATGCCTAGTATATAAAATACAGCAAAGTTACTAAACTTGATATCCAGCATGGATTGAAAAAGAGATAGTCTATTTCTTTGTATGCACTAAGCGCCAAGTTTTAAGTAAAATTATATTTAGCCTAAAAGTTACTGAAATTTCATCTAATCTGATTAAAACGAAACACAGAAGGGATCGAGGATGAAAAAAAATTATGCACCTTCCTTCCGAAATTATTTCTATGCCTCAAGTATTCATCAATACCCCTTAATGACTTCAGCAAGCTTTCCTAGTCAATCGTGCATCTCAACATCAACAACAATATATGCAGAGAAAGAGATATATACATATGAAAAATGTATATGAAACCAAACAAACAAAACCCAATTGCCTAAATACCATCAAAAGTTAGAATCTTCTACTAATCACCATTACAGCGAACCAATAACAAAGTAAACAAATACATGGATATAAATCATGCCCAAAAAGAAACCTAGAGGCACTCACCTCCAAACTCATTAAGAAAAGAAACGAAGAAGAGATAGTTGCAACCAAAGAAAATTTTAACAGTTTGATCGAAGGCCTTAAAATGTTGCCTGCATGCAAAATGAAGCAGCCCTGTCACATTAGGAAGGGGAAAAAAGAGTAAAGATTAGATCTTAAACCATTTTCAAGCAACACAAACCCAAAAAATTCAGTCACTCACTCAATTTAAACATGATTCAGTAATCTGAAAATAATCAAATAAAAATCAGGCATTTCTCTAAGCTTAAATATGTATAAAATATTATTTGTTAGTTAATACGTAATCTGCAAAAAGCAACTTGCTAAAGTCATAATGTACATGAAACATAAAATGTAACACTCTATTACCTAGAGTTAATATTATCCAAGCGGGGCATTGTTAAAGACCACAATCTAAAACACAAAAGGGTTAACCTTAAAGGAAGAAAGAAACTCATGCCAATATGAAAATACAGATATTGTTGCCAAATATAACAGCAGTGTATTGCTGACGTCTTAGCCTTGATCTTTGTGCCATGTACTACCAAAAGATCTGCAAGAAAAGGAATGATCAGAGAGACATAAGGGTTTTTCCCTGTTTAAGCACTCTGATACTTAAGTCAGAAAGAGAGTTTGGCAGAGCTTTTGTAAACAAATAGAGCCTTAGTCTGACGAATCATACCTCACCATATTTATAGGGATTGATTCCACTTTTAATTACGTATTTGTCCGTTAATTCAGTATCTCTTCCTGTTTGGTGAGTCCTGTGTAACTTTAATCAAAGGTATTTAAGGATGAAATCGTCCAATTATGAATTTCATCCAAAGAAAATAAATTTCAATGTGTGAGCCCCTTAAGCGCATGATTTTCCCATGTGCAACGCTCTCGTGTAGACAATTCAGACTCTTTTGCGTATATGAGGGAATAATAAGCTCCTATACGTATGAGAGTGCGCCACATGACGTACCCACAATTGAGGCGGGGTTAGCTTCCCACCTATGTGTAGGAAGGATAACCCTCCCACTTGTGTGTGGCGCACCCACAATGTAGTCGGGAGATGCTTCCCAAATACATGCAGAGGACGATCCCTCTGCATGCACACCACATGGCGCATCTTGAATTTTTTTAGGCGTGAAAGTTTAATCGGATTTCATTACCCACAACAATAGACAAAGCAACTTTGCAAATAACTTCTCTCACATTCCCCAGCCAAAAAACACACTTTAACAAAAGAAAACCCCTAGTTGTTACTTCTCGTTAAAACACGAAAAATAAAATTAATCATCTAGCACTTTAACCAAAAAAGAAAGAAGAAAGGAGAAATAAATAAATAAATAAATAATAAAAATACATATTTAAATAAATATATATACAGAAATTGAAAAACGTAAATCAAAAACGAAAAATGCTCAATTGGAACATGAAAATCGTTTTTTGGTTTAAATTTAAATTTAGGTTTTTTCTTTTGCATACCTTTACTTTTTTCTCTCTCCAACAACGGTGATAGCGATAGAGGTGGTGATATGGAAGACGACAACAACGTTTCCTTTACATCTTTTTCTTGGACTTTGAAATCCGATGGGCTCCATTCCCTATGAAAGAAAAAGATGAATTTTAAGAAAAGATGAATTTTAAGTAAGGAAAAAAAAGAAAAAAATTTGAAAGAAGCATGCTTTCTTCTATTATTCCATTGTTCAAAGAGAAAATAATAATACCAATAATAATAATAATAATAATAATAATAATAATAATAAAAGTCTAACTAAACCATTCAACATTCAATCTTTTGAAAGAATTGCTATAAGAGAAAACAGGAAAGCAAAGAAAAATATGGGAAGGGGTTTCTGCATGGGCATGAGACAGAGTGGTGGCAAAGTCCTCTGCTCAAATGCATCATCATCGTCGTCTGGGAGGGGTTGGCTGGAACAATCTTGTAGTAATTGTCTTTCATGCAATACTACCGTTGTCAAAATTAAGAATATAGGTGTAAAAGGCCACAATTACCTCTGAAATTAATTTCAATCATCTGTTTTACGTGTCAATCAATTAAACACAAATTAAAATTTAATTACGTGTCTTCACTTTTAATTTTTAATATATATTGATGATAAGAAATTGTTTTACATAGATTAATAATTTAAAGGGTTTTTATGTAATTTAAATTTTTTCTCCGTTGTCACGTAGATCCAAATCGTTCGATCCATTACGGTAAAAAATCACCTACTTCTATCTAAACTGCCTCAATCAAACGGTCCACGAATTTTCTCGCTTATTTCTTTTTCTCTCCTCTGTCCAACCAAAAAAGAAAAAGAAACGCTTGCTCTCTCTTTCCCTCCCTCTGTTACGGCGGAAGTAATGGAGCAGAAAAGCTGTCGCTGTTATTTCCCGAGAAAATGAAAGGAAAAGAAGTGGCTTTGAAAAGCTTTATCAGTTTATCGATCGACACTTCCCTTTTTTATTTACTTTCATTACTATCAGATACTCATTATTCAAAGTCTTAGGTAATGTTCCAGCCTTTTCTTCCAATCTTTTTTCCATATATATTTTTTAGTTTAGGGCTTTATTTTCCTATTAATTTAACTTGATTCTGCAAAATTAATAATCGTTTTCAGTTTTATTCTAGTTAATTAATGGGTTTATTATAATTTGCTTAAAATAATAGTTTAAGTGTTTGCGTGGTTGAACTTTTATTTATTTTTCACTTGAAGTCAAGCTCTTACGGGTTATCAAAATTATATGTGGAAATGTAATGTTTAATTTACTTTAATCGTGATCTTTTAAAAAATTCATTTTTTTTTTTTGCTTGTGTCCTATTTATGTGTAGTTTTAATTTAGTTTTGTATGAATTTCGTGTGGATATATCAGATCTTTTCATCAGAAAGTCTTGTTGATGCTTAATGTCACTGTTATGGGGTATTTTATTGTTTAAGGATTTAGTTTCTCATGTTTTTGTAGTGGTGATCTAATAAAGTGATTTGAAGTGATTTATTAATGTATTTGTAATGAATGCAGTCCTTTATTTGTTGTAGTTTCTTTGTCTTCTGATTATGCTGTTAATACATCATTTCGGTGAGCTGCTGCTGCTCAGTTTTACTCATCAATTATGCAATGTCCTAACTCTGTTATAACTACATACATACACACACATACTCTGTCTAAAATTTCAAGACGTGACTGGTGTAAGTGTAAAAATTGATTCTATGCTTGATTTCATGTCAGCTTTTGTGTAAAGAGAGAATAAAGTCGGTGGATTTATAGATATTGCAGTGCCAAGTGTTTTAAGTTGCTTGGCGCCACTTATTGACTCTGGGGGGTAAGCAATAAATATCTGGAAAGTGTATAACCGATTATGCTTCCACACCATCTAATTGGGTGGCCAGACTTAGATGGACAGTTCCTCTCCCGAACAAGGCAGTAAGCAAACTGACCAATACCCATTGCTAATGGAACGAGTGGAAAGCCATAGTGATCTAGAGCACATTATTGACATAACAAGGCATGATGATGCTTCTTCAAGCTCAACTCAGGATGAACAACCTTCTAGAGTGAACTTACCTCAGAATGAAGATAGACCTTCAAGCAGCACACAAGCTCCCATTAATCAGACTTCTTCCTCAAACAGATTAAGCTCTAGGAATTTGTCATTCATAAGAAGTGATGGCTATGGTCGACGTCGCAGGAGCCCATTGAATTCTGGATTATGGATTTCTGTTGAGTTAGTTGTTACTGTCGGTCAGATTATAGCATCTATTGTTGTTCTGTTATTGTCAAGAAATGAAAAACCACAATCTCCCTTGTTTGCATGGATTGTTGGTTATGCATCCGGTTGTGTTGCAACACTTCCTATTCTTTATTGGCGATTTTGTAACCGCAACAGGGATATTGAGCAAGATTTGTCACACTCACATCAAGGTTCTTCTCATGGCAATCCCAGTGAGTCTACATACTATACAGCTATCTCAGTTACTCAAGCTTCAGATGAGGAGAATAATCACATCACTGAATCAGCAGCAAGGAACACTCAAATTGCAGGAACCTTAAGTACCAGGTGTGTTTTGCATAGTTATCCAATCACTACTTTATGTCAACTTTTGGGTTAATAAAACTCCACATTACTCTTACTTATTGTACGATAAAGTTGAATAGGATGGATTGGGAAATACTTTACATGATTACTTCCTTGCATTTATTATCTATGATGAAGATACTAGTTAATAGCACTTTTTTTTTTTTTTTTACTAGGAATTAATATTACAGTTTAGTTGAATAACCCTATATAAGAGCATGAAAAGAAAAGCTATGGCTCCTGTGATATATTGGCTGATTTCTTTTTGAACTCTTTGTTGGATTAAGGCGAATCTGCTCTAATATGACACAAAAACATAGCACATTTTTTGGTTGATGTGTTTTGTGTTTAGGTAGGTTGGACTTTGACTTGATCACGGACGAGACTTGAAACATTGATTTATTTTTAGTTAGCAGAATGAAATGTTTTCACTGTTGGGTGTTTTCATCAATGTGTTAAAGAAATTGAAAACTTTTGGTGCTTTTAGATGAAAGGTCTTCAAATTTCTTCTTTCTCCTTCATTATTATGTTCTAGCGAAGGGCAAATTGCTTAGAATAAAACTGCTATGATGACATTGGTAGCAGAATGAAATGATGGTGCTTATGGTGGTTGTGCTAGCAGTGGAAAAAAGTGAAGATGCAGAAGTTTGTAAATAGGAATTTTATAATTCTGATTTATTGAGAAACTGTACACAGCAATATATAGTGGATAGACATAACTAAGAATCCACAGAAAAATGGAAACTACCTAACTGATAGTGATATGGGTAACATTCTACCCAAATCTCTATAACAACAGTAATTATCTAGAGTGGAATAAATCCAATTGTTTGTTTCCTAATTACAAAATAATAAATAATAATAAATACTTGGATTTCCACACTGCCCCTCAAGTTGCGCTGAAGATGTTCATGCCAAGCCTGCAACATTAATCATCGAAGCTTTTTCTTGATAGAGCCTTTGTCAAGATTTTTGCAACCTGAAGACCGGTAGGAGATATAGAGAAGTTGAATTATTCCTTCCTCTATCTTTTCGTTTTGTAAAATGATGATCTATCTCCTCATGCTTGGTCCGATAATGGTGCACCAGGTTTTTGGCGATGCGGATAACAAAGTGATTGTCATAGAACATTCTCATAGGTTCTTCCATTTAAAGAGAAGTTCCTTGAGAATTCTTCTAATCTAGATTCCCGCACAAATTCCATGAGTTAAAGCTCTAAACTCAGCCTCTCCTCTGCTCCGTGAGACTACAAATTGCTTTTTGCTGCTTCAAGTAACCAGATTTCCCCAGGCATAAGTGTAATACCCAGAAATGGATCTTCGATTATTTATAGACCCAACCCAATTTGCATTACTGAATACTTCTATATTTCGCCCTGATCCATTTCTAAAGAATTGAATTTTCTTGGAGTTAGCTTCAAATATCTTAGGATCTTGAACACTGCTTACATGTGATCTTCTCTTGGGTCATTCATATATCGACACACCACACTTATGACGAATCCAGTATCAGGTCTTGTATGGTATAGATAAATGATCCTTCTCATCAGTCTCTAATACCTCTCTTTCTCAATCGGTACCGAATCTTCTCCCTTTCCAAGTTTAGAAGTAGAATTCATTGGAGTGTCAGCTGGTTGCAACCCATTATGTCGGATTCCTTTAGTAGATCTACTATATACTTCCTTTAGGAAACTGAAATCAGTTGACTTGACCAAGCCACTTCCATTCATAGGAAGTATTTGAGATTTCCCAAGTCTTTGATTTTGAGTTCCCTAGCTAACATTTCTTGAGTCTACTCTTCTCTTCCATTACAATATCATCAGCATAAACAATTAAGATAACAAGTTTTCCTTCGGGAGATTTTTTCAAAAATAAAAATGTGAAGATGTAGAAGATTGTAAATAGGAATTTTTATATTTTTGATTTATTGAGAAAATGTACTTAGCAATATATTGTGGATAGACATAATTAAGAATCCATGCTTAGTGGGATCACCATGTACACTTCCTCCTCAAGGTCCCTGTTGAGGAATGTATTCTTCACATCCAACTGGTAGAGAGGCCAATCTAGGTTTGCTGCCAGAGATAGAAGAATCCTGATGGTGTTGAGTTTTGCAATAGGGGCAAATGTCTGTTGGTGGTCTATACCATATGATTAAGTGAAACCCTTTGCAACCACTCCTATCAATACTACTGTCTTCTTTGTATTTTATTGTGAAAATCCATTTGTAACCAATTGTGTTCTTCCCGATTGGGAGATTCGTGAGTTCGCATGTGTTGTTTTTCTCAAAAGCTTTGATTTCATCCATAACAGCCTCCTTCCATTTGGGATCTTTGAGAGCTTCTATAATTGTACTGGGAACTTGATTCTCATTTAGATTAGAAACAAGTGCTTGAAATCTAGATGAAAGCCTTTTGTAAGCAACATAATTTTAGATAAGATGTTGTGTACCATTGAATACCCTTCCTTAAAGCAATTGCATTCAAAAAATCATCGTTAGGTAATATATTGAGTAGGCTCAGAATCGGTGTAACCTTTTAAGATTTGAATCGAATTAGGCTCTTCGTCAGCTTCGGATGCTGGAATCTTGAGTGCATTGTCTTGAGTAGACAAGAAGTTCATTGGAAGTTGGTGGGAACACACTCGGAATATTTTGGGTGAGAGGAGAACTTGGTTCAGGCTCAGATTGTGATTGTGTTTTACTCGATTAGGTTCAAGTTCAATGGATGTTGAAATGTTGGGAATCAATGGCGAGGTACTGAGATTATTTGATGTATATCCCAAAGATGATATTCCTATATGTAATCCCTCTCTTTGAATATCGAATTTGGGAAAGGTTGATTTTTTTTTTTTTTTACAAAAAATGTGACCTCCATGGAATAATTATATTTTTCTTAGTAATTAGTGAGAAGCACTTGTACACCTTTTGATGTGGAGCATAACCTAAGAAAATACACTTTTTTGCCCTTGGATCAAGTTTTCCTTGGTTATGTGGATGAACAATAAACATCCAAAGATTTTGAATGCAATCGTTGAGAGGATTCGCCAGTGAGGAAAGGATTATTGGAGCATTTGGCACGGTATTTGGAATTTTAGAACTCTGGATGGCATACGATTTATGAGATAAGACGCAACCAAGCAACCTTAAAGGGTGCTAGTTCTTTCTTTCTACAACCCCATTTTGTTGGGGTTTATTAGCACTAGAGCTTTGATTTATGATCTCGTGATTTGAAAGTCACCAAGAATTGAGTTGAAATACTCTTTTCCATGATTTGTTATCATAATTTGAATATTTTTTTTTTTTGAAATTGAGTTTAAATCATGAATGGAAATTTTCGAATATTTGACCAATTTTAGACTTTTCTTTAATAAGGAAGATCCAAGTGAGTCTAGTGTGGTCATCTATAAAAGAGACAAACCATCGTGAACTTGTGACATGTTTTATCAGGGATGGACCCAATACATCTATATGAATCAGAGAAAATGGACAAGACAGTATATAAGATTGACTTTGACATGAAGTTTGAGAATGTTTGGAGAATTGGCACACTTCTCAATGAAATTGATTTGTACCCTTTTTTTTTTGAATAGTATTGGAAACGATTTTTCAAGGTACATAAAACTAGGATGTCCTAATCTATAGTCCCAGAACATAACTTGGCAATTATTGGAAACCAAAGTATTAATGAACATTTCTGAGGATGACTCGAACTTTGAGGTGCCTACCTTGTGAACTTGTCCATGTGAAGTGGTGCCACTCTTAAGAAGGTACAAACCCGATCATTCCTTAGCACTGACAATCGTCTTCCCCGAATTGAAGTCCTGAAATTCACACATACTGGTGGAGAATTAGCAACACATTATATTCTTTTTACAATTTACCAGCATATAACAAGTTGGAATGTAATTTTGGGACTAATAAAACTAAATTGAGTGTAAGGTTTTCTTACACCAACACTAGTTCCTACCACTGGGGATTTGGACCCGTCTGCAATTCTTATGGTACTCCCCATGACACAATTTGGTGAGAATCTTTGAATCTCTCATCATGTGCTCAAAGGATAATTAGTCTTTAATCCATTGGTTAGAATGATTGCTCTTAACTGAGAACGCACTCATGTGATTACCTTTACGTGCCACTGAAGCAATAGCAACAGCAGAAGCTGTATTTGAGGATTGCGGCTGTGCAAACATCTTTTGAAGGAGTTCGAGTTGTTCCTTGCTAAAGGGTAAGACCTAGTTCCCTCAGACGATGGTGTAACCTTTTTTGAAGTGGCGACATTCCCTCAGCCCTCTCTTTCACAAGTAGGCTTTCGATCAGTAGGCTTACCATGGATATCCCTACATGCTTCATGCGTGTGGCTTGGTTTCCGGCAGTAATCACACCAAGGGTGCCCTTTTTTCTTGTTATTTTGCGGTTGACCTCCTCCAATAAAGAGAGCAGAATTCTCAGAACTGATGTTTGAACTCTGTGAGCTCATCATCACCTTCTTACAACTTTCTTGTCTCAACACCTCTACAAATGCTTCACGAAGACTTGGGAGAGGCTTGGTGGAGAGAACTCTTCCCTAACATTTTCTAGGGTTTTATTTAACCCAACTAAGAACTTGTACAATCTCTTCTTTTCAACATTCTTTTTATACTTACCCCTATCTCCTGGACAATCCCATTTTATGCTCCTCAAATTTGTCTAGTTGCTGCTACTATCGATTGAGAGAGTTGAAATAACGCATCAAGGTCATGGAGAATGCTTTTCATTTCAAATAATTTGAAAGTATTCTCAACATGAGAGGAGACTTCTTTTGCCGCTCCCTAGATCTCCTTGGTGGTTTCATATAACCGAAAATTATCCTCACCCCCGTTGGTCATGGAATTGATTAGCCAAGACACGACCATGTTGTTCTCTGACTTCCAAAGTTTGAATTTCAAGTCTTCTTCCATTGGCCTTTCTATAACTCCGGTGAGATAATCATCCTTTCCTCTACCGCAGATAAACATCATTTCATATTGGGACCATTGCAAATGATTGTGTCCACTCAGTTTATGGTCGGTGATAGAGAAAGGGTTGTTGTCGGATATCCATCCATTGACTCTTGGAACAGGTTAGGATGTTGAATTGTCTTTTCCCACTGCCATGCTTAAACGTTTATAAATTCTAGGGTTTCAGAGAAATTTTAGATACCATGTACAAGTTGAAAAGTAGGAATTTTTATTCCTCTGATTTATTGAGAAACTGTACACAGCAATATATAGTAGATAGAAATAACTAAGAATCCACAGAAAAAGGATTGAATTATTTGGAAATGAATTTTTCTTTTTGTATCTGAACTTCAATTTTCGCATTTTGTACCATAATAAAATTAAGATAGAAAATAAAAATGAGGTAGTAAGAGTGTCAACCAGTCTAATTTTCTAAAAGGAATTTTTGGGTTAGTGATAGATGGCAATTTTAGGTTAGATATCTTCCAAATTTCTCTCGTAGTAAACAACAGATATATTTTGGTTTTATTTGATTATCAATGTAAGCTGGAGCAGGCTAAAGGAGCCTCATAATCTTGTTGACAATCACAGATAAAAGACACATTCAAGATATTAGTAGTCTTTTATTAGCTTATTCACTACTATTTCAAGAACCAACATTCTTGTTGTTAGATTTTCGGAAACTCTGATGAAATGGGAGTGAAGCAGTTCCAATTGGGTGGTTCAATTGTTATTTGAGGTTAACTTTTAATTCTTGCTCCAAGGGAGAACATTTAAAATATGAAAGTTATTAGTTATAAATAGGAATGAAGCCAAAACTTCTCACAAATGCAAGAAAATATAAATAATGTACTTTGACAAAACCAGCATACCCAAATTAAGGAGATATTATGGCCTGTGGCCATTGAAAGGCCATGTAGTTCAAAAATATACGCATGCATATAGAATATAATCTTTTATTATGATATCTCAAAAGTTTCTGTGGATTCTGCATATTATCAACAAATTGTACATGTACTTGGCATCTAATATGCAGGTTCAATGGATTAGTAGACCATTTCAAGATGGCCCTAGATTGTTTTTTCGCAGTGTGGTTTGTCGTGGGCAATGTGTGGATATTTGGAGGTCATTCGTCTCCTTCTGATGCTCCTAAATTGTACAGGTACAATGGGGACTTATGATATCTATTGCTTTGTTTTGACTGAGATTCACAATTGCATAACAGTTTACGAACTGTTTGTTGGATTCATTGCAGGTTATGTATAGTGTTCCTTACTTTTAGCTGTATTGGATATGCCATGCCATTCATACTATGTGCAACAATTTGTTGCTGTTTGCCCTGCATTATTTCTGTCCTTGGTATTCGGGAAGATTTTTCAGAAACTAGAGGAGCTTCCATTGAATCTATAAACGCATTGCCAACCTACAAATTTAAATCCAAGAAAACTGGAAATGTCAATGATCAGGACAATTCAGGTGGTGAAGGTGGAGTCCTGGCTGCAGGGACAGCAAATGAACGTGTGATATCAGGAGAAGATTCGGTAAGTTTAATGCTAGGAATTTGCTAGCAGTGTTTTGGTCTTTAGATGTAAACTGCAACCTACTTAAACTGTATACAGAGTACTTGATAGGTTCAAACCGGACAAGACCAAACAAATTTAATTATGTATAGAAAAACAAATTTTGGAGCATCTAGCTGAAGCTTTGTCTCCTAATTTTACTCGGCTGAATTTAGTATCAGTTTGCACTGCTTGATTTCTGCAGTATGCTTCTAACTGGCAGTGTTCTAAAGCTGTATGATTTTGTGACTTGACATTAATATTTATTTCTCTTTATTCACATGGTTATTGGATGCATAAAATTCATGAATGTTGACTGTGAGGTCATTACGGAAGATTTCATTTTGTTACTGTCCTTGGATTAATAATGCAGCTTGCTAACTGGAGGTGTTGCAGGTGTGTTGTATTTGCTTGGCAAAATATGCAGACAATGATGAGCTGAGAGAGCTGCCGTGCATCCATGTCTTCCATGTGAAGTGTGTAGATAAATGGTTGAAAATCAATGCATCTTGCCCGCTATGTAAAAGTGAGGTTGGTGAGAGCAGTAGTGCTTCACCATTAGCTAGAGATTCAAATTAAGAGCATGGGGAAGAGGATGGACTAGAAACCAGTTGAAAGATGTGGCAATGCCTTGATTTGGTGCTCGGTTGCATCGCCTCGACTCCTGCTGCTGTTGCAAATGTGTTGTAGTTTAACGTGACATGCAAAATCCTTGAAGAAGAGCCATGTATATGAGCAAAGAGACAGTCCTCGATGCACCAGCTGCAGTTATTGAATTATCAAAAACTTGTGCTACAATTTAGTGGAGATTGTTTCTTCAGCCTATGCCCCACCAGTCCAGTTCTTTCGCTTTTTTTTTCCCATCCACTGTTTATATAGCTTAGCTCTTTTCTTGCCACGAAATTCTTGAGTATTTCATTTTCCTTGGACCATATTGTTAAGTAAACATGCACGTTCCAACTCCAACCGTCGGTTTTGATTTTGCCACCCTGGTAATCCATAGTAAAATGAGCATAGTGGATAGCATTAGCAAATGCCTGGCATGCTTTTATGTATAGAAATTAAAATTCTCAATTCTACAAAGGAAATTTAATAAAAAAAATCACATTTTTATTTATAATATTAATTTTATAAAAATATATCTTAATAGAAAGATGTCACAGAAAACTATAGCAGACTAGAGTTGTAAACAACAAAACTGGGAATTCCTAAGGCCACTCTTTCAACTCCGTAAGCAAAATTTACCACATGACAAACAAGTAATGAAATGGGCAAAACGTACAACAATCTCCAAAGAATAGCTAGCTCAAAAACGACGTTTTTTTATGCCGACCAGAATATTTCGGAAGCAGTACCCAAAACTATACTATAGCGCCTCAAAATTTTGGGGCAGAATGACGGAGCCAGCCAGCCATCTCTAAGGATCTCAACCAAATGGTGAGAACATTAAAAGCAAATTGATATATTGAACCCTTAAAACCATAAATGCGTATAAATTATACACATTTGCAAAGGAATCAAGGCAGATAAATATTTGATCTTGCTATGGCTTGCACAACTTCAAATTACTCTCGTTTCTCGGCTGCCAAGCACTCTTTTAGAGTACAATCATCGAGATCCATAATTCAAGCACATTGAGCTCCGATGTCAGTTCACGCACATAAAAGTAGCATCATCTTCAAATAGTAAGGTTTTTAAATGCCTCCAGCTTTCCATTTGATATTAAGGAATTTGTGTTATGACTGATTTCAGGATGGCCCGCACCGCCGTTGGCAGGGGTTTTGCTATCCTGAGTGTTCAACAAGTTTTGCACAGCGGAGCTAAGACTACCTTCAAAGTAGGTAGAGTAGGGGAAGTACTCCTCACATCTCACTTTCCACCCTGCAGTATAAGAAAGTCATTAGACCAAAATCGTTCATTCTTTCAGCCTGAGCAATCTTTGCATTAGACAATCACTCTAAACCCCAAGAGCAAAACACTTTATCAATAGTACTAGACATGCAAGTTTACAATATATGTAAGTACAATAATTTCCAATATACTCAAGGTTTGACAACTCCTGCGAGGACTAAGTGCTCCAGGATATGGAGCAAAAAGGGGCAGTAACAACAAAAGTGAGAAATAACAAAAATCTAACCCAGAATTATGCTTAAGTTGTCTTAATAAGCTATCTATAGAGAGGGTCTAATCAAAGAATAAGCAACCATTTCTTGAATAATTTAGTCAGATAGCTTGCAAAAGAATTGAATAGTTATTAATAGGAATGCGTGATCACGAATACGGTGCAAGCCAATGATAATCACAGCATCCATCTTTAAAGATTAAACATAATAATCACAAACACCAAGAAGCCACTGGAACTTGTGAGATAAATCCCACAAAAAATCATTGAACGATGTTGAACCATAAATATAAAAAATCGTAATTTAGTGTTGATGTTGCCTACCTGACAGCAACAAGAAAATATCTTTCACGTAGTCTGATTGCACTAACGACAAAAGGGTGACGTCGATGCAATTTGTTCCACGTGTTCTTTGTATATCCTGCAAAAACAACAGGAATCAGAGGGGGCAGGGTTTGTCCCTGCACGCGCACTCCGACGATTAAGTTAGTAATCGGCAGTTGTGTATATAAGAAGAGGAGAATGTAATTCTCAATTCAAAGAGTTTTGAGTATTTCTCCCTGTTTTTTCTCTTTTTGGTCGAATCCTCCTTTTTTTCAGAGAGCTCACCTGGTATTTATAGGTTTCTCTGGGTCGGTTCGAGCTGAGGCCCAGGCGCGTGTCTGGGCCGCGACAGAGTCATATAGTACTCTGTCGCGCTTCGGGCGAAACAGCTTGAGGGTGACCTCTACCGCGGTCTGCGCAGGAGACTATGCCGCATGCTGTGCGGGAGACTATGCCGCATGCTATGCGGGAGACCTCTACCGTGGTCCGTGCGGGAGACTATGCCGCATGCTATGCGGGAGACCTCTACCGCGGTCCGTGCGGGAGACCATACCGCAGGATTTGCGAGAGACTATGCCGCATGCTGTGCGGGAGACCTCTACCGCGGTCTGTGCGGGAGACCATACCGCGGGATGTGCGGGAGACATGCCGCATGCTGTGCGGGAGACCTCTACCGCGGTCTGTGCGGAAGACTATGCCGCAGGCTGTGCGAGAGACCTCTACCGCGGTCTGTGCGGGAGACTATGCCGCAGGCTGTGCGAGAGACCAATGTGGCGATGTGGGCGATGGAGGTCTGCCGTGCCTGTTGCGTGGCACATCACAAAGGCGACAGACTCCTATCGCATCAAACACTCTGTCGCACGGCAGGGAACTGTGCCACGTGGCTGCTCTGTCGCTATAATCCGTCACGTGGCTTGTTCTTGATTTGACACGTGGCAGGCGGATGTTTGTACACGTGGATTCTGGTGACGCGACCACCATCAATTGCTCCCCACTCTTTGGTAGGAATCATTCCTGCGAAAGAGTATCTGGGTCTGGATTTTCTCGGGTCGGGTCGGATCTCCGCGCGTGTGTCGACGCAGGCGAGCCGCTATATATACTGGACCCCTGCTGTCCTTGTCGCTATTGAGTTCTCCCGCAAAAAGACACTCAGCTGCGATTTTCTCTGGACACTCTCTCGCAACTCTGCCGCAAGTCTGTCGCGTACACATCACTGTGTCGCAACTCTACTGTACTCTGCCGCAAGTCTGTCGCGTACACATCACTGTGTCGCAACTCTGCCGCAGCTTCTTCACACTCTGTCGCCAGTTCCTTCTTTTCTTCATTTTAGGTAATTTCATAGTCCGTAGTCCCACTCTCTTGATTTACGGACTCCTAAAATGGCTGGCCATGGTATAGGAAAACAAATTGATCTAGGCGTTAAGTCGACTTTAAAGGAAGCCGACGTCCAAGACCTAGAATCCCGGTTTCTTTTACCTGAGGGATACTCTTATAGGCTCCCAACCCCTCAGGAGAGCGACATACGTTGTGTGTCCGACGGGGCTGTCGTTTTTAGGGCAGCTTTGGAGTTAGGACTCCGCTTCCCCTTGTCCGACTTCGGGGCTTCCTTCCTTAGGACGCACAGGATATCCCCGGGGCAACTGCATCCTCCTGCATGGATGCAATTGGTAGCATTCACTGTGCACTGCCATTTAAGGGGCGTCCCTCCATCTCTTCCTCTTTTAGAAGTATTCTTTAGGCTTCGAGGGAGTCCCGGCTTAGTGCCTTACTCGCTTCAACGGGTGTATCAGCCCGGTTTTGAGAACCGATTGTTTGAGAAACCTGCTAACAAGCTTCATGATTTCGAGACAGAATGGCTGGTTGTGGAAACGCCCGAGGGCCTGGATATCCCCACTCATTGGGAGAATAGGCGTGAAATCCCCAAGGGTCCCCGGGTTGCCACACTTAGGGAGCAGTTATCTTCTGACATCAATAAACTGCTAGTCCCTCATCCCCTTAGCCTTAACGCCTTTATATCAAATGAAAATTTGATATTAGCTGGCTGGGGTGTGGGTCCGGTTCCTGTTGTCGGACCCTCTGTTCCTTCGTCAGATCCTCTGCCTTCGGTTTCCCCCGAGTTAAATCCTGAAGCACCTAGGCCACAAGAGGATATAGGGAGCACCAACGTAGAATTAAGTTCTGGCAGCGAACCCTTAGCCGATCTGACTGGTTGGGAGGGGTTCGGCTCTACTTTCATGGTGCTCCCTGATGACGACACCATAAATATAGAGTCCCTTCAGGAGCATCTCGATTCTCCTGATGGTAACTTTTAATTCTCTTTACGGCTTGCTGTTTTTGATCAATTTTTGACCACTGATTTGTCTTCTTTTTCTTTTTTGCAGATATGAGTCATTTTCGGCAATCGTTAGGTCACCAGGTTTCTGAGGCTGGTCCTTCCAGCGCTCCTGCCAGGAAGAGGCATCGTTTGGCTGACGATGTCCCAAGTGAGGCACCGGTCCCCTCTCATCCACCTCGTGCTCGGACCCCTCCTGTTTCTAGACAGGCGATGCCTCCCCCTCCTTCAGAACAGAGAGATCTCTCTCGGGATAGGGGGAGAGTTGCCTCATCTTCACGGGGGACTTCCGGATCATCCGGGCGATCACGCTCCGAGGAGCGCACGAAATGCAATATCATTCTGTCTCAGCGGAAGAATAGAAGGCGCTTGTACATCGAAGGTTCGATGGGAAGCAGGCCAATATTGTCGAGGATAGGTCCTGCCGACGAGAGGCCCTATTCCGTGGATGGGGGAAATATTATGAGGGGCCACGAGTTCCGAGTCTACCCCGGGGTTCGTGACAACGACATTTTAGACACTCCCGGGGTGGCCTCCCGGTTAAGCTGGTCCACTATCCTTCCTCGGGACGAGGCAAGGATATTCAGAAACTACCCGGAGGGGGAGGATTTAGCCGACATGGAGGCATTGAGGGTAAGTTTCATACTCCTCTTCGTTTGACTCATTTTTGCCGCATTCTTTGAATCTAACTTTTTGTATTCCTTTGCAGTTGGCTCAACGAACTGTGGCCAACAATGCCCAGCATCGGGCTTATCGGGAGCGTGCTGATAGGGAAATCTGGGAGTTAAAGGATCAAGTTATGGAGTTGCAGAACACCATCAACAACTTGTCCAAACTTCCAGATTTAGTTCGAAGCTTGGAGGAGCAGCTCGCAAAGGTTCATCAAGACCTTAATCACGCCCAGGGGGATCTTACTGTAGAGAAGGCTCGGTCTAGCAGATTTCAAGAGGATCTTCGGGATACCCACTCTGAGCTAGACTGTATGCAGTCCAACTACGGGTCTTTACTTGCTCGGAATCAGGAGCTCGAGCAGCGTGTTGCCGAGTTGGAAAGTCAGGCTGCTCCTACATTGACCCAAGTGGAGATCAATAGCATACGGGCCGAGGCTGTGAAGGAGTACCGTCTCTCCAAGGATTACTTGAGACGGAAGGAGGATTTCTCGAATCCCTATGTAAAGTACGGGTTCTATCTTGCCCGATCATGGTTAGAGGCACATAGGGAAGGAGAGGAATTCCCAGAGCTCCAGTACACCAACGAGGCAATGCTATTTGGGCCCCCGACTGGACTAAATATGAGCCTGAAGCTGAACCTGCAGACGAGTTATTTAAGAGGACTGCCCAAGATGACCTCGTCAACCTCACTGGTCCTTGAGAGCCCATGGATTTGGATGGTGCTCCCGAGCCTATCGAGGTTCTTATTGATTTAGACGACGAGGAGGGTCAGCAGTCCTTGGGAAGTGATGGTCCGTCTGCAGCTGATCCCCAGTTTCCTCCCGAAGAGTAGATAGCTATTTTTGTTTTTTGTATTTCTTTTCAAGTACTTTGTTGTTTTTTATTTTAACTTCGTACTTTTGTCGAATGTAATGACTTTTGAATGAAATGAAATTGAGATTTTTGTTCATGCTTTGTATTGCATTACTTCTCTATTTATCATTTATCATTCTTTGTCTGTTTATTTTGGTTGAATGTATTCGTTTGAATGTATTCGTGCATGCTCCCCAATTCTTGATAGAAAGGTAAACTTTCAGAAAGAATTTTTCGAGCGAATGTATAATTGTTTAAGGCTTGATTACTGCGACGTGTATGCGTCTTTAGTTTTTATAGCCTTGATGTTTTTATCGCCTGGCCACAGTGACACATAGCGCCTCAGGCTCTTACAGCTTGGTTAATTGTACACGCCTGGCCACTGTGACGCATAGCGCCTCAGGCTCTTACGGCTCAGTTGATTGTATACGCCTGGCCACGGTGACGCATAGCGCCTCAGGCTCTTACGGCTGAGTTGATTGTATACGCCTGGCCACGGTGACGCATAGCGTCTCAGGCTCTTATGGCTCGTCTGAACTACGCCTGGCCACAGTGACGCATAGCGCCTCAGGCTCTTACGGCTCGGTTGAACTATGCCTGGCCACAGTGACGCATAGCGCCTCAGGCTCTTACGGCTCGGTTGAACTACGCCTGGCCACAGTGACGCATAGCGCCTCAGGCTCTTACGGCTCGTCTGAACTACGCCTGGCCACAGTGACGCATAGCGCCTCAGGCTCTTACGGCTCGATTGAACTACGCCTGGACACAGTGACGCATAGCGCCTCAGGCTCTTACGGCTCGGTTGAACTACGCCTGGCCACAGTGACGCATAGCGCCTCAGGCTCTTACGGCTCGGTTGAACTACGCCTGGCCACAGTGACGCATAGCGCCTCAGGCTCTTACGGCTCGTCTGAATACCTGTCACAAGATTTAGATGTATATAAGTCGCAGATGTATAATAAAGTGACATTCTGCGTGATGATTTGATAACAATATCTTGTGATGGTATAAACAAATAATAATACTGTTTGGGAAAGAAAATATAGCGATTAATTCAAATACGGCTTTAGGTGATTTGAATTCCATGTTTTCCTTATCTTCTTCCCTTGTAGAGTTTCCAGGACACATGTGTTAAGTCCAATCTTGTATCTGATTCTGTAGGGACCTTCCCAGTTGGCTCTGAACTTCCCATCCTCCTTCAGGGCATTCGTGATCTGCGACTTTCTGAGCACTAGATCTCCCTCAGACATTGGCCTATCTCTCACCCGACTATTGTAGTAGTTGGCTACCCTCTGATGATAGGATGCCAATCGAATAGCCGCGATTTCTCTATGTTCGTCGAGTAGGTCCAAGCCTTCCCTTAGAGCTTGTGAATTTTCTTCCTCTATTAAGGGTATCACTCTTGGTGATGACGCTCCAATTTCTACGGGGATCAGTGCTTCTGCGCCGTATACAAAGCTGAATGGCGTTTCTTTAGTCGACACACGACTGGTGGTACGATATGCCCATAAAACGCTAGGCAATTCGTCCACCCATGCCCCTTTTACTTTGTCTAGCCTGGTCTTCAGCCCATGGAGGATAGTCCGATTACTGACTTCGGCCTGTCCATTAGCTTGAGGATATGACACTGAGGAGATCCTTAGCTGAATGTTGAGGCTCTTACAAAATTCACGGAAGGCGTTGCAATCAAATTGCTTTCCATGGTCGGCATTTAGGATGCGGGGAATTCCGAATTGACAAATAATGTCTTTCCACACCATTGCCTCCACTTTCTTTTCCGTGATTGTGGCTAAAGGCTCTGCTTCAATCCACTTTGTAAAGTAATCGGTAGCCACTAGCAGGAACTTTCTTTGGCCCGTGGCTAAGGGGAAAGGTCTAAGGATGTCTAATCCCCACTGTGCAAAAGGAATTGGCTGTACTGTGCCTTGAGAGGGAGTCACTGGGGCTGTAGTGATAGGCGCAAACCTCTGGCATTTGTCACACTTGCGGGTTTGGTCCATCGCATCTTTCTTCAACGTTGGCTAGTAGAATCCCGATCTCAATACTTTAGCTGCAAGAGCTCTCGCTCCTAAGTGTTCGTCGCAAATTCCTTCATGCACTTCGGCTAGGGCGTATCTTGCTTGTTTCGGTCCCAGACATTTCAATAAGGGTGACGAATATCCCCTTTTGTACAGTTCTCCATTGATGAGTGTAAACTTCGCCCCTTGTACTTTCAAGCGACGAGCCTCGTCCTTGTCTTGGGGGAGTGTTCCTTCGGTGAGATACTGTTTGTATGGGGATCTCCAATCGTCTCCCACTTGAATGTCACACACGTCGACCTCTTCAATACTAGGTCGTTCGAGCCTCTCCACCCTCACTGTCCTTCCTCGTGTTTCGGTGGAAGAGGCTAACTTAGATAATGCATCAGCATGTGTGTTTTCAGATCGGTTCATCTGTATCAGCTGAAAGTTTTTGAAAGTCTGTGCCAGAAGTTGGACTTTCTTCAAGTAAGGGACCAACATCGGCTCCCGTACCTCGTACTCTCCGTTGAATTGGTTCACCACCAATTGAGAATCACTGTGTGCTATCAAGTGGTGAACCTGCAGCTTCTTCGCTAACATCATCCCTGCTATCAGAACTTCATACTCCGCTATGTTGTTCGAACTGAGGAATCTGAACCGTAGGGAGTATTCAAGGGATTTTCCTTCGGGTGATACCAGGACTATACCCGCTCCGCTTCCATTGGCACTTGATGCCCCGTCGACATGCAGCAACCAGGGGTGAGCCTCCCCTTCACTGCTGTCGCTTGGGATAGTGCATTCTACGATGAAGTCGGCCAGAGCTTGACCTTTGATAGCCTGCCGTGGTTGGAATGTGATTTCGTATCCCCCAAGCTCCACTGCCCATTTCACTAACCTTCCTGAGTGTTCAGGTTTCTGAAGGATCTGTCTTAACGGTTGATCTGTCAAGACGGTGATAGGGTGTGCTTGGAAATACAGGCGCAACTTTCGCGAGGCCATCACAAGAGTTAATGCTAACTTTTCGGCCAGCGGGTAGCGGGTCTCTGGATCCAATAACACTTTACTCACGTAGTAGATGGGACGGTGCACCTTTTCATCTTTCTTCAGTAGCACCGCACTGACGGCGAAGTCACCGACTCCCAAATACATATAGAGTTGTTCTCCTTCCAGGGGCCTTGTTAACAAAGGCAGCTGTTTCAAGTACTCCTTGAGATCTTCAAAGGCTTTTTGACAATCTTCCATCCATTCGAAGTTCTTCCCCCCCCGGTAGAGTTTTAAAGAACGGCAGGCTCCTTTCTGCTGATTTTGACAAGAAGCGATTCAGAGCTGCTATCCTGCCTGTCAATCTCTGGACCTCTCTTACGGTGGTTGGGGGTTTCATGTCAATGACAGCCTGTACCTTCTCAGGATTTGCCTCAATGCCCCTATTAGTGATCATGAAGCCTAAGAACTTCCCTGATCTTACCCCGAATGAGCACTTTTCAGGGTTTAACTTCATGTTGAATCTCCTCAATACTTCGAATACCTTGGACATTTGATCAGAATAGACTCTCCTACGCGGCTCTTGATTATCATGTCGTCCACGTAGGCTTCCATGGTATTTCCCAGAAGATCCTTGAACACTTTGCTCACCATTCGTTGATAGGTGGCTCCCGCGTTCTTTAGACCGAACGGCATTACCCGATAGCAATAGGTTTCGTCGTCGGTTATAAAGGAAGTCTTTTCTTCGTCTTCTGGGTGAAGCATGATTTGGTGATACCCGGAGAATGCATCCAAGAAACTGAGGAATTCATAGCCGGGTGTATCGTCTACGAGTCTGTCTATCCGAGGTAGGGGGTATGAATCTTTAGGGTAGGCTTTGTTCAGGTCTGTGAAATCCATACACATTTGCCACTTCCCGTTAGATTTCTTTACCATCACTACATTGGCCAACCACTCAGGATAGTAGACCTCTCGGATGAATCCGGCACCCAGGAGTTTATTCACTTCTTCAGTGATTGCTTTTTGTCGCTCCGGGGTGAAACTCCTCTTCTTCTGTTTGACGGGTCTATGTCCAGGTATGATGTTAAGCTCATGGCAAATCACTTCGGGACTAATCCCGGGTATGTCTGCCGAGCTCCAGGCGAAGATATCCGAGTTTCTCCTCAGGCACTCGACTATGTCGTTCTTTAGTTGTTCGCCTAGTTGGGTCCCGATGTATGCCTTCTTTCCCCCGTCTCCCTCGATTAGCTCAATGGGTTCTGTCTCCTCTACCGGCTGAGGTTTGGGCGGATCGTCTATGCACAAGGTTTCTTTCCTCTGTACTACCTTGTTGGCAGTGGAAGCGAGATAACAAGTACAGGCGCTCTTTTGGTTTCCTCGTACTTGCCCGACTCCGTTTGGAGTGGGAAACTTCATCAACAGATAGCAAGAGGATATTACCGCCCTCATGTCATTCAGCACAGGTCTGCCCAAAATCATGTTGCAGGCAGCAGAGGTTGACCTGACCACCATGAACAATACTTGCCGGGTCACATTCTTCGGGTGCTCTCCGAGAGTCACAGGCAACTCTATGGACCCGACAACCTTCACTCGCTCCCCCGTGAATCCATATAGTGGCGCCATAACGGGCTTTAACCTATCTTCGGATATGCTCATTTTTTGAAGCAGTTCCAATAGATCAGGTTCACTGAGCTCCCGTTATCGACCAGGACCCTGCTCACCGGGTTGGCCACTACCGTGGATATCACCATGGGGTCGTCATGGGGCATGACAATATCACCTTTGTCAGCCGGAGTGAACATGATGGGCTCTTCATCCGCCTGTTCCTCCATCACCACGTTAACCTGATACGCTTGCCTAGCGTAACTTTTGCGGGAAGTAGAGGAGCTTCCTGCACTTGAGTCCCGCCTGCGATGACATTTATTGCGGGGGCTGTAGGTTCGTTGTTTGGCAGATTAGCACGGGGGATGGGCCTGACTACTTCGTTTCTAGGCCTATCCCTTCTGATATCATTATTTGCCCCCGTCCGCGGACGATCATTCCTTTGGTCGCGCGGAGGATAACGGGGTCTCTCGCTCCTCCATAGGAAGCGGTTGATCTTCCCTTCTCTGGCCAGCCTTTCCAACTGGTCCATTAAGTCTCTGCACCTCTCTGTTGGGTGTCCGTGAGCACAATGGAATTCGCAGTAGGCTTCAGTGTTTCGTCCTACGTCTCCAATTTTCTTCTTGGGGAATTCCAATAATCCTGCCCCTTCGATGGCTGCCAGTATTGCAATGCGAGGCTCGTTTAACCTGGTATAACCTTCATACCTGAGCCTAGGTTGTCAGTTCTCACGGGTCTTTGGAAGCTTCTCTCGGGTGCGTCTCTTTCTCTCTTCTTTCCTTCTTTTGCGTCTCTGGGCTATATCATCTTCATCACTTCTTCTTGAGCTACATACTTGTTAGCCATGGCAAAGAGGTCAGAAATCGTCATCGGTTGATCGAGAGAGAGGGATTCTTGTAGCTTCTCGGAGCTCGTCCCTTGCAGCATTGCAGCCAAGGCTATGCCTACTGGTAGATCTTCCACTTCCAAGGTTGCATCTCGGAAGCGATCTACAAAGCTTTTCAAGGGTTCTTTATTCCCTTGTTTAAGCGTGAGTAGGTAGGTAGCGTCTTTCTTCCTCTGGCTGTGGATCATGAAGACTTTGAGGAATTCATTTCTCAACTCATCAAAAGAGGAGATTGAACCTTCGCTCAATCCGTTGAACCACTTGAGAGCATGCCCGGACAATATGAGAGAAAAAGCTCTACACATAATTTCGTCCTCCCATCCATGCAACAGCATGAGGGATTCATAACTCTGGATGTGATCGTAGGGGTCCGCTTTGCCGGTGTAAGTAGCCATAGAAGGCATTTTGAACTTCTTCGGCAAAGGTTTGTTCATGATCTCCAAGCTGAATGGGATCCTCCTCCTTTGGCCATCATCCGAAGATACTAGTTTTTTCTTCTCGAGGATCCTTTGGACGACCTTCTCCACGTCCTCCGACCCTCGAGCTGAGCATGGCCTTGTCCCTTCGGGTCTAGAAGAGTCCGATTGATAAGCGCCCCTTCTAGCACCTCCCACTCCGGGACTTGATATTTCGAGGCCTTCTCGCGGGTCAAAACCTCCTTGTCTTCATTGCTCCCCAGCCCTATAGGTTCTCGGATCACATTCTGACTCCATGGAAGACGAGCTGTGGCAGGTGGGGGAACTCTGCCGCCTATGGGCTGCGGGGGAACTATGTCGCCTGGCGGCCAGAGGGGAAGTCTGCCGCGCATTGGGCAAGGGTGAACTCTGCCGCCTATTAGAGGCGGGAGAGCACCGTCGCATATCTGATGTGGGATACCTCTGCCGCGTGTTGTCTGCGAGAGAGTTCTGTCGCCGTTGAGCCGCAGGGGGATTCTGCCGCACATTTGGTGAGCTCTGCCGCCTATCGGACAGAGGGGGACTCTGCCGCCTAGCTGCCTGAGGGGAACTCTGCTGTTGTTGAGTCGCGGGTGAGCTCTGCCGCGCGTTAGCTGCTGGAGAACTCTGCCGTCTATATGCTACGGGTGAGTTCTGTCTGGCTGGACTTACAGTAGCATTATTTTGCGTTCCTGCCTCTTGTCCAGCGTTTACCAGAGTAGAGGGCTGACCTCTCTTGTAGGTCCGCCGGGGTGTGCTTTCCCCTACTAACTGCTGCACTTCACGGGGTAAGCTCAATTGGGGGAGAGCGTCTCTGAAGAAGCTCACCATGGCTTTCAATGCAGTCGTAGTCTCCTCATTTTTGCGCTTCAGGGTCTCAAATTCTTCTAGAGAAACCACGGCTTCTCTCTGACCCCTTTCACCATGTCTTCGTCTTTGTTCTGATCTGACAGGGGGACTTACAGAATTCTGCCCTCCAGTCACCTCCGCTGTAGAGCGTGTCCTCACCATTTTGATAGAGAATCTGGCTTTTTGTCAGGATTCCCACAGACGGCGCCAATTGATGTTGCCTACCTGACAGCAACAAGAAAATACCTTTCACGTAGTCTGATTGCACTAACGACAAAAGGGTGACGTCGATGCAATTTGTTCCACGTGTTCTTCGTATATCCTGCAAAAACAACAGGAATCAGAGGGGGCAGGGATTTGTCCCTGCACGCGCACTCCGACGATTAAGTCAGTAATCGGGAGTTGTGTATATAAGAAGAGGAGAATGTAATTCTCAATTCAAAGAGTTTTGAGTATTTCTCCCTGTTTTTTCTCTTTTTGGTCGAATCCTCCTTTTTTTTCAGAGAGCTCACCTGGTATTTATAGGTTTCTCTGGGTCGGTTCGAGCTGAGGCCCAGGCGCGTGTCTGGGCCGCGACAGAGTCATATAGTACTCTGTCGCGCTTCGGGCGAAACAGCTTGAGGGTGACCTCTACCGCGGTCTGCGCGGGAGACTATGCCGCATGCTGTGCGGGAGACTATGCCGCATGCTATGCGGGAGACCTCTACCGCGGTCCGTGCGCGCATGCTATACGGGAGACCTCTACCGCGGTCCGTGAGGTAGACTATGCCGCATGCTATGCGGGAGACCTCTACCGCGGTCTGTGCGGGAGACCATACCGCAGGATTTACGGGAGACTATGCCGCATGCTGTGCGGGAGACCTCTACCGCGGTCTGTGCGGGAGACCTCTACCGCGGTCTGTGCGGGAGACCATACCGCGGGATGTGCGGGAGACTATGTCGCATGTTGTGCGGGAGACCTCTACCGCGGTCTGTGCGAGAGACTATGCCGCAGGCTGTGCGAGAGACCTCTACCGCGGTCTGTGCGGGAGACTATGCCGCAGGCTGTGCGAGAGACCAATGTGGCGATGTGGGCGATGGAGGTCTGCCGTGCCTGTTGCGCGGCACATCACAAAGGCGACAGACTCCTATCGCAGCAAACACTCTGTCGCACGGCAAGGAACTGTGCCACGTGGCTGCTCTGTCGCTATAATCCGTCACGTGGCTCGTTCTTGATTGGACACGTGGTAGGCGGATGTTTGTACACGTGGATTCTGGTGACGCGACCACCATCAAATGTATTATTTTTAGGCACCTAACATACAATATTTAATACAGTATATCAAAATCTCAATACCATTAAAATTCTTACTAAAAAATGAAACTAACAAAATTGATTTCAGCAGTTGACGAAATTAAAGTCTAAAATAGTCGGCATCAATTTATATCGAGAATTATACTTACTCAAAGCAGCATCTTGGTCAATAAGGACTTTTTCTAAGAGTTTACAGACTTCAATACAGTCCTTGAGTTTCCACTCCATTACTGGTCCGAGTGCTCCTGTCCTAGATAAGCAAAAACAGAAAAACAATTAATCTCAAAAAGCAAGTCATGATGAATGATATCAAATATCAAACAGCTGAAAATTTAATACAGTAAAAACTTTACGTTGGCACAACTTTATTGGATGATCTTCAATTAACTTAACAGCGTGCATATCATCTCACTGTGACACACAATTTACAGTAAGCTCCAACACGGCTATATGCATGTCATATAAATTCTTGTGGGAGCGAAGCTCTAGCACGGCTCCATGTATATTCATGATATCAAAAAATCCCGTGCAAGCGAAGTTCTTGCACATTTTAATAAAAATCAGTAAAATCTGTGAATGAGTAGCACTCCAATACGACTTTAAATGAGTTATAAATCCATATAAAACATATTCAAAACTTCGTGCGAGCAACGCTCCAGCACGAATAAATGCTCAAGTAAATCAAAACTTCGTGTGAGTTACATTCCAGCATGGTTTCATGCATAAATAAATCAAATCTCGTGTGAGTTACACTCCAGCACGGCTTTTATGCAATTAAATCAATTAAATCACGTACGAGCAAGGCTCCAGTACGGCTGTTATGCAATTATCATATCAAAACTGGATGCGAGTTAAGCTCCAGCACCTCTCATGCATGTCAAATCATTAAAACTAGTGCGAGGAATTGCTCCAGCACCATTTTATGCTTATCAAGTCAAAACCAGTCAAAACAGTCAAAACAGGGTGCGAGCTACGCTCCAACATCTCTCATGCATTTCACAATAATAAAAATCAGTGCGAGCAACCGTTCTAGCACATTTTAGGCATATGATGTCACACAAGTCGGTGTGAGCAACCGCTCTAGCACATTTTATGCACACTCACAAACGCAGATATAGTGCGAGTTATGCGCCAGCACTATCTGTTTCCATATAAACTTGATAGTTGGCCCGTTTTTCAAAGAAATTTCATTTAAATCTTAATAACACTTATGTAGTGTTATATTGTGAAATTTATGCAATTACTGGCCAATCTATCGATTTGCTTTGCTTAAAAACCAAGAAAATTTCTTAAATCAGAAATTACTTAAATCATGCATTACATGCATGTCATGCTTTCACCATCCTTAGGTGAATTTCCCTCAATAGGGGTAAAATAGCCATTTTTTACTTATTTCGAGTCCTTAAAATCTTTAATCTATTTCTAGGACCTTTATACATATTCTGTGTATACATACATATTCTGTGAATACATACATATTCAGTGTATACAAAAGCTATTAAAATACGCGTAGCAACCTCTAGCTACTCACACAATTCCCTTACCTCATTTTTCTGTACAGTTGGACCTTTCCACTGATGACTTGTCACGCAGTCCGATTTGCTCTCAATCAAATCTTCAAAACTGCGTATAAATATACATCAGGTCAAATACAATACAATTAATTGTATTTCATATTACCTGGGCTTAATCTAAATCATTGGGCCCGTTTACCCATATTGGGCCCGATTGTACCATAATGGGCCTTAAGCCCGTTTTCCACCTATTATTCATATTATCGAGGCCTATTGGGCTCATTGAGCCCATCAGTATATATTGAACCTCGTTCTAAATTCTCGGATATCTCAATGAATTATTTACGACAATTTATCTAAATTTCCAAAATTTAATTCATTTAATGCAAAAATTAAATCAGTAATTTATCTAACACGCATAACGATGCAAATTGTCATAAATAAAGGTTACTTACTCGAGATTCTATGATAGTACGCAAATCGAGACTGTCTCGAGCTCTTGGTTGACGCTAATTGTCGAACTACACAATTTAATATTTTTTTGAGTAAATTTTCAGTCGGATATTAATCAAATTAAATATTTCAAAATTTAAATCGGTCAATTTCGACCGCTTACCGACTTACCCGTAGCTCGATTGCATCACTGAAATTTTTTTCAATTTTTTCACTTTTTCCCTTTTTTTTCTTTTCCTTTTCTTTTTGGCTGAACCGATCCGGTCCGGTTCAGTGCAGAAGCTTCCTCACTGAACCGTCGACCGGTTCAGCTTCCTTTAGTCGTTCCAACGCCGTCCGACTGGTTCTCGGTGTCTCACCATCGCCGTTCGACGCGTCTCTAGCAGGGGACCTCTCGGCTGGCCTCGGATCGGACTAAATCACCGCCGGTGGTCGCCGTTCCTCTTCTCCTCTTTTCTGCAATTTCTTCGTCGATCTGCTCTTTCCGGTGCCGGTGGGGCGCATCTTTGCCGCTGGTGGTTCGTACCGACGTCCTCTCCCTTTTTCGGCCGCTTGCCTGGCCGCTGGTCGCCGGTGTTGGCTCGTCCGGTGAATTTCTCTTCCTAGGGTCTGCGTCGGTTTTGGTTTCTCTTTTCTCTCTCCCCACGTTTTGCAATTCAGATTTCTATTTTTTTAATAGATTTTTATTATTATTTTAATGATTAAAATAATAATAAAAATCTTAAAATATATGAAAAAATCATATTAAATTCATTTAATCCATAAATGAATTTATCAGTCCGATTTTATCTTTCCGATATATTTTTTGATTATTTTCGGTATAATTTCCCAAGGTGAAAATTTCAGTTTATTCGAATAAATTCATATCTTAATCAATTTAACTCAAAATTTTTTTTTTACTTCGTTATTGATCAAGATTTCTTAATCTCATATTTTTAATTAAATTTTCTTGTCACGATAAATATTGAATTTCGATCTTTTAACCGTTTTACCCTTCAACATGTTCGGGACTACCATTTCTTACCCTTCAACATGTTCGGGACTACCATTTCAATCCTTCATTTGATTGCTTTTTTTTTTCTCATTTCATGTTTTAAATAAAATCGGGTCTTACACACGTTTCCACTGCATCCCCTCCAGTTGACCACCAGGACGTTTTCCTCAGATGTTTCAAAATCAAAAACTGGATTAACAATTCGCTAAATCCCTTGAGGTTTTTAAGAAACTTCACATTAACATTCCTTTCATAGATGCTTTAGAGAAAATGCCAAGTTATGTGAAGTTTTTTGAAGGATATCCTCTCTAGGAAAAGAAGATTGGAAGATTATGAGACGGTGACCTTAACTGAGGAATGTAGTGCAATTATTCAGAGAAAATTACCCCCAAAGCTCAAAGATGTCGGGAGTTTTACCATACCCTGCACGATAGGAGATCTGTTCTTTGGTAGAGCTTTGTGTGATCTAGGAGCTAGTATAAATCTAATGCCTCGGTCAATTTACCAAAAGTTAGGAATAGGGGATGTCAGGCCTACTACAGTGACCCTTCAACTGGCTGATCGATCCATTAAATATCCAAAGGGGGTCATTGAGGATGTTTTAGTAAAAGTGGACAAATTTATTTTTCCTGCAGATTTTATTATATCAGACATGGAGAAAGAGAGGGAAATCCCTATTATACTAGGTAGACCGAGCCTAGCTACTGGTAGAACATTAATTGATATACAAAAGGGGGAATTAACTACGAGAGTCCTAAATCAGGAGGTGACATTTAATGTTTAAAAACCCTTGAAGCTTCTTGATGACTCTCAAGAGTGTTTTAAGATGCAGGTTAAGGAAGATATAAGGCTTGAGCTTAAGAAATCTGAAAGAAGGAGGGAAGTAAGCTCAGGAGGATTTGACTATCAGCACTCTGTCACCACTTTGGCTGACCCTCATACTCTTCGCCTTGCTGTTGAGTGTCGCTTTCTTTAGCTGCATTTGAAGTGGCTGTGTTTTTCTTTTCACTTTTTTTATAGTTCTTTATCTTTTTCTTTTTCGTTATTTCTTTCCTTATTTCTTTTGCAGATTACTTTTCTAGTACATTTTCAATCAAGCTTCAGTTGTTCTTCATCATCATCGAAAGGGGAGTACTCTGTTCTTGAGTTTACATGTTTATATTATCTGCACACTGAGGACATTGTGCATTTTAAGTTTAGGGGTAGGGATAGCACTTGAGCAATTTTGGGCAAAATTGAAAAATGTTTTCGAAAATTTGAGCTTACATTGTTGGATTTTGGGATGATTGAGTGCTTCGCATGTAGTTTTCCCATATTCCGATGATATAACCCCATGATTTAGTTTGACTTTGATTAAATAAGAAGCATGATTATAGGAAAAGCATGAAGTTGAATTCTTGAATTTGTCTTGATTCTGATTGTGATTTTCTCATTTTATGCACATGTCACATCATGAATCTGTATATTTATTTAGAGAAAGCTTATGTGGACATAGGACTGCATTTGTTCAGTTGATTTTGTGCATCATATTCTAGAATTTGTTTGATCTTGTCTCAAGGTAAAATATTAGATCACACTTAATTAGGGAGATGATTTAGGTCATCTTTGGATCGTTTAAGCCTTTCTAGCCATCCTTGTACCTATTTTACCCCTAGTCACCCATCTGGGCCAAATAAGCTTTTTTCTGTAAATACACCTGCAAAATTTTCCTTAGCTTAAATACTATGTTCCTATCCCTTACCCCAAAAGCATGAAAATTCATGAGGATATATCTTGAGCTTGGTACATATGGGTATTAGGTGATAGTGAATTTTTTTTTTTTTAAAAAGAGAAGAAGAAAAATACAAAAATAAAATAAAATGTTTAGTGAAATAAATAAGTTTGGGGAAAATAATTTGAGCTCTTACATTAAAGATCCTAGAAGTAATGCATGTTAAGGGGTAATTAAACCTAAATCGACTTTATCATACCTTAGGCCCAGCCTTACATTACAAGCTTAATGAAGTCCTATTGATCTTTGATTAAGTGTGACTACATTAGTGGAGAGAGAAGTGAAAAGCAAACTTATGGGAATGATCACATGTCATTAACTTTGCATTCATTGTGTTTGCATAATCTGATCTGGGTAATGTACTGTGAAGTGACTTTGACATTTTCACACACGCGAGGGGTCGAATTTGGGTTAGAACTTATGATTGAATGATTTTGAGTGTTGGACTTGTAATTGTGAGTCTTTGAGATCATAGTTGGTACTTTGTCATTGAGGTATGTTAGTATTTGTCATTCCTACATTTGTTTTGTTTTGCTTGAGGATGAGCAAAAGCTCAAGTTTAGGGGTGTGATAGTTCTATAAAAATAAAATTATTTGTGCTTAATTTCTTAATTAATTATTTAAATCTCCATATTATTTTATTAATTATCCATTATATTTAATTAAAATTCTTTAATGTGCAAGTAAATTAAATCCAGATGAAACTCAGTCGTTTCAGTTGAAAATACGCTGAAAATGGGCTAATGGAGACTAGACCACTTCCAATTTTCAGACCGAGTCAGCAGTCGTTTGGACACGTGGGATGCCGGGTGTTAGTATTTTATTCGCTTTGAAAAGACAAGATCGACGGATACTGTGCCAACTTTCTGGAAGACACACGTCGGGTCATATCGCACAGCCAAGTGGACTAGAAGACGAATGACATGGAAATATCTACTCTGCAGCAAATAAAATGAAGAAAAGTGGCCAAACAATGCCAACTCATCTAGGATTAAAAATTTACCATTGTACCCTTAAGTTTGTGTATAAATAGAACATGATGAGCAAAAGAAAAATTATGTAGCCTAGGGTAGAATAGAAGTAGAATTTAGGTGTAGTTTTTAGAAGTAATTTAGAAGTAGAAGTAATTCTAGGGTAGCTTTAGTTTTTTAATTTTCCTTTTAAGCTTTCTGATTAGTTTTGTTTTTCTAACCACCATTAATTCTATTTTCCATAGCCACTGTTCATGTCAACTTTCAATTTGTTAGATTTTATGAAAACCTTTATCATTTTTATTTTGTTTGTAGTTCACGTTTATGGTAGCCATCATCTTTCCTGGTTCTTCTCGGTTTACACAAGTTTTTCACTCCTTTGTTGATTTAATATTTTTAATGTTATTTTTTTCTTCATTAAGTCATTATTACTATTCGGCTTTCTTTATGTTTGAGGTTTTTATTATCCACTGATCATTTAACATTCATGGTTTCTTGATTTCTTGAAATATTTAATTTCTGTCAATATAGTTTTCTGTATTAAGAATTTGATTGGTAGTGTGGGGTAGAACCGAGAAGGCTACATGAAACAGGAAGCATCATCTCACTGCTACTACATTTTTCTAGACCTTAAGCTTTCTTACATTTTGTTTTCTTATCACTCTCTAGTAAAAATGATGCACTGTATTAATTAATTCTTCCTTAAGCATTTGGAGTTTTCATCATTTAGCACTTTGAGGTTTACTAGCATTTTGTGTTTCATTTGGTGCGTGTTGTTGTTCTCGGTGCATCGACTTTGCTTGGCGTTATAGCAGCGTGGTGTACTACAGGGCTGATCGGGCATGAAGCAAATGGGGTTGTTGACAGTGGCTGAACTGAGAGAGAAACCAGGTAGTAGCACGAGATCTTGCATTTCCATAGTTTACTGTTCTTTTCATTTTCATTTTAGACTTCAGCCGCCAGTTTGAAGTGAGAGCTAGCGTCAGTGCAGAACCAAGCAGCAGTAGCAGGAGCTTTCTCCTCTGTTCTCCCCTGTTCTATGCTTTCATTCACTATTCATTTTTATTTTTCTGGTTATGTGCATTTTTCCATGTTCTTGATACTTTGATTTCTGTTGGTGTGTTGTAGTTCGTTCATGTTATGTTTCCTTCCTTTGCTTGCATTACTGCATTTCCTCAGGTTATCTCCATGTTTAATTAGGTTGGTTTAATTAATTTTTGCTGGTTGCTCTTGTGAGGTACGGGTTGCAGGAGTTGCGACTTGTGCATGACCGACTGCAGTGACAAGTACCTAGCTGGGCAGAGATGGTCGGTTCCTGTACGTACTGAATGTGGTAGCTGAAGCAAAGCAGATTGGAGAGGTAATGCCAGTGCAAGGGTGTTGCTTTGTTGTGACGTGCCGAGCCAGTGCAAGAACGTGGTGCAGAGACTTAGCTGACTGAAGATTACGCCAAGGTGGTATGGCAGAGTTGAGGCACGGTAGATGATGTGCTTGATTGGGTACTGCCTAGGTTGATTCATGTTGGCTGCAGAGTTACGGATCAAGAAGTGGGAGGACTCGGTTGCTTGAATTAAATGTAGGTGAGGATAGCACCTGGAGCAACAAAAGGATTCGTACAGTGTAAGCGATTTTTGTAGAGTAGTGAGCAGGGCTGGGTTTTGTCATTTTTGAAATTTTAGAATTTGTTAGTTATATTTTTATATTAATGGTTAGATGCTAGATTTTCCTATATAAATATTTGTTAGTCTATGTAATAGTATTAGAAGTTAAATTTGTAATCTTGAATTTATTTTATGCAATATGATTTATGAGTTAATTCTAGTGTTCAGTTCTTGCAATTAGAATTTAATTACGGGGTAGAATTATTTTACACAATTTTAAGTAAGTTTTCATTTTAAATTGAAAAATAAAAAAAATTAAGTTCTCATGCATTATTTAGATTTTGTTTTATTAGTAGTAATTAGTTAGAATAATAATTAATTTAGGATCATTTTATAGGTAATTAGTTTCTTAGTCATATTTAGGAATTTTATTAAATTTTATTTCATTAGATTTAAGTTAGTATTTTCATTTTCATAATTAGATTAATTGCATGCACATTTTATTTTTATTGTCTAATTTTATTCAAAGTTAATTTTATTTCTTATTTGCAATCTTTATTTGCATTAATTAATATTAATTGTTTGAATTATCTTGTGTAGGTTGTTGCTTTTAATTGCTCGGAGTTTTATAAGTAATTTTTGCTCCGTTTTATTCCCTTTAGTTTATAATTTTTATTGTTTTCAGTTCTTTTAATTCTAGCCTTGTAGATCACTCCCTAAAAACTCATAATTTTCTAGGATATACTTAGGGTAAGATTAACTGGTACTTAATTTTCTGTGGGATGATAATCTGGGACTCAAATCCCATTATTATTTGTACAACCTGTGCACTTGCGGATACACGTCTAGGTCACTTAGAGTGGGCGTAGTTAACTACCAACAGCTTCACACGGTAAAATCTATTCACACAGCTTATATTTAAAATCATTGAGTACACATTTAGAAATCACTTTGAACACAACAATTTAATATTGATGAGACATAATTATGGGTTATCATATCCCCAGACACACAGTAAGGGAAACCTACATCACCACACACAGTAGTGACTATGTTATATCACTCGAATAAATATTGTGTGAGACCCCGTTTATGTTTAGCCTTGTACATATGTAAATGAATTCATGAAGTATTGTAATGCACTAGTAATGTGAAGGATATGTGATGTAAAGTCCATAAGATTAATGTACACACTTGTGATAAGAGTTGTGAAGTACATACAAGTTGCATTATGTATGAATATGAAGAAATGGACTTAAACAAGTGAAGAATGTGAGTAGAATGGATAATAAGTAGTGTGGTAAAATGGAATGAAGATTTGCATGAGTTATGCGCTCCTATTTAGTCTGTATTATGTACCTTTGGCTTACAAAGAATCTACACAAGTTTTAATGGGTATAAAGTATGATTGGATGCCATTTTCAAGTCTCAAAGATGATTGAATGAGAAAATAAATATGGCAACAAATTTAAGATGTTTTGAGTGAAGTTACTGCCGAAACATTACAGGAAAACTAGAAAATATGAAGGTCAGATCGATCTCATAGGATGAGAGATCAATATGAAAAAGCCAAGAATGCTCTTAGTTGAGTAATAGAGCAGTGCAGATCGATCTCCAATGGAGCCAGATTGATCTGCTAAGCATTATGCAATGAGAAGATCGATTCTTAAGACAAGCAGATCGATCTCCTTAACTCTCTATTTGAGACAGATCAATATCAAGACTCGACAGATCGATCTCCTTAAGGGTTCTGTAAAGAGCATATTGATCTCCTACAAGGGATAGATCGATCTCCAAGAAGGAATTTGCCTGCAAACAGATCAATCTCATCATGGAAGATGATCGATCTTGTAGTGGTTGTGTTTGGTAAAAAGGACTACCAAACCTTGCAGAGATCAATTTCCACAAGGGCTAGATCGATCTCATGTCTCTGCATCTATAAAAAGGGGCACGGGATTGGACTGAAAACTCAATTTTCCCTCCCACCAAACCTCACTTGCCATTTTCTCTCAAGACCCAAGCTTTCTCACTCTAAAGACCACTACATTCTAGTCAGTTTTGGAAGAAGCTCAAGAAGGGAAAGTTGTTCCTTGAAGCAAGGAGAACAACATACCAAAAATCTCACATTGGTGTGACTAAGAGAAGTGGTTATAGCTACGACAAGTTT
Source organism: Firmiana major (assembly GCA_033439115.1). Lineage (NCBI taxonomy): Eukaryota > Viridiplantae > Streptophyta > Magnoliopsida > Malvales > Malvaceae > Firmiana > Firmiana major. The sequence goes on from CM065914.1 coordinate 23,498,808, forward strand.
GACTAAGTAATATGGGTAAGCTCTTCAACCCTCAAGCTTCTGAATATGGTTTCTAATTATTTATGGGTTGAATGATATGTGAAATGTTGATAGGAATGATGAATGTAGTAATAGGTGAGTAATATTAAGGGAGATTTATAAAGAGAGAATCCATGGAAAAATGATGGAAAGCTTTAGAGATGATAAAATGATGTTAGTGGAAAGGTGAAATGTGATTTCAAGGATTTGAGGAGTATGAATAGACAAATAAGTGAAATATGTATATTGAGAGGATGAAACATAAAATAACTTGATGATTTATATGTGTAGCTCGAAATACTTGAAACACGACTAACTCGGATCGTGAACGGAGCAAACGTGACAGAGGAAATATGAGCGCGATTTGAGGTAAGGGATTGTGTGTTAGCGATAGAGGTATTTGTACGTATTTTACTGCGATTTGAGTAGTTACGATGCTAGATATAGCATGTTTAGCTATTGAGCTATGAAAATTGATATGAAAAGCATGAAATGCATTATATATATAGTGAAAATGGGATATGGGAAGGAAAAATAGCCTGACATACATGTTTTTAATGATTTTACATCTATGTATGATGCATTGATGTTTTCTCATCCATATACTGATTTTGAGATTGAGAAATGATAATAGGTAGGCTGGCTAATTTTACATGTTTAGAATGGGACAACATGCTACGTAAATAAACATGTTTTGATGTTTTTTTTAAAAAAAGAGAAAATAGCCACCGATCAGATTTGAGATGAGATTGGTGTTGGAGCTCTAGCTTACACCCGTTTTAATGACTTTGACTATGCTTGAGTTTCACTCGCATATGTCTACATGTTTTGATAAACCATGCCGGAGTGTGACTCGGATGAGGCTTTATAATGATAATGTGCTGGAGTGTTAGCTCCCACATATTTATATGCTTTTGATATGCCGTGATGGAGTTTAACTCGCACGATGGTTTTGAGAAAAGTACTGGAGCATTGCTCGCACCAGTTTTTATTGAGTTGAGGTAAACCTGGGGCTGGGACCCAAGGGGATGCCAGTCGAAGGCCTTGGAACGGGCTAGGCCTTAACAATAAATCATACCGCGCTAGAGCCTTGCGACAATTGTATGTCACGCTGATTGCTCGCCTGTTATTTGAGACATGGTTCAGGATGAAAAGTCCATTGGAGTTGGTAGATGGCTTGGGTCCACGGTCGTACATAGAACTGTGTAGTTTTTCGTTGGTATACTATGTACAGTGCTGGGTGCACGTGAGTACGAGTATCATGTAGATGACACATGACGTACCTTATATCGTGAGTATATGAGGAGATGAGGTTGATTGAGATGAGCCGGACGGTAAGACTGATCCATCCCTCTTCAGGCGAAGTGATGCCCTGTGCACACATGCTTAGTGAGGCCTGGGATCACTGACAATGGCCATATGCCGTGGATATTAGATTGCTGAAAATTCCATGCTGTCTCAGAGATATGAGAAATTGAGAAACTCAGAAAAAAAAGAGTTTGATGAAAAGAAATGATTTGAGAAAAGCAAATCGAGTTTGTGATTTGATAAATCTCTCGATTTGAATGCTCGTGCTATGATAGCACTGTTTTGACATGTTTTCAAATGGGAATATTGCATATTTGATTTCAGGAAAATGTTTATATGAGAAATAATGGTTTGAATGCATTTTCTAGTAATATTTCCATTTCTATTGAAACATGGTTTTGTTTATGCATGCATGGGCTATGTAGATAGTACAATATCTACTTGTTAGCATCCTTTTCCTTACTGAGCCGTGGTTTGCTCATCCCATTACTTTACCCCCTCCAGATATTGAGAAGTAAGGCAGTACGGTGGTCTCTGGATCTTTTTGTGTTGGACAGCTCCCACCAGTTGCAAAGGTATAAGATTTGTATACACACGAGTATTTTGTATCTAATATATTGTATTGCATAGTTACAAATCGAGAATGTAAACTGTGGTATGGGGGATGTTATGTAAAGATATTATTATACAATTGATTTTGTATATCTATACACCCCTGGGAGTGTGAATTAAAGTTTTTAAATATTTCGCTGTAAAATTTATAAAATTTTAGTAATTGCATCGCCTCACAGCCCAACCGTAGTAGCGTAAGTATGTATAAAGGGCACCCAAAAGTGGGGTGTGACAGATTTGGTATTAGAGCTTGGTTGGTCTGATGTAAGTCGATGTTTAGGACTAAGAAATTTACATCCCTAAGTTACTATGCGATATTTAGATACAAATGTGTATATAGAGCTGGTAATGAGCTAAAAGTTTGTTATAAATGTAGGAAGTTATCAGGCTTACGAGTTATACCTGAGAGACACCGCAAGAAGGGAGAGAGCTCGAGAGCTCAAGGGCGAAATGACAGGACTGAGAGGCACAGTAGATCGTCTTCTAGTCATGATCCCCAGGAATAGATAGAGGCTTTCGATCCTCATATAGCCCGATTAAAGGAAGACATGCGCACTATGATGACCATGATGGGTCAGATCATGGCTAGGTTTGAGGGTATACCTGGTACAGCGGGACAAGCTGCACCGAATCCCCCAACACCTGCCCTTGAACCTGAGAATGTTGCACTTACACAACCTGAACCGGTTAGGCCACAAGATCTTTATATTCAACCAGTACCTCCTCCAGTAGTCCCACAACAGTATGATGATTATGATTTGGGGTATGGATATGATTGTGATATGGAGAGGTTAAGGCATTTCATGAATTTTGAGCCTTCTTCTTTTAGCGGGGTAAAGGACCTGGCAGTGGTTGAGGACTGGATCAGTCAGATGGAGAAGTTGTTTGACTTCTGTAGATGTTCGGCTACAGAGAGAGTAACGCTTGTGGCCTTTGTATTAAGAGATAAAGCAGAGCACTGGTGGAAGTTCACCAGGCCTATGTTGAGAGTTTAGGTTATGGCTATCACGTGGGATATGTTTTTGGGTGCTTTCAGAGAGCAATACATCCCAGTTACCGCTCGAGGTGGGTTACATATGGAATTTCTGAATCTGACTCAACGAAATCGAACAGTTGATGAGTATGAGTCACGATTCACTTCATTGGGCCGATATGACCCGGACTCTATCAAGAGTGAAGCTATCAGGTTCTGCAGATTTGTGGATGGATAAAGGCATTCGATTCGAGCTAAGTTGGCCCCGTTTGATGTCGCTACATATAGAGAGGCTGTGCGACAGGCCTAATTGTGTGAGCAGGATTATGACCTGTAGATTTTTTAGTTCAGTTGGGGTAAGGACAAGGGTTCGAGGAAGCTGAGAGATGACAAGAGTTCTAAATTTGGTCGAAGATTTATGAGTAAGCGTCAGAGAGAGGCAGATGAGTCACAGAAAAAGTTTGCTAAACCTTTTATGCCTCCGACTCGACACCAACTAGAGGTATAGTGATTAGTGGACCCCGACTTACTAGTGATCAATGCAGAGTATGTGGTCGATATCATTGTGGTAGGCTCTGTCATCTTCAGGGTACATGATGCTTCAGATGTGGCAAGTTCAGACATTATGCAAAGGAATGTCCAGAGGCAGTTGAAGTAGTTCCACAGAGGGGTAAGGAGCCAGAGAGAGTTCCTACAGTTACACCTCCTGTAAGGAAGAGAGCCACGACTGAAGAGAAAGGAAAACAAGTTGTGGGTCAAGGCAGGGTATATGCGATAGACCAGGCATCAACAGATACCTCTTATGAGGTAATAAAAGGTACAATCTCGATTTATAACTTGAAAGCTATAGCTTTGTTTGATTCTGGTGCTATGCATTCTTTTATATCCCATGTATGTGCATCAAAGTTAACAGGACTTGTAGAACCCACACACTTAGATAGGACTTTGTTAATAAGTACTCTAATGAGAGTTAGCCAATTGGCTGAACAAGTGTATAGAGATTGTAAGGTGAGGGTAGGAGATAAATGTGCGACAGCCAACTTGATCTTGTTGAATATGTATGATATTGATGTAATCTTGGGAATGGATTGGTTAGCTACCAGTCATGCTGTCTTAGATTGCCACACTATGTCTATTACATTTTCTCTACCCGAAGAATGTGTTGTAAGATTTTAGAGAAGTAATAAAATCTTGAATTTTGTACAAGTAAAGTATATTGGTATAAATAACTTGAATGTTGTCTTGAAGGTTTTATTGCTTATGTGGTGGATTTAGACAAAACACATCCAAATACGGAGGACATCCCAGTGGTTAGAGAGTTCCCTGATGTCTTTCCAGACGACCTACCAGGATTGCCACCGGATAGAGAAATATAATTCGGTATAGATCTGACACCTGGAACATAGATAATATCCAAGTCACCATATAGGATGGCTCCAATCGAGCTAGAGGAATTAAGGAAGCAGTTGCAAGATATGCTAGATAAGGGGTTTATAAGACCGAGCATCTCACCATGGGGAGCTCCGGTATTATTTGTGAAGAAGAGAGATGGGAGCCTCAAGTTGTGTATCGATTATCAAATGTTGAATAAGGCTACCATCAAGAATAAGTACCCTTTACCACGCATTGACGATTTGTTGGATCAACTTTAGGGAGCACAGATCTTTTTCAGGATAGATCTGAGGTCTGGGTACTATCAATTGAAGATTCAGAAGAAGGATGTGCCTAAGACAGCTTTCCATACCCGCTATGGCCATTACGAATTCCTAGTGATGCCTTTCGGGTTGACGAATCACCAGTAGCTTTTATGGCTCTAATGAATGAGATATTCAAGCCATACTTGGACCAGTTCGTGATCGTTTTCGTTGATGATATATTGGTGTATTCAAGGTCCAAGGAAGATCATGAGCAGCACTTAAGGATTGTTTTGCAAACCCTCCGAGAGAGAAAGTTGTATGCCAAACTTAGTAAATGTGACTTTTGGCTAAAGCTAATTTCGTTTTTAGGCTATGTTGTATTGAAGGATGGGGTGTCAGTGGATCCATCCAAGATTAAGGTCGTTGTTCAGTAGGAACAGCCCAAGACAGTCACAGAGATCAGGAGCTTTTTGGGTTTGGCAGGTTACTACAGGAGGTTTGTAAAGGGTTTTTCTAGATTGGCTGCTCTGTTGACATGTCTTACTAGAAAAGATGTGGAGTTTATATGGAATGAAGCCTGTAAGAGGAGCTTTCAGGAACTTAAGCATAGATTGACCACCGCGCCAATTCTTATCATTGCTAACAGCTCAGGTAACTATTCTGTTTATACGGATACTTCACATCAAGGGCTAGGATATGTTTTGATGCAGGATGGAAGGATAGTCGCTTATGGATCTAGATAACTAAAAGATCATGAGAAGAACTACCCCACTCATGGTTTAGAGTTGGTGACCATAGTATTTGCATTGAAGATATGGCGCCACTACTTGTATGGTGAGAGATTTCAGATCTTTACGGATCATAAGAGTCTGAAGTATCTATTCTCACAGAAGGAGTTAAATATAGGACCAAGAAGGTGGATAGAACTCCTCAAGGACTACGATTTTGAGATTTTATACCACTCGGGGAAGGCAAATATGGTTACGGATGCATTGAGTAGAAAGAGTCTCGGGTTGGTATCACATATGATGGTTAGAGAACACGAGTTGTTGGAACAATTCACGAACCTTAGTCTGAATATGACCCTACCTGAGATTGGAAGCTATGGGATTATTACTAGCTTGAGGTTAGATCCGGAGTTAATTGAGAGAATTCGGTAAGCCCAACAGATTGATCAATGGTGCATTGATGTGATTAGCTAAATCCAGAAGGGTAAGGGTACAAAATTTGTATTGAGTTCAGATGGAGTACTAAGGTTTAGGGAGAGAATATGTATTCTTAAAGTTTTAGAGCTGAGGAAGATGATCTTATTAGAGGCTCACTCATCAAGATATACAGTACACTCGGGGAGTAGTAAAATGTATTAGAATCTCCAGAAGGTATATTGGTGGTCTAGAATGAAAAAAGACATAGCTGAGTACGTCGCTAGATGTCTTATCTCTCAGCAGGTAAAGGTTGAGCATCAAAAACCTGGAACCAAAATAGAAGTGGGAGCACGTCACCATGGATTTTATCATGGGGTTACCGAGAAACCTCTACCGATACCAAAATAGAAGTGAGAGCACGTCACCATGGATTTTATCATGGGGTTATCGAGAACCCGTAAGAACCATGATGCTATATGGGTTATAGTAGATCAGTTAACGAAATCGGCACACTTTTTAGCCATGAGATCTACAAATACCTTGAGTGCATTGGCGAACTTGTATGTACGGGAGATAGTGAGATTGCATGGAGTTCCAGTGAGTGTTGTTTCTGATCGGGATGCCCGCTTCACTTCCCACTTTTGGGGACATTTTCAGGAAGCGATGGGGACCCAATTGAGCTTTAGCACCACTTTTCATCCTTAGACAGATGGTTAGTCAGAGAGTACTATACAGATCTTGGAGGATATGTTGAGAGCCTGCATGCTGGATTTTAGAAGCTCATGGGACGATCACTTGCCATTGATTGAGTTCGCATACAATAACAGTTATCACTCAAGTATTGGTATAACTCCTTATAAGGACCCATTGGTTGGCAAAAGGTTGGTGACAGACAGTTGCTCGCTCCAGATTTGGTTAAACAAGCCTCCAAAGATGTTCAGATAATATGTGAGAGGTTACGAACAACTCAAAGTCGATAAAAGAGCTATACTGACAAGAGACGGAGACCACTTGAGTTTGATGTGGGAGAGTCCGTGTTTTTTAGAGTATCTCCTTCTAAGGGAATAACGAGGTTCAGGAAGAAAGGAAAACTAAGTCCTCGTTACATTGGTCCCTTCGAGATTTTGGATAAAGTGGGAGATGGAGCATATAGGCTAGCTTTGCCACCTGAGCTAGCAGAAGTCCACAATGCCTTCCATGTTTCTATGCTTCAGAAGTACTATCCGGATGCAACACATGTAATTAGCTATGAGCCAATAGAGCTCAAGGAGGACATGTTATGTGGAGAAACCGATCTGGATATTGGACAGAAAATAGAAGGTGTTGCAGAACAAGGCGATTTCATTGGTTAAGGTTTTGTGGCAACATCACACCGTGGAAGCGGCCACATGGGAATTGAAGAGTTTAATGCAGGAGAAGTATCCCGAGTTATTCACAAAATGATTGGTTCCAATTTGGAGGACCAAATTTTCCAAGTGGGGGAGAATGGGAGACCCCGTTTATGTTTAGCCTTGTACATATGTAAATGAATTCATGAAGTATTGTAATGTACTAGTAATGTGAAGCATATGTGATGTAAAGTCCATAAGATTAATGTACACACTTGTGATAAGAGTTGTGATGTACATACAAGTTGCATTATATATAAATATGAAGGAATGGACTTAAACATGTGAAGAATGTGAGTAGAATGGATAATGAGTAGTGTGGTAAAATGGAATGAAGATTTTCATGAGTTATACACTCCCATTTAGTTTGTATTATGTACCTTTGGCTATACAAAGACTCTACACAAGTTTTAATGGGTATAAAGTATGATTGGATGCCATTTTCAAGTCTCAAAGATGATTGAATGATAAAATGACTATGGAAACAAATTTAAGATGCTTTGAGTGAAGTTACTACAGAAAAACTGCAGGAAAACTAGAAAATATGAAGGTCAGATCGATCTCATAGGATGAGAGATCAATCCGAAAGAGCCAAGAATGCTCTTATTTGAGTAATGAAGTAGTGCATATCGATCTCCAATTGAGCCAGATCAATCTGCTAAGCATTCCGTAATGAGAAGATCGGTTCTTAAGACAAGCAGATCGATCTCCTTAATTCTCTATTTGAGACAGATCGATCTCAAGACTCGACAGATCGATCTCCTTAAGGGTTCTGTAAAGACCAGATCGATCTCCTATAAAGGGCAAATCGATCTCCAAGAAGGAATTTACCTACAAACAGATCAATCTCATCATGGAATAAGATCGATCTTGTAGTGGTTGCATTTGGTAAAAAGGACTACCAAACCTTGCAGAGATCAATCTCCATAAGGGCCAGATCGATCTCATGTCTCTGCATCTATAAAAAGGGGCACGAGATTGGATTGAAAACTTAGATTTTCCCTCATACCAAACCACACCTGCCATTTTCTCTCAAGACCCAACTTTCTCACTCTAAAGATCACTACATTCCAGTCAGTTTTGGAAGAACCTCAAGAAGGAAAAGTTGTTTTTTGAAGCAAAGAGAACAACATACCTAAAAATCTCACATTTGTGTGACCAAGAGAAGGAGTTATGGCTACCATAAGTTTGACTAAGTAAAAGGGGTAAGTTCTTCAACCCTCAAGCTTCTGAATATGGTTTCTAGTTATTTGTGGGTTGAATGATATGTGAAATGTTGATAGGAATGATGAATGTAGTGATGGGTGAGTAATATTAAGGGAGATTTATAAAGAGAGAATCCATGGAAAAATGATGGAAAGCTTTAAAGATGATAAAATGATGTTAGTGGAAAGGTGAAATGTGATTTTAAGGATTTAAGGAGTATGAATAGACAAATAGGTGAAAAGTGTATATTTAGAGGATGAAACAGAAAATAAGTTGATGATTTATATGTGTAGCTTAGAATACGTGAAACACGACTAACCCGGATCGTGAACGGAGCAAATGTGGTAGAGGAAATACAAGCGCGATTCGAGGTAAGGGACTGTGTGTTAGCGATAGAGGTATTTGTACGTATTTTACTGCGATTTGAGCAGTTACGGTGCTAGATATAGCATGTTTAGCTATTGAGCTATGGAAATTGATATGAAAAGCATGAAATACGTTAGATATATATATATATATATTGTGAAAATGGGATATGGGAAGGAAAAATAGCCTGACATGCATGTTTTTAATGATTTTACATCTATGTATCATGTATTGATGTTTTCTTATCCATATATTGATTTTGAGATTGAGAAATGATAATAAGTAGGCTGGCTAATTTTACATGTTTAGCATGGGACAGCATGCTACGTAAATAAACATTTTTTGATGTTTAAAAAAAAAAAAGAAAATAGCTACCTATCGGATTTGAGATGAGATTTGTGTTGGAGCTCTAGCTTACACCCGTTTTAATGACTTTGACTATGCTTGAGTTTCACTCGCATATGTCTGCATGTTTTAATAAACCGTGCAAGAGCATGACTCACACGAGGCTTTATAATGATAATGTACTGGAGTGTTAGCTCGCACATGTTTATATGCTTTTGATATGCCGTGCTGGACTTTAAGTCGCACGATGGTTTTGTGAAAAGTGCTGGAACATTGCTCACACCAGTTTTTATTGCGTTGAGGTAAACCTGGGGGCTAGGATCCAAGGGGATGCTAGCCGATGACCTTGGAAAGGGTTGGGCCTTAACAATAAATCGTACCGCGCTGGAGCCTTGCGATGACTGTGTGTCACGTTGATTGCTCGCCTGGTATATGAGGCATGGTTCAGGATGAAAAGTCCATTGGAGTTGGTAGATGGACTTGGGTCCACAGTCGTACATAGAACTGTGTAGTTGTCTGTTGGTATACTATGTACCCTGCTGGGTGCACGTGAGTACGAGTATCGTGTGGATGACACATGGCGTACCTTATACCATGAGTATATAAGGAGATGCGGTTGATTGAGATGAGCTGGAGGGTAGGACTGACCCATCCCCCTTCAGGTGAAGTGATGCCTTGTGCACACCTGATCAGTGAGGCCTGGGATCATTAACTATGGCCATATATCGTGGATAATAGATTGTCAAAAATTCCATGCCTGTCTTAAAGATACGAGAAATTGAGAAACTCAGAAAAAAAAGAAAGAGTTTGATGAAAAGAAATGATTTGAGAAAAGCAATCGAGTTTGTGATTTGATAAATCTCTCGATTTGAATGCTCGTGCTATGGTAGCACTGTTTTGACATGTTTTCAAATGGGAATATTGCATATTTGATTTCAGGAAAATGTTTATATGAGAAATAATGGTTTGAATGCATTTTCTAGTAATATTTCCATTTCCATTGAAACATGGTTTTGTTTATGCATGCATGGGCTATGTAGATAGTACAATATCTACCTGTTAGCATCGTTTTCCTTACTGAGCCGTGTTTTGCTCATCCCACTACTTTTCCCCCTCCAGATATTGAGAAGTAAGGCAGTGCGGTGGTCTCTGGATCTTTTTGTGTTGGACAGCTCCCACCAGTTGTAAAGGTATAAGATTTGTATATACACGAGTATTTTGTATCTAATATATTGTATCGCACAGTTACAAATCGAGAATGTAAACTGCGGTATGGGGGATGTTATGTAAAGATATTATTATACAATTGATTTTTTATATCTACACACACCTAGGAGTGTGAATTATAGTTTTTAAATATTTCGCTGTAAAATTTATAAAATTTTAGTAATTGCATCACCTCACAGCCCAACCATAGTAGCGTAAGTATGGATAAAGGGCACCCGAATGTGGGGTGTGACATATTGGACTTATGGCCATAGTCGGATTCCAGGCAACACTGATTAGGTGTGTGGGAACCCTACGCTTGGGGAGGCAGACAACCATCCCTTCAGCTCATACTCAAATCATGGCACATCGTACCCCATGGCTAACGCTCACAGCACATCGTGCGCCCGTGGATCCTTATCACCCATTTCCACTATCCCAAAATCTCGTGTGAGCAGGTTAGTGTAAGACACACAGTAGTACACAACGGCTAAAGCTCGATTTTGTACTATTACATCCCATTCATAAACCATGTGTGAGCAGGTCGATGTAAGACACACAGCAATACATGACAGCTGTAACACGGTTTTACTAACACACAACATAATCATGAAAACCTCATGCGAGCAACTCAGCGTAAGACACACAGCATACCTGAGGCATCGAGCATGATATTACTAGAAAATTATATGCGAGCATAGTCAGAGCAAGACACACAGCAATACTCGAAGGCTCCGGCATGATTCCCAAAAGTCTAGTACGAGCATCTCGAGTGGAACACACAGCATCACCCGAGGCATCGAGCACTCTTTTATTTCTAAAAAATTCCTTTAAAAAGAATGTGCGAGCAGTGCCAATCAATCTACCATTGCCACTAGGCTCAGCACAATTTCACGTAGAAAAGAAATAAAAGGGGCTCCATGTAATGTCATGAACAAGAGGGTAATTCTCCTTTCAATCACTCGTTAAAAGTATTTCATGCAAATGGTTAAACCTAGAGCCCGTCTATTTTTATTCTTTCTCAAAATAGTTGTAGAAAATCTCTTTTCACAACAAGGCATATCAAACATGCAATTCATACGAGTAGGCTTATTCTCATACGTAGTTTTCTACTTAGATATACAAATATCTATATACTTTTCATATACATTTACACACAGTAGGTAAGAAAACATACGTATAGCTATCTCTAATAGCTCGCATAAGTCCCTTACCTCGAATCATGCTCGTATCACTTTCCTTCGATTATCACTTCTCGTGATCCATCTAATCGACTCCAATTATACCTTCTGGAGCTGAAATTGTATACCACACACATCAGTGTATTGGCTTATACTTAATTTCATATGCATTATATTCAAATCAATGATTTGGGCAATTTATATCTCATTTGGCCTCGTTACACCATTATTGAACTTTATCCTTTCATAAGTCCCTTTCGAGTATAGAATTCATTTTCGAGAATCTCTCAGACTCCTTGAGTCTATTGATTTGTATTAAATCGATATTAAGCTTACAATACCTTAAGTTCATTATTTCATTTCATTTTGGCATTTCATCGAATACCTTATATACTTACTTTCAGCCATTATTCTTTCTAGCACATGGCTTTCTCCAAACTATTAAACAAGCATATATATGTGCTCAAAAACATCTTTACATGCTCAATTCATCATTTAATCCTTGCCTACTAATCTTTTTCTCATTTTGACCCATTAAACCGTTTATAGGTCTTGGAAGGTTAGGCATGAATTAGGATGTTTCAACCATAAATCTATATACTAATAAACTCATACCAGTATATAGATCAACATATATGAGATTGATGTATTGAAATCTTACCAATCTCAGTTTTTCTCCTTTTTAACAACTTTGAGGAAAAACTCATTTTCTCCTTCGATTCAGCAATTCTACCTCTCGTTTCCAACTATGTTGTTCTTCTCCACTCTATGAACAACTTTGATGTAATAAACTTTTCTCCAATCTAAATGGAAAGTGTTGATACTTTAGAGAGGAAAGTTAGGTCACTTTAATTCAAAAATGGAAAGGTTTGATGTTTCTCCCGTGAAATGCAGTTAACTGTCCAGTTTATATAGAAATTGCTTGATGAGATCGATCTCCATAAGTGAGGGATCGATCTTCTTCTTCTTTTAGCCTTTCTGCATTCAGTTTTTAAGCATGAGAGATCCATCTGTCAAAGAGCATGAGATCGATCTTAGCCAGGGAAAAAGCTTCACAGATCGATCTAGCAGGGGAATGAGATCGATCTGCTTCTGGCTGAGGCATAAGGAGATCGGTCTGCTTGATGGTGAGATCTTTCCTAGCTTGGCAAAGGCTTATCGAGATCAATCTGGCTTGAAAGAGAGATCGATCTCCCTTTGTTCTGCAGTATACTTAGCTGAATTACATCCCAAATTCTCAAAGCTAAGTTCATATCAATTTACTCCACTACTCATGCTGCATTAAATCCACATTTTTCACTTACAAAGGTCCATTTCTTATAATTCATACTTAATAAAAATTACGTGTACATCACAAATTCACATAACAAGTGTGTAGATCAAATCTACAGACCTTACATCAGTTACGATTCATATTACATAAGTGAATTTATATTTAGGGAATCATAAGGGTTACATATGAAAATATGAGTCTTACAAAGTTGGCCTAGGTGATGTAGTTTGCTCATGCTCGATCCTGTTTATAGCTGTTTGATGTGGTATGTAAAGCTGGTAAATTGCCTGGGTGGTATTGTTGGCAGAGAAGCAGAATGTCGTGGAACACTTATGTTCTCGGAGTAGCAGGTGACACTGCCTTCGATTCTGCATTACTAGAACTGGGTTGAGCAGCTGCAGGATGTGGTGACTGAGCAGCAGCGGGCGTTGCTAGACATTCTCTAGTGTACTCTGTGCTACTGAAGCATCGTAACGAGTTGTTGTATGCATTGATAGGTTTGTTGCAAGAAGGTGACCCGTACTGAGCAAGGCTGGTATAGTGCATGAAGGGGTGACAACAATTGTTATACGTGTTAAGAATGAAGCAGAGCTGGCGACGTGTGTGGCAAATGAACAGAAGGCTGGCTGTTAGATGAATGGCAGGAAGCGATGCGCGTCTGACAGCAGAGGAAACCACCAGGAATGATAGCATGGCTGCTAGCAGTGCATGAAAATTGTTTAAAGTTTACTTAGTAGTTTTGTTTGCAATATTTCAAGAGTTTGTTATTAATAGTTTAGTATTGCACTTTTTAATTAGTTAGGTAATATTTTATTAGTTTAATTACATTGCATATGTTTGGGAATGTTAGATTTTAGTTTAGATTACATTTTAATTTCTTTTTATGCAAGTGAAATGTTAGTTTTATTATTTTTATGCATATATTTAGGAGTTAATTATTTCTTATGCATCACTTAGAGTAGATTTTATTTTTAATCTAGGCATTTTCGTAAGTTTGTAATTAATTATTGCTTTATATATTTAAATTTTATTTCTTTTGACCTTAGGTTTGATTAATTTGCATTTTTATTTTTAAATTAATTAGATTAATTACATGCACATTTTATGTTTATCTTAGGATTGTCTAGTTTTATTCTAGTTAATTTTATTTCCTTATTTTCTTAATTGCATCTTTAGACTATTTGCACTAATTAATTTTAGTTTTAGTATTTTTATTTTGTAGATTATTGCTTTTCTTTGCTTCGATCTCTGTAAGTAATTTTTTCTCTATTTTCTTTATTTTATAATTTTTATTGTTTTCTAGTATTTTCAATTTAAACCTTATAGATCACCTTCTTAATATTCATAATTTGCTAGGATATACTTAGGGTAAAATTAACCGGTACTTAGTTAGGCTAACTGTATTCTCTGTAGGACCATAATCCAGGACTCAATTCCCGTTATTATTTGTACGACCCGTGCACTTGCGGTTTACACGTCTAGGTAACTTAGGACTGGCGTGTCAACGTGTTCATCATTAAGCTACCATACCCATTCAGCCATGCAAGAGTTCTCTAGGTTCTAGGTTGTTTTGCAATTCAATTCATGCACCAATCTTGTAAGACCTGATTTTTATCGAAATTTCTTATGATTCATGTGATGTAAACATGGTTTTATGTAAATTGAATCATAAGAAGAGTTTTACGTGAATGAAAAATGCAAATGGAATGAATAAAAATTCCCGAATGCATTTAAAGGTCAAATGAAGGATTGAAATGGTCACAAATTAAACGAATGAGATTTGGACTGGAGATAAGGATTTAAAACACGAAATGAGTGAGTGTTCGTGAAGGGAAGTTGAATTGGTTTGGTCCCGAACACGTTGAAGGGTAAAACGGTCAAATGATCAAAATTCGGTATAAATTCGATAAGAAACATTTTATTAAGAATATGGAATTGAGAAATCTTGATCGATAATGAGGAAAATATTGAATTTCGAGTCCAATTGATCAAGATATGAATTTATTGGAATTAATCGAAATTTTCACATCGAAAAATTATCCCGAAAATATTGAAAAAATATACCGAAAAGACAAAATAAGACTGATAAATTCATTTATGGATTAAATGAATAAAATAAGAATTTTTGAAGATATTTTTAGATTTTTATAATATTTTAATAAATAAAATAATAATAAAATAAATTATAAATAAATAAATAAATAAATCGCGGAACGCGATTTCTGCAGAAAGAAGAGAAAACAAAAGACGCGACCCGAGGAAGATCGGAGCACCGACGAGCATCCGGTGACCCAGTGGCCAGGCGAAGGGTCGGAGAAGGAAGAGGACGACTGCGCGACCCCCTGGTACCGACGACGTGCCCCACCGACATCGAAATCCGACAGATCGAAGAGAGGAAACCGCGGAAGGAGAAGAGAAATCCGACGGTCATCGGCGTGATTCGGTCCAACCCAAGGCCAGCTGAGAGATCCCCTGCCCAAGACGAACCAAATGGTGGCAGCGGCACGCCGAGAACTGGCCAGAGGGGTCGTGAATGGCGAAGTGAGGCCTGAATCGGTATGAGCCGGTTCAGTGCAGTGTAGGTATGCTGAACCAAACCGGACCAGTTTAGCCAAAAAGAAAAGAAAGAAAAGAAAAGAAAAAGAAAAAGGGAAAAAGAAAAAAGAGAAAAAATTGGAAAAAAAACTCAGTGATGGAGTCGAGCTACGGGTAAGCCAGTAAGCGGTCGAAATTGATGGATTTAAATTTTAAAATATTTAATTTGATTAATATTCGAGTGAAAATTTACCCGAAAAATATATAATTGTGTAGCTCGACAATTAACGTCAAACGAGAGCTTGAGTCAGCCTCAATTTGCGTACTATCATGGAATCTTGGGTAAGTAACCCTTATTTACGACAATTTGCATAGTTATGCGTGTTAAAAATTTACTGCATATTTTTACGGATTAATTTCGTATAAAATGAATTAAATTCTAGAATTAGAGATAAATTGTCGTAAATAATTAATTGAGCTATACGAGAGTTTAAAACGAGGCCCAATAAATACTAATGGGCCCAATGAGCTCAATAGGCCTCGATAATGTGAATAGTAAGTGGAAAACAAGCTTAAGGTCGGTTAAGGCCCATTATGGTACAATCGGGCCCAGTATGGGTAAACGATCTCAATGATTTAAATTATGCCCAAAAAATATGAAATACAATTAATTATATTGTATTTGACCTGATAAATAATTATACGCAGCTCCGGAGATTGGATTGAGAGCAAATTGGACTGCGTGACAAGACGTCAGTGGAAAAAGGTCAAACTGTACAGAAAAAATGAGGTAAGGGAATTTTGCGAGTAGCTAGAGGTAGCTACACATATTTTTAATAGCTTTTACATACATTGAAATTGTATATAGATCCTAGAAATGGATTAAAAATTTTAAGGACCCGGGATGAGTAAAAGACTATTTTACCCCTACTGAAGAAAAATTCACCGAAGGATGGTGAAAGCATGACATGCATGATTTGTAAGATTTTCATGAATTTTTAGTAAAGGAAATTGGTAGATTGGCCAATATTTGCATAAATTTCATAAGATAACACTACGTAAGTGTTATTTGAATTTAAATGAAATTCTTTGGAAAATGGGCCGACTATCAAAACAGATGGTGCTGGAGAATTTCCTCGCACTACATCTGAGTTTGTGAGTGTGCATAAAAGGTGCTGGAACGATTGCTTGCACTGATTTGTGTGACATCATATGCATGAAATGTGCTAGAGCGGTTCCTCGCACTGATTCTTACTATTGTGAAATGCATGAGAGGTGCTGGAGCCTAGCTCGCACCCTGTTTTGACTGTTTTGACTTGATATGCATAAAAAGGTGCTAGAGTGATTGCTTGCACTAGTTTTAATGATTTGACATGCATGAGAGGTGTTGGAGCTTAGCTCACATCCTGTTTTGATATGATAATTGCATAAAAGCCGTACTGGAGCCTTGCTCGTACATGATTTAATCGATTTAATTGCATAAAAGCCATGCTGGAGTGTAACTCGCTCGAGATTTGATTTATTTATGCATGAAACCATGCTTGAGCGTTGCTCGTATGAAGTTTTGATTTACTTGAGTATCACGAAGTTTTGAATGATTTATTTTTTATATGAATTTATCACTCTTTTAAAGTCATACTGGAGTGCTGTTCGTATGCAGATTTTACTGATTTTTATGAAAACGTGTTGGAGCTTTGCTCGCACGAGGTTTTTTAGATATTATGAATATGCATGGAGCCGTGCTAGAGCTTTACTCGTACAGGGATTTATATGACATGCATATAGCCGTATTGGAGCCTCCTATAGACTGTGTGTCACAGTGAGATGATATGCCCACACGTGCATACTGAGACATAGGTTGGGTGGATAAGACCTACGGCAGGCACCTCATGACTATGATTTGGGTTCACGGAGTACGTTGTACTGTGTATGTCATGCGGAGTACACTGTACCGTGGGGATTGTTGGAGTGGAGTGGCATTAGCCACGAGGTTGTAAGCCTTGCCCTCACAATCCTGGTATTTATATTGTTCTGGCAGCAGGACTAACCCACCTCCCGTTTCAGGTGTGATGCCCTGCACACTAGGTACCGTGTAGCCAGGGATTACTAGGATATGGCCATAGTCCTCGATGTTACTGATATAGTCACCTACATGTCTCAGATGATAAAACTTTTGGTCTCGATAGACCAGGGTAGACCCGAAGGAAAGGTCAGGCCCCCGATTTTGTGATTTTCACTGAGATGTGATTTTCTACTATGATGTTAGATTTTTCAGAGGATTTTATGACATGTAACCCTAAAAGAAGGGTGATTTTATAACAGAATTTTTATAATGAATTTTTAATGAGTTTGAGATTGCTTTATGAGATGATTCACCCGGAGGGGTTATTTTATATTGAGCTTTAATGAAGTGATTTAAATGCAATAGCATGAGGAGTTTTCCATGCTTTAATTACAAATTCATGAAAAGAATTGTCTCTCATGATTTGTTTTACATGACATGAAATAATGCATGATCTTGATTTACTTCATGAGAATTATGATTTTACATAAAATGCCATTGATGCATGAGTTGCATAATTTCTATATGTACGAATAGCTTTTATTAACTATGACATTGATGTGTGAATGATTTCGTGCGTGAGATTTAAACGAAAAGAAATGGATTTAAGGGCATGGCATTATGAGCATGTAGACAGTGGAGCTATCTACTTACTTGCATGATTGCCTTACTGAGCGCGTGGTTTGTTCACGCCCTTATTATCCCCTTTTTTCAAAGCACTTGCAGTAGTTAGTGAGCGGCTGAGTACTTGCATTCTTGGTATCACTGCGTCCCATCGAGAGTCAACTATACACATTTGTATAGTTTTGTATCTAACTATGTAAATACACAGTACTGTAAACGTATATGATGTTGGGGATGTAAGGTTAAGTAAATCCAATTGGGAATGTATTAGTTTAAGTCAAAGGATAGAAAAATCCCAATGTGTGAATGTAAATATGGAAATGGAATAGTAAATAGGTGAGAGGGGACAAACACCGAATCATAGCCCAACTGTTGGTAGGATGGTCACGATAAGAGGAAGGTAAAAATTTAATAATAAAGGAAAAAATGAAAAATTTGTAGTGATTTCTGAGAAATTTGGGTCGTGACAAATCTACTTCATAAATTCACTAGACTAACATATATAAGATTGGTGGAAAGAAAACTTACCTAACTTCACTTTTCACTTTGGCCGAAACTTTAAGGGTGGGTATGGCTCTCCAATTCAGCTTATTAGATGATGGGTTTTGGATATGTTATTCTTCTAATAATGTGGAACAACTTTGATGAAGGAAGCTTGTCTTAATTATGCTTGTAGGTAGGTGATTTCTATAGAGAGAAAGCTTGGAAGCTTATGTTTTCATGGTTGCAAAAAATTGCAAGGAAGAAGATGGCGTCCAAGGCTAGGAATTCTGAAATTTTTCTAAGTTATTTTCAGCCATTAAATCCAATAAAATCAGCCCATGAAGTGGGCTTTCAGTTTGGTTTGGGCTTAGCTAAGTTTGGGCTTCAGTTTTGGGCTTTAACTATTTCTATTAGGCTTGATCTTTAAATCCAAATGGGCCTTCGGTTTGGGCCTAAAAATCAGATTAATTGGGCTGGATTTTTCACTCATTTGGGCTTGTATTTTATGCATTTAAATGGGCCTACATTCACCTAATTGCTTGGCCCAATTTCGGCCTATGTCTATTTCATGCATAATCGCCCTTTAAAATTTCACCAGTTAAGCCCATTAGCAATTATTCATTTCAGCCTATATTTAATTTAGCCTAATTGTATTTAATCAATTTACTAAGTGAAATGTGCTGAGTTTTATGTTTTCTAGCCCAAGATTATTTCTACCATGCATTAACCATGGTTAGGTTAAGTTTAACCTGGTTTAGTTACTTAGTCAAAGTCCACATTTCGATTCAGATTTGTTTTATTGACTTTGACCATTGACCACTTTTGACTAATGTGGAATAACCCAAATATATGAATTTCAATGCTTCATTAGTTCATCTTTGTGTTTTGGCTACCTTTGGTAGCTAAAAAAATGCTAAAGACAACTCAAACGATTTATTTTGAGCTCGTTTGGCCCCTTTTTTTGGCATTTTCACCAGTCCAGCATTACCGAGACCAAACCAAACCAAACGAACTTCCCTTCTTGACATACCTATATTTTGATGTCCTTAGTCAATATATTCTGTTGGATTGGTTAGATTCCATCTGGTTCACCCCGAGCTCACCATTGCTCATATTTTGCACTTTAAGGCATTTAGGGTTGTTACTTAAGTCAATTTGTCTTGGAATTGAAATATAACTTATCTTAGGATTCACAATAACATAATCAATTTTTACAATGATGAATCCTTAAGGAATAGACACCAAATTTCGGGTCTTACAGTATCCCCATCATTCATTAGTTAAGTTACATATAAAGCATGAGCTTTTAGATTATGTATTGCAGTATGTACTCCTATACGAGAGAGCCTAATGACAAACTTAGTATATAAGAACTATAAGATCAGGGTGAGAGATAGGGATATGGTAACAGATCTAATTTTACTTAGTATTCAAGACTTTAATGTCATTTTGGGCTTAGATTTATTAGCTACCAATAATGTTACTTTAATCTGCTACTCTAAAACTATAACCTGCTCTCTACCCAACAGATATAATATATGTCTTGCCTATATCAGAAATGAAATTTGATTGATTTTGTGTTTTATAAGTCTAATAAGATTTTGGATAATGTGAAGTATTTGTTGCTTATGAAGAAGATTTGGAAAGGGTCATCCAAGGATTTCCCAGATGTATTCCTAAGGGAATGGCTAGGGTTGCCACCCAGTAGAGAGCTTGAGTTCGCCAAAGATTTCGGCCAAAATCCTCAACCAATATCTAACCCTCCCTATAGCATGACCTTAGTTGAATTGGAAAAACTAAAGAAGTAGCTCCAATACTTACTGGTTAAGGGATTCATTCATCCAAGTGTCTCCCATTGGGGCGTTCCAATAATGTTTGTCCGAAAGAAGAATGGTGCATTGATTATAGTCAGTTAAATAAGGCTATGTTGAAGAATATGTACCTACTGCCTAAGATTGTTGACCTTTTTGATCAGCTCCTGTCGTGACCTAATTTTTTTTCTAAAAATACTACAAATTTTCACTTTTTAATTTCACGACCTTATACCTCTTTTAAACAGTTGGGCTACGAGTCAATATTAGTCCCGTCATGTTACCTATCTTACCATCCATTTCTATATCACATTAACATATCAGTATTCACTATCGAATAACTATAAATAATTTCATCTCACAACTGTATTTTCATATGTTTACATTCCCACTATTACATCCATTTACATCATTGTTGTGAGACCCCGTATATGTATAAGGGTTTATATGTACATAGAAATGTAAATAGAGTTGTATTATGAATTCATGAGTGAAGTATATGTGATGTAAGTCCATAAGTAATGTACACACTTGTAATGAGAGTGGTAATTGTACATACAAGTTACATTAAGTATGAATGTGAAGAAATGGACTTAAACATGTGGAGAATGTGTGTAGAATGGATTATGAGTAGTTTGGTAAAATGGAAGTAGAATTACATAAGATGTGCACTTCCATTTTTGTTTATATTAAGTACAATTGGTCATACAAAGATTCTACACAAGTTTTAATGTGTATGAAGTGAGGATGGATGCCATTTTCAAGTCTCAAAGATGAATGGATGAGAAAAGGATCATTAGCAAATTAAGGATGTTTGGTAAGTGTTGCTGCAAAAGAACTGCAAAAAATCTGGAAATTGTGAAGGGCAGATCGATCTCATGGGATGAGAGATCGATCTGGAAGAGCCAGAATGCTCTTATTTGGGCAAAGGAATAGAGCAGATCGATCTCCAATGGAGCCAGATCGATCTCCTAAGCATTCTGTAGTGAAAAGATCGATCCCCAAGCACCCAGATCGATCTCTTTAGCTCTCTGTTTGGGAGCAGATCGATCTCATGCTTCGACAGATCGATCTCATGCTTAAAATGTCATGAAAAAAGAGGGATTTAAGGGGACCAGATCGATCTCCTCTTGGACCAGATCGATCTCCTCAAGCTATTTCTATATAAGGAGTGCTAAAAATCAAAAAATTTCAAGAAAAACACAAACCTTCCACTTTCAACCCAAAAAGCTAACTTTCTCTCTCTAAAATCAGCCATTTTCAGTGAGGTTTGAAGAGAGACCATTAGAGGCAAAGTTGTTCCTATCAAAGAGAAGAACAACATAGTTGGAAAGCATTTTCCCATTGTTGGTATTGAAGGAGTTAAGGGCATTGCCATTTGGAGCAAGAAGAGAAATCAAATTGGGTAAGATTCTAACACTCCAACTATGGTACATTGTTTATATAATTGATTTTGGAGTTGTTTGGCATGAGTATGGATGGTTAGAAAGTATCTAAATACATTGGAATGATTATGACCTAGAAATGGTCTAGAGTGAGAAAGTGGAATGTATGGAGATTAATGATGAATGAGATATGTAGAATTTATTAATAGTGTTGTGGTATGATTTTAAGATGTGGTTAGTGGATAAATTGTGAGATTTACCTAAAAGAGGTAAAATGTGGATTAAGGCATTTGTAAAATGCATAAGTGAATAATATTGACTAGTGAGGTCAATTATGGGTTAAATACATTAACTCAATTGATTTAATGAATGAATCGTAGCTTCCGAGGATACGCCGAGGCGAGTTGAGCCAAGAGCGCGAGAAGCTAAAAGGATACGCCGAGGCGAGTTGAGCCAAGAGTGTAAGAGACACTAGTTTTCACATGGATTTCATAATTGTTTTGGCATTGTGCTTGGAGTTTGTCTTGCACTGGATGCCCACCTTGCATGTTGCCGTGTTTGGAGCTTCGAGTAGACTGGGTGTCACATCGATTAAATAGGTTCACACGTGCATTGTTTTGACATGATTAATTAGCCGTGTTAGGAGCTTCGGGTAGATAGAGGTCGTACCGATTAAATAGGCTCACACGTGCGTTTGAGATGTGGCGTGATATGATGTGTTGATTGGGTCCACGGAGTACGTTGTACCGTGCATGTAGCATGGGGTACATTGTACCGTGTTGAGTTGTGATGTGCCGTCTTCGGACGAGATCTGCTATGGACCGGCGGGTAGGATTTGACCCACCTCCCGTGTGGAAGCAGATAGTGGTGATATCCCGCACACCTGATCCGTGTAGCCGGTATCACAGGTTATGTACATAGGCCTTGAGGTTATTACCTATTGTTAAACTGCCTATCTCACATGTCTACTGCTATTTGAGAATAAATCCATGTTTGAAAATGATTTGTGGGTCAGGAAAGTCCGAGGGATGGGCCGAGACCTGACCAGTGATGAATTGATTTGTTAATGGTTTTTAAAGTGCACGGATGCATGATGTTTAATGCCATGCTTTATTGTGAAAATGCATGATGGGTAATGCCATGCTTTTATTGTGAATTATGTATGATGATTTATACCATGCTTTGAGTTGAAATGTGCACTTGATTTTAATAGCATGAATGCTTTACATACCATTAACACAATCATACACTCATGTTTTGAGATAAATAATAAATTAAATGCTTTTGAGCATGGCATCACGATCTCGTAGATAGTGCAGTATCTACCTATTCGCATGATTGCCTTACTGAGCGTGTGGTTTGCTCACCCCCTTATTTTCCCCCTCTCTACAGAGATTTAAGTATAGAGTGAGCGTGACTGGAGGCGTTTCCCTTTTGGTAATCCGCTGCATCCCATCACTAAAGGTATACACACTTGGATTATTTTGTATCTAAACTAGACGTAGCACAGAGCATTTTGTATGTAACTACTGGGGATGTAAAACAATGTAAACACATGTAACAACTTTGATATATATACAATTATACAAGTGTTTACTCATAAATAATGTTTCAAATTGAATTGGTATGGTGGAGTGAGTTAGACATCGACACACAGCCCAACTGTTGAGAGTGTGGTTGTTCACGATCAAGGAAGGATGATTAATAATTGATGTATGAAAATGCCAAAAATTTACACGTATTTTGGTAAGTTGAGGGTCGTGACAGAAGTTGGTATCAGAGCTCGAGTTGGTTTGACGTGTGTCGTGTCTAAAATACTTAATAAGTTGGAAAATTACATCCCCAAGTTACTGTGCTTGTTTAGATACAAATTGTGTGTGTCAATGGGTTGACTAAGTGATTGGTTGTGAATATAGGGAATTGAGTAAGTATGCCTAATACCAGTCGCGGTAGATGGATGAGAGCACAGGCTCGAGGCCGTAGAGGTAGGCCTGGGGGTCTTGTTGAGCCGAAAACACACAAGGCTTAGGAGGATGTTGAGGTGGATGCCGATGTTGAGCACGCTCCACAGGGTCCAGAGGAGAGGCCCGAGAGTACTGAGGCTCGCTTCGCAAGGATTGAGCGAAGCATTGAGATGATTGTGGAGTTGGTCACCCAATCATTATCTGGAGTTGGCGGTAGACAGAGTCCCACTACACAAGGTGATGCCGAGCAGGCGGCAGCTCTTGAGGCACGGGCAAGGGAAGCCCAAAGGCCACAGACAGCAGATACCCCACCCACACAGGATGTACCTATGTCGGTTGCTATGCCAGGCAGTAGAGGTTGGGGATATGGATGTGATTTGGATAGATTGCGGCAGTTCCAAAAGTTTGGACCGCCGTCTTTCAGTGGAGTAAAGGACCCAGTAGCGGCTGAGGATTGGATCAATGAGATCGAGAAATTATATGGGTTCTTTGAGTGCACTACTACCGAGATGGTAGCATTTACTGCTTTTATGCTGAAGGGATCAGCAGAACATTGGTGGAAGTCCACCAGGTCTATTTTGAGAGCCCGGCATATTGAGATCAGCTGAGATGTGTTTCTAGAGGCCTTCCGGAGACAGTATGTTTCGGATACCGCACAGCGGAAGTTAAAGATGGCATTTTTGGGACTGACCCAAGGGAGCAGGACTGTGGATGACTATGAGATTGCTTTTATATCCCTGGGCAGATATGATCCCAACACGATGAGTAATGAGGTCGAGAAAATCCAAAAATTTATGGATGGATTGAGACCGACCATCAGGTCTAGACTGGTTCCCCTGGATATACTGATCTATGAGGAGGCAGTGCGCAGGGCACAGGGCACAATTATGTGAACAAGATGTTGATAGAATCGCCTCAGAGTTTGGAAAGGTTGGTAAGATGAGGGATAGAGATAAGAAAAGACCAGTGATGGATAGAGGCTTCAGTTATAAAGGAAGCAAGAGATTCTCTGGAAAGAGGCCAAGAATTGATGAGATCCGAGAGAGGACAGTTGATACTCCCATGTATCTGGCCATTGCTCCAGCTAAGGGAATTGTGATTGGAGGACCACGGCCTACTATGGAACAGTGTGGCAAGTGTGGTAGGTACCATGATACTCGACCATGCTATGGATCTCCTGTAGTATGCTTCAGATGTGGAAAGCCAGGGCACATAATCAGAGATTGCCCAGAGATGATAGAGAGAGCCCCACAGAAGGGCAAAGAGCCAGAGAGAGCTCCAGTTGGTACAGTTGCTCCGAGAAGGAGGGCTACAGCTGAGGAAAAGGGGAAGCAAGCAGTGGGTGTAGGCAGAGGACGAGTGCACGCACTGATCAGGATACTGCAGATCAGTCATCAGATGTGGTAAAAGGTACCATCCAAATCTTTGATTTAGAAGCTTATGTACTGTTTGATCCTGGTGCCACGCATTCCTTTATTTCGCCATCCTTTGCATGTAAATTGTTGAAGCATGTAAAACCCACGCTGCTTGATAAGATGTTGTTGATATCTACCCCTATGAATGATAGTCAGTTGACTGAGCATATATATAGGGATTGTAAAATGAAGATAGGAGGTAAAGAGATGGCAGCTGATTTAATTTTATTAAATATGAGTGATTTTGATGTGATCCTAGGAATGGATTGGTTGGCTGCCAATCATGTTATTATGGATTGTCATGAAAAAACTTTGATGTTTCCAAAGATAGACTATCTTGTAGTTAATTTTGTGAAATGAAATTAAAGAACATGATTATTATAAGTGTGATGAGTACAATCTTGATACATGATGTATGAAAGATAAATTTGATTTCATTTATGTATGTGATGTGATGATTTATAATACTAATGGTGGAAAGAATAATGTGAAGGATTCATCGCTTTTGCGATTGAGACGGATAAGGCACGTCCGAAATTGGAAGACATACCAGTGGTTAGGGAATTTCCAGATGTCTTTTTGGATGAGTTACCAGGGTTACCTCCAGATAGGGAGATGGAGTTTGGTATAGACTTGGCACCTGGTACAGAGTCGATGTCCAAACCACCATACAGAATGGCTCAAGTTGAGTTAGAGGAGTTAAGGAAATAGTTACAGGAGTTGCTGGAGAAGGGGTTCATCAGGCCGAGCATCTCACCTTGGGAAGCACCGGTTCTATTTGTAAGGAAGAAGGATGGAAGCCTCCGACTGTGTATAGATTACCGGTTGTTGAATAAGGCCACCATCAAGAATAAGTATCCCCTCCCACGCATCAATGATTTGTTGGATCAGCTTAAGGGAGCGCAGGTCTTTTCCAAGATAGATCTGAGATCAGGGTACCATCAGTTGAAGATACGAGATGGAGATGTACCCAAGACAGCTTTTCGCACCCGGTATGGACATTATGAGTTTATGGTTATGCCATTCGGGTTGACGAATGCTCCCGCAGCTTTTATGTCGTTGATGAATGAGGTATTTCACCAGTATTTGGATCGGTTTGTGATAATGTTTATTGATGATATACTGGTGTATTCAAG
Source organism: Firmiana major (assembly GCA_033439115.1). Lineage (NCBI taxonomy): Eukaryota > Viridiplantae > Streptophyta > Magnoliopsida > Malvales > Malvaceae > Firmiana > Firmiana major. Next base: position 23,524,881 of record CM065914.1, read on the forward strand.
GTCTAGAGAGGAGCATGAGAGGCATCTAAGGATAGTGCTACAGACCCTTCGAGAGAAGAAGTTGTACGCTAAACTCAGCAAGTGCGACTTTTGGTTGGAACAGATCTCTTTTCTGGGTCACATAGTATCGAAGGATGGAGTATCAGTGGATCCATCTAAGATTGAGGCCGTAGTTCAGTGGCAGAGACCCCAGACAGTGACAGAGATCAGGAGTTTTCTGGGTTTAGCTGGATATTATCGAAGGTTTGTAGAGGGATTTTCGACGTTAGCTGCTCCTTTGACACGCCTCACAAGAAAGAATGTGGAGTTTATGTGGGACGATAAGTGTGAAGAAAGTTTTGAGGAGTTGAAAAGGAGATTAACCACAGCTCCAATCCTCACCATTCTTACCAGCTCAGGAGGTTTCTCGGTGTATACGGATGCTTCACACTTAGGACTGGGCTGCGTGTTGATGCAGGATGGGAAGGTAGTAGCCTATGGATCAAGGCAGTTAAAGGATCATGAGAGGAACTATCCGACCCATGACTTGGAGTTGGCAGCGGTGGTGTTTGCGCTGAAGATATGGCGCCACTACCTTTATGGTGAGAGATTTCAAGTTTATACAGATCATAAGAGCCTTAAGTACCTGTTCTCACAAAAAGAGCTGAACATGAGACAGAGGAGATGGCTCGAGCTGTTAAAGGATTATGATTGTGAAATCCTATACCACCCGGGTAAAGCAAATGTGGTTGCTGATGCTTTGAGTAGGAAGTATCTCAGGATGGTATCATTTATGATGATCAGGGAACACAAGCTGTTGGAACAGTTCACTAAACCTCAGTTTGGATATGACCCCACCTGACGCTGATAGTGGATTTATGATAGCTAGCCTACAGTTGGAACCGAATTTGGTAGATCGAATCCGACAGGCTCAGCGAGTTGATCAGCAGTGTAGTGATATTGTCGGGCAAATACAGAGGGGTACATACACGGACTTTGGATTGAGTTCGGATGGATTGTTGAGGTTCAGAGGCAGGATATGTGTTCCTGATGATGTAGAGATCAGAAGGTTGATCTTAACAGAGGCTCACTCATCGAAGTATACGATACATCCAGGGGGTACTAAGATGTATCAAAACCTTCGAAAAGTTTATTGGTGGTCTGGAATGAAAAAGCACATTGCTAAATATGTTGCTAAGTGTCTCGTTTGTCAGCAGGTGAAGGTAGAGCATCAGAAGCCTGCAGGGTTATTGCAGCCTCTACCGATATCGACATGGAAGTGGGAGCATGTCACCATAGATTTTGTGATGGGATTGTCGAGGACCCGGAGAGGTCATGATGCCATATGGGTGATTGTGGATCGGTTGACGAAATCAGCCCATTTTCAAGCTATGAGAGCTACCGATACTCTGAGCCAGTTAGCGAACCTATATGTGCACGAGATAGTGAGGCTACATGGAATTCCAGTGAGCGTTGTTTCTGATAGGGATGCCCGCTTCACTTCTCACTTCTGGGAACATTTTCAGGAAGCGATGGGGACCCAGTTGAGTTTTAGCACAGCATTTCATCCTCAGACAGATGGTCAGTCAGAGAGGACTATACAGACCCTGGAGGATATGTTGAGAGCGTGTGCATTGGATTTTGGAGGCTCCTGGGATGACCATTTGCCACTCGCAGAGTTCGCGTATAATAACAATTTTCATGCGAGTATCGGGATGGCACCATATGAGGCATTATATGGGCATAGATGTCGTTCTCCTATTGGATGGGAAGAGGTTGGTGACAGACAGATTTTTACTCCCGACTTAGTTAGACAAGCCTCTGAGGACGTCCAATTGATATGTGAGAGGTTACGGACAGCTCAGAGCAGGCAAAAGAGTTATGCTGACAGGAGACGGAGACCACTAGAGTTTGAGGTGGGTGAGTCAGTGTTTTTGAAAGTTTCCCCTTCGAAGGGTATTATGAGGTTTGGTAAGAAGGGCAAGCTGAGCCCTAGATACATCGGACCCTTCGCGATTTTGGAGAGAGTGGGAGACAAGGCTTATAGGTTGGCATTGCCACCAGAGTTGGCAAGTGTGCACAACGTCTTCCACGTATCCATGTTGAGGAAGTATCACCCGGACCCGGCACATGTGATAAGATATGAGCCTTTGGAACTCAATGAAGGTATGACCTATGATGAGAAGCCAGTTCGGGTATTGGATAGAAAAGAGAAAGTGCTGAGGACAAAGACAATTCCCTTGGTGAAAATACTTTGGCAACATCACACTGTGGAAGAAGCCACATGGGAATTGGAGAGTTTGATGCGGGAGAGGTATCCCGAGTTGTTCACAGAATAATTGGTTTTAATTTGGAGGACCAAATTTTCTAAGTGGGGGAGAATGTGAGACCCCGTATATGTATAAGGGTATATATGTACATAGAAATGTAAATAGAGTTGTACTATGAATTCATGAGTGAAGTATATGTGATGTAAGTCCATAAGTAATGTACACACTTGTAATGAGAGTGGTAATTGTACATACAAGTTACATTAAGTATGAATGTGAAGAAATGGACTTAAACATGTGGAGAATGTGTGTAGAATGGATTATGAGTAGTTTGGTAAAATGGAAGTAGAATTACATGAGATGTGCACTTCCATTTTTGTTTATATTAAGTACCATTGGTCATACAAAGATTCTACACAAGTTTTAATGTGTATGAAGTGAGGATGGATGCCATTTTCAAGTCTCAAAGATGAATGGATGAGAAAAGGATCATGGTAGCAAATTAAGGATATTTGGTAAGTGTTGCTGCAGAAGAACTGCAGAAAATCTAGAAATTGTGAAGGGCAGATCGATCTCATGGGATGAGAGATCGATCTGGAAGAGCCAGAATGCTCTTATTTGGGTAAAGGAATAGAGCAGATCGATCTCTAATGGAACCAGATCGATCTCCTAAGCATTCTGTAGTGAAAAGATCGATCCCCAAGCACCCAGATCGATCTCCTTAGCTCTCTGTTTAGGAGCAGATCGATCTCATGCTTCGACAGATCGATCTCATGCTTAAAATGCCGCGAAAAAAGAGGGATTTAAGGGGACCAGATCGATCTCCTCTTGGACCAGATCGATCTCCTCAAGCTATTTCTATATAAGGAGTGCTGAAAATCAGAAAATTTTGAGAAAAACACAAACCTTCCACTTTCAACCCAAAAAGCTAACTTTCTCTCTCTAAAATCAGCCATTTTCAGTGAGGTTTAAAGAGAGACCATTAGAGACAAAGTTGTTCCTATCAAAGAGAAGAACAACATAGTTGGAAAGCATTTTCCCATTGTTGGTATTGAAGGAGTTAAGGGCATTGCCATATGGAGCAAGAAGAGAAATCAAATTGGGTAAGATTCTAACACTCCAACTATGGTACATTGTTTATATAATTGATTTTGGAGTTGTTTGGCATGAGTATGGATGGTTAGAAAGTACCTAAATACATTGGAATGATTATGACCTAGAAATGGTCTAGAGTGAGAAAGTGGAATGTATGGAGATTAATGATGAATGAGATATGTAGAAGTTATTAATAGTGTTGTGGTATGATTTTAAGATGTGGTTAGTGGATAAATTGTGAGATTTACCTAAAAGAGGTAAAATGTGGATTAAGGCATTTGTAAAATGCATAAGTGAATAATATTGACTAGTGAGGTCAATTATGGGTTAAATACATTAACTCAATTGATTTAATGAATGAATCGCAGCTTCCGAGGATACGCCGAGGCGAGTTGAGCCAAGAGCGCGAGAAGCTAAAAAGAAAGGAGTCACACCAAGTAAATCGAGGTAAGGGAATTGTGTGGACTCGTAGAGATATCTGTGTGCAATTTGTGCGCTTAAATGTCTTGCTAGAATGCATGAGATTAGGAAATGATGTTGGGTGATTGAAGGGTAAAAGTTGGGAGTTTGAGAAATGTGCATGAAAACAAAAGCATATTGCTTTGAAAATCATGTTTTATTGCTTTTTAACAAATGATTGGTAGGTTGACTGACATTGAAATGATTTGCAAAAGAAATGAGTGTGTTTTGGTTTTGTTAACCATACTTTGCAAAGTTTTGAGCCACCTACATGATTTCGTGAGTATGAAAGCGTGTTAGAGTATGACTCGCACGAGATTTGACGTGTTTTATACACATGAGTGCAAGAGGCACTAGTTTTCACATGGATTTCATAATTGTTTTGGCATTGTGCTTGGAGTTTGTCTCGCACTGGATGCCCACCTTGCATGTTGCCATGTTTGGAGCTTCGAGTAGACTGGCTGTCACATCGATTAAATAGGCTCACACGTGCATAGTTTTGACATGATTAATTAGCCTTGTTAGGAGCTTCGGGTAGACAAGAGGTCGTACCGATTAAATAGGCTCACACGTGCGTTTGAGATGTGGCGTGATATGATGTGTTGATTGGGTCCACGGAGTACGTTGTACCGTGCATGTAGCATGGGGTACATTGTACCGTGTTGAGTTGTGATGTGCCATCTTCGGACGAGATCTGCTATGGACCGACGGGTAGGATTTGACCCACCTCCCGTGTGGAAGCAGATAGTGGTGATATCCCGCATACCTGATCCGTGTAGCCGGTATCACAGGTTATGTACATAGGCCTTGAGGTTATTACCTATTGTTGAACTGCCTATCTCACATGTCTACTGCTATTTGAGAATAAATCCATGTTTGAAAATGATTTGTGGGTCAAGAAAGTCCGAGGGATGGGCCGAGACCTGACCAGTGATGAATTGATTTGTTAATGGTTTTTAAAGTGCACGGATGCATTATGTTTAATGCCATGCTTTATTGTGAAAATGCATGATGGGTATTGTGAATTATGCATGATGATTTATACCATGCTTTGAGTTGAAATGTGCACTTGATTTTAATAGCATGAATGCTTTACATACCATTAACATAATCATACACTAATGTTTTGAGATAAATAATAAATTAAATGCTTTTGAGCATGGCATCACGATCACGTAGATAGTGCAGTATCTACCTGTACGCATGATTGCCTTACTGAGCGTGTGGTTTGCTCACCCCCTTATTTTCCCCCTCTCTACAGAGATTTGAGTATAGAGTGAGCGTGACTGGAGGCGTTTCCCTTTTGGTAATCTGCTGCATCCCATCGCTAAAGGTATACACACTTGGATTATTTTGTATCTAAACTAGACATAGCACAGTAGCATTTTGTATGTAACTACTGGGGATGTAAAACAATGTAAACACATGTAACAACTCTGATATATATACAATTATACAAGTGTTTACTCATAAATAATGTTTCAAATTGAATTGATATGGTGAAGTGAGTTAGACGTCGTTGACACACAGCCCAACTGTTGAGAGTGTGGTTGTTCACGATTAAGGAAGGATGATTAATAATTGATGTATGAAAATGCGAAAAATTTACATGTATTTTGGTAAGTTGAGGGTCGTGACAATTGTGATGTAACATGTTCAGCTACAAAACTATACAAGTGTGTATACCTTTACTTGCGATGGGAAGTAGCGGATAACAGGAATGCAAGATCACTGTCGCTCTTTAACTCTGTAAGCACTCTGTAGAGGGAGAAAATGAAAGGGTGAGCTCAACTAGCTCAGTAACGCAATTATGCAAGCAAGTAGATAACTACACTATCAACATGTTCATGATGACATGCCTAAAAATACTCATTCTCTTTTCAAGTCTGAACCACGAGTTTCTGTATAAAACTTATGTAACACACATAAATATATAACTCATATATATAGAATACCATACTCTTGTTTCAGCACTACTGACATGTCATGCAATTCATGTAAAGCATGAAAAGCATATCATGTCATTTAATTTCAATCAAATAAAACATGTTATTTCATTTTCATTATGAAAAACGTAGATCAAGGCTCAACCCATCCCTCAGGTTCACCCTGATACATATACGTCATGAAACCATATAAACATATATCAAGGCTCGACTCCTCCCTCGAGTCTACCCTGATCCATACAAATTGTGTGAGACTAGGTAATAAATTGTGGTAACCTCTAGGACTATGGCTATACCCTGTGATCCCAGCCTACATGGTACCTGTGTACAGGGCATCACGCTACCGTGGGAGGTAGGTCAAATTCTCCCCATCAGCCTGTCATATCTTGTCATCTAGTCCGAAGACTACACATTACAGCGTACTCCGTGTTACGTACATGATACAACGTACTCCATAGACCTAATTTCATATCAATAACCAATGTCATGTCTCAAAATGCACATACGAGCATATCATTTCAGTGTGACACACAGTCTACAAAAGGCTATCAGCATGGCTTTAAGCATGTCATGATATCAAATCCAGTGCGAGCAAGGCTCCAACACGATTCCTTGCATAAATCGTATAAAATCTAGTGCGAGCAAGGCTCCAACTGTCACTCCCCGAATATACGAAAAATAGGGCTAATTTAAAACTTTTTACTCGTTAATTCACAATTAAAGGTGCATTCCTGTGCAGTGTCATACATCATCATAATTATCATGCCTCAGGATCTCATCAATAGGATTTATATATCATACCAAATACATTAATCCATCTCAAGTTAATTAATCCTAATACATCCCGTATAATGTTATACATCAAGTGTCTGCAACTATAATAATAGTCTGGGTACATGAAAAGATAAAATATACCTTAAGATACAATTTATATGGCCTGGAGCTCGAATCCTCCACTAGCCACTGCTCCGTATGTCGCAGGGAGATCCTTTTTCACTTTTGGGGGGGAAAGGAAAACAGGGTGAGCTTCTAAATCGCTCAGTAAAGGGGGTAAGGAACTCATTTCATAAACCAAAATACACATCACAAAAGGTTTATTTGTATGTGAAACTCATTTGAAAACCATAGCATGAAAAATACTCAAAACGATATTCTCATATCTCAAATCATGTAAAAACATGAAGTAAAAGGCTCACTCTAGAGCAATAACAAAGCATGTGAAAATAATGCGATAAACGCTTTCTCAAATACGTGATAAAATCACTGAAATAGTAATGCACGTGGCACAGCCACTAAACACACGTGGCTTAGCCACTGATTTAATTTCTCACGTGGCATAGCCACAAAACACACGTGGCAAAGCCACTGATTTAATTTCTCGCGTGGCATAGCCACAAAACACAAGTGGCAAAGCCACTGATTTAATTTCTCGCGTGGCATAGCCACAGAATAGGGTTCTCAACGTGGCACAGCCACCAATGGGGTTTCTCAACGTGGCACAACCACCAATGGGGTATAACGTGGCACAGCCACCAATGGGGTTTCTCAACGTGGCACAGCCACCAATGGGGTATAACGTGGCACAGCCACCAATGGGTTATTCTCACGTTACCAGAACGGAGAAGAAATCGGGCTTACATGCTACCAGAGCAATGCCCGGTGTGTACTCACAACTACACACCTAAGTCTTATCACATAAGACTAGTTTGCCTTCACGTAGAACTCGTAATGGTTTTTCTCTCATAAAACTCATTTGAAATCGTTTTGTACTCAACACAAAACGTAATAAAATCGAGTTCCAACCGGCAAAGCACACGTACACATTTCTCAAATCTCAATATTGCCTTAACGTAGAGCCCAGTTATAAACTCATAAAAATAATGGGCTCCAACCGGCTATAAAATCGTATGCAATTAAATCTCAACACAAAACTCAACATGCTTGTTTTATAAACCACAATTCATGCTAAAATAGTTTACAAATCACATACACAAATGGTTTAGATTTCCCTTACCTCTTTGCACCTCGTATAGTGCAATTGTTTCCCCCGTATCACGGACTAGTCTCGCATTCCACTCTGGAACTCCCGAGCTGTCCAAACGATGTTAAAACATCAATACTCAATTATCTCATAAACCTCAATTCTCAAAATCGAGCATAATTGCTCATAACTCCTCAAATCTCTTTATTCTCGTAACTCAACCCTAAACTACAACCTCATTCATAATATCTCAACGTCCTACATTTCTCATGCCAATTATCTATGCTAATTCATCACATTGTCTACATTTCCATTTATAGCACAAATTCTCAAAATTACCAAATATCTACATTACTCCAACTACATTGCAATTTCATCAATCCCTAATCCTTTCTCAACTATTTCAACGCAATGACAACCACCAATAACATCAAAATCATCTCAAATATCAAGATCGAGGTTTAGAAATTACCCAAAGCTTGTGGAGAGCTTATTTCTTGCCTCGATTCGATCTGTCTTTCGATTTCCAAGTATGTTGTTCTCCCTTTGATGAGGAACAACTTTCCTTCTTGCCACAACAGCTGATTCGACCGAAAATGGGGGATTTGGATGAGTGAGAAAGTTAGGTTTTCGGTGGAAATGGGTTTGGAAGAGAGAGAAAGTGAGTTTGCAGGAGAAAAACACGGGTCCCTTATATAGACTGGAGGTAGGAGATCGATCTGCCTCTTGATGAGATCGATCTGCGTTTGAATTTTGGGGATGATCTGGGCAATTTTATGCCTAGGAGATCGATCTGTCGAGGGGTGAGATCGATCTCTTTATTGCTTTATGAGATCGATCTGCTCCTAAGGAGATCGATCTTCTCCCAAACAGAATCATTTGGAGATCGATCTCTTCCTCATGAGATCGATCTTCTCTCAAACAGATTCATAAGGAGATCGATCCTCTTCCATTGGAGATCGATCTGCTCCTTAAATTCCACATTCCTTGTCGTTTATAGCTCACCAGATCGATCTCTCCTTCTCCCAGATCGATCTGTCCTCATAGTTTCACATTTATTTTACACACTTAACATATAAATCTCCAATTATAATTCCCACAATTCACTTAGCTCAAAAAATTACACTTCAAATTCTTATTACATCATTAAAATATGTCTGAAATTCTCAGATCTCACACCAACACCATGTCATGTATAAATCATATTAAAATTGAGTGCCAACAAAGCTTCAGCACTATGCCTTGCATAAATCATGTGAAATCTAGTCTAAGCAAGGCTCGGACACTAATTCATGTAGAAATCATATCCAGAGCGAGCAAAACACGATTTGTTTCCACATAATTCTGATAGGTGGCTCACTTTCATTGAAAACACTTTCAACAATCAAAGCTTAGCACATGAACGTGCTATTTATGCAATTTATGTAAACACTAGCCAACTTATCCACATACTCACTAAAAAGCAGTATTTTCATGCATTTTCCAACTTTGCCTAACTTTTCTCAATTTACCCTTAGTAGGGGAAAAATGGTAATTTTCCCATACGAGGTCTCTACCAAAATTTTTCCATATCTAGAATCCTTATAAAATTTAAATGCCTGTAAAGTTACTCAAGAATACATATAGCTACCTATAGCTACTCACATAATTCCCTTACCTCGAATCCCGTCAATTACATTTTTCTTTTTTCCACTTTCTGTAATTCAGTCTGTCCGGCTTTGAATATATCTCCTGGAGCTGCAAATAATTGTTTATCGCATTAGTGTAACCCAATAAATATAATTCTTACGTTCACGACAGTCGATTTAACTTATTGGGTCCGTTTACTCTTATTGGGCCTTATTACACCTTACTGGGTCAAACCATGTCTTAAGCCCATTTTCACTTCACTATTTAGTTCATCAAGGCCTATTAGGCCCATCAAGCCCATTAACACCTATTAGGCCTTATCCTAGGCCCATTAACCTTATTGGGCCAAAACCATCAAGGCTTGGCCCATTGCACCTCTCGGTCATGCATTGTGGCCGAATGCCTACCACGCCATCCATGGTCGAGAGCTAGCCACCACAACGCCAACTTTGCCATTCTCTAGCCAATTTCACTTAAGCATTTTATCAACACCCTTCATGCATGCCTTAAGTCTTTGCTTAGTTTTTTTAAGGCATTTCATCAAACACCTTTCCTACCAACATGAATACATAATCTAATTCAACAAACTAGTTTAATTTAAGCATGCCATCATCATATACACATGCTAATCTATCCATTCATGCATTAAGATCATATGCATGTGTAAGGAAAATGTAAAACCCATTTTTGACTAACATGTGCTCATCATGATTTTGGTTGTTTTGATCCTCAATTCATACACCAATATACTCAGAATAATCCTTAGGTAAACATACTTAAAGTTAGAAACTTGAAAACTCACCTAGCTTGGTGTTTTCTTCTTGGTGGAAACTTCAAGGGATTTTCAGGTTGCTCAAATCTGCTCTTTAAGGGCTGGTTTCAAGGTATGTTACTCCTCTCTTAATTTGGAACAACTTCCATGAATATCACTTGTTCCGAATATGCCTTTAGGTTAGTGATTTCTAAAATGAGAAAGCTTGTTAATTTTAGCTAAAATGGTGGCTTTAGGTTCAATTTGGTGAAGATGACAATGGCTATCAAATTCTTTAGCTTCTAAGGATTGTATCATGCTTAATTAGTCTTAAAATTTCAGCCCATGAAGTGGGCTTAAAGGTTTTGGGCTTAGTTTTCATGAAATGGGCTTTAAGCTTTAAATGAAATTGGGCTTACATCTTGGGCTTTTGGTTTGGGCTTTTCCTTGGTGTTATTAGGCTGGATTTTCATCATGTTTTGGGCCTTCATATTGCTTCATTTTGGGCCTATCAAATGGCCCAACAAATTAGCCCAATTGCTTGTACAATTTGGGCCCATGCTTAATTAAGTTAATGGGCTTTAAAAATTCAATTAGTTAACCCATTAATTTCTGTCCATTTAATTTAATCCAAATTTAATTCAATTAAATTTTTCATGCTCAAGAAGTTGAGAATTGAGAGTTTTAGCCAAAAAATAAATTTTCCCACACTTGGACTTTGGTTGGGTTAAATTTTAACCATAGTTAACTCTTATGGTCAAAGTCAACATTTTCAAAGCTGACTTTGACTTTCCTTAACCATTGACCACATTTGACTTTTGTTCAAAATCTTAAAGTGTGGTTTCTCATGGTTAAAAACTCCCATCTCTACGTTTTCGTTGCTTTCGAGAGCTGAAATTGCCAAAAACAACTTAAACAATTGATTTTGAGCTCGTTTGGGTGTTTTTTGGCATTTCCACTGCTTCAACGTATTTGGGACCAAACCAAACCAACTTCCCTTCTTGAACTACTCTTATTTTGATGTTTTAAGTTCTTATCTTCAGTTAGAATGGTTGGCATCCCTTCAGTTTAGTCTGTGGTCACTATGGCTCATGTTTTAGTCTTTTTGTGCCTTAATGAGTATTTTTTACTTTATTTGCACTTACACTTCAATAAACACTCTTCTTTTGATTCCATTAACATAATTCAATGTTCACAACATGTGAATCATAAGAAATAAAATACAAGGTTATGGGTCTTACAGCACTTCAATAAACACTCTTCTTTTGATTCCATTAACATAATTCAATGTTCACAACATGTGAATCATAAGAAATAAAATACAAGGTTATAGGTCTTACAGTCCTCCCCACTTTAAGAAATTTGATCCTTAAAATTAGAACCAAGTCAATCCTCAAATAACTAGGATGCTTCTCTCGCATCAAGCTCTCTAATTCCCACTTAGATTCCTCCGAAGTGTGGTGCTGCCAGAGAACCTTAATCAAAATGATCATCTTAGATCGTAATACCTTCTCCTTCCTATCTAGTATCTGAATCGGCTTCTCTACATATGACATGTCCTTACTGAGATCCAATGGCTCATACTGAATCACATGTGTCGGATCTGGGTGATACTTTTGAAGCATCGAAATGTGGAAGACATTGTGAACGCCTGCTAGCTCCGATGGTAATACTAGCCTATATGCCTTACCTCCCACTCGATCCAAGATCTCAAAGGGCCCAATATAGCGAGGACTCAGTTTACCTATTTTCCCAAATCTCGCTATACCATTGGAAGAAGAAACCTTTAATGTAAGACCCAAATTTATTTAAAACACGAAATGAGAAAAGATCAAATGAAGGATTGAAATGGAATTTTTGAACAAGTGCAAGGGTTAAACGGTCAAAAGACTGAAATTCAGTATTAATCGTGATAAGAAAAATTTAATTAAAAATATGGATTTGAGAAATCTTGATCAATAACGAAGAAATAATTAAATTTTGGGTTAAACTGATCAAGATATAAATTTATTGGAATTAATCGAAATTTTCACTTCGAAAAATAATCCTGAAAGTATTCGAAAAATTATCCCGAAAGACGAAATAATTCTGTTAAATTCATTTATTGAATAAATGAATAAAATAATAATTTTTTAAGATATTTTGGATTTTTAATAATATAATATTGATTAGAATAATAATAAAAATAAATAAAAATAAAAATAAAATAAAATAAAATAAAATAAAATAATAAAAAAATTTCGTGAAAGAAACGCGAAACTGGAAAAGCCCAACAAAGCAGGAAGCCGAGCCTTCTGCGGCACCGACGGAGGCGGTCGGCGGTGAGAGGCAGCTTAGCCGAGCCTCACCGGCACTGGTAGATTGAGAAGGAGAGGTGAACAGCGACAGATGGAGAGAAACCGAGGGAATCGAGAGGGGAAGAGAAATTCTAGACAACCGGCGCCGATTCTGGCCCGGCCACCACCAGCCGAGCGATCCCCAGGTGCAAGCGGCGCGATTGGTGGCAGCATCGACTGGTGGGACGACATCTAGCACCGAAAAATGGCAAGAAATAGAAAAGTCACCGACAATGAGGAGAGAAGAGCCGAACCGACAACTTGTCAGCCACCTCAGACGAAACCAACCCCAGATCTGTGCATCGGACGACCCCGCGGAGCTACTGGCGACGAAAATCGATGGAGAACCGATCGGCGAGGCCTTGAACCAGTCGAACTAGACTGAACCGGCTAGATCGAATCGGTCTGAACCGGGTTGAACCAGACCGAATTGGTTCAGTCAAAAAGAAAAGGAAAAGAAGAAAAAAAGGAAAGAAAAAGAGAAAAAATGGGAAAAATTCAAGTGATGCAATCGAGCTACGAGTAAGTCGGTAAGCGGTCAAAATTGATCGATTTAAATTTTGAAATATTTAATTTGATTAATATCCGACTAAAAATTTACCCGAAAAAATATTTAATTGTGTAGTTCAACAATTGACGTCAAACGAGAGCTTGAGACAGTCTCGATTTGTGTACTATCATGGAATCTCGGGTAAGTAACCCTTATTTATGATAATTTACATCGTTATGAGTGTTAAAAATTATCGTATCAATTACGGATTTAATATTCGCATTAAATGAATTAAATTCTGGAATTAGAGAAAATTGTCGTAATTAATTCATAAGTTATTCAAGAATTCAGAACGAGGTCTAATATATATTGATGGGCCCAATGAGCCCAATAGGCCTCGATGATGTGAATAGTAAGTGAAAAACGGGCGTAAGGCTGATTAAGGCCCATTATGGTGTAATCGGGCCCAATATGGGTAAACGGGCCTAATGATTTAAATTAAGCCCAGAAAATATGAAATACAATTAATTGTATTGTATTTGACGTGATAAACATTTATCCGTAGTTTCAGAGATTGGATTGGGAGCAAATCGGACTGCATGACAAGACATCAGTGAAAGGTCAGACTGTACAAAAAAATGAGGTAAGGGAATTGTGTGAGTAGCTAGAGGTAGCTGCGCGTACTTTAAATAGCTTTTGTATACATTGAATATGTATGTATACATTGATATTGTACAAAGGTCCTAAAAAAATGGTTTAAAGATTTTAAGGACTCGAAATAGGTAAAGACTATTTTACCCCTATTGAGGGAAGTTCACCTAAGGATGGTGAAAGCATGACAAGCATGAAATGCATGATTTAAGTAATTTTCGATTTAAGGAATTTTTCTTGGTTTTTAAGCAAAGCAAATCGATAGATTGGCCAATAATTGCATAAATTTCATAAGATAACACTACGTAAGTGTTATTTATATTTAAATGAAAATTCTTTGGAAAACGGGTCAACTATCAAGTTTATATGGAAATAAATAGTGCTGGCATATAGCTTGCACTATATCTACATTTGTGAGTGTGCATAAATGTGCTTGAGCAGTTGCTCGCACCGACTTGTGTGACATCATATGCATGAAATGTGCTAGAGTGGTTGCTCGCACTAATTTTTATTATTGTGATATGCATAAAAAGGTGCTGGAGCAATTGCTCGCACTAGTTTTTATGATTGACATGCATGAGAGATGTTGAAGCTTAGCTTGCATCTAGATTTGATTTAATTATGCATAAAGCCATGCTGGAGTGTAACTCGCACGAGATTTGATTTACTTGAGCATTCATTCGTGCTAGAGTATTGCTCGCACATGATTTTATATGGATTTATAACTTATTTTAAAGTCGTACTGTAGTGTTACTTGTTCGCAGATTTTACTGATTTTTATGAAACCATGCTGAGCTTTGCTCGCATGAGATTTTTAGATATCATGAATATGCATGGAGGTGTGTTAGAGCTTCGCTCGCACAGGGATTTATATGACATGCATATAGCCGTGTTGGAGCCTCCTGTAGACTGTGTGTCATAGTAAGATGATATGCTCACACGTGCATACTGAGATAGAGATGGCATGTGTCACGACCCAATTCCATTCTCCTTAACCGAAAATCACTAAAAATTTTTCGCGTTTTACTGTTACCTTACCCGGTCGTGAACTAACTCACCACACACTGTTGGGCTGTGAGTCAATAATAAATTCCACATCTCATTCATTCTCAGTTAAATAAAACGATGTCATACATTTGCATTTAATCTTGTACTTATACAAAAGCATGTTTTACTGACATCTACATCCCCCATAATTACAACTCAAAAGAATACTGTGCTTTTACATTGTTTAGATACAAAAAGAATCACTGTGTATATACCTCTAAGCGATAGAGATGCAGTGGAGTCCAAAATAGCATGCCTCAGTCCTCACTGGGCTACTATGCACGCTCTGTAGGGAGGGAAATAGAGAGGGATGAGCAGCCACACGCTCAGTAAGGCAATAATGCAAGCATGGTAGATAACTACTCTATCTACATGCTGATAGCGTTATGCATAAATCATTTATGGTAGGAGCATGAGGAATAAAACTATGCCATATGAGTATACATATATATTATGTGTCAAAATCATGTACATTGGCATATCAAACATGGTAAAAAGAACATCATGTATAAATCATCTCATGCTCAATCTCATGCTCAATCTTATTTAAATTCATAAAAAGGGCAATTCATTAAGAAACCTCCTTTTTAAACCAACATCATAAACCTCTTTCTCAACACATAAATACCACCAAATCAATTCACAATCACAACCACATTTTCATTTCACAATTCACGCATGTGTATAAAAACTAGGTCACTATATCAAAAGTGCCTATGTGGACCACTACATCATAAATCATCTCAGACCACACGCATCCAGGTGTGCGGGGTATCATGCTGGCATGAAGATGGATTATCCCTCGCCAGACTTTCTCATCACATAATCATCATGCGGTACATCGTACTCCATGTGATATACACGCTACAGCGTACTCCGCAGACTCATATCGTGATTGGGGGTGCCATTCCTAGGTCTTACCTACCCCATACCAAGAGTTTTCCATATCCGTGAAGGAGAGCCTCCCTGCCGAACAGAGCCTCCCTGCCTCCTCGGGCTTAAGGATGTTAGCTTAAGGATGTAGGGCTTAAGGATCCTTCCGTAAGAGAGCCTCCCCACCGAACAGAGCCTCCCTGCCTAACAGAGCCTCCCCGCCTCTTTGGGCTTAAGGATGTTGGCTTAAGGATGTAGGGCTTAAGGATCTTACCGTACCCATGCAGGAGAGCCTCCCTGCCTAACAGAGCCTCCCTGCCCCTCAAGGGCTTAAGGATGTTGGCTTAAGGATCCCACCGTAAGAGAGCCTCCCCACCGAACAGAGCCTCCCCGCCTAACAGAGCCTCCCCGCCTCTTTGGGCTTAAGGATGTTGGCTTAAGGATGTAGGGCTTAAAGATCTTACCAACTTTCACAACCTTATACGTATCACAATGTGCAAACTTGTGCGAGTAAAGCTCTAGCACGACTCATGCATCCTATCATAAAGAGACGTGTACGAGCATAGCTCTAGTACGATTATACTCATAAGGCAAACCACTCAAAAGCCACGTACGAGTAAAAGCTCCAGTACGGTTTATAAACATCGTCATAGTTTCCAAACCAAGGTGCGAGCTAAGCTCCAGCACGTTTCATACAAATGAAAACATCAATACCCGGTGCAAACTAGGCTCTAGCACGGTTTAATTCACATAAACATGATAGGCGGCTCGTAAGCTTTTAAAGTTATCTCAAAACATATTTGGCACTTAACATGTGCTATCCCAAATATCAAACCACAATAGCCATCCTATCTATCAATTTGTTTAAAACCAAACACATGTTTTGTGAAAGCATTCAAAACACTTGATTTATGCAATTATTAGCCTTACTATCCCTTTTTATACATCCATGTAAACCAAATCATCTAATATTCACAACTATTTTCGCATACCAAACAACCAATTTCTCAAACGTTCATGCATTTCATAAACACCCTATAATCCCATAAATTACGAGCAGCTACCTCTATATACTTACAGAATTCCCTTACTTGGAATCGCGATGCGTGATTCCACTTCCTTAAAGCTGCTACTCGTACCACTCAATTCGTTTCCAACGGACTCTTCGGGATTGCACAAAATCGTCTCCCGCATTATACTCGATCCATATAATATGACATCGTGCGTTCACTATAGTCAATTCGACCTATAGTTTTCTATTAACGCTTATGAGGCCTCGTTTCATTACTTTATCCAAAACTCGAGTCTATGATTCTTTTAGGCCTATTAACTCATTCTAAATCGATATTAAATCGACATTAAGCTCATAGTGTTCATATTTCATGAATTCCCTCACTATGGCATTTTATCAAGCATATACATACTCATTTTCACAATTTCACTTAAACCCATATTATAACTCCACATAACCATTCCAAATCACCCACATCACTCATTTAACAACTTATCTTAACCCATAAACCACCAACTCCCCAATTCATACTTTCTCACACTAGAGGCATTCCATTTTCTAGGTTACATTAGTTTCTAACACAACCTAGGTGTTTCCATCCATACATACTCGTGCCAAACAACTCCAAAATTAATTAAATAGATAATGTACTTGGATTGGAGTGTTAGAATCTTACCAAATATCATTTTTCTTCTTGCTCCAAATGTCAATGCCCTTATCTCCTTCAATACCCATAATGGGATTTTGGGTTCCAACTATGTTGTTCTCTTCCTCAAGATGAACAACTTAATTTCTAATGGTCTCCCCTCAATTCTTGTTGAAAATGGCTGATTTTAGAGAGAGAAAGTTAGGTTTTTGGGTTAGAAATGGAAGATTGGTGTTTTTCCCGAAATTTTTAGATTTTCAGCCCTCCTTATATAGAAATAGCTTGAGGAGATCGATCTGGTCCAAGAGGAGATCGATCTAGTCCCCTTAAATCTCTCATTTTCATGAAATTTTAAGCATGAGATCGATCTGGTCCCAAACAGAGAGCTAAGGAGATCGATCTGGGTCCTTGAGGATCGATCTTTTCATTACAGAATGCTTAGGAGATCGATCTGGCACCACTGGAGATCGATCTGCTCTATTTGATTGCCAAAATAAGAGCATTTTGGCTCTTCCAGATCGATCTCTCATCTTATGAGATCGATCTGCCCTTCATGTTTTCCAGATTTCCTGCAGTTTCCTTGCTACAACTCATACTAACACATCGTTGATCTATTGCCATGGCCATTTTCTCATCCATCCACCTTTATAACTTGAAAATGGCATCCATTCATACCTTATGCACATTGAAACTTGTGTGCATTCATTGTATGTCCAAAGGTATGCTACATAAAACCAAATGGAAGCATTTATATTCATGCAACTTCCTTCCATTTACCACACCACCCATTTTGAGTTTCAATCACATCCATCACTTATAAGGTCTCATTTCTTCATATTCAAACTCAATGGAACTTGTATGTACATTACAAATCATATTACACATACATACATTGAATCCATGGACTTACATCGATCATACTTTACATTACAAGTCCATTCACATTCATTACACATTACAACTTTACATATACAGGGTCTCACATTCTCCCCTCCTTCAAGGAATTTGGTCCTCCAAATTAGAACCAAGTCACTCTTCAAAAAGTTGGGGGTACTTCTCCCGTATCAAGTTCTCCAATTCCCACGTGGCCTCTTTCGTCGTGTGGTGTTGCCAAAGAACTTTCACCAAGGGAATTGTCTTATTCCGTAACACTTTCTCTTTTCTGTCCAATATCCGAACCGACTTCTCAACATACGTCATACTCTCCTGGAGCTCCAACGGCTCATATCTTATCACGTGTGCCGGGTCCGGGTGATACTTTCGAAGCATCGAGACTTGGAAGCCGTTGTGGACATTTGCCAAGTCCGGTGGTAATGCCAACCTATACGCCTTATCTCCCACTCTCTCCAAAATCTTGAAGGGTCCGATATATCTAGGGCTCAGCTTGCCCTTCTTACCAAATCTCATAATACCCTTCGATGGTGATACCCTCAGAAACACCGACTCACCCTCATCAAACTCTAGTGGTCTTCGTCTCTTGTCAGCATAACTCTTTTGTCGGCTCTGAGCTGTCCGTAATCTCCCACATATCAATTGGACGTCCTCAGATGCCTGTTGCACTAAGTCCGAAGCAAAAATCTATTTGTCACCAACCTCTTCCCATCCAATGGGGGAACGGCATCTACGTCCATACAATGCCTCATAGGGCGCCATCCCGATACTCGCATGATAGCTATTATTATAAGCGAACTCGGCTTACTGCAGGTGGTCATCCCAGGAGCCTCTAAAATCCAGCACACATGCTCTTAACATATCCTCGAGGGTCTGTATAGTCCTCTCTGACTGCCCATCTGTCTGAGGATGAAAAGCGGTGCTAAAACTCAGTCGGGTCCCCAGCGCTTCCTGAAAATGTTTCCAAAAATGGGAAGTGAAGCAGGCATCCCTATCAGAAACAACTCTCACTGGTACACCATGTAGCCGTACTATCTCTCGAATATACAGGTTCGCCAACTGACTCAGTGTATCGGTAGCTCTCATAGCCAAGAAATGGGCGGACTTAGTCAACCGATCTACAATAACCCATATGGCATCATGACCTCTACGGGTCCTTGGTAACCCCATCACAAAATCCATGGTGACATGCTCCCACTTCCATGTCGGTATCGATAGAGGCTGCAATAATCCTGCAGGCTTCTGATGATCTGCCTTCACTTGCTGACAAACGAGACACTTAGCGACATATTCAGCAATGTCTCTCTTCATTCCAGACCACCAATAAACCTTCCGAAGGTTTTGATACATCTTGGTACTTCCCGGATGTATCGTATACTTCGATGAGTGAGCCTCTGATAAAATCGTTCTCCTGATCTCAGGATCCCTGGGAACGCATACTCTGTCTCTGAACCTCAATAACCCATCAGCACTCTGCTCAAAATCAATACCCACACCTGTCTGTATCTGCCTCAGCCAATCGATGCATCGTCGATCGCTCTGCTGGGTTCGCCGAATACGACCAATCAACTCTGGCTCTAGTCTCAAACTAGCCATGATCTCAAGTCTCTCAGATCCAGGTGGGGTTACATCCAAACTGAGGTTCGCAAAGTGTTCTAACAATTCATGTTCCCGTACCATCATATAAGACACCAACCCAAGGTTCTTTCTACTCAAAGCATCGGTAACTACATTTGCCTTACCCGAGTGGTACATGATTTCACAATCATAGTCTTTTAGGAGTTCGAGCCATCTCCTCTGTCTCATATTCAGCTCTTTCTGCGAGAACAGGTACTTAAGGCTCTTATGATCTGTGAACACCTGAAATTTCTCACCATAGAGATAGTGGCGCCATATTTTCAAAGCAAATACTACAGCCGCCAACTCCAAATCATGTGTCGGGTAGTTCCTCTCATGATCTTTCAACTGTCTCGATCCATAGGCAACTACCTTCACATCCTGCATAAGCACACAGCCCAGTCCCTGGTGTGATGCATCCATATATACCGAGAATCCTCCTAAGCTGGTAGGAATGGTGAGAACTGGAGTAGTCGTCAATCGACGCTTAAGCTCCTCAAAACTCCTCTCACATGCCTCATCCCATACAAACTTAACATCTTTTCGCGTGAGGCGTGTCAATGGAGCAGCTAGTCTGGAGAAACCCTCTACAAATCTTCGATAATATCATGCCAATCCCAGGAAACTTCTGATCTCAGTAATTGTTTTGGGTTGTTCCCACTGTATAACTGCCTCTATCTTGGATGGATCCACCGATACCCCATCCTTTGACACAACATGCCCCAGAAATGAGATCTGTTCTAACCAAAAGTTACACTTGCTGAGTTTGGCATACAATTCTCTCTCTCGGAGGGTCTGCAGAACTATCCTCAAGTGCTCCTTATGATCTTCCTTGGACTTGGAATACACCAAAATGTCATCAATGAACACTATTACAAACTTGTCTAGGTATGGCTTGAATATATCATTCATCAATGCCATAAATGCTGCGGGAGCATTCGTCAATCCGAATGGCATCACCAAAAACTCGTAGTGGCCATAACAGGTACGAAATGCTGTCTTGGGTACATCTCCACTCCTGATCTTCAACTGATGATACCCTGACCGCAGATCTATATTAGAAAATACTTCGGCTCCTTGGAGCTGATCCAACAAATCATCGATTCTTGGAAGGGGGTACTTGTTCTTAATGGTGGCCTTATTCAACAACCGATAATCTATACACAATCGGAGGATTCCATCCTTCTTCCTTACAAATAGAATCGGTACTCCCCAAGGTGAGACACTCGATCTAATAAACCCCTTCTCCAGCAACTCTTGCAGCTGTTTCTTCAGCTCTTTCAATTCTATCGGAGCCATTCTATAGGGTGGTTTCGATATAGGCTCTATACCAGGCACTAGCTCAATGCAAAATTCCATTTTCCTTTCAGGTGGTAGTCCTGGTAATTCATCCGGAAAGACATCAGGGTAATCCGTAATTACGGCTATGTCTCTCAATTCCGGGTGTACCTCATCTATATCAACCACGTATGCAATGAACCCTTCACATTGTCCTCTCCATCGTTAGTAACATAAACCATCACTCCACATTCAACATTTATCATAAACAATAATTTATCTCTCAAGCAATATGCATTTAAAATCATACTCCTTTATTTACAACAAACATACTATTTTCATATCATTTCTTTTCATCAAAATTTATAATAAGATTTTCTAATCCTGAAAACATCAATGTTTTGGCATGACAATCCATCACAACACGATTGGTAGCCAACCAATCCATTCCCAAAATTACATCAAAATCATTCATATTCAATAAAATCAGATTGGCTATCATTTCCTTCCCCTTAATCTTTAACTTACAATCTCTACATACGTGCTCAGTCAATTGACTATCATTCATGGGTGTGGAAATCATCAACATTTTATCCAGCAATGTTGGTTTCACATGTTTCAACAATTTATGTGCAAAGGAAGGTGATATGAAAGAATGCGTGGCACCAAGATCAAATAATACCAATGCTTCTAAATCAAAGATTCGGATGGTACCTTTAATCACATCCGTCGATGCGTCTGCAGTGTCCTGGTCCAGTGCGTGCACCCTTCCTCTGCTCACACCCGCAGCCTGTTTCCCTTGCTCCTCAGCTGTAGCCTTCCTCCTTGGGCCTACTGTCTCAACTGGAGCTCCCTCAGGCTCCTTGCCCTTCTGTGGGGCAATCTCTATCTTCTCGGGACAATACTTAGCCATATGTCCTGGTCTCTCGCATCTAAAACACACCATAGGGGTTATCAGACGGGGCCTATTCCCATGAAATCTCCCACATCTCCTACACTGATCAGTAGTAGGCCGTGGTCCTCCAATAGTCATACCCCTCGGCGCAATCAAGGTTGGGTATATGGGAGGTCTAGCAGCTCTCTCCGGCACCTCCTCAATCTTAGGCCTCTTCTCGAAAAATCTTTGGCCACCTCTCTTGGCCACTCTTCCAAACCCAGATCTCTTCCGATCTTTGTCCTTTCTAACACTAACTCTCCCAAGCTCGGAAGCATTTCGCTCAAAGTCTTGCTCACATAACTGAGCCTTATGTACAGCCTCCTCATAGGTCAAGATGTCAGAGAGAGCTAGCTTTGTCCGGATGGCCAATCTCAATCCATCCATGAACTTTTGTATCTTTCGGGTTTCACTACCCATCGTGTCCTGGTCATATCTCCCCAAAGACATAAACTTGGACTCATACTCGTCCACAGTATGGTTCCCCTGAACTAAATTCATAAATTCCATCCGCAATTTCCTCTATGCGGTGGCTGGGATATATTATCTCCTGAAGGCCTCTAGAAATATCTTCCACGAGATCTCAGAGTGTCTGGCCCTCAGAATAGCTTCGGTGGATCTCCACCAGTGCTCTGCCTCGCCTTTCAACATGAACACGGCAAAGGCTACCTTCTCAGCTGAAGTGCATCGGAAAAACCTATATAGTTTCTCCATCTCATACACCCAATCCTCCGTAACCATTGGGTCCTTCACCCCTCTAAACACTGGGGGTTTCAGCGCTTGAAACTCTCACAACTTGCTTAAGTCGCAATCATAACCCAAATCACTACCGCTCTGCTGTGGAGCGATAGGAGAAGCTATATCCTGGGCTGGAGGTGGTATAATTGTAGCTGTCTCAGCAGTCTGAGGTCTCTCCACCTCTGCAGCTACCTGTTCAATAGTAGGCTGTGCCGCGGGACCTCGTCTGTCACCAGCGCCCAAGGCCTGCGTGACTATCTCCACCAAATTCTCAATACTCCGCTCTAACCTAGCGAAGCGAGCCTCAGTATCCTCTGCTCTCTCAGCAGGATTCTATGGAGCTTGCTCAGTCTGTGGCTCCGCACGGCTCTCAGGCCTACCTCTACGGCCTCTAGCACGTGCTCTCGCCCCTCTACCTTTGCGTGTAACTGGCATAGTGCCTAACTTCCTGTATTATAATAATTCATTAAGCTTAATCCATCACGGTATACACAGTTATATCTAAACAAAAGTACAGTACTATGGGGATGTACTTTCCTATGTTTTATTAATGACTCACATCAGGCCAACACAGCTCTGATACCAATCTCTGTCACGAACTAATTCCATTCTCCTTAATCGAAAATCACTAAAATTTTTTTACGTTTTACTATTACCTTACCCGGTCGTGAACTAACTCACCACACACTGTTGGGCTGTGAGTCAATAATAAATTCCACATCTCATTCATTCTCAGTTAAATAAAACGATGTCATACATTTGTATTTAATCTTGTACTTATACAAAAGCATGTTTTACTGACATCTACATCCCTCATAATTACAACTCAAAAGAATATTGTGCTTTTACATTGTTTAGATACAAAAAGAATCACTGTGTATATACCTCTAAGCGATGGAGATGCAGCGGAGTCCAAAATACCACGCCTCAGTCCTCACTGGTCTACTATGCACGCTCTGTAGGGAGGGAAATAGAGAGGGATGAGCAACCACACGCTCAGTAAGGCAATAATGCAAGCATGGTAGATAACTACTCTATCTACATGCTGATAGTGTTATGCATAAATCATTTATGGTAGGAGCATGAGGAATAAAACTATGCCATATGAGTATACATATATATCATGTGTCAAAATCATGTACATTGGCATATCAAACATGGTAAAAAGAACATCATGTATAAATCATCTCATGCTTAATCTCATTTAAATTCATAAAAAGGGAAATTCATTAAGAAACCTCTTTTTTAAACCAACATCATAAACCTCTTTCTCAACACATAAATACCACCAAATCAATTCACAATCACAACTACATTTTCATTTCACAATTCACGCATGTGTATAAAAACTAGGTCACTATATCAAAAGTGCCTATGTGGACCACTACATCATAAATCATCCCAGACCACACGCATCCAGGTGTGCGGGGTATCATGCTGGCATGAAGATGGATTATCCCTCACCAGACTTTCTCATCACATAACCATTATGCAGTACATCGTACTCCATGTGATATACACGGTACAGCGTACTCCGCAGACTCATATCGTGATTGGGGGTGCCATTCCTATGTCTTACCTACCCCATACCAAGCGTTTTCCATATCCGTGAAGGAGAGCCTCCCTGCCGAACAGAGCCTCCCTACCTAACAGAGCCTTCCTGCTTCCTCGGGCTTAAGGATGTTAGCTTAAGGATGTAGGGCTTAAGGATCCTTCCGTAAGAGAGCCTCCCCACCGAACAGAGCCTCCCATCCTAACAGAGCCTCCCCGCCTCTTTGGGCTTAAGGATGTAGGGCTTAAGGATCTTACCGTACCTATGTAGGAGAGCCTCCCTGCCTAACAGAGCCTCCCCGCCCCTCCAGGGCTTAAGGATTTTGGCTTAAGGATCCCACCGTAAGAGAGCCTCCCCACCGAACAGAGCCTCCCTGCCTAACAGAGCCTCCCCACCTCTTTGGGCTTAAGGATGTTGGCTTAAGGATGTAGGGCTTAAGGATTTTACAAACTTTCACAACCTTATACGTATCACAATGTGCAAACTTGTACGAGCAAAGCTCTAGCACGACTCATGCATCCTATCATAAAGAGACGCGTACGAGCATAGCTCTAGTACGGTTATACTCATAAGACAAACCACTCAAAAGCCACGTACGAGCAGAAGCTCCAGTATGATTTATAAACATCATCATAGTTTCTAAATCAAGGTGTGAGCTAAGCTCCAGCACGTTTCATACAAATAAAAACATCAATACCCGGTGCGAGCTAGGCTCTAGCACGGTTTAATTCACATAAACATGATAGGCGGCTCGTAAGCTTTTAAAGCTATCTCAAAACATATTTGGCACTTCACATGTGCTATCACAAACATCAAACCACAATAGCCATCCTATCTACCAAACACATGTTTTGTGAAAGCATTCAAAACACTTGATTTATGCAATTATTAGCCTTACTATCCCTTTTTATACATCCATGTAAACCAAATCATCTAATATTCACAACTATTTTCGTATACCGAACAACCAATTTCTCAAACGTTCATGCATTTCATAAACACCCTATAATCCCACAAATTACGAGCAGCTACCTCTATATACTTACAGAATTCCCTTACCTTGAATCGCGATGCGTGATTCCACTTCCTTAAAGCTGCTACTCGTACCACTCGATTCGTTTCCAACGGACTCTTCGGGACTACACAAAATCATCTCCCGCATTATACTCGATCCATATAATATGACATCATGCATTCACTATAGTCAATTCGACCTATAGTTTTCTATTAACGCTTATGAGGCCTCGTTTCATTACTTTACCCAAAACTCGAGTCTATGGATTCTGTTAGGCCAATTAACTCATTCCAAATCGATATTAAATCGACATTACGCTCATAGTGTTCATATTTCATGAATTCCCTCACTATGGCATTTTATCAAGCATATACATACTCATTTTCATAATTTCACTTAAACCCATATTATAACTCCACATAACCATTCCAAATCACCCACATCACTCATTTAACAACTTATCTTAACCCATAAACCACCAACTCCCCAATTCATACTTTCTCACACTAGAGGCATTCCATTTTCTAGGTTACAGTAGTTTCTAACACAACCTAGGTGTTTCCATCCATACATACTCATGCCAAACAACTCCAAAATCAATTAAATAGACAATGTACTTGGATTGGAGTGTTAGAATCTTACCAAATATGATTTTTCTTCTTGCTCCAAATGTCAATGCCCTTATCTCCTTCAATACCCACAATGGGATTTTGGGTTCCAACTATGTTTTTCTCTTCCTCAAGATGAACAACTTAATGTCTAATGGTCTCCCCTCAATTCTTGCTGGAAATGGCTGATTTTAGAGAGAGAAAGTTAGGTTTTTGGGTTAGAAATGGAAGATTGGTGTTTTTCTCAAAATTTTCAAATTTTCAGCCCTCCTTATATAGAAATAGCTTGAGGAGATCGATCTGGTCCAAGAGGAGATCGATCTGGTCCCCTTAAATCTCTCATTTTCATGAAATTTTAAGCATGAGATCGATCTGTCGAAGCATGAGATCGATCTGGTCCCAAACAGAGAGCTAAGGAGATCAATCTGGGTCCTTGAGGATCGATCTTTTCATTACAAAATGCTTAGGAGATCGATCTGGCACCACTGGAGATCGATCTGCTCTATTTCATTGCCCAAATAAGAGCATTCTGGCTCTTTCAGATCGATCTCTCATCTTATGAGATCGATCTGGCCTTCATGTTTTTCAGATTTCCTGTAGTTTCCTTGCTGCAACTTATACTTACACATCCTTGATCTATTGCCATGGCCATTTTCTCATCTATCCACCTTTATAACTTGAAAATGGCATCCATTCATACCTTATGCACATTGAAACTTGTGTGCATTCATTGTATGTCCAAAGGTATGCTACATAAAACCAAATGGAAGCATTTATATTCATGCAACTTCCTTCCATTTACCACACCACCCATTTTGAGTTTCAATCACATCCATCACTTATAAGGACTCATTTCTTCATATTCAAACTCAATGGAACTTGTATGTACGTTACAAATCATATTACACATACAAACATTGAATCCATGGACTTACATCGATCATACTTTACATTACAAGTCCATTCACATTCATTACACATTACAACTTTACATATACAGGGTCTCACAGTATGGGTGGATAAGACCTACTGAAGGCACCCGTGACTGAGCTTGGGTTGACGGAGTACGTTGTACCATGTATGTCATGCAGAGTACGCTGTACCGTGGGGATTGTTGGAGTGGAGTGGCATTAGCCACGAGGCAGCAAGCCTTGCCCTCACAATCCTGATGTTATGCTGTTCTGGCAGGTTAAAGGTGTGATACCCCGCACACTAGGTACCGTGTGTCCAGGGATCCCTAGGTTATGGCCATAGTCCTCGTTGTTATTGATAGTCATCTACTTGTCTCACATGATATAACTTGTGGTCTCGATAGACTAGGGTAGACCTGAGGAGGGGTCAGGCCCCCAATTTTATGATTTTTTTACTATGCTAATATATGTTTTAGAGGATTTTATGATATGTGACCTTGAAAGAAGGGTGGTTTTATAATCGAAGTTTTATAATGAATTTTAGTGAATTGTTTTATGAGATGATTGACCTGGAAGGGATAATTTATACTGCAATTTTAATGAAATGATTTGAATGCGGTAGCATGATGATGTTTTCCATGCTTTCATTTCAAATTCATGATTTGTCTTACATGACATGAAAGA
This sequence comes from Firmiana major, assembly GCA_033439115.1. Classification (NCBI taxonomy): domain Eukaryota; kingdom Viridiplantae; phylum Streptophyta; class Magnoliopsida; order Malvales; family Malvaceae; genus Firmiana; species Firmiana major. The sequence continues at coordinate 23,552,274 of CM065914.1, forward strand.
ATGCATGATCTTAAATTACTTCATGCTAATTATGATTTAAGGATGTCACATAAAATGCCATTGATGCATAAGTAGTATGATTTATATATGCACGAACAGTTTTATAAACTAAGTCATTGATGAAATACATGATTTTGTTCTTGAGATTTTAATGAAAAGAAATGGATTTTAAGGGCATGGCATTATGAGCATGTAGATAGTGGAGCTATCTACTTACTTGCATAATTACCTTACTGAGTACGTGGTTTGCTTACCCCCTTATTTTTCCATCTTTTCAGAGCACTCACAGTAATTAGTAAGCGACTAGGGACTTGCATCTTGGTATTCGCTGCTTACTATCGAGAGACAGGTATACACATTTGTATAGTTTTGTATCTAAATATGTAATGCACAATATTGTAAATGGATATGATGTCGAAGATGTAAGGTGATTTAAATACCATTGTGTATGTATTTAGTTAAAGTCAAAAGATAGTAAACTCTGATATGTGAACGTAATTATGGAAATGGAATGGTAAATAAGTGAGAAGTGGCTAACACCGAATCATAGCCCAACTGTTTGGTAAGATGGTCACGATGAGAGAAAGGTAAGAATTAAATAATAAATGAAAAAGTAAAAAATTTACGCTGATTTTTAGGTAAATTGGGTCGTGACAATTTTTAGTATCAGAGCTTAAGTTTGCCTGATATGAGTCAGTGTTAGTAGTTAAGGAAGTTTACATCTCCATGTATTGTGCATTGTTTAGATACAATTGTGTATATCGAGATGGAAGTGCAGCTAAGAATTTGGTTTCAAATGCAAGAATAGACTCATTAACTGATAGCCGCTATGATAGAGGGACGAGTACATGAGCTTGAGGCCGTAGAGGTAGGCTTGAGAGTCGTACTGAGTCACCACATGAGACTCAAGATGAGATTGAAGTGGAGACTGATGTTGAGCATACCCCACAGAGTCCGACAGAGATCGGACAAAGTTCGACAGAGAGATCGGACTTTATTGAGACACGCTTCGCAAGATTAGAGCAGAGTGTGGGGACATTTTACAAGCTAATAGCTCAGTGTATGCATGGTATTTGAGGGCGAGCTGAAGCATTGGTGGAAGTCCGCTCGACCCACCTTAAGTGTTAGAAATCCAGATTGGACATGAGAACATAATTCTAGATGTATTTTAGTGACAGAATATTTCAGACACTGCTTAAAGGAAAATTACAGATAACATTCTTTACTCTGACCTAGAGGAACTTGTTGATTAACGAGTATGAATCTTAGTTTATATATCTGCCCAGATATGACTCCGACACTATGAACGGTGAGAGTCAGTGTGTTTAAAAGTTTTTGGAAGGGCTCAGATTATCAATTAGAGTCCGATTGGCCCCGTTAGATTTCACTACCTATGTCGAGACAGTGCGCACACTATAGTTGTGTGAATAAGATCATGAGTTGCACGCCTCTGAGATTGAGAAAGGTAGTAAGGGTCGAAATTGAGAAAAAAAAAGAATAGAGAATGACAAAGATGTCAAAATGGGAAAAAGGTAGTTTGGTAAAAGATTAGAGCTGATGAGTCATGGGGTAAGATGATTGTTAAGTCCCCAGTGTATCCAAATACAATAATTTTGAGGGGTATTGTGATTGGAGGACCCCGACCTATTCCGTAGCAAGTGTAAACAGTGTAGGATGTGTGATAGATACCACAGAAATAAGATGTTGGACGAGTGTGAGTGTATGCCTTGTACCAGGACACTACTGATATTTCATCTGAAGTGGTGGAAGATACCACACTGGTTAAGAATAATGAAATAATTATTTAATTGATCCTGGTGCCACGTATATATTCTTATCGCCTTCAGTTGCTTATAAGCTAGGGAAAGATGTGAAGCCTGTACCCTTAGGCAAGATGATGATAGTTACCTGATTTTCACTAACTGAATATGGGTATAAGGATATGTCAGCTGATTTTATTCAATGGAATATGAATAATTTTGGAAGTAATATTTGAGAATAGATTGATTCGGCTGCAAACTATGATGTTTAGATTGCTATCCTCAGATAGTGATGTTTTCACCCCTGAAAAGTGTATTGTAAGTTTTAATAAGTAATGAAAGAGTTTGTTATAAGCAATATATGAAAGGAGATAAGTTTTGAGATGTGATAGATCCTAAATACGAGATATATTGGAATAAGAGGCATATGCAAGGTAAGAATATTGTTGATATTTTAAGTAATTTGGATTAAGCGATATGTAGTGAATATGAATTGTGGCCAAGGATAAGAGGAGTATATATCCATAACCAGTTTATGTGGTCAAGTTTGAGGGTTAATAAAGGTATTTCAAAATACCTCCCCATCTGAAGACTTGACAGCGTCTAAAAGCGCACACATAACCTATAAATTGAAATCGACACTCGTAATATATACATTTAAAATTTGGGTACCTTTACTGGTACGATAAAGAAATATAGAATTCAAATAATCATGAAGGTTTAAAAATTAAAATTTTATAAAAGCCGTTAATATAAGAAAAAAGAAATGACGTGGGTTAGTATCTTGAACGGAAGCTATTTTGAAATAACATTATACGTTTATGCGTACATAGGTCAAGGATATGGGTGATTGAAATATTTAGTGGAACTCAACTACGATTAGGTATTTAAACCTTAGCTGGACCAATTGTTTGTCATCTTTAGCGATGATATTTTGATGTATTCGAAGTCCAGGGAAGAGCATGAGTAGCAATAGGAAACTGTCTTATAGACGAGTTGTTGAAAGTTTCTCGAAATGGGCTACTCAGTTGACACGTCTTGTTTGGAAAAAGATTTCATACGAGTGGGATTATAAGTATGAAAGTAGCTTCGGTAAGTTTTGGTATATTGAAGGAATAAACTAACCACCATAATTATTCTCACCATACCCAACAGCTCAAGAGGTTTCAGTGTGTATGGATACCTCAAAATAAAGATTGGGCTGTGTATTGATGTAAAATGGGAAGATAGTCGTTTATGGATCCATATAGTTCAAGGACCATGGGAGAAACTATCCGACCCATGATTTAAAGTTGGCAGTCGTAGCGTTTGCACTAAAAGCATGACGCCACCACTTAAATGGTAAGAAATACCGGGTATGCACTGATCATAAAAGTCTCGAGTATCTATTTTCGCAGAAAGAGTCGAATATGCCAACCAAGTGGGTTAGAGCTTCTAAGGATTATGATTGTGAACATTGTACCATCCAAGAAAGGCTAATGTAATGATTGATGCATTGAGCAGAAAGAGTCTTGGGATTATATTACATATGATGGTAAAAGAGCGTGAGCTGCTAGAGCAGTTGTGAGCCTCAGTAGTGATGTGATCCCTTCTGATGATGACAGTGATTGTGTGACAGCTAGCCTGAGGTTAGAATCGAATTTATGTGATCGGATATGCAGGGCTTAGCTTGATGATCGGCATTGTGTCGATAGTGTGGGTCAGATTCAGAAGGGTATAGTGACAGAGTTCAAAGAGAGTGATGATGACTTACAGAGGTTCAGAGACAGTATAAGTGCTCCCCATGACCACAGCTGATGAGATAGTGTTATTGTCAGAATCTCACTATTCAGGATATACAGTGCATTCGAAAAGTAATAAATATATCGAAATCTCTGAAAAGGGTATTGGTGGTTAGATATAAAAAAAGACATTGTAGAATTGTAGCAAAGTGTCTTGTATGTCAACAGCATATGGTAGAGTACTAAACGTTTGCAAAGTTATTACAGCCTCTACCTATATTGACATGAAAATGGGAACAAGTTACCATGAATTTCGTGATGCGTTACAGAGGACCCGGATAAATCACGAGGCTATCTGTGTGATAGTCGATAAATTGATTTAGTTTACCCACCTTCTGACTATGGAAATCCCCAGATACTCTGAGTGCGTTGGCAAATTTATATGTAAGGAATATTGTGGAACATTATGTAGCATTCCAGAGAGCATGATATTAGATAGGGATTACCGCTTCACTTCCCACTTCTGGGAATATTTTAAGCTATGGGAACCGTACTGAGTGTTAGCACAGCTTTTCGTCCTCAGACAGATGGTCAGTCAGAGAGGACTGTACAAGTTTTGGAGGATGTGATGAGAGTGTGTGCCATTGATTTTATAAGCTCTTGGGATGATCAGTTGTTACTAATCGAATTCGCCAATAATGACAGTTGTCACTTGAGTATCGGGATAAGATTTTATATGAGGCATTGTATGGCCATAGGGAGTTATTTCCCGACTTGGATAAGAAGTGGGTGACAGCTAGAGAATTGCTCCCGAATTGGTAAGATAAACCTCTGAGGATGTTCAGTTGATTTGTGATAAATTTAGAACACCTCAGAGCAGACAGAAAAACTATGCTGACAAGAGATAGAAACCATTGGAATTCATCGAGGGTGAATCAGTATTGTCAGAAGTTACTTGTCCTAAAGGTATAAGGACATAACGAGATTCGGCAAGAAAGCAAATTGAGTTTCATTAGACTTAATCCTTTGAGAGATTGGATAAAGTGAGAGAGAAGGCCTGTAGGTTGATGTTACCAATTGAATAAGTAGGCATCCACAATGTGTCCTATCTTATGATGCTTCGAAAATACTATCCGAACCTAGCATATATGATCGGATATGAGCTCCAACCGCTTAGCTCAATGAAAGTATAACGTATGTTGAAAAATTGATTCGAGTATTAGACAGGAAGGAGAAAGTGTTGAGGTTTAATATGATCTCCCTAGTTAAGTATGTTGGTAGTATTACACTTCGAAAAAAGTTACATGAGAATTAAAGAGTACGATGCGATAGACGTACCCGAAGTTGTTTATGGACCCATTTGACTTGGTTCTAATTTGGAGGACCAAATTTCTTAAGTGGGGGAGATTGTAAGACCCGATTTTATTTAAAACACGAAATGAGAAAAGATCAAATGAAGGATTGAAATAGAATTTTTGAACACGTGCAAGGGTAAAATGGTCAAAAGATCAAAATTCGGTATTAATCGTGACAAGAAAAATTTAATTAAAAATATGGATTTGAGAAATCTTGATCAATAACAAAGAAATAATTAAATTTCGGGTTAAATTGATCAAGATATGAATTTATTGGAAGTAACCGAAATTTTCACTTCAAAAAATAATCCCGAAAGTATTCAGAAAATTATCCCGAAAGATGAAATAATATCGATAAATTCATTTATTGAATAAATGAATAAAATAATAATTTTTTAAAGATATTTTAGATTTTTAATAATATAATATTGATTAAAATAATAATAAAAATAAATAATAAATAAAAATAAAATAATAAAATAATAATAATAAAAAATTCGCGAAAGAAACGCGAAACTGGAAAAGCCCGACGAAGCAGGAAGCCGAGCTTTCTGCGGCACCGATGGAGGCCGCCGACGGCGAGCCCAGGCGAGATGTAGCCCAGTCGAGCCTCGCCAGCGCTGGTAGATGGAGAAGGAGCGGCGAACGGCGACAAAGGGAGAAAAATCGAGGGAACCGAGAGGGGGAGAGAAGTTCACGGCGACCGACGCCGATCCAGGCCCAGCCACCACCAGCCGAGCGATCCCTAGGTGCAGGCGGCGCGATTGGTGGCAGCATTGGCCGGTGGGATGGCGTCTAGCGCCGAAAAACGGTAAGAAAGAGAAAAGTCACCGACGGCGAGGAGAGAAGAGCCGGATCGGCCACTTTTTGGCCACCTCGGACGAAACCGACCCCAGATCCGTCATCGGACAACCCTGCGGAGCTACTGGCGGTGAAAACCGATGAAGAACCGACCGACAAGGCCCTGAATCAACCAAACCGGATTGAACCGGCTAGACCGAACCGGTTTGAACCGGGTTGAACCAAACCGAACCGGTTCAGCCAAAAAGAAAAGGAAAAGAAGAAAAAGGGAAAGAAAAAGAAAAAAATGGGAAAAATTTCAGAGAAGCAATCGAGTTACGGGTAAGTCGGTAAGTGGTCGAAATTGACCGATTTAAACTTTGAAATATTTAATTTGATTAATATCCGATTGAAAATTTACCTGGAAAAATATTTAATTGTGTAGCTTGATAATTGACGTCAAACGAGAGCTTGAGACAACCTCGATTTACGTACTATGATGGAATCTCAAGTAAGTAACCTTTATTTACGATAACTTGCATCGTTATGCGTGTTAAAAATTACCGCATCAATTACGGATTTAATTTCCGCATTAAATGAATTAAATTCTGAAATTAGAGATAAATTATCGTAAATAATTCATAAGCTATTCGAGAATTTAGAACGAGGTCTAATATATACTGATAGGTCCAATGAGCCCAATAGGCCTCGATGACGTGAATAGTAAGTAGAAAACAGGCTTAAGGTCGATTAAGGCCCATTATGGTGTAATCGGGCCCAATATGGGTAAACGGCCCAATGATTTAAATTAAGCCCAGAAAATATGAAATACAATTAATTGTATTGTATTTGACCTGATGAACATTTATCCGCAGTTCCGAAGATTGGATTGGGAGCAAATCGGACTGCATGACGAGACATCAGTGAAAGGTCAGACCGTACAGAAAAATGAGGTGAGGGAATTGTGTGTGTAGCTAGAGGTAGCTATGCATACTTTAAATAGCTTTTGTATACACTGAATATGTATGTATACATTGATATTGTACAAAGGTCCTAAAAAATGGTTTAAAGATTTTAAGGACTTGAAATAGGTAAAGTTTATTTTACCCCTATTGAGGGAAGTTCACCTAAGGATGGTGAAAGCATGACATGCATGAAATGCATGATTTAAGTACTTTTTGATTTAAGGAATTTTTCTTGGTTTTTAAGCAAAGAAAATCGATAGATTGGCTAATAATTGTATAAATTTCACAAGATAACACTACATAAGTGTTATTTATATTTAAATGAAAATTCTTTGGAAAACAGGTCAACTATCAAGTTTATATGGAAACAGATAGTGCTGGCACATAGCTCGCACTATATCTACGTTTGTGAGTGTGCATAAATGTGCTTGAGCGGTTGCTTGCACCGACTTGTGTGATATGCATGAAATGTGCTAGAGCGGTTGCTCGCACTAATTTTTATTATTGTGATATGCATAAAAAGGTGCTGGAGCAATTGCTTGCACTAGTTTTTATGATTGACATGCATGAGAGATGCTGGAGCTTAGCTCGCATCCATATTTGATTTAATTATGCATAAAGCTATGCTGGAGTGTAACTCGCACGAGATTTGATTTACTTGAGCATTCATTCGTGTTAGAGCATTGCTGGCACGTGATTTTATATCAATTTATAACTTATTTTAAAGTCGCACTGGAGTGTTACTCGTACACAGATTTTACTGATTTTTATGAAACCGTGCTAGAGCGTCGATCGCATGAGGTTTTCAGATATCATGAATATGCATGGAGCTGTGCTAGAGCTTCGCTCGCACAGGATTTATATGACATGCATATAGCCGTGTTGGAGCCTCCTGTAGACTGTGTGTCACAGTGGGATGATATGCTCACACGTGCATACTGAGACAGAGCTGGTATGGGTGGATAAGACTTATTGCAGGCACCCCTGACTGAGCTTAGGTTCACGGAGTACATTGTACTATGTATGTCACGCGGAGTATGCTGTACCATGGGGATTGTTAGAGTGGAGTGGCATTAGCCATGAGGCAGCAAGCCTTGCTCTCACAATCCTGATGTTATGTTGTTCTGGCGAGTAGAACCGACCCACCTCCCATTTCAGGTGTGATACCTCGCACACTAGGTACCATATTGCCAGGGATCACTAGGTTATGGCCATAGTCCTCTTTGTTACTGATAGTCATCTACTTGTCTCACATGATATAATTTGTGGTCTCGATAGACCAGGGTAGACCCAAGGGAGGGGTTAGGCCCCCAATTTTATGATTTTTTACTATGCTAATATATGGTTTAGAGGATTTTATGATATGTGACCCTGAAAGAAGTGTGCTTTTATAATCGAAGTTTTATAATTAATTTAATGAATTTTTTTATGAGATGAATGACCCAGAAGGGATAGTTTATACTGCAGTTTTAATGAAATGATTTGAATGCAGTAGCATGATGATGTTTTCCATGCTTTCATTTCAAATTCGTGATTTATCTTACTTGACATGAAAGAATGCATGATCTTAATTTACTTCATGCTAATTATGATTTAAGGATGTCACATAAAATCCCATTGATGCATAAGTAGTATGATTTATATATGCACGAACAGTTTTATAAACGAAAGTCATTGATGAAATACATGATTTTGTGCATGAGATTTTAATGAAAAGAAATGGATTTTAAGGGCATGGCATTATGAGCATGTAGATTGTGGAGCTATCTACTTACTTGTGAGATTTGAAAATTTCAGATATATTTTAGTTATGTAATATGAACTTGAAGTGTAATTTATCAAGCTGAGTGAAATATACAAGTAACGAATGAGAAATGATCAAAGTAGTGAATTGTGAAAATTACATTTGGAGATTTATATGTTAAAGTGTGAAACTATGGGGCTAGATCGATCTTGGAGAAGAGAGGATCGATCTGGTAAGTTAAAAATGACAAGGAATGAGGAAATTAAGTGAGCAGATCGATCTCTAATGGAAGAGGATCGATTTCCTTATGATTCTGTATTGAAGAGATCGATCTCATGAGGAAGGAATCGATCTCAAAATGTTTCTGTTTGGGAGAAGATCGATCTCCTCAAGGAGCAGATCGATCTCATTAAGCATTCTGTAAACAAGAGTTCGATCTCGTAAATGGAGCAGATCGATCTCCTGAAGCCATAAAGAGATCAATCCTACCCCACGACAGATCGATCTCCTAGGCATAAAATTACCCCAAATCGTCCCCAAATTCAAATGCAAATCGATCTCATCAAGAGCTAGATCGATCTCCTACCCTTCGTCTATAAAAGGTCCCCTGTGTTTTTTTACATTTCATCTTTTCTCTCTTCCAAACCTCTATTTCAGCTGAACCCTAGCTTTCTCTCTCTTCTAAATTGCCCATTTTCGTCCAAATCAAGAGTTGCAGCAAGAAGAAAAGTTGTTCCTCATCCAAAGGAGAACAACATAAATGGAAATCGAAAGACGAATCGAATCGAGGTGTGAGTTGAGCACTCCACAAGTTTTGGGTAATCTCTAAACCTCGATCTTTGATTTTTAAGTAATCTTTGATGATTGTGAGCATGGGCATTGTGATGAAATAGTTGGAAAATGATTAGAAATAAATGAAATTGTGATTTGGTTGGAGTAGAGATGTTGTTATGCAATTTATGGTAAATTGGGATTTTCGTTTATAAATTGGAAATTTAGGCAATGAGGTGATTTTGGCATAGGTATTATGCATGAGAAATGTAGAAGGTTGAGATGTAGTGGATGAGATTACGAACGGTGATGAAATCATGAGAATTGAGTTGATTGAGATATTAATGAGAATATGAGTAAATGTGTGCTCAATAATGCAATTGAGTTGGGTTATTGATGTTTTTAACATCGTTTGGACAGCTCGGGAGTTCCAGAGTGGAATACAAGGCTACTCCATGATACGGGGGAATGATTGCACTATACGATTTGCAAAGAGGTAAGGGAAAACTAACCCATTTGTGTATGTGTTTTGATGAACTGTTTGTAGCATGAACCATGATTTGAGAATACAAGCATGTTTAGTGTTGTGTTGTGATAAGATTGCACACGATTTTTATAGCCCGTTAGAGCCCATTATTTTACGAGTTTTATAAGCTGAGTGTGAAATTGCTTTATAAACCGTTGAGTTTGCGTGAAAAATAACTTGGGCTCTACGTTAAGGCAATATTGAGATTTGAGAAAATGTGTGCATGTTTTACTGGTTGGAACTCGGTTTTAATATGTTTTGTGTTGAGTACACGAATGTTTTAAATGAGTTTTATGAGAGAAAACCATTATGAGTTCTACGTGAAGGCAAAACGTTTTATATGATAATGGCTAGTAATTGAGACTTAGGCATGTCATGTTGAATACACATCAGGCCTTGTTTTGGTAGCATGTAAGACCAATATAGTGGGACACTTGGGAGCCGACCTAGGGACCACAGGCCTTGTTCTGGTAACATGTATGTTCGATTATTCCTCTATTTTGGTAGCGTTGGGAGGCCTTGCTCTGGTAGCATATAAGTCCGGGCCTTGCTCTGGTAGCATGTAAGTCCGATATTCCTCCGTTTTGGTAACGAGAGATGCCTCCATGTTGGTAAGTTGAGATGACCCCTGTTCTGGCAACGCTGGGTAGCCTTGCTTTGGTAGCATGTAAGACTGAGAGAGTGGGCTGCCTGGGAACCGACCCAGGGACCACGTGATAGTGTGCATGAGGTGAGGCATTGCTCTAGTAGCATGTAAGGGTGGGACTTGTTCTGGTAACATATAAGTCCAATATACCATACATACGACCATATTGTCGACGTTCCCTCTTACGAGGATGCCTGGGATGCGCACCCAGAGGAGACTATATATATTTGATGTGCCATGACAAGTTTTATATGAGTTTTATTACCTAGTCTCATTTTACACATGAGTTGTGTTCTGTGACTTTGTCATGTGCTATTTACTGAGGTGATTTTATCACATATTTTGAGAAAAACCATTATCACATATATTTACACATGCTTGTGAATGCTCTAGATTGACCTTTTTACCTTCATGTTTTCACATGATTTATGAGCTATGAGATGATGATGTTTTGAGAACTTTCATGCTACGTTTTCAAATGAGTATACTGAGTTTCATATACAAAGACATATTTGTGATGTGTGATATGGTTTATATAACTGAGTCCCCTTACCCCCTTACTTAGCGATTTAGAAGCTCACCCTGTTTTCTTCCCCCTCCAGATTTCTTCAAGTGAAGTGAGTTCCCTGTGACGTACGGATTAGAGACTAGTGGAGGACTTGAGCTCCAGGCCGTATTTTCTGTATTGAGGTATATATTTAACATTCATATATCCAGACTAGAGTTACATTTACAAACACTTGTTGTACAATGATGTATGGGATGTATTAGGATTAATTAACTCAGAATTGAGTAATGTATATGATATGATATGTACTGATTTATAATGAGATCCTGAGGCATGATTAGTATGATGTTGTATGACACTGCACAGGAATGCACCCTTATTTGTGATTTGATGAGTAAAAAAGTTTTAAATTTGCTTTATTTTGTGCGTTTTCGGGGCGTCACAGAGTTTTCTTGGTATCAGAGCTTAGGGTGCCTAGTACTGTTAGTGTCGGTTAAGTCAAATAGAATACATCCCAAGTGTCTGTAATTGTCAGGTCATGAATTGAAATTGAGGATTAAGATTTCAATCAATTTTGGTATGTATGCGCAGGAGACGAGTTGAGATAGAGAATGAGTAAATGACAAGGTCGTTCGAGGAGGCAGGCAGAGTCCCCTCTGCCACCTGCCACACAACTAGAGAGTCCTAACTCTTAATTTAACCGGATTGAAACTAATGTGAGGCAGGGATTTGAGCAAATGGCAGCGCTATTTGCGTATCATTTTGGAGTTAATGCCTCGGGTACTACTCCTACACCACCACAAGGACCTCTCGTACCCCCAATACAGATGGACCCAGTGCCTCCCGTCACTCAGCCTGATGACAAAAGTATGGTCCGACTGAAAGACTTTTTAAAAATGAATCCACCCACATTTAGGGGAAAGAAAGATCCTATAGAGGCTGAGGAGTGGTTAACGGAGTTGAGAGTTATATTTGACTATCTGGGGTGCACCGATGCTGAGAGGGTCAATATGAGTGCTTATATGTTGAAAAGGAGAGCTCGAGATTGGTGGGGTACTACCCAGGGCATTCTGATGTCCTACCAGGATGTGATTGGTTGGGAAGAGTTTCAAGCAGCTTTCAAAGCCCAATACGTACCACGAGCTGCCCAGAGAAGGAGGCAAGCAGAGTTTTTGAATTTGGTACAGAGCGACATGTCTGTGGATGATTACGAGAGCCGATTTACTGCTCTGCTGAGATATGATCCAGAAACCTTCAGGAATGAAGAGCTCTGTACCGAGAGATTCGTGTATGGATTGAAGCCCATCATCAGAGATCGATTGATTGGGTTGTGTATTACTGATTTTGAAGATGCTTTGAGACGAGCACAAGAGATTAAGAGGGGAATTGAAATTGTACAATCCCAGAATGAGTTTGGGGCAATGGCTAGGGATAAAGGCAAGAGGCCAGCGATGTCCCAGGCAGATGTTCGGCGAGGTTCCTTCGGAAGAGGAAGGATTGAGTTACAGAAGGGCAGATTAGAGAGACCCAAAGCTTATCCTATTATCAGGGAGACCCCTCGATATGTCAAGCCTGAGATAAGGGTTTATAAAGATTGTGTCCAATAGCATGAGGGAAGCTGTACTGGGATGATCCGTGGATGTTTTAGATGTAGTGACATGGGTCACAGAGTGAAGGACTGTCCTCAACCTTAGATACCACATGCTTCGGAGCCTACTAGATAGCAGCCTCAGAGAGCGAATCCCCAGAGATGGGCCACTGCTGCAGAGAAAGGGAAGAAGCCTGTTACACATGGACGTGTGTTTGCCCTGGATACGGAAACTGCAGACACTTCTACAGAAACTATAAGTGGTACACTCTCTGTCTGTAATCATAAGGCTCATGTGTTGATTGATCCAAGATCCACGCATTCGTTTATTTTTGAGTATTTTGCATGTAGATTAAATTTGAAGTTTGAACCTCTAGAGTATATACTACATGTAAATACCCCTATGCGTGAATCCCAGAGAACTGAGTTAATCTGTAGAGGGTGTGAAATAAAGGTGGGAGATAGAGTAATGTTAGCAGATCTAATAATGTTAAATATACATGGGTATGATGTAATTTTGGGAATGGATTGGCTAGCAACCAATCGAGTGAGTTGAGACTGCTACACTAAGATTGTAACTTTCTCCCTACCTGAACCTTACAGTGTACGGTTGAGATATTGAGAAACTGAATATGTGGAATTCTAGTAAGTAATTTGAAATTTTAATATTATTCTTGAGAGTATTAAATATGATTGTTCATGTGAAGGTTATGAAACACTCATCTCAGATGATGAACGGGAACATCCGAGGATAGTGGTTATACTTGTGGTGTGCAACTTTTCGGATGTTTTCCCAGATGAGTTGCCAGGTTTGCCACCAGAGAGAGAGCTGGAGTTTACCATTGATTTGGTACCAGATACTCAGCCTATCTCTAGACCTCCATACAGGATGGCACTAGTGGAACTTGAGGAAGTGAAGAAACAACTACAAGAGTTATTAGATCAAGGGTTTATTAGACCCAGTGTTTCATCATGGGGAGCACCAGTCTTATTTGTTAAGAAGAAGGATGGTGGTCTCAAATTATGCGTAGACTACCGACTGTTGAATAAAGCCACGATGAAGAATAAATATCCATTACCAAGGATTGATGATCTACTTGATCAGTTGAGAGGGGTCTCAATCTTTTCTAAGATTGATTTGAGATCGAGCTATCACCAATTGAGGATTCAGGAAGAAGATATTTCGAAGACGGCGTTCAGGATAAGGTATGGCCATTATGAATTTCTAGTGATGTCCTTTGGACTGACAAAAGCCCCTGCAGCATTTATGAGATTAATGAACGAGGTCTTCAGAGACTATCTAGATAAATTTGTGATAGTCTTTATTGATGACCTAGTGTACTCTCGGTCATATGAGGATCACGCACGGCATTTGTGGTTAGTACTTCAGATAGTCCGAGATAAGCAATTATATGGAAAGCTTAGTAAGTGTGAGTTTTGGCTGGATCTGATAGCTTTCCTTGGTCATATAGTCTCAAAGGAAGGAGTATTAGTTGATCCAAGTAAAGTAGAGGCTGTGCTTAACTGGGAAAGACCGAGAACAGTTACTAAAGTATGAAACTTCCTTGGTTTGGCAGGATATTACAGAAGATTTGTGGAAGAATTTTCCAGGATTGCCACTCTTTTAACTTAGCTCACGGACAAGGAGACTCCATTCATATGGACTGATCAGTGTGAGCTCAATTTTCAGGAGTTGAAGAGGAGATTGACAGCGGCACCTGTGCTGACTATTCCTAAGGGCTCAGGAGGATTTTCGGTGTATAGTGATGCTTCTCATCAAGGATTGGGGTGTGTGCTTATGCAGCACGGAAGAGTGGTCGCATATGGATCGCTACAGTTTAAAGACCCCCACACATGATTTGGAGTTAGCCGCTGTGGTTTTTGCCTTGAAGATCTGACTACACTACTTATATGGGGAAAGATTCCAGATCTTCACTGATCACAAGAGTTTGAGGTATCTCTGATCAGAAAGAGTTAAACATGAGATAAAGGAGATGGATGGAACTCCTTAAGGATTATGACTGCGAGATTCTATACCACCCGAGTAAGGTGAATGTAGTTGCTGATGCCCTGAGCAGAAATAGTATTATATCTGCTATGATGATCAGGGAGTGGGATTTACTAGAGCAGTTTGTCGAACTTCGGATCAGAGTTAAAGAGGTGGAGATTGGATTTTTGGCTAGCCTGCGAAGAGAGCCCAGGATTATGGATCAGATTAGAATTAGGTAGCGCAGTGATCAGAGGTTGATAGTTATGGTTAGCCAAGCTGAGCAGACTTCGCAGTCGGATCTCACAATCAGTGAGGATGGACTATTGAGGTTCAGAGGACGAATTTGTTATCGGACGATGATACCCTAAAGAGATAGATACTGAGAGAATCCCACTGCTTGCGATACACCATGCACCCAGGGAGTACCAAGATGTACCGAGACTTGAAAAAGGTGTACTGGTGGAGTGGTATGAAACGAGACATGGAAGAGTATGTGGCCAGGTGTTTAGTGTGCCAGCAAGTGAAAGCTGAGCATCGAAAGCCCGGAGGATTACTACAACCTTTACATGTACCTACATGGAAGTGGGAGCATGTCACCATGGACTTTATTATGGGTTTACCGAGGACCCGGAGAGGTCATGATGCGATATGGGTCATAGTGGATAGACTGACCAAGAGTGCCCACTTCCTTGCCATCAAGAGCACAGATACTGTGGATGCCTTAGCTGAGTTGTATGTCAGCGAGATGGCTAGATTACATGGGGCTCCAGTGAGTATTACTTCTGACAGAGATTCTCGATTTACTTCTAGATTTGGGACCCAGTTTCAGGAGTCCATGGGATCTCGATTGAGTTTCAGTACCACCTATCATCCTCAGACAGATGGTGAGTCAGAGAGGACTATTCAGACCCTGGAGGATATGTTGATGGCGTGTACGATGGATTTTAAGGGATCATGGGATGACCACCTGTCCCTAAAAGAGTTTGCGTACAATAACAGCTATCATGCGAGTATTGGAATAGCACCTTTTGAGGCTCTATATGGTAGGAGGTGTAGATCCCCTGTAGCATGGGAAGAAGTCTGTGACAGAAAGATAAATGCTCCCGAGCTTGTTGAGCAAGCTATATAGAGTGTGAAACTCGTATGTGAGAGGTTACGAGCTACATAGAGTAGACAGAAAAGCTACGCAGATATGCGTAGATGGCCACTCGAGTTTGATATTGGTGATGCAGTATTTTTGAAGATATCACCGAGTAAGGGTATCATGCGATTTTGGAAGAAAGGGAAATTGAGTCCTCGATACATAGGACCATTTGAGATCTTTGAAAGAGTGGGAGAGGTAGCCTACAGATTGGCATTACCCCCACAGATGTTCGGAATACACAATGTCTTTCATGTGTCTATGTTGAGGAAGTACCACCCGGACCCTTCTCATGTCATAGAGTATGACGAGATGGACATACAAGAGGACATGAGTTACACTGAGGAACCCGTTCGGATTCTTGATAGAAAGGAGAAGGTACTTAGAACCAAGAGCATCCCATTAGTGAAAGTTTTGTGGAAATATCACTCAATGGGAGAAGTAACGTGGGAATTGGAGAGTCTCATGAAGGAGAAATACCCCCATCTATTTGACGAGTTGAGTTGAATTTGGATGATTCAATTCTTTTTAAGGTGGGGAGGATGTGAGATCTGAAAATTTTAGTTATTTTTTAGTTATGTAATATGAACTTGAAGTGTAATTTATCGAGTTGAGTGAAATATATAAGTAATGAATGAGAAACGATCAAAGTAGTGAATTGTGAAAATTACATTTGGAGATTTATATGTTAAAGTGTGAAACTATGGGGCCAGATTGATCTTAGAGAAGAGAGGATCGATCTGGTAAGTTAAAAATGACAAGGAAGGAGGAAATTAAGTGAGCAGATCAATCTCCAATGGAAGAGGATCGATCTCCTTATGATTCTGTATTGAAGAGATCGATCTCATGAGGAAGGAATTGATCTCAAAATGTTTCTGTTTGGGAGAAGATCAATCTCCTCAAGGAGCAGATCAATCTCATGAAGCATTTTGTAAACTAGAGATCGATCTTGTAAATGGAACAGATCGATCTCCTGAAGCCATTAAGAGATCGATCCTACCCCACGACAGATCGATCTCCTAGGCATAAAATTACCCCAAATCGTCCCCAAATTCAAATGCAGATCGATCTCATCAAGAGCCAGATCAATCTCCTACCCTCCGTCTATAAAAGGACCCCTGTGTTTTTCTGCATTTCATCTTTTCTCTCTCTTTCAAACCTCCATTTCAATCGAACCCTAGATTTCTCTCTCTTCCAAATCGCCCATTTCCATCCAAATCAAGAGTTGTGGCAAGAAGGAAAGTTGTTCCTCATCCAAAGGAGAACAACATACTTGGAAATTGAAAGACGAATCGAATCGAGGTGTGAGTTGAGCACTCCACAAGTTTGGGTAATCTCTAAACCTCGATCTTTGATTTTTAAGTAATCTTTGATGATTGTGAGCATGGGTATTGTGATGAAATAGTTGGAAAATGATTAGAAATAGATGAAATTGTGATTTGGTTGGAGTAGAGATGTTGTTATGCAATTTATGGTAAATTGGAATTTTCGTTTATAAATTGGAAATTTAGGCAACGAGGTGATTTTGGCATAGGTATTACACATGAGAAATGTAGAAGGTTGAGATGTAGTGGATGAGATTACGAACAGTGATGAAATCGTGAGAATTAAGTTGATTAAGATATTAATGAGAGTATGAGAAAATGTGTGCTCAATAATGCAATTGGGTTGGATTATTGATGTTTTTAACATCGTTTGGACAGCTCAGGAGTTCTAGAGTGGAATGCGAGGCTAGTCCGTAATACAGGGGAACGATTGCACTATATGAGGTGTAAAGAGGTAAGGGAAAACTAACCCATTTGTGTATGTGTTTTGATGAACTGTTTGTAGCATGAACCATGATTTGAGAATACAAGCATGTTTAGTGTTGTGTTGTGATAAGATTGCACACGATTTTTATAGCCGGTTGGAGCCCATTGTTTACGAGTTTTATAAGCTAAGTGTGAAATTGCTTTATAAACCGTTGAGTTTGCGTGAAAAGTAACTTGGGCTTTACGTTAAGGCAATATTGAGATTTGAGAAAATGTGTGCGTGTTTTTCCGGTTGAAACTCGGTTTTAATATGTTTTATGTTGAGTACACGAATGTTTTAAATGAGTTTTATGAGAGAAAACCATTATGAGTTCTACGTGAAGGCAAAACGTTTTATATGATAATGGCTAGTGATTGAGACTTAGGCGTTTCATGTTGAATACACATCAGGCCTTGGTTTGGTAGCATGTAAGTCCAATATAGTGGGATGCCTGGGAACTGACCCAGGGATCACAGGCCTCGTTCTGGTAAAATGTAAGTCCGATTATTCCTCAACTTTGGTAGCGTTGAGAGGCCTTGCTCTGGTAGCATATAAGTCCGGGCCTTGCTCTGGTAGCATGTAAGTCCGATATTCCTCCGTTTTGGTAACGAGAGATGCCTTCGTTTTGGTAATGTGAGATGACCCCCGTTCTGGTAACGCTGGGTGGCCTTGCTTTGGTAGCATGTAAGACCGAGAGAGTGGGCTACCTGGGAACAGACCTAGGGACCACGTGATAGTGTGCATGAGCCGAGCCATTGCTCTGGTAGCATGTAAGTCCGAGCCTTGTTTTGGTAACATATAAGTCCAATATACCATGCATACGACCATATTGTCGACGTTCCCTCTTACGAGGATGCCTGAGATGTGCACCCAGAGGAGATTATATATATTTGATGTGCCATAGCAAGTTTTATATGAGTTTTATTGCCTAGTCTCATTTTACACATGAGTTGTGTTTTGTGAGCAGTAGACCACTACATTTTTGAAGCAGAATTCGGCCAGCGCATCAACCTGGTACAAAATGGCCATCTTACTAAATCCGAAAGGTCGACTACGACAAAAACGTAGTTATTCTCCCCTTTAAGAGATAGGGCAATCGTCCTACGAAATCTATGGTTATGCTTTTCCCATGGCCAGGAAGGTATTGGGCTGATAAAGCCCTAACTTCCTGTTGGACGGCTTCGACGTGCTGCATAGAGCACACACAACCCATCACCGTTGGGCATCTGCTTCTATCTCCTGGGCCAATAAGAATGCCTTTCCAGGTGAGCCAGAGTTTGATCAACTCCAAAGTGTAATCCAACTCTGGCGTCATGAAGGACCGCAAAAGGCCTTTCTTTGCCCGACGTACTCTGCCGTCTTTGTAGAGTAAGTCGTCTAGCCGGCTGTAGCCATCTGCTGTCTGCAGTCGGGCTGTCTTCTCCTAGACGCCTTTCGACGTCCTTCCGAGTACTCCGCCGTAAAGTTCCCGAAGTCCAATAAAGTGGTAGAAACAGCAGTTGCGGCGCTTTACTAATAACATAAAAAGGGGGTCTGGACAGAAAATTTACAACCGGCGTTGGCCCTTCTTTTCTTGTACTTGATCACCAACCCCAGGAACTGAAACTCACTTTATATGACGCGCCACCTGAAGCTTGGACTACTTTTGTAGATACTGAAGGGGCTTGTTGATCAGAGTGGCCTATTCGTAAAGCGCCTCCTTCCCGAGCAAATAGTGCCCCCAGTGTTTCACAGCTAGCACTATCGTGTACATCTCCTTCTCGTACGTGGGATAGTTTAAGATGGCTGTATTGAACATCTCACTGTGGTACGCGACCACTCAGCCGTCTTGCCATAAAATGGCTCCCAAAGCACGAGCAGAAGCGTCCGTCTTAATTTCGAACGGCTTCTGAACGTCTGGCATGGCCAGAACCGGTGCTTCACAGACTTTCTCCTTAAGTGCCTGGAATGCACGCTCTGGATCCTCTCCTCATCGAAACGTCTCTTTCTTTTCTAGGCCCCGAGTAAGATCAACCGGGAGTAGTTCTTTATGAATCTTTAATGCGGAGGTAGTTGGTCACGCCGAGGAAACTCCTTACCTCCGTCAGGGGTTGGTCATTTTCGGACAGACTTCGTCTTCTCAGGATCTATCTTGACTCCGGATGAGCCGATGATGTGCCCCAAGTATACCAGCTCTCTCATCCCTTTTTGCTTATAAGTAAGTAAGCTCTTCTCCGTATTGGCTTTCCACTGGTGCTCACCAGAGCTTCTAGAACAGTCTCCACGTGTTTCAGATGGTCTTGCTATAAACCAGATGTCGTCGTCATAGACCGTGATGAATTCATCCAATCGGCCTAAGAACATCGTTCATCAGCCACATAAAGGTTGCAGGTGCGTTGGCCTTACCGTAATAGGGCCAAATGGCATGACGATCCATTCATATAACCCTTGCCTTGTCTTTAACGCGGTCTTACAACGCCTTCCACCACTTGCACTTGGTGGTATCCCGACTTCAAGTCTATCTTGGTGAAGTAACAGGCTCCCTCTTCAATCCATAGTTCTGTTATCCACCCGTCGATCGTCATGAAGTATAGAATGTGCATCTCCCCATCCATCACCAGTAAAGGGGGGCATAGAAGCTCGTATCGGGACCCATGAGGGATGAGGTAGCTCCCAAGCGCCATCCTCTGATCTTTCTCCTAGCTATTTTTTCCTCTCCCTCCAGCTGGCCCCTGACCGGACCCACCGGCATTCGATCCCAGATTCCTTCCAATAGAGACTCCGTTTCCAGGGAATCAGTCCTTTCCGAACCACCAACTCAATCTCTTCTAAGCAGGGGCTGACCCGCGCTGCATCTCCAGAGCCAAGACACCGAACGAGGGGGGAGTGGGGGCTCACGCTCATAAAAGAAGCCTGCACCACCAAGCGGAAGCTGTTCCTGTTGACCAGAAGAGTCTACTTTTCTGTTGACTTCTTCCTCACTAGCAAGAGGAAGTATCCTGTGGCTTCCATAATCAAAAACTTGGACTGGGTCAACGTGATGTGCTTTGACTACCATGGGGGCTGGGACACGTTAGCCACTGGGACGCATGCTTGGCTAAGAGTTCTAACTGCTCTAGTTGAGACTGCTGCTTTCTTTCCAGCTACTGTATTACTAAAAGCGGGATAAAACCCTCACTGTCCTTACTGGTGATTGAACTACTGCACCACTCCTTAAGGTTAATGAAAAGTCTGTCTTCTTACCAGATTAGTGTGCTTCCCTCTACTTGAATAATTCTGTTGATGCTACTAGCTATGTCTGAATCTTTTCGCATGTTGATTTCTGCTGTCCTCTTTCCTACCTATCTCTTTCTTAGCTTTTCCTTATTGTCGTACCTCCTCTTTCTGAGGAATGCAAATTCGAGTATTATTTCCTGAATAGTCTTATTGCTTTTCCCGGGCTAGGGCTTCCTGCTATCTATTCAATGAGAAGTTTTCCCGGTCTTCTTATCTTCCCTTCTGACTGCTTTTTGTTCTTATCCCCCTTCCTTAACCACGTAATTCTCATGTACACATTGGTTGGCGGCATAGTCTTCCACAAGCTAGGCGGGTTCCACGGTCCTTGCTCGTCTCTCAATTGATTGTAACTGTAACCCCCTTTCCTTGCATTAAAGGCAAGTTTAAACTTGTGTACAAAAAAGGTATCATGGTGCTTTGTATCTTTTTTTTTCTATCTTTGACCTAAAGCCGATTGATCTAACTTTAGTTTAGGATTTAGGGGGTAGTTTTCCTTCCTTACACATCTTCTCAAGTAGGATTCGAACCTACGACCAGTCAGTCAACAGCCGACCGCTCTACCACTGAGCTACTGAGACGGGCTTATTAAGAATCGATTTGCTAAATCGATATACAAGAAGATTGTATCATGGGTTTGAATCCCATAGGAGCTACATAACCATCTACATAACATGTAGATGCAGGTTACGTTATCAGATCAGACGACCAATAATTTCGAAAGGCAAGAATGAAGAACAAATTCACGGACTCTCGAACTAATGCCGACACAATGCAACACCCATCTAAATGGACCACAAAAGAACCCCAAAACACGGAAACAGATGCACGCTTTAACTAACCAACTAACCCTTTTCCATGAAGTTGATCAACCCCTGACGATTCACCCAGACGAATCCTGCAAAACATGTAATCGGGGCGTCGACCGGTTCAAGAACAAGGAGTTCGCCCGAAAGATCAAGTTCATAAAGGAAACCCTTGGAATACGAATGAGATCCACAATGCCATCATTGTATGGCCGATAGTAAGTAGCATTTCGAAAACGCCCTTGGATAATAAAAGAAAATAATGGAACCGTTCCAATAAACAACATGCGCAGTCAATATCATGGGTCTATTTTGTCTAGTCATTTTTTTCATGCTAAAATTATATTCCACTTATCCTTGACCAAGAAAATGCTGCAGGAATCATACATTTATCAAAACCCGATATGCCGACCTAGTGATTGATTTTAACTGGGAATTTATAATCAATTCAAGTTAACAGCCCTAGATTGAAAGTTTTTAAAAATAAAAAAGGCTTAACCTTCTCACAGGCCGTGTTTAGAACTTCATTCTTGAATGTCGGTAACAACAAAATAAATTAAGATACTGTCTCATTCCCCCGCTGTCTGTAGATAGAGCTATCAACTTACAATTTAAAATCCATTGGAACAAAGACCGGTAAAAAACTTTCCTTATATGACATCGAAGATAGTTCGGGCTTAATCTCCTATTCTAGACGATTCGTTTTACACAGTATTTTTACATTAAATATTGAATTTTATTTTAAAAAAATGTGAAGTCTTACCCTTTTCTTGTCATGTCAATCTAAATCGTTATCCAAGCCAAGCTAGCGTGAAATCATCTGATGATATGTAAGTTTATTTCTTTGAGTTGTAGAATCCATTCTGGAGGAAGAATCTCGGCCCTTTATTTTGTAATAAGATCCGAATTGCTTGATTTGTTTTGGTATTTTAGGAGTTAACATTGAAAGGATTTAGAATTACTATTTTAGTGCTAGAGGATAGGGTAATCAAGATCCATTCCTAGATTCTTGTCCTTTAAAAGTAGTTTCCATGTTGGAGTTGACAACTCTTAATAAAGACCTACTATAAAGGTTAATTCTGCTCTTCTTCCTGAAAAGGGTTATACTTGTTCTTCAGTTTAAGTCCTTTCGTTCATTTACTTTGTATTAAGTGAAGCTCCACTTTTACCACCTAAGGGTAAGCAAGATATGCTCCGTGTAGCTAACCCCAAGTCCAAGTCTTGTAGCCTTTGAAAATCGGTTTCTTAGCCTATCATGCCAAGCTTGATGCTGTCGCTCTAGCACAGGCGGTTGCCCTCCTCCTCGGGATGGATCAATTTGTGTAAACGATAGCTTTTTATGTCTCCCAATCGATACGGTACTGCCAATCGTAGACTGGTGACCGGGATCTCCTAAGTATGGCTACGCTATGGAGACTAGACTATATGAATATAAGCTTGAACAGGCCTATCCGCGTTAGTGTAGTAGGCCACACAACCACTCGCGGAAAGAATGGGGCATTCAAAACCAGACAGAGATTCCTTCTCCTAGGTTTTCTCTGAGGTAACTGCTCGTCTTGATGCTGGCAGTCAATAAGGCAAAGAGTTGACTTCTAATTACGAAGTGTAAGCCTATCTCGGATTACTGATTGGTTTAATACTTCACATTCGCTTTTGAATACCAAATAAAAGAGAATGCAGTCGAGACAACCACAAGTTGAGGAACGACCGAAACAGCTTACATATCCCGCTTACTTCGATCCATATATATACACATCGTTCTACTACAGAACTGGGTGAATCATAGCTGTCGGTAAGGTTAAATAGCTACTTTACTCCGTGCACTCTTTAAAGAGAGCAAACCCACTATAGCGATAATCGGTCGGCTCCTACGAGTTCCCTCGCCTAGTATCGCTGCGCTTTCTTTTCTTGGTTCTTGTCTATCTACCCGTCTCGAAGCCCCTCACCTTCAATTTCCATTTTTGGAGTAAAGTTCAGAGGAAAAAGGCTTGTGCGGGTAGCTACACTAGCCCTGTCGAAAAAAAGAAAGAAGATGCACCTGCCAGTGGGTAGGTGCAGCTCGATCCGAGGCTAAATTATAGGTATGGATGGAAGGCTTGCCTACTGCTTTTTTACCAGAGCTGGGCTGGATATATTGAATCTTTTCCCAGTGCCCCTGCTCCTACTACTACTTCTGCTGCTAGTCTTACTCCCATTAACCCCACGGGTTACCTGCAAATAAGGATCTCAAGCATGGAACGATGCTCCTTCTCATGCCCGTTTGCCAACATCCAGAAAACCCGCCTTCTGCTATCTTCCACTCCGAAGTTTAGGATTGAGTTTCCGATTTGGTTGGTGATTCTGACTTGCCTTATTTGATTTGAATCACTTGGAAGGGTGAGAATCGGTTGGATGCCTTGAGGGGGCCGTAGATCGAGTTCTGGGCGAAGGTTACCAGTTTCGCAGCCCTTCGAAACTCCCTTCTGGAAAAAGTTCAGTAGATCTACCAAGTTACCGGAAATGACCAAAGAACAAAAAAGTAAAAAATTGCTAACCGAGAGTCCCCGGGAATCTGTTAACTGGGCTATAAGACATGAATTTATAGGAAAGGAGAGTTATGATCCGATCAACCTTGTACCTAGTAAGAAAGTACAATCCTTGGCGACAATGGTAGGAACAATCAGAATCACTATGGCACTCGGAGAATCCATCTCAGAAACAGGATTGATAGTAATTTGTTAATTTAATAATAAATAAAGCAAAATAGAGTAAAGTAGATATTGCAGACAGGTTAGGGGCGTTCCACTTTTTTAATAGAAATGAGCTTGCTCTTATAAAAAAAAGGAATAGCTATTTAGAAAATAAAGCGAAAAACCTAACAGAACTTATTTGTTAACTTAGGTGACAATAGGATACACTCACTTAGATTTATAAATGCATAAAGGCGAGCCGCCTCATAGATAGTTTAAAGGATAGCGAAAAGTTAAAGTCCAGATGGTACCGCCACAAAACCTTGATCCCAGCTGCCTCGCTAGCGAAGAATCTTCCAAGCCCTAAGCGAGCTGAGTGCTTTTTTACAAGGAGAGGCACAGCCCCCAACTAAGGGGGTGGTAGGCTTAGTAGGGCTCGACCCTACAATATCACCGTTATGAGCTGTACGTTTCAACCAATTAAACTATAAGCCCCTACGAATCTCTACATGCAATTCGCTCACTTCGGGAAGGAAAGAGGAGGCCTTTCTATATTTCGAAAATCGAATCATCATGCACTCAGGCCTTTCTGAAAGCCATGACGCAGGGTCACACGAATAGAGAAAGACTAAGCTCGCTCATGCTTCACACAAACCCAGGCTAGGAAGCTTTAATTTAAAACCATATCATATGGATTTGTAAACTCCGATCAAAGAACCAAACCATAAGGACTGGGAAGGCTTGAATCGATGGCTTCCAAGGCCAGGGCTCGATCCTGCACAATTGACCTGTTTCATATCAGCTAGTATCTGACTTACTTAATGCACTCACAAGCGTTCGCATCGATGCCCTAGCTTCGTGTTAAGGGCACAAGGGAAAAAATGACTTATTCTATTGATGTAATATTCATTCAGAGTGGCCAGGCGGGCCGTTCCATTATCAGGCTTCAACCACAGTGTTTGAGAGAAAGAAAAAAACTCCTCCCCGTGAGACTAGGAGTCTAGCTCCCCCCGCGAAGAGAAAACAAAACTCTTTTATAGTGGAAAGAAAAACCAATGGATTGCGGTGCTTTCATAAGGCACTCACCCCTCTTTGAGGGGGCTACTTGGGTGTTAGATCCGGTTCGACCGCATCCGGTGGTATCGTGTATAGTTGAGAACGGCTGCTTTTAGGAATGATCTTTCCCTCTTTCTTAAAGACTTAGTGCGAGCCATATGCGGTGAGAAACTTTTCCCATCGCGTCATTAACCGGACAATCGGATTTAAATCCGTAGAATGCCCTTTTGTAGACCCCAGGCCTCTTTTGCCTCTATCGTCTTGCATTTCGGTCTTGTTTTGTTAGGGTAGGGATAAACCCTTACGTTTTGCTTGCCCCTTTACTTGAGACTTTCATTCCCCTTTGATAGCTCTTTTTTGGGAAGGATCGAAGATCGGATATATCGGCTCTATTTTCCTATCGGACCTGTGAAAGTACTTGCCTGACTGTGAGAAGAACTCGTTAGCCCTTATCAATTATTGTACGCCAATACTTTTTTAGAAAAGAACTACCGAAATTAGAAGTTCCACGTCTGTCTTTTACCGGTGTGATGCAATTCTTTAGCGGGGAAGTTTTCGTTAGCTGGTATAAGCCACCCTTCTGTATAACTTGCGTCAGAAAGGAATAGAAAGCGGGCGAAGGTCCCTTCCCTAACTTTAAGATACCTTCTGCGCTATCTTAAAGACCCGGCACAGACTGACCCTACAATAGTCACTGTTGACAGCTTCTGTGGAGCAAGGACTGCTACCCCGACTCAGTTAATCGATCACTACTGTAGACAAGCCTTTGAATTGCTACGGATCCGTCGGAGCAAGTGGTTAAGGCCAAGGGCAAGAAGAAGATGACTCCTCGAAAGAGGATACGTTCTCGGGTGGCCCTGTCTCAGCCTTAATAAGCAATTGAATCCTCTGCATGATGAAGTCACCTCTACATCTTAGAATGCCGGTATCGAGGAAAGACAAGACAAAAATATAGGTTAATAAAAAGTTCCCAAGAGAGATAGATTTTGTGAATCTACAGACAGATATGGTTTTTGAACTGAGCCTGTTTTCCCACTCGTATACTAGGGAGAGCTTGGAGAAGGCACAAAAGAGGATGGTGAAATATGCGGATCAGCATAGGCGGGCACTAGAATTTGAGGTGGGTGACAAAGTGTTACTCAAACTGACGCCTCAGATATGGAGACAAGTCACAGACAAGCGGTATCACAAAGGTCTAGTGCAAAAATACGATAGCCCTTTTGAAGTTATAAAGCGGGTAGGCGCGGTGGCTTATCAGCTGAAACTGCCAGAAAGGATGAAGTTGCATCCTACTTTTCACGTGAGCTTTTTGAAGCCTTACCACGAAGATGTTGATCCGGGAGACAACAGGTAAGGAAAGCTCCACCTACTGTGAGAAGCCATTTCGAGAAGAAGGTGGCAAAGATACTTGACCGCAAGGTCGAGGGAACGAGTAGGAAGAATCAAAGAACCTACTACTTGGTGCAGTGGGAAGGTGAAGATGAGGCAGGCGCTAGGGAGAAAAACACTTCTTTGTGGCAATTCGAGGATGAGATCAAGGCGTATTTGGAGCTCATTCCGATGAGGGCATCGGCTTCCTCCGATGGGGGGAGGGTTTGTTAGACCCTAACAACTTAACCAAGCGCCCAGCTCGCAAGGGTTCGACTGGGGGCACTGTGACGAGTGCGGAGCACGGGAAAGCTTTGTACGGGGCGCAATGGGACGCGCACCGAAACAGGCAAGACAGGCACTTGGCTTGGGCGAATTGCCAAGCATGAAATGGAGACGCTAACGGACGATGATCGAAGTTTGCGGGTGGCAAGCTAAGCCGAATCCTTAAAAATCGGGATAAGGATAAGGATAAATGCGGGTCATAAGCCAGGATAAGTGGAGAAGTCTTGGCAGACCGAATCACTGGAGATTATCACAGATATAAACTCTGAAGAGCATTGAGATGGCGATCATCTGGAGAGTCCTTAGTTTAGTAGGAATTAATCCTATAGAGTTTCTGTTGTAATCAAACTCAGTTGCCTACGTGAGGGGGATGTCCTCACTTGCCTATATAAACCCCAGGGGAGGGGGTAGAATGAATTCATTCATCATTCAGTGAGAGAATCATTCAGGGAGAAAGAGAGTGATAGCTAAGAGCGGTCTTCTTGGCTAAGTTTGTAATCTTTTTATTACGGATTAATAGAAAGGCTCTTTTCTCTAAAGTTTGAGTGTTCTTTGCTTTATTGGTATACTTTGTCGAGTCCTTTTCTTGCTCGAGTGTTATATCGCTGCGTATTGACCCGGATTTGGGTTAGTGTGAAGATTGGCTGTACTAAGTTGCGTCATGTGCTATTTACTGAGGTGATTTTATCACATATTTTGAGAAAAGCCGTTATCGCATATATTTACACATGCTTGTGAATGCTCTAGATTGATCCTTTTACCGTCATGTTTTCACATGATTTATGAGCTATGAGATGATGATGTTTTGAGAACTTTCATGCTACGTTTTCAAATGAGTATACTGAGTTTCATATACAAAGACATATTTGTGATGTGTGATATGGTTTATATAACTGAGTCCCCTTACCCCCTTACTGAGCGATTTAGAAGCTCACCCTGTTTTCTTCCCCCTCCAGATTTCTTCAAGTGAAGTGAGTTCCCTGCGATGTACGGATTAGAGGCTAGTGGAGGACTTGAGCTCCAGGATGTATTTTCTGTATTGAGGTATATATTTAACATTCATGTATCCAGACTAGAGTTACATTTACAGACACTTGTTGTACAATGATGTATGAGATGTATTAGGATTAATTAACTCGGAATTGAGTAATGTATATGATATGATATATATTGATTTATGATGAGATCCTGAGGCATGATAAGTATGATGATGTATGACACTGCACAGGAATACACCCTTAATTGTAATTTGATGAGTAAAAAGTTTTAAATTTGTCATATTTTTCGTGTTTTCGGGGCGTCACATTACTTGCATAATTGCCTTACTGAGCGTGTGGTTTGCTCACCCCCTTATTTTTCCATCTTTTCAGAGCACTCACAGTAATTAGTAAGCGGTTGAGGACTTGCATCTTGGTATTAACTGCTTCCTATCAAGAGACAGGTATATACATTTGTATAGTTTTGTATCTAAATATGTAATGCACAGTACTGTAAATGGATATGATGTGGGGATGTAAGGTGATGTAAATACCATTGTGTATGTATTTAGTTAAAGTCAAAAGATAGTAAACTTTGATATGTGATTGTATTTATGGAAATGGAAAGGTAAATAGGTGAGAGGTGACTAGCATTGAATCATAGCCCAACTGTTTGGTAAGATGGTCGCGATGAGAGAAAGGTAAGAATTAAATAATAAATGAAAAAGAGAAAAATTTACTCTGATTTTTAGGTAATTTGGGTCGTGACATTTAGAAACACTAATTCACCAACTGTGAATTCTAGTGGCCTCTGTCTCTTGTCAGCATAGCTCTTCTATCCACTCTGACCTGTTTTCAATCTCTCACATATCAACTAAACATCCTCAGAGGCTTGTGTGACCAAATCAGGAGCAAATATCTTTCGATCACCCACTTCTTCCCATCTAATAGGGGAACGACATCTACGGCTATATAGGGTCTCATATGGTGCCATCCTAATACTCAATTGATAACTATTATTATAGATGAATTTGACTAGTGGTAAATGATCATCCCAGGAGCCTTTAAAATCTACTACCCACACTCTCAACATATCCTCCAATATATGTATGGTCTTTTCTGACTGACCATCAGTTTGAGGATGAAAAGCTATACTAAAACTCAGTTGGGTTTCTACGGCTTCTTGAAAATGTTCCTAAAAGTGGGAAGTGAAACGAAATCATTATCAGAAGCAATGCTTACTAGAGCACCATATAGCCGTACTATCTCGCTCACATATAAATTCACCAATGTACTCAAAGTATCAGTGGCCTTCATAGCTAGGATGTGGGCGAACTTAGTCAATCTATCCACAATCACCTAAATGGCATCATGATTCCTGCGGGTCCTTGGTAAACCCATCACGAAATCTATAGTGACTTGCTCCTATTTCCATGTCAGTATAGGTAGAGGTTGCAATAATCCTACAGGCTTCTGATGCTCTACCTTAATCTGCTGACATACGAGACACTTTGCCACAAACGCTGCCACATCCTTCTTCATACCTAATCACCAGTATACTTTCAGGAGATTCTGATACATCTTATTGCTCCCTGAATGTAATGTGTACCTCGATGAGTGAGATTTCATCAAAATCGATGTCTTCAATTATGGATCCTTGGGACCACAAATTCTACCTCTGAATCTCAGTAGGCCATCATCACTCACTGTGTCCGTCTGAATCTGACTCACCATATCAATACAATACTAATCACTATGCTGTGCCTATCCGATTCTATCTATCAGATCTGGTTCCAACCTCAGGCTAGCTATCACATAATCAGTATCAATATCAGAAGGGACTACATCCAAACTGAGGCTAGCAAACTATTCTGACAACTTGTTTTCCCTAACCATCATATACGATATCATCCCAAGGCTCTTCCTGCTCAAAGCATCTGCTACAACATTAGCCTTACCTGGATGATAAATTATATCACAATCATAGTCCTTCAAAAGCTTTATCCATCTCTGTTGCCTCATGTTCAATTCCTTCTGTGAAAACAAGTATTTGAGGCTTTTATGATCTGTAAAAATCTAAAATTTCTCACCATATAAGTAGTAAGTAGTGGCGACATATCTTCAACCCAAACATTACATCTACCAACTCTAAATCATGGGATAGTTCCTCTCATGGTTCTTAAGCTGTCGGGATCCATAAGCAACTACCTTTCTATCCTGCATCAATACACAGCCCAGTCCCTGTCCAGATGCATCGGTGTACACAAAGAAGCCTCTTGAGTTGTTCAGTATAGTAAGAATAGGTACAGTGGTCAATCAATGCTTGAGTTTTATAATACTCTTCTCACATGCGTCATCCCACTAAAATGCAACGCTCTTCTGTGTGAGACAAGTCAGAAGAGCAGCTAACTTAGAAAATCCCTCTATAGACCATCTGTAGTATCCAGCTAAACCCAGAAAGCTGCATATCTCTGTAATAGTCTTGGGCCTCTCCCACTGAACTACAGCTTTTATCTTGGAGGATCCTTTGACACCCCATCTTTTGATATAATGTGGCCCCAAAATGATATCTAATCTAACCAAAACTCATACTTATTGAGTTTAGCATACAACTCCTTCTCTCGGAGGGTCTGTAAAACAATCCTCAGATGTTGCTCATGTTCTTCCCTAGACTTGGAGTATACCAATATGTCATTAATAAATACTATGATGAATCGGTCTAGGTATGACTTGAATACTCCATTCATCAAAGCCATAAAAGCAGAAGGAGTATCTGTTAACTCGAAAGGCATAACCAAGAACTCGTAGTGGCCGTAACGGGTCTGAAAGTTTGTCTAAGGCACATTGTCACCCAAAATTTTCTACTGATGGTATCCAAACCTCAAATCTATCTTAGAAAAGATCTATGCTCCTCAAAGCTAATCCAACAAATCGTCAATGCATGGAAGGGGGCACGTGTTCTTAATGATAGCCTTATTCAACAATCGATAGTCAATACACAATAGGAGGCTTCAATCCTTCTTCTTAACGAACAAGATCGGAGCTCCCCAAGGTGAGACGCTTAGTCTAATAAACCCCTTATCTAACAAATCTTGTAATTACTTCTTTAGCTCTTCCAGTTCGACAGGGGCCATTTGGTATGATGGTTTTGATATTGGCTCGGTACCAAGCACCAAATCTATACGGAATTCCATTTCCCAGTCTGGTCATAACCTTGGTAGATCACCCGAAAACACATCAAGAAACTCTTTGACCACTAGAATGTTTATCAATTTTTGACGTGACTTATCCATATCAACCACGTATGCAGTAAAATCTTCAAAATATTGTCCATACCATTAAAATCATAATTCATCCTATCAATTACAATAGCTGTATTCTTTCATTCATTATTATACCATTCTTTTATTCCTTTTTTTTTAAACTTCACAATACACTTTTTAGGGGTAGAAAACATCACTGTTTTAGCATAACAGTCTAAAACAGCATGGTTTGCTGCCAACCAATCCATTCCTAATATTACATCAAAATCACTCATATTTAACTGAATAAGATTGGCTGACATATTTCTAACTTACAATCCCTATACATATGTTTGGTTAGCTGAATATCATTCATAGGTTTGCTAACGATCAACATTTTGCCTAACGGCGTAGGTTTCACCTATTTTAATAACTTACATGCAAATGAAAATGATATAAACGAATGCATAGCACCCAGATTAATTAATACAAATGCTTCAAGATCAAAAATCAGAATGGTACCTTTCACCACATCCGATGAAGTATCTGTGATATCCGGATCCAATGTATACACTCGCCCTCTACGAACATCCTATTTCCCTTTCTCTTCGACTGTGGCTCTTCTTCTCGAAGTAGAAGTATCAACAGGAGTTTTCTCTGACTCTTTGCTCTTCTGTGGGGCAGTCTCAATCAACTCTGGGTAGTTTTTCATAAAAT
The DNA here is from genome assembly GCA_033439115.1 of Firmiana major. Lineage (NCBI taxonomy): Eukaryota > Viridiplantae > Streptophyta > Magnoliopsida > Malvales > Malvaceae > Firmiana > Firmiana major. The sequence goes on from CM065914.1 coordinate 23,583,932, forward strand.
GCCTTGTCTTACCACTATGATAACATGCTCCCACAGCCACATAACAAGGCCTGTTACCATGGTATCTACCACACCTCTTACACTAGTCGGTGGTCGACCTAGGTCCTCTAATGACTATGACCTTCGCTGAAGCTATGGCTGGATACACACTTGTATCTCCTCAATCTTGGGTCTCTTACTAAAGAACATCTGCCATCCCTTGAAACCTCGATCATCCCCTAATCTCTTTCGATCTCTATCTCTACCTCAGTTTACCTTACCAAACTTAGAGGCATTCTGTTCAAAATCTTGCTCACATAGCTGCGCTTGGCACACTACCTCCTCATAAGTAGGGATGTCTAAAGGGACCAGTCGAAATCTAATAACTGGCCTCAACCCATCTATGAACTTACTAACCTTCCTGGTCTCATTCCTCATCGTGTCCAAGTCATACCTTCCCAGGGATATAAACCTCGACTCATACTCATCGATGGATCAATTACCCTAGATCAAATCCATAAACTCCATCCGTAATTTCCTCTGGGCAGTGTTCAGAACATACTGTCTCTGGAATGCATCCAAGAAGATCTCTCATGTGATCTCTGCATGTTGGGCTCTCAATATGGGTCTGGTGGACTTCTAGCAATGTTTTACCTCTTCCTTCAACATAAATACAGCAAAGGTAACCTTCTTAGTTGTCGTACAATGAAGGAACCCGTATAACTTCTCTATGTCATTCACACAGTCCTCTGCAACTACTAGGTTCTTTACCCTACTAAATGATGGTGTTCAGAATTTCTGGAATTGTCTTAACCTATTCAGCACACAATCGTACCTCAAATCACTACTACACTGCTGTAGGGCCATTGGGAAGGCATATCCTGAATAGGTAGGGGTGTAGGAGTCTATGTAGTCTGAGGCATCTGTGTAGGCTGTAAAGGCATATCAGGAGTAGCTGTCTGGTCAGTAGTAGTCTGTATAGCTGGGCCCTGCCTACCTTGCATAACCTAAGCAAATAGCTCTATAATAGTCTAAACACTCCACTACAGCCTCGCAAAGCGAGCCTCAGTACTCTCGGGTCTATTAGTAGGACCTTGTGGAGTGTGGTCAGATGACAACTCATCTCAACTCTTGGGCCTACCTTTGTAGCCTCTAGCCCGTGAGGTCGCCCCTCTACCTCAGCGACTATTAGTCATAGTGACTAGATTCCTGCATTCATAATTATTTCCTAGTCTAATCCCATCTCAGAATATACAATTATATCTAAACATAGCATAACAAGATGAGAATATAAACTTTCTAATTACTAATACCAACTCATATCCAACCAACTCGACTTTGATACCACTTCTATCGTGACCTAATTTTTTTTCTAAGACCATAACAACTTTTTCATTTCACGACCTTAAACCTCTTTTAAATAGTTGGGCTATGAGTCAATATTAGTCCTATCATGTTACCTATCTTACCATCCATTTCTATATCACATTTACATATCAGTATTCACTGTCGAATAATTGTAAATAATTTCATCTCATAACTGTATTTTCATATGTTTACATTCCCATTATTACATCCATTTACATCATTGTGTTGTAACATGTTGAGCTACAAAACTATACAAGTGTGTATACCTTTACTCGCGATGGGAAGCAGCGGACAACAGGAATGCTAGATCACTGCCGCTCTCTGACTCTTTAAGCACTCTGTAGAGGGAGAAAATGAAAGGGTGAGCTCAACTAGCTTAGTAAGGCAATTATGCAAGCAAATAGATAACTACACTATCTACATGTTCATGATGCCATACCTTAAAATACTTGTTCTCTTTTCAAGTCTAAACCACGAGTTTATGTATAAAACTTATGTAACGCATATATATATATATATATATATATAACTCATATATATGGAATACCATACTCTCATTTCAACACTACTGACATCATGTAATTCATGTAAAGCATGTAAAACATATCATGTTATTTTATTTCAACCAAATAAAGCATGTTATTTCATTTTCATTATGAAAAACATAGATAAAGGCTCAACCCATCCCTCGGGTTCACCCTGATCTATATACGTCATGAAACCATATAAACATATATCAAGGCTCGACTCCTCCCCCAAGTCTACCCTGATCCATACAAATTGTGTGAGACTAGGTAGGAAATTATGGTAACCTCTAGGACTATGGTCATACCGAGTGATCCTAGGCTACACGGTACCTGTGTGAAGGGCATCATGTTACCGAGGGAGGTAGGCCAAATTCTCCCCGTCGACCTATCATATCATGTCATCTAGTTCAAAGAATCATATAGTCCGAAGACTGCATGGTACAATGTACTCCGGGTTACATACACAATACAATGTACTCCATGTACCTCATTTTATATCAATTTCTAATGCCATGTATCAAAATGCTCGTGCGTGCATATCATATCAGTGTGACATACAATCTACACAAGGCTCCCAACATAGTTTTAAGCATGTCACGATATCAAATCCAGTGCGAGCAAGGCTCCAGCACGATTTAATGCATAAATCATATAAAATCTAGTTTGAGCAAGGCTCAAGCACCATGTCATGTATAAATCATATTAAAATCGAGTGTAAGCAAAGCTCCAGCACTATGCCATGCATAAATCATGTGAAATTTAGTGCAAGCAAGGCCTCAGCACTAATTCATGTAAAAATCATATAAACTCTAATGCGAGCAAAGCTCCAAGATGATTTGTTTGTACATAATTATGATAGGTGGCTCACTTTCATTGAAAACACGTTTACCAATCAAAGCTCAACACATGAACGTGTTATTTATGCAATTTATGTAAACACTAGCCAACTTATCCACATACACAATAAAAAGTAGTATTTTCATAGTAAAAACGTCAAAAACACGAAATTCATGCATTTGGCGACTTTGCCCTAACTTTTCTCAATTTCCCTCAATATGGCTAAAATGGTAATTTTCTCATATCAGGTCTCTATCAAAATTTTTCTATTTTTGGAATCCTTATAAAATTTAAGTGCCTGAAAATTTACTCGAAAATACATATAGCTACCTCTAGCTACTCACAGAATTCCTTTACCTCGAATCATGTCAATTAAACTTTTCTCTTTTTCCACTTTCTGTAATTCGGTTTGTCCGGCTCTGGATATATCTCCTGGAGCTACAGATAATTATTTATCGCATTAGTGTAACCCAATAAATAAAATTCTTATGTTCACTACAGTTGATTTATTTTATTGAGCCCTTTTACTCTTATTGGGCCTTATTACACCTTAATGGGCCTAACCCTATCTTAAACCCATTTTCACTTCACTATTTATTTCATCAAGGCTTATTAGGCCCATCAAGCCCATGAACACTTATTGGGCCTTATCCTATGCCCACTAACATTATTGGGTCGAAACCATCAAGGCTTGGCCCATTATACCTCTCGGCCATGGCATGGTGGTCGAATGCTTACCACGCCACCCATAGCCGAGAGCTAGCCACCACCACACCAACTTTGTCATTTTCTAGCCAATTTCACTTAAGCATTTTATCAAGCACCCTTCATACATGCCTTAAGCCCTTACTTATTTTCTTTAAGGCAATTCATCAAACACCTTTCCTACCAACATGAATATGTCATCCAATTCAACAAACTAGTTTAATTTAAGCATGCCATCATCATATACACATGCTAATCTATCCATTCATGCATTAAGATCATGTGCGCGTGTATAGAAAATGTAAAACCCATTTTTGACCAACATGTGCTCAACATGATTTTGGTTTTTTTAATCCTCAATTCATACATCAATCAACTCAGAATAATCCTTAGGTAAACATACTTAAAGTTGGAGGCTTGAAAACTCACCTAGCTTGGTGTTCTCTTCTTGGTCAAAGCCTCTAGGCATTTTTGAGTTGCTCAAATCAGCTCTTTAAGGGTTGGTTTCATGGTATGTTACTTGTGAGACCCCATACATGTATAGTTGTAACGTGTGTAATTGGATCAATTAATGCGAATGGACTTGTAATGTAAATCATAAGTGGTGTAAGTTCATGGATTCAATGTACATAATGGTAGTATGATTTTGTAATGTACACACAAGTTCCATTTTATATGAATATGAAGAAATGGACTTTTATAAGTAAGGAATGTGATTGGAACTCAAAATGAGTAGTGTGGTAAATGGAAGAAAGTTGTATGAATATAAATGCTTCCATTTGGTTTTATATAGTATACCTTTGGATATATAATGAATGCACACAAGTTTCAATGTGCATAAGGTATGAATGGATGCCATTTTCGAGTCATAAAGGTGGATGGATGAGAAAATGGCTATGGCAACAGATTAAGGGTGTTTTGGTGTGAGTTGCTGCAGAAAAACTGTAGAAAATCTGGAAAGTATGAAGGCCAGATCGATCTCATAGGATGAGAGGTCGATCTGGAAGAGCCAGAATGCTCTTATTTGAGCAATGGAATAGAGCAGATAGATCTCCAATGGGGTCAGATCGATCTCCTAACTATTTTGTAATGAAAAGATCGATCCTCAAGCATATAGATCGATCTCCTTAGCTCTCTGTTTGGGAGCAGATCGATCTCAAGCTTCGACAGATCGATCACATGCTTAAAATGCCATGAAAAAGAGGGATTTAAGGGGACCAAATCGATCTTCTCCTAGTGCAGATTGATCTCTTCAAGCTATTTCTATAAAAGGAGTGTTGAAAATCTAAAAATTTTGGGAAAAAACATCACCCTTCCATTTTCAACCAAAAAACCTAACTTTCTCTCTCTAAAATCCATCAATTCCAGTAATATTTGAAGAGAGACCATTAGAAGCAAAGTTGTTCATCTTGAGGAAGAGAAATTGGATTTGGTAAGATTCTAACACTCCAACTCTGGTACATTGTCTATTTAATTGATTTTGGAGTTGTTTGGCTTGAGTATGGATGGTTGGAAACACCTAAGTTGTGTTAGAAACTAATGTAACCTAGAAAATGGATTGAACCTAGTGTGAGAAAGTGAAATTCAAATGAGTTGATGAATTATGGGTATGCTAAAGTAGCTATTGGAGTGATGTAAATGACATGAAATGGGTAAATGAAGCTATAAAGTGAGTTTAGTGAATTTATGAGGACAAGTATAAGTAAGGCTTGATGAAAGGCCATAGTGGGGAAATTCGCGAACCATGAGCTTAATACCAATTTAATATCGATTTAGAATAAGTTAAGAGGCTTAAGAGAATCCATCTACTCGAGTTATGAGTAGAATAATAAAGCGAGGCCTCACAAGTGTTAATAGAGACTATAGGTCGAATCGACTATAGTAAACGCAAAAGTTAGATTATAATGGGCTAAAACAATTCGAAATTTCGTTTATGTGCAGTCCCGAAGAGTATATTGGAAACGAATCTAGCTATACGAGTAAGCTATCACGACCCGTTCTACCAAAATTACTACAAATTTTTCACTTTTTCTATACTTCTCACCTCCTCGTGACAATTTCCATTTTGAACGAGTTGGGCAATGAGCCAGTAATAATCCCAACTCTTATCCCATTTGACCATTGATAATTCTATATTTTTAGAATTATTTGTGCTTAATTTCCTAATTATTTATTTAAATCCCCAATTTATTTTGTTAATTATCCCTTTTATTTAATTAAAATTCTCATGTTTGCAGATAAATCAAATCCGGATGAATTTTGAATATTTCGGTAGAAAATGGACCGAAATTGGGCTAAAATCGAGATTGAGCCACGCGGACAACACGAGTCATGCCACCGAGCACATCCAATTGGACAAGAAGACCGATGACATGGACATATCTTTTCGAGGAGCCAATGGTGTGAAGACAAGTGGCCAAAAAAAAATGCCAACTCATCAAGGATGTGAAAATTACCATTTTACCCCAGTGTGTTTATAAATAGGAAAGGATGACAATTGAAAGTGTTATGTAATTTTTAGGAGTAGGAGTAGTGTAATGTAGTTAGGAGTAGTGTAATGTAACTTAGAGGTATTTTTAATATAGTTTAAAGTTTTATTTCAAAAGCTTTGTTGTTAGATTTATTTTGTTTTTCATTTGCAAGGGTTTCCGGTTAGTTCTTAGTTAGCCACCATTGTTGCAATTTACAAGCTTTGTTTTATTTTCTTTAAAATGAAAAAGTTTAATCCTAGTTGCTAATCTTCTTTTACAGCATTTGATCTCATTTCCTTGTCTTTGCTCTTCTCAGTTTTTCCTTCATTTTTCAATTTTGTTTTTATTTTGTTTTTAAGTCTCGGTTTGCTTCCATTTAGTTTTATTCTTGTCTTTCTTTTCGTTAGTTGTCATCAAGGTTGTGGTGAGCTTAATTTCTTAACTCTTCACACATTGTTCATGCATCACCAAAAGAGTAAGGGCAGCAAGCATCCGAGAGGACAGAGCACACCGAGACCACAGCAGTAGACTGAGAGCATGTGTTGCCTCTGTTCTGCTCTGTTTTAAGAGCTCTCTCTCGGTGATGGCCGAAGCTGAATAGCAAGAAACGGGTCTTTTATGCTCTCGGTTCCTCTCGGCTGCAAGGAGTTGATAGACACGTCTGGGCAGCAATGCAGGTAAAGACATGCAACCTACGCAGTAGCTTAGCAGAGTTGCCGAGAACCGGTGCAGCAGAGAGTCGGGCTGGAGCAGGAGCATTTTCTCTGGTCTTGTGTTGATGTTAGCAACACAGGCACAACAGAAACCGAAGCAGAAATGGTGCAGCAGTAACCCGTGACCTGCATACCGAGAGCAGACCTGGACAACAGGAAATGAAGAAAGGGGCAGCACGAAACCGAAGCAGTGCAGCAGAAGCAGAGGACTGGAACCCGTGAGCATGAAGCTTGGAGCAGGTATGGCTAGGCAGGAACATGGGGCTGGCGTGAGGTGTTGGATTTGTTGCAGGAATGGAGTTGAACACGCCTGGCAGCAAGATGAAACCGAGGCAGAGTTGGTAGCAAACAGGCATGGACAGCAACTACCAACCCGAGACAGACCGTGACCTGGAAATGGAAATGCAAATTGATGCATGAACAGTGTTTTGGAGGGAGTTGTTGGATAATTTAAATTGTTAAGGCCTTGTTTGGCTTTTGCATTTTTGGCATTAACTCAATTGCATGCATTTTAGTTAGATTAATTTCAATGTTTTTAGTTAGCTTAGTTAGATTAATTTCAATGCATTAGTTTAACTTAGATTTAATTTGGGTACTAAGTAATTTCTATTCTAGTATTAGGGGTAAATTTATTTTCATTAAGTTTTAGTTTAGTTTAAATTGCATTTGATTAAGTAGTTTAATTGCATTTTTAGGTTATTTTAATTTTAGTTTAATTAATCTTGCTTTGTTATTTTCATATTTGCATTTTATTTTAATTGCGTTAATTAGTTTTAACTGTTTTAATTTCTTTTGTAGGTTTTCAATTTTAATTGCTTGGAGTATTGTAAGTAATTTTGCTCGTTTTTATTTCCTTTATTTTATAGTTTTATTATTTTATTGCTTTCGGTATTTTCAATTCTAGCTATGTAGATCACTCCCTTTAATTTCATAATTTGCTAGAATATACTTAGGGTAAGATTAACCGGTACTTAATTAGGCTAGTCAACTTCTCTGTGGGACGATAACTCGGGACTCAAATCCCATTATTACTTGTACGACCCGTGCACTTGCGGACATATACCCTTAGGGCTCGTCAAGTTTTTGGCGCCGTTGCCGGGGAAGTCTTAATTAGCCATTAGTTAATATCGGTGAAATTATGCTTAGGTGTAATTCTAGCTTGTAAATATTTAGAACCTTAGCTTAGGTTAGTTAAATTTTCTCTTAATTAAAATAAAAAAATTGAAAAATTGAAAAATTAAAAAAATTAAAAAAATTTTTTTAAGGACTTTTAGATGATTGCAAGTGTAGAGCCAGAAGTTTTAATTGCTTTCCTTTAGATCCTGAAATCGAACGAACTCTTAGAAAAATTCGAAAGGATTCTAGGAAATTTATAGCTCCGCTGCAAAGCATCATGACAGAAAATAGAAAAATTAAGACAGTCGGAGATTATGCAATGCCGACTATTGAAGGGTATTATTCCGGCATTAGGCCACCAGCTGTTCATGCAAACAATTTTGAAATTAAGCCCGCAATCATCCAGATGATCCAAACTTCTCTACAGTTCAGTGGGCTTCCTTACGATGACCCACATGCTCACCTTGGGCAATTCTTGGACTTGTGCAACACATTTAAATATAATGGATTATCTGACGATGCTGTTAGGCTTAGATTATTCCCCTTCTCACTTAGGGATAGGGCGAGACACTGGTTGACCTCTCTGCCTCCGGGATCAATTTCCACATGGGATGAGTTAGCCCACCAATTTCTAGCCAAATTCTTTCCTCCCTCTAAACTAGCCCAACTTTAGCAATATATCTTCCTTTGCCCAGTACGACTTTGAATCTCTTTATGAAGCATGGGAACGATATAAGGAGCTTCTTAGGAAGTGCCCTCACCACGACCTACCTCTATGGCTTCAAGTCCAAACTTTCTACAATGGACTTACAAGCCAGAATAGGACCATAGTGGACGCTGCTTCGGGTGGAGCCTTGATGTGCAAAACAGAGGAGGAGGCTTACGAGTTGCTAGACAAAATGGCGGCTAACAACTATCAATGGTCCTCGGAGAGGCAAATGCCAAAGAAGCCGGCGGGTATTTATGAGCTCTACACGATGTCCACCTTGAATTCTCAGATAGCCAATCTTACAAAGAAGGTGGAGTCGCTCAGTACCCAGTATAATCCTCCCACCAGTCCTAATCCGATTTATTCTGTCCAAAGTCCTTTTCTTTCCTGCGAGCTGTGTAGTGGTACCCACTCTGTAGATAGGTGTCCGCTCAACTTAGAATCGGTTCAGTATGTTGCCCCTTCTCAAACTCAACAAAACAACCATTTTTCAAACACCTACAACTCAGGGTGGAGGCACCATCATAACTTCTCCTGGAGCCAAAACCAAGGGCAACCTTCTAACTCTAGATCTATAGAACCCCCTAGTTTTCAAACTCCACCGGTTCAGGTACCACCACAGCCGCAAATTCCTTATCACTCGCCTCATCAACCATCCCCACTTCAATTTCAATCTCATCCATCACCACCACCACCACCACCACCACTCATGCAGCCCCAATTCTACCACACACCAGCAGCTGAGAAGAAGCCTACATTAGAGGAGATGTTCACGACTATCCTGCAAGATCAAGCTGCTTCACTTAAGAACTTAGAAGTTCAGGTTGGACAAATAGCTAGCGCTCTTAGCCAACATCCTCAAGGGACCCTTCCTAGTAATACTGAAGTTAATCATGATAAGCAAATGGAGGGTAAGGAACATGTTAGATCTATCACTCTTAGGAGTGGCGGAGAGCTAGATGAGCCACAAGTCAAGTCCCAACCTGAACAGCACATAGTTGAAGAACACATAGGTTCTAACGAAGCAGCTCAGAAAGAGAAGGAACATCAGGATCGGGCTGCAAAATTAGGCGCTTCTTCATCTATACCTTCTTCTTATTCATTGCCTTCCTCGCCCTCTGATGCTACAAAGTTGACGATGAGAGTCCAAGATCAGGAAGTAAAGTTTAATGTTTTCAAACCTGTGAAGCTCCCTGATGACTCTCAAGAGTGTTTTAAGATAGAGATTGAGGAGAATATAAGGCTTAAGCATATAATATCTGAGAGAAAGAAAGAAGTAGATATGGCTCAGGAGGAGTTAACTGTCAATACCCTGTCACCACTTTGGATGACCCTCCTACTCTTCGCCCTGCTGCTGAGTGTTGTCTTCTTCAGCTGCATTTGAAGTGGCTGTCTTTTCATGTTCACTTTGTATATAGTTCTTTTTCTTTTCGGCTGTTTCTTTCTTTGTTTATTTTGCAGGTTTCTTTTCTCGTTTTATGCTTTCAATCAAAGCTTCGATTGTTCATCAACATCAGAAAGGGGAGTACTTTGTTTTTGAACTTAAATTCTTATGTTATCTGCACACTGAGGACATTGTGCATTTTAAGTTTGGGGGAGGGGATATCACTTGAGCAATTTTGTGAAAAATTGGAAAAATTTTCAAAATTTTTTCGAAAAGCTGAGAAAGAATTTTCAAAATTTTTTTCGATAACATGAGCTTAAATTGTTTGATTTTGGGATGATTTAATGCTTAGCATGTAGTTTTCCCATATTCCAATGATATGACCCCATGATTTAGTCTGACTTTGACTGAATAGAAGCATGATTATAGGAAAAGCATGAAGTTGAATTCTTGAATTTGTCTTGATTCTAATTGTGATTTCCTCATTTTATGCACATGTCATGTCATGAATCTGTATATTTATTTAGAGAAAGCTTATGTGTACATAGGATTGCATTTGTTCACTTGATTTGGTGCATCATATTCTAGAATTTGTTTGATCTGATCTCGAGGTGAAATATTAGATCACACTTAATTAGGGAGATGATTTAGGCCATCTTTGGATCGTTTGAGCCTTTCTAGCCTTCCTTGTACATATGCTACCCCTAGTCACCCATCTGGGCCAAATAAGCTTTTCTCTGTAAATACATCTGCTTATTTTTGTTTCCTTAGCTTAAATACTTTTTCCTATCCCTTACTCCGAAAGCATGAAAAGTCATTGGATATATTGTGAGCTATATGGGTATTAAGTGATAGTGAATGAGTATGTAAAAAAAAAAAATGAAAAATGATGAAAAAGAAAGAAGAAAAAAAAAGAAAATAGAAAAATTCAAGAAAAAAAATGTTTAGCAAAAGAAATAAGTTTGGGGGAAATGATTAGCGCTCTTACATTAAGATCCTAGAAGTAATGCATGTTAAGGGGTAATTAAACCTAAATTGATTTTATCATACCTTAGCCCCAGCCTTACATTACAAGCTTAATGAAGTCCTATTAATCTTCGGTTAAGTGTGACTACATTAGTGGAGAGAGAAGTGAAAAGCAAACTTATGGGAATGATCACATGTCATTGACTTTGCATTCACTATGTTGCATAATCTGATCCGGATAATGTACTGTGAAGTGACTTAGACATCTTTCACACACTCACGAGGAGTCCAATTTGGGTTAGGACTTATGATTGAATAATTCTAAGTGTTGGACTTGTAATTGTGAGTCTTTGATTTCATAGTCTGTACTTTTTCTTTGAGGGTGATATTGGGGAAATTATTATGTTTTTGTACTTGTCATTCATACAATCATTTTGTTTTGCTTGAGGACAAGCAAAAGCTCAAGTTTGGGGGTGTGATAATTCTATATTTTTAGAATTATTTGTGCTTAATTTCCTAATTATTTATTTAAATCCCCAATTTATTTTGTTAATTATCCCCTTTATTTAATTAAAATTCTCATGTTTGCAGATAAATCAAATCCGGATGAATTTTGAATATTTCGGTAGAAAATGGACCGAAATTGGGCTAAAATCGAGATTGAGCCACGCGGACAACACGAGTCATGCCACCGAGCACATCCAATTGGACAAGAAGACCGATGACATGGACATATCTTTTCGAGGAGCCAATGGTGTGAAGACAAGTGGCCAAAAAAAAATGCCAACTCATCAAGGATGTGAAAATTACCATTTTACCCCTAATGTGTTTATAAATAGGAAAGGATGACAATTGAAAGTGTTATGTAATTTTTAGGAGTAGGAGTAGTGTAATGTAGTTAGGAGTAGTGTAATGTAACTTAGAGGTATTTTTAATATAGTTTAAAGTTTTATTTCAAAAGCTTTGTTGTTAGATTTATTTTGTTTTTCATTTGCAAGGATTTCCGGTTAGTTCTTAGTTAGCCACCATTGTTGCAATTTACAAGCTTTGTTTTATTTTCTTTAAAATGAAAAAGTTTAATCCTAGTTGCTAATCTTCTTTTACAGCATTTGATCTCATTTCCTTGTCTTTGCTCTTCTCAGTTTTTCCTTCATTTTTCAATTTTGTTTTTATTTTGTTTTTAAGTCTCGGTTTGCTTCCATTTAGTTTTATTCTTGTCTTTCTTTTCGTTAGTTGTCATCAAGGTTGTGGTGAGCTTAATTTCTTAACTCTTCACACATTGTTCATGCATCACTAAAAGAGTAAGGGCAGCAAGCATCCGAGAGGACAGAGCACACCGAGACCACAGCAGTAGACCGGGAGCATGTGTTGCCTCTGTTCTGCTCTGTTTTAAGAGCTCTCTCTCGGTGATGGCAGAAGCTGAATAGCAAGAAACGGGTCTTTTATGCTCTCGGTTCCTCTCGGCTGCAAGCAGTTGATAGACACGTCTGGGCAGCAATGCAGGTAAAGACATGCAACCTACGCAGTAGCTTAGCAGAGTTGCCGAGAACCGGTGCAGCAAAGAGTCGGGCTGGAGCAGGAGCATTTTCTCTGGTCTTGTGTTGATGTTAGCAACACAGGCACAACAGAAACCGAAGCAAAAATGGTGCAGCAGCAACCCGTGACCTGCATACCGAGAGCAGACTTGGAAACAGGAAATGAAGAAAGGGGCAGCACGAAACCGAAGCAGTGCAGCAGAAGCAGAGGACTGGAACCCGTGAGCATGAAGCTTGGAGCAGGTATGGCTAGGCAGGAACATGGGGCTGGCGTGAGGTGTTGGATTTGTTGCAGGAATGGAGTTGAACACGCCTGGCAGCAAGATGAAACCGAGGCAGAGTTGGTAGCAAACAGGCATGGACAGCAACTACCAACCCGAGACAGACCGTGACCTGGAAATGGAAATGCAAATTGATGCATGAACAGTGTTTTGGAGGGAGTTGTTGGATAATTTAAATTGTTAAGGCCTTGTTTGGCTTTTGCATTTTTGGCATTAACTCAATTGCATGCATTTTAGTTAGATTAATTTCAATGTTTTTAGTTAGCTTAGTTAGATTAATTTCAATGCATTAGTTTAACTTAGATTTAATTTGGGTACTAAGTAATTTTTATTCTAGTATTAGGGGTAAATTTATTTTCATTAAGTTTTAGTTTAGTTTAAATTGCATTTGATTAAGTAGTTTAATTGCATTTTTAGGTTATTTTAATTTTAGTTTAATTAATCTTGCTTTGTTATTTTCATATTTGCATTTTATTTTAATTGCGTTAATTAGTTTTAACTGTTTTAATTTCTTTTGTAGGTTTTCAATTTTAATTGCTTGGAGTATTGTAAGTAATTTTGCTCGTTTTTATTTCCTTTATTTTATAGTTTTATTATTTTATTGCTTTCGGTATTTTCAATTCTAGCTATATAGATCACTCCCTTTAATTTCATAATTTGCTAGAATATACTTAGGGTAAGATTAACCGGTACTTAATTAGGCTAGTCAACTTCTCTGTGGGACGATAACTCGGGACTCAAATCCCATTATTACTTGTACGACCCGTGCACTTGCGGACATATACCCTTAGGGCTCGTCAACCATATCATTTTTACCATGGTAATAATGTTAGAATTCCAGATAGTGTAATAATAAGTACATATATTATACATCTGTATGTACATATGTTTTCATATATTTACATCCCCCATAATTATATTCGTTACAATACTGTGCTATTATTTGTTTAGATTCAAAACTATACGATGTGTATATCTGATTCACAATGGGAGCAATGAACAACCAGGAATGCAATCTCTACCCGCTCTCAACTACTGTAGATGCTCTGTGGAGGGTGGAAAATGAAAGGGTGAGCATAACTAGCTCAGTAAGGCAATAATGTAAGCATGTAGATAACTATACTATCTACGTGCTGATAATGTCATGAAATAAAATCGTTTACATTTGGAGCATGAGGTAAGACTAAAACGATGCCACGTATATACATATATATATATAAGAGAAATCATGAAATCGACATATAAAACAAACATGGAAAAATCATCAAGTATGACATCTCATGCTCATCACGTTAAAACTTATTTGTTTCATCATAAAACAACCACATCAAGGCTAAACCCATCCCTCGGGAATACCTTGATTCATTAAATCGCATCTCATTTAAAAAACATAAATCGTGACATTACCCCTCCTTCGGGTCTGCATTGGTCTATTCAGACCGTATGATATCATGTGAGGCATGTAGGTTACTGTATGAAAAATTGAGGACTATGGCCATATTATGTCCCTATGATCCCAGGCTACACAGATCCCGGTGTGCGGGGCATCACAACTGTAACGGGAGGTGGGGTCAAATCCTGCCCGCCAGAATATCAAGTAACATCATCGAGTCATCATGACTGTACGGTACAGCATACTCCGTGTGACATACACGGTATAAAGTACTCTGTGGACCCATATTATAGTCTGAGGGTGCCTGCCATAGGTCTTATCCACCCCAGACTATGTCGATAACCAACCCATGTCTCAAAGTATACGTGCGAGCATATCAACTCTCTGTGACACACAGTCTACAGGAGGCTTTCGCACAGCTTTATGCATGTCACATCACGTCTAGTGTAAGCAAAGCTCCAGCACGATGCTATACATATCATGATATCTAAAATCTTGTGCGAGCGAAACTCCAGCACGCTTTTTGTATACACAAAAATTCTCGTACGAGCCACGCTCCAGTACGACTTTTTAAGAATAATAAATCAGTAAAATTTAGTGTGAGTAAGATGCTAGCACTCTTTTTACTCGTATAAATATGATAGGTGGCTCAATCTTAATAAAACAACTTTAAAATCGTAACCGGTCCAAACCTTGCCCTTTCGTATAATTCATGAAATCAACAGCCAACCTATGTGCATATTTGCTTAAATCAAAGCAGTACATTCATATAAAACATCAAAACATGATAATCATGCAATTTATTTGTCTTACTACCCTTTTTGTAAATTTTACTCCCAGGGGAAATACCGTGTTTTTCTTTATTCACCCATGCCCTGATTTTCGTAAAAATTATTATTTCGTTTCTAGATACTTTAAAAAATTCTAGGCCCTATAAATCCCCTCAAAAATACGTATAGATATCTCTATGCACCTACAAAATTCCCTTACCTGGAATCACGCGCAAACTTATCCTGTCTCGATGATATCCGATCTCTCAGTCCAAATGCACGCCAGCCAAGTCTACGGAACTGCATATAACCACATATTTGAGTCAATTCACTTATCTTTATCAGTATGTCACATTCATTGATCAATCTAAAGTATTGGGCCCGTTTTACTTTATTGGACCCAATTGCACCTTAATGGGCCTCGACCTATTTCCAGGTAGTTTCTACTTATAAAATCCCTTCTTCGGGTTTATTGGGCTCATTCGGCTTACCAATAATCATCAAGTTTCATTCTAAACTTATTGGATAGCCCATATACTATTTACGGTAATTACGTTACAATTCTGAATAATATTCCTTTTATACAGAATTAATCCGTAAATTGGGTTACTAAGGTTCAGAGGTAGAGTATGTGTTCCCAAGGATCCTGAGATTAGGAGGCTGATTTTATCAGAGGCTCAGTCATCGAAGTATACGATACATCCGGGAAGTACCAAGATGTATCAAAACCTTCAGAAGGTTTATTGGTGGTCTGGAATGAAAATAAACATTGCTGAATATGTCGCTAAGTGTCTCGTTTGTCAGCAAGTGATGGTAGAGCATCAGAAGCCTGCAGGATTATTGCAGCCTCTACCGATACTGACTTAAAAGTGGGAGCATGTCACCATGAATTTTGTTATGGGATTACCAAGGACCCGTAGAGGTCATGATGCCATATGGGTTATTGTGGATCGATTGACTAAGTTTGCCCATTTCTTGGCTATGAGAGCTATCGATGCACTGAGTCAGTTGGCGAACCTGTATATTCGAGAGACAGTACGACTGCACAGTGTTCTAGTGAGAATTGTTTCTGATAGGGATGCCCGCTTCACTTCCCATTTCTGGGAACATTTACAGGAAGTGCTGGAGACCCGACTAAGTTTTAGCACCACTTTTCATCCTCAGACAAATGGGCAGTTAAAGAGGACTATACAGAACCTCAAAGATATGTTGAGAGCGTGTGTGCAAGATTTTGGAGGCTCCTGGGAAGATCACTTGTAGTTAGTCTAGTTCGCCTATAATAACAGTTATCATACGAGTATCAAAATGGCACCCTATGAGGCACTGTATGGACGTGGATGTCGATCCCCCATTGGATGGGAAGAGGTTGGTGACCGACAGATTTTTGCTATGGACTTAGTCCAACAGGCATCTAAGGATGTCGAGTTGATATGTGGGAGATAAGGCGTATAGGTTGGCATTACCATCGGACTTGGTAAATGTCCACAATGTCTTCTACACCTCTATGCTTCGAAAGTATCACTCGGACGTGACACACGTGATAAGATATGAGCCGTTGAAGCTCAATGAGAGTATGATGTATGTTGAGAAGTCAGTTCGGATATTAGACATAAAAGAGAAGTGCTACGGAATAAGACAATTCCCTTAGTGAAAGTTCTTTGGCAACATCATATGATGAAAGAGGCCACATAGGAATTAGAGAACTTGATACGGGAGAAGTACCCCTAACTTTTTGAAGAGTGACTTAGTTCTAATTTGGAGGACCAAATTCCTTGAAGGAGGGGAGAATTTGATACCACGTACATGTATAGTTGTAACATGTGTAATTGGATCAATTAATATGAATGGACTTGCAATGTAAAGAATAAATGGTGCAAGTCCATGGATTCAATGTACATAATGGTAGTATGATTTTGTAATGTACCCACAAGTTCCATTTTATATGAATATGAGGAAATGGACTTTTATAAGTAAGAAATGTGATTGGAACTCAAAATGAGTAGTGTGGTAAATGGAAGAAAGTTGTATGAATATAAATGCTTCCATTTGGTTTTATATAGTATACCTTTGGATATACAATGAATGCACACAAGTTTCAATGTGCAGAAGGTATGAATGGATGCCATTTTCGAGTCATAAAGGTGGATGGATGAGAAAACAGCTATGACAGTAGATTAAGGGTGTTTTGGTGTGAGTTGCTGCAGAAAAACTGTAAAAAATCTAGAAGAGCCAGAATGCTCTTATTTGAGCAATGGAATAGAGCAGATCGATCTCCAATGGGCCAGATCGATCTCCTAACCATTCTATAATGAAAAGATCGATCCTAAAGCATACAAATCGATCTCCTTAGCTCTCTGTTTGGGAGCAGATCGATCTCAAGCTTCGACAGATCAATCTCATGCTTAAAATGCCATGAAAAAGAGGGACTTAAGGGGACCAGATCGATCTCCTCCTAGTGCAGATCAATCTCCTCAAGCTATTTGTATAAAAGGAGTGCTGAAAAGCTAAAAATTTTGGGAAAAAACATCACCCTTCCATTTTTAACCTAAAAACCTAACTTTCTCTCTCTAAAATCCACTCATTCTAGTAAGATTTGAAGAGAGACCATTAGAAGCAAAGTTGTTCATCTTGAGGAAGAGAAATTGGATTTGGTAAGATTCTAACACTCCAACTCTGGTACATTGTCTATTTAATTGATTTGGAGTTGTTTGGCATGAGTATGGATGGTTGAAAACACCTAGGTTGTGTTAGAAAGTAATGTAACCTAGAAAATGGACTGAACCTAGTGTGAGAAAGTGAAAGTCAATGAGTTGATGAATTATGAGTATGCTAAAGTAGCTATTGGAGTGATGTAAATGATATGAATGGGTAAATGAAGCTATAAAGTGAGTTTAGTGAATTTATGAGGACGAGTATAAGTAAGGCTTGATGAAAGGCCATAGTGGGGAAATTTGTGAACCATGAGCCTAATACCAATTTAATATCGATTTAGAATAAGTTAAGAGGCCTAAGAGAATCCATCTACTCGAGTTATGAGTAGAATAATAAAGTGAGGCCTCACAAGCATTAATAGAGACTATAGGTCGAATTGACTATAGTAAACGCAAAAGTTAGATTATAATGGGCTAAAACAATTCGAAATTTCGTTTATGTGAAGTCCCGAAGAGTCCGTTGCGAGTTGACCTGTATGAGTAAGCAGCTTTAAAGAAGTGGAATCACGCATCGCGATTCCAGGTAAGGGAATTCTGTAAGTATATAGAGGTAGCTGCTTGTATTTTGTGGGTATATATGGCTTTGGAAATGTGCATGAGTTTGTGAAAATGTGGTTGACAATGTATGGAAATTATTACGTGTATTTGCGTGAGATTTGGTTGTTAAAGTGGTATTATAAAGAAATGGGATAGTAAGGCTAATAATTGCATAAATTGAATGTTTTAAATGATTCCACCAAACATGTGTTTTGTATTAATAATTACATGGTTTTTGAGAGGATTTCTTATGCATACAATCGTCCGTGAGCTATATTCGTACGAGGTTTTCTTCATGTTTTATGCATAAATGCCGTACTAGAGCATTGCTCGTACGAGGTGATTTATTATGATGCATGAATTCGCGCTAGAGCATAGCTCGCGCTGGTTTTCACACTATGATATGTATGAGGCCGTGGAGAGAGTGATACGGATTGGTGTTTAGGGAACCCAATAGGCCTAACAGACCTCTTGAGTGAGATGAGGGTGAGGGGCTAGACTTGACATAATCCAATCAGGGAACCCAATAGGCCTAACAGACCTCTTAAGTGGGGTGAGGCTGAGGGGTTAGGACCTAAATCAAGAAACCTAATAGGGGCAAGCAAGGCCATGAGGGGCTAGGACCTGGTATTAAGAGTACTACCACGTGCACTTGAGACTAGAGGTTTCACTCAGTATGGGGTAGATAAGACCTACTGCAGGCACCCCTAACCATGTTATGGGTCCGCGGAGTACGATATACCGTGTATATCACATGGAGTACGATGTACCGCCTTGTTGAGATATTGATGAGAAAGTCTGGCGGAGAACTAACCCACCTTCATGCCAGCATAATACCCTGCACACCGGGATCCGTGTGGTCTGGGATGATATGTGACATTGTTGGCCAACATAGTCGGTTGAGATATAGTGACCTGTCTCCTTGCTTGATTTACCTACTACCACATGATTTTTTATCTATAAGTGTGATTGTGACTGTCCAGGGGTAGACCCGAGGGAAAGGTCGAGCCTTGAGGACTTTATTTGTGAATTATGATGATGTTTATGATTGGAAATTGAATTCGATGGGATTTTGATAAGAAAAGAGGTTGCAAATGTGATTTAAAAAAGAAATTTTTTAATGAATTACCCTTTTTATGAATTTAAATGAGATTGGCATGAGATAATTTATACATGATGTTTTTACCATGTTTTATATGCCAATGTACATGATTTTGATACATGATATATATGTATACTCATGTGGCATAGTTTTACTTCCTCATGCTCCTACCATAAACGATTTATGCATAACACTATCAGCATGTAGATAGAGTAGTTATCTACCATGCTTGTATTATTGCCTTACTGAGCGTGTGGTTGCTCATCCCTCTCTATTTTCCTCCTCCTACAGAGCGTGCATAGTAGCCCAGAGAGGACTGAGACGTTGTATTTTTGGATATCCGCTGCTCCTATCGCCGAAGGTATATACACAATATTCTTTTTGTATCAAAACAATGTAATGGCACAATAATTATTGAGTTGTAATTATGGGGGATGTAGATGTCAGTGAACATAAAACTTGTGTAAGTTAATGATTAACTTTCAAATGTTTGACATCGCTTTATTTAACTGAGAATGAATGAGATGTGATGTTTATTATTGATTCACAGCCCAACAGTATGGTGGTAAGTTAGTTCATGACCGGGTAAGGTAACAGTAAAACATGAAAAATTTTCAGTGATTTTCGGTTAAAGAGAATGAAAAATGATCGTGACATTACTACTCTCTCAATTTGTAACAACTTTTATGCGGATCACTTTTCCAAATATGCCTTTAGGTTAGTGATTTCTAGAGTGAGAAGGCATGTTAATTTTAGCTAAAA
Organism: Firmiana major; assembly: GCA_033439115.1. Lineage (NCBI taxonomy): Eukaryota > Viridiplantae > Streptophyta > Magnoliopsida > Malvales > Malvaceae > Firmiana > Firmiana major. Next base: position 23,603,798 of record CM065914.1, read on the forward strand.
TGGTGGCTTTAGGTTTGGTTTGGTGAAGATGACAATGGCTGCAAATTCCTTAGCTTCTAAGGCTTGTATTATGCTTAATTAGTCTTAAAATTTAAGCCCATGAAGTGGGCTTAAAGGTTTTGGGCTTCAACCATGTTTTTTAGTCTTAGTTTTCATGTAATGGGCTTTAAGCTTTACATGAAATTGGGCTTACATCTTAGGCTTTCGGTTTGGGCTTTTTTGTTGGGGTTATTCGACCAGACTTTCATCATGCTTTGGACCTTTAATTTGCTTCATTTTTGGCCCATCAAATGGCCCAACAATTTGGCCCAATTGCTTATACAATTTTGGCCCAAGCTTAATTAAGATTAATGGGCTTTAAAAATTCAATTAGTTGGCCCATTAATTTTAACCCATTTTATTTAATCCAAATTTAATTCAATTAAATTTTCTATGCTCAAGAACCATGGGTTTTGGGCTTAGTTTTCATGTAGTGGGCTTTAAGCTTTACATGAAATTGGGCTTACATCTTAGGCTTTCGATTTGGCCTTTTTTGTAAGACCCGTATTTTCACATGTAACCCTTATGGTTTCCTAAGTATACATTTGTTTATGTAATACGAATCATAAGTGATGTAAGGTTTGTAAATCTGATGTACACACGTGTTATATGGATTCGTGATGTACACACAAGTTTAATTAAGTATGAATAATAAGAAATGGACATTTGTAAGTGAAAAATGTGTATTGAATGTAAAATGAGTAGTAAGGTAAATGGAAATGAAGTTAACTTTGAAAACTGAAGTAAAAAATGGCTAAGTATGGCTGCAGGACAAGGGGAGATCGATCTCTAATACAAGGAAGATCGATCTTTGAGGCATTTTGAAGGAGGAAATCGATCCTCAGTCCAAGCAAATCAATCCCCTTAAGCCTCGGCCTGAAGTAGATCGATCTCATTACCCTGCCAGATCGATCTGTGAAGCTCTCGGCTTGGGAGAGATCGATCTCATGTTCTTTGACAGATTGATCTCTTAATCTTGTAAACTGATTTTTGGAAGGCTAAAAACAGCTGCAGATCGATCCTTCACTTAAGGACATCGATCTTAACAAGCATTTTCTATATAAACAGGGCTGTTAAACTGCAAATTTTAGGAGAACATCAAACCTTCCATTCTAAGCAAAGTAACCTAGCTTTTCACCATAAGAAACCATCACTTTTCATACAAAATTGAGAGAGGTTGGTTTAGCAAAGTTGTTCATAGTGAAACGGAGAATAACTTAACCCAAAAAAACAAGTGGTAAGACTGTTTGATTGAAGGGAACAAGGTGATTTCTCCAAATTCAGCCAAAAGGAGAAAAGTTAAGCTAGGTGAGATTTCAATGCACCAATATCATGTATGCTGAGCTATATAATTTTATGAGTTGATTGGTGTATATATTGTTGGTTGAAACATCTTAAAACATGTTTAATCTCCATGACCTATATATGGTGAAATATGAGAAAAAGATGAGAAAGTTGAATAGGCATAGATTTAGTGATGATTTAAGCATGAACAGATGTTATTAAGCATATATACATGATTGTATAATAGTTGATGAAGTTCATGTGCTAGAAACAAAAATGAGTAAAAGTGAGTATATAAGGTATTTAATGAAATGCCACAATGAAGTAAAATCATGAACTTGAGGTATTATAAGCTTAATACCAGTTAAATACGAATCAATAGGCTCAAGGAGTCTGAGAGATTCTTGAAAACGAGTTATATACTTGAAAATAGACTTATGAAAGAGTAAAGTTCGATAATAGTATAACGAGGTCAAATGCGATATAAATGGCCAAAAGCATTGGTTTGAATATTATGCAAATAAAATGAAGTATACCGATATGTGTAGTATATGATTTCAGCTTCAGAAGATATCGTTGGAATCGATAGAACGGATCACGAGAAGTGGGAATCGAAGGAAAATTATTCAAGCGTGATTCTAGTTAAGGGACTTATGCGAGCTATAGAGATAACTGTACATATGTTTTCTTATCTATTGTGTGCAAATGTATGCGATAAATACATAGATATTGATATATCTAAGTAAAAAACCACGTATGAGAATAAGTCCATCGTATGAGTTGCATGACTTCTATGATTGTTGTGAAAAGAGGTTTTTACAAATATTTTGAGAAAGAATGATAATAGATGGGCTCCCGGTTTAACCAATTGCATGAAATGTTTCTAACAAGTGATTGAAGGGAGATTTCCCCTCTCACTCATGACTATACATGGAGCCATTTCTATTTATTTTCTATGTGAAATCGTGCTAGAGCCTAGTGGTAGTGGTAGATTACCAGCCCTGGTCGCATATTGTTTTAAAGGGATTTTAAGAAAGCAAAAGAGTAATCGATGCCTCGAGTGATACTATGTGTTCCATTCAAGACACTCGCACTAGATTTTGGGAATCATGCTAGAGCCTTTGAGTATTGCTGTGTGTCTTGCTCTGACTATACTCGCATGAAACTTCCTATTAGTAATACTGTGCTCGATGCCTCAGGTATGCTGTGTGTCTTACATTGAGTTACTCGCACGAGGTTTTCACGTTTGTGCTCTGTGTTGAGTAAAATCGCGCTTGAGCCGTCGTGTACTGCTATGTGTCCTGCACTTACTTGCTCGCATGAGATTTTGAGACAACGAAAATGGGTGATAAGGTTCCATGGGAGCGCGATGTATTGTAACCGTTAGCCATGGGGTACGATGTGGCGTGATTTGAGGATGAGCTGAAGGGATGGTTGATCCGCCTCTCCAAGCGTAGGGTTCCCAGACACCTTATCAGTGTAGCCTTGAATCCGACTATGGCCATAAGTCTGATATTTATCTGAGTAATATAACATAGTCACTACTGTGTGTTGTGACGTATGTCTCCCTTGATGTGTGTCTAGGGATGTGATAACCCATGATTATATCTCATGTATACTAAATTGCTGTGTGCAAAGTGATTTCTAAATTTGTACTCAATACTTTTAAAGCCGAGCTGTGTGAATTGAATATGTTGTGTGCTTCGGTGTGAATATGCATATACCAATTTAGCAAATTAATGGTTTCGCATTGATGGAAGTTATTTTAAAGAACATGCATATTGTATTATAAGGAAAATGAACATATATGTATTTTAAGCATGTAGATAGTGTAGTTATCTACCTGCTTTCATATTTTCCTTACTGAGTGTGTTAAGCTCACCCCCGTATTTCCTCCTCCACAGATACTACGTAGTAGTGAGTACACTGCAGTCATCCTTGCTATTGTGTTACTCCGATCATCCAGCAGTATAGAGAGGTATACATTGTGATGAAAGAAATTTTGTATCCTGTAAACTAATGCACAGTATAGTTTGTATTTTGTATTATTGGGGATGTATATAATAGAAACTGATGTAAACGCTTCCGTACTTTGATAATTCTATTTTTAATCGAATTATTTGTGCTTAATTTCCTAATTAATTATTTAAATCCCCAATTTATTTTATTAATTATCCCCTTTATTTAATTAAAATTCTTTAATGTATAAGTAAATTAAATCTGGATGAAACTCAGTCGTTTCAGTCAAAATTAGGCTGAAAATGGGCTAAAGGAGACTGGACCACTTCCAATTTGTAGACCAAGTCACCAAGTCGTATGGACACGCGTGATATTAGGTGTCCGTATTTTATTCACTTCGAAATGATAAGATCGATGGACATCGTGCCAACCTTTTGGAAAACACACGTCGGGCCACATCTTATAGCGAATTGGACAAAAAGACAAGTGACGTGGAAATATCTACTCTGCAGGAAATAAAATGAGGACAAGTGGCCAAACAATGCCAACTCATTTAGGATGAAAAAATTACCATTATACCCCTAATTGTGTGTATAAATAGAACATGATGGCAATTGAAAAAAAGAAGTAGCCCAGGGTAAAAGTAGTTAGGGTAGAATAGGAGTAGTGTAGGTAGAGTAGTTTTTAGGGTTATTTTCTTTCTCGTATTTTTTTAGCTTTCTCGTTTTTTCTACTTTTCAATTTTTTAGCCACCATTGTTGTAGGATTTTGCAAGCTTCCATTTTACTTCTTGAAGTGAAAAAATTTCCTTTCAACTACTAGTAATTTCTTTTACTGCATTTGTTTTCATTCTTCTATTGTTGCTTTCTCGGGTAGGTGGAATAGCTAGTGACAGTAGCTATTTTGCCTGACCTTTCTTCACATTTCCTTTGTATTAGTTTGTATTCGAGCCTTTTCATTCGTGAAGGGCGAAGTCGGTTGCCGTTGATGATTTATCAGCTGTTTCTCAATTATTTTATCTCATGTGTGCAGTGATAGGCAATATGGATAATGTGTCGAGGATCACTATTTGATTTTTCTTGTTTTCAACCAAAAGTTTCTTTTGATCTTTCAAGTTTGATGTAGATATTGTTGTATTTTGTTTTAGCCAATTCTATTTGGTTTAAATTTGCTTTTTTATTATTCTAGGTTATTTAATAGCATTCTTTTCGTTCTCCACATTAACTTTTCTATTTCCCGATTGGTAGTGTACCACTTCTTGCATTTTCTCTCGGTTCCGGTTGCAAAACTAGTATTCTATTCTGCATCTTCTGAAAGGATTTGAGTACTTGCTGTGTGTGTGGTTCATGAGCTGTGTGGTTGGTTGCTACAGTGGGATCAGTGACATCGGTGAGGATTAAGTGAGAAAGCCGGTTTGTTGAGCTTGGCAGCAACATTGGCGAGACATGCTCTGTCTTGCTCTATTTCTTAGTCATGTTACTGTTCTAATTTTTTTGAAGTTATTTTTCACACAGTTGGATCTATTTTTTTTTTGTCGTTTCCAAGTGGTTTATAGTGTTCTGGTCCCTTCAGGTGCTTCTACCAAGTTCCGAGTTGGAGTAAGATGCATAAGACTAAAGCAGGAGGACGAATGTTGCTGTGTGTTTGTCCTGCTGTAGGTATTAGGTTTGGGAGTTGCTGGATAAATAGCTCGAGGCTGAACTGCCGATGCAACTGACACAGGATAGCACCTGAGCTAGACAGACCTGGACACAGCTGAGGACAGCACCTAGATCAGGCCTGGACAGCGCATGGAGGAGAAGGATGGTTCCGAGAGCAATGCCTGGGTAGCACCTGGAGAAGAACCATGCACAGTACCAGTACATGGAAGGACCACGAGGCCAGCTGTGACATTTCGGTTAAGACCATGTTTGGCCATATTTCAATTTTGCTATTTCAAGTTTAATGCATTTTTATTGTTGTTTTTAATTCCTTTTTTTAGTTGTTAAATTGGGTAAATCATTAAATGAAAATTGTAGGTTAGTTATCGTGCTTTTTTTTTGTTAATTTATTTATTTTTAATTTTAATCTATGTTAATGGTTAATATTATAGGATTTAGGATTTAATTTTAATTTTATGGGTTACATTTAGATATAGTTAGGATTAATTTAGAATTAATATTTTAGACATTTAGATTTATAGTTATTTTCTTAATTCTTCTAGGATTTTATTTCATTAAATTTTAAGTTAGTTTAAATTGCATTTTCTTAATTAGTTTAATTACATGCACATTTTATTTTAAGCTTGTTTAATTTTAGTTTAATTACCTTTGTTTCTTTATTTTCATATTTTCATTTTAGTTTAATTGCGTTAATTAATTTTAACTATTTTAATTTTCTTTTGTAGGTTATTTGCTTTTAATTACTTGGAGCTTTGTAAGTAATTTTTGCTCTATTTTATTTTCTTTGGTTTATAATTTTTTTTTTATTTTCAGTACTTGTTTAATTTTAGCCTTGTAGATCACCCATTAAGAAATCATAATTTGCTAGAATATACTTAGGGTAAGATTAACCGATAGTTAATTAGGCTGATCAACTTCTCTGTGGGACGATAATTCGAGACTCAAACCCCATTATTACTTGTAGGATCCATGCACTTGTGGATAGAACGTCTAGGCCACTTATAGTGGGCGTAGTTCGTACCATACTTATATATAAAAGTTCCAGTTTCTATTCTACTTCTTTTATTTAAACTGATTAAACTATAAACGTATGAGATATGAATTGGATATTGAATCATAGCCCAACTGTAACTGGTAAGGTAAAGATCACGGACTGTATAGAGGGTCGTGACATTTTTCCTTGGTGTTATTGTGCTGGATTTTCAGCATGTTTTGGGTCTTTAATTTGCTTCATTTTGGGCCCATCAAATGGCCCAACAATTTGGCCAAATTGCTTATACAATTTTGGCCCATGATTAATTAAAATTAATAGGCTTTAAAAATTCAATTAGTTGGCCCATTAATTTCAGCCCATTTAATTCAATCCAAATTTAATTCAATTAAAATTTTCATGTTCAAGAAGCTGAAATTTGAGTGTTTCAGAAAAAAATAAATTTTCCCACACTTTAACCCTGGTTGGGTTAAATTTTAACCAGAGTTAACTCTTATGGTCAAATTTAGCTTTTTCAAAGCTGACTTTGACTTTCCTTGACCAATTGACCACATTTGACTTTTGTTCAAAAATCCAAAAGTGTGGTTTCTCATGGTTAAAACTCTTATCTTTGCGTTTTAGTTGCTTCCAGGAGGTGAAATTGCTAAAAAAAGCTCAAACAATTGATTTTAAACTCGTTTGGGCCTTTTTTTTTTTTTGCATTTTTAGTGCTTCAACCTATTCGGGACCAGACCAAACCAACTCCCTTCTTGAACTACCCTTATTTTGATGTTTCAAATTTTTATCTGTAGTCAGAATGCTTGGAATCCCTTCAGTTTAGTCTGTGGTCACTGTGGCTCATGTTTTAACCTTTTTATGCATTCATGAGTATTTCTTACTTTATTTGCCCTTATACTTCAATAAACACTCTTATGATTCCATTAACATAATTTAATGTTTACAACATATGAATCATAAGGAATAAAATATAAGGTTATGGGTCTTAAAGCTTCAGGGTGCATCGGTGTCTTCTAAGATTGATTTAATGTCAGGGGTATCACAAGTTAAGGATTAAGGAGAGTGATATTGTAAGACCTGATTTTATCGTAAATGCAAAAAGGGTTGAAATGGTATTCTCGAAAATGTGCAAGGGAAAAATGGTCAAAAGAACGAAATTCGATATTAATCGAGCTAAGAAAATTTAATTAAAAATATGGGATTGAGAAATCTTGATCAATAACAAAGAAATAATTAAATTTCGGGTTAAATTGATCAAGATATGAATTTATTGGGATAAACCGAAATTTTCACTTCGAAAAATAATCCCAAAAATAGTGGAAAAATATACCGAAAAGGTAAAATCAGATTGATAAATTTATTTACGGATTAAATGAATAAAATAATATTTTTTAGATATTTTTGGATTTTAATAATATTTTAATTGATTAAAATATTAATAAAAATAAAATAAAAATTAAAAATAAATAATAAAAAAAAGTAAAAAAAAAAAAGAGAAGAATCGCGATTTGCGATTATGGGAAGGGAAACATAGACCGAAGGAGTTGGTCCTCCTCACCGGAAGGAGCGATCGGCGGCAGACTGTCAGACCTAGATTTTTGTAGCTTGTACCTTATGATTCCTATGTGTATGAAAACTGTGTAATTATAGTTGAATCATAAGAAGAGTATTTACTATCATGCAATCGACTTTGAGAAATTAAAAATGCATGTAAGCTACATAACAGCGAGATAAGGGTTAAGTTGATTCCCGAACAAGTGCAAGGGTAGAACGATCAAATGACTAGAATTCGGTATAATTTCGCTAATACAATTTCATTAAAAATATGAAATTGAGGAATCTTGATCAAAATCGAGGAAAATATTTAATTTCGAGCCCAATCGATCAAGATATAAATTTATTAGAATTTATTGAAATTTTTGCCTTTAAAAATGAGCCCAAAAATAGTGGAAAAATATACCGAAAAGGTAAAATCGGACTGATAAATTCATTTACGGATTAAATGAATTTAATATAATTTTTGGAGATATTTTTAGATATTTTTGGGATAATTATGGGATATTTATGGGATTTTTATTATTATTTTATAATAAAATAATAATAAAAATATATTATAAATAAAAAAAGGAAATCTGAAAGTTGAATCGGGGAGAGAGAAGAGGGGAAACCGCGTGGAAGCCGACCCGAGGGAGAAGACCACCGGACGGCCACCACCGGTGACCCCACGGCGAGGACAAAGGTCGGAAAAGGAAGAGGAGGACCGTGCGCACCCATCGGCATCGATCATGACCTCCACCGATGCCAGACGTCGGCGAATCGAAGAGGTGAAGCCGCGGAGGAAAAGAAGGAATCCGACGGCCATCGGCGGTGCTTGGTCCCGATCGAGCCCAGCCGAGTGTTGCCCAGGCTTAGGCGCGCCGAACTGCAGTGGTGATGCGTCGGGAACCGGTCGGAATACGCCGGCATGGCCAAAGGATGCCTGAACCGGTCGGCGGTTCAGGGGAGAAGGTTCTGTGCTGAACCGGACCGGATCGGTTCAGCCAAGGAGAAAAAGGGAAAAAGAGGAAAAAGAAAGAAAAAGGAAAAGGAAAATTTTCGAGATTTCACCAGACTTCGGGTAAGTCGATACGAGGTCAAAAGTGACCGATTTGATTTTCGATGAATTTATTTAAATTATATTTAATCAGAAATTGACCCGGAGTTAAATATAATAAATTGTGCAGTTCGACGATAAATTTCGAACAGAAGCCCGATCGAACTTCGATTTGCGTACCATCACATATTCTCGGGTAAGTAAAGTTCATTTACGATAAATTATGTGATTTATGCGTATTTAAGATTTATTTTACGCATTTCGGATTAAATTCCGTATTTAGTGAATTATAATTGAAATTTTGAATTAACTGTCGTAAATGATATACGGGCTATCCAAAGAGCTTGGAATAAAGCCCAATGGGTATTGATAGGCCCAATGAGTCGATAGACCCTGATGAAGGGAAATAATAAGTGGAAAACGGGCTTAATACGGATTAAGGCCCATTAAGGGAAAATAGACTGTATTAATGTGTAATACAGTAGGAAAAGTATAATTAACCTGAGGAATGGTTATTTACAGCTCCGGAGTTTACATTGAGAGCTGATCGGACTGCGGGATTTAGCAGCACCGAGGAAGTGAGGTCACGTGACGTGATCCGAGGTAAGGGACTTTTTCGAGTAGTTAGAGATACCTGCGCGTATTTTCATCTGCTTTTACATTCACTTAAAAACTCTGAGGGTCAGAGAAAGTGAATAATAATTATTGCGACCCGATAGTGGCAAATTACGATTTTGCCCCTAGTTAGTCAAAAAGTCAACTTTGTGAAAGGTTGCGAAAAGCATGGAAACAATTATTGTGAGTGTTTAATTGCTGTTTAGCATGAAAATAAATAGATGGGCTAATGATTTTAAGGTTGATGTGACTTAAGCACACTTTATAGTGCTGATTTTGATGTTTTATAAACAATCCCTTTTAAAGAGCCATCTATCATATTATGTGAGAATGAATCGTGCTAGAGCACAGCTCGCACTGGGATTCATATGTTTTCCACATACATTAGTGCTGGATTTTTATACGCATTAGATTTCCATGACATGCATGATAGAGTACTGGAGTTTTACTCGTACTCACTTTTATATGATATATGCATGACACAGAGTGTTGGAGCGATTAGCTCGTACTCGAGTTTTACATGAGATACACGACAGAGTATTGGAGCGTTGCTCGTACTCGATTCTGCATGGTTTATACATGACATAGTACTAGAGCTATTGCACGTACTTGATTTGATATATGCATAGCATAGTACAGGGAGCTATTGCTCGTACTTGATTTAATACATGAACTATGCATTGACCTAGTTGCTGGAGATTGCTTGCACTAGAGTTGAGTTTCTGATGTGAAACAGTGTTCGAGCGTAGTGTCGACTGTGTGTCGCACTCGAGGGCTCACACTGTATGTGATATTATATACATGGTACCTATTCATGCCGCATTCTTGTGTGACTGAGTGTCACATTTTGAGAGGATGGCCAGCATGAGGGTATTTGTGAATGTGGTATAAATATTTCCATAGTTACGAGGGCTAAGTCCTATGGGAGGCACCCTGGCTGTGAGGGTCCACGGGTGTACTTTGTACCGTGTCTGAGTGGCACGAGGTGTACGCTGTACCGTGTGTTACGCATAGCTGACGGCTGTAATGGACTGACCATCCTCCCGTTGCAGCAGTGATGCCCCGCACACCGAGATCTGTGTTGCTTGGGATCACATTTCGGATATGATCATAGTTCAAGATACTATTTGCATTAAACCACAGAGTCTTACATGATATATCACATTGATTGATTGATTTAAACTGCGGACAGACCTGAGGGATGGGTTGGACTCCGATTTTGTGTTGTGAATCATTTGATTCCATATTTATTGTGATTTAAATATACATGGCATGATCTACATAAAGGCATGATTTATATACGATGCATTATTTTGCACTACATGCCTACATTTGAGAAAGAAAGCATGATTTTCTGTACATGGGATTTATTCTGTACAAGTATATATATTATATTTCAAGACATGCTTTTTAAAGCGAGTAAAGGAAATAATGTTTTCAAGGCATAGCATTATTTTGAGTAGATAGTGTTGATATCTACTTGCTTGCCTGATTTCCTTACTGAGCGCGTTGTATGCTCACCCCCCTTTCTTTACATCTCTCTGCAGAGCGTCAGTAGAGTGAGAGCTATCGAGGGATAGTGTCCCAGAATCCACTGCTAGTTCCTATCGATCGCCAGGTATACCTATTATGTACAGTTGTGTATCTAAACATAGAAACAACACAGTGATGTATACGTTATATATTATGGGGAATGTATTTGTATTAGATTTTATATAATCTTACATGTATAATAAAAGCAGTTACAGTCAGTAATAATATATTGACATGTATGTATGAAATGGATGATGTGGTAAGTGAGGACTCTGACATCGAATCACAGCCCAACCATTGAAGAGAGGAAAGGTAAGTTAAAAATGCAAAAAATTTATAGTGATTTTTAGATAAAGTCATGGATTGAGAATGGGGTCCTGAAAGAATGGTATCAGAGCAGAGGTTGGTCTGATGTGAGTCGATGTTAGAAAATAAGAAAGTGTACATCCCCATAGTACTGTGCTGTGTTTAGATATAACTGTGTATACCAGATAGGAAATGGACTAATTCATTATTATGAATGCAGGAACTTTGCCTATATGGTAAATACGCGTAGTGGTAGAGGTATGAGAGGTAGGGCTCGAGGCCGGGGAGATAGACTCTAGGGGCGAGCTGCTGTCGGACCATTACCTACGCATGAGACTCCAGGTGCTACTGAGGCACCTGAGTGTGCAGAGATGCGCTTCACGAGATTAGAGCATGGTCTCGAGACTATTATCGAGATACTGACACAGACGATGCCAGGTAGGCAGAGACAGGAGGCAGGAGCTACTACAGGAGAGGCAGTTGCCCCTGATACACCTGCGCAGATAGCTGATGCACAGAGGACTATAGATACTCCTACACCCCCACCGATTTCGGGTGTTAGTGGATTAGGATATGGATGTGATCTGCATCGGTTGCGAGAATTCCAGAAGTTTAGACCTCCATCCTTTAGTGGGGTCAAGGACCCAGTGGCTGCTGAGGAGTGGTTAGCAGAGCTGGAGAAGCTTTATGGATTCTTCGAGTGTACGACCTCGGAGATGGTCGCGTTTGCTACATTCCTACTGAAGGGAGCTGCAGAACATTGGTGGAAGTCCACCCGACCTATATTGAGATCCCGACACCCGGATATCAGTTGGGATATATTTCGGGAGGCCTTCAGGAGGCAGTTTGTTCCCGACACTGCGTAGCGAAAACTTCAGGCAAAGTTTTTAGGACTACACTAGGGGAGTTTATCTGTGGACGAGTATGAGACTCGATTCCTATCCCTAGGAAGATATGACCCGGATACTATGTACAGTGAGACCAAGAGAATCCATAAGTTTATCGACGGGTTGAGATCGATTTTGCGGTCTAAGTTGGTCCTATTAGACATAATGACATATGAGGAAGCAGTGCGCGTGGCGCAACTATGTGAGTAGGATTACGAGAGGAATTCTTTCGAGTTCGGGAAGCTTAGCCGTAGCCGAGATGTACAAAGGAAGAGGTCGGCTAGAGATTTCAATTATCGAGGAGGGAAGAAACTCTTCGATAAGAGATCACGAGTAGAGGAGGCACGAGAGAGATATGCTAGACCTCCTGCTTATCCGACTGTAGCCCTAGCAAAGGGCATTGTCATAGGAGGACAGAGACCTGCTGCAGATCAGTGCAGAAGATGCGGTAGATCACATGGAGATAGACCGTGTTCACTGGGTGCTATGGTATGTTTCCAATGTGGAAAACAGGGGCACATGGCTAGAGAGTGCCCAGCGCCATTTGTGACTGCACCATAGAGGGGCAGGGAGTTTGATAGAACCCCAGCTGGTGCGTCTGCTCAGAGAGGTAGAGCGACGGCAGAGGAGAAGGGGAAACAAGTGATGGGTCAAGGGCGAGTACATGCTTTTGACCAGGGAACAACTGATGCTTCATCAGATGTGATTCGAGGTTTCATTGCATACGTGGTAGATATGGATAAGGCACATCCGGAGTTGTCAGATATTACTGTGGTCAGTGAGTACCCAGATGTTTTCCCCGATGAATTGCCAGGGTTACCACTAGACAGAGAGATGGAGTTCTGCATAGATTTGGTACCTGGTACGGAGCCTATTTCGAGACCACTATATCGCATGGCCTTAGTTGAGCTGGAGGAGCTTAAGAGACAGTTACAGGAGCTGTTGGATAGGGGTTTTGTTAGATCGAGTGTTTCACCTTGGGGAGCATCGGTTTTGTTTGTGAGGAAGAAGGATGGGAGCCTCCGATTGTGTATAGACTACCGATTGTTGAATAAGGCCACCATCAAGAATAGATACCCCCTTCCACGCATTGACGACTTGTTAGATCAGCTTTAGGGAGCACAGGTCTTTTCCAAGATTGACCTGAGGTCTGGGTATCATCAGCTGAAGGTTCGGGGTGGAGATGTACCCAAGACAGCATTTCGTACCTGATATGGCCATTATGAGTTCTTGGTCATGCCATTCGGATTGACGAATGCTCCAGCTGCTTTCATGGCTTTGATGAACGATGTGTTCAAGCCATATTTAGACCAGTTTGTTATCGTCTTCATCGATGACATATTGGTGTATTCGAGATCCAAGGAGGAGCATGAGGAGCACCTCCGGATAGTGTTACAGACGCTACGGGAGCATGAGTTATATGCTAAACTCAGTAAGTGTGACTTTTGGTTGTCACAGATCTCGTTTTTGGGACATGTTATATCGAGAGATGGTGTATCAGTTGATCCATCTAAGATAGAGGCTATAGTTCAGTGGGAACAGCTAAGGACAGTCACAGAGATCAGGAGTTTTTTGGGTTTAGCGGGATACTATCGGAGATTCGTTGAGGGATTTTCAAAGTTGGCTACTCCGTTGACACGTCTTACTCATAAGAGTACACCGTTCCTATGGAACGAGGATTGGGAGAAGAGTTTTGAGGAGTTGAAGCGTCGATTGACCACCGCTCCGATTCTCACTATCCCTACCAGCTCAGGAGGATTTACAGTATATACCGATGCTTCGCATCAGGGACTCGGCTGCGTATTGATGCAGGATGGGAAGGTAGTTGCTTATGGATCCAGACAGTTGAAGGATCATGAGAAGAACTATCCGACCCATGATTTGGAGCTAGCAGCAGTAGTGTTTGCGTTGAAGGTATGGCACCACTACTTGTATGGCGAGAAGTTCCAGATATTTACCGACCACAAGAGCCTCAAGTATCTATTCTCACAGAGGGAGCTGAACATGAGACAGAGAAGATGGCTAGAGCTTCTGAAGGACTACGATTGCGAGATACTTTATCATCCGGGTAAGGCTAACGTTGTAGCCGATGCTTTGAGCAGGAAGAGCCTAGGGATGGTATCGTACATGATGGTTAGGGAACATGATTTGCTAGAGCAGTTTGCTAGCCTCAGTTTGGAAGTCGTGCCTTCTGACATAGGTACAGGCTATGTGATAGCTAGTCTACGCTTGGAGCCGGATCTGTTGGACAGGATCAGAGTAGCTCAGCAGACTGATCCATTTTGTATGGATGTGAGTAGTCAGATGCAGAAGGGCACTGTGACTGATTTTGAGTTGAGTTCTGATGGACTACTGAGGTTCAGAGGCAGATTATGTGTTCCCGAGGATCCAGGACTCAGAGATTGATATTGGCGAAAGCTCATTCGTCGAGGTATACGTTACATCCGGGGAGTAACAAGATGTATCAGAACCTCCGGAAGGTATACTAGTGGTCAGTTATGAAGAAAGATGTAGCAGACTTCGTGGCAAAGTGTCTCATATGTTAGTAGGTGAAGGTAGAGCATCAGAAACCTGCAGGGTTATTGCAGCCTCTACCTATACCGACATAGAAATGGGAGCATATCACCATGGATTTCGTGATGGGTTTACCGAGAACCCGCAGGAATCACGATGCTATATGGGTGATCGTTGATAGACTGACGAAGTCTGCCCACTTCCTAGCTATGAGAGCTACCGATACTCTGAGTTCATTAGTAGAACTGTATGTACGCGAGGTAGTGAGGTTACACGGTGTACCAGTGAGCATAGTCTCTAATAGGGATTCCCGCTTCACATCCCACTTTTGAGGACATTTTCAGGAAGCCATGGGAACCCAGTTGAGTTTGAGCACCGCTTTCCATCCTCAGACAGATGGTCAGTCAGAGAGGACCATACAGACTCTGGAGGACATGTTGAGAGCATGTGTGCTAGATTATCGAGGCTCCTGGGATGACCACCTGCCACTAGCCGAGTTTGCCTACAACAACAGTTATCATTCTAGTATCGGGATGGCACCGTATGAGGCTTTGTATGGCCGTAGATGTCGTTCCCCTATTGGATTGGAAGAAGTGGGTGACCATAAGATTTTCGCTCCTGACATGGTTACGCAAGCATCTGAGGACGTCCGCTTGATAGTAGAGAGACTGAGGACAGCTCAGAGCAAACAGAAAAGTTACGCTGATAGGAGACGTAGGCCACTAGAGTTTGCAGTTGGTGAATCCGTGTTTTTGAGAGTTTCTCCTTCCAAGGGTATAGCGAGATTTGGGAAGAGAGGGAAACTAAGTCCTCGCTATATTGGACCCTTTGATATACTTGATCGAGTGAGAGATAAGGGTATAGGTTGGCATTGCCACCGGACTTATCAGGTGTCCATAACGTCTTCCACATATCGATGCTTCGGAAGTATCACATGGATCCGGCACATGTGATTAGTTTAGAGCCTTTGGAGCTCCGAGAGGACATGTCATATGTTGAGAGACCGATTTGGATATTGGATAGGAAGGAGAAGGTATTGAGATCGAAGACCATCGGATTAGTGAAGACTCTCTGGCAGCATCATACATCAGAGGAAGCTACTTGGGAGCTAGAGGGTCTGATGCGAGAGAAGTACCCTCACCTATTTGAGGACTGACTTGGTTCTAATTTGGAGGACCAAATTTTCTGAGTGGGGGAGGATTGTCAGACCCGAATTTTTGTAGCTTGTACCTTATGATTCCTATGTGTATGAACACTATGTAATTATAGTTGAATCATAAGAAGAGTATTTACTATCATGCAATCGACTATTTGAGAAATTAAAAAATGCATGTAAGCTACATAACAACGAGATAAGGGTTAAGTTTATTCCCGAACAAGTGCAGGGGTAAAACGATCAAATGACTAGAATTCGGTATAATTTAGATAATACAATTTCATTAAAAATATGAAATTGAGGAATCTTAATCAAAATCGAGGAAAATATTTAATTTCGAGCCCAATCGATCAAGATAAAAATTTATTAGAATTTATCGAAATTTTTGCCTTGAAAAATGAGCCCAAAAATAGTGAAAAAATATACAGAAAAGGTAAAATCGGACTGATAAATTCATTTACAGATTAAATGAATTTAATATGATTTTTGGAGATATTTTTAGATATTTTTGGGATAATTATGGGATATTTATGGGATTTTCATTATTATTTTATAATAAAATAATAATAAAAATATATTATAAATAAAAAAAGGAAATCTGAAAGTTGAATCGGGGAGAGAGAATAGGGGGAACCGCGTGGAAGCCGACCCGAGGGAGAAGACCACCGGACGGCCACCACCGGTAACCCCACAGCAAGGACAAAGGTCGGAAAAGGAAGAGGAGGACCGTGCGCACCCATCGGCACCGATCATGACCTCCACCGACGCCGGACGCCGACGAATCGAAGAGGTGAAGTCGCGGAGGAAAAGAAGGAATCCGACGGCCATCGGCGGTGCTTGGTCCCGATCGAGCCCAGCCGAGTGTTGCCCAGGCTTAGGCGCGCCGAACTACGGTGGTGATGCGTCGGGAACCGGTCGGAATACGCCGGCACGGCCAAAGGATGCCTGAACCTATCGGCGGTTTAGGGGAGAAGGTTCTGTGCTGAACCGGACCGGATCGGTTCAGCCAAGGAGAAAAAGGGAAAAAGAGGAAAAAGAAAGAAAAAGGAAAATTTTTGAGATTTCACCGGACTTCGGGTAAGTCGATACGAGGTCAAAAGTGACCGATTTGATTTTCGATGAATTTATTTGAATTATATTTAATCGAAAATTGACCCGAAGTTAAATTTAATAAATTGTGCAGTTCGACGATAAATTTTGAACAGAAGCCCGATCGAACTTCGATTTGCGTACCATCGCATATTCTCGGGTAAGAAAGTTCATTTACGATAAATTATGTGATTTATGCATATTTAAGATTTATTTTACGCATTTCGGATTAAATTTCGTATTTAGTGAATTATAATTGGAATTTTGAATTAACTGTCGTAAATGATATACGGGCTATCCAAAGAGCTTGGAATAAAGCCCAATGGGTATTGATAGGCCCAATGAGTCGATAGACCCTGATGAAGGGAAATAATAAGTGGAAAACGGGCTTAATACGGATTAAGGCCCATTAAGGATTATTAAGGCCCATTAAGGGAAAATAGACTGTATTAATGTGTAATACAGTAGGAAAAGTATAATTAACCTGAGGAATGGTTATTTACAGCTCCGGAGTTTACATTGAGAGCTGATCGGACTGCGGGATTTAGCAGCACCGAGGAAGTGAGGTCACGTGATGTGATCCGAGGTAAGAGACTTTTGCGAGTAGTTAGAGATACCTGCGCGTATTTTCATCTGCTTTTACATTCACTTAAAAACTCTGAGGGTCAGAGAAAGTGAATAATAATTATTGCGACCCGATAGTGGCAAATTACGATTTTGCCCCTAGTTAGTCAAAAAGTCAACTTTGTGAAATGTTGCGAAAAGCATGGAAACAATTATTGTGAGTGTTTAATTGCTGTTTAGCATGAAAATAAATAAATGGGCTAATGATTTTAAGGTTGATGTGACTTAAGCACACTTTATAGTGCTGATTTTGATGTTTTATAAACAATCCCTTTTAAAGAGCCATCTATCATATTATGTGAGAATGAATCGTGCTAGAGCACAGCTCGCACTGGGATTCATATGTTTTCCACATACATTAGTGCTGGATTTTTATACGCATTAGATTTCCATGACATGCATGATAGAGTACTGGAGTTTTACTCGTACTCAGTTTTATATGATATATGCATGACACAGAGTCCTGGAGCAATTAGCTCGTACTCGAGTTTTACATGAGATACAGGACAGAGTATTGGAGCGTTGCTCGTACTCGATTCTTCATGGTTTATACATGACATAGTATTGGAGCTATTGCTCGTACTTGATTTGATATATGCATAGCATAGTACTGGGAGCTATTGCTCGTACTTGATTTAATACATGAACTATGCATTGACCTAGTTGCTGGAGATTGCTCGCACTAGAGTTGAGTTTGTGTGAAACAGTGTTCGAGCGTAGTGTCGACTGTGTGTCGCACTCGAGGGCGTACACTGTATGTGATATTATATACATGGTACCTATTCATGCCGCATTCTTGTGTAACTGAGTGTCACATTTTGAGAGGATGGCCAGCATGAGGGTATTTGTGAATGTGGTATAAATATTTCCATAGTTACGAGGGCTAAGTCCTATGGGAGGCACCCTGGCTGTGAGGGTCCACGGGTGTACTTTGTACCGTGTCTGAGTGGCATGAGGTATACGCTGTACCATGTGTTACGCATAGCTGACGGCTGTAGTGGACTGACCATCCTCCCGTTGCAGCAGTGATGCCCCGCACACCGAGATCTGTGTTGCTTGGGATCACATTTCGGATATGATCATAGTCCAGGATACTATTTACATTAAACCACAGAGTCTTACATGATATATCACATTGATTGACTGATTTAAACTGCGGACAGACTTGAGGGATGAGTCGGACTCCGATTTTGTGTTGTGAATCATTTGATGCCATATTTATTGTGATTTAAATATACATGGCATGATTTACATAAAGGCATGATTTATATACGATGCATTGTTTTGCACTACATGCCTACATTTGAGAAAGAAAGCATGATTTTCTGTACATGGAATTTATTCTGTACAAGTATATATATTATATTTCAAGACATGCTTTTTAAAGCGAGTAAAGGAAATAATGTTTTCAAGGCATAGCATTATTTTGAGTAGATAGTGTTGATATCTACTTGCTTGCCTGATTTCCTTACTAAGCGCGTTGTATGCTCACCCCCTTTCTTTACATCTCTCTACAGAGCGTCAGTAGAGCGAGAGCTATCAAGGGATAGTGTCCCAGAATCCACTGCTAGTTCCTATCGATCGCCAGGTATACCTATTATGTACAGTTGTGTATCTAAACATAGAAACAGCACAGTGATGTATACGTTATATATTATGGGGAATGTATTTGTATTAGATTTTATATAATCTTACATGAATAATAAAAGCAGTTACAGTCAGTAATAATATATTGACATGTATGTATGAAATGGATGATGTGGTAAGTGAGGACTCTGACATCGAATCACAGCCCAACCATTGAAGAGAGGAAAGGTAAGTTAAAAATGCGAAAAATTTATAGTGATTTTTGGATAAAGTCATGGATTGAGAATGGGGTCCTGACACAGACGCACTAGGCGAGGCAGTCGACGTCGACCCAGGCAGAGTCCAGCGATGGAAGCATGAACGGCGGGAGAAATGTCGAGAAAGAGCGAAGCTGAGAGAGGGAGAGAGGGAAAACGATGACCGACGTCGATTAAGGCCCGACCACCGACAGCAGAGGGAAGCCCAACCCCTTGAGACCCCCCAGCCACGGGAAGACGGGTCCCCAGTCATCGAAAACACCGTAAACAGTGAAGGAAAGAGAAAGCCACTGACGGAAAGGAGAACAGGCCAGACCGGCCACTTTCCAGAGGCCTTGAATGAAACCAACCCCAGATCTGTGCATCGGACGACCCAGCGGAGCCACTGGCGGCTAAAATCGATGGAGACCCGACTGGTAAGGCACTAAACCAGCCAAACCAGACTGAACCGACAGTCTGATCCTAGTTGAACCGGACCGAACCGGTTTAGCTAAAAAGAAAAGGAAAAAGGAAGAAAAAGGGAAAAAGAAAAAAGAGAAAAAATTGGGGAAAATTTCAATGATGGAATTGAGCTACGGGTAAGTCGGTAAGCGGTCGAATTGACCGATTTAAATTTTGAAATATTTAATTTGATAAATATTCCACAGGAAATTTACTCGAAAAAATATTAAATTGTGTAGCTCGACAATTGGCATCAATCGAGAGCTTGAGTCAGCCTCGATTTGTGTACAATCATGGAATATCGGGTAAGTAACCCTTATTTATGACAATTTACATCGTTATGCGTATTGATGAATTAGGGATTTAATTTCTGCATTAAATGGATTAAATTCTAGAAAATTGGATAAATTGTCGTAAATAATAAATTGAGATATCAGAGAATTTAGAACGAGACTAAATAAATACTGATGGGCCCAATGAGCCCAATAGGCCTCGATAAAGTGTGGTAAATGGGTTTAAGGCCGATTAAGGCCCATTATGGTGTAATTGGGCCCAATATGGGTAAACGAGCCCAATGATTTAAATAAAGCTCAGAAAATATGAAATACAATTAAATTGTATTGTATTTGACCTGATGAATGTGTATCTGTAGTTTCAGAGATTGGATTGGGAACAAATAAGACTGTGTGACGAGACATCAGTGAAAGGTCAGACTGTACAGAAAAATGAGGTAAGGGAATTATGTGAGTAGTTAGAGGTAGCTACGCGTATTTTAATAGCTTTTCTGTACACTGATTATGTATGTATACACGGTTATTGTATAATGATCCTAAAAGTGGTTTAAATGATTTTAAGGATCGAAATAGGTAAAAAGACTATTTTACCTCTATTGAGGGAAGTTCACCTATAGATGGTGAAAGCATGACATGCATGAAGTGCATGATTTAAGAAATTTTCTGAATTAAGGAATTTGATTGGTTTTAATCAAAGAAAAGCGTAGATTGGCCAGTAATTGTATAAATTTCACAAGATAACACTACATAGGTGTTATTTATATTTAAATGAAATTTCTTTGAAAAACGGCCAACTATCAAGTTTATATGGAAATAGATAGTGTTGGCATAAAGCTCGCACTATATCTGCGCCTGTGAATGTGCA
This sequence comes from Firmiana major, assembly GCA_033439115.1. NCBI lineage: Eukaryota > Viridiplantae > Streptophyta > Magnoliopsida > Malvales > Malvaceae > Firmiana > Firmiana major. The sequence continues at coordinate 23,624,489 of CM065914.1, forward strand.
TAAATATGCTTGAGCGGTTGCTCGCACCGACTTGTGTGACATCATATGCATGAAATGTGCTAGAGCGGTTGCTCGCACTGATTTTTATTCTTGTGAAACGCATGGGAAGTGCTGGAGCCTAGCTCGCAATCTGTTTTGACATGTTTTGACCTGATATGCATAAAAAGGTGCTGGAATGATTGCTTGCACTAATTTTATGATTTGATATGCATGAGAGCTGCTGGAGCCTAGCTCGCACTCTGTTTTGACATGTTTTGACTTGTTTTGACGTGGTATGCATAAAATGGTGCTAGAGCGATTGCTCGCGCTAGTTTTTATGATTGACGTGCATGAGAGGTGCTGGAGCCTAGCTCGCATCCATTTTTGATATAATAATTGCATAAAAGCCGTGCTGGAGTGTAACTCGCACGAGATATGATTTAACTATGCATAAAGCCGTACTGGAGTGTAACTCACACGAGATTTGATTTACTTGAGCTTTCATTCGTGCTGGAGCTTACTCGCATGAAGTTTTATATGGATTTATAACTCATTCATTTTTAAGTCGTATTGGAGTACTACTCGTATGCAGATTTTACTGATTTTTATCACACCATGCTAGAGCTTCGCTCGCATGAGAAATATACATGGAGCTGTGCTTGAGCTTCGCTCACACAGGGATTTATATTACATGCATATAGCCGTGTTGGAGCCTCTTGTAGACTGTGTGTCACTGTGAGATGATATGCTCACATGTGCATACTGAGATAAAGATGATATGGGTGGATAAGACCTATTACAGGTACCCTTGACTGAGCTTGGGTTCACGGAGTACATTGTACCATGTATGTCACGCGAAGTACGTTGTACCGTGGGGATTGTTGGAGTGGAGTGACATTAGCCACGAGGCAGTAAGCCTTACCCTCGCAATCCTGAGGTTATGTTGTTCTGGCGGGTAGGACAACCCACCTCCCGTTTCAGGTGTGATACCCCTCACACTAGGTACCGTGTTGCCAGGGATCACTAGGATATGGCCATAGTCCTCGATGTTACTGATAATCACCTACATGTCTCACCTGATATAACTATTGGTCGATAGACCACGGTAGACCTGAGGGAGGGGTCAGGCCCCCGATTTCATGATTTTATTATTTGTGACCCTGAAAGAAGGATGGTTTTATTATCGAAGTTTTATAATAAATTTTAATGAATTGTTTTATGAGATGATTGACCCGAAAGGGTTAGTTTATACTGCAGTTTTAATGAAATGATTTAAATGCAGTCGCATGATGATATTTTCCATGCTTTAATGATAAATTCATGAAATGATTGTAGCTCGTGATTTGTTTTATATCGCATGAAATAATGCATGATTTTGATTTGCTTCATGCTAATTATGATTTAATGATGTCACATAAAATGTTATTGATACATGATTTCAATATGCACGAATAGTTTTATAAACTAAGTCGTGATGAAATACATGAGTTTGTGCTTGAGATTTTAATGAAAAGAAATGGATTTTAAGGGCATGGCATTATGAGCATGTAGATAGTGGAGTTATCTACTTACTTGCATAATTGTCTTACTGAGCGTGTGGTTTGCTAACCCCCTTATTTTCCTATCTTTTCAGAGCACTCACAGTAATTAGTAAGCGGTTGAGGACTTGCATGCTTGGTATCCGCTGCTTTCCATCGAGAGACAGGTATACACATTTGTATGGTTTTGTATCTAAATATGTAATGCACAGTACTGTAATCAAATATGATGTCGGGGATGTAGAGTTATAAATACCAATGTGTATGTATTTAATCAAAGTCAAAAGATAGTAAACTCTGATATATGAATGTGATTATGGAAATGGATTGGTAATAGTGTGAGGTGACTAACACCGAATCATAGCCCAACTGTGTGTAGGATGGTCATGATGAGAGAAAGGTAAGAATTAAATAATAAATGAAAAAGCAAAAAATTTACTCTGATTTTTAGGTAATATGGGTCGTGACAGGTAATGGTATCAGAGCTTAAGTTGGCCTGATATGAGTCGGTGTTAGTGGTTAGGAATTTACATCCTCATGTACTGTGCATTGTTTAGATACAATTGTATATATCGAGATGGAAGTGCAGCTAAGAATTTGGTTTGAATGCAAGAATATAGACTCATTAACTGATAGTCGCTATGGTAAATGGGCGAGTACACGAACTCAAGGCCGTAGAGGTAGGCTTAAGAATCGTATTGAGTCACCACATGAGACTCAAGATGAGATTGACATGGAGGCTGGTATTGGGCATACGCCACAGAGCCCGACAGAAAGATCGGACAGAGTCCGATAGAGAGACCGGACAATATTGAGACACGCTTCGCGAGGTTGGAGCGGAGTGTGGAGAGTATTTTACGAGCTAATTGCTCAGAGTATGCATGAGAGTTGAGGGTGAGTCAGAACATTGGTAGAAGTCCGCTTGACCCATATTAAGAGTTAGACATCCATAATGGACATGGAAAGTAATTTCAGATGTATTTCGATGAAAGAATATCTCGGATATTGTTTAAAGGAAATTACAGATGAAATTATTTACTCTGACCCAGAGGAACTGGTTATTAACGAGTATGAATCTCAGTTTATATACCTGGGCAGATATGATTCGGACACTATGAACAGTGAGAGTCGAGATGTCTGAAAGTTCATAGAAGGGCTCAGATTGTCAATGAAAGTCCGATTGGGCCATTAGATATCACTACCTATGCCGAGGCAGTGCATAAACTACTGTTGTGTTAATAAGATCATGAGTTGCACACCTCTGAGTTTGGGAAAAGGTAGTAAGGGCCGAAATAGAGACAAAAAGAGAATAGTGAATGACAGAGATGTCATAATAGCAAAAAAAGGTAGTTTGATAAAAGCTTAGAGCTGATGAGTCATGGGGTAAGATGATTGGTAGCCCCAGTGTATCCAAATATAATATTTTTTTAGGGTATTGTGATTTGAGGACCCTGACCTGCTCCGTAGCAGTTGAGTAGTGTAATAGAGTAGCAGTGTAAGCAGTGTAAACAGTGTAGAATGAGTGGTACTTACCACGAAAATAAGATGTTGGACAAGGACGATTGTATGCCTTGGACCAGGACACTATTGATGTTTCATCAGATGTGGTAGGAAGATACCACACTGGTTGTGAATAATGAAATAATTATTTTGATTGCTCCTGGTGCCACGCATTTACTCATACCGCCTTCAGTTGCTTATAAGTTAGTGAAAGATGTGAAGCCTGTACCCTTAGGCAAGATGAGGATGATGGTTAGTTGATTGTCACTAACTGAATATGGGTATAGAGATTGTAAGTTGAAAATAGGGGTGAAGACATCACTGAAAAGTGTACTGTAAGTTTGATAAGTAATGAAAGAGTTGTTATAAGTGATATATGAAAGGAGATAAGTTTTGAGATGTGATAGATCTTGAATACGAGATATATTGGAATAAGAGGCATATACAAGATAAGAATATATTTGATATGTGAAGTAATTTGGATTAAGCGATATGTAGTGAATAAGGATCACGACCAAGTATAAGGGGTGGTATACAACACCTAGTCTATGTGGTTAAGTCTGAGGATTAATAAAGATGTTTTAAAATACTTCCCCGCCTGAAGATTTGACAGCGTCTAGAAGCGCACACATAACCTATAAATTGAAAGCAACAATTGTAAAATTTGGGTACCTTTGCTTGTACGATAAAGAAATATAGAATTTGATTAATCATGAAGGTTTAAAAAATTAAAAAAATTTATAAAAGCCGTTAATATAAGAAAAAGAAAAATGACGCAGGCTAGTATAGTGAACGGAAGCGATTTCGAAATGACATTATACGTTTATGCGTACGTAGGTCAAGGATATGAGTGATTGAAATATTTAATGGAACTCAACTATGATGAGGTATTTAATGCTTACCTGGACTGATTGGTTGTCATCTTTAGCGATGATATTTTGATGTATTCGAAGTCCAGGGAAGAGTATGAGTAGCAACAAGAAACTATTTTACAGATGAATTGTTGAGAGTTTCTTGAAATAGACTACTCAGTTGACACATGTCATTCAGAAAAAGATTGTATACGAGTGGGATGATAAGTATGAAAATGGCTTCAATGAGTTTTGGTGTATTGAAGTGATAAACTAACCACCGTAATTATTCTCACCATAACCAACTGCTCAAAAGGTTTCAGTATGTATGGATACCTCAAAATAAGGATTGGGCTGTGTACTGATGTAAAATGGGAAGATAGTCGTTTATGGATCCAGATAGTTCAAGGACCATAAGAGAAACTATCCAACCCATAAATTTAGAGTTGGTAGCCGTAGCGTTTACACTTAAGATATGGCGTCACCACTTATACAGTAAGAAATTTCGGATATGCACTGATCGTAAAAGCCCCGAGTATCTGTTTTCACAGAAAGAGTAGAATATGAGATAACCAAGAGGGTTAGAGCTTCTAAGGATTATGATTGTGAAAATCGTACCACCCGGGAAAGGCTAATGTAATGGCTGATGCCTTGAACAGAAAGAGCCTCAAGATGGTATCACATATGACAGTCAGGGAGCGAGAGCTGCTAGAGCAGTTGTGAGCCTCAGTAGTGATGTGATCCCTTCTGATGATGACGGTGATTTTATGATAGCTAGCCTGAGGTTAGAACCGGATTTGAGTGATTGGATTTGCCAAGCTTAGCGTGATGATCGGCATGGTGTCGATGACGTGGGTCAAATTTAGAAGGGTAAAGTGACAGAGTTCACAGTGAGTGATGATGACTTACAGAGGTTCAGAGATAGTATAAGTGCTCCCTAGGACCACAGTTGATGAGATAGTGCTATTGTCAGAAGCTCACTCTTCGAAATATATAGTGCATCCGAGAAGTAATAAATATATTAAAATCTCTGAAAAAAGGTATTGGTGGTCAGGTCTGAAAAGAGACATTGTAAAGATTGTGGAGAAGTGTCTTGTATGTCAGTAGATTAAGGTAGAGTACTAGAAGTCTGTAGAGTTATTGCAGCCTCTACCTATAGTGACACGAAAATGGGAATAAGTTACCATGAATTTCGTGATGGGTTAGAGAGGACCCGGATGAATCACGAGGCTATCTGGGTGATAGTCGATAGATTGATTAAGTCTACCCACCTTCTGACTATGGAAATCCTCAGATACTTTAAGTGTGTAGCCGAATTTATGTGAATGGAAAATTTTGATACATTATGTAGGTTCCAGTGAGCATGGTATCAGAAGGGATTCCTGCTTCACTTCCCACTTCTGGGAATATTGTTTCAGGAAGCTATGGGACCCTGATTGAGAGTTAGCACAGCTTTCCGTCCTCAGACAGATGGTCAGTTAGAGAGGACTATACAAGTTCTGGAGGATGTGATAAGAGCGTGTGCCATTGATTTTATAAGCTTTTGGGATGATTAGTTGTCACTAATTGAATTCGCCAATAATGACAGTTGTCACTTGAGTATCGGGATGACTTCATATGAGGCATTTTATGGCCGTAGGGGTTGTTCCATGATTTGGATAAGAAGAAGTGGGTGACAGATAGAGAATTGTTCCCGAATTTGGTAAGATAGACCTCTGAGGATGTTCAATTGATTTGTGAGAGATTAAGAACACCTCAGAGCAGATAGAAAAGCTATGCTGACAAGAGACAAGAAACCATTGGAATTCACCAAGGGTGAATCAATATTGTGGCAATTACATGTCCTAAGGATGTAATGAGATTTAGAAAGAGATTGGACAAAGTGGGAGACAAGGCCTGTATGTTGGCGTTACCACTTGCATTAGAAGGTATCCACAATGTGTCCTATCTTATGATGTTTCAGAAATACTATCCAGACCCAACATATGTGATCGGATATGAGCTCAAACAACTTAGCTCAATTCGGTAGATGGCTCTTTAAAAATAGGGATGTTTAAAATCATTAAAATCAGTACTATAAAGTGTGCTTAGTTTACATCGACCTCAAAACATTAGCCCATCCACCTACTCTTCTGCTACACAGCAGTAAAAACCACTCAAAATATTAGTTCCAAGCTTTAAGAAACCTTTCCTAAAATTTAACTTTTTGCCTATTTAGGGGTAAAATCGTAATTTACCTATATCAGGTCCCTATAATATTATTGATTCTCTCTGACCCTTAAACAATTTCAGTGAATGCAAAAGCAGACGAAAATACGCACAGATATCTCTAACTACTTGCAAGAGTCCCCTACATCGGATCATGTAGTGTGACCTCTCTTCCTCTGTGTTGTCCAAACCTCGCAGTCTGGTCACTCTCAATATGACTCTGGAGCTGTATTTAACCATTCACTAGATTAATTTCACATTTCCTACTGTATTACACATTTAATACAATTCATTTCACTTAATTGTGCGCCCCGTTTACTCTAAATGGGCCTAAATACTTTAATTGGGCCTTAATCCGTATTAAATCCGTTTTCTATGTATTATTTCCCTTCATCAAGGTCTATCGACTCATTGGGCCTATCAATACCCATTGGGCTTTATTCCAAGCTCTTTGGATAGCCCGTATATCATTTACGACAGTTAATTCAAAATTCTAAATATAATTCACTAAATGCGGAATTTAATCTGAAATGCGTAAAATAAATCTTAAATACGTAATAATCACATAAATTGTCATAAATGAGCTTTACTTACCTGAGATTATGCGATGGTATGCAAATCGAAGTTGGATCGGGCTTCCGTTCAAAATTTATTGTCGAACTGCACAATTTTGTATATTTAACTCCGGGTCAATTTTTGATTAAATATAATTTAAATAAATTTATCGAAACTCAAATCGGTCACTTTTGACCTCGTATTGACTTACCCGAAGTCTGGTGAAATCCCAAAAATTTTCTTTTCTCTTTTTCTTCCTTTTTTCTTCTTTTCCCCTTTTCTCCTTGGCTGAACTGGTCTGGTCCGGTTCAACGCAAAAGCTTCTTCACTGAACCGCCAACCAGTTCAGGGCTTCTTAGGTTGTACCGGCGTCGTCCGACTGGTTCTCGATGTCTCACCACCGTCGTTCGACGCATCTCTAGAAGGGGACCTCTCAGCTGGCCTCGGATCGGACCAAATCACCATCGGTGGCCGCCGTTCCTCTTCTCCTCTTTTCGACAATTCCTTCACCGATATACTCTTTTCGACGCCGGTGAGGCGCGTCGCTGGTGGCTGGTGGGTCGCGGGGTCGCTGGCTTCCTTCGTCGACCCTTCGCTGGCCGCTAGGTCACAGATGGTGGCTCGTCCGGTGAACTCGGTTCATGCCTTCTCTTTTCGTTTTTCCCTTTTCGTTTTCTATTTCAATTTTAGATTTTCACGATTTTTTGTTTGTTTTTTTTATAATATATTTTATATTATTTTAATCATTAAAATATTATAAAAAATCCCAAAATATCTCAAAAAATCATATTAAATTCATTTAATCCATAAATGAATTTATCAGTCTAATTTTATTTTTTTGGTATATTTTTCTCATATTTTTGGGCTCATTTTTCGAGGTAAAAATTCTAATAAATTGTAATAAATTTATATCTTGATTAATTGGACTCAAAATTGAATATTTTCCTCGATTTTGATCAAGAGTCCTCAATTTCATATTTTTATTAAAATTTTCTCATCGGATTTATACCGAATTTCAATCATTTGACCGTTTTACCCCTGTACTTGTTCGGGAATCACTTATCCCTTATCTCGCTATTATGTAGCTTACATGCTTTTTTAATTTCTTAAATAGACGATTGCATGATAGTAAATACTCTTCTTATGATTCAACTATGAAATAAAGTGTTCGTGCACATAAGAATTATATGGTATAAGCTACATATAAAATTGAAAACTAGGCATGGTTGCCTATTTGTTTGTAGGATTGCCTTACTAAGCTTGATGTGCTCACCCCTTTCATTTTCCTACACAGATTTCCTCCAGTAGATGTTGAGGCGACTGAGTACTGCATTCCTGATATCCGCTGCTGCCTTTCATTTTGAGGTATATACACTTGTACATATTATATCTAAATAAGAATAACACAGAAACATATTTTTAAGTAACTCTCGGGGATGTATAGATAATGTAAACACTTGTAAATGAATGGAAAAGAATAAATGAAAAACTCATGTGTTTACCTTTTTCTGTAATAAGGAATTAAGTTATATGGTAAGTGAATGGTGGGACTGGAATTGACGCACAGTCTAATTATTAGTGGAGTGTGGTCGCGATCAGAAGACAGGTAAGTATAAAAGAAAAATGAAAAATTTACTATGATTTTTAGGTCATGACAAATGGTGGTATTAGAGCGAAATTGGTCTGATGTGTGTCAGTGTCAGTAAGTAGAAAATTACATCCTCGTGTTACTGTGCTTGGTTAGATACAATAGTGTATATCGAGATGGGTTTTAACTAAGAAATGATTGAGAATACAGGAATATCGGCATTATGCCTATATTAGTCGCGGTAGTGGAGGTAAAGCATGAGACAAAGGTCGTAGAGGTAGGCCTGAGCCTACTAGTCATGCTGTGTTGACCTATGAGAACCAGGATGAGATTGAAATGGAGGCTGATGTTGAACATGCCCCACAGAGTCCGACAGAGAGATCGGACAATATTAAGACACCCTTCTTGAGGTTGGAGTGGAGTATGGAGAATAATTTGGGAGCTAATCTCAGAGTATGCATGGGATAGAGGGCAAGTCAAAGCATTGGTGGAAGTCCGCTCGACCCATCTTAAGAGTTAGACATCCAGAGTTGACATGAGAAATATTTCTGGATGTATTTCGACGACAGAATATCTCGAACACTGCTTAAAGGAAATTACAGATAGAATTTCTTACTCTGACCTAGAGGAACTGATTGATTGACGAGTATGAAAATCAGTTTATATCCCTGGGATGGTATTACCCTGACACTATGGGCAGTGAGAGTCGGAAAGCCCAAAAGTTCATGGAAGGGCTCAAATTGTCGATTTGAATCTGATTGGCCCCGTTAGATATCACTACCTATGCCAAGGCAGTGCATAGACTACAGTGGTTTGAATAAGATCATGTGTTGCACACCTCTGAGATTGGAAAAAGTAGTAAAGGCCGAAATAAAGACAAAAGAAAATTGAGGATGACAGAGATGTCAGAGCGGGAAAGAGACCAGTTGGTAAGAGATTAGAGTTTATGAGTCTCGGGATAAGATGATTGGTAAGGCCCCAGTATATCCAATTTCAACACTTTTGAGGGGTATTGTCATTAAAGGACCCCAACCTGCTCCGTAGCAGTGTAAGCAGTGTAGGATGTGTGGTAGATACCACGGAAGTAGGGCCTACACCTACACTTTATTGACTAAAATATGCGTTAAGTGTGGTAAGATGGGTCATTTATTTACTGATTGCACAGAGTTGGGTGAGACTGCCTTACAGAAAGGCAAAGAGATAGAGAAAAACCTGTTGAGATTTCTGCACCGAAAAGAGAGGCCACAATCGAAGAGAAAGGGAAAGTAGGCTGTTGGATGAGGGTGAGTGTATGCTTTGGACCAGGACATGATTGATGTTTCATATGAGGTGGTGAATGATACCACACTGGTTATGAATAAAGAAGTAATTATGTTACTTTATCCAGGTACTACGCATTTATTTATACTGTCTTCATTTCTATATAAGTTAGTGAAAGACATGAAAGCCTACACCCTTGGGCACAATGCTGATAGTTAGTACCCTAATGAAGGGGGGTTAACTAACAGAATAATTATGAAGAGATTATAAGTCAAAAACGGGGAAAGAAGTATAAGTCAGCCGATTTTATTCAATGGACTACGAATAATTTGTAGTAATATTTGAGAATAAATTGGTCGGCTGCAAACTATGCTGTTCAGATTTCTATCCTAAAATAGTGATGTTTTACCCCTTAAAAGTATACTGTAAGTTTTGACAAGTAATAAAAGGGGTGTAGCAATTGAAATTAAAGGAGTAAATGATTGTACTCACGAAATGAGTAATGACAGAGTTTGTTATAAATGATATACGAAAGGAGATAAGCTTTGAGATGTGATAGATCCTAAATATAAGATATATTGGAATAAGAGGTGTATGGAAGGTAAGTAATCTGGATTAAGTTATATGTAGTGAATATGAATTGCGACTAAGGATAAGGGGTGGATATATCCATAACCAGTCCATGTGGTCAAGTCTAAGGGTTAATAAAGGCATTTCAAAATACCTCCCTGCCTAAAGACTTGACAGCATCTAGAAGTACACATAACCTATAAATTGAAATCGATAGTCGTAATATATACATTTAAAATTAGGGTACCTTTACTGGTACGGTAAAGAAATATAGAATTCGATTAATCATGAAGGTTTAAAAATTAAAATTTTATAAAAGTCGTTAATATAAGAAAAAATGAAATGACGCGGGTTAGTAACTTGAATGGAAGCGATTTTGAAATGACATTATACGTTTATGCGTACATAGGTCAAGGATATAAGTGATTGAAATATTTAGTGGAACTTAATTACAATGAGGTATTTAAACTTTACCTAGACCAATTTGTTATCATCTTTATTGATGACATTTTGGGTGTATTTAAAGTCCAGGGAAAAATTATAAGCAACAATTGGGAATTGTTTTTATAGATGGTTTGTTGAGACTTTTCGAAATGGACTACATTATTGACACGTTTAACTAAGAAAAAGTGGTATTGAATTGGATGATAGACGTGATAGGAGTTTTGGTGTATTGAAGTATGAACTGACCACTGCATTTATTTTCACCATACCCAGTAGCTCAAGAGGTTTCAGTGTGTATGGATACCCCAAAATAATGAATGGGCTGTGTATTGATGCAAAATGGGAAGATAGTCAATTATGGATCAGACAACTCAAGGATCATGAAAGAAACTATCTAACCTATGATTTAAAATGGCAGCGATAGTATTTGTACTGAATATATGGCACTACTATGTACACGGTGAGAAATTTTGGGTATGCACTTATCATAAAAAGCCTTCAGTATAAGTTTTCACAGAAAGAGTCGGATACGAGATAACATAGTGGGTTAGAGCTTCTGAGGGATTATGATTATGGAAATTGTACCACCCAGGAAAGGCTAATGAAATGGTTGATGCCTTGAGCAGAAAGAGCCTCGGGATAGTATTACATATGATGGTCAAGGAGCGTGAGCTACTAGAGCAGTTGTGAGCCTCAATAGTGATGTGATCCCTTCTGATGATGATAGTGATTGTGTGACAGCTAGCCTGAGATTAGCACCGAATTTGAGTGACTGAATTTGATAGGTTTAGCGTGATGATCGGCATGGTATCAATAGTGTGGGTCAGATTCAGAAGGGTACAGTGACAGAGTTCACAGAGAGTGATGATGGCTTATTGAGGTTCATAGATAATGTGAGTACTCCCTAGGACCATAGTTGATGAGATAGTGATATTGTCAAAAGCTCACTCTTTGGGATATACAGTGCATCTGAGAAGTAATATATATATCGAAATCTTAGAAAAGGGTATTGGTGGTCAGATATGAAAAGAGACATTGTAGAGATTGTGAAAAAGTGTCTCATATGTCGGCAGATTAAGGTAGATCAATAGAAGTTTGCAAGGTTATTACAACCTCTACCTATATCGACACAAAAAATGACAGCAAGTTACCATGAATTTCGTGATGGGTTACAGAGGACCCGGATGAATCACGAGGCTATCTAGGTGATAGTCGATAGATTGACTAAGTCTACCCACCTTCTGGTTATGAAATCCCCAAATACTCTGAGTGTGTAGGTGAAGTTATATGTAAGGACGATTGTGGAACAGTATATAGCGTTCAAGTGAGCATGGTATCAGATAAGGATTCCCGCTTCACTTCCCACTTTTTGGGAATATTTTTCAGGAAGCTATGGGAACCCGATTGAGTGTTAGCACAGCTTTCCATCCTCAGATAGATGGTCAGTCAGAGGGGACTGTACAAGTTTTGGAGGATCTGAAGAGAGTGTGTGCCATTGATTTTATAAGCTCATGGGATGATCAGTTGCTACTAATTGAATTCGCCAATAGCGACAGTTATCACTTGAGTATCGGGATGACTTTATACGAGACATTGTAAGGCCGTAAGAGTTATTCCCCGACTTGGATAAGAAGAAGTGGGTGACAGATAGAAAAGTGATCCCGATTCAGTATAATAAGTCTCTGAAGGTGTTCAGTTGATTGTGAGTGATGGAGAACACCTTAGAACAGATAGAAAAGTGATGCTGACAAGAGACAGAAAATCATTGGAATTAACTGAGGGTGAATCAGTGTTGTTGGAAGTTACATGCCCTTAGGACATAACGAGATTCGAAAAGAAGGCAAATTGAGTTTTGTTAGATTGAATCTTTTGAGAGATTGGACAAAGTGGGAGATAAGACTTGTAGGTTGGCATTACTACCTAAATTAGCAGGCATCGACAATGTGTCCCATCTTTTGATGCATCGAAAATACTATCCGGACCCAGCATATGTGGTCGGACATGAGCTTTGGGAGCTCAATGAAAGTATAACGTATGTTGCAAAATCGATTCGAGCATTAAAAGTAAGGAAAAAGTGTTGAGGTTTAAGACGATCTCCCTAGTCAAGTCCTTTGGTAGTATTACACTTCGGAAAAAGTCATATGAGAATTAAAGAGTATGATGCGATAGACGAAACCAGAGTTGTTTATGGACCCATTTGACTTGGTTCTAATTTGGAGGACCAAATTTCTTAAGTGGGGGAGATTATGTAAGACCCAATTTTATCGAAATTTCTTATGATTCATGTATGTACACTTCCACATATTGATGGAATCATAAGAAGAGCTTTGACTGAATTAAATTTGCAAATGGAATAAAACGAAATATCGATGAATGTAAGAAATAGGCCAAACGAAAGGGATCAAAATCAAGTTGACAAAAAATAAGAAAAGATAGTGGGTGTATGAAGGAAAGTCGGGTTAAATTGGTTCCGAACAAGTGCAGGGGTAAAACGATCAAAAGATCGAAATTCGGTATTAATTTGACAAGAAAATTTTATTAAAAATATGGAATTGAGAAATCTTGATCAATAACGAAGAAATAATTAAATTTCTAGTCAAATTGATCAAGATATGAATTTATTGGAATTAATCAGAATTTCACCTCGAGAAATTATCCCGAAAATATTGAAAAAATATACCGAAAAGACGAAATTAGACAGATAAATTAATTTATTGATTAAATGAATTAAATAGATTATTCTTGAAGATATTTTGGATTTTTAATATATTTTAATTGAATAAAATAATAAATAAATAAATAAATAAAAATAAAGTAAATGAAAAAAAATTGAAACAGAATCGCGAGTCGCGATTCTATGAAAGAAAAGCGAATGGAAACAGAAGGCGCGAAGACGGCCGAGACCCATGCTTTTGCCTCCACCGGATGAAAGCCGCCAAGGAGAAGCCGGACGAGAGGGGTAACTGAGGCCACCGTAGGCGCTGTTAGAGGGAGGAGAGGTAGCACCGGCGAGAGAAATAAGGAAGAAGAGAGAGAGAGAAAAAAATCGAGAGAAAGAGGGAGAAAGAGAGAGAACGGAGGCAGACGGAGGCCAGAGGAAGGGAGAGGGCCTCGTCACAGGCAAGGAGTGAGGCCGATTCGCCACATTGGTGACAAAACGGATCGAAATTGACGAGAAGAAGAAGCACCACCGACGCCGAAGAGGAGAAAGGCTAAATCTGCCTCATTGCCGTTGATCCAAGCGTGGATGCAATCAGATCCGTGCATCGGACAGCCAAACGTACTTGCCGGAGGTGGAAGCCGGTGAAGAACCGACCGACGAAGCCCTGAACCGACCGAACAGGACTGAACTGGCTAAACCGAATCGGTCTCAATCGGGCTGAACCGAACCGAATCGGTTCAGCCAGAAAAGAAGAAAAAGAAAGAGAAAAAGGGAAAAAGAAAAAGAGGAAAAATTGAGAAAAAATTCGGTGATGCAATCGAGCTATGGGTAAGTCAGTAAGCAGTCAAAATTGATCGATTTAAATATAAATTGTGCAGTTCGATGATAAATTCTGAACATGAGCCGATCCAACTCTGATTTGCGCACCATCACATAATTTCGGGTAAGTATAACTCATTTACAGAAACAATGTGATTATTACGAATTGGAATTTATTTTGCAAATTTCAGATTAATTTCTGCATAAAAATAAATTATATTCATATTTTTGAATTAATTATCGTAAATGATATACGGGCTATCCAAAGAGTTTGGAAAGAAACCCAATGGGTATTGAGAGCCCAATAAGCCCGAAGAAGAGATTAAATAAATGGAAACGGGCTGGAAATGGGTCAAGGCTCATTAAGATGCAGTCGGGCCCAATAAAGTAAAACGAGCCCAGTGTTTTAGATTTGATTAATAAAAGTGAAATATTGATAAGCATATTCGAACTGACCCAAATACGTGGTTATATGCCGCTCCGTAGACTTGGTTGGAGCGAATTTGGATTGAGAGACCTGGTATCATCGAGACGAGATAAACTTGCACGTGATTCCAGGTAAGGGAATTTTACGGACTACTAAAGGTAACTTTACACAATTTCAATTTCATTTGCAGTCTCTTAAAGTGCCTGAAGGGTCTAGATTTAAGATAAAAAATTTTAGTGCCCCGGATGGGCAAATTACCAAAATACCCTTGTGAAGGGTAAAATTTCCAAATTTAGGAAATATTAGGAGGAGCAAGAACAAGAGGTCCTTGCTTGTTCTTGAGGTGCTTAACACATGCATGGGTAGGCTGGCTAACTTTTAAATAAAATGCACAGCATTGCATAACTTTAATCAATGTTGATTTTCTCTAAAATTGATTTGAGAAATATAGCCGCCTACGCGATTTTATAGAAATGTGACGTGCTAGAGCTCAGCTCGCACGAGTTTTTGATTTGTGTGATACATGCATTAGTGCTGGAGCAAGAGCTCGCACTAGAGTTTTACATGCATTGGTGCTAGAGCCTAGATCGCACCAGATTTTAACATGATTTTTGTGACAAGGTGCTGGAGTCTAACTCGCACCAGATTTTCATATGCTTTTCGTGACAGGGTGCTAGAGTCTAACTCGTACCATATTTTCACTTGAATTGTTATGACATAGTGCTGGAGCCTAGCTCGCACTAGTTTTACATGATTTGTGTAACAGAGTGCTAGAGCTTAGCTCACACTAGTTTTACTTGATTTGATGAGAGTGCTAGAGCATCGATCGCACTAGTTTTATGAGAATATGCTATTAGTCGTGCTTGGAGCGTTGGGTAGATTGTGTGTCATGCCGATTAAATAGGCTCGTATGTGCATTTTGAGACAAGGCATGAGTATGGATATGAGATATGGGTCCATGGAGTACGTTGTACTGTGCAAGTAGGATGCAGTACGTTGTTCCGTGCTGGGATTGATTATGTGGCATCTTTGAATGCGTGGCATCTTCGGATATGAGTGATCGAGCAGGACTGACGAGATGGACTGACACAATCTAAACATATATGTCCACAAGTGCACGGGTCGTACAAGTAATAATGGGATTTGACTCTCGAGTTATCGTCCCTCAGAGAAGTTGGTTAGCCTAATTAACTACCGGTTAATCTTACCCTAAGTATATTCTAGCAAATTATGAAGTTTAAGTGAGTGATCTACAAGGCTGAAATTAAAACTACTAAATACAATAACAATTATAAATAAAAAGAAAATAAAATCGAGCTAAAATTACTTACAGAGCTCCGAGCAAGTAAAGAAAATACCTACAAAAGATAATTAAAATAGTTAAAATTAATTAACGCAATTAAAATAAAATGCAAATATGAAAATAAATAAAGAAACAAAATTGATTAAACTAAAATTAAACAAACTTAAAATACAATATGCATGCAAATTAATCTAATTATGAAAATGCAATTTAAACTAACTTATGTCTTAATGAAATAAAATCCTAGAAAAATTAAGAAAATAACTACAAGCCTAAATGTCTAAAATATTAATTCTACATTACTCCTAATTATATCTAATTACTAATTAAACAATGAAATCTAACTAATGCAGATAAATATCTTTTGCATGATAAATTCTAAACTAATCCTAATGCATGATAACTTAACTAATGCATGATAAGATAGAAATGAACAAGGACATAATTAAATCTAATTCATGAACTAATCAAGCTATTGACTATAAGTAATCATGCAACTAAGTTAGAATTTTAATCCTTAAGCTAACAAATTAAATTGAAATTAGGATATGCAAGAAAAATGGTTTATTGTGCAATGGTTAAATGC
Source organism: Firmiana major (assembly GCA_033439115.1). Classification (NCBI taxonomy): domain Eukaryota; kingdom Viridiplantae; phylum Streptophyta; class Magnoliopsida; order Malvales; family Malvaceae; genus Firmiana; species Firmiana major. Next base: position 23,640,779 of record CM065914.1, read on the forward strand.
CAAACAAAGCCTTAACAAATTGCAAAACATCAAAGTGGTCCCGAATGGACTATTGTACACCTCTTCAACATTTTCTGATTCATTTTTCTCTCTGTTTTGGTTGTCTCCAGGTGCTGCTATCCATGCATGTCCATCTCCTGCTCTGCTACTTCCACCGACTCTGACTCGGTTCCATGCTCAGCTCCAACTGCTTCAAGTTTCACTCATCACTAACCAAGCTCTAACACGCCACGTTTCCAACTGCTTCATGCTGCAATTTTTGGCCACGCCGCTGCCTGCCCAGACCTGCTCTACACGTCCTTGACTCCATTCCCTACAACCATATGCTGTTTCAAGTTTTCATTCATCAGCAATACAAGCAACTACTCTCGGTTTGATCCAAATTTTTGCCCATGCCACTAGCAGTAACGTGCTCCAGTTTTTGCTCCCAATTTGTTCGACTGCTGGTTCAAGTTTGCATTATGGTTCTGTACCAGCACACACATCCAAGCATCCCTGTAGGCATCGATCAACACTTTAAAACTCTAATAGAAAACATAGTTACGACCCAAACTACCATGAAATAAAACTATCTAAACTATTAAATGATAATGAATAGTACTAAGGAATGAAAATAGAGCATAACAGAGCAAAACAATGTGGGTGCGTGTGATTCCTATTGGCTGCAACACTTTGATCTAGCTTATACCGACGCTAGCTGCTGCTTTAATCAGCATGTCCATCATCTCGACATTACAACAACAAGCCTTCCTTCTCTGTTTCAGTAGTAACCTGTAAGAGCCAACCTCCAACACTGCTCATATACGTGTGAGCAATCGGTAGCCTTCAAGAGAGATTCTTGTCTCGGCCAACATCCACAGCAGCAAATGTGTCATGTGGTGTCCTTGGCTATGCCAATATGGCATCATCGACTTATTAACTCAGGAACAATTTCCTCCTTCTGCCCACACCACCAACCAGAAAATAACCCGAGAGCTACCAAAATTTTTTTGAAAACTCTAGTGCTAAAACAACAATAAGAGCTAAACTTAAACAAAAACTGAGAATGCAACACATAATGGCTAGCAATTAACATGAAATACTAAGAAAAAGAAAATGGAAAAATAAAGCTTATCATAGAATATAACGATTAAAGGTTGAAAATAAAAACAGTAGCTATTGAGAAAAACGGAAGCTAACAAAGAACTATTTGAGAAAACAAGGAGAATAAAAATTAACCCGAGAGCTAAAAAAAAATTGAAAACTCTAGTGCTAAAATAACAACAAAAGCTAAACTTAAACAAAAACCAAGAATGTAACACATAATGGCTAGAAATTAACCTGAAATACTAAGAAAAAGAAAATGGAAAAATAAAGCTTATCATAGAATATAATGATTAAATGTTGAAAATAAAAACAGAAGCAATTGAAAAAAACGGAAGCTAAAAAAGAACTATTTGAGAAAACAAGGAGAATAAAAATTAAAACTATCTAACCTAGGCTCCTCTAACTAGTTCTACCTAAAACTACTTTTACACTAACCCTACTTTTTTTTTTTCAATTGCTACCATGTCTTATTTATACACACAATAAGGGGTATAATTGTAATTTTTCCATCCTAGATGAGTTGGCATTGTTTGGTCACTTGTCTTCACACCATTAGCTCCTTGAAAAGATATTTCGATGTCATCAGTCTTCTTGTCCAATTGGATGTGCTAGGTGGCATGGCTCGTGTTGTCCACGTGGTCCAATCTCGATTTTAGCCTAATTCCAGTCCATTTTCTACCAAAATATTCAAAATTTATCTAGATTTAATTTATCTACAAACATGAGAATTTTAATTAAATAAAGGAGATAATTAACAAAATAAATTGGGATTTAAATAATTAATTAAGAAATTAAGCACAAATAATTCTAAAAAATATAGAATTATCACACCCCCAAACTTGAGCTTTTGCTTGTCCTCAAGAAAAACAAGATAATTGTAGGAATGACAAGTACTAAATACAATAATTTTCTCAATATCATCCTCAAAGAAAAAGTACAAACTATGATCTCAAAGACTCACAATTACAAGTCCAACATTCAGAATCATTCAATCATAAGTCCTAACCCAAATTGGACTCCTCGTGAGTGTGTGAAAAATGTCAAAGTCACTTAATAGTACATTATCCAGATCAGATTATGCAAACACAGTGAATGAAAAGTCAATGACATGTGATCATTCCCATAAGTTTGCTTTTCACTTCTCTCTCCACTATTGTAGTCACACTTAATCAAAGATCAATAGGACTTCATTAAGCTTGTAATGTAAGGTTGGAGCTAAGGTATGATAAAGTCGATTTAGGTTTAATTACCCCTCAACATGCTAAGCACTAAATCATCCCAAAATCAAGCAATTTAAGCTCATATTAACGAAAAGTTTTGAAAATTCTTAGATTTTCGAAAAAATTTTGAAATTTTTTCCATTTTTTCACAAAATAGCTCAAATGATATCCCCTCCCCCAAACTTAAAGTGCACAATATCCTCAGTGTGCAGATAATATAAGAATTTAAGCTCAAGAACAGAGTACTCCCCTTTCTGATGATGATGAACAACTAAAACTTGATTGAAAGCGTAATATTAGAAAAGAAATCTGCAACATAAACAAAGAAAAAAACAACAGAAAAGAAAAAAAAAGAACTATATGCAAAGTGAAAAGAAAAATACAGCCACTTCAAATGCCACTGAAGAAAACAACACTCAACAGCAGGGCGAAGAGTAGGAGGATCAGCCAAAGTGGTGACAAAATATTGACAGTTAAATCCTCCTTAACTCTATCTACTTCCCTCTTTCTTTTAGATTTCTCGTGCTTAAGCCTTAAATCCTCCTTAACCTCCTTCTTAAAACACTATTGAGAGTCATCAGGGAGCTTCAAAGGTTTGAAAACATTAAAATTTACTTCCTGATCTTAGACTCTCATCGTTAACTCCCCCTTCTATACATCATTTAAAGTTCTACCAGTCGCTAAGAAAGGTCTGCCTAGTATAATGGGGACTTCCCTATCTTCCTCTATGTCTAATATAATAAAATCTGCAGGGAAAATAAATTTGTCCACCTTTACTAGCACGTCCTCAATGACCCTCTTCGGATATTTAATTGATCGATTAGCTAACTGGAGGGTTACTATAGTGGGCTTGGCATCCCCTATTCCTAATTTATGATAGATAGATAATGACATTAAATTTATACTAGCTCTTAAATCACACAGGGTTCTACCAAAGAATAAATTTTCAATAGTGCAGGGTATGATAAAACTCCTAGGATCCTTGAGCTTGGGGGTAATTTCCTCTGGATAATTGCACTACATTCCTCAGTTCAGGCCACCATCTCATAATCTTCCAATCTTCTCTTCCTCAAGAGGATATCCTTTAGGAACTTCACATAACTTGGCATTTACTCTAAGGTATCTGCGAAAGGAATGTTGATGGTTCCTCCACCTTGGGTTGTAGGTGTTTGATAAGGGGTTGTTCTGTTGCTTCTGAAGTGGAGCAACATACTGAACCGATTCTAAGTTAAGCGGACACCTATCTATAGAGTGTGCACCACCACACTGATCACCGAAAAGAAAAGGGCTTTGGACAAAATAAACCAGATTAGGACTGGTTGAGGGATTATGCTGGGTACTGAGCGACTCTACCTTCTACGTAAGATTAGAGATTTGAGAGGTCAAGATAGACAGCGTGTCGAGCTCATAAATACCCGTCGACTTCTTTGGCAATTGCCTCTCCGAGTACCATAGATAGTTGTTAGCAGCCATCTTGTCTAAGAGCTCGCAAGCTTCCTCCTCTGTTTTACACATTAGAGCTCCACCCGCAGCAGCGTCAATAATGGTCCTTTTTTAGCTTGTAAGTCCATTGTAGAAGGTCTGGACTTGCAGCCACAAAGGTAGGCCATGATGAGGGCACTTCCTAAGAAGTTCCTTATATCGTTCCCATGCTTCGTAAAGAGATTCAGAGTCGAACTGGGCAAAGGAAGATATGTCACTACAGAGTCTGCCCATTTTGGAGGGAGGAAAAAACTTAGCTAAAAATTGATGGGCTAACTCGTCCCATGTAGAAATGGATCCTGGAGGCAAGGAGGTTAACCAGTGTCGTGCCCTCTCACTAAGTGAGAAGGAGAATAATCTAAGTCTAAGCGCATCATCAGATAATCCATTGTGCTTGAACGTGTTGGACAAGTCTAGGAATGGCCCCAGGTGAGCATGTGGGTCATCGTGCTGAAGCCCACTGAACTGTAAAGAGGCCTAGATCATTTGGAGGATGGAAGGCTTAATTTTGAAGTTGTTTGCATGGACATCTGGTGGCCTAATGCCGGAATAATATCCTCTAATCATCGGTACTGCATAATCTCCAACTGTCCTAATTTCCCTATTTTCTGTCATGATGTTTTGCAGTGGAGCTATAAATTTCCTAGAATCCTTTTGAATTTTCCTAAGAGTTTGTTCAATTTCAGGATCTAGAGGAAAGCAATCAAAACTCTTGGCTGTATGCATACAAACATCTAAAAGTCTTTAGAATTTTTTTTTTAAAGTTTTTGAAATTTTCATTTTTTTATATTAGATAGAGAAAATTTAAGTAACCTAAACTAAGGCTTTAAATATTTACAACCTAAGTATTTACAAGCTAGAATTACACCAAAGCATAATTTCACTGATATTAATTACTAGCTAATATGACTTCCCCGGTAACGGTGCCAAAAACTTCACATGATCTAAACGTATTGTCCGTAAGTGCACGGGTCGTACAAGTAATAATGGAATTTGAGTCCCGAGTTATCGTCCCTCAGAGAAGTTGGTTAGCCTAATTAACTACTGGTTAATCTTACCCTAAGTATATTCTAGCAAATTATGAAGTTTAAGTGGGTGATCTACAAGGCTGAAATTAAAACTATTGAATACAATAACAATTATAAACTAAAAAAAATAAATCCGAGCTAAAATTACTTACAAAGCTCCGAGCAAGTAAAGAAAACACCTACAAAAGATAATTAAAACAGTTAAAATTAATTAACGCAATTAAAATAAAATGCAAATATGAAAATAAATAAAGAAATTGATTAAACTAAAATTAAACAAACCTAAAATACAATATGCATGCAAATTAATCTAATTATGAAAATGCAATTTAAACTAACTTAAGTTTTAATGAAATAAAATCCTAGAAAAATTAAGAACAAGCCTAAATGTCTAAAATATTAATTCTACATTACTCCTAATTATATCTAATTACTAATTAAACAATGAAATCTAACTAATGCATGATAAAATTCTTTTGCATGATAAATTCTAAACTAATCCTAATGCATGATAACTTAACTAATGCATGATAAAATAGAAATGAACAAGGACATAATTAAATCTAATTCATGAACTAATCAAGCTATTGACTATAACTAATTATGCAACTAAGTTAGAATTTTACTCCTTAAGCTAACAAATTAAATTGAAATTAGGATATGCAAGAAAAATGGTTTATTGTGCAAAGGTTAAATGCCAAACAAAGCCTTAACAAATTGCAAAACATCAAAGTGGTCCCGATTGCACTACTGTACACGTCTTTAACTTTTTCTGATTCATTTTGCTCTCGGTTTTGGTTGTCTCCAGGTGCTGCTGTCCACGTATGTCCATCTCCTACTCTGCTGCTTCTACCAACTCTGCCTCACTTCCATGCTCAGCTCCAATTGCTTCAAGTTTCACTCACCAGTAACCAAGCTCCAACACGCCACGTTTCCAACTGCTTCATGCTGCAATTTTTGGTCGCGCCGCTGCCTGCCTAGACCTGCTCTACACGTCCTCGGCTCCATTCCCTGCAACCATCTGCTATTTCAAGTTTTCATTCATCAGCAAGACAAGCAACTGCTCTCGGTTTGATCCAGATTTTTGCCCATGCTGCTAGCAGTAATGTGCTCCAGCTTCTGCTCCCAATCTATCCGACTGTTGGTTTAAGTTTGCATTATGGTTCTGTGCCAGCACACACATCCGAGCATCCCAGTAGGCATCGATCAACACTTCAAAACTCTAATAGAAAACATATTTGTGACCCAAACTACCATGAAATAAAACTATCTAAACTATTAAATGACAAAAAACAGTACTAAGGAATTAAAACAGAGCATAACAGAGTAAAACAAGGTGGGTGCGTGTGATTCCTATTGGCTGCAACACTTTGTTCTAGCTTATACCGATGCTAGCTGCTACTTCAATCGGCATGTCCATGTCACGACCCAATTCCATTCTCTTTAATCGAAAATCACTGAAAATTTTTCGCGTTTTACTGTTACCTTACCCGGTCGTGAACTAACTCATCACACACTGTTGGGCTGTGAGTCAATAATAAACACCACATCTCATTCATTCTCAATTAATTAAAATGATGTCATACATGTGCATTTAATCGTGTACTTATACGAATACATGTTTTACTGACATCTACATCCCCCATAAGTACAACTCAAAAGAATACTGTGCTTTTACATTGTTTAGATACAAAAAGAATCACTGTGTATATACCTTTAAGCGATGGAGATGCAGCGGAGTCTAAAATACCACACCTCAGTCCTCACTGCGCTACTATGCACGCTCTGTAGGGGGAAAATAGAGTGGGATGAGCAACCACACGCTCAGTAAGGCAATAATGCAAGCATGGTAGATAACTACTCTATCTACATGCTGATAGTGTTATGCATAAATCATTTATGATAGGAGCATGAGGAATAAAACTATGCCATATGAGTATACATATATATCAGGTATCAAAGTCATGTAAAATTGGCATATAAAACATGGTAAAACATCATGTATAAATCATCTCATGCTCGATCTCATTTAAATTCATAAAAAGGGCAATTCATTAAGAAACCTCCTTTTTAAACTCACGTCATAAAACTCTTTCTCATCACATACAATCACATCACATCAACTCACAATCACAATCTCATTTCCGTTTCACAAATCAAATCCACGAGGCTCGACCCCTCCTTCGGGTCTACCTTAAACAATCACAAATCACACTTTGAGATTTAAAATCATGTGGTAGTAAGTAAATCAAGCAAGGAGACAGGTTACTATATCTCAAGTGACTACGTTGGCCAATCGTCACATATCATCCCAGACCACACGGATTCCGATGTGCGGGGTATCATGCTGGCACGAAGGTGGGTTAGTTCTCCGCCAGACTTTCTCAAATCAAGTAACCACCACGCGATACATCGTACTCCATGTGATATACACAGTACATCGTACTCCGCGGACCCATAACATGGTTGGGGGTGCCTGCCATAGGTCTTATCTACCCCATACCAAGTGTAACCTTTATAGTCTCGAAAGCGCGTGGGAGTAACCTCAATACCAGGTCCTAGCCCCTCATGGCCTTGCTTGCCCCTGTTGGGTTCCCTGATCCAGGTCCTAGCCCCTCACCCTCACCCCACCTAAGAGGTCTGTCAGGCCTGTTGGGTTCCCTGGATGGATTATGTCAGGTCCTAGCCCCTCACCCTCACCCCACCTAAGAGGTCTGTCAGGCCTGTTGGGTTCCCTGAGTTAATCCGTATCTCTCACCACGGCCTCATACATACCACAGTGTGAAAACCAGCGCGAGCTACGCTCTAGCGCGAATTCATGCATCAAAACCAATCACTTCGTACGAGCAACGCTCTGGTACGGCATTTATGCATAAAATATGAAGAAACCATGTACGAGCATAGCTCCAGTACAGTTATATGCTTAAGAAAAACCACTCAAATCCACGTACGAGCGTGAGCTCCAATACGGTTTATAAACATCATCACAATTTAAATTCAAAGCGAGAGCTAAGCTCAAGCACGTTTCACACAAGTGAAAACATAGAAATCCAGCGCGAGCGAAGCTCTAGCGCGATTTATGTCATACAAATGAGATAGGCGGCTCATATACAATTTATCAATCCTGGCAATTCGGGTTTAGCACTCACAAATGCTTTTCCACAACAACAATACAATACTAGCCGACCTATCTACAAGCTTGCTTAAAACCAAGCAAATTCGTTTTGAAAAGCATCAAAACATTAGATTTATGCAATTATTAGCCTTACTATCCCATTTCATAAAATCCACTTCAAATCCAAAACCACCCATATACTCATCATCATTCACGGATACCATCAACATTTATTTTGAGCAATCATGCATTTCATAAAAACACCCGATATTCACCCACAAGTTCAAAGTACGAGCAGCTACCTCTATATACTCACAAAATTCCCTTACCTGGAATCGCGATGCGTGATTCCACTTCCTTAAGCTGCTTACTCGTACGGTTCGGTTCGTCTTCAACGAACTCTTTGGGACTGCACAAAATCGTATCCCGCATTATATTCGATCCATATAATGCAACCCTTGTGCTTGCTATAGTCAATTTAATCTATAGCCTCTATTAAAGCGTATTTGGCCTCGTTTCATTACTTTATCCATAACTCGAGTCTATGGATCTTCTTAGGCCTATTAACTTATTCAAAATCGATATTAAATCGACATTAAGCTCATAGTGTTCATATTCCATGAATCCCCTCACTATGGCATTTTTCAATCATATACATACCCATTTCCACAATTCCTCCAAACTCACAATGTAATCTCATTTAACTATTTAAAATCATAAATATTACCCTAATAACAACTTTAGCATGCCATAAATCATAGGCTCATTCAATCCCACATATCCTCACATTATACCCATTTTAGATTTCTAGGTCACACCAATTCCACTACATTCCTAGGTAGTTTATCCATCAATACTCATATAAATCAACTCCAAAATCAATTAAATAGCTAATGCATTTGGATTGGAGTGTTAGAATCTTACCAATATGATTTCTCTTCTTGCTCCAAATAGTAATGCCCTTAACTCCTTCAATTCCAAAGATGGGAAGATGCCCTCTCACTATGTTGTTCTTCTCTTTGATAGGAACAACTTTGCCTCTAATGATCTCTCTCCAAATCTCACTGAAAATGGTTGATTTTAGAGAGGGAAAATTAAGTTTTTGGGGTTGAAAATGGGAGGTTAATATGTTTTTCTGAGATTTCCAGATTTTCAGCTCTCCTTATATAGAAATAGCTTGAGGAGATCGATCTGGTCCAAGAGGAGATCGATCTGGTCCCTTAAAATCCCTCTTTTTCACGGCATTTTTAAGCCTGAGATCGATCTGTCGAAGCAATGAGATCGATCTGTCGAAGCATGAGATCGATCTGGTCCCAAACAGAGAGCTAAGGAGATCGATCTGGGTGCTTGAGGATCGATCTTTTCACTACAGAATGCTTGGCAGATCGATCTGGCTCCATTGGAGATCGATCTGCTCTATTCTTTCGCCCAAATAAGAGCATTCTGGCTCTTCCAGATCGATCTCTCATCCTATGAGATCGATCTGGACCTCATGTTTCCTAGATTTCCTGTCGTTTCATTGCTGCAACTCATACCAACACATCCTTAATCTATTACCATGGCCATTTTCTCATCCATCCACCTTTATAACTTGAAAATGGCATCCATTCATACCTTATGCACATTGAAACTTGTGTGCATTCATTGTATGTTCAAAGGTATGCTACATGAAACTAAATGGAAGCATAACTCCATTCCATTTTACCACACTACTCATCTTGAGTCTCAATCACATCTATCACTTGCTAGAACTCATTTCTTAGTATTCATACTCAATGAAACTTGTATGTACGTTACAATTTATATTACACATACATACATTGAATCCATGGACTTACATCAATCATATTTTACATTACAAGTCCATTCATATTATTTGATCCAATTACACACATTACCCTTATACATATACGGGGTCTTACATTCTCCCCTACTTCAAGGAATTTGGTCCTCCAAATTAGAACCAAGTCACTCTTCAAACAGTTGGGGGTACTTCTCCCGTATCAAGTTCTCCAATTCCCATGTGGCCTCTTCCGCCGTGTGGTGTTGCCAAAGTACCTTCACTAAGGGAATTGTCTTATTTCGCAACACTTTCTCTTTCCTGTCCAATATCTGAACCTGCTTCTCAACATACGTCATACTCTCATGAAGCTCCAACGGCTCATATCTTATCATGTGTGCCGGGTCCGGGTGATACTTCCGAAGCATCGAGACGTGGAAGACGTTGTGGAAATTTGTCAAGTCTGGTGGCAATGCCAACCTATATGCCTTATCTCCTACTCTCTCCAAAATCTCGAAGGGTCCGATATATCTAGGGCTCAGCTTGCCCTTCTTACCAAATCTCATAACACCCTTCGATGGTGATACCCTCAGAAACACCGACTCACCCTCATCAAACTCCAGTGGTCTTCGTCTTTTGAAAGTATAACTCTTTTACCGGCTCTGAGCTGTCCGTAATCTCTCACATATCAACTAGAAGTCCTCAGATGCCTGCTGCACTAAGTCCGGAGCAAAAAATCTGTCTGTCACCAACCTCTTCCCATCCAATAGGGGAATGACATCTACGCCCATATAATGCCTCATAGTGTGCCATCCCGATACTAGCATGATAGCTATTATTATAAGCAAACTCGGCTAACTGTAGGTGGTCATCCCAGGAGCCTCTAAAATCCAGCACACACGCTCTCAACATATCCTCGAGGGTCTGTATAATCCTCTCTGACTGCCCATCTGTCTGAGGATGAAAAGCGGTGCTAAAACTCAATCGGGTCCCCAGCGCTTCCTGAAAATGTTCCCAAAAATGGGAAGTGAAGCGGGCATCCCTATCAAAAACAATGCTCACTGGTACACCATGTAGCCGTACTATCTCTCGAATATACAGGTTCGCCAACTGACTCAGTGTATCGGTAGCTCTCATAGCCAAGAAATGGGCGGACTTAGTCAATCTGTCCACAATAACCCAGATGGCATCATGACCTCTACGGGTCCTCGGTAACCCCATCACAAAATCCATGGTGACATGCTCCCACTTCTAGGTCGGTATCGGTAGAGGCTGCAATAATCCTGCAGGCTTCTGATGCTCTACCTTCACTTGCTGACAAACGAGACACTTAGCGACATATTCCGCAATGTCTCTTTTCATTCCAGACCACCAATAAACCTTCCGAAGGTTTTGATACATCTTGGTACTTCTCGGATGTATCGTATATTTCGATGAGTGAGCCTCTGATAAAATCATTCTCCTGATCTCAGGATCCCTGGGAACGCATACTCTGCCTCTGAACCTCAATAAGCCATCAGCACTCTGCTCAAAATCAATACCCACACCTGTCTGTATCTGCCTCAGCCAATCGATACACCGTCGATCGCTCTGCTGGGCTTGCAGAATACGGCCAATCAACTCTGGCTCTAGTCTCAAACTAGCCATGATCTCAAGTCTCTCAGATCTAGGTGGGGTTACATCCAAACTGAGGTTCGCAAAGTGTTCTAACAATTCATGTTCCCGTACCATCATATAAGACACCAACCCAAGGTTCTTTCTACTCAAAGCATCGACAACTACATTTGCCTTACCCGGGTGGTACATGATTTCACAATCATAGTCTTTCAGGAGTTCGAGCCATCTCCTCTGTCTCATATTCAGCTCTTTCTGTGAGAACAGGTACTTAAGGCTCTTATGATCTGTGAACACCTGAAATTTCTCACCATAGAGATAGTGGCGCCATATTTTCAATGCAAATACTACAGCCGCCAACTCCAAATCATGTGTCGGGTAGTTCCTCTCATGATCTTTCAACTGTCTAGATCCATAGGCAACTACCTTCCCATCCTGCATAAGCACACAGCCCAGTCCCTGGTGTGATGCATCCGTATACACCGAGAATCCTCCTGAGCTGGTAGGAATGGTGAGAACTGGAGCAGTTGTCAATCGACGCTTAAGCTCCTCAAAACTCCTCTCACATGCCTCATCCCACACAAACTTAACATCCTTACGCGTGAGGCGTGTCAACGGAGCAGCTAGTCTGGAGAAACCCTCTACAAATCTTCGATAATATCCTGCCAATCCCAGGAAACTTCTGATCTCAGTAACTGTCTTGGGCTGTTCCCACTGCACAACTGACTCTATCTTGGATGGATCCACTGATACCCCATCCTTTGACACAACATGCCCCAGAAATGAGATCTGTTCCAACCAAAAGTTACACTTGCTGAGTTTGGCATACAATTCTCTCTCTCGGAGGGTCTGCAGAACTATCCTCAAGTGCTCCTCATGATCTTCCCTGGACTTGGAATACACCAAAATATCATCGATAAACACTATCACAAACTTGTCCAGGTATGGCTTGAATATATCATTCATTAATGCCACAAATGCTGCGGGAGCATTCGTCAATCCGAATGGCATCACCAAAAACTCGTAGTGGCCATAACGGGTACGAAATACTGTCTTGGGTACATCTCCACTCCTGATTCTCAACTGATGATACCCTGACCGCAGATCTATCTTAGAAAATACTTCGGCTCCCTGGAGCTAATCCAACAAATCATCGATTCTTGGAAGGGGGTGCTTGTTCTTAATAGTGGCCTTATTCAACAACCGGTAATCTATACACAGTCGGAGGCTTCCATCCTTCTTCCTTACAAATAAAACTGGTGCTCCCCAAGGTGAGACACTCGGTCTAATAAACCCCTTCTCCAGCAGCTCTTGCAGCTGTTTCTTCAGCTCTTCCAATTCTATCGGAGCCATTCTATAGGGTGGTTTCGATATCGGCTCTGTACCAGGCACTAACTCAATGCAAAATTCCGTTTCCCTTTCAGGTGGTAGTCCTGGTAATTCATCCGGAAAGACATCAGGGTAATCCGTAATTACGGGTATGTCCTTCAATTTCGGGTGTGCCTCATCTATATCGACCACATAGGCAATGAACCCTTCACAATATCCTCTCCATCGTTAGTAACATAAACCATCACTCCACATTCAATATTTATCATGAACAATGGATTTATCTCTAAAGCATTATGCATTTAAAATCATACTCCTTGATTTACAACAATCATACAAGTTTCATATCATTTCTTTTCATCAAAATTTATAATAAGATTGTCTAATCCTGAAAACATCAATGTTTTGGCATGACAATCCATCACAACACGATTGGTAGCCAACCAATCCATTCCCAAAATTACATCAAAATCATTCATATTCAATAAAATCAAATTGGCTATCATTTCCTTCCCCTCTATCCTTAACTTACAATCTCTACATACATGCTCAGTCAATTGACTCTCATTCATGGGTGTGGAAATCATCAACATTTTATCCATCAATGTTAGTTTCATATATTTCAACAATTTATGTGCAAAGGAAGGTGATATGAAAGAATGCGTGGCACCAAGATCAAATAATACCAATGCTTCTAAATCAAAGATTCAGATGGTACCTTTAATCACATCTGTCGAAGCATCTGCGGTGTCTTGATCCAGTGCATGTACTCTTCCTCTGCTCACACCCGCAGCTTGTTTCCCTTTCTCTTCAGCTGTAGCCCTCCTTCTAGGGGCCGCTGTCTCAACTGGAGCTCCCTCAGGCTCCTTGCCCTTCTGTGGGGCAACCTCAATAATCTCAGTGCAGAACCTCGATATATTTCCTGGCCTCCCACACCTAAAACATGAAACAGGGGGCACCTGACATGGCCTAGTCCCATGGTATCTCCCACATCTCCTACACTGATCCGTGGTAGGTCGTGGTCCTCCAATAGTTATACCCCTCGGCGCTGTCAAGGCTGGGTATACGGGAGGTCTGGCGGCTCTCTCCTGCACCTCCTCGATCTTAGGCCTCTTCTCGAAAAACCTTTGGCCACCTCTCTTGGCCACTCTTCCAAACCTGGATCTCTTCCGGTCTCTGTCCTTACTGACACTGATCCTTCCAAGCTCGGAGGCATTTCGCTCAAAGTCTTGCTCACATAACTGAGACTTATGTACAGCCTCCTCATAAGTCATAATGTCGAAGGGAGCTAGCTTAGTCTGGATGGCCAATCTCAACCCATCCATGAACTTCTGTATCTTTCGGGTCTCACTACCCATTGTGTCAGGGTCATACCTCCCCAATGACATAAACTTGGACTCATACTCGTCCACAGTCCGGTTCCCCTGAACCAAATTCATAAATTCCATCCGCAATTTCCTCTGTGCGGTAGCTGGGATGTACTGTCTCCTGAAGGCCTCTAGAAATATCTCCCATGAGATCTCAGAGTGTCTGGCCCTCAAAATAACCTCGGTGGACCTCCACCAATGCTCGGCCTCGCCTTTCAACATAAACACGGCAAAGGTAACCTTTTCACTTGAAGTGCATCGGAAAAACCTATACAGTTTCTCCATCTCATACACCCAATCCTCCGTAATCACTGGGTCCTTCACCCCTCTAAACACTGGGGGTTTCAGCATTTGAAACTCTCGCAACCTGCTCAAGTCGCAGTCATAACCCAAATCACTACCGCTCTGCTGTGGAGCGATAGGAGAAGCTGTATCCTGGGCTGGAGGTGGTGTAACTGTAGCTGTCTCAGCAGCATGAGGTCTCTCCGCCTCTGCAGCTGCCTGTTCAGTAGTAGGCTGTGCTGCGGGACCTTGTCTATCACCGGCACCCAATGCCTGCGTGACTATCTCCACTAAACTCTCGATACTCCGCTCTAACCTAGCGAAGCGAGCCTCGGTATCCTCTGCTCTCTCAGCAGGGTTCTGTGGAGCCTGCTCAGTCTGTGGCTCCGCACGGCTCTCAGGCCTACCTCTACGGCCTCTAGCACGTGCTCTCGCCCCTCTACCTTTGCGTGTAACTGGCATAGTGCCTAACTTCCTGTATTATAATAATTTATTAAGCTCTATCCATCACAGTATACACAGTTATATCTAAACAAAAGCACAGTACTATGGGGATGTACTTTCCTACATTTTATTAATGACTCACATCAGGCCAACGCAGCTCTGATACCAATCTCTGTCACGACCCTATTCTATTCTCTTTAACCGAAAATCACTGAAAATTTTTCGCGTTTTACTGTTACCTTACCCGGTCGTGAACTAACTCACCACACACTGTTGGGCTGTGAGTCAATAATAAACACCACATCTCATTCATTCTCAATTAATTAAAACGATGTCATACATGTGCATTTAATCGTGTACTTATACGAATACATGTTTTACTGACATCTACATCCCCCATAAGTACAACTCAAAAGAATACTGTGCTTTTACATTGTTTAGATACAAAAAGAATCACTGTGTATATACCTTTAAGCGATGGAGATGCAGCGGAGTCTAAAATACCACGCCTCAGTCCTCACTGGGCTACTATGCACGCTCTGTAGGGGGGAAAATAGAGTGGGATGAGCAACCACACGCTCAGTAAGGCAATAATGCAAGCATGGTAGATAACTACTCTATCTACATGCTGATAGTGTTATGCATAAATCATTTATGATAGGAGCATGAGGAATAAAACTATGCCATATGAGTATACATATATATCAGGTATCAAAGTCATGTAAAATTGGCATATAAAACATGGTAAAACATCATGTATAAATCATCTCATGCTCGATCTCATTTAAATTCATAAAAAGGGCAATTCATTAAGAAACCTGCTTTTTAAACTCACGTCGTAAAACTCTTTCTCATCACATCAACTCACAATCACAATCTCATTTCCGTTTCACAAATCAAATCCACGAGGCTCGACCCCTCCTTCGGGTCTACCTTAAACAATCACAAATCACACTTTGAGATTTAAAATCATGTGGTAGTAAGTAAATCAAGCAAGGAGACAAGTTACTATATCTCAAGTGACTACGTTGGCCAATCGTCACATATCATCCCAGACCACACGAATTTCGGTGTGCGGGGTATCATGCTGGCACGAAGGTGGGTTAGTTCTCCGTCAGACTTTCTCAAATCAAGTAACCACCACGCGGTACATCGTACTCCATGTGATATACATGGTACATCGTACTCCGCGGACCCATAACATGGTTGGGGGTACCTGCCATAGGTCTTATCTACCCCATACCAAGTGTAACCTTTATAGTCTCGAAAGCGCGTGGGAGTAACCTCAATACCAGGTCCTAGCCCCTCATGGCCTTGCTCGCCCCTGTTGGGTTCCCTGATCCAGGTCCTAGCCCCTCACCCTCACCCCACCTAAGAGGTCTGTCAGGCCTGTTGGGTTCCCTGGATGGATTATGTCAGGTCCTAGCCCCTCACCCTCACCCCACCTAAGAGGTCTGTCAGGCCTGTTGGGTTCCCTGAGTTAATCCGTATCTCTCATCACGGCCTCATACATACCACAGTGTGAAAACCAGTGCGAGCTACGCTCTAGCGCGAATTCATGCATCAAAACCAATCACTTTGTACGAGCAACGCTCTGGTACGGCATTTATGCATAAAATATGAAGAAACCATGTACGAGCATAGCTCCAATACAGTTATATGCATAAGAAAAACCACTCAAATCCACGTACGAGCGTGAGCTCCAGTATGGTTTATAAACATCATCATAATTTAAATTCAAAGCGAGAGCTAAGCTCAAGCACGTTTCACACAAGTGAAAACATAAAAATCCAGCGCGAGCGAAGCTCTAGCGCGATTTATGTCATACAAATGAGATAGGCGGCTCATATACAATTTATCAATCCCGGCAATTCGGGTTTAGCACTCACAAATGCTTTTCCACAACAACAATACAATACTAGCCGACCTATCTACAAGCTTGCTTAAAACCAAGCAAATTCATTTTGAAAAGCATCAAAACATTAGATTTATGCAATTATTAGCCTTACTATCCCATTTTATAAAATCCACTTCAAATCCAAAACCACCCATATACTCATCATCATTCACGGATACCATCAACATTTATTTGAGCAATCATGCATTTCATAAAAACACCCGATATTCACCCACAAGTTCAAAGCACGAGCAGCTACCTCTATATACTCACAAAATTCCCTTACCTGGAATCGCGATGCGTGATTCCACTTCCTTAAGCTGCTTACTCGTACGGTTCGGTTCGTCTTCATCGAACTCTTCGGGACTGCACAAAATCGTATCCCGCATTATATTCGATCCATATAATGCAACCCTTGTGTGAGACCCCGTATATGTAGAAGGGTATATATGTACATAGAAGTGTAAATAGAGTTGTACTATGAATTCATGAGTGAAGTATATGTGATGTAAGTCTATAAGTAATGTAAACACTTGTAATGAGAGTGGTAATCGTACATACAAGTTTCATTAAGTATGAATGTGAAGAAATGGACTTAAACATGTGGAGAATGTGTGTAGAATGGATTATGAGTAGTTTGGTAAAATGGAAGTAGAATTGCATAAGATGTGCACTTCCATTCTTGTTTATATTAAGTACCATTGGTCATACAAAGATTCTACACAAGTTTTAATGTGTATGAAGTGAGGATGGATGTCATCTTCAAGTCTCAAAGATGAATGAATGAGGAAATGATCACGGTAGCAAATTAAGGATGTTTGGTAAGTGTTGTTGCAGAGGAAATCTGGAAATTTTGAAGGGCAGATCGATCTCATGGGATAAGAGATCGATCTGGAAGAGCCAGAATGCTCTTATTTGGGCGAGAGAATAGAACAGATCGATCTCCAATGGACCAGATCGATCTCCTTAGCTCTCTGTTTGGGAGCAGATCGATCTCATGCTTCGACAGATCGATCTCATGCCTTGAAAGATCGATCTCATGCTTCGACAGATCGATCTCAGGCTTAAAAATGCCATGAAAAAGAGGGATTTTGAGGGACCAGATCGATCTCCTGTTGGACTAGATCGATCTCCTCAAGCTATTTCTATATAAGGAGTGCTGAAAATCAGAAAATTTCGGGAAAAACACAAACTTTCCACTTCCAACCCAAAAACCTAACATTCTCTCTCAAAAATCAACCATTTTCAGTGAGGTTTGAAGAGAGACCATTAGAGACAAAGTTGTTCCTAGCAAAGAGAAGAACAACATAGTTGGAAAGCATTTTCCCATTGTTGATATTGAAGGATTTAAGGGCATTGCCATTTGGAGCAAGAGGAGAAATCAAATTGGGTAAGATTCTAACACTCCAACTGTGGTACATTGTTTATTAAGTGATTTTGGAGTTGTTGGCATGAGTATAGATGGTTAGAAACTATCTAAATGCATTGGTATGATTTTGACCTAGAAATGGTTTAGTGTGAGAAAGTGAAATTAATGGAGATTAATGATGAATGAGATATGTAGAAATCATTAATAGTGATTGTGGTATGATTTTAAGATGTGGTTAGTGGATAAATTGTGAGGTTTACCTAAAAGAGGTAAAATGAGGGTTAAGGCATTTGTAAAATGCATAAGTAAATAATGTTGACTAGTGAGGTCAATTATGGGTTAAATATGTTAACTCAATCGATTTAATGAATGAATCGCAGCTTCCGAGTATACGTCGAGGTGAGTTGAGCCAAGAGCGTGAGAAGCTAAAAGGAAATGAGTCACACCAAGTAAATCGAGGTAAGGGAATTGTGTGGACTCTTAGAGATATTGTGCGCAGTTTGGGCGCATAAATGTTTTGCTAGAATGCATGAGATTAGGAAATGTTGTTGTTGAGTGGTTGAAGGGTAAAAGTTGGGAGTTTGAGAAATGTGCATGAAAACAAAAGCATATTTCTTTGGAAATCATGTTTTATTGCTTTTTAGCAAATGATTGGTAGGTTGGCTAACATTGAAATGATTTGCAAAAGAAATGAGTATGTTTTGGTTTTGATAACCACATTTTGCAAGTTTTGAGCCACCTACATGATTTCGTGAGTATGAAAGAGTGCAAGAGGCACTAGCTTTCACATGGATTTCATATTGTTTTGGCATTGTGCTTGAGTTTGTCTCGCACTGGATGCCCACCTTGCATGTTGCCGTGTTTGGAGCTTCGAGTAGACTTGGTGTCATATCGATTAAATAGGCTCACACGTGCATTGTTTTGAGACATGGCATGTTAAAACAACCTGATGAGCCCGAACGAGGGATAAGGGTTGGAGATTCACCTGATGAGCCCGAACGAGGGATAAGGGTTGGAGGAACAGCTGATGAGCCCGAACGAGGGATAAGGCTGGGGGTCCACGGAGTACGTTGTACCGTGCATGTAGCATGGAGTACATTGTACCGTGTTGTGATGTGATGTGCCGTCTTCGGACGAGATCTGCTATGGACCGACGGGTAGGATTTGACCCACCTCCCGTGTGGAAGCAGATGGTGGTGATATCCCGCACACCTGATCCGTGTAGCCGGTATCACAGGTTATGTACATAGGCCTTGAGGTTATTACCTATTGTTGAACTGCCTATCTCACATGTCTAATGCTATTTGAGAATAAATCCATGTTTGAAGTGATTGTGGTCAGGAAAGCCCGAGGGATGGGCTGGGACCTGACGTTGAATTGATTTGTTAATGGTTTTAAAGTGCACGGATGCATGATGTTTAATGCCATGCTTTATTGTGAAAATGCATGATGGTTAATGCCATGCTATTTGAGAAAAATGCATGATGGGTAATGCCATGCTTTTATTGTGAACTATGCATGATGATTCATACCATGCTTTGAGTTGAAATGTGCACTTAATTTTAATAGCATGAATGCTTTACATACCATTAACACAATCATACACTCATGTTTTGAGATAACAATGAATAAAATGCTTTTGAGCATGGCATCACGATCACGTAGATAGTACAGTATCTACCTGTTCGCATGATTGCCTTACTGAGCGTGTGGTTTGCTCACCCCCCTTATTTTCCCCTCTCTACAGAGATTTGAGTATAGATTGAGCGTGACTGGAGGCATTTCCTTTTTGGTAATCCGCTGCATCCCATCGCTAAAGGTATACACACTTGGATTATTTTGTATCTAAACTAGACATAGCACAGTAGCATTTTGTATGTAACTACTGGGGATGTAAAACAATGTAAACACATGTAACAACTCTGATATATATACATTTATACAAGTGTTTACTCATAAATAATGTTTCAAATTGAATTGGTATGGTGGAGTGAGTTAAACGTCGACACACAGCCCAACTGTTAAGTGTGTGGTTGTTCACGATCGAGGAAGGATGATTAAGGATTGATGCATGAAAATGCGAAAAATTTGTACGTATTTTGGTAAGTTGAGGGTCGTGACAGAAGTTGGTATCAGAGCCCGAGTTGGTTTGACGTGTGTCGTGTCTAAAATACTTAATAAGTGAAAAAAATTACATCCCCAAGTTACTGTGCTTGTTTAGATACAAATAGTGTATGTCGATGGGTTGACTAAGTAATTGGTTGTGAATGTAGGGAACTGAGTAAGTATGCCTAATACCAGTCGCGGTAGAGGGATGAGAGCACAGGCTCGAGGTCGTAGAGGTAGGCCTGGGGGTCGTGTTGAGCCGGGAACACACGAGGCTCAGGAGGATGTTGAGGTGGAGGTCGACGTTGAGCACGCTCCACAGGGTCCAGAGGAAAGGCCCGAGAGTACTGAGGCTCGCTTCGCAAGGATTGAGCGGAGCATTGAGATGATTTTGGAATTGATCACTCAATCTTTACCTGGAGTTGGTGGTAGACAGAGTCCCGCTACACAGGGTGATGCCGAGCAGGCAGCAGCTCCAGAGGCACGGGCAAGGCAAGCCCAAGGACCTCAGACGACAGATACCCCAGCCCCACAGGATGTGCCTACGCCGGTTGCTATGCCAGGCAGTAGAGGTTGGGGATATGGATGTGATTTGGATAGACTGCGGCAGTTCCAGAAGTTTGGACCGCCGTCTTTCAGTGGAGTAAAGGACCCAGTAGAGGCTGAGGATTGGATCAATGAGATCGAGAAATTATATGGGTTCTTTGAGTGCACTACTACCGAGATGGTAGCATTTGTCGCTTTTATGCTGAAGGGATCAGCAGAACATTGGTGGAAATCCACTAGGCCTATTTTGAGAGCCCGACAAACTGAGATCAGCTGGGATGTGTTTCTAGAGGCCTTCCGGAGACAGTATGTTCCGGATACCGCCCAGCGAAAGCTAAAGATGGCATTTTTAGGACTGACCCAAGGGAGCAGGACTGTGGACGAGTATGAGACTACTTTTATATCCCTGGGCAGATATGATCCCAACACGATGAGTAATGAGGTCGAGAAGATCCAAAAGTTTGTGGATGGATTGAGACCGGCTATCAGGTCTAGACTGGTTCCCCTAGATATATCGACCTATGAGGAGGCAGTGCGCAGGGCGCAATTTTGTGAACAAGATGTTGATAGAATCGCCTCAGAATTTGGAAAGGTTGGTAAGATGAGGGACAAAGATAAGAAGAGACCTATGATGGATAGAGGCTTCAGCTATAAAGGAAGTAAGAGATTCTCTGGAAAGAGGCCGAGAATTGATGAGATCCGGGAGAGGACAGTTGATACTCCCATGTATCCGGCTATTGCTCCAACTAAGGGAATCGTGATTGGAGGACCACGGCCTACTACAGAACAATGTGGCAAGTGTGGTAGGTACCATGGTACTCGACCATGTTATGGACCTCAGGTTGTATGCTTCAGATGTGGGAAGCCAGGGCACATAAGCAGAGATTGCCCCGAGATGATAGAGAGAGCCCCACAGAAGGGCAAAGAGCCAGAGAGAGCTCTAGTTGGTACAGCTGCTCCGAGGAGGAAGGCTACAGCTGAGGAAAAGGGGAAGCAAGCAGTGGGTGTAAGCAGAGGACGAGTGCACGCACTGGATCAGGATACTGCAGATCAGTCATCAGATGTGGTAAAAGGTACCATCCAAATCTTTGATTTAGAAGCTTATGTACTGTTTGATCCTGGTGCCACGCATTCCTTTATTTCGCCATCCTTTGCATGTAAATTGTTGAAGCATGTAAAACCCATGCTGCTTGATAAGATGTTATTGATATCTACCCCTATGAATGATAGTCAGTTGACTGAGCATATATATAGGGATTGTAAAATGAAGATAGGAGGTAAAGAGATGGCAGCCGATTTAATTTTATTAAACATGAATGATTTTGATGTGATCCTAGGAATGGATTGGTTGGCTGCCAATCATATTGTTATGGATTGTCATGCTAAAACCTTGATGTTTCCAAAGATAGACAATCTTGTAGTTAATTTTGTAAAATGAAATTAAAGAACATGATTTTTATAAGTGTGATGAGTACAATCTTGATACATGATGTATGAAAGATAAATTTGATTTCATTTATGCATGTGATGAGATGATTTATGATACTAATGGTGGAAAGAATAATGTGAAGGATTCATCGCTTTTGTGATTGAGATGGATAAGGCACGTCCGGAATTGGAAGACATACCAGTGGTTAGGGAATTTCTAGATGTCTTTCCGGATGAGTTACTAGGGTTACCTCCAGATAGGGAGATGGAGTTTGGTATAGATTTGGCACCTGGTACAGAGCCGACGTCTAAGCCACCATACAGAATGGCTCAAGTTGAGTTAGAGGAGTTAAGGAAACAATTACAAGAGTTGCTGGAGAAGGGGTTCATCAGGCCGAGCGTCTCACCTTGGGGAGCACCGGTTCTATTTGTAAGGAAGAAGGATGGAAGCCTCCGACTATGTATAGACTACCGGTTGTTGAATAAGGCCACCATCAAGAATAAGTATCCCCTCCCACGCATCGATGATTTGTTGGATCAGCTTAAGGGAGCGCAGGTCTTTTCCAGATAGATCTGAGATCAGGGTACCATCAGTTGAAGATACGAGATGGAGATGTACCCAAGACAGCTTTTCACACCCGGTATGGACATTATAAGTTTATGGTTATGCCATTCGGGTTGACGAATGCTCCCGCAGCTTTTATGTCGTTGATGAATGAGGTATTTCACCAGTATTTGGATCGATTTGTGATTGTGTTTATTGATGATATACTGGTGTATTCAAGGTCTAGAGAGGAGTATGAGAGGCATCTAAGGATAGTGCTACAAACCCTTCGAGAGAAGAAGTTGTACGCTAAACTCAGTAAGTGCGACTTTTGGTTGGAACAGATCTCTTTTTTGGGTCACATAGTATCAAAGGATGGAGTATCAGTGGATCCATCTAAGATTGAGGCCGTAGTTCAGTGGCAGAGACCCCAGACAGTGACAGAGATCAGAAGTTTCCTGGGTTTAGCTGGGTATTATCGAAGGTTTGTAGAGGGATTTTTGAGGTTAACTGGTCCTTTGACACGTCTCACGAGGAAAAATACAGAGTTTGTGTGGGACAAAAAGTGTGAAGACAGTTTTGAGGAGTTGAAAAGGAGATTAACTACAGCTCCAATACTCACCATTCCTACCATCTCAGGAGGTTTCTCGGTATATGCGGATGCTTCACACCTAGGACTGGGCTGTGTATTGATGCAGGATGGGAAGGTAGTAGCCTATGGATCAAGACAGTTAAAGGATCATAAGAGGAACTACCCGACCCATGACTTGGAGTTGGCAGCGGTGGTGTTTGCGCTGAAGATATGGCGCCACTACCTCTATGGGGAGAGATTTCAGATTTGTACAGATCATAAGAGCCTTAAGTACCTGTTCTCACAGAAAGAGTTGAACATGAGACAGAGGAGATGGCTCGAGCTGTTAAAGGATTATGATTGTGAAATCCTATACCACCCGGGTAAAGCAAATGTGGTTGCTGATGCATTGAGTAGGAAGCATCTCGAGATGGTATCATTCATGATGATCAGGGAACACGAGCTGTTGGAACAGTTCATGAACCTCAGTTTGGATATAACCCCGCCTGACGCTGATAGTGGATTTATGATAGCTAGCCTGCAGTTGGAACCGGATCTAGTAGATCGAATCCGACAGGCTCAGCGAGTTGATCAGCAGTGTGGTGATATTGTCGGGCAGATACAGAGGGGTATAGAGACGGACTTTGGGTTGAGTTCGGATGGATTGTTGAGGTTCAGATGTAGGATATGTGTCCCTGATGACGCAGAGATCAGAAGGTTGATCCTGACAGAGGCTCACTCATCGAAGTATACAATACATCCAGGGGGTACCAAAATGTATCAAAACCTTCGAAAGGTTTATTGGTGGTCGGGAATGAAAAAGCACATTGCTGAATATGTTGCTAAGTGTCTCGTTTGTCAGCAGGTGAAGGTAGAGCATCAGAAGCCTGCAGGGTTATTGCAGCCTCTACCGATACCGACATGGAAGTGGGAGCATGTCACCATGGATTTTGTGATGGGATTGCCGAGGACCCGGAGAGGTCATGATGCCATATGGGTGATTATGGATCGGTTGACGAAATCAGCCCATTTTCTAGCTATGAGAGCTACCGATACTCTGAGCCAATTAGCGAACCTATATGTGCGCGAGATAGTGAGGCTACACGGAATTCCAGTGAGCGTTGTTTCTGATAGGGATGCCCACTTCACTTCCCACTTTTGGGAACATTTTCAGGAAGCGATGGGGACCCAGTTGAATTTTAGCACCGCGTTTCATCCTCAGACAGATGGTCAGTCAGAGAGGACTATACAGCCCTGGAGGACATGTTGAGAGCGTGTGCATTGGATTTTGGAGGCTTCTGGGATGACCATTTGCCACTCGCAGAGTTCGCGTATAATAACAGTTTTCATACGAGTATCGGGATGGCACCATATGAGGCATTATATGGGCGTAGATGCCGTTCCCCTATTGGATGGGAAGAGGTTGGTGACAGACAGATCTTTGCTCCCGACTTGGTTAGACAAGCCTCTGAGGACGTCCAATTGATATGTGAGAGGTTACGGACAGCTCAGAGCAGGCAAAAGAGTTATGCTGACAAGAGACGGAGACCACTAGAGTTTGAGGTGGGTGAGTCAGTGTTTCTGAAAGTTTCCCCTTCGAAGGGAATTATGAGATTTGGGAAGAAAGGAAAGTTGAGCCCTCAATATATAGGGCCATTTGAGATACTTGATAAGGTGGGAGATAAGGCTTATAGGTTGGCATTGCCACCAGAGTTGGCAAGTGTGCACAACGTCTTCCACGTATCCATGTTGAGGAAATATCACCCGGACCCGGCACATGTGATAAGATATGAGCCTTTGGAGCTCAATGAGGGTATGACCTATGTTGAGAAGCCAGTTCGGATATTGGACAGAAAAGAGAAAGTGCTGAGGACAAAGACAATTCCCTTGGTGAAGATACTTTGGCAACATCACACTGTGGAAGAAGCCACATGGGAATTGGAGAATTTGATGCGGGCGAGGTATCCCGAGTTGTTCACAGAATAATTGGTTCCAATTTGGAGGACCAAATTTTCTAAGTGGGGGAGAATGTGAGACCCCGTATATGTAGAAGGGTATATATGTACATAGAAGTGTAAATAGAGTTGTACTATGAATTCATGAGTGAAGTATATGTGATGTAAGTCCATAAGTAATGTACACACTTGTAATAAGAGTGGTAATCGTACATACAAGTTTCATTAAGTATGAATGTGAAGAAATGGACTTAAACATGTGGAGAATGTGTGTAGAATGGATTATGAGTAGTTTGGTAAAATGGAAGTAGAATTGCATAAGATGTGCACTTCCATTCTTGTTTATATTAAGTACCATTGGTCATACAAAGATTCTACACAAGTTTTAATGTGTATGAAGTGAGGATGGATGTCATCTTCAAGTCTCAAAGATGAATGAATGAGGAAATGATCACGGTAGCAAATTAAGGATGTTTGGTAAGTGTTGTTGCAGAGGAAATCTGGAAATTTTGAAGGGCAGATCGATCTCATGGGATGAGAGATCGATCTGGAAGAGCCAGAATGCTCTTATTTGGGCGAGAGAATAGAACAGATCGATCTCCAATGGACCAGATCGATCTCCTTAGCTCTCTGTTTGGGAGCAGATCGATCTCATGCTTCGACAGATCGATCTCATGCCTTGAAAGATCGATCTCATGCTTCGACAGATCGATCTCAGGCTTAAAAATACCGTGAAAAAGAGGGATTTTAAGGGACCAGATCGATCTCCTCTTGGACCAGATCGATCTCCTCAAGCTATTTCTATATAAGGAGTGCTGGAAATCAGAAAATTTCGGGAAAAACACAAACTTTCCACTTCCAACCCAAAAACCTAACATTCTCTCTCAAAAATCAACCATTTTCAGTGAGGTTTGAAGAGAGACCATTAGAGACAAAGTTGTTCCTAGCAAAGAGAAGAACAACATAGTTGGAAAGCATTTTCCCATTGTTGATATTGAAGGATTTAAGGGCATTGCCATTTGGAGCAAGAGGAGAAATCAAATTGGGTAAGATTCTAACACTCCAACTGTGGTACATTGTTTATTAAGTGATTTTGGAGTTGTTGGCATGAGTATAGATGGTTAGAAACTATCTAAATGCATTGGTATGATTTTGACCTAGAAATGGTTTAGTGTGAGAAAGTGAAATTGATGGAGATTAATGATGAATGAGATATGTAGAAATCATTAATAGTGATTATGGTATGATTTTAAGATGTGGTTAGTGGATAAATTGTGAGGTTTACCTAAAAGAGGTAAAATGAGGGTTAAGGCATTTGTAAAATGCATAAGTAAATAATGTTGACTAGTGAGGTCAATTATGGGTTAAATACGTTAACTCAATCGATTTAATGAATGAATCGCAGCTTCCGAGGATATGTCGAGGTGAGTTGAGCCAAGAGCGTGAGAAGCTAAAAGGAAAGGAGTCACACCAAGTAAATCGAGGTAAGGAAATTGTGTGGACTCTTAGAGATATTGTGCGCAATTTGGGCGTATAAATGTTTTGCTAGAATGCATGAGATTAGGAAATGTTGTTGTTGAGTGATTGAAGGGTAAAAGTTGGGAGTTTGAGAAATGTGCATGAAAACAAAAGCATATTTCTTTGGAAATCATGTTTTATTGCTTTTTAGCAAATGATTGGTAGGTTGGCTAACATTGAAATGATTTGCAAAAGAAATGAGTATGTTTTGGTTTTGATAACCACATTTTGCAAGTTTTGAGCCACCTACATGATTTCGTGAGTATGAAAGAGTGCAAGAGGCACTAGTTTTCACATGGATTTCATATTGTTTTGGCATTGTGCTTGAGTTTGTCTCGCACTGGATGCCCACCTTGCATGTTGCCGTGTTTGGAGCTTCGAGTAGACTTGGTGTCATATCGATTAAATAGGCTCACACGTGCATTGTTTTGAGACATGGCATGTTAAAACAACCTGATGAGCCTGAACGAGGGATAAGGGTTGGAGATT
Source organism: Firmiana major (assembly GCA_033439115.1). Classification (NCBI taxonomy): domain Eukaryota; kingdom Viridiplantae; phylum Streptophyta; class Magnoliopsida; order Malvales; family Malvaceae; genus Firmiana; species Firmiana major. The sequence continues at coordinate 23,667,949 of CM065914.1, forward strand.
CTGCCAAACCAATTCGGGCTCTGATACCAACTTCTGTAAACAATCCCTTTTAAATAGCCATCTATCATATTATGTGAGAATGAATCGTGCTAGAGCCAGCTCGCACTGGGATTCATATGTTTTCCACATACATAGTGCTGGATTTTGATACGCACTAGATTTTCATGACATGCATGATAGAGTACTGGAGTTTTACTCGTACTCAGCTTTGAATGATATATGCATGACAGAGTGCTAGAGCGTTGCTCGTACTCAATTCTTCATGGTTTATACATGACATAGTACTGGGAGCTATTGCTCGTACTTGATTTTGATATTGTGCATAGCATAGTACTGGGAGCTATTGCTCGTACTTAATTTAATACATAAACTATGCATTGACCTAGTTGCTGGAGGTTTACTCGCACTAGAGTTGAGTTTTGTGAAGTGAACCAGTGTTTGAGCAGAGTGACGACTGTGAGTCGCACTCAAGACGCACACTGTATGTGATATGTAATACATGTTGAAACCCATGCCTGAGTCCTTGTGTGACTGTGTGTCATAGCTAGAGAGGATATCCGCATGAGGTTGATATAGACGTGGTATACTTATTTCCATAGTTTCGAGGGCTAAGTCCTATGGGAGGCACCCTGGCTGTGAGGGTCCACGGGTGTACTTTGTACCGTGTTTGGAACACGAGGTGTACGCTGTACCGTGTGTTACGTAGCTGGCAGTTGACATTGGACTGACCATCCTCCCGTTACAGCAGTGATTGCCGCACACTAGGATTCCGTGTCGCATGGGATCACTTTTCGGATATGATCATACTCCAGGATACTATTTGCATTTACCATAGAGTCTCACATGATATATCACATCGATTGACTGATTTAAACTGCGGACAGACCTGAGGGTCGGACTCCGATTTGTGTTGTGAATCATTTGATGCCATATTTATTGTGATTTAAATATACATGGCATGATTTACATAAAGGCATGATTTATATACAATGCATTGTTTTACACTACATGCCTATATTTGAGAAATAAAGCATGATTTCTGTACATGGGATTTATTCTGTACAAGTATATATATTATATTTCAAGACATGCTTTTAAAGTGAGTTAAGGAAATAATGTTTTCAAGGCATAGCACTATTTTGAGTAGATAGTGTGGATATCTACTTGCTTGCCTGATTTCCTTACTGAGCGCGTTATGCTCACCCCCTTTTCTTTACATCTCTCTACAGAGCGTCAGTAGAGCGAGAGTTATCGTGGGAGAGTGTCCCATAGTCCACTGCTAGTTCCTATCGATTCATCAGGTATACTTATTATGTACAGTTGTGTATCTAAACATAGAAACAGCACAGTGATGTATACGTTATATATTATGGGGAATGTAATTGTATTAGATTTTATAAAATCTTACATGTATAATAAAAGCAGCTACAGTCAGAATTAATATATTGACATGTATGTATGAGAATGGATATTATGGTAAGTGAAGAGTCTGACATCGAATCACAGCCCAACCATTGAAGAGGAGAAAAGGTATGTTAAAATGCGAAAAATTTATTATGGTTTTTCGTTAAAGTCAAGGATTGAAACTGGGGTCCTGACAACAGTACTGTGCATTACATATTTAGATACAAAACTATACAAATGTGTATACCTGACTCTCGATGGGAAGCAGTAGATACCAAGATTGCAAGTCCTTAGCCGCTCATTAACTACTGTGAGTGCTCTGAAAATATGGGAAAATAAGGGGGTGAGCAAACCACACGCTCAGTAAGGCAATTATGCAAGTAAGTAGATAGCTCCACTATCTACATGCTCATAATGCCATGCCCTTAAAATCCATTTCTTTTCATTAAAAGGTTACACACAAAATCATACATATTTCAATGCCATAGTTTATCAAAAACTATTTGTGCATATAGAAATCATGTACTTCATGCATCAAAGGCATTTTATGTGACATCCTTAAATCATACTTAGCATGAGGTAAATCAAAATCATGCCATGTAAAACAAATCATGAGAAACAATTCTTTTCATGAATTTATGATTAAAGCATGAAAAACTTATCATGCTACAGCATTTAAATCATTTCATTTAAAACTGCAGTATAAACTAACCCCTCAAGGTTAACCATTTCATAATTCACTTTCAAACTCATAAAACAATTCGTTATAAAATTTTGTTAAAACTCACAAAATCGGGGGCCTGACCCCTCCCTCGGGTTTACCCTGGTCTATCGAGACCACAAGTTATATCATGTGAGACATGTAGGTGACGATATCAGTAACATCAAGGAGTATGGCCATAACCTAGTGATCCCTGGAAACATGGTACCTAGTGTGCGGGGTATCACACCTGAAACGGAGGTGGGTCAATCCTGTCGCCAGAACAACATAACATCAAGATTATGAGGGCAAGGCTTGCTGCCTCATGGCTAATGCCACTCCACTCCAACAATCCCCATGGTACAACGTACTCCGTAAACCCAAGCTCAGTCAGGGGTGCCTGCAATAGGTCTTATCCACCCATACCATCTCTGCCTCAGTATGCACGTGTGGGCATATCATCTCACTGTGACACACAGTCTACAGGAGGCTCTAACACGGCTATATGCATGTCATATAAATCCCTGTGCGAGCGAAGCTCAAGCACGTCTCCATGCATATTCATGATATCAGAAAATCTCATGCGAGTGAAGCTCTAGCACGGTTTCATAAAAATCAGTAAAACCTGCTTACGAGTAACACTCCAGTACGACTTTAAAATGAGTTATAAATTCATATAAAACTTCATGCGAGCAAGCTCCAGCACGCTGTTATGCATCAATAAATCAAATATCGTGTGAGTTGCACTCCAGCACCTCTCATGCATGTCAAATCATTAAAACTAGTGCAAGCAATCGCTCCAGCACCTTTTATGCATATAAAATCAAAACAAGTCAAAACAGTCAAAAATAGAGTGCGAGCTAAGCTCTAGCACCTCTCATGCATTTCACAATAGTAAAATAAGTGCGAGCAACTGCTCTTGCACATTTCATGCATATGATGTCACACAAGTCGGCACGAGCAACCGCTCAAGCACGTTTTATGCACACTCACAAACTCAGATATAGTGCAAGCTATGTGCCAGCACTATCTGTTTCCATTTAAACTTGATAGTTGGCCCATTTTTCAAATAATTTTCATTTAAATCTTAATAACACTTACGTAGTGTTATATTGTGAAATTTATGCAAATACTGGCCAATCTATTGATTTGCTTTGCTTAAAACCTAAGAAAATTTCTTAAATCAGAAAATTCCTTAAATCATGCATTTCATACATGTCATGCTTTCACCACCCTTAGGTGAATTCCCTCAATAGGGGTAAAATAGTCTTTTCATATTTCGAGTCCTTAAAATCATTAATTTATTTCTAGGACCTTTATACGTATTCAGTGTATACATACATATTCAGTGTATAGAAAAACTATTAAAATACACGTAGCTATCTCTAGCTACTCACACAATTCCCTTACATCATTTTTTTGTACAGTTTGACCTTTAAACTGATGTCTCGTCATGCAGTCCGATTTGCTCTCAATCAAATCTTCGAAACTATGTATAAATATACATCAGGTCAAATATAATACAATTAATTGTATTTCATATTTGATGGGCTTAATTTAAATTATTGGGCCCGTTTATCCATATTGGGCCCGATTGTACCATAATGGGTCTTAATCGACCTTAAGCCCGTTTTTCACTTACTATTCATATTATCGAGGCCTATTGGGCTCATTGGGCCTATCAGTATTTATTGAGCCTCGTTCTAAACTCTCAGATAGCTTAATGAATTATTTACGACAATTTATCTCTAATTCCATAATTTAATTCATTTAATGCGAAAATTAAATTCGTAATTTATGCGGTAAATTTCTAACATGTATAACGATGTAAATTATCGTAAATAAGGGTTACTTACCCGAGATTCCATGATAGTACGCAAATCGAGCTGACTCGAGCTCTCGTTTGACATCAATTGTCGAGCTACACAATTATATATTTTTTTAGGTCAATTTTTAGTCGAATATTAATCAAATTAAATATTCTGAAATTTAAATTGGTCAATTTTCACCGCTTACTGACTTACTCGTAACTCGATTGCATCACTGGAATTTTTCCCCAATTTTTCCTCTTTTTCTTTTTCCCTTCTTTTTCTTCTTTTCCTTTTCTTTTTGGCTGAACCAGTCCGATCCGATTTAGCATACCGTCACTGCTCTGAATAGGCCATACCAGTTCAGGCCTCATTTTATCGTTCTGGCACCGTTGTGCGATTCCAGTGCCGTTTGGCGCGTCATCGTCTGGGCTTCCATCATAAGGCCTCTGGGTGGCTTGAATCAGCGTCGATGGTCGTCGATCTAGGCTTCTCTCCAGTGGCCTCTCCCCTCATTTTCGATGTTCTCCGGCATTGTCGGCGCGTGTGCTAGCAGCTGGTGGTTCCCACGAGGCTCGTCGCCCTTCGTCGGCCCTCGCCGGGGGTCCCTGGTCGCAGATGGCCGTCGGCTGGAGGGAATCGTTCTTCCTCGATTTCGGCTCCTTCATTTCGCCATTTTCTTTTCCTTTCTGCATAAATCGCATTTCGCGATTTCTTTTTTTCATTTACTTTATTTATTTATTTATAATTTATTTTTAATATTATTTTAATCCATTAAAATATTCAATAATAATCCAAAATATCCTAAAAAATTTATATTTTATTCATTTATTCAATAAATGAATTTATCGGTCTTATTTCATCTTTTCGGTATATTTTTCGATTATTTTCGGGATTATTTTTCGAAGTAAAAATTTTGATATGATTCCTATAAATTCATATCTTGATCAATTAAACCTAAAATTTAATTATTTCTTCGTTATTGATCAAGATTTCTCAATCCCATATTTTTAATGAAATTTTCTTGTCACGATAAATACCGAATTTGATCTTTTGACCGTTTTACCCTTGCACGTGTTCGGGACTACCATTTCAATCCTTCATTTGATCTTTTCTCATTTCGTGTTTTAAATAAAAAAGGGTCTTACAATTTGGGAGTCTCAGTTTAGATGTGATCCCTTCTGCTACTAACGCCTATTGTGTGATAGCTAGTCTAAGATTGAAACAAAATTTGATTGACTGGATCAAACAAGCTCAGTGAATTAATCGCTTCTGTATTGATATGGCTAGTCAGATTTAGATAGGTACCAATGTCGACTATGTGTTGAGCACTGATGGACTACTAAGATTCAAAGGGAGAGTGGGTATTCCAAATGATTAGCCACATACTCTGCTATGTCTCTCTTCATTTCGGACCACCAAGTGTCTGGTGTGTCAGTAGGTTAAGGTAGAGCATAAAAAACCTGTAGGGTTATTGTAGCCTCTACCTATACCGACATGAAAATGGGAGCATATCATAATGGATTTTATCATGGGTTTACCAAGGACCCGATAGAACCATGATGCCATTTGGGTGATTGTGGATAGATTGACGAAGTCAACTCACTTCTTAGCTATGAAGGCTATGGATACTCTGTGTGCATTCGTGGATTTGTATGTACGAGAGATTGTGAGGCTAAATGGTGTTCCAGTAAGTATTGTGTCTGACAGGGATTCCCGCTTCACTTCCCACTTTTAGGAACCTTTTCAGGATGCCATAGGAATGCAATTGAGTTTTAGTACAGCTTTCCATCCTTAGTCAGATGGTCAGTCAGAGAGAACCATTTAGACTTTGGAGGATATGTTCGAGCTTGTGTGATGGACTTTAAGGTCTCCTGAGATGACCATTTAACATTACCCGAATTCACCTATAGCAATAGTTATCACTCAAGTATTGGGATGGCACCGTATGAAGCATCATATGGCCATAGGTGTCAATCTCCGATTGGATGAGAATAAGTGGGTGACCGAAAGATATTTGCTCCCGATTTAGTGAAGCAAGCCTATGAGGATCTCCTGTTGATATGTGAGAGATTGAGGACAGCTCAGAGTAGGAAGAAAAGCTACGTAGATATGAGACAACGACCATTAGAGTTTATGACTAGTGAATCAGTGTTTTTGAAAGTTTCCCCCTCCAAAAGGTATCATGAGATTCAGGAAGAAACATAAGTTGGCTCCTTGCTATATTGGACCATTTGAGATCTTAGATCGAGTGGGAGACAAGGCTTATAGGTTGGTGTTGCCACTCGAGTTAGTGAGTGTACATAACGTCTTCCACATTTTGATGCTTCGAAAGTATCATCCAGACCCGACACATGTGATTCAACATGAGCCATTAGAGCTCATATAGGATATGTCTTATGTAAAGAAGCTGATTCGAATATTGGACTGAAAGAAGAAGGTCTTACGGTCTAAGATGATCTCTCTAGTTAAGGGTATCTAGTAGTACCACACTTCAGAGGAAGCTACGTGGGAATTAGAGGGATTGATGCAAGAGAAGCATCTTGAGTTGTTCAAGGATTGACATGGTTCTAATTTAGAGGACCAAATTTTCTAAGGTGGGGAGGAATGTGAGACCCAAAATTCAGTGTCATTATTTTAGAAGTTGTCATTATAAACATGGATTCATGTAATATTGATCAATAAAGAAGAAATAATTGAATTCCAAGTCCAATTGATCAAGATATGAATTGATTGTAATAACTCAAAATTTTTCCACCTCAGGAATATGGAAAAGTATTTCTAAGAAAATAAAAAATAAATAATAATGTCTATATGTATATATAAATAAATTAAATAATATATATATATATATTAAGATATTTATGTATAAGATATTTGTTATATATAATATAATATATTATATTAAAATTTTTATATATAATATTCTATATAAAACAAAAAAAGCGTGAAAATCGCGCAAGGGGTCGGAAAACCCGATCCTCCCGAAATTTCTCATTGGCGAGGACACAAAGGCAGAGGGCACGAGAGGTGACTAGCGAAAGGATGACCGGCACCGGGATAGTGCATGAAAGCCGCCACGCGCCTGGAATCGCCGGTGATGAGGAGATTGAAGGGGGAAAAGCCAAAAGGGAGAATAAGAGAAATTAGTGAGCTCGATGCCGATTTGCCCAGCCCTAGGCCAACCGAAGACTCCTTTGGCGAGGTCGAACCACGTGGAGGAAGAACAGCCCGAGAACCAATCGACAGCGCCGGGATGGCGAACGAAAAGACTGAACCAATTTAGATTGGTTCAGTAAAAGGATATAGGTTGAACCAATTCGAACTGGTTTAGGCAGAAAACAAAAAGAAAAAAGAAAAAAAGGAGAAACATTTGTTGATGCCTCGGGTTACGGAGAAGCCGATAAGCGATCAAAATTGATCGTTTTAATTTTTGCAAAATTCATTTGAATTTATATTTGAGCAAAATTAACTAGTTTAAATATATAAATGTGTAGCGCGATAATAGGCGATGAACGTGAGTTCGACCAAGCCTCGATTTACATGCCATCACAGAATCTCGAGTAAGTAAAACCCACTTGCTACATCTGTATGATTATACTGGTTAAATTTAACCACATAAATTACAGAGTAATTTCCGTATAAATTGTTTTATGTCTTAGTATTGAATCATGGCCAACAAGTGTTCGACGTAATGTCAAAATGAAACCGAATGGGTAATGGCCGACCACCATGGGCCGAATCCAAGCCATGGATAGCCCAATTAGTGTTAATGGGCCTAATGGGCCCAATAGGCTTTAATGGAATAAATAAGGAAGTGAAAATGGGCTTAAGATAGAGTTAGGCCCATTAAGTTGAATAAAGCCCAATACAAGTATTCAGGCCCAATACTTTAAATGAACTATATAGGAGGTGGAATACAGGTTAATAAAGTTGATTGATGTGATTGATGATTATCTACAGCTCTCGAAGATATATTTGGAGCCAGATAGATGGATATACGGAAAGAGGAAAATGTGAAAAGTGCATTCGATGGGATTCCAGGTAAGGGATCTATGCTAGCTCTTAGACATAGTTTTACTTATTTTTATCATCATTTGCATGCACTTAAATTTCGTATAGAGTAAATATATGAGATTTTTGGATAGTAACAAAATATGGGAACTTGTGAAAAAATGAAAAATGCACAAACTGCATGATTTCAGCTATTTTTGTTTGAAAAGTGGTTTTGTGAGGGTGAAATGATAGACTGGCTCATGACTTTTACTGTATGCATTAAATTGCACATTTTTCTAAGTTAAACATGCTTGAGTGGAAGAAAACCCATGAATGGATTACCATTCGAGAGAATTTACCCCTCTGCTTTGTTGTGCACTGCTTTAAGTGCTTAACTCAATCGTGAGTACCATATTCATCAGAATCGAGCCTTCTATCTATTTTCTATGTGAAACAGTGTTGGAACTATAAGGTTGACTGTGAGTTATGTAGACTTGCTTGAACTGGATTTTGATAAACTATGCTTGAGCCCTCGTGTTAACTATGTGTCAAACTGACTTACTCGACTAGATTTTGAGACAAGCTATGGTTGATGATTTTAAATTGAGGTGATGAGCTTTTGTCTTAGGCAACCTACAACAATGTGACAATGATTTTCAATTGAGGTGAGGAGTCTCCGACTCAGGTAATCTACAACTGTGTGATAATTGCATTATGGTTCATGGAGTACGTCGTACCGTGTAAACAACATGGAGTATACTGTACCATGCCACCATGTGATGTGATGTGATAGTTTTTGGACTCGAGCATGATATGTCTTGCTTTGATTTGTGATAGTCCTCAGACTGGATGGCCTATGGGTAGATTAATCCCCTCCTCAGGCTTATAGACACCCTTGCACACCTAGATAGCTTAGGGTCTTTGACTTTGGCCAAATGTCACCTATATTGTGTGTAGATCCCTGCCTAGTATCATCTGTTTTATTGGATTCTGTGATGAAACTAGGTGTGACTTTAATGTGATTAAATGTGAAGTTTTCGTATAGAACTGTTGTCACGCCCCGGAAGCGAGAAAAATATGGCTAATTTAAAAATTTTTATCCAATTTCTAAGTTGTGTGTCGTGTCCTTGTCTAGTTTTAAACCTCTTTTATTTTAAAAATTTCGGCAGCATAACAGCTGCATTATGACTTAACACAGCCTGCAGAGTTTGAAACGCAGTTTATATTATTCAACCCACATCCTCAATACTTTTCATTCATATCTCAGAATCATATAACAACAAAATATATCCATTCATTTATATTGCGTAACTAAGACTCTGTATACAATCATTTACATCTATTACATCCCAAAAGTTATATACAATAGTGTCCATGCATTACATCATGTCTGGAATACAAAGTAAGTCAATACCTCTTAGCTACAAAATGTACTGTGGAAGGGTCAGACTTCTCCGTTTGCGACCTCAGTAGCTCGCGTGCAGTAGTATCACTGTAAATAATCTGGAAGATGGAGAGGAAGGGGGTGAGTTTTTCAGATTGAGTAAGAGATACATTTAAAATAGCTTTAAATACTCAAAATCAGGTAAAACTTGTGGTTTTACTAATCATCATAAACATGGGCTGTAGTTGTCACGACCCATTTTATCCAATTCATCTAAAAGTCACTACGAATTTTTTTGCATTTTCCTTTCCTTACCTGGTCGTGAACTAACTCACTGCTACACCGTTGGGCTGTGAGTCAATAATAAACATCAGTCAACATTCATTCTCAATTAATTCAAAAGAAGTGTCATTCATTGAAAGTTAAATTATACATGACACGTTTTCTAACTTTTACATCTCTCACATTACAATATAATTGATTACTGTGCCTTTACATGTTTAGATACAAAAAGAATCCTTGTGTGTAGACCTTTCGGTGATGGAAGCAGCAGATGTCTAAAATGTAACCCCGCAGTCCTTACTTGGCTATTATGCACGCTCTGTAGAGGGCGAAAGTAGAGAAGGATGAGCAACCAGACACTTAGTAAGGCAATAATGCAAGCATGGTAGATAACTACTTTATCTACATATTGATAATGTTATGCATAATTCGTTTATAGTCGGAGCATGAGGAAATAAATCTATGCCATATGAATATATATATATCATGTACAGAAACATGAAAAACATGTATGCAAAATATGGAATCATCATCATGTAAGACCTCCCATGCTCGTCTTTATCAATCTCATCATAAAAGGGAAATTCATTTAGAAGCATCCTTTAAAGTTAATCTTTTCCTCAAGACACAAAAAATCTTATCACAATCATTTCTCAACCAAAATCCCACTAGGCTTGACCCCTCCCTTGGGTCTACCCTGGAAAATCAAAATCACACTTATGCATAGAAATCATGTTCTACTATGTAAAAATCATGTGAGGCAGGTCGCTATATCTCAACTGACTATGTTGGCCAACTATGTCATAATTCGTCATAGATCACACGCATCCAGGTGTGCGGGGTATCGTGCTGGTACGAAGGTGGGTTAATCCTTCGCCAGACTTTCTCATTACATAATCACCATGCGGTATATCGTACTCCATGTGATATACATGATACATCGTACTCTGCGGACCCATATCATGGTTGGGGGTGCTAGCCGAAGGTCTTATCTACCCCATACGAAGAGCTTTCTGTACCCATGTAAGAGAGCCTCCCTCCAGAATAGAGCATCCCTCCTCCTCTGGCTTGAGGATGTTGTGCTTGAAGATCTTACCCTAAGAGAGCTTCCCCACCGAACAGAGCCTCCTCACCCTATCTAGCTTGAGGATGTAGGGCTTGAGGATCTTACCGTAAGAGAGCCTCCCTACCGAACATAGCCTCCCCGCCCTCTCTTGCTTGAGGATGTAGGGCTTAAGGATCTTACCTACTTCCACAGCACCATATGTACCATTGTGTGAAAACTTGTACGAGTAAGCTCTAGCACAATGCATGAATCATAGCTAAACCACCTCGTACGAGCAACGCTCTGGTATGACATTTATGCATCAAATCATGAAGAAACCACGTATAAGCACACCTCCAGTATGGTTATATGCATAAGAAAACCACTCGAAATCCACGTACGAGAAGAAGCTCGAGTACGGTTTATAAAACATCATTAAAATTTCCAAATCAAGGTGCAAGCTAAGCTCCAGCACGTTTCATACAAATGTAGGCATCAAAATCTAGTGCAACCGAGGCTCCAGCGTGATTTATATCACACAAATATGATAGGCGGCTCATACACAATGAAAAGAATCCCAAAATCGGGTTCAGCACCTCACAAGTGCTATTTCATGAAATCATTCAAACACTAGCTAGCTTATCCACTAATTTGTTCAAAACCAAGCATGGTGTTATGTGATTTCAAACACATGATTTATGCATTTATTAGCCTTACTATCCATTTTTATAATAATCGTTTCAAAACCAAATCTCATACATACTCAAAGCTATTCGCATACATCATCAATCATTTTCTCAAGCTGTCATGCATTTCATAAACACCCTATATCCACCCACAAAATATGAGCAACTACCTCTATATACTTACAGAATTCTCTTACCTGGAATCGCGTCGCGTGATTCCACTTCCTTAGAGCTGCTTACTTATGTGGTCTGATTCATCTCCACGAACTCTCAAGAACTGCACAAAGTCATATATCACATCAATTTAGTTCATATAACTCAACTCTTGGGTTCGCTATAGTTGATTCAACCTATAACCTCTATTAATCCTTAAAAGGCCTAGTTTTTATCGTTCTACTCATACCTCGAGTCTATTGATTTCTTTTAGGCCTATTGATTCATACCCAATCAGTTTCAAATCGATATTAAGCTCATAGTGTTCCTATTTCATCAATTTCTTCACTATGGCCTCTTATCAAACATCTTACATGCCCATTTTCATAGTTTCTCTAAACTTACAATGTGGCTTCATTTAATCATCTTAATTCATTCACATTACTTCAACAACAACTTAGTATAACTCATAATTCATCAACTCCTCCAAACCACATTTTCTCACACTAGACATAATCTAGGTTATAAGTTTTCCATTATTTTCTAGATGGTTTCTATCATAAATATTCATACCAAGCTACTCCAAAATCAATAAATAGACAAGTGTACTTGGGCTAAAGTATTAAAACTTACCAATCCAAATTCTCTTCTTGCTCCAAATGAAAATGCCTCTTGCTCCTTCAATCCAACTAATGAGGTTTTGATTTCAAAATATGTTGTTTTCCACTTGGATTTGAACAAATTTCTATCAAATAGCTTCCCTTAAATTCTTATTGGAAATGGGTTGATTTTAGAGAGATAATTCTAGGTTTTGGGTGGAGAAATGGAAAGGAAAGGTTAAATTTCATGATATACGAATTTCAACTGCTCTTTTTATAGAATAGCTTGATGAGATCGATCTGTTTAGGGTAGAGATTGATCTTACCCCCTTAAATCCCTCATTTTCACGGCATTTTAAGGCATGAGATCGATCATTCGAGGCTTGAGATCGATTTGCTCCAACCCGAGACCTAAGGAAATCGATCTGTATGCATTGAGGATCGATCTCTTTATTAGAGAATATTTAAGAGATCGATCTGGCCTCATTGGAGATTGATCTGCCATGTTCTATTACTCGAATAAAAGCATTTTGACTTTTCCAGATGGATCTCTCATCCTATGAGATCGATCTGGCCTTCATATTTCCAGATTTTTCTGTATTATTCTGCAGCAACTCATACCAAACTTCATACATTTTGCTGCTATAGTCATTTTCTCATCAAACCACCTTTAAGACTTGAAAATGACATCCATTCCTACTTCATACTCATTAAAACTTGAGCGCATTCATTGTACAACCAAAGGTACACAATACAAAGCCAAAAAGAGGTACAACTTCATTCCATTTTACCACACTACTCATTTTGAGTTCTAATCACATTTATCACTGGTAAAAGTCAATTTCTTAATATTCATGCATAATGAAACTTGTCCGTACATCACAACTCTTATTACAAGTGTGTACATTGAATTTATGGACTTTACATGCTAATGAACTCATAAAGTTTACATTTGAAAATATGGGTCTTACAATCCTCCCCTCATTCAAGGAATTTGGTCCTCCAAATTAGAACCGAGTTACTCCTCAAAAAGTTGGGGGTACTTCTCCCGTATTAAGTTCTCTAATTCCCATGTAACCTCTTCCATCGTGTGATGTTACCAAAGAACTTTCACCAAGGGAATTATTTTATTCTGTAACACTTTCTCTTTTCTTTCCAATATCTAAACCGGCTTCTTAACATATGTCATACTCTCATTGAGCTCCAATAGCTCATGCTTTATCACATGTGCGGGGTCCGGGTGATACTTTCGAAGCATAGAGACGTGGAAGACGCTATGAACATTCGCCAAGTCTGATGGCAATGCCAACCTATACGCCTTATCTCCCACTCTCTCTAAAATCTCGAAAGGTCTAATGCACCTAGGGCTTAGCTTGCCCTTCTTACCAAATCTCACAATACCCTTCGAAGGTAAAACTCTCAGAAATGCTGACTCACCCACATCAAACTCTAGTGGTTTCCGTCTCTTGTCCGCATAACTCTTTTGCTGGCTTTAAGCTGTCCGTAATCTCTCACATATCAATTAGACGTCCTCAGATGCCTGCTGTACTAAGTTCGAAGCAAAAACCTGTCTATCACTAACCTCTTCCCATCCAATGGGGGATCGACATCTACGTCCATACAGTGCCTCATAAGGTGCCATCTCGATACTCGCATGAGAGCTATTATTATAGGCGAACTCAGCTAACTATAGGTGATCGTCCTAGGAGCCTCCAAAATCTAGCACACACACTCTCAACATATCTTCCAGGGTTTGTATAGTCCTCTCTTACTACTCATCTGTCTGAGGATGGAAAGCCGTGCTAAAACTTAAGTGGGTCCCCATTGCTTCCTAAAAGTGTTCCCAGAAATGGGAAGTGAAGCGGGCATCCCTATCAGAAACAATGCTCACTGGTATATCATGTAGCCATACTATCTCTCGAACATACAGGTTTGCCAACTGACTCAGAGTATCAGTAGCTCTCATAGCTAAGAAATTGGCTGACTTAGTCAATCGATCCGCAATAACCATATGGCATCATGACCTCTGCGAGTCCTCGACAATCCCATCAGAAACTCCATCGTAGAGGCTGCAATAATCCTGTAGGCTTCTGATGCTCTACCTTCACCTGCTGACAAATGAGACACTTAGCGATATATTTTGTAATGTCTCTCTTCATTCCAGACCACCAATAAACCTTTCGAAGGTTTTGATACATCTTAGTACTCCCCGGATGTATCGTGTACCTCGATGAGTGAGCCTCTATCAAAATCAGTCTCCTAATCTCAAGATAATCGAGAACACATACTCTCCCTCTGAACCTCAATAAGCCATCTGCACTTAGCTCGAAATCAATACCCACACCTGCCTGTATCTGACTCAACCAATCGATACACTGTCGATCGCTCTGCTGAGCCTGTCGAAAACAGCCAATCAACTTAGGCTCTAATCTCATACTAGCCATAATCTTAACTCTCCCCGATCCAGGTAGGGACACATCCAAACTGAGGTTAGAAATTTATTCCAACAACTAATGTTCCTGTACCATCATATAAGACACCAACCCTTGGCTCTTCCTGCTTAAAGCATCGCAACTACAATTGCCTTACCCGGGTGGTACATGATTTCACAATCATAATCCTTTAAAAGTTTGAGCCATCTCCTCTGTCTCATGTTCAGCTCTTTTTGCAAGAACAGGTACTTAAGGCTCTTATGTTTTGTGAAAGCTTGAAATTTCTCTCCATACAAGTAGCGGTGCCATATTTTTACAACAAACACCAGGGCAACCAACTCTAAATCATATGTCGGGTAGTTCCTCTCATGATCTTTCAACTATCTAGATCTATAGGCAACTACCTTCCCATACTGCATAAGCACACAGCCCAGTCCCTGGTGTGATGCATCTGTGTACACCGAAAATCATCCTGAGCTGGTAGGAATGGGGAGAACCAATGCAGTGGTCAATCGATGCTTAAGCTCCTCAAAACTTCTCTTACATGCCTCATCCCATACAAACTTAACATCCTTACGCGTGAGGCGTGTCAACGGAGCAGCTAGTCTAGTGAAACCTTCAACATATCTCTGATAATACCCTACCAATCCCAGAAAACTTCTGATCTCAGTAACTGTCTTGGGCTATTCCCACTGTACAACTGCCTTTATCTTAGATGGATCCACTGATACCCCATCCCTCGATACAACATGGCCCAGAAACGAGATCTGCTATAACCAAAAGTTACACTTATTGAGTTTGGCATATAGTCCCTTCTTTCGAAGGGTCTCTAGAACTATCCTCAAATGCTCCTCATGATCCTCCTTAGACTTTGAAAAACCAAAATGTCATCAATAAACACAATCAAAAAATTATCCAGGTATGGCTTGAATACATCATTCACCAGTTCCATAAATGTTGCAGGGGCATTTGTCAATCCGAATGGCATCACTAAAAACTTGTAATGGCCATAACGGGTACAAAATGCTGTCTTGGATACATCTCCACTCCTGATCCTCAACTGATGGTACCTTGACCGTAGATCTATCTTTGAAAATAATTGGGCTTCTCAGAGCTAATCTAACAAATCATCGATTCTTGGAAGGGGCTACTTGTTCTTAATGGTAGCCTTGTTCAACAACCGGTAATCTATACACAGTCAGATACTTCCATCCTTCTTCCTTACAAACAGAATCGGTGCTCCCCAAGGTGAGACATTTGGTCTAATAAACCCCTTCTCTAGTAACTCTTGTAGCTGTTTCTTTAGCTCTTCCAACTCAATCAGAGCCATTCTATACGGTGGTTTAGATATCAGCTCGGTACCAGGCACTAACTCTATACAAATTTTCATTTCCCTTTTAGGTGGTAGTCCTGGTAACTCATCCGAAAAGACATCAGAAAATTCTACAATCACTGGTATGTCTCTCAATTTCGGGTGTGCCTTATCTATGTCAACCACGTATGCAATAAACCCTTCACATCATCCTTTCCACCGTTAGTAACATAACCATCACACTAACATTCAAAATAAACAAATAAATTTGTCCCTCAAATATCATATATTAGGATTATGCTCTTTCATTTACAATAAATTTGCTCTTTCCATTTCATTTCTTTTCATTAATATCTTATAATAAGATGATGTCTTGGCATGACAATCCATAACAACATGATTGGCAACTAACCAATCCATTCTCAGTATTACATCAAAATCATTTATATTCAATAAAACTAAATCTGTAAGACCCCGTATAGGTATAAGGGTAATGTGTGTAATTGGATCAAATAATATGATTGGACTTGTACTGTAAAATATGATTGATGTAAGTCCATGGATTCAATGTATGTATGTGTAATATAAATTGTAACATACATACAAGTTTCATTGAGTATGAATACGGAGAAATGTGTTCTACCAAGTGATGGATGTGATTGAGACTCAAGATGAGTAGTGTGGTAAAATGGAATGGAGTTATGCTCCCATTTGGTTTTTATGTTGCATACCTTTGAATATACAATGAATGCACACAAGTTTCAATGTGCATAAGGTATGAATGGATGCCATTTTCAAGTTATAAAGGTGGATGGATGAGGAAATGGCCATGGCAATAGATTGAGGGTGTGTTGGTATGAGTTGCAGCAATGAAACTGCAGGAAATCTGGAAAACATGAGGTCCAGATCGATCTCCTAGGATGAGAGATCGATCTGGGAGAGCTAGAATGCTCTTATTTGGGTGAAAGAATTGAGCAGATCGATCTCCAATGGAGCCAGATCGATCTCTCAAGCATTCTGTAGTGGAAAGATCGATCCCCAAGCACCCAGATCGATCTCCTTAGCTCTCTGTTTGGGACCAGATCGATCTGATTGCTTCGACAGATCGATCTCATGCTTTAACAGATCGATCTCATTGCTCGACAGATCGATCTCAGGCTTAAAAATGCCGTGAAAAAGAGGGATTTTAAGGGACCAGATCGATCTCCTCTTGGACCAGATCGATCTCCTCAAGTCATTTCTATATAAGAAGAGCTGAAAAATCTGGAAATCTCAGAAAACACCAAACCTTACCATTTCAACCCCAAAAACCTAACTTTCCCTCTCTAAAATCAGCCATTTTCACCGAGATTTGGAGAGAGATCATTAGAGGCAAAGTTGTTCCTATCAAAGAGAGGAACAACATAGTGAGAGGGCAATTTCCCATTTTTAGAGTTGAAGGAGTTAGGGGCTTTACCATTTGGAGCAAGAAGAGGAATCACATTGGTAAGATTCTAACACTCCAATCCAAATGTATTAGTTATTTAATTGATTTTGGAGTTGATTGGTATGAGTATTGATGGATAAACTACCTAGGAATGTAGTGGAATCGGTGTGACCTAGAAATCTAAAATGGGTATAATGTGAGGAGATGTGGGATTGAATGAGTTTATGATTTGTGGCATGCTAAAGTTGCTATTGGGGTAATGTTTATGATTTTAAATGGTTAAATGAGATTACATTGTGAGTTTGGAGGAATTGTAGAAATGGGTATGAATATGCTTGATAAATGCCATAGTGAGGGAATTCATGAAGCATGAACACTATGAGCTTAATATCGATTTGATATCGATTTTTGAATAAGATAATAGGCCTAAGAAGATTCATAGACTCGAGCTATGGGTAAAGTAATGAAACGAGGCCAAATAAGCGTTAATAGAGGCTATAGGTTAAAGTGACTATAGCAAGCACAAGGATTACAATATATGGATCGAATATAATGCGGGATACGATTTTGTGCAGTCCCGAAGAGTTCGTTGAAGGCGGACCGAACCGTACGAGTAGGCAGCTTAAGGAGGTGGAATCACGCATCGCGATTCCAGGTAAGGGAATGTTGTAAGTATATAGAGGTAGCTGCTCGTATTTTGAACTCGTGGGTATATATAGGGCTTTGGAAATGTGCATGGACTTATGGAAATGTGTTTTGATGGTGTATGAGTATTTGTATGAGATTTGGTTGTTTGAAATGGTTATTAAAAAAGGGATAGTAAGGCTAATAATTGCATAAATCATGTGTTTTGAATGCTTTTACAAAACACAATGCTTTGATTTGAGCAAATAAAAGGATAGGCTGGCTAGTACTTGAATGATGTTGTGAAATAGCCCATATGAGGCACTAAGCATATTATGAGATGTTTTAAATTCATGTGAGCCGCCTATCGCGTGTATGTGATATAATTCGCGTTAGAGCCTCGCTCGCGCGAGATTTCTATGTTTTCACTTGCGTGAAACGTGCTTGAGCTTAGCTCGCACTTTGAATTTGAATTGTGATGATGTTATAAACCGTACTGGAGCTTACGCTCGTACGTGGATTTGAGTGGTTTTTCTTATGCATATAACCGTACTGGAGCTATGCTCGTACATGGTTTCTTCATATTTTTATGCATAAATGCCGTACTAGAGCGTTGCTAGTACGAAGTGAATGGTTTTGATGCATGAATTCGCGCTAGAGCGTAGCTCGCGCTGGTTTTCACACTGTGGTATGTATGAGGCCGTGGTGAGAGATACGGATTAACTCAGGGAACCCAACAGGCCTGACAGACCTCTTAGGTGAGGTGAGGGTGAGGGGCTAGGACCTGACTTAATCCATCCAGGGAACCCAACAGGCCTGACAGACCTCTTAGGTGGGGTGAGGGTGAGGGGCTAGGACCTGGATCAGGGAACCCAACAGGGGCGAGCAAGGCCATGAGGGGCTAGGACCTGGTATTGAGGTTACTCCCACGCGCTCTTGAGACTATAAAGGTTACACTCGATATGGGGTAGATAAGACCTATGGCAGGCACCCCCTAACCATGTTATGGGTCCGCGGAGTACGATGTACCGTGTATATCACATGGAGTACGATGTACCGCGTGGTGGTTACTTGATTGAGAAAGTCTGGCGGAGAACTAACCCACCTTCGTGCCAGCATAATACCCCGCACACCGGAATCCGTGTGGTTTGGGATGATATGTGACGATTGGCCAATGTAGTCACTTGAGATATAGTAACCTGTCTCCTTGCTTAATTTACTTACTACCACATGATTTTAAATCTCTAAGTGTGATTGTGATTGTTTAAGGTAGACCCAAAGGAGGGGTCGAGCCTCGTGGATTTGAATTGTGAAATGAAAACGTGGTTGTGATTGTGAATTAATGTGATGTGATTGTATGTGATGAGAAAGAGATTTATGACGTGGGTTTAAAAAGGAGGTTTCTTAATGAATTGCCCTTTTTATGAATTTAAATGAGATCGAGCATGAGATGATTTATACATGATGTTTTACCATGTTTTATATGCCAATTTTACATGACCTTGATACATGATATATATGTATACTCATATGGCATAGTTTTATTCCTCATGCTCCTACTATAAATAATTTATGCATAACACTATCAGCATGTAGATAGAGTAGTTATCTACCATGCTTGCATTATTGCCTTACTGAGCGTGTGGTTGCTCATCTCACTCTATTTCCCCCCTACAGAGCGTGCATAGCAGCCCAGTGAGGACTGAGGCGCATTATTTTGGACTCCACTGCATCTCCATCGCTAAGAGGTATATACACAGTGATTCTTTTTGTATCTAAACAATGTAAAAGCACAGTATTCTTTTGAGTTGTACTTATGGGGGATGTAGATGTCAGTAAAACATGTATTCGTATAAGTACACGATTAATTGCACATGTATGACATCGTTTTAATTAATTGAGAATGAATGAGATATGGTATTTATTATTGGCTCACAGCCCAACAGTGTGTGGTGAGTTTAGTTCACGACCGGGTAAGGTAACAGTAAAACGCAAAAAATTTTCAGTGGTTTTTCGATTAAAGAGAGTGGAATTGGGTCGTGACAGAGATTGGTATCAGAGCTGTGTTGGCCTGATGTGAGTCATTAATAAAACGTAGGAAAGTACATCCCCATAGTATTGTGCTTTGTTTAGATATAACTGTGTATACTGTGATGGATTGAGCTTAATGAATTATTATAATATAGGGAGTTAGGCATTATGCCAGTTACACGCAAAGGTAGAGGGGCGAGAGCACGTGCTAGAGGCCGTAGAGGTAGGCCTGAGAGCCGTGCGGAGCCACAGACTGAGCAGGCTCCACAGAACCCTGCTGAGAGAGCAGATGATACTGAGGCTCGCTTCGCTAGATTAGAGCGGAGTATTGAGAGTCTGGTGGAGATAGTCACGCAGGCCTTGGGCGCCGGTGACAGACGAGGTCCCGCAGCACAGCCTACTACGGAACAGACAGCTGCAGGGGCGAAGAGACCTCAGACTGCTGAGACAGTTACAGTTACACCACCTCCAGCCCAGGATACAGATTCTCCTATCGCTCCACAGCAGAGCGGTAGCGATGTGGGTTATGACTGCGACTTGAGCAGGTTGCGAGAGTTTCAAGCGCTGAAACCCCCAGTGTTTAGAGGGGTGAAGGACCCAGTGATTACGGAGGATTGGGTGTATGAGATGGAGAAACTGTATAGGTTTTTTCGATGTACTTCAAGTGAGAAGGTTGCCTTTGCCATGTTTATGTTGAAAGGCGAGGTCGAGCATTGGTGGAGGTCCACCGAGACTATTTTGAGGGCCAGACACTCTGAGATTTCGTGGGAGATATTTCTAGAGGCCTTCAGGAGACAGTACATCCCAGCTACCGCACAGAGGAAACTGCGGATGGAATTTATGAACTTGGTTCAGGGGAACCGTACTGTGGACGAGTATGAGTCCAAGTTTATGTCCTTGGGGAGATATGACCCTGACACGATGGGTAGTGAGACCCGGAAGATTCAAAAGTTCATGGATGGATTGAGATTGGCCATCCGGACTAAGCTAGCTCCCTTCGACATTGTGACTTATGAGGAGGCTGTACATAAGGCTCAGTTATGTGAGCAAGATTTTGAGCGAAATGCCTCCGAGCTTGGAAGGATTAGTGTCAGGAAGGACAGAGACCGGAAGAGATCCGGGTTTGGAAGAGTGGCCAAGAGAGGTGGCCAAAGGTTTTTCGAGAAGAGGCCTAAGATTGAGGAGGTGCAGGAGAGAGCTGCCAGACCCCCTGTATACCCAGCCTTGACAGCGCCGAGGGGTATAACTATTGGAGGACCACGACCTACCACGGATCAGTGTAGGAGATGTGGGAGATACCATGGGACTAGGCCATGTCAGGCGCCCCCTGTTTCGTGTTTTAGGTGTGGGAGGCCAGGGCATATATCGAGGTACTGCACTGAGATGATTGAGGTTGCCCCATAGAAGGGCAAGGAGCCCGAGGGAGCTCCAGTTGAGACAGCAGCCCCGAGGAGGAGGGCTACAGCTGAAGAGAAAGGGAAACAGGCTGCGGGTGTGAGCAGAGGAAGGGTGCATGCACTAGACCAAGACACTGCAGACGCATCAACGGATGTGATTAAAGGTACCATCCGAATCTTTGATTTAGAAGCATTGGTATTATTTGATCCTGGTGCCACGCATTCTTTCATATCACCTTCCTTTGCACATAAATTGTTGAAATATGTGAAGCCAACATTGTTGGATGAAATGTTGATGATTTCCACACCCATGAATGATAGTCAATTGACTGAGCATGTATGTAGGGATTGTAAGTTAAAGATAGAGGGGAAGGAAATGATAGCCAATCTGATTTTATTAAATATGAATGATTTTGATGTAATTTTGGGAATGGATTGGTTGGCTACCAATCGTGTTGTGATGGATTGTCATGCCAAAACATTGATGTTTTCAGGATTAGACAATCTTATTGTAAACTTTGATGAAAAGAAATGATATGAAAATAACATGTTTGTTGTAAATAAAGGAGTATGATTTTAAATGCATAATTGCTTGAGAGATAAATCATTTATTTTGATAAATGTTGAATGTGGAGTGATGGTTTATGTTACTAACGATGGAGAGGATATTGTGAAGGGTTCATTGCCTATGTGGTCGATATAGATGAGGCACACCCGGAATTGAAGGACATACCCGTAATTACGGACTACCCTGATGTCTTTCCGGATGAATTACCAGGACTACCACCTGAAAGGGAAATGGAATTTTGCATTGAGTTAGTGCCTGGTACAGAGCCGATATCGAAACCACCCTATAGAATGGCTCCGATAGAATTGGAAGAGCTGAAGAAACAGCTGCAAGAGTTGTTGGAGAAGGGGTTTATTAGATCGAGTGTCTCACCTTGGGGAGCACCGGTTCTATTTGTAAGGCAGAAGGATGGAAGCCTCCGACTGTGTATAGATTATCGGTTGTTGAATAAGGCCACCATTAAGAACAAGTACCCCCTTCCAAGAATCGATGATTTATTGGATCAGCTCCAGGGAGCCGAAGTATTTTCTAAGATAGATCTGCGGTCAGGGTACCATCAGTTGAGGATCAGGAGTGGAGATGTACCCAAGACAGCATTTCGTACCCGTTATGGTCACTACGAGTTTTTGGTGATGCCATTCGGATTGACGAATGCTCCCGCAGCATTTATGGCATTGATGAATGATATATTCAAGCCATACCTGGACAAGTTTGTGATTGTTTTCATAGATGACATTTTGGTGTATTCCAAGTCCAGGGAAGATCATGAGGAGCACTTGAGGATAGTTCTGCAGACCCTCCGAGAGAGAGAATTGTATGCCAAACTCAGCAAGTGTAACTTTTGGTTGGAACAGATCTCATTTCTGGGGCATGTTGTGTCAAAGGATGGGGTATCAGTGGATCCATCCAAGATAGAGGCAGTTGTGCAGTGGGAACAGCCCAAGATAGTAACTGAGATCAGGAGTTTCCTGGGATTGGCAGGATATTATCGGAGATTTGTAGAGGGTTTCTCCAGACTAGCTGCTCCGTTGACACGCCTCACGCGTAAAGATGTTAAGTTTGTGTGGGATGAGGCATGTGAGAGGAGTTTTGAGGAGCTCAAGCGTCGATTGACGACCGCTCTAGTTCTCACCATTCCTACCAGCTCAGGAGGATTCTCGGTGTATACGGATGCATCACACCAGGGACTGGGCTGTGTGCTTATGCAGGATGGGAAGGTAGTTGCCTATGGATCTAGACAGTTGAAAGATCATGAGAGGAACTACCCGACACATGATTTGGAGTTGGCGGCTGTAGTATTTGCTTTGAAAATATGGCGCCACTATCTCTATGGTGAGAAATTTCAGGTGTTCACAGATCATAAGAGCCTTAAATACCTGTTCTCGCAGAAAGAGCTGAATATGAGACAGAGGAGATGGCTCGAACTCCTGAAAGACTATGACTGTGAAATCATGTACCACCCGGGTAAGGCAAATGTAGTTGCCGATGCTTTGAGTAGAAAGAACCTTGGGTTGGTGTTTTATATGATGGTACGGGAACATGAGTTGTTAGAACACTTTGCGAACCTCAGTTTGGATGTGACCCCACCTGGATCTGAGAGACTTGAGATCATGGCTAGTTTGAGGCTAGAGCCAGAGTTGATTGGCCGTATTCGGCAAGCCCAGCAGAGCGATCGACGGTGTATCGATTGGCTGAGGCAGATACAGACAGGTGTGGGTATTGATTTTGAGCAGAGTGCTGATGGCTTATTGAGGTTCAGAGGCAGAGTATGCGTTCCCAAGGATCCTGAGATCAGGAGAACGATTTTATCAGAGGCTCACTCATCGAAGTATACGATACATCCGGGAAGTACCAAGATGTAACAAAACCTTCGGAAGGTTTATTGGTGGTCTGGAATGAAAAGAGACATCGCGGAATATGTTGCTAAGTGTCTCGTTTGTCAGCAAGTGAAGGTAGAGCATCAGAAGCCTGCAGGATTATTGCAGCCTCTACCGATACCGACTTGGAAATGGGAGCATGTCACCATGGATTTTGTGATGGGGTTGCCGAGGATCCGTAGAGGTCATGATGCCATATGGGTTATTGTTGACCGATTGACTAAGTCCGCCCATTTCTTGGCTATGAGAGCTACCGATACACTGAGTCAGTTGGCGAACCTGTATATTCGAGAGATAGTACGGCTACATGGTGTAC
This sequence comes from Firmiana major, assembly GCA_033439115.1. NCBI lineage: Eukaryota > Viridiplantae > Streptophyta > Magnoliopsida > Malvales > Malvaceae > Firmiana > Firmiana major. The sequence continues at coordinate 23,691,989 of CM065914.1, forward strand.
CAGTGAGCGTTGTTTCTGATAGGGATGCCCGCTTCACTTCCCATTTCTGGGAACACTTTCAGGAAGCGCTGGGGACCCGACTGAGTTTTAGCACCGCTTTTCATCCTCAGACAGATGGGCAGTCAGAGAGGACTATACAGACCCTCGAGGATATGTTGAGAGCGTGTGTGCTGGATTATAGAGGCTCCTTGGATGACCACCTGCAGTTGGTCGAGTTCGCGTATAATAATAGCTATCATGCTAGTATCGGGATGGCACCCTATAAGGCATTATACGGGCGTAGATGCCGTTCCCCTATTGGATGGGAAGAGGTTGGTGATAGACAAATTTTTGCTCCGGACTTAGTACAGCAGGCATCTGAGGACGTCCAGTTGATATGTGAGAGATTACGGACAGCTCAGAGCCGGCAAAAGAGTTATGCTGACAAGAGACGAAGACCACTGGAGTTTGATGAGGGTGAGTCGGTATTTCTGAGGGTATCACCATCGAAAGGTATTATGAGATTCGGTAAGAAGGGCAAGCTGAGCCCTAGATATATCGGACCCTTCGAGATTTTGGAGAGAGTGGGAGATAAGGCGTATAGGTTGGCATTGCCACCGGACTTGGCGAATGTCCACAACGTCTTCCACGTCTCGATGCTTCGGAAGTATCACCCGGACCCGGCACACGTGATAAAATATGAGCCATTGGAGCTCCATGAGAGTATGACGTATGTTGAGAAGCCGGTACGGATATTGGACAGGAAAGAGAAAGTGTTGCGGAATAAGACAATTCCCTTGGTGAAAGTGCTTTGGCAACACCACACGGTGGAAGAGGCCACGTGGGAATTGGAGAACTTGATACGGGAGAAGTACCCCCAACTTTTTGAAGAGTAACTTGGTTCTAATTTGGAGGACCAAATTCCTTGAAGGAGGGGAGAATGTAAGACCCCGTATAGGTATAAGGGTAATGTGTGTAATTGGATCAAATAATATGATTGGACTTGTACTGTAAAATATGATTGATGTAAGTCCATGGATTCAATGTATGTATGTGTAATATAAATTGTAACGTACATACAAGTTTCATTGAGTATGAATACGGAGAAATGTGTTCTACCAAGTGATGGATGTGATTGAGACTCAAGATGAGTAGTGTGGTAAAATGGAATGGAGTTATGCTCCCATTTGGTTTTTATGTTGCATACCTTTGAATATACAATGAATGCACACAAGTTTCAATGTGCATAAGGTATGAATGGATGCCATTTTCAAGTTATAAAGGTGGATGGATGAGGAAATGGCCATGGCAATAGATTGAGGGTGTGTTGGTATGAGTTGCAGCAATGAAACTGCAGGAAATCTGGAAAACATGAGGTCCAGATCGATCTCCTAGGATGAGAGATCGATCTGGGAGAGCCAGAATGCTCTTATTTGGGCGAAAGAATTGAGCAGATCAATCTCCAATGGAGCCAGATCGATCTCTCAAGCATTCTGTAGTGGAAAGATCGATCCCCAAGCACCCAGATCGATCTCCTTAGCTCTCTGTTTAGGACCAGATCGATCTGATTGCTTCGACAGATCGATCTCATGCTTTAACAGATCGATCTCATTGCTCGACAGATCGATCTCAGGCTTAAAAATGCCGTGAAAAAGAGGGATTTTAAGGGACCAGATCGATCTCCTCTTGGACCAGATCGATCTCCTCAAGTCATTTCTATATAAGGAGAGCTGAAAAATCTGGAAATCTCGGAAAACACCAAACCTTACCATTTCAACCCCAAAAACCTAACTTTCCCTCTCTAAAATCAGCCATTTTCACCGAGATTTGGAGAGAGATCATTAGAGGCAAAGTTGTTCCTATCAAAGAGAGGAACAACATAGTGAGAGGGCAATTTCCCATTTTTAGAGTTGAAGGAGTTAGGGGCTTTACCATTTGGAGCAAGAAGAGGAATCACATTGGTAAGATTCTAACACTCCAATCCAAATGTATTAGTTATTTAATTGATTTTGGAGTTGATTGGTATGAGTATTGATGGATAAACTACCTAGGAATGTAGTGGAATCGGTGTGACCTAGAAATCTAAAATGGGTATAATGTGAGGAGATGTGGGATTGAATGAGTTTATGATTTGTGGCATGCTAAAGTTGCTATTGGGGTAATGTTTATGATTTTAAATGGTTAAATGAGATTACATTGTGAGTTTGGAGGAATTGTAGAAATGGGTATGAATATGCTTGATAAATGCCATAGTGAGGGAATTCATGAAGCATGAACACTATGAGCTTAATATCGATTTGATATCGATTTTTGAATAAGATAATAGGCCTAAGAAGATTCATAGACTCGAGCTATGGGTAAAGTAATGAAACGAGGCCAAATAAGCGTTAATAGAGGCTATAGGTTAAAGTGACTATAGCAAGCACAAGGATTACAATATATGGATCGAATATAATGCGGGATACGATTTTGTGCAGTCCCGAAGAGTTCGTTGAAGGCGGACCGAACCGTACGAGTAGGCAGCTTAAGGAGGTGGAATCACGCATCGCGATTCCAGGTAAGGGAATGTTGTAAGTATATAGAGGTAGCTGCTCGTATTTTGAACTCGTGGGTATATATAGGGCTTTGGAAATGTGCATGGACTTATGGAAATGTGTTTTGATGGTGTATGAGTATTTGTATGAGATTTGGTTGTTTGAAATGGTTATTGAAAAAGGGATAGTAAGGCTAATAATTGCATAAATCATGTGTTTTGAATGCTTTTACAAAACACAATGCTTTGATTTGAGCAAATAAAAGGATAGGCTGGCTAGTACTTGAATGATGTTGTGAAATAGCCCATATGAGGCACTAAGCATATTATGAGATGTTTTGAATTCATGTGAGCCGCCTATCGCGTGTATGTGATATAATTCGCGTTAGAGCCCCGCTCGCGCGAGATTTCTATGTTTTCACTTGCGTGAAACGTGCTTGAGCTTAGCTCGCACTTTGAATTTGAATTGTGATGATGTTATAAACCGTACTGGAGCTTACGCTCGTACGTGGATTTGAGTGGTTTTTCTTATGCATATAACCGTACTGGAGCTATGCTCGTACATGGTTTCTTCATATTTTTATGCATAAATGCCGTACTAGAGCGTTGCTAGTACGAAGTGAATGGTTTTGATGCATGAATTCGAGCTAGAACGTAGCTCGCGCTGGTTTTCACACTGTGGTATGTATGAGGCCGTGGTGAGAGATACGGATTAACTCAGGGAACCCAACAGGCCTGACAGACCTCTTAGGTGAGGTGAGGGTGAGGGGCTAGGACCTGACTTAATCCATCCAGGGAACCCAATAGGCCTGACAGACCTCTTAGGTGGGGTGAGGGTGAGGGGCTAGGACCTGGATCAGGGAACCCAACAGGGGCGAGCAAGGCCATGAGGGGCTAGGACCTGGTATTGAGGTTACTCCCACGCGCTCTTGAGACTATAAAGGTTACACTCGATATGGGGTAGATAAGACCTATGGCAGGCACCCCCTAACCATGTTATGGGTCCGCGGAGTACGATGTACCGTGTATATCACATGGAGTACGATGTATCGCGTGGTGGTTACTTGATTGAGAAAGTCTGGCGGAGAACTAACCCACCTTCGTGCCAGCATAATACCCCGCACACCAGAATCCGTGTGGTCTGAGATGATATGTGACGATTGGCCAATGTAGTCACTTGAGATATAGTAACCTGTCTCCTTGCTTAATTTACTTACTACCACATGATTTTAAATCTCTAAGTGTGATTGTGATTGTTTAAGGTAGACCCAAAGGAGGGGTCGAGCCTCGTGGATTTGAATTGTGAAATGAAAACGTGGTTGTGATTGTGAATTAATGTGATGTGATTGTATGTGATGAGAAAGAGATTTATGACGTGGGTTTAAAAAGGAGGTTTCTTAATGAATTGCCCTTTTTATGAATTTAAATGAGATCGAGCATGAGATGATTTATACATGATGTTTTACCATGTTTTATATGCCAATTTTACATGACCTTGATACATGATATATATGTATACTCATATGGCATAGTTTTATTCCTCATGCTCCTACTATAAATAATTTATGCATAACACTATCAGCATGTAGATAGAGTAGTTATCTACCATGCTTGCATTATTGCCTTACTGAGCGTGTGGTTGCTCATCCCACTCTATTTCCCCCCTACAGAGCGTGCATAGTAGCCCAGTGAGGACTGAGGCGCATTATTTTGGACTCCACTGCATCTCCATCGCTAAGAGGTATATACACAGTGATTCTTTTTGTATCTAAACAATGTAAAAGCACAATATTCTTTTGAGTTGTATTTATGGGGGATGTAGATGTCAGTAAAACATGTATTCGTATAAGTACACGATTAATTGCACATGTATGACATCGTTTTAATTAATTGAGAATGAATGAGATATGGTATTTATTATTGGCTCACAGCCCAACAGCGTGTGGTGAGTTTAGTTCACGACCGGGTAAGGTAACAGTAAAACGCGAAAAATTTTCAGTGGTTTTTCAATTAAAGAGAGTGGAATTGGGTCGTGACAAAATCGGCTATCATTTCTTTTCCCTCTATCTTCAATTTGCAACACGTATATACATGCTCAGTCAATTGACTATCCTTCATGGGTGTGGAAATCATCAACATTTTATCCAACAATGTAGGTTTCACATGCTTCAATAATTTATGTGCAAAGGAAGGTGATATGAAAGAATGCATGGCACCAGGATCAAATAATACCAATGCTTCTAAATCAAATATTAGGATGGTATCTTTAATCATATCGATCGAAGCATCTGTGGTGTCCCAATCCAGTGCATGTACTTTTCCTTTGCTCACCCATGCTACTTGCTTCCCTTTTTCCTCAGTTGTGGCCCTCCTCCTTAGGGCAGCTCTCTCAACCGGAGCCCTCTCTTGCTCCTTGCCCTTCTGTGGGGTAATCTCCATCCTCTCGGGACAATACTTTGCTATATGTCCTTGTTTCTCAGATCGATAAAACATTGCTGGGGTCATCGGACAATGACTAGTCCCATGAAATCTATCACATCTCCTACACATCTCAATAGTATGCCATGGTCCTCCAATAGCTATACCCTTCGGTGCAGTCAAAGTCGGGTATACGGGAGGTCTAGCAGCTCTCTCTTGCACCTCCTCAATCTTAGGTCTCTTCTAAAAAAGTCTCTGGCCTCCTTTCTTAGCCACTCTATCAATCCTAAATCTCTTTTGATCTCTGTCTCTTCTGACAATAATCTTTTCAAGCTCGGAGGCATTTTGCTCAAAGTGTTGCTCGTATAATTAAGCCTTGTGTACCACCTCCTCATATGTCTGAATGTCAAATGGGGCTGGCTTAGTTTGGATGGCCAATCTCAATCCATCAACGAACTTCTGGATCTTTCAAGTCTCACTACCAACATATCTCCCCAAGGACATGAATCTCGACTCATATTCTTCCACAGTACGGTTCCCTTAAACCATATTCATGAATTCTATCCACAATTTCCTCTGTGTGGTGGCTGGGATGTACTGCCTCCTGAAAGCCTCCAAAAATATCTCCCAGGTGATCTCGGAGTGTCTAGCCCTCAAAATAGCTTTGGTAGATCTCCACCAATGTTCTGCCTCGCCCTTCAGCATAAACATGGCAAAGGTTACCTTCTCAGCCAATGTACACCTGAAGAATCTGTACAGTTTCTCCATCTCATACACCAAATCCTCTATAATAACCGGGTCCTTCACCCCTATGAACATTGGAGGTTTCAACCCTTGGAACTCTCGTAGTCTGCTCAACTTGCAGTCATGACCCACATCACTACCGCTCTGTTGTGGCGCGATAAGAGAAGCTATATCCTATACTGGAGGTGGTGTAACAGTAGCAGTCTCTACAATCTAAGGTCTCTCCACCTTTGCAGCTGCCTGCCCAGTAGTAGTAGGCTAAATTGTGGGACCTCTTCTATCACCGGCACCCAACGTCTGCGTGACTATCTCTATTAGGATCTCAATACTTCACTCTATCCTAGCGAAGCGTGCCTCTGTGCCCCTGGTCTCTCGGGAGGGTCCTGTGGAACTTGTTCAATCTTTGGCTCCGCACGACTCTCAGGCCTACCTCTACGGCCTCTAGCACGTGTTCCCGTCCCTCTACCTCTACGCGTAACAGGCATAGTACCAACTTCTTATATTCACAATCACTTATTAGACTCAATCCATCACGGTATACACAGTTATATCTAAGCAAAAACACAATAATATGGGGATGTATTTTTTCCACGTTTTATTGCTAACTTACATTAGGCCAACTCAGCTTTGATAACAATCATTGTAAAGTTTTAGCATTTTCCTTTCCTTACCTGGTCGTGAACTAACTCACCGCTACACTATTAGGTTGTGAGTCAATAATAAACATCACTCAACATTCATTCTCAATTAATTCAAAAGAAGTGTCATTCATTGAAAGTTAAATTATACATAACATGTTTTCTAACTTTTACATCGCCCACATTACAATACAATTGACTACTGTGCCTTTACATGTTTAAATAGAAAAAGAATCCTTGTATGTATACCTTTCGGCGATGGAAGCAGCGGATGTCCAAAATGTAACGCTTCAGTCCTCACTGGGCTACAATACACACTCTATAGAAGGGGAAAGTAGAGAGGGATGAGCAACCACACGCTCAGTAAGGCAATAATTCAAGCATGGTAGATAACTACTCTATCTACATGTTGATAATGTTATGCATAATTCGTTTATAGTCGAAGCATGAGGAAATAAATCTATGCCGTATGAATATATATATCATGTACAAAAACATGAAAAACAAGCATGTAAAGTATGGAATCATCATCATGTAAAACCTCTTATGCTCGTCTCTATCAATCTCATCATAAAAAGGGAAATTCATTTAGAAACATCCTTTAAAGTTAATCTTTTCCTCAAGACACATAAAAAATCTTATCACAATCATTTCTCAACCAAAATCCCACAAGGCTCGACCCCTCCTTCAGGTCTATCCTGGAAACTCAAAATCACACTCATGCATAGAAATCATGTGGTACTACGTAAAAATCATGTGAGACAAGTCGCTATATCTCAACTGACTATGTTAGCCAACTATGTCATATTTTGTCCCAGATCAGACACATCTAAGTTTGTGGGGTATCGTGCTGGTACGAAGGTGGGTTAATCCTTCGTTAGACTTTCTCATCACATAATCACCATGTGGTTACATCGTACTCCATGTGATATACACGGTACATCATACTCTGTGGACCCATATCGTGGTTGGGGTTGCCAGCCGTAGGTCTTATCTACCCCATACCAAGAGCGTTCAGAACAAAGCCTCCCCGCCTCCTCTGGCTTGAGGATGTTGTGCTTAAGGATCTTACCCTAAGGGAGCCTCCCCACTGAACAGAGCCTCCCTACCCTTTCTGGCTTGAGGATATAGGGCTTGAGGATCTTACCTATTTCTACAGCATCATATATACCACAGTGTGAAAACTTATGCGAGCAAAGCTCTAGCACGAGTCATGCATCATAGCTAAACCACCTCGTAGGAGCAAGGCTCTAGTACGACATTTATGCATCAAATCATGAAGAAACCATGTACAAGGACAGCTCCAATATGGTTATATGCATAAGAAAACCACTCAAAATCCACGTACGAGACGAAGCTCTAGTACGGTTTATAAAATATCATCAAAATTTCCAAATCAAGGTGTGAGCTAAGCTCCAACACGTTTCATACAAATGAAGGCATCAAAATCTAGTGCGAGCGGGGCTCCAGCGCGATTTATATCACACAAATACGATAGGCAGCTCATACAAAATCAAAACAATCCCAAAATCGGGTTTAGCACCTCACAAGTTCTATTTCACGAAATTATTCAAACACTAGCCAGCCATCCACTAATTTGTTCAAAACCAAGCATTGTGTTATGTGAAAACGTTTCAAACATATGATTTATGTATTTATTAGCTTTAATATCCCTATTTTATAATAATCGTTTGAAAACCAAATCTCATACATACTCAAAGCTATTCGCATACATCATCAATCATTTTGTCAAATAGTTATGCATTTCACAAATGCCCTATATCCACCCACAAAACATAAGTAGCTACCTCTATATACTTACAGAATTCCCTTACCTGGAATTGCGTTGCGTGATTCCACTTCCTTAGAGCTGCTTACTTGTGCGGTCCGATTCATCTCCACGAACTCACTAGAACTACACAAAGTCGTATATCACATCAATTTAGTTCATATAACTCAACTCTTGGGTTCGATATAGTCGATTCAACCTATAGCCTCTATTAATCCTTATAAGGCATAGTTTTTATCATTATACTCATACCTCGAGTCTATTGATTTCATTTGGGCCTATTGATTCATACCCAACCGGTTTCAAATTGATATTAAGCTCATAGTGTTCCTATTTCATCAATTTCTTCACTATGGCCTCTTATCAAACATCTTACATGCCCATTTTCATAGTTTCTCTAAACTTACAATGTGGCTTCATTTAATCATCTTAATTCATTCACATTACTTCAACAACAACTTAGTATAACTCATAATTCATCAACTCCTCTAAACCACATTTTCTCACACTAGACATAATCTAGGTTATAAGTGTTCCATTATTTTCTAGATGGTTTCTATCATAAATATTCACACCAATCTACTCTAAAATCAATAAATAGACAAATGTACTTAGGTTGAAGTATTAAAACTTACCAATCTAATTTCTCTTCTTGCTCTAAATGAAAATGCCCCTTGCCCCTTCAATCCAACTAATGAGGTTTTGATTTCAAAATATGTTGTTCTCCTCTTAGATTTGAACAACTTTGTATCTAATAGCTTCCATTCAATTCTTACTGGAAATGGGCTGCTTTTAGACAGATAATTCTAGGTTTTGGGTGGAGAAATGGAAAGGAAATGTTAAATTTCGTGATATGCGGATTTCAACTGCTCCTTTTATAGAAATAGCTTGATGAGATGGAACTACTTAAGGTAGAGATCGATTCACCCCCTTTAGTCCCTCATTTTCACGGCATTTTAAGGCATGGGAGCGATCTGTCAAGGCTTGAGATCGTTCTGCTCCAACCCAAGAGCTAAGGAAATCGATCTGTATGCATTAAGGATCGATCTCTTTATTACAGAATGTTTAGGAGATCGATCTCGCCCCATTGGAGATCGATTTTCCCTATTCCATTGCTTAAATAAGAGCATTTTGGCTCTTCCAGATTGATCTCTCATCCTATGAGATCGATTTGGCCTTCATATTTTCCAGATTTTTCTGCATTATTTTGCAGCAACTCATACCAAACTTCATACATTTTGATGTCATAGTCATTTTCTCATCCAACCACCTTTAAGATTTGAAAATGACATCCATTCACACTTCATACTCATTAAAACTTGTGTGCATTCATTGTACAACCAAAGGTGCACGATACAAAGCCAAATGGAAGTACAACTTCATTCCATTTTACCACAATACTCATTTTGATTTCCAATCACATTCATCACTTATAAAAGTCCATTTCTTCATATTCGTACATAATGAAACTTGTCCGTACATCACAACTCATATTATAAGTGTGTACATTGAATTTATGGACATTACATCACTAATGTTTCTCACTACAAGTACATCACCTTGCTCATGAACTCATAAAGTTTACATTTGAAAATACAGGTATTACAGTAGTTGAGATGCTTAGTTTCATAGACGCATTTCAAACATGCTTAATCATTGTTTACACATTATGCATCACTTAGGTAAAACTAAAATATAGTATGCATATCATACGGTGTAAAAAAGAAAAAAGCATCTCATCTCATCAAATTATACATATCACATCCTAAGGGCTACCTTAAAACTTCATCATATAAATCGCATGCTAAAAAAAATAGATAGAATAAAAATCGATAGCAAGAAATATGCTAAAAACAAATATCGTTTCGTCAGTTCAACATGGGGCCAAGCATAATCATATACTAGTCTCGAAGGACTTCATACATCAGGGTCCTCGAAGGATTTTATCATCATAGCTACACATGGCCATTGTACAGGGGAGCCATAGGACTGGATCAGGGTCGTACACTACCCTATCATGCGCACCACCAAGTGTGGGCTGACACGCCCTAAACATATTACCGCAAGTGCACGGGTTGTATAAGTAATAATGAGATTTGAGTCCCGAGTTATCGTCCCTCAGAGAAGTTGGTTAGCCTAATTAATTACCGGTTAATCTTACCATATGGTATATCCTAGCAAATTATGAGATTAAGGTGGTGATCTACTAAGGCTAATTAAAAGTACTGAAAATAATAAAATTATAAAATAAACTAAATAAAACTGAAAAAAATTACTTACAGTGCTCGACACAATTAAAATCAAAAGCCTACAAAAGAAATTAAAACAGTTAAAACTAATTAACGCAAATAAAATGAAAATATGAGAATAACAAAGTAAGATTAATTAAACTAAAATTAACAATCCTAAAATATAATAATACTACTTAATCAAAATGCAATTGAAACTAACTTAAGATTTAATGAAATAAATTTACCCCTAATTTAATTCTAAATGAACACTTAATTAACTATCAACCTAATTTAAACTAAGTTATAAACCATTAAGCAAGAAAACTAATCATGCAATTTAATCAAAGACTCTAAACAAAGCTAACAAATTAAATTGGAATTAAACTAAACTAATAATGCATGAAAATGAGTTAATTAACTATTATGCACTAGCCAAACAAAGCCTTAACATTTTAAACCAGCCAAATATCCCTCCAAACACTGTTCACGTCTTCACAAATTGCATTTCCAGCATTCTCGGCTTGCTCACTACTCTCGGTTCCAAGCATGTCCACTGCATGGCCTCGGGTGTGTTCTGTCCATGCCTTTCGGTTCAGTTGTTCTGCTCCATGCCTCTCGTCCAAGTTTGTTGCGTCAAGTGCTGCTATTGGCCCTGTCGTCCTTCCGTGTCCTGCTGTCAAACCATCCTCTGTACTGACACCCCGAATGCAATGTTCTTTAATTCTAGATGCTGCAGATGCTGTCCAGATTCAGGTACTGCTCTCGTCTTGCCCAGTGGTTCAATATGTGCACAATTCCTCATAGGTGCTGTCCAGGTTTGCTGCTACAATTCAACACAACACTCATGCACAGCATTTGCTCAGCTCCTACTGTCGCGCACCAGTAACATGAACTAAACGTCTTTTGCTCAGCTAACCTGTACTGAACCGCACCAATGCTACAAAATGGATCTTTCTGCCATGCTACATTCAACAGCAAATGAACTGAAATGCTTAGCAACACAAAATAAGAATGAACAATGTAAAAACAGTATCAAAGCTGCAACTTAACTTGACTATAATGCAACAAATAGAAACCCGATAAAGTGAAATATAATTACAAGCAGTAAAAATAAATCCAAGATTTCAACCAGATTCATAACAAGAAATTAAATGCATTACTCTAATACCACTTGAATCCTAGAGATATATATATAATAATAATAATAATCATGAAACAAACAATGAAGGTCTGCGGTACTAGACTGAAATGAAGCAAAGACACAGCTGTGGCTGACCCTTGCTACTCGCGTAGATGGCTTCTGCTTGGTCTCCCTCACGCATAAGCTTTTCTTCAACCTGTACCACACAATTACTGCAGTAAACAGAGGATTAAAAGAAAATCAAAGTAACTCAAGAATGAACAGTAGAAGGATTTAAAAGCAAAGTAGAATAGAGGAATCAATAAAAATCTTATTAAAACAAACAAATGCCGAGAAGGGGTAACAATGGCTACAGCCACCAACATTCGATAGCTTCTCGCACCACTCGGCTACATGAAGAGATCAATATACCAAATGAACAATAGTAAAACAAAGAAAGGAAACCGAAATACGAAGAACCCGAGAGCAACCACATAAGAATAATAACTTTTGATTAAAACTTAAACAGTAAAATAACAATGAATGGAAACTGAATAAATCCTAGAAGAAAATAGACAATGGTGGATGCTGTCACCAGCCGAAAAACATAAAAGAAAGCCTAAGGAAAATAAAACCTAGCAATAAATGTTTAACCTAAAAAAACTAAAAGTTCCCCCTCCAATTGCCATCTTTTTCTTATTTATATACACACTTAAGGGTACAATTGTAATTTTTTCATCCTAGATAAGTTGGCATTGTTTGGCCACCTGTCTTCACAGCATTGGCTCCTTGAAAACTAATATTTCAATGTCATCGGTCTTTTTGTCCAATTAGATGTGCTAGGCTCGTGTTCTCTGCGTGGTCCAATCTCGATTTTAGCACAATTTCAGTCCATTTTCTACCGAAATATTCAAAATTCATTCAGATTTAATTTATCTGCAAACATGAGAATTTTAATTAAATAAATGGGATAATTAACAAAATAAATTAAGGATTTAAATAATTAATAAGGAAATTAAGCACAAATAATTCTAAAAATATAGAATTATCACACCCCAAACTTGAGTTTTTGCTTGTCCTCAAGCAAAACAAAATAATTGTAGGAATGACAAGTACTAAACACAATAATTTCCCTAATATTATCCTCAAAAAAAAAATACAAACTATGAAATCAAAGAATCACAATTATAAGTCTAACACTCAGAATCATTCAATGATAAGTCCTAACCCAAATTGGATCCCTCGTGTGTGTGTGAAAATGTCAAAGTCACTTCAAAGTACATTACCTAGATCAGATTATGCAAACATAGTGAATGCAAAGTCAAAGACATGTGATCATTCCCATAAGTTTGCTTTTCACTTCTCTCTCCACTAATGTAGTCACACTTAACTAAAGATCAATAGGACTTCATTAAGCTTGTAATGTAAGGTTGGGGCTAAGGTATGATAAAGTCGATTTAGGTTTAATTACCCCTTACATGCATTACTTCTAGGATCTTAATGTAAGAGCTCAAATTATTTCCCCCAAACTTATTTATTTCACTAAACATTTTACTCTATTTTTGTATTTTTCTTCTATCTTCTTTTTCTTTTATTTCTTTTTCTTTCAATTTTTTTTTTAATTTTCACTATCACTAGATACCCAAATGTACAAAGCTCACAATATATCCTAATGGCTTTCATGCTTTTGGGGTAAGGGATAGGAAAAGAGTATTTAAGCTAATGAAATTTTGCATGTGTATTTACAGAGAAAAGCTTATTTGGCCCAGATAGGTGACTAGGGGTAAAATATGTACAAGGAAGGCTAGAAAGGCTCAAACGAGCCAAAGATGGCCTAAATCATCTCCCTAATTAAGTGTGATCTAATATTTCACCTCGAGATTAGATTAAACAAATTCTAGAATATGATACACATAATCAACTAAACAAATGCAATCCTAAGTCCACATAAGCTTTCTCTAAATAAATATACAGATTCATGAGATGACAAGTATGTAAGATGAAGAAATCACAATCAGAATCAAGACAAATTCAAGTATCTAACTTCATGCTTTTCCTATAATCATGCATCTTAGTCAATCAAAATCAGACTTAATCATGGGGTCATATCATCAGAATATGGGAAAACTACATGCTAGGAACTAAATCATCCCAAAATCAAACAGTTTAAGCTCAAATTTTCAAAAATATTTTGAAACAATTTTTAATTTTTGCTCAAATTTTTGAAAAATGCTCAAGTGATATCCCCTCCCCCAAACTTAAAGTGCACAGTGTCCTCAGTGTGTAGATAATATAAGAATTGAAGTTCATGAACAAAGTGCTCCCCTTTCTAATGATGATGAACAACTGAAACTTTTATTGAAAGCGTAAAACTAGAAAATAAACCTGCAAAATAAACAAAGAAAGAAACAACATAAAAGAAAAAGAAAAAGAACTATATACAAGGTGAAAAGAAAAACACAACCACTTCAAATGCAGCTAAAGAAAACAACATTCAGCAGGAGGACAAAGAGTAGGAGGAACAACCAAAGTGGTGATAAAATGTCTACAGTTAACTCCTCTTTAGTTCTAGCTACTTCCCTCCTTTGAGATTTCTTGTGCTCAAGCCTTATATCCTCAATATCAATCTTAACACACTCTTGAGAGTCATCAAAGAGCTTCAAAGGTTTGAAAACATTAAATTTCACTTCCTGATCTAGGACTCTTATAGTTAACTCCCCCTTCTGTACATCAATAAAGTTTCTACCAGTCGCTAGGAAAGGTCTGCCTAGTATAATGGAGATTTCCCTGTCTTCCTCCATATCCAAAGCTATAAAATCTGCAGGGAAAATAAATTTGTTCACCTTTACTAGCACGTCTTTAATGACCCCTTTTGGATATTTAATGGATCGATCAGCTAGCTGAAGGGTCACTGTGGTAGGCTTGATATCCCCTATTCCTAACTTTTGATAGATAGACAAAGGCATTAGATTAATACTAGCTCCTAAATCACACAGGGCTCTACCAAAGAATAGATTTCTAATAGTGCAGGGTAAAACTCCCGGGATCCTTGAGCTTGGGGGTAATTTCCTCTGGATGATTGCACTACATTACCAGTTAAGGCCACCATCTCATAATCTTCCAATCTTCTCTTCCTCGAGAAGATATCCTTTAAAAACTTCACATAACTTGGCATTTGCTTTCAGGCATCTATAAAAGGAATGTTGATGTGAAGCTTCTTAAAAACCTCAAGAAATTTAGCAAATTGCTGTTCTAGTTTTTGATTTTGGAACCTCTGAGGAAAAGGTACTCGTGGTTTAACTAAAGGCAATGTAGTGGGAACCTGTGTAGAATCAGAGGACGAGGAAGGCAATGAAGAAGAAGAAGGTATAGATGAAAAAGCACCTAGCTTTGTTTTCTTTGCAGCCCGATCCTGATGTTCGTGCTCCTTCTGCGCTGCCTCTTTAGAACTTAAGGGTTTATCAACTATGGGCTGTTCAGGTGCAGACCTAACTTGTGGCTCATCTAGCTCTCTGCCACTCATAAGGGTGATGGATCTAACATGTTCGTTACCCTCACTTTGCTTAATAGGATTATCTTTAGTGTTACTAGGAAAGGTCCCTTGAGGACGTTAGCTAAGAGTACTAGCTATTTATTCAACCTGAACTTCTAAGTTCTTAATTGAGGCAGCTTGATTTTGCAGGAAAGTCGTGAACATTTCCTCAAGCGAGGGCTTCTTCTCAGCTGCTGGTGCATGGTAATGTTGCGATTGCATAGTTGTGGTGGTGGTGGATGGTATGGAAATTACGGCTGTGGTGGTGCCTAAATCGGTGGAGCTTGAAAACCAGGGAGTCCTACAGGTCTAGACCTAGAAGTTTGTCCTTGGTTTTGGCTCCAGGAGAAGTTAGGATGGTTCCTCCACCCTGGATTATAGGTGTTTGAAAAAGGGTTGTTCTATTACATTTGAGAAGGGGCAACATATTGAACCGATTCTAAGTTGAGCGGACACCTATCTACAGAGTGGGTACTACTACACAGCTCGCAGGAAAGAAAAGGACTTTGGACTGAATAAATTGGATTAGGAATGGTGGGAGGATTATGTTAGGTACTGAGCGAGTCTACCTTCTTCGTAAGATTAGCAATTTGAGAGGTTAAGGTAGACAGTGTGTCGAGCTCATAAATACCTGCCGGCTTCTTTGGCACATAACTCTCTGATAGTTATTAGTCGCCATCTTTTCTAATAGCTCGTAAGCTTCCTCCTCTGTTTTGCACATCAGGGCTCCACCCACAACAGCGACAACAATGGTCCTATTTTGGCTTGTAAGTCCGTTGTAGAAGGTCTGGACTTGCAACCATAAAGGTAGGCCATGGTGAGGGCACTTCCTAAGAAGCTCCTTATATCGTTCCCATGCTTCATAAAGAGATTCAGAGTCTTACTGGGTAAAGGAAGATATATTACTACGGAGTTGGGCCATTTTAGAAGGAGGGAAAATCTAAGATAGAAATTGATGGGCTAACTCATCCCATGTAGAAATGGATCTTGGAGGCAGGGAGGTTAACCAGTGTCTTGCCCTATCCCTAAGTGAGAAGGGGAATAATCTAAGCCTAAGCTCATCATCAGATAACCCATTGTGTTTGAACGTGTTGTACAAGTCCAGGAATTGCCCAAGGTGAGCATGTGGGTCATCGTGTCGAAGCCCACTGAACTATAGAGAAGTTTGGATCATTTGGAGGATTGCAGACTTAATTATGAAGTTATTTATAGGGACAGCTGGTGGCCTGATGCCGGAATAATATCCTCTAATCATCAGCATTGCATAATCTCCAACAGTCCTGATTTCCCTATTTTTTGCCATCGTGCTTTGCAGCGCGACTATAAATTTCCTAGAGTCCTTTCGAATTTTTCTAAGAGTGCATTCAATTTCAGGATCTAGAGGAAAGCAATCAAAACTCCTGGCTCTACACATGCAAACATCAGAACGTCCTTAGAATTTTTTTTTGAATTTTTAAATTTTTAATTTTTTTAATTTTAATTTTCCAATTAACTAATCTAGATTAAATATTTACAACCTAAATATTTACAAGCTAGAATTACACCTAATCATAATTTCACCGATATTAATTAACGACTAATTAAAACTTCCCCGGTAAGGCGCCAAAAACTTGACATGCCCTAAACGTATTACCGCAAGTGCACGGGTCGTACAAGTAATAATGGGATTTGAGTCTCGAGTTATCGTCCCTCAGAGAAGTTGGTCAGCCTAATTAATTACCGGTTAATCTTACCCTATGGTATATCCTAGCAAATTATGAGATTAAGGTGGTGATCTACTAAAGCTAATTAAAAGTACTGAAAATAATAAAACTATAAAATAAACTAAATAAAATCGAGCAAAATTACTTACAGTGCTCCACGTAAGTAAAATCAAAATCCTACAAAAGAAATTAAAATAGTTAAAACTAATTAACGCAAATAAAATGCAAATATGAGAATAAGAAAGCAAGATTAATTAAACTAAAATTAACAATCCTAAAATGCAATAATACTACTTAATCAAAATGCAATTTAAACTAACTTAAGATTTAATGAAATAAATTTACCCCTAATTTCATTCTAAATGAACACTTAATTAACTATCAACCTATTTAAAACTAAGTTCTAAACCATTAAAGAAGAATACTAATCATCAATTTAATCAAAGTCTCTAAACAAAGCTAACAAATTAAATTGGAATTAAACTAAACTAACAATGCATGAAAATGAGTTAATTAACTATTATGCACTAGCCAAACAAAGCCTTAACATTTTAAACCAGACAAATATCACTCCAAACACTGTTCACGTCTTCACAAATTGCATTTCCAGCATTCTCGGCTTGCTCACTGCTCTCGGTTCCAGGCCTGTACACTGCATGGTCTCGGGTGTGTCCTGTCCATGCCGCTCAATTTAGTCGTTCAGCTCCATGCCTCTCGTCCAAGTCTGCTGCGTCAATTGCTGCTATTGGCCCTGTCATCCTTTTGTGTCCTGCTGTCAAACCGTGCTCTGTACTGACACCCCAAATGCAATGTTCTTCAATTCCAGATGTTGTCCAGATTCAGGTACTGCTCTCGTCCTACCTAGTGGTGCTATATGTACACAATTCCTTATAGGTGCTGTCCAGGTTTGCTGCTACAATCCAACACAACACTCATGCACAGCATTTGCTCAACTCCTACTGTCGCGCCACAGTAACACGAACTAAACGTCTTCTACTCAGCTAACCTGTACTGAACCGCACCAATGCTACAAAATGGATCTTTCTGCCATGATACATTCAACAGCAAAAGAACTGAAATGCTTAGCAACACAAAATAAGAATGAACAGTGTAAAAACAGTATCAAAGCTGTAACTTAACTTGACTATAATGCAACGAATAGAAACCCAATGAAGTGAAATATAATTACAAGCAGTAAAAATAAATTCATGATTTCAACCAGATTCATAACAGGAAATTAAATGCATTACTCTAATACGACTGGAATCCTAGAGATATATATATATATAAAACATCATGATAATCATGAATCAAACATTGAAGGTCTGTGGTACTGGACTGAAATGAAGCAAAGACATTGCTGTAGCTGACCCTTGCTACTCGCGTAGATGGCTTCTGCTTGGTCTCCCTCAAGCATAAGCTTTGCTTCAACCCGTACCACACAATTGCAGCAACAGACAGAGGATTAAAACAAAATCAAAGTAACTCAAGAATGAACAGTAGAAGGATTTAAAAGCAGAGCAGAATAGAGGAATCAATAAAAATCTTATTAAAACAAAAAAAATGTCGAGAAGAGGTAACAATGGCTACAATCACCAACATTCGATAGCTTCTCACACCACTCGACTACACGAAGAGATCAATATACCAAATGAACAATAGAAAAACAAAGAAAGAAAACCGAAATAGGAAGAACCCGAGAGCAACCATATAAGAATAATAACTTTTAATTAAAACTTAAACAGTAAAATAACAATGAATGGAAACTGAATAAATCCTAGAAGAAAACGGACAATGGTGGCTGCTGTCACCAGCCGAAAAACCTAAAAGAAAGCCTAAGGAAAATAAAACCTAGCAATAAATGTTTAACCTAAAAAAACTAAAAGCTCCCCCTCCAATTGCCATCTTTTTCTTATTTATATACACACTTAAGGGTATAATTGTAATTTTTTATCCTAGATGAGTTGGGATTGTTTGGCCAATTGTCTTCACACCATTGACCCCTTGAAAAATAATATTTCAATGTCATCGGCCTTTTTGTCCAATTGGATGTGCTAGGCTCGTGTTCTCCACGTGGTCTAATCTCGATTTTAGCCTAATTTCGATCCATTTTCTACCGAAATATTCAAAATTCATTCGGATTTAATTTATCTGCAAACATGAGAATTTTAATTAAATAAAGGGGATAATTAACAAAATAAATTGGGGATTTAAATAATTAATTAAGAAATTAAGCACAAATAATTCTAAAAATATAAAAATATCACACCCCCAAACTTGAATTTTTGCTTGTCCTCACGTAAAACAAAATAATTGTAGGAATGACAAGTACTAAACACAATAATTTCCCTAATATTATCCTCAACGAAAAAGTACAGACTATGAAATCAAAGAATCACAATTATAAGTCTAACACTCAGAATCATTCAATCATAAGTCCTAACCCAAATTGGATCCCTCATGTGTGTGTGAAAATGTCAAAGTCACTTCAAAGTACAATACCTGGATAAGATTATGCAAACAAAGTGAATGCAAAGTCAAAGACATGTAGTCATTCCCATAAGTTTGCTTTTCACTTCTCTCTCCACTAATGTAGTCACACTTAACTAAAGATTAATAGGACTTCATTAAGCTTGTAATGTAAGGTTGGGGCTAAGGTATGATAAAGTCGATTTAGGTTTAATTACCCCTTACATACATTACATACAGGATCTTAGTGTAAAAGCTCAATTTATTTCCCCCAAACTTATTTATTTCACTAAACATTTTACTATATTTTTGTATTTTTCTTCTATCTTCTTTTTCTTTTTTATTTCTTTTTCTTTATTTTTTTTTTTGAATTTTCACTATCACCAGTTACCCAAATGTACAAAGCTCACAATATATCCTAATGACTTTCATGCTTTCGGGGTAAGGGATAGGAAAAGAGTATTTAAGCTAATGAAATTTTGCATGTGTATTTACAGAGAAAAGCTTATTTGGCCCAGATAGGTGACTAGGGGTAAAATATGTACAAGGAAGGCTAGAAAGGCTCAAACGATCCAAAGATGGCCTAAATCATCTCCCTAATTAAGTGTGATCTAATATTTCACCTCGAGATTAGATCAAACAAATTCTAGAATATGATACACACAATCAACTAAATAAATGCAATCCTAAGTCCACATAAGCTTTCTCTAAATAAATATACAGATTCATGAGATGACAAGTGCGTAAGATGAAGAAATCACAATCAGAATCAAGACAAATTCAAGAATCCAACTTCATGCTTTTCCTATAATCATGCTTCTTAGTCAATCAAAATCAGACTTAATCATGGGGCCATATCATCGGAATATGGGAAAACTACATGCTAAGTACTAAATCATCCCAAAATCAAACAGTTTAAGCTCAGATTTTCGAAAAAAATTTGAAACAATTTTCAATTTTTGCTCAGATTTTTGAAAAATGCTCAAGTCATATCCCCTCCCCAAAACTTAAAATGCACAGTGTCCTCAGTGTGTAGATAATATAAGAATTGAAGTTCATGAACAAAGTACTCCCCTTTCTGATGATGATGAACAACTGAAACTTTTATTGAAATCGTAAAACTAGAAAATAAACTTGCAAAATAAACAAAGAAAGAAACAACAGAAAAGAAAAAGAAAAAGAACTATATACAAGGTGAAAAGAAAAATATAACCACTTTAAATGCAGCTAAAGAAAACAACACTCAGCAGCAGGGCGAAGAGTAGGAGGAACAACCAAACTGGTGATAAAATGTCTACCGTTAACTCCTCCTTAGCTCTAGCTAGTTCCCTCCTTCTTTGAGATTTCTTGTGCTCAAGCCTTATATCCTCAGTATTAATCTTAAAACACTCTTGAGAGTCATCAAAAAGCTTCAAAGGTTAGAAAACATTAAATTTCACTTCCTGATCTAGGACTCTTATACTTAACTCCCCCTTCTGTACATCAATTAAGGTTCCACCAGTCGCTAGGAAAGGTCTGCCTAGTATAATGGCGATTTCCCTGTCTTCCTCCATATCAAAAGCAATAAAATCTACAGGGAAAATAAATTTGTCCACCTTTACTAGCACGTCCTCAATAATCCGTTTTGGATATTTAATGGATCGATCAGCTAGCTGAAGGGTCACAGTGGTAGGCTTGATATCCCCTATTCCTAACTTTCGATAGATAGACAAAGGCATTAGATTGATACTAGCTCCTAAATCACATAGGGCTCTACCAAAGAATAGATTTTTAATAGTGCAGGGCATGGTAAAACTCCCGAGATCCTTCATCTTGAGGGGTAATTTCTTATGGATGATTGCACTACATTCTCTAGTTAAGGCCACCGTCTCATAATCTTCCAATCTTCTCTTCCTCGAGAGGATATCCTTTAAAAACTTCACATAACTTCGCATTTGCTTTAAGGCATCTGCTAAAGGAATGTTGATGTGAAGCTTCTTAAAAGCCTGAAGAAATTTAGCAAATTGTTGTTCGAGTTTTTAATTTTGGAACCTCTGAGGAAAAGGTACTCATGGTTTAACTAGAGGCAATGTAGTGGGAACCTGTGTAGAATCAGAGGACGAGGAAGGCAATGAAGAAGAAGAAGGTATAGATGAAGAAGCTCCCAGCTTTGCTTCCTTTGCAGCTCGATGCTGATGTTTGTGCTCCTTCTGAGCTGCCTCTTTAGAACTTAAGGGTTATCAACTATCGGCTGTTCAGGTGCAGACTTAACTTGTGGCTCATCTAGCTCTTTGCCACTCCTAAGGGTGATGGATCGAACATGTTCCTCACCCTCCCTTTGCTTAATAGGATTAACTTCAGTGTTACTATGAACAGTCCCTTGAGGACGTTGGCTAAGAGCACTAGCTATTTGTCCAACCTGAACTTCTAAGTTCTTAATTGAGGCAGCTTGATTTTGCAGGATAGTCGTGAACATTTCCTCAAGCGAGGGCTTCTTCTCAGCTGCTAGTGCATAGAAATGTTGTGGCCGCACGGGTTGTGGCGGTGGTGGATGGTATGGAAATTATGGCTGTGGTGGTGCCCGAACCGGTGGAGCCTTCAAACCAGGGAGTCCTACAGGTCTAGTGCTCGAAGTTTGCCCTTGGTTTTGGCTCCAGGAGAAGTTAGGATGGTTCCTCCACCCTGGATTATAGGTGCTTGAAAAAGGGTTGTTCTGTTGCGTTTGAGAAGGGGCAACATACTGAACTGATGCTAAGTTGAGCGGACACCTATCTAGAGAGTGGGTACCACCACACAGCTCGTAATAAAGAAAAGGACTTTGGACTGAATAAATCGGATTAGGGCTGGTGGGAGGATTATGTTGGGTATTGAGCGAGTCTACCTTTTTCGTAAGATTAGCAATATGAGAGGTCAAGGTAGACAGTATGTCGAGCTCATAAATACCCGTCGGCTTCTTTGGCACATGCCTCTCCGAGGACTATAGATAGTTGTTAGCCGCCATCTTTTCTAACAGCTCGTAAGCTTCCTCCTCTTTTTTGCACATCAAGGCTTCACCCGCAGCAGCGTCAACAATGGTCCTATTTTGGCTTGTAAGTCCGTTGTAGAAGGTCTGGACTTGCAACCACAAAGGTAGGCCATTGTGAGGGCACTTCATAAGAAGCTCCTTATATCGTTCCCATACTTCATAAAGAGATTCAAAGTCGTACTGGGAAAAGGAAGATATATTACTACGGAGTTGTACCATTTTAGAGGAAGGGAAAAACTTAGATAGAAATTGATGGGCTAACTCATCCCATGTAGAAATGGATTCTGGAGGTAGGGAGGTTAACCAGTGTCTCGCCCTATCCCTAAGTGAGAAGGGGAATAATCTAAGCCTAAGCACATCATCAGATAACCCATTATGTTTGAAATTGTTGTACAAGTCCAGGAATTGCCCAAGGTGAGCATGTGGGTCATCGTGTGGAAGCCCACTGAATTGTAGAGAAGTTTCGATCATCTGGAGGATAGCGGACTTAATTTCGAAGTTATTTGTAGGGACAGCTGGTGGCCTAATGCCGGAATAATATCCTCTAATCGTCGGCATTACATAATCTCCAACAATCCTGATTTCCCTATTTTCTGCCATCGTGTTTTGCAGCGGGGCTATAAAGTTCCTAGAGTCCTTTTGAATTTTTCTAAGAGTGCGTTCAATTTCAGGATCTAGAGGAAAGCAATCAAAACTCCTGGCTCTACGCATGCAAACATCAGAACGTCCTTAGAAATTTTTTTTGAATTTTTAAATTTTTGAATTTTTTTAATTTTAATTTTCCAATTAACTAATCTAGATTAAATATTTACAACCTAAATATTTAAAAGCTAGAATTACACCTAAATATTAATTAACAACTAATTAAAACTTCCTCGGCAACGGCGCCAAAAACTTGACACGCCCTAAACGTATTACCGCAAGTGCATGGGTCGTACAAGTAATAATGAGATTTAAGTCCCGAGTTATCATCCCTCAGAGAAGTTGGTTAGCCTAATTAATTACCGGTTAATCTTACCCTATGGTATATCCTAGCAAATTATGAGATTAAGGTGGTGATCTACTAAGGCTAATTAAAAGTACTGAAAATAATAAAACTATAAAATAAACTAAATAAACCGAGCAAAATTACTTACAGTGCTCCACGCAATTAAAATCAAAATCCTACCAAAGAAATTAAAATAGTTAAAACTAATTAACGCAAATAAAATGCAAATATGACAATAAGAAAGCAAGATTAATTAAACTAAAATTAACAATCCTAAAATGCAATAATACTACTTAATCAAAATGCAATTTAAACTAACTTAATGTTTAATGAAATAAATTTACCCCTAATTTAATTCTAAATGGACACTTAATTAACTATCAACCTAATTAAAACTAAGTTCTAAACCATTAAAGAAGAATACTAATCATCAATTTAATCAAAGACTCTAAACAAAGCTAACAAATTAAATTGGAATTAAACTAAACTAACAATGCATGAAAATGAGTTAATTAACTATTATGCACTAGCCAAACAAAGCCTTAACATTTTAAACCAGACAAATATCCCTCCAAACACTGTTCATATCTTCACAAATTGCATTTCCAGCATTCTCGGCTTGCTCACTGCTCTCGGTTCCAGGCCTGTCCACTGCATGGTCTCGGGTGTGTCCTGTCCATGCCTCTCGATTTAGTTGTTCTACTCCATGCCTCTCGTCCAAGTCTGCTGCGTCAAGTGGTGCTATTAGCCCTGTCGTCCTTCCGTGTCCTTCTGTCATACCGTGCTCTGTACTGACACCACAAACGCAATGTTCTTCAACTCCAGATGCTGTCCAGATTCAGGTACTGCTCTCGTCCTGTCCAGTGGTGCTATATGTGCACAATTCCTCATAGGTGCTGTCCAGGTTTGCTGCTACAATCCAACACAACACTCATGCACAGCATTTGCTCAGCTCCTACTGCCGCGTACCAGTAACACGAACTAAACGTCTTCTGCTCAGCTAACCTGTACTGAACTACAGCAATGCTACAAAATTGATCTTTCTGCCATGCTACATTCAACAACAAAAGAACTGAAATGCTTAGCAACACAAAATAAGAATGAACAATATAATAACAGTATCAAAGCTACAACTTAACTTGACTATAATGCAACAAATAGAAACCCAATGAAGTGAAATATAATTACAAGCAGTAAAAATAAATTCAGGATTTCAACCATATTCATAACAGGAAATTAAATGCATTACTCTAATATGACTGGAATCCTAGATATATATATATATATATATATATATATATATATAACATAATAATAATCATGAATCAAACAATGAAGGTCTGTGGTACTGGATTGAAATGAAGCAAAGACACTGCTGTAGCCGACCCTTGCTACTCGCGTAGATGGCTTCTACTTGGTCTCCCTCACGCATAAGCTTTGCTTCAACCCGTACCACACAATTGCAGCAGCAAACAGAGGATTAAAACAAAATCAAAGTAACTCAAGAATAAATAGTAGAAGGATTTAAAAGCAGAGCAGAATAGAGGAATCAATAAAAATTTTATTAAAACAAACAAATGCCGAGAAGGGGTAACAATGGCTACAGTCACCAACATTCGATAGCTTCTCGCACCACTCGGCTACACGAAGAGATCAATATACTGAATTAACAATAGAAAAAAAAGAAAGGAAACCGAAATAGGAAGAACTCGAGAGCAACCATATAAGAATAATAACTTTTAATTTAAACTTAAACAGTAAAATAACAATGAATGGAAACTGAATAAATCCTAGAAGAAAATAGACAATGGTGGCTGCTGTCACCAGCCGAAAAACATAAAAGAAGGCCTAAGGAAAATAAAACCTAGCAATAAATGTTTAACCTAAAAAAGCTAAAAGCTCCCCCTCCAATTGCCATCTTTTTCTTATTTATATACACACTTAAGGATACAATTGTAATTTTTTCATCCTAGATGAGTTGGCATTGTTTGTCCACTTGTCTTCATAACATTGGCTCCTTGAAAAATAATATTTCAATGTCATCGGTCTTTTTGTCCTATTGGATGCACTACCTCTTATTCTCCACGTGGTCCAATCTCGATTTTAGCTTAATTTCGATCCATTTTCTACCGAAATATTCAAAATTCATTCAGATTTAATTTATTTGCAAACATGAGAATTTTAATTAAATAAAGGGGATAATTAACAAAATAAATTGGGGATTTAAATAATTAATTAAGAAATTAAGCACAAATAGTTCTAAAAATATAGAAATATCACACCCCCAAACTTGTGTTTCTGCTTATACTCAAGCAAAATAAAATAATTGTAGGAATAACAAGTACTAAACACAATAATTTCCCCAATATTATCCTCAAAGAGAAAGTACAAACTATGAAATCAAATAATCACAATTATAAGTCTAACACTCAGAATCATTCAATCATAAGTCCTAACCCAAATTAGATCCCTCGTGTGTGTGTGAAAATGTCAAAGTCACTTCAAAGTACATTACCCGGATCAGATTATGCAAACAAAGTGAATGCAAAGTCAAAGACATGTGATCATTCCCATAAGTTTGCTTTTCACTTCTCTCTCCACTAATGTAGTCACACTTAACTAAAGATTAATAGGACTTCATTAAGCTTGTAATGTAAGGCTGGGGCTAAGGTATGATAAAGTCAATTTAGGTTTAATTACCCCTTACATACATTACTTCTAGGATCTTAGTGTAAGAGCTCAAATTATTTCCCCCAAACTTATTTATTTCACTAAACATTTTACTATATTTTTGTATTTTTCTTCTATCTTCTTTTTCTTTTTTATTTCTTTTTCTTTCATTTTCGTTTCTTTTTTTTTTTTTTTTGAATTTTCACTATCACCAGTTACCCAAATGTACAAAGCTCACAATATATCCTAATGACTTTCATGCTTTCGGGGTAAGGGATAGGAAAAGAGTATTTAACCTAATGAAATTTTGCATGTGTATTTACAGAGAAAAGCTTATTTGGCCCAGATAGGTGACTAGGGGTAAAATATGTACAAGGAAGGCTAGAAAGGCTCAAACGATCCAAAGATGGCTTAAATCATCTCCCTAATTAAGTGTGATCTAATATTTCACCTCGAGATTAGATCAAACAAATTCTAGAATATGATACACACAATCAACTAAACAAATGCAATCCTAAGTCCACATAAGCTTTCTCTAAATAAATATACAGATTCATGACATGACAAGTGCATAAGATGAAGAAATCACAATCAGAATCAAGACAAATTCAAGAATCCAACTTCATGCTTTTCCTATAATCATGCTTCTTAGTCAATCAAAATCAGACTTTATCATGGGGTCATATCATTAGAATATGGGAAAAACTACATGCTAAGTACTAAATCATCCCAAAGCAAATAGTTTAAGCTCAGATTTTTGAAAAAAATTTGAAACAATTTTCAAATTTTGCTCAAATTTTTGAAATATGCTCAAGTGATATCCCCTTCCTCAAACTTAAAGTACACAGTGTCCTCAGTGTGTAGATAATATAAGAATTGAAGTTCATGAACAAAGTACTCCCCTTTTCTGATGATGATGAACAACTGAAACTTTTATTGAAAGCGTAAAACTAGAAAATAAACCTGCAAAATAAACAAAGAAAGAAACAACAGAAAAGAAAAAGAAAAAGAACTATATACAAGGTGAAAAGAAAAACACAACCACTTCAAATGCAACTAAAGAAAACAACACTCAATAGCAGGGCGAAGAGTAGGAGGAACAACCAAAGTGGTGATAAAATGTCTACAGTTAACTCCTCCTTAGCTCTAGCTACTTCCCTCCTTCTTTGAGATTTCTTGTGCTCAAGCCTTATATCCTCAATATCTTGAGAGTCATCAGAGAGCTTCAAAGGTTTGAAAACATTAAATTTCACTTCCTGATCTAGGACTCTCATAGTTTACTCCCCCTTCTGTACATCAATTAAGGTTCTACCAGTCGCTAGGAAAGGTCTGCCTAGTATAATGGGATTTCCCTGTCTTCCTCCATATCCAAAGCAATAAAATCCGCAGGGAAAATAAATTTGTCCACCTTTACTAGCACGTCCTCAGTAACCCCTTTTGGATATTTAATGGATTGATCAGGTAGCTGAAGGGTCACTGTGGTAGGCTTGATATCCCCTATTCCTAACTTTTGATAGATAGACAAAGGCATTAGATTGATACTAGCTCCTAAATCACACAGGGCTCTACCGAAGAATAGATTTCCAATAGTGCAGGGTATGGTAAAACTCCCGGGATCCTTGATCTTGGGGGGTAATTTCCTCTGGATGATTGCACTACATTCCCGAGTTAAGACCACCGTCTTATAATCTTCCAATCTTCTCTTTCTCGAGAGGATATCCTTTAAAAACTTCACATAACTTGGCATTTGCTTTAAGGCATCTGCAAAAGGAATGTTGATGTGAAGCTTCTTAAAAACCTCAAGAAATTTAGCAAATTGTTGTTCCAGTTTTTGATTTTGGAACCTCTGAGGAAATGGTACTCGTGGTTTATCTAGAGGCAATGTAGTGGGAACCTATGTAGAATCAGAGGACGAGGAAGGAAATGAAGAAGAAGAAGGTAGAGATGAAGAAGCGCCTGGCTTTGTTTCCTTTGCAGCCCGATCCTGATGTTCGTGCTCCTTCTAAGCTGCCTCTTTAGAACTTAAGGGTTTATCAACTATGGGCTGTTCAGGTGCATACTTAACTTGTGGCTCATCTAGCTCTCTGCCACTCCTAAGGGTGATGGATCGAACATGTTCCTCACCCTCCCTTTGCTTAATAGGATTAACTTAAGTGTTACTAGGAACGGTCCCTTGAGGGCGTTGGCTAAGAGCACTAGCTATTTGCCCAGCCTAAACTTCTAAGTTCTTAATTGAGGCAGCTTGATTTTGCAGGATAGTCGTGAACATTTCCTCAAGTGAGGGCTTCTTCTCAGTTGCTGGTGCATGGTAATGTTGTGGCTGCACGGGTTGTGGTGGTGGTGGATGGTATGGAAATTGCGGCTGTGGTGGTGCCAGAACCGGTGGAGCTTGAAAACAAGGGAGTCCTACAGGTCTAGAGCTAGAAGTTTGCCCTTGGTTTTGGCTCCAAGAGAAGTTAGGATGGTTCCTCCTCCCTGGATTATAGGTGTTTGAAAAAGGGTTGTTCTGTTGCGTTTGAGAAGGGGCAACATACTGAACAATGTAAGAATGAACAATGTAAAAACAGTATCAAACCTGCAACTTAACTTGACTATAATGCAACAAATAGAAACCCGATGAAGTGAAATATAATTACAAGCAGTAAAAATAAATTCAAGATTTCAACCAAATTCATAACAGGAAATTAAATGCATTACTCTAATACGACTGGAATCCTAGATATATATATATATATATATATAATAATAATAATAATCATGAAACAAACAATGAAGGTCCGTGGTACTGAACTGAAATGAAGCAAAGACACTGCTGTAGCCGACCCTTGCTACTCACATAGATTGCTTCTGCTTAGTCTCCCTCACGCATAAGCTTTGCTTCAACCCGTACCACACAATTACAGCAGCTAACAGAGGATTAAAACAAAATCAAAGTAACTCAAGAATGACCAGTAGAAGGATTTAAAAGCAGAACAGAACAGAGGAATAAATAAAAATCTTATTAAAACAAATAAATGCCGAGAAGAGGTAACAATGGCTACAGCCACTAACATTCGATAGCTTCTCGCACCACTCGGCTACACGAAGAGATCAATATATCGAATGAACAATAGAAAAACAAAGAAAGGAAACCGAAATAGGAAGAACCCGAGAACAACCATATAAGAATAATAACTTTTAATTAAAACTTAAACAGTAAAATAACAATGAATGGAAACTGAATAAATCCTAGAAGAAAATGGACAATGGTGGCTGCTATCACTAGCCGAAAAGCATAAAAGAAAGCTTAAGGAAAATAAAACCTAACAATAAATGTTTAACCTAAAAAAACTAAAAGCTCCCCCTCCAATTGCCATCTTTTTCTTATTTATATACATACTTAAGGGTACAATTGTAATTTTTTTTATCCTAGATGAGTTGGCATTGTTTGGCCACTTGTCTTCACACCATTGGCTCCTTGAAAAATAATATTTCAATGTCATTGGTCTTTTTGTCCAATTGGATGTGCTAGGCTCATGTTCTCCGCATGGTTCAATCTCGATTTTAGCCCAATTTCGGTCCATTTTCTACCGAAATATTCAAAATTCATCCGGATTTAATTTATCTGCAAACATTAGAATTTTAATTAAATAAAGGGGATAATTAACAAAATAAATTGGGGATTTAAATAATTAAGAAATTAAGCACAAATAATTCTAAAAATATAGAATTATCATGGACTATACGCACAAACTCACGTGAACCACCAAATGTGTACTATACACGCATTTCAAGTCAAAGCCCTACCCGTTCCCTAGCTGTTGGCTAGGAAGATCCTTGATCGTGTTCATATGCTACCCTATGTATGCAAGATCGACCCCAGATCACTCTGACATCAACATCATGCCTTTACGGGACTCTAACCCGGTTACCCCAATAAAATCATTTCGGGACTCTAACCCGTTTCCCAAAACATGGTTTTCATAAGCTTTCTTGGGACTCTAACCCATATAATGAAACACTGCTTTCAAAATAGTCTCTTGGGACTTTGACCCATATAATAAAAACATCATTTTTGAAGTCATCTCTGGGGACTTTAACCCGTATAATTATAGAAAACATAGTTTTGTAAACATCCTCGAAATTTTAACCCGTATAATCATGAAATCATGCTATGTTTTCTTTTTATAATGAAAATCACATTTTCATAAACATATGGAGTAAAATGTATCTCATGCAAGTGGAAAACATGTGGAAAAACTCGAGAAACGGTTTAGTTTCGATTTCTAAGGCATTGCAACCTATTTCATAAAATCTCATTCAATTAACATACATAAAGTCATTGATAAGGATTGTGGAGCACTAATGCTACCCTAAATTATATCCTTTAACTCCTAGCGACTGATGTAGAGCATTTTCCTCGATACTCGGGTTTGCCTCGTAAAACATGCTGGTAGACTGAGCTGTTACATAATAAGGTCAACATATCACTTATGGTTCAACTTATCTTAGAACAATTCATATGAGTACTTACATCAGAAAGGCTGACCGAAAGTTTACTTTTGAGCTAATGTGCTCATTTTCCTTGGTTTTACCAGTCTACACCTTGATTTATTCATTTTAAACTTCTTCAACCCTTTTTTGTCCCATTTTCAATACCTTTAAGGTATATTTTGCGATTCCAGTAATTCATTCCTTTGTTATACACTTCACTATTTCATTATATCAAGCTCTTTTTCGATAACTTGGTTATTTAGCTGCTCAATCATTTAGTCACTGTATAAATTTATCAATCATCAACCACATTTCACCACCTTCAATTTATCCAAGTGCTTGAAGATGTTGGAAACAACTCAAATATCTCATATAAAGTTTTCCAGCCAATGTCATTTCATTGAAAATTCATAAAAAACACCAAAAATTAACGTATATCAAATTTCATCATCATTCAACACTTTAACTCAACTTTCTCACACCTTTGACTAACTTTGACTTCAATCTAAAATTTTCAAAATTGTTCCTAAGCTGTAAGACATTCATTATCCAACTCAATTTAACTCAAAACACAACACAATTCAGCCACATTGCATCCAAGAATCCAAAACTTCACTTACATGAACAAGACAACTTTAGTGCTCAATCTTCTATCTACCGTTTCCAGCATCAAATGACCTCCATAAAATCTAAAATGTTTATATATGTTAGAGGGGAGGTGAATGAAGATTTTTTTTGACTGGACCAAGATCTGAAAATGAGTGGAAGGCCGCTGGAAAATTCCTACAAGTCAGCAGACCAATTCACGTTACAGTTCTATCCTATTTTCATTTCTCTACCGATTCAGCTATCAAAAAACCTCAATAAATTCTGGAATTTTTATATATGTTATAGGAGAGGTAGATGAAGGTTTTACCTGAAGAAATCGAGGTCTGAAAATGAGTGGAAGGTTGTTGAAAAATTCCCCTAAGTAAGATGATGAACCACGCCTGTAACAGGGGAAAAGCTACTGTTTTAGGTTATTCAGCTATCAAATGGTATCTAAAAATTCTAGGATTTTTATATGTGTTATAGGAGAGATAGACGAGGGTTTTCTCTGACTGGACTAAAGCCTAAAACTGATGGGAAGCTAGCTGAAAAAATCCACAATCTAGGTTACAAGTGACGCCTGCGGCAGGGGAAAAGAGAATGGAGCTCTCGGGTTTGGCTGGACTGAAGAGGGAAATTGGCTTTCTTTTGGAAGCGAAATGAAATATCTTTGTGTCGGCAACACTTGAACTTCTAGAAGCAATTAAAATACACTATTTGTTAGGGGTTGTTTGGTGTTGTTAAAATAATGGAATTGTAGTCTTCATTTTAGAAAATTCACCAATTAGAATTTTGATCAGATTTCTTTAGACTTTCACTTCTTCATTGTTATACTACATTTATAGTATGTCCCATAAAAATTTGGGGGTTACTTGTTTAAGGAAAATTTCACGAACGAGCTCATTTTGCGCGATTTAGCCAATACTGAGCAAAACTGAATTAAGGCTTCGATTTACTTCAAAAATTCATTTTGACCCCTAAATCTCCATATTTCTTCATGATTTTTATTTCCCAAGTCAATTCCACCTTATAGTAATTGTCTATGGCCTCGGAATAATTTTTACAAATTCTTAGAATTTTATTCGAATTTATTTCCCTATTTAGGTCTGTTTTCTCGATTTAATTTAAAACCCAAGTTTAACTCACTTTTTTCATTTCCAATCACTTAGTTTTTCCTTCTACACATCATTTCATGCATGAACATGGCATTTCTAAGCAATTCTTGGGTCTAGGACCTTACCTTGATATGCATGCCATCAGGCCCCACGCTAGAACTGAATGCTTTAGTCGTCTACGAGCTTGCAAAACGTCACATTGAGCTATATTTAATTCTCATAAGCATCATAATATGGAAAATATCAGGTTCCACATTTCTCCCCACCTTTTAAGAATTCAGTCCTCTGAATTCTGATACGAAATTAGTGCCCACTCTAAGTGACCTAGACGTGTATCCGCAAGTGCATGGGTCGTACAAGTAATAATGGGATTTGAGTCCCGGATTATCATCCCACAGAGAAGTTGATTAGCCTAATTAACTACCGGTTAATCTTACCCTAAGTATATCCTAGCAAATTATGAATTCTTAGTGGGTGATCTACTAAGTCTGAAATTAAAAGTACTAAAAATAATAAAAGCTATAAACTAAAGAAAATAAAACCGAGTTAAAAATTACTTACAAAGCTCCGAGCAATTAAAGAAAATACCTACAAAAGATAATTAAAACAGTTAAAAGTAATTAACACAATTAAAAATGCAAATATGAAAATAAAGAAACAAAATTAATTAAACTAATATTAAACAAACCTAAAATAAAATGTGTGTGCAATTAAACTAATTCAAAAAATGCAAATTACGTAAACCTAAAAGTTAATGAAATAAAATCCTAAGAAAATTAAGAAAATAACTACAAGTCTAAATGTCTAAAATATTAATTCTAAATTAATCTTAATTATATCTAATTACTTAACAATAAAATCCGACTAATGCATGATAAATATTTTTGGTTTTTTTTTTTAATTTTAAAATGAAATTTAACTAAAAAAATGCATAAAATAATTCTACTCTAAATGCTATACATGAACACTACTTAAATTAAAACCTTAATTCCTATTGTAGTAAAAAAATTAACTATTAATAAAATTAAAACTAAGCCTTAAACTAATAAACTAAGAACATATAACTAATAAGCAAATTAATTCAATAATCTAACTCCACCTAAGTTAATAAACTATAGTAAACGAAATAACAAATAATAGAAATGCATGGTAAATTGAATTGGGACATTTCCACATTGCCAAACACTGCTTTAAACAAATTGCAAGCCAACTGAGCGGTCCCGCAAATAGCACTGTGCAAGTTCTTCTCCATATTTCAGGTCTGTCCACTACTCATTTAGTTCCCAATTCTGTCCACTTGCATCCAGGTGCAGCAAATGTTGTCCAGATCTGTCCAATTCTGCTGTATCCGGCGTTGTTCGGCTCTCCTGCTGGTACTGCCCTCGGCCTGCCCAGCTAGCATGGTACATTCTCCTCGGATACCCGGCACACGTCTCTGCCCAGCTACAGAATATGCAGCTAACGTGGTACTGCCATCAACCCTCTGCCCAGGAGTCGATACCAAAACTACCTTTACGCTGACTCCTGCCAGAGGCCTATCCACAACAAACTTGATCCTGCAAGCAGCTCCCGGACAGTTTTGCCACAACTCTAAAGAACCTGTATATTCCAATCCTGTACAAGCACATAATGATCAGCAAATAGCATAGTTAAGAGAAAAAATCATGCAAATTAACAAAACCAAACAAAACCAAGACAAGCTCTAAATGTCGACAGAGGATAGGTGAAACTCAGTGAACTGCAATGATGATTAATCTTGAGCCTTACTGTTAAGTAAAGATTGAAATGAATTAAACAGAGACAATGAGGTGTGATAAACAGTAGCATGAACAAAAAACAGAGTAGAACAGAGGAAGAGCATCGGTCTCTGTCACTAGAACAAACTGTAAACTTTCACCGAGACAACACCTTCAATCGGCAATGCTCCAAGTAGTGTAGAAAGTGACCAGATTCCATAAACCGATTGATGCAATAAGTAAAATGACTCAAATAACATAAACCGAGTATAAAATAATTGTGCAAGAGATGGAACTACAAAAAATGGCAAATGGAGGTCAATAATATAAAAGCTATCATGAAAGAAAATTGGTGAAACTGAGAATAAAAAATAAGGCAATATCAAAACCGAAAGAAACAAAAGCATAAAAAAAAATTAGATTTAAAACGGCCTAACAAAAACATCTGGTGCATAAACATGAGGAAGGATCATGGCTATTGTCACTAGCCACCCATCTCTCCCACAACTTAAGGCACACAGAGGAGAGAAAGCATTAAAAATTAAAGGTGCAAACCGAGAGCAACAAAAGAAATTTAAACTTTTCATAAAGAAAATAAAAATTAACATAAACAGTGACTAAAACAAAAACAAAAAATGCTAACGGGAAAGCTTTTAAAGAAACAAGAAAAACTATTCTAAAACTATTCTAACACTGCTCCTAGTCCTAAATTACTCTACACTACTCCTAAATTCTACATTACTTTACTCCTACCCTAGGCTACTTCCCTCTTTAAATTGCCATCATATTCTATTTATATACACACTTAGGGGTACAATGGTAATTTTCCATCCTAGATGAGTTGGCATTGTTTGTCACAACCCAAATTACCTAAAAATCAGAGTAAATTTTTCGTTTTTTTAATTTCCTTACCCGTCGTGAATAGTTACACTACTAAACAGTTGGGCTATGATTCGGTGTTAGTCACCTCTCACCTATGTACTATTCCATTTTCATATTTCATTTACATATCAATTTATTTTAAATAAATACATCCCCAATATTACATCCATGTACAGTACTGTGCCTCTATATGTTCAGATACAAAAATTATACAAATGTGTATACCTGGTCTTGATAAGAAGCAGCGGATATGACTACTGTCGTTCCCTTCTATTGAATATACCCTGTGGGGTGAAAATGAAAGGGTAAGCATAAACAGCTCAGTAAGGCAATAATGTAAGCAGGTAGATAACTATACTATCTACGTGCTGAAAATGTCATGATATAAAATCGTTTACATTGGAAGCATGAGGTATAACTAAAACGATGCCACATGTATGTATATATCATATAAGAGAAATCATGAAATCCATATATAAAACAAACATGGAAAAATCCTCATGTATGACATCTCATGCTCGTCACATTAAAACTTATTTGTGTTCATCATAAACTCATCACGTTAAAACTCATTTGTTTTATCATAAAACAATCACATCAAGGCTAAACCCATCTCTAGAGAATACCTTGATTCATTAAATCGAATCTCTTTTAAAAAACATAAATCGAGACATTACCCCTCCTTCGGGTTTGTCCTGGTCTATCTAGACCGTATGATATCATGTGAGGCATGTAGGTTATTGTATGAAAAATCGAGGACTATGGCCATACTTTGTCCCTGTGATCCCAGGCTAGATGGATCCCGGTGTGCGGGGCATCACAACTACAACGGGAGGTAGGGTCAAATCCTACCTGCCAGAATATCAAGTAACATCATCGAGTCATCATGACTACACGGTACAACGTACTCCATGTGACATACACGGTACATCGTACTCCATGGACCCATATCATAGTCTGGAGGTGCCTGTCGTAGGTCTTATCCACCCCAATACTATGTCGATAACCAACCCATGTCTCAAAGTATATGTGCGAACATCTCAACTCTCTGTGACACACAGTCTACAAGAGGCTTCCGCACGACTATATGCATGTCAACTCACGTCTAGTGCGAGCGAAGCTCCAGCACCACGCTATGCATATCATGATATCTAAAATCTCGTGCGAGCGAACCTCCAGTACGATTTTGTACATACACAAATTTCTCGTACGAGCAATGCTCCAGTACGGTTTTCATGAGTAATAAATCAGTAAACTTGAGTGCGAGAAAGACTCTTGTCACTTGTTGGTTTGTCCAATTGGTTATGCGATGTGGCCCGGCGTGTGTCTTCCAAAAGGTTGGAACGGTGTCCGTCGATCTTATCGTTTTGGAGTAAATAAAATACGGACACCAGGCATCACGCGTGTCCAGACAATTGGTGACTCGGTCTACAAATTTGAAGTTGTCCAGTCTCCTTTAGCCCATTTTCAGCCCATGTTTGACTGAAATAACTGAGTTTCATCCGAATTTAATTTATCTGCACATTAAATAATTTTAATTAGATTGAGGGGATAATTAATGAAATAATTTTGCTAAACATTTTGTTCTATTTTTGTATTTTCCTTCTTCTTTTTTTCATTTCATTCATTTTTTTTTCTTTTTTCAAACTTTCACCATCTCCTAATACCCATATGTACATAGCTCATAATATATTCCAATGACTTTTCATGCATTCGGGGTAAGGGATAGGAACAGAGTATTTAAGCTAAGGAAAATGATGTAAGTGTATTTACAGAGAAAAGCTTATTTCGCCCAAATAGGTGACTAGGGGTAAAATATGTACATGGATGGCTAGAAAGGCTCAAACGATCCAGAGATGGCTTAAATCATCTCCTTAATTAAGTGTGATCTAATATTTCACCTCAAGATCAGATCAAACAAATTCTAGGATATGATGCACAAAATCAATTGAACAAATGCAATCTTATGTCCACATAAGCTTTCTCTAAATAAATATACAGATTCATGACATGACATGTGCATAAAATGAGGAAATCACAATCAGAATCAAGACACATTCAAGAACTCAATTTTATGCTTTTCCTATAATCATGCTTCTCATTCAATCAAAGTCAAACTTAATCATGGGGCCATATCATCGAAATATGGGAAAACTACATGCTAAGTACTAAATCATCCCAAAATCAAACAATTTAAGCTCATATTTTTGAAAAAAAATTTAATTTTGCTAAACAATGCTCAAGTGATATTTCCTCCCCCAAACTTAAAGTGTACAACGTCCTCAATGTGCAGATAATATAAACATTTAAGTTCAAGAACAGAGTACTCCCTTATCAGATGATAATGATGAACAACCAAAGCTTGATTGAAAAGGTAATACTATAAAAGAAATCCGTAAAATAAAGAAAGAAATAACGAAAAAGAAAAAGAACTATATACAAAATGAAAAGAAAAATTAGGACACTTCAAATGCAGCTAATGAACACAACACTCAACAGAAGGGTAAAGAATAGGTGGATTAGCTAGAGTGGTGACAGAATATTGATAGTTAACTCCTCCTTAGCTCTATCTACTTCCCTTATTCTTTCAGATTTCTTATGCTCAAGCTTTATATCCTTCATCCTAAAACAATCTTGAAAGTCATCAGGGAAATTCAAAGGTTTGAAAACATGAAATGTCACCTCCTGATCTAGGACTCTCATAGTCAACTCCCCCTTTTGTACATCAATTAAAGTTCTACCAGTCGCTAGGAAAGGTCTGCCTAGTATAATGGGGACTTCCCTGTCTTCTTCCATGTCTAATACAATAAAATTCATAGGGAAAATGAATTTATCCACCTTTACTAACACATCCTTAAATACCCTCTTCGGATATTTAATGGATCGATCAGTTAGCTGAAGAGTCACTGTGGTAGGCTTGATATCCCCTATTCCTAACTTTTGGTATATAGACAAAGGCATCATATTGATATTAGCTCCTAAATCACATAGGGCTCTACCAAAGAACAGATTTCCAATAGTGCAGGGTATGGTAAAACTCCCGGGATCCTTGAGCTTGGGGGGTAATTTCCTCTAGATAATTGCACTACATTCCTCAGTTAAGGCCACCGTCTCATAGTCTTCCAATCGTCTTTTCCTAGAGAGGATATCCTTTAAAAACTTCACATATCTTGGAATTTTCTCTAAAGCATCTGTGAAAAGAATGTTGATGTGAAGTTTCTTAAAAACCTCAAGAAATTTGGCTAATTGTTAATCTAGTTTTTTATTTTGGAACCTCTAAGGAAAAGGTACCGGTGGTCTAACTAGAGGGGATGTCGTGGAAACATTTGTAGCGTCAGAGGACGATGAAGGCTGTGAAGTAGAAGAAGGTATAGATAAATAAGTGCTTATCTTTGATTCCTTTGTAACCTGGTTTTCATTTTGTTCCTGCTCTTTCTGAGCTGTTTCGTTAAAGCCTATGAGTTTTTCAACTATGGGCTATTCAGGTCCAGACTTAACTTGTGGCTCATCTAGCACTCTGCCACTCCTAAGGGAGATGGATTTCACATGTTCTTTACCCTCCATTTGCCTAACAGTATTAGCTTCAGTGTTACAAGGAAGGGTCCTTTGAGGACGTTGGCTAAGAGCATTTGCTATTTGTCCCATTTGAACCTCTAAGTTCTTAATTGAAGCAGCTTGATTTGCAGGATAGTCGTGAACATCTCCTCTAGTGTAGGCTTCTCCTCAGCTGCTGGTGCAAGTGGGTGTTAGGGCTGCATAAATGGTGGTGGTGGTGGTGGTGGTGGTGGTGGTGGATGATGCTGAAATTGAGGTGGGGATAGTTGATGAGGTGGATGATATGGAAATTACGGCTGTGGTGGTACATGAACCGGTAGAGCTTGAAAACTAGTGGGTTCTACAAGTCTAGAATTAAAAGATTTCCCTTGGTTTTGGCTCTAGGAGAAATTAAGATGGTTCTTCCACCCTAGGTTATAGATGTCTGCAAAGGGGTTGTTCTGTTGCTTTTGAGATGGAGCAACGTACTGAACCAATTCTAAGTTAAGCGGACACCCATCTACAGAGTGTGTACCACCACACAGATTACAGGAAGGAAAAGGACTTTAGACAGAATAAACAGAATTAGGACTGGTGGAAGTATTATGCTGGGTACTGAGCGACTCTTCCTTTTTCGTAAGGTTAGATATTTGAGAGGTCAAGGTAGATAGCATCTCGAGCTCATAGATACCTACTGACTTTTTAGGCAGTTACCTCTCTGAGGACCATTGATAGTTATTAGTTGCCATCTTATCTAAGAGATCGTAAGCTTCCTCCTCTGTTTTGCACATTAGAGCTCTACCCGCAGCAGCGTCAACAATGGTCCTATTTTGGCTTGTAAGTCCGTTATAGAAGGTCTGGACTTGCATCCACAAAGGTAGGCCATGATAAGGGCACTTCCTAAGAAGTTCCTTATATCGTTCTCATGCTTCGTAAAGAGATTCAGAATCGAACTGGGCAAAGGACGATATGTCACTATGGAGTTTGGCCATTTTAGAGGGAGGGAAAAACTTAGCTAGAAATTGATGGGCTAACTTGTCCCATGTAGAAATGGATCCTGGAGGCAAGGAGGTTAACCAGTGTCATGCCCTATCCCTAAGTGAGAAGGGGAATAATCTAAGCCTAAGCCCATCATCAGATAATCCATTGTGCTTGAATGTGTTGCACAGGTCTAGGAATTACCCGAGGTGAGCATGTGGGTCATCATGCGGAAGTCGACTGAACTGTAAAGAGGTCTGCATCATATGAAGGATGGAAGGCTTAATTTCAAAATTGTTTGCAGGGACAACTGGTGGCCTAATGCCGGTATAATAACCTCCAATAGTCGGTAATGCATAATCTCCAACGGTCCTAATTTTCCCTATTTTCTGCCATGATGTTTTACAACGGAGCTATTAATTTCCTTGAATCCTTTCGAATTTTCCTAAGAGTTCGTTCAATTTCAGGATCTAAAGGAAAGCAATCATAACTTCTGGCTCTACGCATGTAAACATAAAAAAGTCCTTAGAATTTTTTTTAAGTTTTTAAAATTTTTAAATTTTTTTTTTATAATTTTTATGATAGAGCAAATTAACTAATCTAGATTAAACTTCTAAATATTTACAACCTAAATATTTACAAGCTAGAATTACACCTAAGCATAATTTCACCGATATCAATTACTGGCAAATTAAGACTTCCTCGGTAACGGCGCCAAAAACTTGATACGAAACTAGTGCCCACTCTAAGTGACCTAGACGTGTATCCACAAGTGCACGGGTCGTACAAGTAATAATGGGATTTGAGTCCCGAATTATCGTCCCACAGAGAAGTTGATTAGCCTAATTAACTATTGGTTAATCTTACCCTAAGTATATCCTAGCAAATTATGGATTCTTAGTTGGTGATCTACTAAGTCTGAAATTAAAATTACTGAAAATAATAAAAGTTACAACTACAGAAAATAAAACCAAGCTAAAAATTACTTACAGAGCTCCAAGCAATTAAAGAAAATACCTACAAAAGATAAATAAAACAGTTAAAAGTAATTAGCGCAATTAAAAATGAAAATATTAAAATAAAGAAACAAAATTAATTAAACTAAAATTAAACAAACCTAAAATAAAATGTGCTTGTAATTAAACTAATTAATAAAAATGCAAAATAAGTTAACCTAAAATTTAATGAAATAAAATCCTAGAAAAATTAAGAAAATAACTACAAGTCTAAATGTCTAAGATAGTAATTCTAAATTAATCCTAATTATATCTAATTACTAACTTAACAAAAAAATCTGGCTAATGCATGATAAATATTTTTGGATTTTTTTAATTTTAAAATGAAATTTAACTGAAAAAATGCATAAAATAATTCTACCTTAAATGCTATACATGAACACTACTTAAATTAAAACCTTAATTCCTATTGTAGTAAAAAGAAAAAAATTAACTGTTAATAAAATTAAAACTAAACCTTAAACTAATAAACTAAGAACATATAACTAATAAAATCCATCGTAATATGCATCATGACCTCTTTGGGTCCTTAGTAACCCCATAATGAAATCCATCGTAATATGCCCCCATTTCCATGTAGGAATTGGTAGTGACTTCAACAATCCTGCAGGTCTCTGGTGCTCAGCCTTAATTTGTTTGCAAACTAGACATCTGGCTACAAAGTCTGCCACATCTCTCTTCATCCTAATCCACTAATGCACGTTCCGGAGATCCTGATACATATTGGTACGGCCCGGCTGCATGGTGAATCTAAAACAATAGGACTCCTTCAGTATGCTTTGTCTCAAGGTGTCATTGTGTGGCACGCAGATGCTGCCTCAGTATCTCAATAATCTATCATCGCTGACCGTAAACTCAGACTGTGATCTCTCCTCTGCCTGGCTAACCATATCCAATAATTTCTGATCATTCCTCTATCCAGCTCTAATATGATCTAGTATACTGGGCTTCATCATTAGGCTAGCCATGTATGCATGCTCAACCTCATCTACATTGATCCTGAGCTCGGTGAACTATCCCAACAAATCCCACTCTCTGATCATCATGTAGGACACCATACCCTTTCTACTCAGGGCATCAGCTACCACATTCGTCTTGCCCGGATGATACAAGATCTCGCATTCATAGTCTTTCAGGAGCTCTATCCATCTCCGCTGTCTCATATTCAGCTCATTCTGATCAAACAAATACTTGAGACTCTTGTGGTTAGTGAAGATCTGAAATCTCTCTCCATACAAATAATGTCATCATATCTTGAGTGTAAAAACTACTGCAACTAACTCTAAATTATGAGTGGGGTAATTTCGCTCATGATCCTTTAGCTGACGGGATCTATAAGCTACCACTCTACCATGTTGCATCAACATACAGCCAAGACCCTGGTAGGAAGCATCACTATACACCATATATCCCCCATAACCACTCGGAATGATCTAGACTGGTGTTGTAGTCAACCGACGCTTGAGTTCTTGGAAGCTTTGCTCACATTACTAAGACCATACAAACTGTACCTCCTTACGGGTCAGTCTAGTCAATGGAGCTACTATCCGGGAAAACCCTTCGATAAATCGTCGGTAATACCTTGCCAATCCCAAGAAGCTTCTGACCTCCGTGACTATCCTTGATCTTTCCCATCTGAATACAGTATCTACCTTTGACGGATCTACAGACACCCCGTCCTTAGAAACTACATGTCTGAGGAAGGAAATCTGGTCTACCAGAATGCACATTTACTGAATTTACCATATGGTTTCTTCTCATGAAGAGTTCGGAGCACAATCCTCAAATGCTACTCGTGCTCTTCTCAAAATCTAGAATAGATCAAGATGTCATTGATGAACACTATCACAACTCTATCCAGGTATTCTTGAAAGACATCATTCATAAGGCTCATAAATGCAGTTGGGGCTTTAGTCAATCCAAAGGGCATCACCAAAAACTTGTAGTGCCTATATCGGGTCCTAAAAGTTGTCTTTGGTATATCAGCCTCCTTAATCCTTAGCTGATGGTAACTCGATCTCATGTCTATCTTCGAAAACGCTGAAGCCCCACTTAGCTAATCAAACAGGTCATCTATTCTTGGCAGGGGATACTTATTATTAACTGTTGCTTTATTTAAAAGCCTGTAGTCTATGCAAAGGCGGAGACTACCATCCTTCTTTCTGACGAACAGTACCGGAGCACCCCCTAGTGACACACTAGATCTTATAAACCTCTTATCGAGTAGTTCTTGCAACTGCCTCTTTAATTCCTCCAATTCTACTAATGTTATTTGTCACGCCCCGAAAATGCGAAAAATAGGGCTAATTTAAAACTTTTTACTCGTTAATTCACAAATAAAGAGTGCATTCCTGTGCAGTGTCATACATCATCATAATTATCATGCCTCAGGATCTCTTCATGATATAATAAATATTGTATTATACCCATTACTCGATTACAAGTCAATTAATCCTAATACATCCCATATAATGTCATACATCAAGTGTCTGCAAATACATTAATAGTCTGGGTACATGAAAAGATAATATACCTCAAAGTACAAATTATATAGCCTGGAGCTTGAATCCTCCACTAGCCACCACTCCGTACGCCGCAGGGAAGTCCTTATTCACTTGAAGAACTCTGGGGGGAAAGAAAAACAGGGTGAGCTTCTAAATCTCTCAGTAAGGGGGGTAGGGGACTCATTTCATAAACCAAAATGCACATCACAAAGCATTTATTTGTATGTGAAACTCATTTGAAAACCATAGCATGAAAATATTCAAAACGACACTCTCATGTGTCAAGTCATGTGAAAACATGAAGTAAAAAGGCTCACTCTAGAGCAAAACAAAGCATGTGAAAATACACGTTA
Source organism: Firmiana major (assembly GCA_033439115.1). Taxonomy (NCBI): domain Eukaryota; kingdom Viridiplantae; phylum Streptophyta; class Magnoliopsida; order Malvales; family Malvaceae; genus Firmiana; species Firmiana major. The sequence goes on from CM065914.1 coordinate 23,734,986, forward strand.
AACGCTTTCTCAAATAACGTGGCATAGCCACTGATTTAAAATCACACGTGGCATAGCCACAATACGCACGTGGCAAAGCCACTGAATTATTTTCTCACGTGGCATAGCCACAGAATAGGGTTTCTCAACGTGGCACTGCCACCAATGGGGTATAACGTGGCACAGCCACCAATGGGTTTTCTCAACGTGGCACAGCCACCAATGGGGTATACGTGGCACAGCCACCAATGGGTTTTCTCAACGTGGCACAGCCACCAATGGGGTATACGTGGCACAGCCACCAATGGGTTTTCTCAACGTGGCACAGCCACCAATGGGGTATACGTGGCACAGCCACCAATGGGTTTTCTCAACGTGGCACAGCCACCAATGGGGTATACGTGGCACAGCCACCAATGGGTTTCTCAACGTGGTACAGCCACCAATGGGGTATACGTGGCACAGCCACCGATTGGGTATACGTGGCACGCCACCAATGGGTTTCTCAACGTGGCACAGCCACCAATGGGGTATACGTGGCACAGCCACCGATTGGGTATACGTGGCACAGCCACCAATGGGTTTCTCAACGTGGCACAGCCACCAATGGGGTATACGTGGCACAGCCACCGATGGGTTTCTCAACGTGGCACAGCCACCAATGGGGTATACGTGGCACAGCCACCGATTGGGTATACGTGGCACAGCCACCAATGGGTTTCTCAACGTGGCACAGCCACCAATGGGGTATACGTGGCACAGCCACCGATTGGGTATACGTGGCACAGCCACCAATGGGTTTCTCAACGTTACCAGAACGGAGAAGAATTGGGCTTACATGCTACCAGAGTAATGCCCGGTGTGTACTCACAATTACACACCTAAGTCTTATCACATAAGACTGGTTTGCCTTCACGTAGAACTCGTAATGGTTTTCTCTCATAAAACTCATTTGAAATCGTTTTGTACTCAACACAAAACGTAGTAAAACCGAGTTCCAACCGGCAAAGCACACGCACACATTTCTCAAATCACAATATTGCCTTAACGTAGAGCCCAGTTATAAACTCATAAAACATTGGGCTCCAACCGGCTATAAAATCGTGTGCAGTTTAATCTCAACACAAAACACTCAACATGCTTGTTTATAAATCGTAAATCATGCTAAAACAGTTTGCAATTCACATACACAAATGGTTTAGATTTCCCTTACCTCTTTGCACCTCGTATAGTGCAATCGTTTCCCCCGTATCACGGACTAGTCTCGCATTCCACTCTGGAACTCCTGAGCTGTCCAAGCGATGTTAAAACATCAATACTCCACATCACATAAGCCTCAATTCTTAAAATCGAGCATAATTGCTCATAACACCTCAATTCTCTTGATTTCTCGTAACTCAACCCTAAACTACAACTCTATTCATAATATCCCAATGTTCGATATCTCTAATACCAATTATCTACGCTAATTCTCCTCATTGTCTAATTTTCCATTTATAGCTCACAATTTCCCAAATTCACCAAAATTCTCAATATGCATATCACTCCTACCACATTGAAATTTAATCAATCCCTAGTCATCTTTCAGCCATTTCAACACAAATTCAACCACCAATAACATCAAAATCAACTCAAATATCAAGATCGAGGTTTAGTAATTACCCAAAGCTTGTGAGACGCACAACTCATGCCTCGATCCGATTCGTCCTTCGATTTCCAAGTATGTTGTTCTCCCTTTGATGAGGAACAACTTTCTTTCTTACCACAATAGCTGATTCGGTCGGAAATGGGGGATTTGGAGGAGTGAGAAACTAGGTTTTCGAAAAAAAATGAAGGTTTGAAAGAGAGAGAAAGTGAGATTTCAGGAGAAAACACGAGTTCCTTATATAGACTGGAGGTAGGAGATCGATCTGTCTCCTGGGGAGATCGATCTGCGTTTGAATTTTTGGGGACGATCTGGGCAATTTTATGCCTAGGAGATTGATCTGTCGAGGGGTGAGATCGATCTCTTTATGGCTTTATGAGATCGATCTGTGCCTTGAGGAGATCGATCTTCTCCCAAACAGAAGCATTTGGAGATCGATCTCTTCCTCATGAGATCGATCCCTTCTCAAACAGATTCATAAGGAGATCGATCTCTTCCATTGGAGATCGATCTGCTCCTCAAATTTCCCCTTCCTCGTCATGTTTAATTCACCAGATCGATCTCTCCTTCTCCCAGATCGATCTGTCCTCATGGATCAAGCTTATTTTACATACTTAACACATAAATCTCCAATTATAATTCCCACAATTCACTTAGCTCAATAAATTACACTTCAATTTATTATTACATCATTAAATATGTCTGAAATTCTCAAATCTCACATTATTCGATAAGGTGGCTTGGAGATGGGTTGAGTATTAGGTGTTAGCTTAATTCAAACTCAACTTCTCTCTCTGGTGGTAACCCTAGTAAGTCCTCTAGAAATACATCAGGAAACTCACATACCATTGGAACATCCTATATACTTGGTGGTTCCCGACTCTCATTAGAAATAAAGGCAATGTATCCTTTACACAATAAAAAAATATATTATACATTAATCTTGCACATATATATCATATCTTCACATAACACATAACACAAGAACTTTCATCACCATGCACTTTTTTTCCTTTCTCGCAAAACATACACTTAACTTTTCTGGTAAGGAGGAGGTCAAAGTCTTAGTGTAGCAGTCAAAATCTATGCGATTGGTAGCTAACTAATCCATGCCTAATATTACATCAAAATCCTTCATGTTTAATAAAACTAGATCTGCTAGAAATTTCTTATCTCCTACCATGATTTCACAATCTTTCCATATCATATCACTCTTTTGCAATACGTGTATGGGTGTACTTATATGTAGCATGTAAACTAGTGACTTAGGTTTCCTATTCAACTTACATGTAAATTATGGTGACACAAAAGAGTGTGTGGAACCTGGGTCAAATAATACATGTGCTTCATGATTACAGATAAGGAGAGTACCTCTGATAGTATCGGAGGATGTATTGGTTGTCTCCTTATCAATGGCATATACTTAACCCTGGGAGATAGGTGTCTGGCCCTTCTCTGCGACTGTGGCTCTCCTCTGTGGTGCTTACCTCTATGGAGCTTGAGCCGATCTCTCAATCTGTCTAAGTGCCTCTCGAGGTTCCTGAGACCTCATAAGTGGACAATCTCTCATTATGTGCCTTGCTTCACCACATCCGTAGCAAGTAAATGTACCAGCTTGACAAGGTCCAGAGTGCATCCTGCCACATGTCCTGCATCATGGCACTCTTATCTCAGAACCTCTAATAACTTCCGTAGTACCCACTGTAGTCTTGGGCTTACCAGCCCCTATCTGAGGTCCTTCCACCCTCTGCCTCTTGGGCTGACCTCCTCTCAAATCATGTCAGGAAGTAACTATTCTCTTCCCCTTATCTCTGATTGATCTCTTGACATCTGCTTGAGTTATATCCAAGCCCTTCTATATCTCCTGGGCTAAACTCAGAGCATCTCTGAAATCCACAATGCTCTGACCCAACAGCCTATCTCTATTCCTGGATCTCAATCCTGCCAGAAATCTCTCTGTTCGGTGCTTGGGATCTTTAGCTGTCTCTAGATTGTATCTCATCAGGGTCATAAATCTATTCTCATACTCGTCTACTATAGAACTTCCCTGTCTCAAATCCAAAAACTCTACCTGCATCCTCTTGTGAGCTGCATGCGGCACATCTTGCTCTGAGAATGCGACTAAAAAAGTGTCCCATTAGATTTCTGAGGGATTCTCAACTAATATCATCTGTGTAGATCTATACCAAAACTTAGCCAAGCTTGTCATCATATAACTCACCATGAGCACTCTCTCCCTATCAGTACACCCCAACAACTAGAAGATCACCTCAATATCCACTATCCACTCCTTAGCCTTAACTGGTCCTTAACCCTTATGAACTTCGGAGGATGCAGGCCCAAGAAATCTCGCCCCCTCTGAGTCTCTCTGTCATCCCTATCCTGAGGAACTGCTGGCTAAGGGACTGGGGCTACTGGAGGAACTAGTGGTGGAGGAGGATCAGGCCTAGGAGTAGCTATATCTGTACTAGATGCATGTGTCCGAAACTGCTGGGTAAACATGGTGGTAAGAGCTATAAGTCTTTCCCTCATACCCTGTGCTGTCTCCTCGAGCCTGCTTATTCTCTCTCTTAGTAGGGCTCTCGAGTTGAGGTGGGATGGGGGAGTGGGTTAAGCCTGTCTCCGTGGATGGCCCCGTCTACCACTCCTGATTAGTGATCTACTATCTGCACAAAATCCAAGAATTTAGTCATAATTTGATAGATATGCTTACTTTATTACCAGACTTACATAGACACTTTGGGATGTAATCTACTCTTGTTTCTAGACACGAATAGTATCACACAACTATTACTCTGATATCAAGTTAAACTGTCACGCCCCGAAAGCGCAAAAAATGAGACTAATTTAAAACTTTTTATCCCATTTCTAAGTTGTGTGTCGTGTCCTTTTCTAGTTTTAAACCTCTTTTATTTTAGAAATTTCGACAGCATAACAGTTGCATTATGACTTAACCCAACCTATAGAGTTTGAAACGAAGTTTATATTATTCAACCAACATCCTCAATACTTTTCATTCATATCTCAGAATCATATAACAACTACATATATCCATTCATTTATACTGCGTAACTAAGACTATGTACACAATCATTTACATCTATTACATCCCAAAAGTTATATACAATAGTGTCCAGGCATTACATCATGTCTGGAATACAAAGTAAGTCAATACCTCTTAGCTACAAAATGTATTGTGGAAGGGTCAAACTTCTCCGTCTACGACCTCAGTAGCTCGTGTGCAGTAGTATCACTGTAAATAATCTGGAAAATGGAGAGGAGGGGGTGAGTTTTTCAGACTTAGTAAGAGATACATTTAAAATAGCTTTAAATACTCAAAATCGGGTAAAACTTATGGTTTTACTAATCATCATAAACATGGGCTGTAGTAGAGATGCTTAGTTTTAAATACGCATTTCAAACATGCTTAAATCATTGTTTACACATTATGCATCACTTAGGTAAAACTCAAATATAGTATGCATATCATACGATGTGAAGAAGTAAAAAGCATCTCATCTCATCAAATTATACATATCACATCTCAATGGCTACCTTAAAACTTCATCATATAAATCACATGAAAAAAAAACAGATAGAATAAAAACTGGTAGCAAGAAATATTCTAAAAACATATATCGTTCCGTTAGTTCATTATGGGGCCATTCATAATCAAATACTAGTCCGGAAGGACTTCATACATCAGTTTCCTCGAAAGACTTTATCATCATAGGTACACATGGCCATTGTACAGGGGAGCCATAGGACTGGATCAAGGTTGTATGCTACCCTATCATGCGCACCACCAAGTGTGGACTATACGCACGAACTCACGTGCACCACCAAATGTGGACTATAAGCGCATTTCAAGTTAGAGCCCTGCTCATTCCTTGGCCGTCGGCTAGGAAGATCTTCAATCGTCTCCATACGCTACCCGATGTATGCAAGACCGACCCTAGATCACTCTGACATCAACATCATGCCTTTACGGGACTCTAACCCACTTACCCTAATAAAATCATTTCGGGACCCTAACCCATTTCCCAAAACATGGTTTTATAAGCTTTCTTGGGACTCTAACCCATATAATGAAGCACCGCTTTTAAAATCGTCTCTTGGGACTTTAACCTGTATAATGAAAACATCGTTTTCGAAGTCATCTCTTGGGACTTTAACCCGTTAATCATAGAAAGCATCATTTTGTAAACATCCTCAAAATTTTAACCTGTATAATCGTGAAATCATGCTATGTTTTCTTTTTATAATGAAAATCACATTTTCATAAACATGCGGAGTAAAATGTATCTCATGCAAGTGGAAAACATGTGGAAAAACTCGAGAAACAGTTTAGAAGGTTTCTAAGGAATTGTAACCTATTTCATAAAATGTCATTTAACTAACATACATAAACTCATTGATAAGGATTATGGAGCACTAATGCTACCCTAAATTATATCCCTTAACTCCTAACGACTGATGTATAGTACTGTCCTCGATACTCAAGTTTACCTTACAAAACGTGCTTGTAGACCGAGCTATTACATAACAAGGTCAACATATCACTTATGGTTCATCTTATCTCATAACAGTTCATATGAGTACTTACATCAGAAAGGTTGACCAATAGTTGACTTTTGAGCTAATGTGCTCATTTTCCTCGGTTTTACCAATCCACACCTCGATTTAATTGTTTTAATCTTATTCAACCCTTTTTTTATCCCATTTTTAATACCTTTAAGGTTTATTTTTTGATTTCAGCAATTCATTCCTTTGTTATACACTTCACTATTTCATTATATGCTCTTTTCGATAACTTAGTTATTTAGTTGCTCAATCATTTAGTCATGTATAAATTTATCAGTGATCAACCACATTTCATCACCTTTAATTTATCTAAGTGCCCTAAGATGTTGGAAACAACTCAAATAGCTTATATAAATTTTCCAACCAATGTCATTTCATTGAAAATTCATCAAAAACACCAAAACTCAACATATATCAAATTTCATCATCATTCAACACTTTCACTCAACTTTCTCACACCTTTGATTAAGTTTGACTTCAATCCAAAATTTTGAGAATTGTTCCTAAGCTTTAAGACATTCATTATCCAACTCAATTTAACCCAAAACACATCACAATTCAGCCACATTACATCCAAGAATCCAAAACTTCACTTACATGAACATGCCAACTTTAGTGCTCAATCTTCTCTCTACTATTTCTAGCATCCAATGACCTCCATTAAATTTGAAATTTTAATATACATTAGAGGGGAGTTAAATGAAGATTTTATCTGATTGGATAAAGGTTTGAAAATGAGTGGAAGGTTGTTGGAAAATTCCTACAAGTCAGCAGACCAATTCACATTACAGTTCTGTCCTATTTTCATTTCTCTATCGATTCAGCTATCAAAAAGCCTCAATAAATTCTGGAATTTTTAAAGATGTTATAAAAGAGGTAGATGAAGGTTTTACCTGAAGAAATTGAGGTCTGAAAATTAGTGTAAGGTTGTTGAAAAATTCCCCCAAGTAAGATGATGAACCACGCCTGAAACAAGGGAAGAGCTACTGTTTTTGGGTTGTTCAGCTACAAATGGTGTGAGATCTGAGAATTTCAGACATATTTTGTTGATGTAATAATAATTTAAAGTGTAAATTATTGAACTAGATGAATTGTGGGAATTATAAATGGAGATTTATATGTTAACTGTGTAAAATAAACATGAAGTATGAGGACAGATCGATCTGGGAGAAGGAGAGATCGATCTGGTGAGTTAAAAATGACGACGAAAGAGGAATTTGAGGAGCAGATCGATCTCCAATGGAAGAGATCGATCTCTAAATGATTCTGTTTGAGAAAGGATCGATCTCATGAGGAAGAGATCGATCTCCAAATGATTCTGTTTGGGAGAAGATCGATCTCCTTAGGAGCAGATCGATCTCATAAAGCCATAAAGAGATCGATCTCACCCCTCGACAGATCGATGTCCTAGGCATAAAATTACCCAGATCGTCCCCAAATTTCAAACGCAGATCGATCTCATCAAGAGGCAGATCGATCTCCTACCTCCAGTCTATATAAGGAACCCGTGTTTTTCTCCTGCAAACTCACTTTCTCTCTCTTCCAACCCCCATTTTACCGAAAACCTAACTTTCTCACTCATCCAAATCACCCATTTTCGACCGAATCAGCTGTTATGGCAAGAAGGAAAGTTGTTCCTCATCAAAAGGAGAACAACATACTTGGAAATCGAAGGACGAATCGGATCGAGGCGTGGGTTGTGCGTCTCACAAGCTTTGGGTAATTTCTAAACCTCGATCTTGATATTTGAGATGATTTTGATGTTATTGGTGGTTGTCATTGTGTTGAAATAGTTGAGAAAGGATTAGGGATTGATGAAATTGCAATGTAGTTGGAGTAATGTAGACATTTGGTAATTTTGAGAATTTGTGCTATAAATGGAAATATAGACAATGTGATGAATTAGCCTAGATAATTGGCATGAGAAATGTAGGACATTGAGATATTGTGAATGAGGTTGTAGTTTAGGGTTGAGTTACGAGAATCAAGAGATTTGAGGAGTTATGAGCAATTATGCTCGATTTTGAGAATTGAGGTTTATGAGATAATTGAGTGTTGATGTTTTAACATCGTTTGGACAGCTCGGGAGTTCCAGAGTGGAATGCGAGGCTAGTCCGTGATACGGGGGAAATGATTGCACTATACGAGGTGCAAAGAGGTAAGGGAAATCTAAACCATTTGTGTATGTGAATTTTAAACTATTTTAGCATGAATTGTGGTTTATAAAACAAGCATGTTGAGTTTTGTGTTGAGATTTAATTGCACACGATTTTATAGCCGGTTGGAGCCCAATGTTTTTATGAGTTGATAACTGGGCTCTACGTTAAGGCAATATTGAGATTTGAGGAATGTGTGCGTGTGCTTTGCCGGTTGGAACTCGGTTTTATTACGTTTTGTGTTGAGTACAAAACGATTTTCAAATGAGTTTTATGAGAGAAAAACCATTATGAGTTCTACGTGAAGGCAAACCTGTCTTATGTAATAAGACTTAGGTGTGTAGTTGTGAGTACACACCGGGCATTGCTCTGGTAGCATGTAAGCCCGATTTCTTCTCCGTTCTGGTAACGTGAGAATAACCCATTCAGTGGCTGTGCCACGTATACTTAGTGGCCGTTGCCACGTTGAGAAACCCCATTAGTGGCTGTGCCACGTTATACCCCATTGGTGGCTGTGCCACGTTATACCCCAAATTGGTGGCTGCGCCACGTTGAGAAACCCCATTGGTGGCTGTGCCACGTTATACCCCATTAGTGGCTGTGCCACGTTATACCCCATTGGTGGCTGTGCCACGTTGAGAAACCCCATTGGTGGCTATGCCACGTTGAGAAACCCCATTGGTGGTTGTGCCACGTTATACCCCATTGGTGGCTGTGCCACGTTGAGAAACCCTATTCTGTGGCTATGCCATGCGAGAAATTAAATCAGTGGCTTTGCCACGTGTGTTTTGTGGCTATGCCACGTGAGAAATTAAATCAGTGGCTATGCCACGCGTGTTTAGTGGTTGTGCCACGTGCATTATTTTTACTGTGATTTTATCACGTTATTTAAGAAAGCGTTTAATGCGTTATTTTCACATGCTTTGTTATTGCTCTAGAGTGAGCCTTTTACTTCATGTTTTCACATGATTTGAGATATGAGAATATCGTTTTGAGTACTTTCATGCTATGGTTTTCAAATGAGTTTCACATACAAATAAACCTTTTGTGATGTGTATTTTGGTTTATGAAATGAGTTCCTTACCCCCTTTACTGAGCGATTTAGAAGCTCACCCTGTTTTCCTTTCCCCCCAGAGTTCTTCAAGTGAAAAAGGATCTCCCTGCGACGTACGGAGTAGTGGCTAGTGGAGGATTCGAGCTCTAGGCCATATATATTGTATCTTGAGGTATATTTTATCTTTTCATGTACCCAGACTATTATTGTAATTGCAGACACTTGATGTATAACATTATATGGGATGTATTAGGATTAATTAACTTGAGATGGATTAATGTATTTGATATGATATATAAATTCTAGTGATGAGATCCTGAGGCATAATGATCATGATGATGTATGACACTGCACAGGAATGCACCTTTAATTGTGAATTAACGAGTAAAAAGTTTTAAATTAGCCTTATTTTTCGCACTTTCGGGGCGTGACAGAGTTTTCTTGGTATCAGAGCTTAGGGTGTCTAGTACTGTCAGTGTCGATTAAGTGAAATAGAATACATCCCAAGTGTCTGTAATAGTCTGGTCATGAACTGAAATTGAGGATTGAGATTTCAATCGATTGTGATGTGTATGCGCAGGAGACGAGTTGAGATAGAGAATGAGTAAACGACGAGGTCGTTCGAGGAGGCAGGCAGAGTCCCCTCCGCCACCTGTCCCACAACCAGAGAGTCCTAACTCTCGATTTAATCGGATTGAGACCGATGTGAGGCAAAGTTTTGAGCAGATGGCAGCGTTATTCGCGCAACACTTTGGAGTTAATGCCTCGGATACTACCCCTACACCACCACAAGGACCTCCCATACCCCCAGTGCCTCCCGTCACTCAGCCTGAGGATAGAAGTATGGTCCGACTAAAGGATTTTTTGAAGATGAATCCACCCGCATTTAAGGGAAAGAAGGATCCTACAGAGGCTGAGGAGTGGTTGACGGAATTGAGAGTTATATTTGATTTTCTGGGGTGCACCGATGCTGAGAGGGTCAGTATGAGTGCCTATATGCTGAAGGGGAGAGCTCGAGATTGGTGGGGTACTACCCAGGGTATTCTGATGTCCCACCATGATGTGATTGGTTGGGAAGAGTTTCAGACAGCCTTTAGGACCCAATATGTACCACGAGCCACCCAGAGAAAGAAACAAGCCGAGTTTTTGAGTTTGGTACAAGGTGACATGTCTGTGGATGACTATGAGAGCCAATTCACAGCGCTATTGAGATATGACCCAGAGACCTTCGAGAGTGAAGAGCTCCGCACAGAGAAGTTTATGTATGGGTTGAAGCCCGTCATCAGAGATAGATTGATAGGGCTATGTATTACTGAGTTTGGAGATACTCTGAGACGAGCACAAGAGATTGAAAGAGGAATTGAGATGGTACAATCCCAGAATGAGCTCAGAGCGGTGAATAGAGATAAGGGCAAGAGGCCAGCACTTTTCCAAACAGAGGCTCGGAGAGGTTCCTTCAAAAGAGGAAGGATTGAGGTACAGAAGGGCAGATTAGAGAGACCCAGAGGTTACCCTAATATCAGAGAGACCCCTCGAGATGTCAGGCCTGAGACAAGGTTTTACAGAGATTGTGGCCGAATGCATGAGGGAAGTTGTACTGGGTCGATCCATGGATGTTTTAGATGTGGTGACATGGGTCACAGAGTGAAGGACTGTCCCCAACCTCAGATACCACATGCTCCGGAGCCCACTAGACAACAGCCTCAGAGAGTGGATCCCCGGAGATGGGCCACTGCGGCAGAGAAAGGGAAGAAACCTGTGGCACAGGGACGTGTGTTTGCCCTGGATAAGGAGACCGCAGACACTTCGGCAGAAACTATAAGAGGTACACTCTCTGTCTGTAATTATGAGGCTCATGTGTTGATTGATTCAGGATCCACGCATTCGTTTATTTCTGAGCATTTTGCATGTAGATTAAACTTGAAGTTTGAACCTCTAGAATATATACTACATGTAAATACCCCTATGCGTGAATCCCAGAGAACTGAGTTAATCTGTAGAGGATGTAAGATAAAAGTGGGAGATAGAGTGATGTTAGCAGATCTAATCATGTTGAATATACATGGGTTTGATGTAATTCTGGGAATGGATTGGTTGGCGACCAATCGAGTGAGTTTAGACTGCTACACTAAGATTGTAACTTTCTCCCTACCTAAGCCTTACAGTGTACGATTGAGATATTGAGGAAATGATTATGTGGAATTCTAGTAAGTAATTTGAGAATTTTGATATTATTTTGGAGAATATTAAATATGATTGTTCATGTGAAGGTTATGAGACACTCATCTCAGACGATGAGCGGGAACATCCGAGGATTGAGGATATACCTGTGGTTTGTGAATTTCTGGATGTTTTCCCAGATGAATTGCCAGGTTTACCACCAGAGAGAGAGCTGGAGTTTACCATTGATTTGGTACCAGATACTCAGCCGATCTCTAAACCTCCTTACAGGATGGCATTAGTGGAACTTGAGGAATTGAAGAGACAACTACAGGAGTTATTGGATCAAGGGTTTATTAGACCCAGTGTTTTGCTGTGGGGAGCGCCAGTACTATTTGTTAAGAAGAAGGATGGTAGTCTCAGATTATGTGTAGACTACCGGTTGTTGAATAAAGCCACGGTGAAGAATAAATACCCATTGCCCAGGATTGATTCTACTGGATCAGCTAAGAGGGGCATCAGTCTTTTCTAAGATTGATTTGAGATCGGGCTATCACCAATTGAGGATCAAGGAAGAAGATATTCTAAAGACGGCCTTCAGGACGAGGTATGGCCATTACGAATTCCTGGTGATGTCCTTTGGATTGACGAACGCCCCTGCAGCATTTATGAGGTTGATGAATGAAGTGTTTAGAGACTATCTGGATACATTTGTGATAGTCTTTATTGATGATATCCTGGTATACTCTCGGTCGTATGAGGAGCATGCACAGTATTTGTGGTTAGTACTTCAGATACTCCGAGATAAGCAATTATACGAAAAGCTTAGTAAGTGTGAGTTTTGGCTGAACCGGATAGCTTTCCTTGGTCATATAGTCTCAGAGGAAGGAGTATCAGTGGACCCAAGCAAGGTGGAGGCTGTGCTTAATTGGGAGAGATCGAGGACAGTTACTGAGGTACGAAGCTTCCTTGGTTTGGTAGGGTATTACAGAAGATTTGTGGAAGGATTTTCAAGGATTGCCGCCCCTTTGACTAAGCTCACGCGCAAAGAGACTCCATTTATATGGACTGACCAATGTGAGCTCAGTTTTCAGGAATTAAAGAGGAGGTTGACAGCGGCACCTGTGTTAACTATCCCTGAGGGATCAGGAGGATTTTTGGTGTATAGCGATGCATCTCACCAAGGATTGGGGTGTGTGCTTATGCAGCACGGGAGAGTGGTCGCTTATGGATCGCGACAGCTGAAAGACCATGAGCGAAATTACCCCACGCATGATTTGGAGTTAGCTGCTGTGGTATTTGGTTTGAAGATCTGGCGACACTACTTATATGGGGAGAGATTCCAGATCTTCACTGATCACAAGAGTTTGAGATATCTTTTTGATCAGAAAGAGTTAAACATCAGACAAAGGAGATGGATGGAACTCCTTAAGGATTATGACTGCGAGATTCTTTATCATCCGGGTAAGGCGAATGTAGTTGCTGATGCCCTGAGCAGGAAGAGTATGATATCTGCTATGATGATAAGGGAATGAGATTTGTTAGAGCAGTTCGCTGAACTTCGGATCAGAGTTAAAGAGGTGGAGACTGGATTTTTGGCTAGCCTGCGGATAGAGCCCAGGATCATGGATCAGATTAGAACTGGGCAGCGCAGTGATCAGAGATTGATAGATATGGTTAGCCAAGCTGAGCAGAGTTCGCAGTTGGATCTCACCATCAGTGAGGATGGATTATTGAGGTTCAGAGGACGGATTTGTGTATCGAACGATGATACCCTAAAGAGACAGATACTGAGAGAATCCCACTGCTCGCGATACACCATGCACCCAGGGAGTACTAATATGTACCGAGACTTGAGAAAGGTGTACTGGTGGAGTGGTATGAAGCGAGACGTGGCAAAGTATGTGGCTAGGTGTTTAGTATGCCAGCAAGTGAAAGCTGAGCATCAGAAGCCCGGAGGACTACTACAGCCCTTACCTGTACCTACATGGAAATGGGAGCATGTCACTATGGACTTTATTATGGGTTTACCGAGGACCCGAAGAGGTCATGACGCTATATGGGTTATAGTGGATAGATTGACCAAGAATGCCCACTTCCTTGCCATCAAGAGCATAGATACTGTGGATGCCTTAGCTGAACTGTATGTCAGCGAGATAGCTAGATTACATGGGGCTCCAATGAGTATTACTTCTGATAGAGATTCCCGGTTTACTTCCAGATTTTGGACCCAGTTTCAGGAGTCCATGGGATCTCGATTGAGTTTCAGTACCGCTTATCATCCTCAGACAGATGGTCAGTCAGAGAGGACTATTCAGACCCTGGAGGATATGTTGAGGGCGTGTACGATGGATTTTAAGGGATCATGGGATGATCACCTGCCCCTAGCAGAGTTTGCATACAATAACAGCTATCATGCGAGTATTAGAATGGCACCTTTTGAGGCTCTATATGGTAGGAGGTGTAGATCCCCTGTAGCTTGGGAAGAAGTCGATGACAGAAAGATAAATGCTCTCGAGCTTGTTGAGCAAGCTGTACAGAGTGTGAAACTCATATGTGAGAGGTTACGGGCTGCACAAAGTAGACAAAAAAGCTACGCGGATATGCATAGACGGCCACTCGAGTTTGATGTTGGTGATGCAGTATTTCTGAGAGTATCACCGAGTAAGGGTATCATGCGATTTGGGAAGAAAGGAAAATTGAGTCCTCGATACATAGGACCATTCGAGATTCTTGAGAGAGTGGGAGAGGTAGCTTACAGGTTAGCATTACCCCCACAGATGTCCGGAATACACAATGTTTTTCATGTATCTACGTTGAGGAAGTACCACCCGGACCCTTCTCATGTTATGGAGTACAATGAGATGGACATACAGGAGGACATGAGCTACACTGAGGAACCCGTCCGGATTCTCGATAGAAAGGAGAAGGTACTGAGAACCAAGAGCATCCCATTAGTGAAAGTCTTGTGGAAACATCACTCAATGGAAGAGGCAACGTGGGAACTAGAGAGTCTCATGAAGGAGAAATACCCCCATCTATTTGACTAGTTGAGTTGAATTTGGAGGACCAAATTCTTTTTAAGGTGGGGAGGATGTGAGATCTGAGAATTTCAGACATATTTTGTTGATGTAATAATAATTTAAAGTGTAAATTATTGAACTAGATGAATTGTGAGAATTATAAATGGAGATTTATATGTTAAGTGTGTAAAATAAGCATAAAGTACGAGGACAGATCGATCTGGGAGAAGGAGAGATCGATCTGGTGAGTTAAAAATGACGAGGAAAGAGGAATTTGAGGAGCAGATCGATCTCCAATGGAAGAGATCGATCTCTAAATGATTTTGTTTAAGAAAGGATCGATCTCATGAGGAAGAGATCGATCTCCAAATGATTCTGTTTGGCAGAAGATCGATCTCCTTAGGAGCAGATCGATCTCATAAAGCCATAAAGAGATCGATCTCACCCCTCGACAGATCGATCTCCTAGGCATAAAATTGCCCAGATCGTCCCCAAATTTCAAACGCAGATCGATCTCATCAAGAGGCAGATCGATCTCCTACCTCCAGTCTATATAAGGAACCCGTGTTTTTCTCCTGCAAACTCACTTTCTCTCTCTTCTAACCCCCATTTTACCGAAAACCTAACTTTCTCACTCATCTAAATCACCCATTGTCGGTCGAATCAGCTGTTGTGGCAAGAAGGAAAGTTGTTCCTCATTAAAAGGAGAACAACATACTTGGAAATCGAAGGACGAATCGGATCGAGGCGTGGGTTGTGCGTCTCACAAGCTTTGGGTAATATCTAAACCTCGATCTTGATATTTGAGATGATTTTGATGTTATTGGTGGTTGTCATTGTGTTGAAATAGTTGAGAAAGGATTAGGGATTGATGAAATTGCAATGTAGTTAGAGTAATGTAGACATTTGGTAATTTTGAGAATTTGTGCTATAAATGGAAATATAGACAATGTGATGAATTAGCCTAGATAATTGGCATGAGAAATGTAGGACATTGAGATATTGTGAATGAGGTTGTAGTTTAGGGTTGAGTTATGAGAATCAAGAGATTTGAGGAGTTATGAGCAATTATGCTCGATTTTGAGAATTGAGGTTTATGAGATAATTGAGTGTTGATGTTTTAACATCGTTTGGACAGCTCGGGAGTTTCAGAGTGGAATGCGAGGCTAGTCCGTGATACGGGGGAAACGATTGCACTATACGAGGTGCAAAGAGGTAAGGGAAATCTAAACCATTTGTGTATGTGAATTGTAAACTATTTTAGCATGAATTGTGGTTTATAAAACAAGCATGTTGAGTTTTGTGTTGAGATTTAATTGCACACGATTTTATAGCCGGTTGGAGCCCAATGTTTTTATGAGTTTATAACTGGGCTCTACGTTAAGGCAATATTGAGATTTGAGGAATGTGTGCGTGTGCTTTGCCGGTTGGAACTCGATTTTATTACGTTTTGTGTTGAGTACAAAATGATTTTCGAATGAGTTTTATGAGAGAAAAACCATTATGAGTTCTACGTGAAGGCAAACCTGTCTTATGTGATAAGACTTAGGTGTGTAATTGTGAGTACACACCGGGCATTGCTCTGGTAGCATGTAAGTCCGATTTCTTCTCCTTTCTGGTAACGTGAGAATAACCCATTCAGTGGCTGTGCCACGTATACTTAGTGGCCGTTGCCACGTTGAGAAACCCCATTGGTGGCTGTGCCACGTTATACCCCATTGGTGGCTGTGCCACATTATACCCCAAATTGGTGGCTGCGCCACGTTGAGAAACCCCATTGGTGGCTATGCCACGTTATACCCCATTGATGGCTGTGCCACGTTATACCCCATTGGTGGCTGTGCCACGTTATACCCCATTGGTGGCTGTGCCACGTTGAGAAACCCTATTCTGTGGCTGTGCCACGCGAGAAATTAAATCAGTGGCTTTGCCACGTGTGTTTTGTGGCTATGCCACGTGAGAAATTAAATCAGTGGCTATGCCACGCGTGTTTAGTGGCTGTGCCACGTGCATTATTTTTACTGTGATTTTATCACGTTATTTGAGAAAGCGTTTAACGCGTTATTTTCACATGCTTTGTTATTGCTCTAGAGTGAGCCTTTTACTTCATGTTTTCACATAATTTGAGATATGAGAATATCGTTTTGAGTACTTTCATGCTATGGTTTTCAAATGAGTTTCACATACAAATAAACCTTTTGTGATGTGTATTTTGGTTTATGAAATGAGTTCCTTACCCCCTTTACTGAGCGATTTAGAAGCTCACCCTATTTTCCTTTCCCCCCAGAGTTCTTCAAGTGAAAAAGGATCTCCTTGCGACGTACGGAGTAGTGGCTAGTGGAGGATTCGAGCTCCAGGCCATATATATTGTATCTTGAGGTATATTTTATCTTTTCATGTACCCAGACTATTATTGTAATTGCAGACACTTGATGTATAACATTATATGGGATGTATTAGGAGTAATTAACTTGAGATGGATTAATGTATTTGATATGATATATAAATTCTAGTGATGAGATCCTGAGGCATAATGATCATGATGATGTATGACACTGCACAGGAATGCACCTTTAATTGTGAATTAACGAGTAAAAAGTTTTAAATTAGCCCTATTTTCCGCACTTTCGGGGCGTGACAAATGGTCTCTAAAAATTTGGGATTTTTATATGTGTTATAGGAGAGATATATTAGGGTTTCCTCTAATTGGACCGAAGCCTAAAATTGATTGGAAGCTAGCTGAAAAATTCCACAATCAAGGTTGCAAGTGACACCTGGGCAAGGGAAAAGAGAATGGAGCTCTCGGGTTTGGCTTGAATGAAGAGGGAAATTGGCTTTCTTTTGGAAGCTAAATGAAATACCTTTGTGCCAGAAACACTTAACCTTCTAGAAGCAATTAAAATACACTAGTTGTTAGGGGTTGTTTGGTGCAGTTAAAATCATGGAATTGTAGTCTTCATTTTAGAAGATTCACCAATTAGAATTTTGATCAGATTTCTTTAGACTTTCACTTCTTCATTGTTATACTACATTTATAGTATGTCCCATAAAAATTTGGGGGTTACTTATTTCAGGAAAATTTCACGAACGAGCTCATTTTGCGTGATTTAGCCAATACCGAGCAAAATGGAATTAAGGCTTTGATTCACTTCAAAAATTCATTTGGACCCCTAAATCTCCATATTTCTTTTCCAAGTCAATTCCACCGTATATTAATTTTCTAAGGCCTCGAAATAATTTTCACGAATTTTTAGAATTTTATTCGAATTTATTTCCCTTATTATGTCTGTTTTCTCGATTTAATTTAAAACTCGAGTTTAACTCATTTTTTTCATTTCCAATCACTTAGTTTTTTCCTTCTACATATCATTTCATGCATGAACATGACATTTCTAAGCAATTCTAGGTTCTAGGACCATACCTCGGTTTGCGTTCCATCGGGCCCCACGCTAGAACCAAATGCTTTAGTCATCTATGGGCCTGGTAAATGTCCATTGAGCTATAATTTACTTCTCATAAGCATCATAATAAGGAAAAATATCAAGTTTCACAACTGTGAACTATTTTCTCCGAATGAGTTTTGATGTTCAGTTTTATGGCAATAAATTGCTATATGTTTTATTGTGATTGTTTTGAGAATCAAAATGGTTTTTGGCATAAACCATACCATATAAGCATCGTAGATAGTGTGGTTATCTACATGTTTTCATATATTCCTTAATGAGCAAGTTAACTCACCCCTTTCTTTTCTCTCTCCAAAGAGTAGTTCTAGTAGTTGAGACCTCTGTGGTAGATTCTTGTATTTTCCTTCTGCCTACAGCTGTTATCACTTGAAAATGGTATACACACTTTTATAGTCTTTTGTATTTAAGCATGACAGCGCACTGTGATGTATATATGTTAGTATTGGGATATAAACCAATGTAATGAATGCGAATTATCATAAATTAATATAAGTACAATTTCTTATTATGAATGTATAAGATGAGAATGAACTGAAGTATATGGGAAGTGATCGATTGACATCGACTCATAGCCCAACCAATCAGTGTGTGAAGTCGTGTTGTGTGATATTAAATGGTATGAATGTAAGGAAAATGAGTCACGACAAAGGAGCAATATAGAACCCGCTGAGAATGGTTGGCTGGCAAGACTTCGAATAAGCTAGTTTGATGGAGCAGATAAGATTGACATAAAGGAATGATCAGAAGTTGGTCGAGATTACTAGTCAGTTGGATAATATCCAAAAATGGAATATGTAATGGATTACTTCGGTTTAAAGGCACACAGTTCTTGATACACTATGCACCTAGGCAATAACAAGATGTACCATGATCTATGTTGTGTGTATAGATGGGTAGGGATGAAAAAGAACATTGCAAAGCATGTTGTAAGGTTTTTGGTGTGCCAACAAGTGAAGATTGAACACCAAAAGTTGGCAGGGTTACTTCAACCTTTGTCAATGCCTATATGAAAATGAGACGATGTTACTCTAGATTTTATCATGGGTTTATGAAGAACTAAGAAAATACATAATGCAATCTGAGTAATAGTTGACATATTAATCAAATCAACCCTCTTTTTAGCTATCAAGATAATGAAATCTTTAAACTCTCTAATAGAATTGTATATGAGGGAAGTAATTAAATTGCATAGTACTCTCATGACCATCATTTTCGATAGGGATTCACAACTGACATCTTATTTTTGGGAGCATTTTCAAGAAGTAATGAGATCTAAGTTAAACCTAAGTTCAACTTTCTATCCTCAAACTGATGGTCAATCCAAAATAACAATTTAGACCTTGAAGGATATGTTGAGAGCATGTGCTTTGGATTTTAAAGGTTTATGGGAAGACCATTTGCTGTTAGTAGAGTTCACATACAACAATAGTTTCCATGTCAGCAATGGAATGACCCCTTAATGAGGCTCTGTATGAGAGAAGATGTCGATCTCCAATAGCATAGGAAGAAGTAGGTGAAAGTAAGTTTCTAGCACCTAAGTTAGTTGAGTAAGCTTCTGAGTGTCAACATCATTTGTAAAAGGCTAAAAACTGTTCAAAGCAAGTAGAAGAGCTACACTAATGTCCATAGGAGGCACCTTGGGCTTAAAGTTGGTGATTCAATATTTCTTAAGGTGTCCCCTAGTAGAGACATCATGCGGCTTGGAAAGAAAGGAAAATTGAGTCCCTGGTTTGTTGGTTCATTCAAGATACTAAATGGAGTTAGAGATGTAGCTTACAGACTAGCCCTACCACCACAGCTATATAAAGTGCACAATGTCTTTTATATCTCGATGTTAAAGAAATGCCATTCTGACCTTTCTCATGTCATAGAGTATGCATCATTGGAAATTAAAGAAGACATGAAGTATGTAGATATAGATCGAAAAGAAAAGGTGCTTCGACAAAGAACATTCCCTTGGTAAAAGTGCTATGGCAGTACTATCCCTTAGAAAATGCCACATGGGAATTGAAAAGCTTAATGAACAAAACAATCCAAACTTGTTTGGATAGGCTTAGACAAATTTGGAGGACCAAATTCCCTAATGTGAGGAGGATGTAAAACTCACCCTTTTCATAACATCTATATAATCAATGTATGTATTAGACTATGTAAGATTTGTATAAAGACAATTTCAATGCAATAATGAAAGAGGTCATGTTTGTCAGAGTTTAGTGATTACTTTTGGTGTATTGTGTGCATGTTATGAGTAAAATAAGGTTTAAAAATGGTGGAATAATGAAAGATTAATGAAATGAATTAAGGATGAGGAGAAACCAACCTAAGCAAGCGTATATGGGTGTGTTTGATGTGTTGGAGGGTTCGAAGCTTTGGAAGATGCCTTAGTTAGATTTTAGTATGAATTAGGAATGAATTAAAGGTGAAAAACTATAGAAAAGTGCAGTTCAAGTATGAAGGACCGATCCCTTCGCATAAGGGATCGATCCCTTGCTAAGAAACTATAGATTTTGGCATTCTTGAAGAAAAGGTGTAAACCCCACAAATTTCCTACGTTTAATTAGATTATATAAAAATGGAAATATTATAATTTAATGGAAGTGTGAATATTCGTTGTAGGGCTCGAGAACTATAGGGACCGAGAAGCCCGTGAATGATCAGGAACTCGAAGATGCAAGAAGTGATAAAGCGAATGCAAGTACGGAGGGATTGGAAAATTTTAATTTGTTAGTTGAAAATTGTTGATGTAAAAACTTATATCGGATTTATGAGGAATGATGAAATATCAATAATATTTCATGTTTGAAATAATGAAAATTTCATGGAAGGCATGAATATTGTCATTGAATAATTTTATGAGAAGGAAATGTATATATATATATATATATATATGTATATGTGTATATATATATATACTAGGAAAAAAATTAAAATGGATAAATAATGATATATATATATATATATATATATATTGTAATGTGTAGCATGTATTATATAGGTAGTAACAAAACAAATGAAACAAAGAAAAAATAATAATAATAATGACAATAAACAAACAACATATATATATATACTAATATAATGTATAAACATACATTAATATACTATATATGAGTTAGTACAAAATATAATATATAAATAATATAATATTAAGGTATATATATATATATATAATATGGTGTACAGATTGGCTTCAAAAAGAAGCCAATCCCGTACACTTGGAAATGGAAAGAAATTTGGAAGATAATGATTCAAAGAAAAACAGAGAGGAGCTGGGCAGGAACTGAAGAAGAGAAGAAAAGAGGAAAGAAAGAAAGAGGGAGAAAGGGAGGAGAAGGAGCGAAGGAATGGTTGGAGTGCAAGGGAGCTTGGCTAGTGTAGTGGCTGGAATCGGCGATTTTAGCCACTGAAGCCGGCCAGAACAAACTGGAAATTTAGGTGCTGAAGGGCTGAAAACGGAGTTGAGTTTAGAGGAAATTAGGCTGAGGGGTTGATCACTGTACAGGGGAGACGGAGCCAGGTTGAGGTGGCTGTTAGGTGTTGCCTTTAAGGGTGAAACAAAGGAGCAGAACAAGAGAAGAAGACCGAAGCTCCTATGTGTTTCCATTCCTTTTCAAGTTGTCGGAAAAGGAGAGGAAGCTGAGGAAACTGAGCGAGGGAGGTAGGAACTGAAAACTGGAAAGGAAATTGAAGTGGACCAAAATCTGAGAATTGAGATAAATCGAGGAAGAAGACCAAGCAAGGGTGGACTGGAAAACAGAGGCAGAGGAGAAGAAACAAAAGCAGGAACGGTGAAAGCAGAAGAGAGAGAGATCGTGGAGGAGCTAAGAGTTGAAAGCTGTTATGGCCTTAGTTAGGGACTGTACGAGTGCTAGAGCAGTAGCAGTAGGTAGATTACACTTAGCTAAAACAAAGGTTGTTCCCTCGAGCCATGAAAGTGTCATCGAAGAGGCAAAGAGCATTGAGGCAGTGAGAGTGAGGTACATGATATTGCTATAGTGTGTTGAAAACTGGTGCGTAGCTGCTGTTAGACATGCGCTGCAGGTGGTGTGCACGTGTGGACTGTGCTAGCAGGTGTTTTGCTAATCATTGAGGCTAGCAAGAGACATAAAATAGTGAAGTAAAAATTGATGCAGTGTTGTAGTGAACTGAAACAAAGAGATCTCGGTTATACAAGGTTAGGCAGTCGTGACTATTGGGGCTATCATTAAAGTTCAAAACTGAACTTAGTTGAAGCAAGAATGAGCACACGGGAAAGGAAGAAATGTGCTGAACAGACCAAGAAACCTTGAGAAGTGTTAACAAAGAGTTGTTCAAATTACAAGTATGATAAGGTAGATTTAATTAGATAAAAAAAAATGGGAATGATGAGAAGTAGGCAAATGAATATATATTTGTGATATTGAATAATGGAAACAAGTAAATAATATATATATGTATATATATATATATATATATATATATTGGTGTATATACATATGGGTGTATATAAGATACCAAGAAAATATACAAGTGATAAGGAAAAATGGAAAACAAATAAATATATATATATATATTTATGTGTATATACATGTAGATGTATACAATAAAGGTATATGCTAATATTTGTATGTACAAAATATATATAGTAATAAAAATATATAAACATGCGTGTTGGCCTAGGTATGTACAATAATACGTACACGCGAAGTAGTAACGAATAGGTTACGATTTTAACGCAATTCGGACAATTCGCATGAATAGGGTGCTAAGTATCCGATTTCGGTTAGGTGATCGTAGAAGGAATTAAAAGAGGTTCTAAGAGGTGTCACCACTCAAGCACGGAGAGTTCGATAGATGGAGGTAAGGGGATATAATTTAAAACGGTAATAGTTACTTTCCGAACCTTGATAAAGAAAGCTTACAAAGACATGAAGTATGATTTTCATGCATGTTTCTAAATTATATTTCTGATCAAGACTATGCTCTCTGTATTTATGTTTTTGAATAATTGTACATAACTAGATTTGATTTCGGAATAAGAGCATGTCTTCTGAAATGATCATTCGAATAAGATGATTTTATTTCGATGTTTTCATATGAGAAAACTATAGTATGTTTTGAGACTAAGGGCCATTTATGTTGTATGCTTACGCTTGTCAACTTCGCCTATGTGGCGTCTGACTCGCCTGTGTGGCATTTGAACTCGCCTGTGTGGCACTTGTATTTCGCCTGTGTGGCGCCTGTATTTCACCTTCGTGGCGCCTGTATTTCGCCTTTGTGGCGCCTGTTTTTCGCCTTCGTTGCACCTGTATTTCACCTTCGTGGCGCCTGTATTTTGCCTTCGTGGTGCTTGTATTTCGCCTGTGTGGCGCCTGTATTTCGCCTTCGTGGCGCTTGTACTTCGCCTTTGTGGCGCCGAAATTACCTTCGGGTTTTGAATTCCCTCTACGGAGAATGACTTGGTTATTTGCCGCGTGACGAATTTGTTATTACCGCGTGATAATTATGTGGGCCGATGTAGTCTCAATTTGAAAATTAAACTCTGATTTCAGAAACGGATTTTGTAGTATGTGATTTGATATTATTCCTATTTGAAATTCTGAATGTACGACTCGTTTTACGTAATATCTGTTAAGTTTCACGTACTTAAAGAATTACGGTTTGAATCTCGATGTTTCTAATTTTTCTTAATCTTTGAATGTCATTTATATTTGTTTTCAGAAAGTATCATTATACGTACTATTATGTTTTCTACATATTTGAATTGCTGGGATCTTTTTAAATACATCTTCTTACTGGGCTTTTTCCCGAAAGCTCACCCCTCTACCTCTCAGATTAATTGCAGTGATCTGTAGACGCTACCTGCTGCGTACACGATGTAGGCTGGTGGGGAGAGCTACCCTAGGCTACTTTTTGTACACGCAGAAAGGTATGCATTTACATTCCTGTACCAGACATATCTGTACGTACAGACACGTATATTGGGAATACTTTTGTTGGGATGTAATTTTGTAAGGAAAACGATGTAAATAATATTATTTTGGGTTTATATTTTGAAATGGCTAGTATTAAATCGAAATCGATATATTGAGTTGTAAAAGTGGATTGGGAAATTATGCTTGGTAGTTGTAGATATCTAGGATCGTTGGAAAGCATGCTTGGTAGTTGTGGATATCTAGTATTGTCGAAAACAACTGAATTGCAGGTGGGTAGGCTCATATATAAGTCGTTATCTTGCCGAAATTTCTATCGGCCATATAAGTTAAAGTATGAAAATTAATTATAATTACGAATAAAGAATAAGGAAAAGTGTTTTGACACTGCACTGGAATACAACCTAAGTAAATAAGGGAATAAGTGGGTAAATTAAATTAAAAAAAAATTCCCCCGATTTTCAAGGGTCAAGGGTCGTTACAAAAGGATCGATCCTCTAGTTTAAACCCTTAAACAATATGCCATTTTGTGAAGGATGGATCGATCCCCTCCTTCGACACATCGATCCCCCTGCCTTCAGAATAGCTCACCTGCTCCCACTAAGCAAAGGAAAACCACCAAACTTCCTATTCTCAATCCTTTGCCTAATTTCTCTCCCCTTATTCTAATATTTCGACCAAAGCAAAGAAAAGAACAAGAAAAGAGAGGAAAATGAGAGAAAGAAAAGGAAAGCAAAAAAGGACGAAGAGGAGAGAGGTTTCCAAGCTTTCACCCACAGCTTGCTCCACCACCCTCCACCCTAAATTTGAAGCTTTGAAATGATGATTTTGATGGTGAAATCTTAGAAAGAAGATTGAGATCTTTAAGGTAAGTTTAAAAAAGTAAACTTGATCTTTGAGGGCTTTTGGATTTTAACCACTCTTCTAGTGTTTAAAGGTTATTTTGGTATGGTTTGTAGTTGAGGAGCTTTAAACGAGAGAAGCTATGGTTTGGACAACCTCAAAGGATTTAAGGTAAGAATTTTAGGAATTAAAGATTGTTTGTATGCATAGTTAAGTGTTGATTTATGTTTTGGATTAAAAAGAAAGTATAGGACAATGCATTAAGTGTGTCCATGAGGTTTAACCATATTTAAGTCATAGTGATGAGTGTGGATTGTGTTAATGAATTAAGGATTAATGGTTTTGAAATGGAAATGCAACCAAAAGATTTCTTAGAATTGCCTTGAGCTATTGAGTGTTGGAAACTTAGGTTCAAATGCATTGGTTTTGGAAAGCTATTGAGAACTACAAGCATATCAAGAATGTTTTTGGCATGAAAAAGCTTTCCATGAAATGTGTTTAATGTTTTGAAAGTGTTTTGGCTAGGCTCGGGCTCGAAACCTAGCCAAAACGACATTTTTGTGCAGTAGGGACCAATCTTTTAACATGTGTAATCAGTCCCTCAAGAATGTTTTCCACAAATTTACATTTTGACTTTGAGGGACTAATCCCCTATGAGGCAGGGATCGATCCCTTCTGCTTTTTTGATAAGGCAAAAGCATTCTGCCATCTAGGGGCCGATCTCTTAAACCTAGAAGATCGATCTCCAAAACCCATAAGATCGATCTCCTAAACCCAGAAGATCAATCCCCTCTTCAGATTTTGAATTAAAGTGTACTTTTGAGCCTTCAAAATGACCCATTGATTTCTAAAATCAATTTGTACCTTACCTATGCATGTTTTGACAAGTTATGTACTATGTTAATTACTTGATATGATAAAGGTAGGTCGTTTTTTTATGTTTTAACCGATGTGAGACCGAATCGCTCACTTTATGTTTTTGAACACTTGTTTTGAGATGAAAGGTAACCTTTAGTTTATGCTTGCATGTCGAGTTATAAATCACAAAGCAACCTTACATGCCTATTCTGAGAAGTCTCCTTAGTTGTGTCAAATGGCACAGTACTTTTGTTTCTTAATTATTGCTAGACTTAGACATGCCTACAGCTCTCAATGCTCACATGTCCATGAGTTACTGTGGAAACCGACCATGGCCATAGGTCTTTATTGTGGGTGCGATACTCATAAGCTCAGGGTTTTGTATGCTATATCTCTCTTGAGTTTAGGGATTCATACCCGTTTTAATTGCATATCATTTACAAGAGTTCAGCCTAGTCTCCATCATCATCTGATTTAGTATCGGATTTCAGTTTAATATCAGTTTTAATTAAGTATCAGTTTTGTTTCAGTATTTGATTTGGTTCAGTATCAGTTTGGATATAACATTTATTTTGAATTTAGTATTTGATTTCGATTAAGTATGATTCGAAGCATACCTATATTATGTGTTTTGCTTTGATAAGTATCTTGAAATGATTGCATGCTTGAACTGCATTTGTTTACTACATCATTGTTTTCGATGCTATTGTGCTTGCAAGCATATTTCTTATTAAACGCATTAGCTCACCCCCTCATTTTCAGACTGATTTTGCAGTGCCTCATGAAGTTCCGCATTTGGTGGATCAACTTTAGGACCCTCTCCCGACTCATCTCATAGTCAAGCGAGGTACCCACTATTTTTTGTATTTTTTGTTCCAAACAGTAAGGGCACAAAATAAGTTTTCTATATTTATTGTTTGCGATAGGATGCAACTGCTAGGCTGTAATAGATGTTTAGCATAGTCAACTAGGCCAAATTTGACATCAATTATAGCCTCATTTATAAGGTGATTTATTTGAAATATCCTTCACGATTATTTTTGTATGGTTATAAATGAGATCAAATGAAACTGAATGCCATGTTGTGGTGGAAATCTAAGTTGGATTAATGATTAACTATCTTGCATCACTCTAATGCTTAGAATACAACCATAGACTACAAAAATTATCATCATAAAATTAAAGGATTTCTTAACTAAGTTAATCACCACCAACACCACAGATAAACAACAAGTAACGCTAAAGGAAAAAGTTAGTCCACATTTTCACAATTTCAAGACATTACAGCTTGTGGCTAAGGTAAATGAGTCAAAGGAATAGGAGCTGTCAAAGGAGTTAGTGGTTGAAGAGGAGCTAGTGCTTGCGACTAGAGGGTTGTAGGAGCTGCTTCAGTACCACCAGTCTCAGAATTGTTTGCCCCAAAGTACTTGGTTGACATGGCAGTAATAGTGTCAAAGCCTTGCTCGAGTCGCTGCTCAAGTATGGCGATATGAGAATTTGGACTCTCAAGCTGCGGAGGAAGCGGTTGAGGTGGTTGAACTAGACAAGCAAATATATATTGGATGTAATCCTAATTCTAGCTGACATACATTGACACGTGCTAGACAACTCCAGCTCCAAAACCAATAACTGTAACACTCCGTAAACACGAAAATTTGGAATTAATTTTTTCTTTTCTTATTTACCGTTGCCTTCCGCCTAGTGTAATTTACCAAATAGTTCATTTAGTTAACTCTTGTACTTATTTAATATTTATTCTAGTCCAAGGCCCCAATTAAAATAATTATGATGAAATTAGGATCTTTATTAAATCTTAACATACTTAACTAAATTAGTTCATTCATCACAGAATTGGGAAATAATAATTAACATACTAAACTTAGATTACATCCCAAAAGTATCAAAAGTATATACATACATTTGTGCTTACAACTATCTGGAAATAAGTATAAAATAAGAGGTATATACCTCGCACGGTACAAAACGTAGTCAGGGGAGGCTCGAGTCCACCAGCCAATGGTGTGTACTCCACATGTAGATCATTGTAAATAGCCTAAAGGTGAAGGGGTGAGCTCTGGGGAAAGCCCAATAAGAAATATATTTAAAATCTTAAAAGCATCAAGCAATTTATAAATATTGTGATGCTAAATAAATCATATATGCATTCAAAATATCCTTAGTGTAAAGTCTAATAATTAAAACGTAATATAAAAGTTGTGTTTCACATAGGTAAGTCAAATCAAAATAGTTCACATATCTTTTAAATAATTCACAAGAAATTCACAATTTAATCACACAATTCAGAAACATGATTTCAGATTAAGACTAGGTAAGGACCTTCTAGCTATGGTCTGGTTCCTTAAAATCAAGTGTCCCTAACAAATACCTTTGGCTATGGTAGGTTATAGATTGGGCCAAGGTCATATAGCAGTTCTCATAAATCATCACACAACACATAACTAGCACAAAGTTAAGGCATGAGCACCAGTAGCACTCACCATGTCGGTAATCATATATAACATGTCGCGTGGACATGAATCTCAAAGTCAATCACCACCAAAGCGCTGCATGACATGCTCAAGGCATACATTATAGGTGGCCTAAGTTTCAAAATGTTTCAAATGGATTCTTAAATAATTCCAAATCTATCAGTATGTTTTTCTAAATACATTTAGAAATCAAGTTCAGATCACATATGTAGTGATTATTAATTCCTTTCAAAAAGTATTACGCATTAGTAAAGTTAATCAGGCTTCTGAATTAAGGTTACTCCTGCATTCATCAAAAAATGTCATAACACTTTAATTACACCTAATAAACTCATCTTGTAGCTATTAAGGTCATGAAAATTAGGTTTTCAAGTCCGAAGAAACTAATTTTCTTAAAAACTTAGAATATGAGCTCAAAACATAGTTTTCTCCTACAAAATAGCATCTTCCTAATTCCTAGCTTAATAATCACATTAAACCAATTTTGAGTAACCGAATCATACTTCAAATGTAAGAACCGTAAATTTCTATGTAATGTATATGATTATTTGATGTATTTACAAGTTACATTACATATGAAATATAAGAAATAAACGTTTTAAAGTTCTGAGTGTGAATAGATTGATAAATCAGTGTTGAAGTGATCGAGTATGAGTTTAGATAGGAAATTTAAAGCAAAAGGGTACAGGATGAAGGTCAGATCGATCTCATGTCCTGGAAAACACAATTCCAAGCATTCTGTAAGAGGGAGATCGATCCCTCACTCAAGCAGATCGATCTCCATTGGCCTCGGGTTGGACCATATCGATCTCCTCTTAATGGTCAGATCGATCTCCTAAATTCTCAGCCTGAAACAAATCGATCTTATTCCTATTGAGTAGATCAGTCTCATATAACAAGACAGATCGATCTCATGTACCCAACATATTGATCCCCTGCCTACAAAATGGTCGAACTTCTAAGGATTCAAGCAAGGCCAGATCGATCTCTACCCTATGCAGATCGATCTCCTAGTGTTATTTCCTAAAAGTGGAGTAGTTGGATCTACATTTTCACAGGAAACATGTTCATTCTTCCATTTTCAACCTTAAATTTCTCTCTCTAAAACTATCCTATTTCCACAAAGATTTGAGAAAGAACTATTAGGGCAAAGTTGTTCACTATAAAGAGAAGAACAACATAGCTTAGAAATTAATACTTCATTGGTTGGATTGAAGGAGCAAAGGAGTGTTCTTATTGGAGCAAGAAGAAAATCAAGCAAGGTGAGTTTCTAATACACCAACCCAAAGTACATTTATCTAGTTATTGATTTTGAGTTGATTGGTGTGTATATTAATGATAGAAACTACATAGAATGTAATGGAACAAGTATGACCTATAATAAGTCTAGTGTGAGAAAGTGTGATACGGTTGAGTAGATGATGAATGGATCGAATTAAAGTGTTAGTGTCACGACCCTTTCACGACCCTTTTTATCCCTTTTTTTTAACCAAAAATCACTATAAAGTTTTTGCATTTTCCTTTCCTTACCTGGTCGTGAACAAACTCACCACTACACAGTTGGGCTGTGAGTCAATAATAATCATCACTCATCATTCATTCTCAAATTAATCAAAAGAAGTGTCATTCATTTGAAAGTTAAGTTATACACTTATACATGACACTTTTTCTAGCTTTTACATCCCACACATTACAATGCAAAAGGACTATTGTGCCTTTACATGTTTAGATACAAAAAGAATCCCTATGTCTATACCTTTTAGCGAAGGGAGCAGCGGATGTCCAAAATAGAACACCTCAGTCCTCACTGGGCTACTATGTACGCTCTGTAGAGGGGGAAAGTAGAGATGGATGAGCAACCACACGCTCATTAAGGTAATAATGCAAACATGGTAGATAGCTACCCTATCTACATGTTGATAATGTTATGCATAAATCATTTACAATAGGAGCATGAGGAAATAAAACTATGTCATATGAGTATGCATATATCATGTACTGAAAATCAAGTAAATAGGCATAAAACATGGAAATATCAACATGTAAAACCATCTCATGCTCATTTTCATTAAATCTCATCACAAAAAGGGAAATTCATTTAAGAAACATCATTTTTAAATCACATCACATCTCAAATCTCTTTATCAAATTCCAGCATATCTCATCATAAATCAAATTATCATTTCTTTAAATCACAAACCCCACAAGGCTCGACCCCTCCCTCGGGTCTACCCTCGATAAATCACAATCACACTCATATATAAAAACCATGCGGTATTATGTAATATTATGTGAGATAGGTCATTATATCTCAATGAACTATGTTGGCCAACTATGTCATAAATAATTCCAGACCACACGGATCCCGGTGTGCGGGGTATCATGTCACGCCCCGGAAGTGCAGAAAATAAGGCAATTTAAAAACTTTTTTATTCATTAATTCACAATTAAGAGTGCATTCCTGTGCAGTGTCATACATCATCACCTATATTATACCTCAGGATCTCGTCATTGAATAGTATATATTATATCATATACATTACTTGATTTCAAGTTAATTAATCCTAATACATCCCATACAATGTTATACATCAAGTGTCTGCAATTACAGTAATTGTAATTGTCTGGGTACATGAAAAGATAAAAGATACCTCAAATACAATATATGGCCTGTAGCTCAAGTCCTCCACTAGCCACTACTCCGTACGTCGCAGGACAACCCTTTTCACTTGAAGAAATCTGGGGGGAAAGAAAACAGGGTGAGCTTCTAAATCGCTCAGTAAGGGGGGTAAGAGACTCATTTCATAAACCAAAATGCACATCACAAAATATTTATTTGTATGTGAAACTCATTAATCTCATTTGAAAACCATAGCATGAAAGTACTCAAAACGACATTCTCATGTCTCAAATCATGTGAAAACATGAAGTAAAAAGGCTCAGTCTAGAGCAATAACAAAGCATGTGAAAATAATGCGATAATCACTTTCTCAATAGACGTGATAAAATCACTGAAATAGTAATGCACGTGGTACAGCCACTAAACACACGTGGCATAGCCACTGATTTAAATTCACACGTGGCATAGCCACTGATTTAAATTCACACTAGCATAGCCACAGGATAGGGTTTCACGTGGCAACGACCACCAAATATACGTGGCATAGCCACTGGATTGGTGATCTCACGTGGCAACGGCCATCAATTAGGGTTTTCACGTGGCAACGGCCACCAAATGGGGTTTCTCACGTGGCAACGGCCACCAAATAGGGTATCACGTGGCAACGGCCACCAAGTATACGTGGCATAGCCACAGAATGGGTTATTCTCACGTTACCAGAATGGAGAAGAAATCGGGCTTACATGCTACCAGAGCAATGCCCGATGTGTACTCAAAATTACACACCTAAGTCTTATCACACAAGACTGGTTTGCCTTCACGTAGAACTCGTAGTGGTTTTTCTCTCATAAAACTCATTTAAAAATCGTTTTGTACTCAACACAAAACATAATAAAACCAAGTTCCAACCAGCAAAACACGCACATATTTCTCAAATCTCAATATTGCCTTAACGTAGAGCCCAATTCATTACTCCCACAAATTCAACGGTTTATAAAGCAATTTCACACTCAGCTTATAAACGCATTAAACAATGGGCCCTAACCGGCTATAAAAACCGTGTGCAATTATAACTCAACACAACACTCAACATGCTTGTTTTATAAAGCACAAATCATGCTATAATAGTTTACAAATCACATACACAAATGGTTTAGATTTCCCTTACCTCTTTGCACCTCGTATAGTGCAATCGTTTCCCCCGTATCATGGACTAGCCTTGCATTCCACTCTGGAACTCCCGAGCTGTCCAAACGATGTTAAAACATCAATACTCAATTATCTCATCAACCTTAATTCTCAAAATCGAGCATAATTGCTCATAACACCTCAAATCTCTTGATTCTCGTAACTCTACCCCAAACTACACTCTCATTCACAACATCTCAACGTTCTACATTTCTCATGCCAATTATCTATGCTAATTCACCACATTGTCTAAATTTCTATTTATAGCTCAAAATTTCTAAATTGCTAAATATCATTATCACTCCAACCACATTGCAATTTCATCAATCCCTAATCATTTCTCAGCTATTTCAACATAATGACAACCACCATTATCATCAAAATCATCTCAAATATCAAGATCGAGGTTTAGAAATTACCCAAAGCTTGTGAGACGCACAACCCACGCCTCGATTCGATTCGTCCTTCGATTTCCAAGTATGTTGTTCTTCCTTTAATGAGGAACAACTTTCCTTCTTGCCACAACTTCTGATTTGGCCAGAAATGGGTGCTTTGGATGAGTGAGAAAGCTAGGTTTCTGTAAAAATGGGGGTTGAAAGAGAAAGAAAGTGAGATTGCAGGAGAAAAACAGGGGTTCCTTATATAGGCTGAGGGTAGGAGATCGATCTGGCTCTTGATGAGATCGATATGCATTTGAATTTTGGAAACGATTTGGGCAATTTTATGCCTAGGAGATCGATCTATCGAGGGGTGAGATCGATCTCTTTATGGCTTTATGAGATCGATCTGCTCCTTGAGGAGATCGATCTTCTCCCAAACAGAATCATTTGGAGATCGATCTCTTACTCATGAGATCGATCTTCTCTCAAACAGAATCATAAGGAGATCGATCATCTTCCATTGGAGATCGATCTGCTCCTCAAATTCTTCATTCCTTGTCATTTTTAACTCACCAGATCGATCTCTCCTTCACCCAGATCGATCTGTCCTCATAACTTCACACTTATTTTAAACACTTAACATATAAATCTCCAATTATCATTCCGCAATTCACTTAGCTCAATAAATTACACTTCAAGTTCATATTACATCATTCAAATATATCTAAAATTCTCAGATCTCACATATCATGTTGGAACGAAGGTGGGTTAGTTCTCCACCAGACTTTCTCATTAGTATATCAACCACGCGGTACAGCGTACTCCAGTGAGGTGCACGGTACAATGTACTCCATGGACTAATATCATGGTTGGGGGTGCTAGCCGTAGGTCTTATCTACCCCAATGCCATGTGTAACTGATATAGTCTCAAGTGCACGTGGGAGTATTTCTAATATTAGGTCCTA
Organism: Firmiana major; assembly: GCA_033439115.1. Classification (NCBI taxonomy): domain Eukaryota; kingdom Viridiplantae; phylum Streptophyta; class Magnoliopsida; order Malvales; family Malvaceae; genus Firmiana; species Firmiana major. Next base: position 23,768,306 of record CM065914.1, read on the forward strand.
GCCCCTCATGGTCCTGCTCACCCCTTTTGGGTTCCCTAAATGGATTAATGCCAGGTTCTAGCCTCTCATGGCCTTGCTCGTCCCTTTTGGGTTCCCTGAATTAATCTGTATTACACTCACCACGGCATCATACATACCACAGTGTGGAAAACCTGTGCGAGCTAAGCTCTAGCACGATTCATGTATCATAAATAAATATCCTCGTACAAGCAACGCTCTAGCACGACATTTATGCATAAATTCATAATAAAACCATGTACGAGCATAGCTCTAGTACAATTATATGCATAAGGAAAACCACTCGAAATCCATGTACAAGCAAAGCTCCAGTACGATTTATAAAACATCATCACAATTTCAAATCAAAGTGTGAGTTAAGCTCCAGCATGTTCTATACAAGTGAAAGCATCAAAAATCAGTGCGAGCGAGGCTCTGGCATGATTTAATTCACATAAACAAGATAGGTGGCTCATATACATTCAAAACAATCTCAAAACTTGTTTAGCACCTCACATGTGCTATTCCACAACATCATTCAAACACTAGCCAGCCTACCCATAGATTTGCTTGAAACAAAGTAATGTGTTTTGTAAAAACATCAAAACATGTGATTTATACAATTATTAGCCTTACTATTCCCTTTTCAAGAATCATTTCATAATCCAAATCATATACATACTCGTAGCAATTCACACAAACCAACAATCATTTTTGTGAAAAATAATGCACTTCATAAACGCCCTATATTCACCCACGAGTTCAAAGTACGAGCAGCTATCTCTATATACTCATAGAATTCCCTTACTTGGAATTGCGTCGCATGATTTCGCTTCCTTAGAGCTGCTTACTTGTTTGGTTTGATTCGTCTCTAATGAACTCTTCGAAACTACACAAAGTCGTATATCACACCAATTTAGTCCAATACAACACAACTCTTTTGTTTATTATAGTCAACTTGCCCTATAGTTTCCACTAATGCTCATAAGGCCTCGTTTTATTGTTCTACTCATATCTCGAGTCCATTGGTTTATCCTAAATCGATATTAAATCAATATTAAGCTCATAGTGTTCATATTTCATTAATTTCTTCACTATGGCATTTTATCAAACGTCTTACACACTCATTTTCATAGATTGACTATCCTTAAAATGTGGCTTCATTTACCCATCTCAAATCATTCCCATTACTCCAATAACAACTTAGTATAATCCCATAAATCATCAACTCATCCAAATCATATTTTCTCACTCTAGATTCATTCTATTTTCTAGGTCACACTAGTTCCATCACATCCTAGGTAGTTTTAACCATCAATACTCATACAAACCAACTCTAAAATCAATAAATAGACAAATGTACTTGGGCTGAAGTGTTAGAAACTTCTAGTTTCTCTTATTGCTCCAAATGAAAATGTACCTTACTCTTTCAATACAACAAATGAGGCTTTAATTCCAAAGTATGTTGTTCTTCACTTGGATATGCACAACTTTGTATCTAATAGTCTTCCCTAAAATCTTTATGAAAATTGGCGGATTCAGGAGTGAGGCTTTTAGGGTGGAAATGGAGCAAATGAGGGTTATTTTCGTGATTTGCATCTTTCACTTCTCCTATTTATAGAAATTGCTTGATGAGATCGATCTGCCTTGGAAGGAGATCGATCTGGTCCTCTTAAATCCCTCATTTTTCCTGACGTATTGAATGCATGAGATTGATCTGTCGAGGCTTGAGATTAATCTGTTTCCAGACAGTAGCTTAAGGAGATCGATTTAGCTAAGGAGGAGATCGATCTGCTCCAACTCGAGAGCTAAGAAAATCGATCTGTTTGCATTAAGGATCAATCTCTTCTTTACAGAATGTTTAGCAGATCAATCTGGCCTCATTGGAGATCGATCTGACCTATTCCATTGCTCGAATAAGAGCATTTTTTACTCTTTCAGATCGATCTCTCATCTTATGAGATCGATCTGGTATTCATATTTTCCAGATTTTGCTGTAGTTTTCTACAGTAACTCATACCAAACATCCTTAATTTTGCTGTCATAGTCATTTTCTCATCCAACCACCTTTAAGACTGGAAATGACATCCATTCATGCCTTATACACATTAAAACTTGTGTGCTTCCATTGTATAACCAAAGGTATACAATATAAAACTAAATAGAAGTACAAAGACTTATGCAACTCATACTACTTCATTCAATTTGATGCACTACTCACTTTGCATTCCACTCATATTCATCACATACAAAAGTCTATGTCTTCTTATTCATACATAACAAAACTTGTAGTACATCACAAAATCTTATTACAAGTGTGTACATTGAATTTATGGACTTTACATCACTTATGAATTCATAAGGTTTACATCTAAAAATATGGGTCTTACAATTAGTAAGGCGATATGTAAGACTTTGAGATGATAGAATTAAGCTACATTGTTAGATTGGCCGAGTTAAGTGAATAAGTATATGAGGTGCTTGATGAAATGCCATAGTGAAGTAAATGATGAACTAGAGATACTATGAGCTTGATATCGATTTAATGAGAATTAGTAGGCCTACAAGAGTTCAATAGACTCTCGAGAAATAAATAAAGCAATCAAAATGGACTTAAGAGGAAGTGAGGCCTTATAAGTGTTAAAGAAAACTATAGGTCGAATCAACTATAGTAAACGCAAGAGTTGTGTCATATTATACCAAATTGATGTGATATATGATTTCGTGCAGTCCTAGAGATCTCGTTGGAGCCAAATTAAACTGCACAAGCGAGCAGCTCTGCGAGAGGGGAATCACTCGACACGATCCCAAGTAAGGGAATTTTGTAAGTATAAAAAGATAGATGGTCATATTTTGTAGGTGAATATAGGGCTTGTAAAATGCATGGTTATCTAGAAAAGTGATTGATGGTATATGTGAATGACTACAAATATATATGTATATGATTTAGTTTTGAAGTGATTCTTATAAAGGGGATAGTAAGGCTAATAACTGCATAATCACATGTCTTAATCTTTTTATGAAATACACTACTTTGTTTAAGCAAAATTAACGGATAGGTTGGCTAGTGATTTCATGATTTGTGAAATAGCACAAATGAGGTGCCAACTTTGGTTTTTGAGAGTGATTTATCAAAATAGAGTTGCCTATCGTACTTATATGAGTTAAATTGTGTTAGAGCCTTGCTCGCACTCGATTTTGATGTTTTCAATATGCATGAAACATGCTAGAGCCTAGCTCACACCATATTTTGAGTCAATAACATTTTATAAGACGTACTGGAGCTGATAGCTTGTACGTGGGTTTTCCTTAACTTACTTATGCATATAACTGTACTGGAGCTATGCTCGTACGTGAGTTCTTCATTATTTATTATGCATAAAATCGTATTGAAGCGTTGCTCGTGCGTGGATATTTGTCGATGATGCATGAAATCATGCTGGAGCTTCGCTCGCACTACATTTTCACACAGTGGTATGTATGAGTCGTGGAGCTGGTAAGATTCTTAAGCCTATCCTTAGCCCGTACAGGTGGGGAGGTTATATTAGGTGCGAAGGCTCTCTTACATTAAAACGAAATCGGTAAGATCCTTAAGCCCAACATCCTTAAGCCCGTTGGGGTGGGGAGGCTCTCTTACATGAAGACATAATACTCGCACGTGCACTTGAGACTGTGTAGGCTACACATGGCATGAGGTAGATAAGTCCTAAGGTAGGCACCCCCAACCATGATATGGGTCCGTGAAGTACGTTTTACCGTGTAGATCACATGGAGTACACTGTACCGCGTGGTTGTGATGTTGATTTGAAAGTTTGGCATATGACTAACACACCTTCGTTCCAGCATAATGCCCCACACACCGGGATCCATGTGGTCTAGGATGATTATGATATAGTTGGCCAATATAGTCTTTGATATATGTAGTGACTACCTATCTCACATGATATCACATGGTTTGTATACTAAGTATGATTTGTGTTGTCTAGGGTAGACCTGAGGGAGGGGTCGAGCCTTGTGGGATTGTGTTTAAAGAGATGGTTTTTGCTAAATGTGATGAATTTTGACGTGTTTTGAGAAAGTGATAAATCCTGAGGGATGTTTTATGATGAGTTTCCATTTTTATGATAAGTTTTAAATGATGATGAGCATGAGAAGTATTACATGATGATCTTTTCATGTTTTACATGCCTATTTCCATGTTTTCAGTACATGATATATGTATATATATGGCATAATTTTATTATTTCCTTATTCTCTGAATATAAATGATTTATGCCATGACAATATAAGCATGTAGATAGTGTAGTTATCTACCATGCTTGCATTATTACATTACTAAGTGTGTGGTTGCTCATCCTTTCATTTTTTCCCTCTACAGAGTGCGTATAGTAGCCTAGAGAAGGATTTAGGCATTATTTTTGGATATCCGCTGCTTTCCATCGCCCAAAGGTGTACACACAAGGATTCTTTTTGTATCTAAACACGTGATAGCACGATACTCATTTTGAAATGTAATATGGGGAATGTAAATGTTAGTAAACATGTCATGTATAAGTATTTGACTTAACTTTCAAATGTATGGAATTGTTTTTGATTAATTGAATGATGTATGGGAAGGGTGGTTATTACTGACTCACAGTCCAACTGTATTTGTGAGGATTGTTCATGACCGGGTAAGTTAATGATTAAAGCGAAAAACATTTAGTGAATTTTAGACAAAATGGATAAAAAAGGTCGTGACAGAGATCGGTATCAGAGCTGAGTTAGCCTGATGTGAGTAGCAGTAATAAGGAGGAAAATTACATCCCCATATTATTATGCTCTTTTTTAGATATAACTGTGTATATCGAGATGGAATGAGACTAATAAACGGTTATGGATATAGGAAATTAGGCATTATGCCTATTACACACCGAGATAGAGGGATGGGTGCACGTGTTGGAGGCCGAGGGGGTAGGCCCAAAGGCCGTACTGAGCCACAGACTGACCAGGCTCTACAAGACCCTGCTGAGAGACCAGGGGATACTGAGGCATGCTTCGCCAGGATAGAGCAGAGTATCGAGAGCCTCGCTAAGATAGTCACATAGGCATTGGGTGTCGGTGATAGAGGAGGTCCTACAACATAGCCTACTACGACTAGACAAGCAGTTGTAGAGACGGGAGATCTCAGACTACAAAGACTGTTACACCCTTAGTTCAGGATATTGCTTCTCCTATCGCTCATCAGTCGAGCGAGAGTGACCTGGGTTATGACTGCGAGCTAAGTAGGTTAAGGAAATTCCAAGAGTTGAAACCTTCAGTATTTAGAGGAGTGAAGGACCCGGTTATTATCGAGGATTGGGTGTATGAAATGGAGAAATTGTATAGGTTCTTCAGATGTACATTGATTGAGAAAGTGGCCTTTGTTGTATTTATGCTAAAAGGTGAGGCAGAGCATTGGTGGAGATCAATCGAATCTATTTTAAGGGCTCGACATTTCAAGATCACATAGAAGATATTCTTGGAGGCCTTTAGGAGGTAATATATTTCGACCACCGTACAGAGGAAATTACAGATGGAGTTTATGAACTTGGTTCAGGGGAACCGTTCTGTGGATGAGTATGAGTCAAGGTTCATGTCTTTGGGGAGATACGACCTGGATACGATGAGCAGTGACACTCGGAAAGTCCAGAAGTTCATGGATGGGTTGAGATTAGCCATCTGGACTAAATTAGCTCCATTTGATATTCACACTTACGAGGAGGCAGTGCATAGGGCATAGTTGTGTGAGCATGACTTTGAGTTGAATGCCTCCGAGCTTACAAAGGTTAGTGGCCGAAAGGATGAAGACCAAAAGAGATTCGGAGTTGATAGAGTGGTCAGAAGAGGAGGCCTACTACTGAGCAGTGTAGGAGGTGTGGCAGATTTCATGGAACTAGGCCTTGTCTGATGACACCTATTTCATGCTATAGATGTAGGAGGCCAGGGTATATTGCTAGGCTTTGTTCTGAGATGATTGAGACTACCCTACAGAAGGGCAAAGAGCTAAAGAGAGCTCCAGTTGAGACATCTGCTCTGAGGAGGAGGGGTATAGCTGAGGAAAAAAGGGAAACAGGTGGTTAGTGTTGGTAGAGAGCGAGTGCACACACTGGACCAGGACACAGTGGACGCATCAACGGATGTGATAAAAAGGTATCATCTTAATTTTTGATTTAGAAGCATTTGTATTGTTTGATCCTAGTGCCATACATTCCTTCATATCGCTTTCCTTTGCACATAAATTTTTGAAACATGTAAGACCCACACTGTTAGATAAAATATTGATGGTTTTCATACCTATGAATGATAGTCAATTAATTGAGTATGTAAATATGAATTGTAAGTTGAGGATAGGAGGAAAGGAAATAGCAGTCGATTTAATTTTACTGAGTATGAGTGATTTTGATGTAATCCTAGGAATAGATTGGTTGGCTGCAAATGGTGTTGTTATGGATTGTCATACTAAGACATTGATGTTTCCAGAGATAGATTATCTTGTTGTAAGCTTTGTTGAAAGGAAATAAAGAACATGATTATTGTAAATGAAAAGAGTATAATTTAATCCATCATGTTTGAGAGATGAATTTATTTATTATTTATGAATGTTAAAACGATGACTTATGTTGCTAACAGTGGAAAGGATAATGTGAAGGGTTCATTGCATACATGGTTGACATAAATAAGGCACATCTGGAATTGAGAGACATTCCAGTAGTTGCAGAATTTCCTGATGTCTTTTCGGACGATTTACCAGGGCTACCACTTGATATGGAAATTGAGTTTTGCATTGAGTTAGTACTTGGTATAAACCCGATATCTAAGCCATCATATAGAATGGCCCCGATAGAGTTAGAAGAGCTAAAGAAGCAATTGCAAGAATTGCTACAGAAGAGGTTCATTAGACCGAGCGTCTCACTTTGGGGAGCTTCGATTCTGTTTGTCAGGAAAAAGGATGGAAGCCTCCTACTATGTATAGATTACCAGTTGTTTAATAAGGCCACCATTAAGAACAAGTATCCCTTTCCACGCATTGATGATTTGTTAGATCAGCTTCGGGGACCACAAGTCTTTTCTAAGATAGATCTGCGATCTAGGTACCATCAGTTGAGGATATGGAGTAGAGATGTGCCTAAGACAGCATTTCGTACTCGTTATGGCAACTACGAGTTTTTGGTTATGCCATACGGATTAACGAATGCCCCCGCAGCATTTATGGCATTGATGAATGATGTATTTAAACCATACCTAGACCAGTTTGTGATTGTGTTTATGAATGACATTTTGGTTTATTCCAAGTTCAGGGAAGATCATGAGCAGCATTTAAGAATAGTTCTGCAGACCATCCAAGTGAAGGAATTATATGCCAAACTCAATAAGTGTAACTTTAAGTTAGAGCAGATCTCATTTTTGGGCCATTTTGTATCGAAGGATGGGGTATTAGTGGATCCATCCAAGATTGAGGTGGTTGTACAGTGGGGATAGCCCAAGACAGTTACTGAGATCAAGAGTTTTTTGGGATTGGCAGGTTATTATCATAGATTTGTTGAGGGTTTCTCTAGACTAGTTACTCCGTTGACACACCTCACGCGAAAAGATGTTAAGTTTATGTGGGATGAGGCATGTGAGAGGAGTTTTCAGGAGCTTAAGCATCGATTATCCATTACTCCGATTCTCACAATTCCTACCAGCTCAGAAGGTTTCTCTGTGTATACAGATGCATCACACTAGGGACTGGGCTGTGTACTTATGCATGATTGGAAGGTAGTTTTCTATGGGTCCAAACAGTTAAAGGATCACGAGAGGAACCATCCGACTCATGATTTAAAGTTCGTGACATAGTGTTTGCATTGAAGATATGCCGCCACTATCTCTATGGTGAGAAATTTCAAGTATATACAGATCATAAGAGCCTTAAGTATCTATTCTCATAGAAAGAGTTAAATATGAGACAATGAAGATGACTTGAACTCTTGAAAGATTATGATTGTGAGATCATGTACCACCCGGGTAAGGCGAATGTAGTTACCGATGCATTGAGCAAGAAGAACCTAGGGTTGGTGTCTTATATGATTGTTCAGGAACACGAGTTGTTTGAGCAAATTGCGAACCTCAGTCTGGACGTAACCTCACCTAGCTCAGAGAGATTTAAGATTATGGCTAGTTTGAGATTGGAGCCAGAGTTAACTTGTCGTATTCGATAGGCTCAGCAGAGCGATCGACAGTCTATCGATTGTTGAGTCAGATACAAATAGGTATGTGTACCGATTTTGAATTAAGTACAAATGGATTATTGAGGTTCAGGGGTAGAGTATGTGTTCCTGAGGATCTAGACATCAGGAAATTGATCTTATCAGAGTCTCTCTCCTCGAAGTATACGATACATCTGAAGAGTACTAAGATATATTAGAACCTTCAAAAAGTTTATTGGTGGTCTGGAATGAAAAGAGGCATTGTTGAATATGTCGCTAGATGTCTCATCAGTCAGCAGGTGAAGGTAGAGCATCAAAAGCCTGTAAGGTTATTGCAGCCTCTACCGATACCGACATGGAAATGAGAGCACGTCACCATGGATTTTGTGATGGGTTTACCTAGGACCCGCAGAGGTTATGATGCCATTTGGGTTATTATGGATTGGTTGACGAAGTCAACCCATTTCTTAGCTATGAGAGTTACTGATACTCTGAGTCAGTTGGCAAACTTATATGTTCGAGAGATAGTTCGGTTACATGGTGTACTGGTGAGGGTTGTTTCTGATCGGGATGCCCACTTCACTTCCTATTTCTGGGAACATTTTCAGGAAGCGATAGGAACCCAATTGAGCTTTAACACCGTTTTTCATCCTCAGACAGATGGTCAGTCAGAGAGGACTATACAGACCTTGGATGATATATTGAGAGCGTGTGTGCTAGATTTTGGAGGCTCTTGGGATAATCACCTACCATTAGCCGAGTTTGCCTATAATAACAACTATTATGCGAGTATCGGGATGGCACCATATGAGGCACTGTATGGACGTAAGTGTCGATCCCCTATTGGATGGGAAGAGGATGGTGACAGATAGATTTTTGCTCCCGATTTAGTGCAGTAGGCCTTTGAGAACGTCCAACTGATATGTGAGAGATTACAGACAGTTCAGAGCCAGTAAAAGAGTTATGCTGACAGGAGACGAAGACCACTAGAGTTTTCTATCAGTGAGTCGATGTTTTTAAGAGTTTCTCCCTCGAAAGGCATTATGAGATTCAGTAAGAAGGGAAAGTTAAACCCTCGATATATCAGAACCTTCAAGATTCTGGAGAGAGCGGGAGATAAGGCTTATAGGTTGGCGTAGCCACCAGACTTAGCATGTGTTCGTAACGTCTTCCACGTCTTAATACTTTGAAAGTATCACCCGGACCCGACACATGTGATAAGATATGAGCTATTGGAGCTCAATCAGAGTATGACTTATGTTGAGAAGCTAGTTCGGATATTGGATAGGAAGGCGAAGGTGTTGAGGTTAAAGACTATACTCTTAGTGAAAGTTCTTTGGCAATATCACACTCCAGAAGAAGCTACATAGGAGCTAGAAAGTATGATGCAAGAGAAGTACCCGGAATTATTTTTTGATTAACTTAGTTCTAATTTGGAGGACCAAATTTCTTAAAGGAGGGGAGGAATGTAAAACCCGTAAATTTCTATGTAATGTATATGATTATTTGATGTATAGACAAGTTACATTACATATGAAATACAAGAAATAAATGTTTTTAAGTTCTAAGTGTGAATGGATTGATATATGAGTGTTGAAGTGATTGAGTATGAGTTTAAATGGGAAATTTGAAGCAAAATGGTGCAAGATGAAGGCCAGAGCGATCCCTTGTAAGGAGAGATTGATCTCATGGCCCGAAAAATATAATGCCAAGCATTTTACAAATGGGAGATCAATCCCTTACTCAAGCAAATCGATCTCCTAAACTCTCAACTTGAAAATGAGTCGCTCTCATTCCCATTGAGCAGATCGGTCTCATATAATAAGACAGATCAATCTCATGCACCCAGCAGATCGCTCCCTTGCCTACAAAATGGTCAAAATTCTAAGGATTCAAGCAAGGACAGATCGATCTCTACCCTATGCAGATCGATCTTCTGTGCCATTTCTATAAAAGTGGAGCAGTTGGCTCTGTATTTTCACGAGAAACAAGTTCATTCTTCCATTTTCAACCTTCAACCTAATTTTCTCTCTCTTAAACTATCCCATTTCCACAAAGATTTGAGAAAAAACTATTACAGCAAAGTTGTTCACTATAAAGAGAAGAACAACATAGCTTGGAAATCAATACTTCATTGGTTAGATTGAAGGAACAAAGGAGTGTTCTTATTGGAGCAAGAAGAAAATCAAGCTAGGTGAGTTTCTAATACACCAACCCAAAATACATTTATCTAGTTATTGATTTTGAGTTGAATGATGTGTATATTAATGACAGAAACTACATAGAATGTAATGGAACAAGTATGACCTAGAATGAGTCTAGTGTGAGAAAGTGTGATATGGTTGAGTAGATGATGAATGGCTTGAATTAAAGTGTGTGAGGCGATATGTAAGACTTTGAGATGATAGAATGAAGCTACGTTGTTAGATTGGTCGAGTTAAGTGAATACGTATATGAGGTGCTTGACGAAATGCCATAGTGAAGTAAATGATGAACTAGAGACACTATGAGCTTGATATTGATTTAGTATGAATTAATAGGCCTACAAGAGTTCAATAGACTCTCCAGAAACTAATAAAGCGATCAAAATGGACTTAAGATGAAGTGAGGCCTCATAAGTGTTAATGAAAACTATAGGTCCAATCAACTATAGTAAACATAAGAGTCGTGTTATATTAGACCAAATTGATGTGACATATGATTTCATGCAGTCCCAAAGATTTCATTGGAGGCAAATTAAACTGCACAAGCGAGCAGCTCTATGGAAATGGAATCACTCGACGCGATTTCAGGGAAGGGAATTTTGTGAGTATATAGAGATAGCTGCTCATATTTTGTGGGTGAATATAGGGCTTGTAAAATGCATGGTTACCTAGAAAAGTGATTGATGGTTAGGCTAATAACTGCATAATCACATGTCTTGATATTTTTACGAAATATACTACTTTGTTTTAAGTAAAATTGACGGATAGGCTGGCTAGTGATTTCATGATTTGTGAAATAGCACAAGTGAGGTGCTAACTTTGGTTTTTGAGAGTGATTTATCGAATTAGAGTCGCCTATTGTACTTATATGAGTTAAATCGTGATAGAGCCTTGCTCGTACTTAATTTTGATGTTTTCAATATGCATGAAACGTGCTGGAGCCTAGCTCGCACCATATTTTGAGTCAATGACTTTTTATAAGTCATATTGGAGCTGATAGCTTGAACGTGGGTTTTCCTTGACTTACTTATGCATATAACAGTACTAGAGCTATGCTCGTACGTGAGTTCTTCATTATTTATTATGCATAAAACCGTACTAAAGCGTTGCTTGTACGAGGATATTTGTCGAAGGTGCATGAAATCGTACTGAAGCTTCGCTCGCATTAGATGTTCACACTATGGTATGTATAAGCCATGGAGCTGGTAAGATCCTTAATCCTAACATCCTTAAACCCGTAGGGGTGGGGAAGCTCTCTTACATTAAAACAAAATTGGTACGATCCTTAAGCCCAACATCCTTAAGCCCATTGGGGTGGGGAGGCTCGGTTCGGTGGGGAGGCTTTCTTACATGAAAACGTAATGCTCACACGTGCACTTGAGACTGTGTAGGTTACATATGGCATGGGGTACATAAGTCCTATGGCAGACACCCCCAACCATGATATGGGTCCGCGGAGTACGTTGTACCATGTAGATTACATGGAGTACGTTGTACCGCGTGGTTGTGATGTTGATTTGAAAGTGTGGTGTAGGACTAACTCACCTTCGTTCTAGCATAATGCCCCACACATCGGGATCCGTGTGATCTGGGATGATTATGACATAGTTGGTCAACATAGTCTTTGATATATACAGCGACCACCTGTCTCACATGATATTACATGGTTTGTATACTGAGTATGATTTGTGTTGTCCAGGGTAGACCAGAGGGAGGGGGTCAAGCCTTATGGGATTGTGTTTAAAAAGATGGTTTTTACTAATTGTGATGAATTTTGACGTGTTTTGAGAAAGTGATAAATCTTGAGGGATGTTTTGTGATGAGTTTCCATTTTTATGGTGAGTTTTAAATGATGATGAGCATGAGAAGTATTACATGATGATCTTTCCATGTTTTACATGCCTATTTCCATGTTTTCAGTACATGATATATGTATATATGATATATGTAAATACATATGGCATACTTTATTATTTCCTCATGCTCTGAATATAAAATGATTTATACCATGATATTATAAGCATGTCGATAGTGTAGTTAGCTACCATGCTTGCAATATTACCTTACTGAGCATGTGGTTGCTCATTCTTTCATTTCCCCCCTCTACAGAGTGGGCACAGTAGCCTAGTGAAGGACTGAGGTGTTATTTTTGGATATCTGCTGCTCTCCATCGCCCAGAGGTATACACACAGGGATTCTTTTTGTATCTAAACAAGTGGTAGCATATTAATCATTTTCAAATGTAATATGGGGAATGTAAATGTTAGTAAACATGTCATGTATAAGTACTTGACTTAACTTTCAAATGTATGGAATTGTTTTTGATTAATTGAAAGATGTATGGGAAGGGTGATTATTACTGACTCACAGCCCAACTGTATTTATGAGGATTGTTCACGACCGGGTAAGTTAACGGTTAAAGCGAAAAAACTTTAGTGAATTTTAGACGAAATAGATAAAAAGGGTCGTGACACCAAACATTTCAAATAATGATATTAGGGTAAAGGGACACTATTAAGGTCTTAAATGCATCCCTTACCTCTTTGCAAACAAAGGATAGCAAACACACTCTCAAACACATAGCACACCTTCACTTGTTGAATCACACCACTAAGCACACCCTGCTACCTGATAATTCTATATTTTTAGAATTATTTATGCTTAATTTCCTAATTAATTATTTAAATCCCCAATTTATTTTGTTAATTATCTCCTTTATTTAATTAAAATTCTGATGTTTGCAGATAAATTAAATCCGGATGAATTTTAAATATTTCGGTAGAAAATGGATCGAAATTGGGCAAAAATCAAGATTGAGCCACGTGGACAACACGAGCCATGCCACCTAGCACATCCAATTGGATAAGAAGATCGATGAGATGGAAATATCATTTCAAGGAGCCAATGGTGTGAAGACAAGTGGCCAAAACAATGCCAACTCATCTAGGATAAAAATTTACCATTGTACCCCTATGCTTGTATATAAATAGAATATGATGGCAATTGAAAAATTAAGTAGAGTATTGTGCAAATTAGGGTAGACTAGTTTCTAAGGTAGTTTAGATTTATTGTCTTTGTTTTCCCGAAAAGATTAGTTTGTTTTTAGCAAAAATCTTACTGTTTATTTACTATTCACTTGATGAAAATATTTGTTCCATTTTCTCATTTTCATGGTATTCCATTAGCAATCTTGTTTCACCTTGTTCTTCTTTTCAATTTGAAGAAATCCATTACTTTATGTTTCTTATTTAGTGAGTTGTAGATGAAAGTTAATGAAAAATGAGTTACGTCTCTATTACTATCTCTCGGTTTCAAAATTTTGTATAGTTTTCTTTAGTTTTCTGTTGCATTCGGGTTTCAGGCATCTTCACACTATCTCCTACCTTTTGATTCTATTGCTTTGATGTGAGATGATGCAAAGCATTTGTCCACATCAAGAGCATAGTGGAACTCGGTAGGAGAAGACAGTGAAGGAAACCATAGCTCGAGAGTTTCCTGTTTTCATGTCTTAGATTTTTCTGCATTATTGATTTAGTGTTTAGTTTTGGTTTTCTATATTGTCATCTTAGTTCCTGCTTTTGTGGAGATGCTCAAGTTTAGTACCGAGAGATAGTGTTCGACAGGTAGCTGGATGGATCAATGAAACAAATTAACAAGCCGATCGATTCTCTGTTCTCCCCTGTTTTCCCACCGATTTGCTTTTCATATTTTATTTTGTTTTAACTTTTAGTTTCAGTCCCTTTAAGTTGTTATTCTTCATTGACTAAAGTGCATATTACATATTCTCTTGCTAATGTTCTCTTTCATTCCATGGTCTGTCTTGCTATTCATATTCTGATAAGAGTTGATGTGTTGTTCGGCAAGAAGTGGTGACAGCAGCTGCTTAGTAACCAATGCCCAGCTGATGGCGAGATACACCTTGTAATAATGTTGGTTGCAAAGAAGGCATACTGGTGATCAGTTTGGACTGAAGCATGAGGAGGCTTGAAGTGCACTGAAGTAGCTGCGTGTTGTCCCCATTTGGTGTCGGACAGAAGCATCGCAGAGGTCACGGACATGCAGCAGCAGGCTGGAACAGCAAAAGCAGACCGAGGATGAACAACAGCTGAAGCAGACAAAGGACAAACAGCTGGACAGAAGCTCGTGGACAGACCTAGGAAAAGAAACGTATAGCAGGCTTAAGCAGTAACACATAAATAGCAGAAGCAGAATGCAGCAGGGTAGAATCGAGAATAGAGTCTGGAGCACCTGGGGCAGCATGAAACAGCAGTCGATTGCAGAACTGGAGCAGTAGACAGCAGGACACATAGCAGACTGAGATGGAGGCCGAACAGCAGGCAAAAGCTTGGACTAGAGGACAAACCGAGCACAGCCTGGAAATGGAAAATAAACAAAGAAAGACATGTGAATAGTAAATGGAGGGATTTTTTTGATGGTTTAAATTTGCTTAAGGCTTGTTTGGCATTTACCTTATGCATAATAACCCATTTTGCATGATTAGTTCATGAAGTAGATTTAATTATGTCTTTAGCTCATTTTTATTTTTATCATGCATTAGATAAGTTAAATTAAATTTTTACATGCATTAGTTAAATTTTATTGTTAAATTAGTAATTAGATATAGTTAGGATTAGTTTAGAGTTAAAATTTTAGACATGTAGTTTTATAGTTATTTTCTTAATTTCCTAGGATTTTATTTTCATTAAGTTTTAGTTTAGTTTTAATTGCATTTTGATTAAGTAGTTTAATTGCATTTTAGGTTAGTTTAATTGTAGTTTAATTAATCTTGCTTTGTTATTTTCATACTAGCATTTTATGTTAATTGCGTTAATTAATTTTAACTGTTTAAATTATTTTTGTAGGTATTTGCTTTTAATTGCGTGGAGCTCAGTAAGTAAATCTTAGCTTGATTTTATTTTCTTTATAGTTTTATTATTTTCAGTATATTTTAATTTCAAACTTAGTAGATCACCGATAATCAAGAATTCATAATTTGCTAGGATATACTTAGGGTAAGATTAACCGGAAGTTAATTAGGCTAGTCAACTTCTCTATAGGATGATAGCTCGGGACTCAAATCCCATTATTACTTGTACGATCCGTGCACTTACGGATAATACCCTTTGGGCGTGTCAAGTTTTTGGCGCCGTTGCTGGGGAAGTCTTAATTAGCCATTAGTTAATATCGATGAAATTATGCTTAGGTGTAATTCTATCTTGTAAATATTTAGGTTATAAATATTTAATCTAGATTAGTTAATTGAAAAATTAAAATTAAAAAAAAAATTGAAAAATTGAAAAAACTTAAAAAAAATTTCTAAGGACTTTTCGATGATTGCATGCGTAGAGCTAGAAGTTTTGATTGCTTTCCTCTAGATCCTGAAATTGAATGAACACTTAGAAAATTTTGAAAGGATTCTAGGAAATTTATCGCTCCATGCAAAGCATCATGGCAGAAAATAGGGAATTTAAGACCGTTGGAGATTATGCAATGTCGACTATTGGAGGTTATTATACCGGCATTAGGCCACCAGCTGTCCCTGCTAACAACTTCGAAATTAAGCTCGCAATCCTCTAGATGATCCAGACTTCATTGCAGTTCAGTGGGCTCTTTCACGATGACCCACATGCTCACCTTGGGCAATCTTGGACTTGTGCATCACCTTCAAACATAATGGATTATATGATGATGCGCTTAGGCTTAGATTATTTCCCTTCTCACTTAGGGATAGGGCGAGACACTGGTTAACCTCCCTGCTTTCAGGATCCATTTCTACATGGGACGAGTTAGCCCATTAATTTCTATCTAAGTTTTTCCCTCCCTCTAAAATGGCCCAACTCTGTAGTAATATATCTTCTTTTACCCAGTACGACTCTGAATCTCTTTACGAAGCATGGGAATGATATAAGGAGCTTCTTAGGAAGTGCCCTCATCATGGTCTACCTTTATAGCTGCAAGTCCAGATCTTCTACAACGGACTTACAAGCCAAAATAGGACCATTGTTGACGCTATTGCAGGTGGAGCCCTGATGTGCAAAACAGAGGAGGAAGCTTACGAGCTTTTAGACAAGATGGTGGCTAACAACTATTTATGGTCCTTGGAGAGGCTAATGCCAAAGAAGCCGGGGGGTATTTATGAGCTCAACACATGTCTACCTTGACCTCTCAAATCGCTAATCTTACGAAGAAGGTAGAGTCGCTCAGTACCCAACATAATCCTCCCACTAGTCCTAACCTTGTGTATTTTGTCCAAAGTCCTTTTCTTTCCTGCGAGCTGTGTAGTGGTACCCACTCTGTAGATAGGTGTCCGCTCAACTTAGAATTGGTTCAGTATGTTGCCCATTCTCAAACGTAACAGAATAACCATTTTTCAAACACCTACAACCCAGGATGGAGGAACCATCATAACTTCTTCTAGAGCCAAAACCAAGGGCAACCTTCTAACTCTAGATCTGTAGAACCCCCTAGTTTTCAAGCTCCATCGGTTCAGGTACCACCACAGCCGTAATTTTCATTTCATCTGCCTTATCAACTGTAAGACCCGAAATTAAATCATAAATTTTATGAGGTAGAAAAATGTTCACAAATTTAAAGGAATGAGATTCGGACTGAAAATAAGGATTCAAATCATAAAATGAATGAGTGTTCGTGAAGGAAAGTTTGACTAAATTAATCCCGAACACGTACAAGGGCAAAATGGTCAAAAGACCGAAGGCCGGTATAAATTTAACGAGAAATAATTATTAAAAATAATGGATTTGAGAATCTTGATCAATAAAGGTGAAATGAATTTAATTCGGGTTAAATTGATCAAGATATAAATTTATCGAAATTAATCGAAATTAATCGAGATTTTTATTTCGAAAAATAAATCTCGAAAATAATCGAAAATTATACCGAAAAGTCGAAATAATATCGAGAAATTAATTTATAGACTAAATGAATAAATATTAATTTTGTAGATATTTTTGAATATTTTTGACTATTTTAATGAATAAAATAATAATAAACTAAATTATAAATAATAATAAATAAAAAAAAAGTGAAATCTGTTAAACTATCGGGGAGAGAGAAAGAGAAGAGAGAAATCGAGGGAGGCCGCGCGTGGCCGACCGACGAGCCACCACCGGCGATCCTCGACCACCGACGACGAGCCGATGAGGAAGAGGAGAGGCCGGCGAAGCTTTGGGCACCGGTGACGCACCGTCAGGAGGCCGGAGATCGCCGAACGGAGGAGGAGAAGACCGCGAGGAAAACGTCGTCGGTTCCGGCGATCCACGGCAGCTGGGCTCGAACGGCGGGTACTGGTGTGATTGGGAGGAGGAGCCGATCCTTTTGAGACCGGTATTGGTCGACGAAACCACCGAAATCCGGCGGATCGAGGGAGAGAAGCCGCGGAGGGAGAAGATGAATCCGACTGCCACCAGCGTGATTCGGCCAACCCCGACCCCAGCCGAATACTCCCCCAGTGCAGATGAGTCGAATGGCGCGAGAATCGAGCCGAGAACCGATCGAAAACGCCGTGAACGGTAGTGGAATGGTCTGAACCGGTACGGACCGGTTCAGCAAAGGGGTGAACCGGGTTGAACCGGCTGAACCGGATCGGGTTGAACCGGGTCTGAACCGGACTGAACCGGTTCAGCCAAGAAAGAAGGGAAAAAGGGAGAAAAAAAGAAAAAAAGAAAAAGGGAAAGAATTTTCGGGGATACACCGGACTTCGGGTAAGTCGGTAAGAGGTCAAAAGTGACCAATTTGACTTTCGAGAAATTTATTTAAATTATATTTAATCTGAAAGTAACCCAGGATTAAATATATAATTGTGCAGTTGTACGACAAAGCCCGAACGAGAGCCGATTGAGCTCCGATTTTCGTATCCCGCATTATATTGGGTAAGTACATTTTAATTTCGACAATTAGAATCCTTTAATACAGAGTTTCGATTATTTTACGAAATTTATGGATTAATTCTGTATAAAAGGAATATTAATCGGATTTACAACGTAATTACCGTAAATGGTATACGGGCTATCCAATGAGTTTGGAACGAAGCCCGATAATTATCGGTAAGCTGAATAAGCCCAATAGGCCTCGATAGTGTAAAAAATTAAGTGGGAAAACGGGCTTAAGGCCGATTAAGGCACATTAAGGTGCAATCGGGCCTAATAGGGGTAAATGGGCCCAATGATTTAAATTAAGCCCAGAAAATAGGAAATACAATTAAATTGCATAATATCTGACCTGAGGAATATTGATACGCAGTTCCGGGCACTGGATTGAGAGTAGATCGGACTGCGCAACGTGACATCAGTGGAATGATCAGACTCGACGAGAATTGAGGTAAGGGAATTTTGTAAGTGCATAGAGATTCCTATACATATTTTGAGGGTATTTACAGGGCTTAGAATTTATCTAAGTATCTAGTAAACGAAATAATAATTTTTACAAAAATCGGGACTTAGATAAATAAAGGAAAAAGATGATTTTGCCCCTAGGACTAAAATTTACAAAAAGGGTAGTAAGGCAGGTAAATTGCATGATTTCATGTTTTTAATGCTTTATATGAATATATTGCTTTGATTTAAGCAAATATACACATAGGTGGGCTGTTGATTTCGTGAATTTTACGAAAGGGTACCGGTTTGTACCGGTTACTATTTTAAAAGATGTTTTATTAAAAGTGAGCCACCTATCGTATTTACATGACTAAAAGAGTGCTAGAGTCTTACTCGCACTCAAGTTTACTGATTTATTCTCATGAAAAGCCGTACTGGAGCATTGCTCGTACGAGAAATTTGTGTGTGCACAAAATCGTGCTGGAGCTTCGCTCGCACGAGATTTTTGATATCATGATATGCATAGCGTGGTGTTGGAGCTTTGCTCGCACTAGATGCGAGTTGACATGCATATAGTCGTGCGGAAGCCTCATGTAGACTGTGTGTCACAGAGAGTTGAGATGCTCGCACATATACTTTGAGACATGGGTTGGTTATCGACATAGTATTGGGCTGGATAAGACCTACGGCAGGCACCCCCAGACTATGATATGGGTCCACGGAGTACGATGTACCGTGTATGTCACACGGAGTACGCTGTACCGTGCAGTCATGATGACTCTATGATGTTACTCGATATTCTGGCGGGTAGGATTTGACCCCACCTCCCGTTGCAGTTGTGATGCCCCGCACACCAGGATCCGTGTAGCCTGGGATCACAGGGACATGTATGGCCATAGTCCTCGATTTTTCATGCAGTAACCTACGTGCCTCACATGATATCATACGGTCTGGATAGATCAGGACAAACCCGATGGAGGGGTAGTTTCGATTTGTGTTTTTAAAAGAGATGTGATTTGATGAATCAAGGATTCCCGAGAGATGGGTTTGACCTTGATGAAGTTGTTTTATAATGAAACAATTGAGTTTTAAATGTGATGAATTTATGATGAAACAAATAAGTTTCAAAGTGATGAGTTTTGTGATTAAACAAATGAGTTTTAAAGTGAAGAGTTTACGATGAAATAAATGAGTTTTAATGTGACGAGCATGAGATGTCATACATGATGATTTTCCATGTGTGCTTGATATGTCGATTTCATGATTTCTTGTATATGATATATACATACATGTGGCATTGTTTTAATCTTACCTCATGCTCCGAAAGTAAACGATTTTTACATCATGACATTATCAGCACTTAGATAGTATAGTTATCTACCTGCTTACATTATTGCCTTACTGAGCACGTTTCGCTCACCCTTTCATTTTCCACCCCACAGGGTATATTCAGTAGAAGAGAGCGACAATAGTCTCGCATCTCGGTTATCCGCTGCTTCTTAGCAAGACCAGGTATACACATTTGTATAATTTCGTATCCGAACATATAAATGCACAGTATTGTATATGGATTTAATATTGGGGATGTATTTAGTTTTAAATAAATTGATATGTAAATGAAATATGAAAATTGAATGGTAAATAGGGGAGAGGTGACTAACACCGAATCATAGCCCAACTGTTTAGTAGTATATCTGTTCACGACGGGTAAGGAAATGAAAAGAGAAAAATTTGTAGGGATTTTTAGGAAATTTGGGTCGTGATAAAAGGTGGTATCAGAGCAGAGTTGGCCTGATATGAGTCGGTGTTAGTGGTTAAGTAAATTTACATCCCCATGTACTGTGTATTGTTTAGATACAATTGTGTATATCAAGATGGAAGTGCATCTAAGAACTTAGTTTCAAATGCAAGAATATAGTTGTTATAATCGATAGCCGCTATGGTAGAGGGGCGAGTACACATGCTCGAGACCGTAGAGATCGGTCTGAGAATCAAATGAGTCTTGATATGAGACTCAAGATGAGATAGTGCACGAGGCAGAGGTCGTAGAGGTAGACCTGAGTCTGCTAAGTCGTGCTGAGTTGACCTGTGAGAATCAGGATGAAATTGAAATGGAGGCTAATGTTGAGCATGCCTCTCAGAGTCCGACAGAGTGATCGGATAGTATTGAGACACGCTTCGCGAGATTGGAGAGGAGTGTGAAGATTATTTTGAGGAGCTAATTGCTCAGATTATGAATGAGATACGAGAGCGCAACGAAACATTGGTGGAAACCCGCTCGACCCATCTTAAGTGTTAAACATCCATAGCTAAGATGAGAAATCTTATTGGATGTATTCCGGTGATAGGATATCCCGGACATGATTTAAAGGAAAAATTTCTTACACTGCCTAGGAATACTAAATTGATTATGAGTATGAAACTCAGTTATATTCTTTGGCAGATATTACCTCGACACTATGAACAGGTGACAGTCGAGATGTCTAAAAGTTTATGAAATGACTCAACTTTTCAATTTGAGTCCGATTGGCCCGTGAGATATTACCTATATCGAGGCAGTGCGCAGATTTATAGTTGGGTAGATAAGAACATGAATTGCACGCCTCTGAGATTGGGAAAGGTAGTGAGGGCTGAAATAGAGACAGAAAAGAGAATCGAGAAATGACAAAGATGTTAAAATGGGAAAAAGGTAATTGGTAAAAGATTTAATTTGATGAGTACTGGAGTAAGATAATTGGTAAGGCCCCAGTGCAACCAATTTTGGCACTCTTGAAAGGCATTGTAATTGGAGGACCTCGACCTGCTACGAAGCAGTGTAGCAGTGTAGGATGTGTGGTAGATACCACGCAAGGAGGGTCTATACCTACACTGTATTGATGAAAATGGCCGTTAAGTGTGGTAAGACGGACCATTGATTTTGATTGCACAGAGTTGGGCGAGATCGCCTTACAGAAAAGTAAAGACAGAGAAAAACTTTGTTGGTATAGCTGTAACGAAAAGGGAGGCCATAGCCGAAAAGAAAAAGGAAAATAGGCTGTTGGACGAAGGCGAGAGGATGTCTGGGACCAGGACACTATTGATGTTTCATGGATGTGGTGTAAGATACCACGCTTGTTATGAATAATGAAGTACATATGTTCATTGATCTTGGTGCCACACGTTTATTCATACCGCCTTCATTCGCATATAAGTGAGTAAAAGGCATGAATGCCTACATCATTGGGCACAGTACTGATAAATGAGTACCCCAATAGAGGAGGATTAATAAACGAAATATGGATATAGAGATTTTAAGTTGAAAACAGGGGTGAAAACATCACTGAAAAGTATATTGTAAGTGTTGACAAGTGATAAAAAGGGGTGAAACAGTTGAAATTAAAGGAGTAAATGATTGTACTCACAGAATGAATAATGAAAGAGTTTTGTCATGAGGGATATACGAAAAGAGATAATCTTTAAGATAAGATAGTCCTAAATACAAGATGTATTGGAGTAAGAGGCATATGCTAGGTAATAGCATCTTTACGATATGAAGTCATTGGGATTAAAGCAATTAGTAGCGAATATAAAGTGTGACCACATGGACTGGTATATAAAGTAAATGTGGTTAAGTCTAAGGGTTAATAAAGGTATTTCAAAATACCTCCCCGCCTGAAGACTTGACAGCGTCTAAAAGTATATATTTATAACCTATAACGTGAAATCGATCGTCGTAATAAATACCTTCAGCATTAGGATACATTTACTAAGACGATAAGAATATTAAAATTCGACAAATCATAAAAGTTAACATAGTAAAATTTAATAAGAGCCGTTAAGATAAGAAAAGGAAATGACGCAGGTTAGTACCTAAAAACGCAAGCGATTTTGTAGGATCTTTATACGCTTATGCGTAAATAAGTCAAGGATTGGACCTATTTGTAATCATCATTATCGATGATAGGTTGAGTGTAGTTAAAGTCCAGGGCAACTTATAAACAACAATTGAAAAATTGCCCTTACAGATGGTTGCTGCGAGTTCTAAAAAGGGTATACTTTGTTGGCACGTTAACTAAGAAAACGTGGTCTTTGAATGAGATGATAAATAAGATGATAGATGGGACATGAATTTCGGTGTAGTGAAGTATGAACTGACCACCGTGATTATTTTCACCATACCCAACAGCTCAAGAGGTTCTCAGTGAGTATGGATACCTCGAAATAATGAAGGAGCTGTGTATTGATATATAATGGGAAGATAGTCAATATGGAGTCAGACAACTCCTTAATCATGAAATAAACTATCTGACCCATGATTTAAAGTTGGCAACGGTAGTGTTTGTATCGAGGATATGGTACTATTATGTACAAGGTGAGAAATTATGGATATGCACTGATCATAAAGCCCGAGTATCTGTTTTCACAGAAAGAGGCGGATGTGAGAATACATAATGGGTTAGAGCTTTTGAGAGATTTTGATTTGTGAAAATTGTACCACCCAGGAAAGGCTAATGTGATGGCTAATGCCTCGAGTAGAAAGAGCCTCGGGATAGTACCCCATATGATGGTCAGGGAGCGTGAACTGTTAGAGCAGTTGTGGACCTCAGTAATGATGTGATCCCTTCTGATGATGACAGTGATTGTGTGACAGCTAGCCTGAGATTAGAACCGGATGAGAGTGCCCAAATTTGCCAGGCTTAGCATAATGATCGGCATGATGTCGATAGTTTGGGTCAGATTCAGAAGGGTACAGTGACAGAGTTCATAGCGAGTGTTGATGATTTACAGAGAGGTTCAGAGACAATATGAGTGCTCCCCAGGACCACAGTTGATGGGATAGTAATATTGTCAGAAGCTCACTCTTCGGGATATACAGTGCATACAGAAGTAAAGAATATATTGAAATCTCTGAAAAGGGTATTGGTGGTCAGATGTGAAAAAAGATATGGTAGAGATTGTGGAAAAGTGCCTAGTATGTCAGCAGAATAAGGTAGAGTATTAAAAGTCTGCAGAGTTATTGCAGCACCTACCTATATCGACACGGCACGAAAAATGAGAGCAGGTCTCCATGAATTTTATGATGGGTTACAGAGAACCCAGGTGAGTTACGAGGCTATTTGGATGATAGTCGATAGAGTAACTAAGTCTACCCACCTTCTGGTTATGAACTCCCCAGATACTCAGAGTGTGTATGAGGATTTATGTATAAGAAAGGTTGTGAAACATTAAGTAGCGTTCCAGTGAGCATGGTATCATATAGGGATTCCCGCTTCACTTCCCACCTCTTTGGAATATTTTTAAGAAGTTATGGGAACCCGATTGAGTATTAGCACAGCTTTCCGTCCTCAGATAGATTCTCAGTCAGAGAGGACTGTACAAGTTCTGGAGGATCCGATGAAAGTGTGTGCCCTTGATTTTATAAGCTCCTGGGATAATCAGTTATTACAAATCGAATTCGTCAATAGTGACAGTTGCCACTTGAGTATCGGGATAACAAGATATGAGGCAGTGTATGGCTGTAGGGGTTGTTCCCCAAATTGGATAAGAAAAAGTGGGTGACAGATAGAATCATTTTCGACTTTGGATAATAAGTCTTTGAGGATGTTTAGTTAAGGATGAGAGATTAAGAACACCTCAGAGTAGATAGAAAAGTATTGGAATTCACCGAGTGTGAATTAGTATGGTTAAAAGTTTCTTGTCCTAAGAGAATAAGGACATAGCGAGCTTTTGGAAGAAGGTAAATTGAGTTTCGCTGGATAGAATCTTTTGAGAGATTGGACAAGTGGGAGATAAGACCTGTAGGTTGGTGTTATCACCTGAATTAACAGGCACCCACAATGTGTCTCAGCTTTTGATGCTTCGGCAATACTATCCAGATCCAACATAGGTGATCGAATATAAACTCCAAAAGTTCAGTTTAATGAAAATATAAGTATATTGATAAGTTGATTCGGGCATTAAACAGGAAAAAGGAAGTATTGAGGTTTAAGAGGATCTCCCTAATTAAAGCCCTTTGGTAGTAATACACTCCGAAGAAGTCACTTGAGGATGACAGTGTATGATACGATCGATGTACCCGGAGTTGTATATGGACTCATATGACTTGGTTCTAATTTGGAGAACCAAATTTCTTAAGTGGGGGAGATTTGTAAGACCCGAAATTAAATCGTAAATTTTATGAGGTAGAAAAATGTTCACAAATTTAAAGGAATGAGATTCGGACTGAAAATAAGGATTCAAATCATAAAATGAATGAGTGTTCGTGAAGGAAAGTTTGACTAAATTAATCCCGAACACGTACAAGGGCAAAATGGTCAAAAGACCGAAGGCCGGTATAAATTTAACGAGAAATAATTATTAAAAATAATGGATTTGAGAATCTTGATCAATAAAGGTGAAATGATTTAATTCGGGTTAAATTGATCAAGATATAAATTTATCGAAATTAATCGAAATTAATCGAGATTTTTATTTCGAAAAATAAATCCCGAAAATAATCAAAAATTATATCGAAAAGTCGAAATAATACCGAGAAATTAATTTATAGACTAAATGAATAAAATATTAATTTTGTAGATATTTTTGAATATTTTTGACTATTTTAATGAATAAAATAATAATAAACTAAATTATAAATAATAATAAAAAAAGTGAAATCTGTTAAACTATCGGGGAGAGAGAAAGAGAAGAGAGAAACCGAGGGAGACCGCGCGTGGCCGACCGACGAGCCACCACCGGCGATCCTTGACCGCCAACGACGAGCCGATGAGGAAGAGGAGAGGCCGGCGAAGCTTTGGGCACCGGTGACGCTCCGTCAGGAGGCCGGAGATCGCCGAACGGAGGAGGAGAAGACCGTGGGGAAAACGTAGTCGGTTCCGACGATCCATGACAGCTGGGCTTGAACGGCGTGTACCGGTGTGATCGGGAGGAGGAGCTGGTCCTTTTGAGACCGGTATTGGCCGACGAAACCACCGGAATCCGACGGATCGAGAGAGAGAAGCCGCGGAGGGAGAAGATGAATCCGGCGGCCACCGGTGTGATTCGGCCAACCCCGACCCCAGCCGAACACTCCCCCAGTGCAGATGAGTCGAATGGCGCGAGAACCGAGCCGAGAACCGATCGAAAACGCCGTGAACGGCTGTGGAATGGTCTGAACCGGTACGGACCGGTTCAGCAAAGGGGTGAACCGGGCTGAACCAGCTGAACCGGACCGGGTTGAACCGGGTCTGAACCGGACTGAACCAGTTCAGCCAAGAAAGAAGGGAAAAAGGGAGAAAAAGAGAAAAAAAAGAAAAAGGGAAAGAATTTTCGGGGATACACTGGACTTCGGGTAAGTCGGTAAGAGGTCAAAAGTGACCAATTTGACTTTCGAGAAATTTATTTAAATTATATTTAATCTGAAAGTAACCGGGATTAAATATATAATTGTGCAGTTGTACGACAAAGCCCGAACGAGAGTCGATTGAGCTCCGATTTTTGTATCCCGCATTATATTGGGTAAGTACATTTTAATTTCGACAATTAGAATCCTTTAATACAGAGTTTCGATTATTTTACGAAATTTATGGATTAATTCTGTATAAAAGGAATATTAATCGGATTTACAACGTAATTACCATAAATGGTATATGGGCTATCCAATGAGTTTGGAACGAAGCCCGATAATTATCGGTAAGCTGAATAAGCCCAATAGGCCTCGATAGTGTAAAAAATTAAGTGGGAAAATGGGCTTACGGCCGATTAAGGCCCATTAAGGTGCAATCAGGCCCAATAGGGGTAAATGGGCCCAATGATTTAAATTAAGCCTAAAAAATAGGAAATACAATTAAATTGTATAATATCTGACCTGAGGAATATTGATACGCAGTTCCGGGCACTGGATTGAGAGTAGATCGGACTGCGCGACGTGACATCAGTGGAAAGGTCAGACTCGACGAGAATCGAGGTAAGGGAATTTTGTAAGTGCATAGAGATTCCTATACATATTTTGAGGGTATTTACAGGGCTTAGAATTTATCTAAGTATCTAGTAAACGAAATAATAATTTTTACGAAAATCGGGGCTTAGATAAATAAAGGAAAAAGATGATTTTGCCCCTAGGAGTAAAATTTACAAAAAGGGTAGTAAGGCAGGTAAATTGCATGATTTCATGTTTTTAATGCTTTATATGAATATATTGCTTTGATTTAAGCAAATATACACATAGGTGGGCTGTTGATTTCGTGAATTTTACGAAAGAGTACCGGTTTGTACCGGTTACTATTTTAAAAGATGTTTTATTAAAAGTGAGCCACCTATCGTATTTACATGACTAAAAGAGTGCTAGAGTCTTACTCGCACTCAAGTTTACTGATTTATTCTCATGAAAAGCCGTACTGGAGCATTGCTCATACGAGAAATTTGTGTGTGCACAAAACCGTGCTGGAGCTTCGCTCGCACGAGATTTTTGATATCATGATATGCATAGCGTGCTGTTGGAGCTTTGCTCGTACTAGACGCGAGTTGACATGCATATAGTCATGCGGAAGCCTCCTGTAGACTGTGTGTCACAGAGAGTTGAGATGCTCGCACGTATACTTTGAGACATGGGTTGGTCATCGACATAGTATTGGGCTGGATAAGACCTACGGCAGGCACCCCCAGACTATGATATGGGTCCACGGAGTACGATGTACCGTGTATGTCACACGGAGTACGCTGTACCATGCAGTCATGATGACTCTATGATGTTACTCGATATTCTGGCGGGTAGGATTTGACCCCACCTCCCGTTGCAGTTGTGATGCCCCGCACACCGGGATCCGTGTAGCCTGGGATCATAGGGACATAGTATGGCCATAGTCCTCGATTTTTCATACAGTAACCTACATGCCTCACATGATATCATACGGTCTGGATAGGCCAGGACAAACCCGATGGAGGGGTAGTTTCGATTTGTGTTTTTAAAAGAGATGTGATTTGATGAATCAAGGTATTCCCGAGAGATGGGTTTGACCTTGATGAAGTTATTTTATAATGAAACAATTGAGTTTTAAATGTGATGAATTTATGATGAAACAAATAAGGTTCAAAGTGATGAGTTTTGTGATTAAACAAATGAGTTTTAAAGTGAAGAGTTTACGATGAAATAAATGAGTTTTAATGTGACGAGCATGAGATGTCATACATGATGATTTTCCATGTGTGCTTGATATGTCGATTTCATGATTTCTTGTATATGATATATACATACATGTGGCATTGTTTTAATCTTACCTCATGCTCCGAAAGTAAACGATTTTTACATCATGACATTATCAGCACGTAGATAGTATAGTTATCTACCTGCTTACATTATTGCCTTACTGAGCACGTTTCGCTCGCCCTTTCATTTTCCACCCCACAGGGTATATTCAGTAGAAGAGAGCGACAATAGTCTCGCATCTCGGTTATCCGCTACTTCTTAGCAAGACCAGGTATACACATTTGTATAATTTCGTATCTGAACATATAAATGCACAGTACTGTATATGGATTTAATATTGGGGATGTATTTAGTTTTAAATAAATTGATATGTAAATGAAATATGAAAATTGAATGGTAAATAGGGGAGAGGTGACTAACACCGAATCATAGCCCAACTGTTTAGTAGTATATCTGTTCACGATGGGTAAGGAAATGAAAAGAGAAAAATTTGTAGGGATTTTTAGGAAATTTGGGTCGTGACATCAACCATCCCCACCATAATTTTAGCATCATCCATCTCACTTCCATCAACCACCACCACTACCACTTATGCAGCCCCAACTCTACCATGCACCAGCAGCTGAGAAGAAGCCTACATTAGAGGAGATGTTCTCAATGATCCTACAAAATTAAGCTGCTTCAATTAAGAACTTAGAGGTTCAGGTCGGACAAATAGCAAATGCTCTTCGCCAACATCCTCAAGGGAGCCTTCCTAGTAACACTGAAGTTAACCCTGTTAAGCAAAGGGAGGGTAAGGAACATGTTAGATCTATCACCCTTAGGAGTGGCAGAGAGCTAGATGAGCCACAAGTCAAGTCCCAACCTGAATAGCACATAGTTGAAGAATCCATAAGTTCTAATGAAGCAGCTCAGAAAGAGCAGGAACATCAGGATCAGGCTGCAAAAGAATCCAAGCTAGGCACTTCTTCATCTATACCTTCTTCTATTTCACAGCCTTCCTCGCCCTCTGACATTATACATGTTTCCACTACATCCCCTCCGGTTAGACCACCAGTACCTTTTTCTCAGAGGTTCCAAAATAAAAAATCGGATCAACAATTCGCTAAATTTCTTGAGGTTTTTAAGAAACTTCACATCAACATTCCTTTCGCAGATGCCTTAGAGCAAATGCCAAGTTATGTGAAGTTTCTAAAGGATATCCTATTGAGGAAGAGGAGACTGGAAGAATATGAGACGGTGGCTTTGACTGAGGAATGTAGTGTAATTATTCGGAGGAAATTACCCCTAAGCTCGAAGATCCCGGGAGTTTTACCATACCATGCACTATTAGAAATTTATTCTTTGGTAGAGCCTTGTGCGATTTAGGAGCTAGTATAAATTTAATGCCATTGTCTATCTATCAGAAGTTAGGAATAAGGGATGCCAAGCCCACGACAGTGACCCTTTAATTGGCTGATCAATCAATTAAATATCCGAAGGGGGTTATTCAGGATGTCTTAGTAAAGGTGAAAAAGTTTATTTTCCCTGTAGATTTTATTGTTTTAGACACGGAGGAAGACAGGGCAGTCCTCATTATACTAGGTAGACCTTTCCTAGCCACTGGTAGAACAGTAATTGATGTACAAAATGGGGAGTTAACGATGAGAGTCTAAGATCAGGAAGTAAAGTTTAATGTTTTCAAACCTTTGAAGCTCCCTGATGACTCTCAAGAGTGTTGTAAGATAGTGATTGAGGAGAATATAAGGCTTAAGCATATAATATCTGAGAGAAAGAAGGAAGTAGATAGGGCTTAGGAGGAGTTAACTGTCAGCACCCTGTCACGACTTTGTATGACCCTCCTACTCTTCGCCCTGCTGCTGAGTGTTGTTTTCTTCAGCTGCATTTGAAGTGGCTGTGTTTTTCTTTTCACTTTGTATATAGTTCATTTTTCTTTTTCTTTTCTGTTGTTTCTTTCTTTGTTTATTTTGCAGGTTTATTTTCTAGTTTTATGCTTTCAATCAAGCTTGAGTTGTTCATCATCATCAGAAAGGGGAGTACTCTGTTCTCGAGCTTAAATTCTTATATTATTTGCACACTGAGGATACTATGCACTTTAAGTTTGGGGGAGGGGATATCACTTGAGCAATTTTGTGAAAAATTGGAAAATATTTTAAAATTTTTTCAAAAATTTGAGAAAGAATTTTCAAAATTTTTTCGATAATATGAGCTTAAATTGTTTGATTTTGGGATGATCTAGTGCTTAGCATGTAGTTTTCCCATATTCCGATGATATGACCCCATGCTTTAGTTTGACTTTGATTGACTAAGAAGCATGATTATAGGAAAAGCATGAAGTTGAATTCTTGAATTTGTCTTAATTCTAATTGTGATTGCCTCATCTTATGCACATGTCATGTCATGAATCGATATATTTATTTAGAGAAAGCTTATGTGTACATAGGATTGCATTTGTTCAGTTGATTTAGTGCATCATATTCTAGAATTTGTTTGATCTGATCTCGAGGTGAAATATTAGATCACACTTGATTAGGGAGTTGATTTATGCCATCTTTGGATCGTTTGAGCCTTTCTAGCTATCCTTGTACATATTCTACCCCTAGTCACCCATCTAGGCCAAATAAGCTTTTCTCTGTAAATATACCTGCCTTCTTTTCCTTAGCTTAAATACTTTGTTCCTATCCCTTACCCCAAAAGCATGAAAAGTCATTAGGATATATTGTGAGCTATATGGGTATTAAGTGATAGTGAAAAAGTATGTAAAAAAATTAATGAAAAAGAAAGAAAAAGCAAAAGAAAAGAAGAAAGAAAAAAATAAAATAAAAAATACAAAAATAGAATAAAAAGTTTAGTGAAATAAATAAGTTTGGGGGAAATGATTTGTGCTCTTACATTAAGATCCTAGAAGTAATGTATGTTAAGGGGTAATTAAACCTAAATCGACTTTATCATACCTTAGCCCCAACCTTACATTATAAGCTTAATGAAGTCCTATTGATCTTTGGTTAAGTGTGACTACATTAGTGGAGAGAGAAGTGAAAAGCAAACTTATGGGAATGATCACATGTCATTAACTTTGCATTCACTGTGTTGCATAATCTGATCCGAGTAATATACTGTGAAGTGACTTAGATATTTTTCACACACTCACGAGGAGTCCAATTTGGGTTAGGACTTATGATTGAATGATTCTGAGTGTTTGACTTGTAATTGTAATTCTTTGATTTCATAGTATGTACTTTTTCTTTGAGGAAATATTGGGGAGATTATTATGTTTTGTACTTGTCATTCCTACAATTATGTTGTTTTGCTTAAGGACAAGCAAAAGCTCAAGTTTGGGGGTGTGATAATTCTATATTTTTAGAATTATTTGTGCTTAATTTCCTAATTAATTATTTAAATCCCCAATTTATTTTGTTAATTATCCTCTTTATTTAATTAAAATTCTTATGTTTGCAGATAAATTAAATCCGGATGAATTTTGAATATTTCGTTAGAAAATTAACCGAAATTAGGCAAAAATCAAGATTGAGCCACGCGGACAACACGAGCCATGCCACCTAGCACATCCAATTGGACGAGAAGACCGATGACATGAAAATATCATTTCAAGGAGCCAATGGTGTGAAGACAAGTGGCCAAACAATGCCAACTCATCTAGGATGAAAATTTGCCATTGTACCCCTATGCTTGTATATAAGTAGAATATGATGGCAATTGAAAAATTAAGTAGAGTAGTGTGCAAATTAGGGTAGACTAGTTTCTAAGGTAGTTTAGATTTATTGTCTTTGTTTTCCCGAAAATATTAGTTTGTTTTTAGTAAAAATCTTACTGTTTATTCACTATTCACTTAATGAAAATATTTGTTCCATTTTCTCATTTTCATGGTATTCCATTAGCAATCTTGTTTCACCTTGTTCTTCTTTTTGGTTTGAAGAAATCCATTATTGTATGTTTCTTATTTAGTGAGTTGTAGATGAAAGTTAATGAAAAATGAGTTACGTCTCTATTACTATCTCTCGGTTTCAAAAATTTGTATAGTTTTTCTTTAGCTTTCGGTTGCATTCAGGTTTCAGGCATCTTCACACTGTCTCCTACATTTTGATTCTGGTGCTTTGATGTGGGATGATGCAAAGCATTTGTCCACATCAAGAGCATAGTGGAACTCGATAGGAGAAGACAGTGAAGGAAACCATAGCTTTGGAGTTTCTGTTTTCATGTCTTAGATTTTTCTGCATTATTGATTTAGCGTTTAGTTTTGGTTTTCTGTATTGTCATCTTAGTTCCAGCTTTTGTGGAGATGCTCAAGTTTAGTACCGAGAGATAGTGTTCGACAAGTAGCTGGATGGATTAATGAAACAAACTAGCAAGCCGATCGATTCTCTGTTCTCCCCTATTTTCCCATCGATTTGCTGTTCATATTTTATTTTGTTTTCACTTTTAGTTTCAGTCCCTTTAAGTTGTTGTTCTTCATTGACTAAAGTGCATATTACATATTCTCCTGCTAATGTTCTCTTTCATTCCATGGTCTGTCTTGCTGTTCATATTCTGATAAGCGTTGATGTGCTGTTCGGCAAGAAGTGGTGATAGCAACTGCTTAGTAACCAATGCCCAGCTGATGCCGAGATACACCTTGTAATAATGTTGGTTGCGAAGAGGGCGTACTGGTGATTAGTTTGGACTGAAGCAGGAGGAGGCTTGAAGCGCGCTGAAGTAGCTGATGTGTTGTCCCCATTTGGTGTCGGACAGAAGCATTGCAGAGGTCACAGACATGCAGCAGTAGGCTGGAACAGCAGAAACAGACCGAGGATAAACAACAGCTGGATAGAAGCTCGTGGATAGACCTGGGAAAAGAAACGTGCAGCAGGCTTAAGCAGTAGCACAGAAACAACAAAAGCAGAATGCAGCAGGGCAGAATTGTGAATAGAGTCTGGAGCACCTGGGGTAGCATGAAACAGCAGTCGATTGCAAAACTGGAGCAGCAGACAGCAGGACACATAGCAGACCGAGAATGGAGGCTGAACAGTAGGCAAAAGCTTGGACACGAGGACAAACCGAGCACAGCCTAGAAATGGAAAATAAACAAAGAAAGACACGTGAATAGTAAATGGAGGGATTTTTTTAATGGTTTAAATTTACTTCAGGCTTGTTTGGCATTTACCTTATGCGCAATAACCCATTTTGCTTGATTAGTTCATGAAGTAGATTTAATTATGTCATTAGCTCATTTTGATTTTTATCATGCATTCGTTAAGTTAGATTAAATTTGTTACATGCATTAGTGAAATTTTATTGTTAAATTTGTAATTAGATATAGTTAGGATTAGTTTAGAGTTAATATTTTAGACATGTAGTTTTATAGTTATTTTCTTAATTTCCTAGGATGTTATTTTCATTAAGTTTTAGTTTAGTTTTAATTACATTTTGATTAAGTAGTTTAATTGCATTTTAGGTTAGTTTAATTGTAGTTTAATTAATCTTGCTTTGTTATTTTCAAACTTGCATTTTATGTTAATTGCGTTAATTAATTTTAACTGTTTAAATTATTTTCGTAGGTATTTGCTTTTAATTGCATGGAGCTCGGTAAGTAAATCTTAGCTCGATTTTATTTTCTTTATAGTTTTATTATTTTCAGTATATTTTAATTTCAAACTTAGTAGATCACCGATAATCAAGAATTCATAATTTGCTAGGATATACTTAGGGTAAGATTAACCGGTAGTTAATTAGGCTAGTCAACTTCTCTGTGGGACGATAACTCGGGACTCAAATCCCATTATCACTTGTACGACCCATGCACTTGCGGACAATACCCTTTGGGCGTGTCACTACCATGCACATTTAAACACTTCCAATTAATAAGAAACTCATCTAATACACCTTATTATAGATCAAACAACAACGAACTCCATTAAATTAAGCTATAAACACTTAATCCTTCCTTTGCTCGAATGTACTACTTAAAGTACCCTTAATGCTACCTTGATAAATTTAGTTCACTTAAGACTTATCACATCCCAATACCTTATAATCATTCCCAACCACTAGCTGAATCTGTTACCTTAAACCAATTTCATGCCTTTCCTCATCATGGCCGAAATTGAACCCCATCATTTTCTTAATTTCATTTCAATCAAATTACATACATCAATTCTTCTAACCTTTAACGATATCATGGCATCAATTGAACCATCACTTCTCATCATTTCAACACTAACTCTATATGGTTGAAACCCTACAACCACTCTACACAATTTATTTCAATAATCCGCTTTAGTAAAATTCATCAACACATCACAATGACTAACATATAATAAATCTGGATTTTTTTTAAATTCCTTGTTGTCCTTCAACCAAGTTCGACCAAGCTGTAATTCACCTTCAAGACTCCTTTTGTTTCATATCTCACCATTCATGGTCTTAAAACACTTTAAAAAGCCTCAAAAACCAAATAGGAATGAAAGAAAGTTAAGTTGTTCTTACCCTTCTACAAGATAGATTCTGCTTCATAACTTCCAAAGATTTTTCACCACTTAAACAACTTCAACAAGGTCTGGAAAAATTATATGTTGCAGAGGGATGATTGAGGAACAAATGATCATTTTGATATAAGCTTAATTCATTCTCTAGAATTTAAGAAAAATATTTGAACCCTTCCTGGTCCAAGTGCATTAACGACAAAAAGAGATGAGTGTGATCTGGTTCCATCAAGTTTTGGTGTAGAATTTTGCTGAGACACTCCTTAATATGTAGCCTAACAAAGCTTATAAGGGAGGATTTACATTATGTGAGACCCCATGTATGTATAACTTTGTAATATATGTAAATGGAATTATAAGACAAATGATTTCAGATCATGTAAATGTGAATGAAATTGCAATAGGATGAATGAGTGTCAAGATACAAATAAAGGATAAATAAGGGTCGAAGTAGCCACAAATTAAACGAATGGAACTTTAAGAATTTGGATTGAAGATAAGGAATGAAAACACAAAATAATAATGCATGGACTGCGAATTCTATGTATTCTTTATGAATTCAAGCAATACACACAATTCATATTATATGTGAATCAAAGGAAATTAATCTTTCCATGCTCTAAGTGGGATTAAAATGTAAAATGAGTATTGGAGTAATGAAATAATAATTTACCCTTGAAAAATATGGAAAATGTAGTAGGAAATACCCAAGATGAAGGCCAAATCGATCTCTTATCTAAGGCAGATCGATCCCTTGTGCAAGCAAAATAATTCCAAGTGAATCTACCAAGGCCAGATCGATCTCCCCATTTAGCAGATCGATTTGCATTTGCCTCTGCCAAGCCCAAATCGATCCCCTCTTAAGTGCAGATCGATCTCCATTTGTTTCTGTCAAGAGCAGATCGATCTCTCCCCATACGCAGATCGATCTCCTCAAGCTTCTGCCAAGCCAAGATAGATCTGTCCCCAACGAGCAGATCGATCTCTCTTATTTTAAACCTTAGAATTCGATGGCTAAATCCAAAGGAAGATCGATCTCTTCACTCTAGCAGATCGATCTCATCACTCTTAATCTATAAAAAAACCTATGGCAAAACATTTTTCTTCAACAAACCAACACACATCTTCCATTGTTACCAAAAATACCAAGCTTTCTCTCTCTAGAATGCACCCTCTTCCAAAAATAATTGAGGAAAAGCTATTAAAGCAAATTATTCATTGAGAGAAGAAGAACAACATAGCTTGGAGTCCACATTTCATTTGTTGGATTGAAGGAGCAAAGGATTCTTCAAAACTTGGAAAAGAAGAAAGTTAAGCTAGGTGAGTTTCTAATACACCAACTCTAAGTATATTTATCTAGTTGTTGTTGTGAGTAGATTGATATATGTATTGATGAATGAAACTACCTAGAATGTAGTGAAACAAGTATAACCTAGAATGAGTTTAGTGTGAGAAAATATAATGTGGTTGATTAGATGATAAAAAGGATTATGTCAAGTTGTTAGTGGAGTGATGTGCATGATTTTGAGATGATTGGACGAAGCCACATTGTGAGATTAGTCAAGTGATAAAAATGTGCATAAATGGTGTTGTAGAGAATGCGTAAATGATGGAAGATTATGGATAAACATTTATGTCAAGAGTTTGATAAGTAACCAAGTATGTTGCTAGTTAAATTGACTAGAAATGGCATAATGATGACTAAATGTGATAATGGATCAAAGTTAATGAAATAGGCTTGATGAGATATATCGATTAGTTGAAGTCTGAATATGAGTCATCGGTATTGACTCATATGATTTATGAATGTGTGCTGCTCCCGAGGATAAATCCGGAGCAAGTTCAGCCAAATCACGAAAAGCATGAAAGGAAGAAGGAAGAGTTAGTTCCAAGAGAATCGAGGTAAGGGAATTGTGTCAGCCCTAAGGATATCTATACGGCTTTCGGGCGCATGGGCGATTTCTTAAAATATCCAAGGGTCTTAGGATGAAATGCATGTTTGAAGGGCAAAGAATTGGGTTTTGAGAAAATGTGCATGAAAAGCAAGAGCATGATGCTTTGAAATCTTTTTATTACTTTTTAGCATGTGATTGGTAGGTTGGATAGCATTTGAAAGGATTTACACAAAAGGTAGCTTGATTTGGTTTCATAACCATGCTTTGCAAAGAATGAGCCACCTACATGACTTTTGTGGAAATGAAATGTGCTAGAGCACCACTCGCACGAGATTTAATGTGTTTTATAAGTGCATCAATACTGGAGCGATACTCGCACAAGAGTTTTACATGGATTTTCGATATAGTGCTGGAGCATAGCTTGCACTAGAGTTTTACATACATGAGTGCTAGAGTTTAGCTCGCACTAGTTTTCACATGGATTTTATGATATTGTGTTGGAGCCTAGCTCGCACTAGTTTTCATACGAGTTTGGACACGGTGTTGGAGCATAGCTCGCATTAGATGTCCATTATACTTGTTGTCATGGTTGAGACTACTCGCACATGGTTTTATGACATGTCGGGAATCGTACTAGGAGTTTCGGGTAGGTTGTGTGCCACGCCAATTAAATAGGCTTGCATGTACGTATTGAGATGTGGCAGGATATATTGTGATAATATGTGTTCATAGAGTACGTTGTACTGTGCAAGTAGCATGGAGTACGTTGTACCATGTGTGATATTATATATATGTCGTCTTCGGATGATGGATTCTGCTATGGACCTACAGGATGGATGTGACCCACCTCCCGTGCGGAAGCAGATAGAGGTGTACCCCGCACACTAGGATCGATGTGGCTTGGGATCACAGAGGATATGGCCATAGTCCTAGTTATTACCCTTGTTGATATTATATGCCAATCCCACATGTCTTTTGTTGAATGAGAAATCTATGTTTTGAAATGTGTTTGTGGGTCAGGTTAGTCCATGGGAGGGGCTGAGTCCTGACGAGTGATGATTTTGTATCGATTTGTGTTGAGATTTGAAATGTTTTATAAGTGTGCTTTGCATGATGATTTACTATGCCTTGATTTCGATTTACGCATGATGATTTTCTATGATATGTTTTAAGAACTGTGCACTGATTTAAATAGTATGAATTACTTTACATGTCATGAACACAAACATGAACATACGTTTTGGAGTATGACAAATAAATGTGTGATTTAAGCATGGCATCACGACCACGTAGATAGTACAGTTATCTACCTGCTTGCATGATTACCTTACTGAGCGCGTGGTTTGCTCACCCCCTTTATTTTCCCCATCTATAGAGCACTTACAGTAGATAATGGTGACTAAGGGTTAGATTTTTGGTGTCTGATGCATCCCATCACATGAGTTATACACATTTGTAAAATTTTTGTATCTAGGCATGTCAAAGCACAATAATATCTTTAAATGTAATTTTGGGGATGTAAAAGATTGTAAACACATGTAAACAGTAACTCTAATTTAGAAATACAAGTGTTTACATTGAACTGAATTGTAATTTGAAAACGTATGATTGGATGAGATTGACATCGATACACAGCCCAACTGTTGGTGGTGTAGCTGTTCACGATCAGGTAAGGTAAAGGTAAAGAACAAACAATATGATATGGATTAAATAATAAACGAAAATGAAAAATTTTGTAGTGGATTTTCGGTGGATTGAGGGTCGAGACAGATTAGTTAGGAAATTAGTCAAATGTGATAAGATTTTGAGGTCCAACCTTAATGGTGTTAGGTGGAATCTGCTGACTTTAGTAAAAAAATGTGAGACCCCATATATGTAAATAGAAATGTAAATGGAGTTATACTATGAGTTCATAGGTGAAGTATCTGCGATGTAAGTCCATAAAATTATGTACACACTTGTAATAAGAGTTGTGATTGTACGTACAAGTTACATTATGAATGAGTATGAAGAAATGGACTTAAACATGTGAAAAATGTGAATGGAATAGAATATGACTAGTGTGGTAAAACGGAAGGAAGATTTGCATAAGTTATTCACTTCCATTTGGTTTATATCATGGACCATTGGCTAGACAAAGATTCTACACAAGTTTTAATGTGTATGAAGTATTAATGGATGCCATTTTAAAGTCTCAAAGATGATTAGATGAGAAAATAACCATGGTAGCAAATTAAGGATGTTTTGATATAAGTTTCTGCAAGAAACTACAGCAAAATCTGGAAATTATACAGGCCAGATCGATCCCATAAGATGAGAGATCGATCTGGATGAGCCAAAATGCTTGTATTTGAGCAAAGGAATAGGGCAGATCGATCTCTAATGGGGCCAGATCGATCTC
This sequence comes from Firmiana major, assembly GCA_033439115.1. Taxonomy (NCBI): domain Eukaryota; kingdom Viridiplantae; phylum Streptophyta; class Magnoliopsida; order Malvales; family Malvaceae; genus Firmiana; species Firmiana major. The sequence goes on from CM065914.1 coordinate 23,806,985, forward strand.
CTAAATATTATGTAATGAAAAGATCGATCCTCAAGCATACAAATCGATCTCCTTAGCTCTCTGTTTGCAGCAGATCGATCTCAATCTTCGACAGATCGATCTCATGCTTAAAATGCCATGGAAAAGAGGAATTTAAGGGGACCAGATCGATCTCCTCAAGCTATTTCTATAAAAAGGGCGTTGAAAATCTGCAGATTTTGGGACAAAACCATTTCCTTCCCTTTTCAACCCAAAACCTAGTTTTCTCTCTCTAAATCTAACTATTTTTAAGGAGATTTGAAGGAAGACTATTAGAGGCAAAGTTGCTCAGTTCAAAGAGAAGAACAACATAGTTTGGAGGCATTTATCCATTTGTTGGATTGAAGGAACAAAGGGCATTTCTAATTGGAGCAAAGATGAAATACAAAGAGGTAAGTTTCTAGTGCACAAATCCAAGTACATTTATCTAGTTAATGATTATGAAGTTGATTTGGGTGTGCACTTTATGGGTAGAACTACCTAGAATGCCATGAAATGAATATAACCTAGAAATGAGTTACTGTGAGAACTGAAATGTGGTGGAATAAATGATGAATGGGATATCTTGAGATGATAATGGTGTTGAGGAGATAATTTTAAGATAATAATATGGAATATATAGAGGCTTACCCAAAAAAGGTAAAATGAGCGTTTAAGGCATTGGGTGGAATATATAGTTGAATGAGAGTTAGCAATACTAACTCGAATGTATGATGAATAAATTGTAGCTTCCGAGGATACGTCGGAGCGAGTTAAGTCAATAGCGTGAAAGCTAAGAGGAAAAGAGTCACACCAAGTAAATCGATGTAATGGAATTCTGTAGACTCTTAGAGATATATGTGCGCAATTTGGGCACATCAAATGCTTTGCTAGAATCCATGAGATATTAGGAAATGATGTTGGGTGATTGAAGGGAAAAAGTTGGGTGTTTGAGAAATGTGCATGAAAACAAAAACATAATGTTTTGAAAATCATGATTTATTGCTTTTTAGCAAATGGTTGGTAGGTTGGCTAATATTTAAAATGATTTGCAAAAAGAAATGACGTAATTTGGTTGATAACCATGTTTTGCAAAGATTGAGCCACCTATGTGATTTCGTGAGAATGAAAGCGTGCTAGAGCAGGCATCGTATGAGATTTGATGTATTTTATATGCGTGAGTGCTGGAGCTTAGCTCGCACTAGTTTTCACATGGATTTCATACTGGTTTTGGCATAGTGCTTGGAGCTTAGCTCGCGCTAGATGCCTACCTTATTTGTTGTCGTGCTTGGAGCTTCAGGCAGACTTGGTGTCGTACCGATTAAATAGGCTTGCACGTGTCATTTGTGATTTTGACATGTTGATAGCCATGTTAGGAGCTTCGGGTAGACAAGAGGTCGTACCGATTAAATAGGCTCACACGTGCGTTTTGAGATGTGGCGTGATATGATGTGTTGATTAGGTCCATGAAGTACGTTGTACCGTGCATGTAGCATGGAATACGTTGTACCGTGCATGTAGCATGGAGTACATTATACCATATTGAGATGTGATATGCCGTCTTCAAACAAGATTTGCTATGGACCGACGGGCAGGATTTGACCCACCTCCCGTGTGGAAGCAGATAGTGGTGATATCCCGCACACCTGATCCGTGTAGCCAGTATCACAGGATATGGCCATAGTCCTAGAGGTTATTTACCTTTTATTGAATTGCCTATCTCGTATGTGTATTGTTTTGTGACTAAATCCATGTTTAAAATTATTTGTGGGTCAGGACGGTCCGAGGGATGGGCTGAGACTTGACATGTGTTGGATTAATTTGTTAATGGTTTTAAAGTGCATCGAAGTATGATGATTAATGCCATGCTTTATTGTGAAATATGCATAATGATTTATACCATGCTTTAAAATGAATTGTGCACTGGATTTTAATAGCATGAATGCTTTACATACCATTAACACAATCATGCATTCATGTTTTGAGATAAAATGATGAACTAAATGCTTTTGAGCATGGCATCACGATCATGTAGATAGTGTAGTATCTACTTGTTCGCCTGATTGCCTTACTGAGCGTCTAGTTTGCTCACCCCCCTTATTTTCCCCCTCTCTATAGAGCTTTGAGTATAGATTGTGGGCGATTGGAGGCTTATCCCTTTTTGGAATCTGCTGCATCCCATTGCTAAAGGTATACACACTTGAATCATTTTGTATCTAAACTAGACATAGCATAGTAGCATTTTGTATGTATACATTGGGGATGTAAAGCAATGTAAACATTTGTAAATAGTAACTCTGATGTATTTATAAAAGTGTTTACTTCTAAAATAATATACAAATTGAATTGGTATGGTGGAGTGAGTTAGACGTCGACACACAGCCCAACTATTGAGGAGAGCTGTTGTTCACGATTGAGGTAAGGACAAATAATAAATGATGCATGAAAATGCAAAAAATTTGTACATATTTTGGTAATTGAGGGTCGTGACAAAAAATCCATCCTTCAAAATTTCAGCGTTTTCCCACCTTTTATACCATCCAGGATCATTATTATTATTATGTCTATTTTATGATATTAATAGTTGACAAGCAATAGGCTTAGGATAATATAAATTAATTCCCTTTAGTGCTATGTTAGGTGTAGTGGGATTAGGTAGTCCTATAATTCAAATTTTTATATTTTAATTCTTGCCTATTGGTAGCCAATTAATTAGCATTATTTATGCTCCAAATTGCCATATTTTAATATTAAATTATGTCTCCTAAAATTTTTAGTGGTGGTACATATTATCCTGGTCACCTTTGCATATATAGTCTTCATGTAGGCTCACAACTACAACAGCACTACACCAAGTAAGATTTTGTTCCTTAATTCCTCATCTAATTCTCCAAGTCTTTAAAACATTTCTTTCACTTATTTAAACCATAATAAAATGTATATATCTCATATGTTTCATTTCCCAAATACCATTGCATTGGCTTCCCTTTTAAAGTTCCAAAACAGCCCATAAACTATATTTAAGTCGAACACCCTAATCAGGATTTCTAATCTTAATCAGTTTTAGTGTGGCCTTTATTTTGGGGTCTTAACGACCTTATTTTCCATCCAAATTTTACCCAAAATTCATTCACACCCTAAGGAAAATGTGCATAAAATTTGGGACGAATTGGAGTTCATGTTGACCATTAAATAAATTTCTACTTCCATGCCATTTTTACTTTTCTGATCCAGATTTTTGTCCTAAACAAGTTCACTTCATGCCTTAATTCCATGATCTAAATCATGGTACTTCAAGCCAATTTTAATTTACTTTAACTGTTTTACGCTATATAAATTTCTTACTTTATTGGATTATTTTTTATTAACCTATAGAATTTTATTTAATTAGTTTTCGTAATTTAATTGCCTAGTTTTCACTAGCTTGTAAGAATGATCAAATTTCATTATTTTAGCAAAGGTAACTTCATTCCTATGCACATAGGTATACTTGTATTGATATAGATACTTGGAATTACTTAAAACTTAAATTCTTAACTTAATCCTCATGCTCCATGACTTGACTAAAACTTTCAACTTCCGTGTTTTATGGATCTCTTTTGAGTTCTGCAAAAGAACACCTTGTTACACTTGATATATCACTTGGTTAACTTATAAACGGGTATAGAAAATAAGTAGATTTTATAGAAAATCATGTAAGTCAACTGGCCACCAAAATAAATACCAGAAATGGTCAAATTTTTGGTAAGTTGCCTTCCCAAGTTGTGGTTAATCCAAAGGAAAATGTGAGTACTATAGTTTTGAGAAGTGGGAAGGAAATGGAAAGCAAAGGCCATCCTTGTACAAAAACCCAACCCGACAATAATATGAAAGGGGAGAAAAAGCTAAGTTGTTTTTCTCCAATGTGGAGACCTTTAGTACATAAACCTCCGATTAATAATGGTACTCACCCTCCACCTTTTCCTTCTAGGTTATAAGAACCATCTAAGAAAGAGAAGGATAAAGAGAAGTTGGAGACTTTTCATAAAGTTAAAGTCAACATTCCACTTTTTGATGCTATCAAGTAAGTGCCCCGTTATGCAAAGTACTTGATGGAGTTGTCCACAAACAATAAGAAATTGAAAGGTAATGAAAAGGTAAGTGTAAGGGAAAAGGTCTCGTTGTTCTCCAAAAGAAAGATTACCAAAAATGTAGAGACCTTGGTATATTTTCTATACCTTGTAAGCCAGGTAACACTAGGATTAAAAGAGCCAAGATAGATTTAGGGGCTCCAATTAATGTTATACCACTAGATTTAGGGGCTCCAATTAATGTTATACCACTAGATTTAGGGGCTCCAATTAATGTTATACCACTTTCACTTTATAAATTCTTGAATCTTGGAACGTAAAAAAAAATGGTTTAATATTACAATTAGTTGATAAATCTAATTGTTATCTTAAGGGAGCAATATAGAATATACTAGTGATAGTAAAAAAGCTTGTCTCCCCTATTGATTTTTTTTTAATTGATTATGGAGGATGAAAACTCTCCTAATCCTGTACCATTGTTAATAGGAAAACCTTTCTTAAGTACATAAAAAACAAAGATAGATGTGGATGAAGAGTTAATCATTATGGAATTTGATAGAAAAATTACAAAATTTAAAATGCATAAGGATACAAAAGTCTATGGTGATGATAAACATATTTTTACTATTGATGTTATTAATCATGCTTTACAAGTTGAATTATTCTTTGAGGAACTTAACAGGAGAAAAGAAAAAGAAAGCAAAGAGGATGAAAAAAGGTAAATGAGACAAAGAAAAAGGAAGACAAGAAGAGAAAAAAAGAAAAAGCCAAGAAAAAAAGGAAAAAGTAAGGATGAAATTTGAAGTTGGGTTAACGAGGTGATGGAAGTCAAGCAAACGGCATTAAACAAAAGTGCTGCTTAGGAGGCAACCGAAGGATTGTAAAATAAGAGAGTATTACTAACTTTTTCTTTTGATTTTTTAGTCAAATTATTTCTTCTTTTAATGATAGACTTACTTTGTGGACAAAGTAAGAATTAAGTGTGGGGAAGAACGTTAAGTTTAGAAAATTGTTCTTTCTCTTTTTATTTGTTGATATTCTATCTAGTTGTCGATTTTACCTTAATATTATGAATTTTTGGTTAGCTGTCAATATATATTATTAGGATTTTTCGTAGTCAATATTTTATATTAGGTGTTTTTCAGTTTTAATATATTGTTATTGTTATCAAAAATAAAAAAATATATATATATATAATAGAAGTTTGTGCATGTTAGTCATTTATAATATAAAGTTTAGGTTTTATATTTGTACTTTTAGTTTTAGGAAGAATTATGCTAGCTTTTGATAAGTTTTAAGAGTCAAAAAGATATTTTTCTCTTTTGATGATTAATTCGAACTTAAACAAGGTTTTATAAAAAGAGTTATAAGTATTTGTTATTGTTATAATTGTTGAAGTGATTACTTTCTAAAACATTTTATGTGAATGCATGATATAATATGATATTTCATGTGATGTTTATATTGTGATTTTACCCATTGACATTACTCCTAAGTTAGGTTCAAGTAAACAAGGATATATTTAAGGAAAAGAAGTGTAAAAGAAAAGAAAAAGAATAATATGAAAGAAAAGAAAGAGGTTAAGTGTAGAAAAATTGATAAAAACTGTTCTAATGTTTTGAGTCACGCAAATTTATAGAATCAAATATATTTAGTGACTTGAAATATGAGTATGCAAAGGACTCTAAATACAAAAACTGACTTGTTCTACAAGTAGTACCTAGAGAAGCCATGATATAACCTCTAAAATGTGAAAATATAAAGAATTCTTGATTTATTCCTAATGCTTGTAGTAATAGATATGGGTAAGTAGCATGTTTATATTACATGTTTCTATTTATGTTAGTTGTGTATCTTACATTGACCTATTTAGAAGTATGCTTGAATATGAGAGTAATAGTTTAGATATGATTAACTTGACTATTTCATTTTGTTAGGTTATGAATTGAAAGTTAAAAGATTGAAGAATGTTCATGATCTTGATTAAATTTTTAAAACTTGTTAAGATTGAGTCTAAGTAAAAGATTTTATGGATATATTAATAACTCTATTTACGTGCTTATTTTCCTTAATTATTACTTAATTCGCTGGTAAAAATGTTAATTCCCCCTTAATTTGATTAATTTTCTCTAATTGTGTAAATAAATAAATTTTAGAAACAATTAGGTTAATTGGATGGCTTATGAGCTCACCCATGTTAAATGAGATCGAGTATACTAGAAAACATCTTCCATAACAACCAAATTTATCTTTTAATACAACTCACTCATCGCCACGTAGCATGCCACATGGCTTTATTTCATTCACTTTATAAAGATGGTGACAAGTTTTCACATGGACTTCACTTAGGTTAGACACCTAAGATCACACTTAGATAAGAAAATAAAAGGTGGTTATGGAGCTTTGATTATGTGGAAATATCTTACTTGAAGACCCAATAGAATTAAAATAGATGACATTAATTGCCAACACACATTGTCATTTTACCTCTTTACCCCCAATTTGCTTATGTATATAAGCAAAATAAAGAGAGAATTAGGGATGGTCGACTACCTTAGGGAATAGGATTAGTTTCTTGTTTGTTTTTATTACTTTTTCTGAAGTAGAAAGTGGCCACCAATTACTTGTTTTTAGACTCTTAATTTTCCTTTGTTAATTTCCTTGCTTTCTTTACATTTCAAGTTCAAGCTTTACTTTAAGATTCCAATTTCAATTATGTTCTTTGAATTTCTTTTCTTTTACTCCTTTTTAATCTTCATTTTTTGTTTATGATTGAGTTTTATGGTCATAGAGACATAAGAGGTTAAAAAACACCTCCATAGTCTTTGCGATTGAGCTTGATCCAAATTAATTCTATTAGCTATTTTTTCATTTTTATTTTGATTTTTTGTAATGCCCTAGAAACATGGAATTCAGGACTAATTTAAAATTTTATCTTATGATTCAACTTCTATGCTAGGTGTATTCCTACTCAGTGTCAGTTCATATCTTATCCTTTCATTATTAAACTCCTCATATTCCATTATACTTATATCACTTTTAACGAAAATCTGATAGCATAACCTCTTATATATATCCCTATCCTCCTGCAAATTTCAAAACTCACATGATAATCTCAAACAGTTGATTTTATGTCCATTTTATTACCAAGACATTCAAGAACTCCAAAGCATCCATATCCAGTTTCATTATATCTTGTAGCATTAAAACGACTGACTATTCCAATTATAAACATGTACAACCCTGATTACATCCCAAACATTTACTTATATACAAGTAGCTGTACTACATAAGTTGTCTTGATATAAAATGAATTATACCTTACACGTGCACAAAAAAATTGCCTGGGGAGAGTCTCGTCCACCAGCCTATGTCCGTACGTAGCAAGCACTAGCAATTACTATAAATAATCTGAGAGGAAAGAAAAAGGGGGTGAGCTTCAACTAGCTCAGTAAGGAGTGAATTTAAAATAAGAAAAGATAAATCAAGTATATATATATAGTACAATTCACACCTCAAACTACGTGATAAAAAATCATCCGAGTATATATATACTTAAAAATCAACTCATTATCATATCTCATAATAATATGAAGACTATGCATTTAGAATTCCTGACATGAAAGAAATCACCACTCCATCCTCAAATTAGGGCATCCTCCGAAGAGGGAACCAATGTGAGACCCCGTATATGTATAGTTGTAATGTGTGTAATTGGATCAAATAAATGTGAATGGACTTGTAATGTAAAGTATGATTGACGTAAGTTTATAGATTCAATGTACATACATTTAATATGATTTGTAATGTACATACAAGTTTCATTATGTATGAAAATGAAGAAATGAGTTCTTACAAGTGATGAATGTGATTGAAACTCAAAATGAGTAGTGTGGTAAATGGAAGGAAGTTGCATGAATATAAATGCTTCCATTTAGTTTTATATAGTATACCTTTGGATATATAAGGAATGCACACAAGTTTCAATGTGAATAAGGTATGAATGGATGCCATTTTCAAGTTGTAAAGGTGGATGAGAAAATGACTATGGTAGCAGATTATGGATGTTTTGGTGTAAGTTACAGCAGGAAAACTGTAGAAAATCTTAAAAATATGAAGGCCAGATCGATCTCATAGAATAAGAAATCGATCAGAAGAGCCAAAATGCTCTTATTTTTGCAATGGAATAGAGCAGATCAATCTCCAATAGGGCCAGATCGATCTCCTAACCATTATGTAATGAAACGATCGATCCTCAAACATACAAATCGATCTCCTTAGCTCTTTGTTTGGGAGCAGATCGATCTCAAGCTTCGAGAGATCGATCTCATGCTTAAAATGTCGTGAAAAAGTGGGATTTAAGGGGACCAGATCGATCTCCTCCTAGTGCAGATCGATCTCTTCAAGCTATTTATATAAAATGAGCATTGAAAATCTGCAGATTTCGAGAAAAACATCACCATTTCCATTTCCAACCCAAAACCTAGATTTTTCTCTCTAAAATCACCCATTCCAGTAAGAATTGAGGGGAGGCTATTAGACATTAATTTGTTCATCTTGAGGAAGAGAACAACATAGTTGAAACCCAAAATCCCATTATTGGTATTGAAGGAGCTAAGGACATTATCATTTGGAGCAAGAAGAGAAATCTGATTTGGTAAGTTTCTAAGACTCCAATCCAAGTCAATTTTCTATTTTATTGATTTTGGAGTTGATTGGCATGTAAATGGATGATTGAAACCATTTAGGTAGTATTGGAACTAATTTAACCTAGAAAATGGAATGCCTCTAGTGTGAGAAAGTGTGATTTGGGGAGTTGGTGGTTTATGGGTTATGATAAGTTGTTATTTGTGTAATGTGGATGATTAGAAATGGGTAAATGAAGCTACATTGTGGGTTTGTGAATTGATGAGAATGAGCACATGTTGTCACGACCCAAATTACCTAAAATCAGAGTAAATTTTTCGCTTTTTCATTTCCTTACCCGTCGTGAACAGTTTCACCACTAAACAGTTGGGCTATGATTCGGTGTTAGTCACCTCTCACCTATTACCATTCCATTTTCATATTTCATTTACATATCAATTTATTTAAACTAAATGCATCCCGAATATTACATACATATATAGTACTGTGCATCGATATGTCAGATACAAAATTATATAAATATGTATACCTGGTATTGATAAGAAGCAGCGGATAACCGAAATACATTATCGTTCTCTTCTACTGAATGTACCCTGTGGGGTGGAAAATGAAAGGGTGAGCATAAATAGCTCAGTAAGGCAATAATGTAAGCTGGTAGATAACTATACTATCTACATGCTGATAATGTCGTGATATAAAATTGTTTACATTTGGAGCATGAGGTAAAACTAAAACGATGCTACATGTATGTATATATCATATAAGAGAAATCATGAAATCGACATATAAAACAAACATGGAAAAATCATCATGTATGTCATCTCATGCTCATCACATTTAAAACTTATTTGTTTCATCATAAACTCATCACATTAAAACTCATTTGTTTTATCATACAACAACCACATCAAGGTTAAACCCATCTCTCGGGAATACCTTGATTCATTAAATCACATATTTTTTAAAAACATAAATCGGGACACTACCCCTCCCTCGAGTTCGTCCTGGTCTATTCAGACCTCATGATATCATGTGAGGCATGTAGGTTACTGTATGAAAATCGAGGACTATGTCCATACTTTGTCCTTATGATCCCAGGCTACACGGATCCCGGTGTGCGGGGCATCACAACTGCAACGGGAGGTGGGGTCAATTCCTACCCGCCAGAATATCAAGTAACATTACAGAGTCATCATGACTGCATGGTACAGCGTACTCCGTGTGACATACACGGTACATCGTACTCCGTGGACACATATCATAGTCTGGGGGTGCCTACCGTAGGTCTTATCCACGCCAATACTATGTCGATAGCCAACCCATGTCTCAAAGTATACGTGCGAGCATCTCAACTCTCTATGACACACAGTCTACAGGAGGCTTTCGCACGACTATATGCATGTCAACTCACGTCTAGTGCGAGCGAAGCTCCAGCACAACGCTATGCATATCATGATATCTAAAATCTCGTGCGAGCGAAGCTCCAGCACAGTTTTGTGCACACACAAATTTCTCGTACGAGCAATGCTCCAGTACAGCTTTTCATGAGTAATAAATCAGTAAACTTGAGTGCGAGAAAGACTCTAGCACTCTTTTTATTCATGTAATTACGATAGGTGGCTCAATCTTGATAAAACATCTTTTAAAATCGTAACCGGTACAAACCGGTATCCTTTCGTATAATTCTTAAAACAACAGCCAACCTATTTGTAAATTTGCTTAAACCAAAGCAATACATTCATCAAAACATGAAAATCATGCAATTTATCTGCCTTACTACCCTTTTTATAAATTTTACTCTCAGGGGCAAAATCATCTTTTTCTTTATTCACCTAAGCTCCGATTTTCGTAAAAATTATTATTTCGTTTCTAGATACTATAAGGGATTCTAAGCCCTGTAAATCCCCTTAATAAATACGTATAGAAATCTCTATGCACCTACAAAATTCCCTTACCTCGATTCTCGTCGAGCGCATATCTAAATTCCACTGTCAGAGGCTCGTCCGATCCGATTTGCTGCTAATCCAGTCTCTGGGGCTGCAGATAATTATTTATCATGTCAATTTAACCCAATAAATATAATTCTCCTGTTTACTATAGTCGATTCAACTAATTGGGCCAATTTAGTCTTATTGGGCCCAACCGCACCTTAATGGGCCTCGACCCATTTTCAATCCGTTTCTACTTATTAAATCCCTTCTTCGGTTTTACTGGGCTCATTCAGGTTACCAGTAATCATCGGGCTTCATTCCAAACTTATTGGATAGCCCGTATACTATTTACGGTAATTACGTTGCAATTTCGATAAATATTCCTTTTTATATAGAAATAATCCATAAATTCCGTAAAATAATCGCAACTCTGTATTAAAGGACTCATATTATCAAAATTAAAATATACTTACCCAATATGATGCGGGATACGAAAATCGGAGCTCAATCGGCTCTCGTTCGGGCTTTGTCGTACAACGGCATAATTATTATTTAATTTCGGATTACTTTTCGATTAAATATAATTTAAAGAAATTTCTCGGAATTCAAATTGATCACTTTTGACCTCTTACCAACTTACCCGAAGTTCGGTGTATCCACAAAAATTCTTCCCCTTTTTTCCTTTTTCTCTTTTTCTCCTTTTTTCCCTTCTTTCTTGGCTGAACCGGTTCGATCCGGTTCAGACCCGGTTCGGACCGTCGATTCACTCCGGTCCGACCGGTTCATGGCCTTGCCAATCGGTTCTTCGCCAGCTTCCGCCACCAGTGGCTCCGCTGGGCCGTCCGCAGCATGAATCTGCCCTCGGTTTCGTCCAAGGCCACCGAAAAGTCGCCGATCCGGCTTGTTCTCTCCACCGTCGGTACCTATTTCCTCTTTTCGTCATTTCCACCATTTGACGACAGTTTCGCCAGTCGTGGCCGCCACCAATCAGCTCACCTGTGCCTCAAGGACATTCAGCTGTGGTCGGTCAGTGCCAAATCGTCGTCGGTCGTCAGGAATCGCCTTCTCTTCTCTCGGCCCTCGATTTCTCTCCGTTTCGCCGCCGTTCGTGCCTCTGTTAGGTCGGTGGTGGCTCGGCGCCTTCCCCCTCGTCGGTCGCTTATCTGGGCAGTCGTCGGTGGCCGTCGGTGATGGGTTTTCGATTTTTAGCAGAATCGCGATTTCGCGATTCTGCATTTCGCCTTTTTTATTTATTTTATTTTTATTTATTATTATTTATAAATTAGTTTATTATTATTTTATTCATTAAAATATTCAAATATATTCTAAAATATCTACAAAATCTATTAATTTATTCCAAATAAATTGATTTAATTTAATTTAATTTATTTATTACATTTTTAATCATTTTTCGATATAATTTCTTCGTATTTTCGAGATATTGTCCCGGGTGACTTTTCGGTATTTTTAAAATTTTCGGATCTTGATCAATTGGACTCGAAATTGTATAATTTCCTCCTTATCGATCAAGATATCCTAATCCTTATTTTTAATTGAATTTTTCTTATAGAATTTATTTCGAATTTCGATCTTTTGACCGTTTTACCCTTACACATGTTCGGGATTAATTTAGACCGAGTTCCCTTCACGAATACTCATTCATTTCATATTTTAAAGTTTTACTTTCAGTCTGAATCTCATTCGTTTAATTTATGACCATTTCAATCCTTCCTTTCACGAAAATACTCATTTCGTGTTTTAACTAAATTTGGGTCTTACATAATCTCCCCCACTTAAGAAATTTGGTCCTCCAAATTAGAACCAAGTTAGTCTGTAAATCACTGCGGATATTTCACGCATATCATACTCTTTAACTCTTATGTGACTTTTTCCGGAGTGTAATACTACTAACATACTTTAATTAGGCAGATCATATTAAACCTCAACACTTTCTACTTCCCGTTTTTATACCCGAATCAAGTTTTCCAATCATATGTTATACTGTCATTGAGCTAAACTGTTGAAGCTCGTACCTGATCACATACGTTGGATCCGAACAGTATTTTCGAAGCATCATAGATAGGACACATTATAGATGCCTATTTATTTAGGTAGTAACGCCAACCTATAGGTCTTATCTCCCACTTTGTCCATCACTCAAAAGATTCAATCTAATGAAACTCAATTTGCTTTCTTTCCGAAGCTCGTTATATCCTTAGGACCAACAACTTCCAACAATACTAATTCACCCTCGGTGAATTCCAATGGTTTTTGTCTCTTGTCAGCATAGTTTGTCTATCTGCTCTGAGGTGTTCTTAATCCTTCACAATTAACTGAACATCCTCAGAGGTTTGTCCTACAAATTCGAAAATAATTTTCTATCTGTCACCCACTTCTTCTTATCAAAATAGGGAAACAACCCTTACAGCCATACAATGACTAATCTGAAGTCATCCCGATACTCAAGTGACAACTATCATTATTGGCGAATTCGATTGATAACAACTGATCATCCCAGGAGCTTATCAGATAAATGGCACACGCTCTTCATATCCTCCAGAACCTATACAGTCCTCTTTGACTGACCATCTGTCTGAGGATGGAAAGCTATGCTAACACTCAATTGGGTTCCCATAGCTTCCTGAAAACGTTTCCAGAAATGGGAAGTGAAGCGAGAATCCCTATATGATACAATGCTCACTAGAAAAATACTTAGTGTTCCACAATTTTTTTTTCATACACATAAATCCACCTATACACTCAGAGTATCTGGGGATTTCCTAAGCAAAAGGTGGGTAGACTTAGTTAATCTATCGACTATCACCCTGATAGCCTCGTGATTTATTCGGGTCTTCTATAACCCATCACGATATTCATGGAAACTTGTTCCCATTTTCGAGTCGATATAGGCAAAAACTGCAATAACCCTGCAACTTCTTTTGCTCTACCTTACTCTGGTGACATATGAGACACTTTTTTTTTTTTACAATCTCTACCATGTCTCTTTTCATATCTGACCATTTATAAAATTTTTTTTCGATATATTTAATACTTCTCGGATGCACTGAATATCCCGAAGAGTGAGCTTCTGACAATAACATTATCTCATCATTGTGGTCCTGGGAAGCACTTATACTATCTCTGAACCTCAGTACCATCATCACTCTCTATGAACTCTATCACTCTACCCCTCTAAATCTGACCCATACTGTTGACATCATGCCGATCATCACGCTAAACCTGTCAAATCCGGTCACTCAAATATGGTTCTAATCTCAGGCTAGCTGTCACACAATCACTGTCATCATCAGAGGGAATCACATCACTACTGAGGCTTACAACTGCTCTAGCAGCTCACGCTCCCTGACCATCATATGTAATACCATCCCGAGGCTCTTTCTGTTCAAGGCATTAGCCATTACATTTGCATTTCCTGGGTGGTACAATTTTCACAATCATAATTCCTCAGATGCTCTAACCCTCTTTGTTATCTCATATCTGACTTTTTCTGTAAAAACATATACTTGGGGCTTTTATGATCAGTGCATACCTAAAATTTTTCACCGTTTACATAGTAGTGTCATATACTCAATACAACCACTATCGCTGTTAACTTTAATTCATGGGTCGGATAGTCCTTTCATGATCCTTGAGTTGTCTGGATTCATAATTGACTATCTTCTCCTTTTGCATCAATACATAGCTCATTCATTATTTTGAGATATCCATATACACTAAGTAACCTCTTGAGCTGTTGGGTATGGTGAGAATAAATGCGGTGGTCAGTTTATTACTTCAATACACCAAAACTCCTGTTACGCCTATCATCCCATTCAAATACAACTTTCTCTAAGTTAAACGTGTCAATAAAGTATACCATGTTGAGAACTCGCAACAAACTATCTATAAAATCAATTTCCAATTGTTGCTTATAATTTTCCCTGGACTGTAAATACATCCAAAATATCATCAATAAGGATGATAACAAATCGGTCCAGGTAAAGTTTAAATATCTCATCGCAGTTGAATTCCATTAAATATTTCAATTACTCATATCCTTGACTTATGTACATATAAACGTATAATGTCCTTTCGAAATCGCTTCCGTTCATAATATTAACCCGTGTCATTTCCTTTTTAACGGCTTTTATAAAATTTTAAATTTTTAAACTTTCCTGATTAATCGAATTCTATATTTCTTATTGCACCAATAAAGGTACCCTAATTTTAAATGTATATATTACGACTGTCGATTTTAATTTATAGGTTGTGTATACTTTTAAACGCTGTCAAGTCTTCAGGCGGGGAGGTATTTTGAAATACCTTTATTAACCCTCAGACTTGACCACAATTACTTTACATATCGTTCATATGCTCACAATTCATATTCGCTACTAATTGCTTTAATCCTAATTACTTCACGTATCATAGATATCCATACCTTGTATACGCCTCTTATTCCAGTCTATCTCATATTCAGGATTTATCACAAAAACTTATCTCTTTTCGTATATCACATATAACAACTATGTCATTACTCATTCAGTGAGTACAATCATTTGCTCCTTCAATTTCAATCGCTACTTCCCTTTTATTACTTGTTAAAACTTACAATATACTTTTCAGGTGTAACTATATCACTATCTTAGAATAGAACTCTAAACATCATAATTTACAGCCGACCAATTGAGATTTATTCTTAATATTACTTCAAATTATTCATAGTCTATTGAATAAAATCGGCTGACTTATACTTCTTCCCCCGTTTTCAACTTATAATTTCTTCATAATTATTCTGTTAGTTAACCCTCCTTCATTGGGGTACTAACTATTGAAATTGTGCCTAAAGGTGTAGGCATTCATGTCTTTCACTAACTTATATACAATTGAAGGCGGTATGACTAAATACGTGGCACCAGGATTAATTAAAATAATTACTTCACTATTCATAACTAGTATGGTATCTTTCACCACATCATATGAAATATCAATAGTGTCCTGGTCCAAGGCATACACTCGCCCTTGTCCAACAGCCTACTTTCCCTTTTCTCTTCCGTTGTGGCCTCCCTTTTTGGTGCAGAGATAACAACAAGATTTTCTCTGTCTCTTTACCCTTCTGTAGGGTAGTCTCACCCAACTCTGAGCAATCATTAAATAATTGGCATGTTTTACCACACTTAATGCCTATTTTAGTCAATAAAGTGTAGGTGTAGGCCCTACTTCCGTGGTATTTACCACACATCCTACACTACTTATATGGCTACGCTGCTTACACTGTTACACTGCTACACTGCTTACACTATTAACATTGCTCCACTGCTCACCCTGCTTACCCTGCTACGGAGCATGTCAGGGTCCTCCAATCACAATACCCCTCATAAGTGTTGAAATTGGATACACTAAGCATTACCAATCATCTTACCCTGTGACTCATCAACTCTAATCTCTTACAAACTGGTCTCTTTCCCATTCTGACATCCCTGTCATTCTCTATTCTTTTTTGTCTCTATTTTGGCCCTTACTACCTTTCCCAATCTCAGAGGCGTGCAACACATGATATTATTCACGCAATTGTATTTTGCACACTGCCTCGACATAAGTAGTGAGCCAAATAGACTCTAATCGATAATTTGAGCCATATCATGAACTTTTGGGCTTTTCGACTCTCACTGTCCATAGTGTCGGGTAATATTTGCCCAGGTATATAAATTAAGATTCATACTCGTCAATCAACCAGTGTCTCTAGGTCAGTGTAAGAAATTTTATCTATAAATTCCTTTAAGCAATGTCTGGGAAATTCTGTCACCGGAATACATCTAGAAATATTTCTCATATCGACTCTGGATGTCTAACTCTTCAGATGGATTGAGCAGATTTCCACCAATGTTTCGCCTCGCCATCTAACATAACATATTTAAAAATCACCTTCTCGGTCGACATACACCGAAAGAATCCATATAACTTCACTATCTCATTCACCCAGTCATCAGTAACTATTAGTTTCTTTACTTCACTATATACCGAAGGGGTGTGAAAATCTCTATAATCTGAGGCATCTGTTTAGGCTTTACCCTACCTATCCTCAACTATATGCATAGACTGACTAAACAGCTCCGAAATATTTTCTACACTCCACTCCATCCTCTCGAAGTGTGTCTCAATACTGTTTGGTCTCTTTATAGGACCCTGTGGAGTACGCTCAACATCAGCCTCCACTTCACTCTCATCTTGAGTCTCATGGGATGACTCATTCGACTTTCAGGCCGATCTCTACGGTCTTGAGCACGTGTACTCGCCCCTCTACCATAGCGACTATCAGTTATAAAAACTAGATTTTTGCATTCGAAACTAAATTCTTAGCTGCAGTAACATCTTGATATACACAATTGTATCTAAACAATGCACAGTACATGGGGATGTAAATTTACTTAACCACTAACATCGACTCATATCAGGCCAACTCTGCTCTGATACCATCTATTCATCTTTTCTGTCACGACCCAAATTACCTAAAATCAGAGTAAATTTTTTGCTTTTTCATTTCCTTACCCGTCGTGAACAGTTTCACCACTAAACAGTTGGGCTATGATTCAGTGTTAGTCACCTCTCACCTATTTACCATTCCATTTTCATATTTCATTTACATATCAATTTATTTAAACTAAATACATCCCCAATATTACATCCATATACAGTACTGTGCATCTATATGTTCAGATACAAAATTATATAAATGTGTATACCTAGTCTTGATAAGAAGCAGCGGATAACCAAAATACAAGACTACTGACGTTCTCTTCTACTGAATGTACCCTGTGGGGTGAAAAATGAAAGGGTGAGCATAAACAGCTCAGTAAGGCAATAATGTAAGCAAGTAGATAACTATACTATCTACGTGCTAATAATGTCGTGATATAAAATTGTTTACATTTGGAGCATGAGGTAAAACTAAAACGATGCCACATGTATGTATATATCATATAAGAGAAATCATGAAATCGACATATAAAACAAACATGGAAAAATCATCATGTATGTCATCTCATGCTCGTCACATTTAAAACTTATTTGTTTCATCATAAACTCTTCACGTTAAAACTCATTTGTTTTATCATAAAACAACCACATCAAGGCTAAACCCATCTCTCGGGAATACCTTGATTCATTAAATCACATCTCTTTTAAAAACATAAATCGGGACATTACCCCTCCCTCGGGTTCATCCTGGTCTATTCAGACCATATGATATCATGTGAGGCATGTAGGTTACTGTATGAAAATCGAGGACTATGGCCATACTTTTTCCATGTGATCCCAAGCTACACGGATCCCGGTGTGTGGGGCATCATAACTGCAACGAGAGGTGGGGTCAATTCCTACCCGCCACAATATCAAGTAACATCATAGAGTCGTCATGACTGCATGGTACAGCGTACTCTGTGTGACATACACGATACATCGTACTCTGTGGACCTATATCATAGTCTGGGGTGCCTACCGTAGGTCTTATCCAACCCAATACTATGCCGATAACCAACCCATGTCTCAAAGTATAGTGCGAGCATCTCAACTCTTTGTGACACACAGTCTACAGGAGGCTTCCGCAGGACTATATGCATGTCAACTCACGTCTAGTGCGAGCGAAGCTCCAGCACCACGCTATGCATATCATGATATCTAAAATCTCGTGCGAGCGAAGCTCCAGCACGATTTTGTGCACACGTAAATTTTTCGTACGAGCAATGCTCCAGTACGGCTTTTCATGAGTAATAAATCAGTAAACTTGAGTGCGAGAAAGACTCTAGCACTCTTTTTATTCTTGTAATTACGATAGGTGGCTTAATCTTGATAAAATATCTTTTAAAATCGTAACCGGTACAAATCGGTATCCTTTCGTATAATTCTTAAAATCAACAGCCAACCTATGTGTAAATTTGCTTAAACCAAAGCAATACATTCATCAAAACATGAAAATCATGCAATTTAGTTGCCTTACTACCCTTTTTGTAAATTTTACTCTCAGGGGCAAAATCATCTTTTTCTTTATTCACCTAAGCCCCGATTTTCATAAAAATTATTATTTCGTTTCTAGATACTTTAAGAAATTCTAAGCCCTGTAAATCCCCTTAATATATATATATATGTATAGAAATCTCTATACACCTACAAAATTCCCTTACCTCGATTCTCGTCGAGCGCGTATCTAAATTCCACTGTCAGAGGCTCGTCCGATCCAATTTGCTGCTAATCCAGTCTCTGGGGCTGCAGATAATTATTTATCACGTCAATTTAACCCAATAAATATAATTCTCCTGTTTACTATAGTCGATTTAACTAATTGGGCCAATTTACTCTTATTGGGCCCAATCGCACCTTAATGGGCCTCGACCCATTTTCAGCCTGTTTCTACTTATTAAATCCCTTCTTCGATTTACTGGGCTCATTAGGTTACCAATAATCATCGGGCTTTGTTCCAAACTTATTGGATAGCCCGTATACTATTTACGGTAATTACGTTGTAATTTCGATAAATATTCCTTTTTATACAGAATTAATCCATAAATTTCGTAAAATAATCGAAACTCTGTATTAAAGGACTCATATTATCGAAATTAAATATACTTACCCAATATGATGCGGGATACAAAAATCGGAGCTCAATCGGCTCTCGTTCGGGCTTTGTCGTACAACTGCATAATTATTATTTAATTTCGGATTACTTTTCGATTAAATATAATTTAAATAAATTTCTTAAAATTTAAATATGTCACTTTTGATCTCTTACCGACTTACCCGAAGTTCGATGTATCCCCAAAAATTCTTCCTCTTTTTTCCTTTTTCTCTTTTTCTCCTTTTTTCCCTTCTTTCTTGGCTGAGCCGGTTCTGTCCGGTTCAGTCCCGATTTGGACCGTCGGTTCACTCCGGTTCACTCCGGTTAGGCTGGTTTAGGCCCTTACCAGTCGGTTCTGCACCGGCTTTCGCCTCCAATAGCTCTGCTGGGCCATCTGCAGCACTAATCTGCCCTCGGTTTCATCCAAGGCAGCAGGAAAGTCAACGGTCCGGCCTGTTCTCTCCACCTTCGGTACCCATTTCCTCTTTTCGCTGCTTTCGGTGTTTTTCGACAGTTTCGTCGGTCGTGGCCACCACCAATCAGCTCACCGGCGCCTCGGGGATGTTCGACTGTGGTCAGTCGGTGCCGAATCGTCACCGATCGTCAGGAATCGCCTTCTCTTCTCTCGGCCCTCGATTTCTCTCCGTTTCGCCGCCTATCGCCGCCGTTCGTGCCTCCGTTAGGTTGGTGGTGGCTTGGCGCCTTCCCCCTCGCCGGTCGCTCGCCTGGGCAGTCGTCGGTGGCCGTCGGTGATGGGTTTTCGAATTTTAGCAGAATCGTGATTTCGTGATTCTGCATTTCGCCTTTTTTTATTTATTTTATTTTTATTTATTATTATTTATAAATTAGTTTATTATTATTTTATTCATTAAAATATTCAAATATATTCTAAAATATCTAAAATATCTATTATTTAATTCCAAATAAATTAATTTAATTTAATTTATTTATTATATTTTTAATCATTTTTTGATATAATTTCTTCGTATTTTCGAGATATTGTCTCGGGTGACTTTTCGGTATTTTTAAAATTTTCGGATCTTGATCAATTGGACTCGAAATTGTATAATTTCCTCCTTATCGATCAAGATATCCTAATCCTTATTTTTAATTGAATTTTTCTTATAGAATTTATCCCGAATTTCGCTCTTTTGACCGTTTTACCCTTGCACATGTTCGGGATTAATTTAGATCGAGTTCCCTTCACGAATACTCATTCATTTTGTATTTTAAATCCTTGTTTTCTCTCCGAATCTCATTCGTTTAATTTATGACCATTTCGTGTTTTAACTAAATTCGAGTCTTACTCATGTAATGTTTGTTAATATGCCATAGTGAAGGAAATTTATGAAAAATGAACATTATGATCTTAACATCGATTTAATATCGATTTGGAATGAGTTAATAGGCCTAAAAGAATCCGTAGAGTTGAGTTATGGGTAAAGTAATGAAACGAGGCCTCATCAGCGTTAATAGAGACTATAGGTCGAATTCACTCTAGTAAACGCAAGAGTTGGATTATAATGGACTATAATGGTGCGAAATACGTTTGTGTACAACTTTGAAGAGTTTGTTGGAGACGAATTAGGCCACACGAGTAAGCAGCTCTAAGGAAGTGGAATCACACATCGCGATTCCAGGTAAGGGAATTTTGTAAGTATATAGAGGTAGCTGCTCATATTTTGTGGGTATATAGGGCTTTGGAAATGTGCATGAGTTTGTGAAAATGTGGTTGACAATGTATGGAAATTATTACGAGTATTTGCGTGAGATTTGGTTGTTGAAGTGGTATTATAAAGAAATGGGATAGTAAGGTTAATAATTGCATAAATTGAATGTTTTGAATGATTCAACCAAACATGTGTTTTGTATTAAGCGAGTTGATAGATAGGCTGGCTATTGTTGTTTGATGTTGTGTGATAGCACATGTGAAGTGCTAAATATATTTTAACATTGGTTTGGAAAACTCATGAGCCGCCTATCATGTTTATGGGAATTAAAACTGTGTTGGAGCCTAACTCGCACTAGGTATTGATGTTCTCACATGTTTGAATGTGCTAGAGCTTAGCTCGCACTTTATTTTGGAACTATGACGATGTTTTATAAACCGTATTGGAGCTTTTACTCGTACGTGGATTTTGAGTGGTTTTCTTAAGCATATAACTGTACTGGAGCGATGCTCATACATGGTTTCTTCATATTTTTATGCATAAATGTCGTACTAAAGTGTTGGTCGTACAAGGTGATTTATTATGATGCATGAATTTGCGCTAGAGCGTAGCTCGTGCTGATTTTCACACTATGGTATGTATATGGCCATGGTGAAGATAATATGGATTGGTGTTCAGGGAATCCAACAGGCCTAACAGACCTCTTGAGTGGGGTGAGGGTGAGGGGCTAGTGGGAACCCAAAAGGCCTAACAGACCTCTTGAGTGGGGTGAGGGTTAGGGGCTAGGACCTGAATTAGGGAACCCAACAGGGGCGAGTAAGGCCATGAGGGGCTAGTACCTGGTATTAAGAGTACTCCCACATGCACTTGAGACTAGAGGTTTCACTCGGTATGGGGTAGAAAAGACCTAATGCAGGTAACCCCAAATATGTTATGGGTCTACGAAGTACGATGTACTGTGTATATCACATGGAGTACAATATACCGCGTAGTGGTTACTGGATTTGAGAAAGTCTGTCAGAGAACTAACCCACCGTCATACCAGCATGATACCCCACACACCGGGATCCATGTGGTCTGGGATGATATGTGACAGAGTTGGCCAACATAGTCAGTCGAGATATAGTGACCCATCTCCTTGCTTGATTTGCTTACTACCACATGATTTTAATCTATAAGTGTGATTATGACTGTCCAGGGTAGACCCAAGGGAGGGGTTGAGCCTTGTGGACTTGATTTGTGAAATGATGATTATGTTTGTGATTGAGAATCGATTTTTATGGGATTTTGATGTATTTGAGAAAGAGATGAGTTTTAAAAAGGATGTTTCAAGTGAATTTCCCTTTTTATTATGTGATCTGACAATTGAGCATGAGATGATTTGTACATGATGATTTATCATGTTTTATTATGCCAATTTACATGATTTTAATACATGATATATGTATACGCATATGGAATAGTTTTGTTTTCCTCATGCTCCGTACTATAAATGATTTATGCATACCCTATCAGCATGTAGATAGAGTAGTTATCTACCATCCTTGCATTATTGCCTTATTGAGTGTGTGGTTGCTCATCCCTCTCTATTTTCCCCCTCCTACAGAGCGTGCATAGTAGCCCAGTGAGGACTGAGGCATTGTGTTTTTGGACATCCGTTGCTTCCATCGCTGAAAGGTATATACACAGGATTCTTTTTGTATCTAAACAATGTAATGGCACAGTAATGATTGAGTTGTAATTATGTGGGATGTAGATATTAGTAAACATGTTCTGTATGAGTAAATGATTTAATTTCGAATAGATGACATCGTTTTTATTAATTGTGGATAAATGGTAAGTGGTGATTATTATTGACTCACAGCCCAACTGTATGTGGTGAGTTTGTTCATAATCGGGTAAGGTAACACTAAAACGCAAAAACATTTATAGTGATTTTCGGTTAACGGGAATGAAAATAGGTCGTGACAACTAAGTCATCCTCGAAAGAGGGCATCCTCCAAAGAGGGAATCAAGTACCTATGGCCATGGTAAAACTGGATCAGGGTTATATAGCATCATCTCAACGCCACCCAGGTAGTATCTCATATAAATAAAGGAAAGCATCATGACATACACATAGGATGTTCATAACATGGTCAAGGTCTAGCCCGATCCGCGGCCGTCAGTTAGAATTCCCTTGGGTCTCACTTAATCGACCCCCAGGTTTCCCTGACTCGCATGCTATTGAGCCTACAGTCTCAAAAAGTACCATTATTATACTGAAAATAGTTTTACTATATATGGTCTGCAAATCTTTAAAAGAAAGCAATAGACTCAAATACAGCAAAACATGCACTCGGGTAAGAAAACTCGAGCTATAGTCTCTCTCGAGGTTTATACTTATTTCATAAAACATTTACATGCCACCAATTGTTTATTTGTAAATAAGGAACTCAGGCATTGAAATCGGTTGCACCCCTTACCTAAATAAGGTCGAGGTAGCCATGAATCATCGGGTGTCGGTTCACCTCGTTTTGTATGCCAAAGTCTCATGTTGTCCAAGACAATTTCAAAACCATCAATTGATGCACAATTTCATGTTTACTTCATATGTGTATTCATTTGAAACTCAAACGGGGTCAATCAGGTCCTTTTTCGACTATTTTCCTTATTTTCTCTGTTTTACCGATAAAGTATTAGTTTAAGCTATTTTATTAGTTTCTTTCCATCAAATTTATAACTTATCAACATAATAGCTAAAACATTTATTTCAAACTCCCTCTAATCATTCACAACACCCCAATTGTCAAATTTTCACACTTTTATGGTTTTCACTTAACTGAGCTATAAAGCCAGTTTTTCGAGATAAATTTAACTGTCTACAACATTTAACAGAGTCAAAATTCATCATTTCCTTACTCTACATATGCTGGTTGAAGCTACACCCCTCTCTTAGAAATCATTTCAACAATTCTTGCTTAACTAAAAATCATCCTACAACATCAAACAATCACATCTCACGAGTTCATCATCTTCCAACAATTTCTTGGCAACTTTGACCAACTTTGACTAGCCATTTTTGCACTAGAAAGAATTCTAAGCTACCAATAAACATGTAACATCTTAAAATCATCCAAAAAAACAAGGAAAACCAATAAAAAAAATTCAAAATTAATGTTTTCTCTCACCTCAGAATAAGGCAATTTCTGCCCCTGTTCTTCTCAGTAGATTTTCACCTAGCAAATGGCCTCCTTTAGGGCTGAATTTTTTATATCTTATAAAGGGGGTTATGAACGAAGATTTGATATATCTTGACCGTTGCCTGAAAATGGTCAAAAGATGGCCGAAAAATTCACACCAACTAGGTTACACAAGGACACCTGCGGTAACTTGTTCTTGCTGGTTCTCTCTCATGGTAAGACGGTTCTAGGTGATTAAAGAGCCTATGGAAAGCTTATTAAGTCTATATTAATTCCTTAAAGGTTTATAATTTCAAACTTTTGTATAAGCTTCAAATTGGGTCAAGTCTAATGGGTATACAAATTCTTGAAGTATGGCACCCCTATGCCCTGTTTTGTAAAATCCATAAAAATTAGGTCCAGCCCATATTCACCAATTTTACATTTTCCAAGTGTTTTAATATGTCCCTAGTGTCTCTCAAAAAAATTTAGGGTCCACTTATTTAAGAAAGATTTCCCAATTGAGCCCATTTTGTACAATTTGTCAATGCCGATCAAAATTGCTAAGGTTTTTGGTTTACTTTAAAAATTAATTCTAACATCAAAACCTCATTATTTCAAATCAATATTCATCCCCCATGTCAAGTATGCCTTATGTGAATTTCCTATGGTGTCGAATTAATTTTCATGAATTTTTAGAGTTTATTCCGAATTTATTCCTCGTATTAGGCTCATTTTCTCGGTTTTGTGTAAACCCTGAGTTTCACTAACGTTTTCACTTCTAACACCTTATTTTCACTTTCTAATCATCAAAAACATGTTTTAAATCAAACTTTTTGAAAAATACTTAAAATTGCATCCTTACCTCGAAATACGTGCCTCAAGCTTCGTGCTACTATCCCTGACGTCTCAATCATTCTAGGCCATACGTGAACATTTACATGAATCTTAGACTTCTAAGTTTAACTTAGAATGAATAGTAATATAGGAAAATTCAGGTTTCAAATTCCTCTCCACCTTTTAGGAATTTGGTCCGCCATATTCAATCAGGTTCGTCGAATAAATGTGGGTACTTCTTTTTCATCAAGCTCTCTAGTTTCCAAGTTGCTTTTATCGAGTAGTGCTTCTAGAGAACCTTTACCAATGGAATTCTCTTCGTCCAAAGTACCATTTTCTTTCTTGTCAAGGATTCAGATAGATTATTCTACATAGTTCATGTCTCATTGAATGTCTAAAGCTTCATACTCGATGAAGTTGGAGGGATATAAATTATACTTCCTCAACATGGAGATGTGGAAGACATTATGAATCCCAAAAAGCTGTGGGGGCAAAGCTGACCATTAGGCAACATCTCTCATTCTCTCTAATACCTCAAACAGACCAATAAAACAAGGACTCAACTTTCCCTTTTTTTTCTTGAAGCGCTTGATACCCTTACTTAGAGACACCTTAAGAAATACAAAATTCCCAGCCTGAAACTCAAGTGGCTATCTACGCACATCAGCGTCACTCTTCTATCAACTCTGAGCAGCCCGTAATCTATCATAAATAATCTGTATGCCCTTAACTGTCTGCTCAATAAGATCGGGAGCAAATACTTTCCTGTCACCAACTTCTTTCTAACCTATCGGGGATGTACACCTTCTGCTATATAGAGCCTCATAACGTGCCATACCGACACTAGCATGACAACTATTGTTATAGCCAAACTCAGCAAGGAGTAGGTGATCATCCTATAAACCCTTAAAGTCCAATGTACACGCCCTTAACATATCATCCAAGGTCTGAATAGTCCGCTTGTGGAGGATGATAGGTGATACTCAAATTCAACTGAAATCCCATGGCTTCTTGAAAATGGGTTCAAAACCTGGAGGTGAACTTGGAATCTCTGTCAGACGTAATACTCATGGGGCCCCCATGCAATCGAGCTACCTCTTTGACATATAACTCTACCAAGGCACTCAAGGAATTCGCACTCTTGATGCCAAGGAAGTAGACACTCTTCGTCAACTTCTACGCAAGGTGTATTCCAACTCATTGTCAATTCATAACTTATCTTTTCATTATTAAACTCCTCATATTTGATTATACTTGTAGGACCCTTAAGTTTCTATGTAATGTATATGATTAATTGATGTACGGACAAGTTATATTACATATGAATTACAAGAAATGAATGTTTTGAAGTTCTAAGTGTGAATGTGTTGAAGAATGAGTGTTAAATTGATTTAGTATGAGTTTAAATGGAGAATTTGCAGCAAAAAGGGTGCATGATGAAGGCCATATTGATCCCATGCAAGGAGAGATCGATCTCAAGGCTTGAAAAGCACAATATCAAGCATGTTGGAATAGGGAGATCGATCCCTCACTCAAGTAGATCGATCTCTATTACTCTCGGGCTGGAGCAGATCGATCTCCCCTTAAGACCAGTTCAATCTCCTTTGCTCTCTGCTTGAGATAAATTGATCTTGTTCCATTAAGTAGATCGATCTCATTTCATTGAAGCAGATCGATCTCATTCATTCGACAGATGAATCTCATGCCTTCAAAATGTCGTGAAACTGAGGAATTCAAGAGGACCAGATCGATCTCCACCCTATGCAGATCGATCTCATCAAGCCAATTCTATAAATAGGGAGTAGTTGGATCTGTAATTCACGGGAAACAACTTCACTCTTCCATTTTCAATCCAAAGCCTAACTTTCTCACTCCAAAATCATCAAATTTTTGTAAAGATTTAAGGAAAAAAGTCATTAGGGCAAAGTTATTCATTTCAAAGAGAAGAACAACATAGTTTTGAATCAATATCCTATTGGTTGGATTGAAGGAGCAAGAAGTGTTCTTACTTGGAGCAAGAAAGAAATCAAGCTAGGTAAGTTTATAATGCATCAATCTAAGTACATTTGTTTAGTTATTGATTTTGGAGTTGATTGGTGTGTATATTAATGATAGAAACTACCTAGAATGCAATGGAATAAGTATAACCTAGAATGAGTCTTGTATGAGAAATTGTGATATGGATGAATAAATGATAAATGGAGTATGCTAAAGTGTTTATGAGATAATATGTATGATTTTAAGATGTTGAAATGAAGCTACATTGTGGGGATAGTTAAATTTTGAAAATGAGTATATAAGGTGTTTGACAAAATGTCATAGTGAAGTAAATGATGAACTAGAGACACTATAAGCTTAAACATCAATTTAGTATGAATCAATAGACTCCCGTGAGATAAATGGAGCAATCAAAAAGGGATTTTTTTAAGAAATAATGAAGACTATAGGTTGAATCAACTATAGTGAGCGCAAGAGTTGCGTTATATTGAACTAAATTAACGTGAAACGTAATCTCCTGTAGTTCCTAAGAATTCATTGGAGGCGAATTAAACCGCGCAATCAAGCAGCTTTAAGGAAGTGGAATCACACAACGCGATTCCAAGTAAGGGAATTCTATGAGTATATAGATATAACTGCTCGTATTTTGTGGGCATATAAATATAAATTGGGCTTTAAAATTGCTTGGATTTCTATATATGAATAAACGGTTTGTGTGAACGGTTACGGATAAGGATGATTTAGCTTTTGAAGTAGATTCTATAAAAAATGGGATTGTAAGGCTAATAATTACATAAATCACATGTTTTAGTGTTTTACGAAAACACATTGCTTTGGTTTAAGCAAAATGACGGATAGGCTGGCTAGTGATTTCCTGATTTTGGTGAAAAGCATGAATGAGGTGCTAACCATTGTCTTAAGAATGTTTTGTTGAAATAAATCTGCCTATTGTGTTTGTGAGTTAAAATCGTGCAGGAGCCTCGCTCGCTCTAGATTTTAGTGTTTTAACATGTATGAAATGTGTTGGAGCTTAGCTCGCACCTTGACCTGAACTGTGATGATATTTTATAAACCATACTGGAGCTTCTGCTCGTACATTGACTTTCTTATGCATATAACCATATTGGAGCTATGCTCGTATGTGATTTCTTTATTATTTTATGCATAAAACTGTACTAGAGCATTGCTCATACGAAGAGATTTATTAATAATGCATGAATTGTGCTAGAACTTAGCTCGTACAGGTTTTCACACTATGGTATGTATGATGTCGTGGAAATGGTAAGCTTCTCAAGCCCTATATCCTTCAGCCCGACAGGGTGGGGAGGTTCTATTCTGTAGGGAGGCTCTCTTACGGTAAGATCCTTAAGCTAACATCTTTTAGCCCGTTGGGGTGGGGAGGCTCTCTTACAAGATGAAAAGCTCCCACGTGCACTTGAGACTATATAGGTTACACATGGCATGGGGTAGATAAGACCAACAGTTGGCACCCCCAACCATGATATGGGTCCGCAGAGTACGTTGTACCATGTATATCACATGGAGTACATTGTATCGCATGGTCATGATGCTGATTTAAAAAGTCTGGCGAAGAACTAACCCACCTTCATTCCAGCATGATACCCCGCACACCGAGATCCGTGTGGTCTGGGATGATTATGACATAGTTGACCAACATAGTCTTTGAGATATAGTGACCGACTGTCTCACATAATATTACATAGTACCACATGATTTTATACACTGAGCGTGATTGTGTTGTCCAAGGCAGACTCGAGGGAGGGGTCGAGCCTTGTGGGATTTGTTTAAAGAAATGATATTTCTACTTGTGATGAGATTTGATGTGTTTTGAGAAAAAGATGAATCCCGAGGGATATTTTGTATTGAGTTTCAAACTTGTGATGAGTTTTAATGATAATGAACATGAGAGGCATTACATGTTGATTTTACCATATTTTACATGCATATTTCCTTGTTTTTAGTACATGATATATGCATATATATGCGACATAGTTTTATTTCCTCATGCTCCCACTATAAAGGATTAATGCCATGACATTATCAGCATGTAGAGAGTGTAGTTATCTACCGTGCTTGCGTTATTACCTTACTGAGCATGTGATTGCTCATCTCTCTACTTTCCCCCTCTACATAGCATACACAGTAGCCTTGTTAAGGACTGAGGCATTACATTTTGGACATCCGCTACACTCCATCGCCAAGAGGTGTACATACATGGATTCTTTTTGTATCTAAACATGTAAATGCACAGTAATCATTTTTAATTGTGATATGGGGATGTAAATGTTAGAAAACATGTCATGTTTTAACTTATGACTTAACTTCAATGTATGACATTGTTTTTGATTAACTGGAAATGAATGAGAGATGATGATTAACATTGACTCACAGCCCAACTGTGTAGTGGCAAGAATGTTCGCGGCCGGATAAGGGAAAGTTTAATACAAAAAATTTGTAATGATTTTTAGAAGAATTGGATAAAAAAGGGTTGTGACAGATTAGTATCAGAGCTGAGTTGGTCTGATGTGAGTCAGTGTTAATAAGAATGAAAGTTACATCCCCATATTACTGTGCTTTTATTTAGATATAACTGTGTATACCGAGATGGAATGAGATTAATAAGTGATTATGAATACAGGAAGTTAGACGCTATGCCTGTTACACGCCAAGGTAGAGGGGCAGGTGCACATGCTAGAGGCCGTAGAGGTAGGCCATAGAGCCGTGCTGAGCCACGAGTGACTAGGGTCCACAGGACCTTGTGGAGAGATCAGGGGATACAAAGGCACACTTCGCTAGGATAGAGTGGAGTATCGATAGCCTGTGGAGATAATCACAGAGGCATTGGGTGTCGATGATAGACAAGATCTCGTAGGGCAGCTTGCTACTACTGGACAGGCAGTTACAGAGGCAGAGAGACCTCAGACTATAGAGACTGTTACACCTCTAGTTCAGGATACCGCTTCTCACATCGCTTCACAGCCAAGCAAGAGTGACCTGGGTTATGACTGCGAACTGGGTAGGTTGAGGCAATTCCAGAAGTTGAAACCTCTAGTGTTTAGAAAGGCAAAGGACTCAGTTATTACTAAGGACTAGGTGTATGAGATGGAGAAATTATACAGCTTCTTCAGATGTACATCAGCTGAAAAAATAGCCTTTGCAATATTTATGCTGAATGGCGAGGTAGAACACTAGTGGAGGTCCACTAAAGCTATTTTGAGAGCCCGACACTCCGAGATCACATAAGAGATACTCTTAGAGGCCTTTAGGAGGCAATATATTCTGACCACCGCAGAGAGTAAATTGTGGATGGAGTTCATTAACATGGTTCAGAGGAACCGTTCTGTGGATGAGTATAAATCGAGATTCATGTCTTTAGGGAGATACAACCCGGATACGATGAGCAGTGAGACTCGAAAGGTCCAGAAGTTCATGGATGGATTAATATTGGCCATCCGGACTAAGTTACCTCCTTTTGACATTCATACTTATGAGGAGGCTGTACATAGGGCACAGTTGTGTTAGCAGGACTTTGAGCGGAATGCCTCTGAGCTTAGGAAGATTAGTGTCAAAAGAGATAGAGATCGAAAGAGATCCGGGATTGATAGAGTGGTCAAAAGAGGATGCCAAAGATTATTTGAGAAGAGACCTAAGATTGAGGAGGTGCAAGAGAGAGCTTCTAGACCTCCCGTATACCCAGCTTTGACTACACCAAGGGGTATGGTTATTGGAGGACCACGGCTTATTACTAATCAGTATAGGACTTGTGGCAGATTTCATGGTACTAAGCCTTGTCAGACGCCCCTTGTTACATGTTTAGATATGGGAATCCAGGGCATATCACGAGGTATTATCCTGAGATGATGGTGACTGCCCGACAGAAGGGCACAGAGTTAGAGAGAGCTCCAGTTGAGACAACTACTCTGATGAGGAGGGCTACAGTTGAGGAAAAAGGGAAACAGGCGATGGGTGCTAGTAGAGGGCGAGTGCACACATTGGACCAGGACACAGCAGATGCATCGATAGATATGATTAAAGGTACCGTCCTAATTTGTGATTTAGAAGTATTTGTATTATTTGATCTTGGTGCCACGCATTCCTTTATATCGCCTTCCGTTGCATAAAAATTTTTGAAGCATATGAAACCCATACTGTTAGATAAGATGATGATGATATCTACCCCTATGAATGATAGTCAGTTGATTGAGCATGTATATTGGAATTGTAAGTTGAGGGTAGGGGAAAAATGATGGCAGTCGATTTAATTTTACTGAGCATGAATGATTTGATGTAATCGTAGGAATGGATTCGTTGGCTACAAATCATGTTATTATGGATTGTCATGTTAAAACATTAATGTTTCCACAGATAGATAATTTTGTTGTAAGCTTTGTTGAAAAGAAATAAAGAACATCATTATTGTAAATAAAAAGAGTATAATTTTAATCATCATATTTGAGAGATGAATTTATTTGTTATTTATGAATGTTAATGTAATGACTTGTGTTGCTAACGGTGGAAAGGATAATGTGAAGGGTTTATTGCATACGTGGTTAACATAGATAAGGCACACCTGGAATTGAGAGACATTCCAATAGTGGCAGAATTCCCTGATGTCTTTTTGGACAAATTACCAGGACTTCCACCTGATAAGGAAATGGAGTTTTGTATAGAGTTAGTGCCTGGTACAGAGCTGATATTGAAACCATCATATAGAATGGCTCCAATTGAGTTAAAAGAGCTAAAGAAGCAATTGCAAGAGTTGCTAGAGAAGGGGTTTATTAGACCGAGTGTCTCGCCTTAGGGAGCTCCGATTTTGTTTGTAAGGAAGAAGGATGGAAGCCTCCGACTATGTATAGATTACTGGTTGTTGAATAAGGCCACCATTAAGAGCAAGTACCCCCTTCCATGTATAGATGATTTGTTGGATCAGCTTCGGGGAGTACATGTCTTTTCTAAGATAGATCTACGATTTGGGTACATCTGTTGAAGATACGGAATGGAGATGTACCCTAAATAGCATTTCGTACCCGTTATGGCCACTACGAGTTTTTGGTTATGCCATTCGGATTGACGAATGCCCCCGCAACATTTATGGCGTTGATGAATGATGTATTTAAGTCGTACCTGGACCAGTTTGTGATTGTGTTTATTGATGATATTTTGGTTTATTCCAAGTCCAGGGAAGATTATGAGTAGCATTTATGGATAGTTCTGCAGACCCTCTGAGAGAAAGAGTTATATACCAAACTCAGTAAGTGTCACTTTTGGTTAGAGCAGATTTCATTTTTGGGCCTTGTTGTGTCGAATGATAGGCTATCAGTGGATCCATCCAAGATTGAGGCTGTTGTACAATAGGAATAGCCCAAGATAGTTACTGCATCAGAAGTTTTTTGGGATTGGCAAGTTATTATCGGAGATTTGTAAAGGGTTTCTCTAGACTAGTTCCTCCATTGACGTGCCTCACGCGAAAAGATGTTAAGTTTGTGTGGGATGAGGCATGTGAAAGGAGCTTTTAGGAGTTTAAACGTCGGTTGACCATTGCTCCAATTCTCACCATTCCTATCAGCTTAGGAGGTTTCTCTGTGTATACAGATGCATCACAATAGGGATTGGGCTCTGTACTTATTAATGATGGGAGGGTAGTTGCCTATGGATCCAGACAATTGAAGGATCACAAGAGGAATTATCTAACACATGATTTAGAGTTAGCGACCGTAGTATTTGCATTGAAGGTATGGCACTACTATCTTTATGGTGAGAAATTTTAGGTTTATACAGATCATAAGAACCTTAAGTACCTGTTGTCGCAGAAAGAGTTGAACATGAGAGAGAGAACATAGCTCAAACTCCTCAAAGATTATGATTGTGAGATCATGTACCATCCGGGTAAGACAAATATAGTTGCTGATGCCTTGAGTAGGAAGAACTTCGGGTTGGTGTCTTATATGATCGTTCGGGAACATAAGTTGTTGGAGCAATTTTTGAACCTCAGTTTGGATGTAACCTCACCTGGTACAGAGAGATTGGATATTATAGCTAGTTTGAGATTAGAGCCAGAGTTGATTTGCCCTATTCAACAGGCTCAGCAGGGCGATCGACAGTGTATCGATTGGTGGAGTCGGATACAGGTAGGTGTGGGTACTAATTTTGAGCTGAGTACAGATGGATTATTGAGATTCAGGGGTAGAGTATGTGTTCCTGATGATTCTAAGATCAGGAGATTGATTGTAAGACCCTTAAATTCATAAGTACATACATGTATATGCTATGTGAGGCATAAAAGATGTAAAGTCCATAAATTCAATATACACACTTTTAATATGAGTTTGTGATGTACGTACAAATTTCATTATATATGAATAAGAAGAAATGGACTTTTGTATGTGAGGAATGAGAATATATGGAATTTTGGGTAGTGTGGTAAAATGGAAGGAAGTTTGCATGAGTACATGAATCTTTATACTTCCATTTAGTGTTGTATTGTATACCTTTGGTTATACAATGAATGCACACAAGTTTCAATGTATACAAAGTATGAATGGATGTCATTTTCAAGACTTAAAGGTGATTGGATGAGAAAATGACTATGGCAGCAAAATGTATGAAGTTTGGTATAAGTTACTGCAGAAAATTGTAGGAAAATGTGGAAAATATAAATGATAGATCAATCTCATCTTGGAATAGATCGATCTCCTTAAGGTTAATGTATTGTTCAGATCGATCTCATGCCTGGGAGCAGATCGATCTCATTAAGTTTGAAAGGTTGGTTTCGAGAGAAAAAAGTGCAGGGCAGATCGATCTCATAAAGACAATTCTATAAATACTGGACTTCTGCACTTCAGTTTGCACGAGAGAAACTATTCCATTCAAAAGCAAGAGTGTAACCTAACATTTCTAAGCTAGAAAACTTCAGTTTGTGATCAGTTTGAGTGAGATATAGTTGAGCAAAGTTGTTCTTGGCAAAGAGGAGAACAACATACTTGGAAACAAGAGATTGAAATCAAGGATTTCAAGAGCAAGGAGGATTTGTACCAATTTGGAGAAAATGGAAGGAAATCTCATATAGGTAAGATTTAATGCACCAAGTTGATATGTGTTAAACTAGGTGTGTTGAGGAGTTTATTCGTATATATATGAATTGTTGAAAATGAGAGAATCATGAAAATGAGCATGATCTAGTTTCGGCATGAAACTGAGAAAATGATGAGGAAATGATATTAACATGGAAGTAATGATTGAATATGCATGTAGGGAAGATTATAAGTTAATCTTATGAAATGCATAAATTAGAAATAAGGAGTAATAAATATAACTATATGAAAAATGTGGTATAATACCATGTTGGGAGAGAAAATCATGAAAATGATGTCCTAAGTTGAGATTTGACAACTGAAATGAGTATATTACGATGTACTAACGCGAATAACTATAACAGCTTTGGAGAATCACATTGGAAGCTGATCGGACTGCAAGAGTGAGCAGAACCGAGGAAGAGAGGTCACTTAACGTGATCCGAGGTAAGGGAATTTCGTGAGTAGCTAGAGATGGCTACACGTTTTTTGAATAGCATTTTGATAATATATGCTATATGAATTCCCATGAATAGGCATGATGTTATGATAGAGATAATGAGGATAAGTGTGTTTTATCCAAAACTAGGGTGAAAATACCTTAAAAGCCTATTGTGTCTAAGATTCATGAGTTTGCTTGATAGCATGGCAATTGTTTTCATTTATATGAGAAAACATGCACATTTGAGTGCTTATTTGATTTTAATAGCCATCTATCAGGTTTTGTGTGAAAACCATAAGTGCTAGAGAATACTCGCACTATATTTTAAGATATGCATCACATAGTACCTGGTATTTACTCGTACTAGATTTTAAATGCGATTTATGCATGTTAGAGTACTGGGAGCATTGCTCGTACTCAGATTGTGATTGATGCATTATAGAGTATTGGGAGCTATGCTCATACTCATGTTTTTATATAACCTAATGTTGGGAGCATTTCTCACACTAGAGATTGTGATATTGTGATATGGTCGTGTTGGGATTTTTACTCACACGTACCAGTTTTGAAAAGAGCATGAAACAGTCGTGTTAGGAGACTGCGCTGACTGTATGTCGCACTGATATATATGCTCACACATACATTATTTTGGCATATGGCAGAGGGCTATCGAAATAACCCGTAGGTGTGAGAACTAAGACTCATGGCGAGCATCCTAACTATGAGGTAGACCCGTAGTATGTGGACTAAGACTCATGGCGAGCATCCCGTCTACGAGGCATATCCAAGGTATGTGGACTAAGACTCATGGTGGGCATCCCACCTTGAGATAGGGTCCATAGAGTACTATGTACCGTGAGTACACGATGAGAGTGAGTTGTGAGTTGACGGCTAGGATTTGACCCACCTCCTGCTACAGCAATTGTGAGACCCCACACATCGAGTACTATGTAGCCTGGGATGACAAAAAATATGTTATGATCATACACTCGAAACATGTAGTCGCCTATCTCCTTTCGTGCTAATTGAATTTCTTGAATAAATGACCACATAGTTTTATGATATAAGCATGTGAGTTTGTGAATTGTGAAAAGAGTAACCCAAGGAATGGGTGAGGCCCAGATTTCCATGTTTTTAAACATGATGAATGCCGTATGTTTTGATTTAAATGCATGGCATGATAAATGTGATTTGTATGAAACTACATGTGAAATGTCATGCTTTGTATAAAATGTTATTGCTGTTAAACCAGCATATTACCAGTTTTATACTGATGTTTTGTATCTATATATATATATATATTGCATAACGCTTTGAGAGAAATGCATGCTATAGATGCAGATATGGTAAGGAAACGATTTTGAGGCATAAGCATTATATTTTGTAGATAATGCGGTTATCTACTTACTTGCCTGATTTCATTACTGAGCTGTGAGCTCACCCCCTTATTATTTCCCCTTTTTCAAAGCATCCATAGTAGGTGAACACGGCTGAGGAATGATATTCCCTGATATCCGCTGCAGATCCATCTTGTTAGAGGTATCCACACTTGATATTTTATACTGAACAATGTATAAGCACAGCTATGTAAATTAATATACGGTCGGGATGTATATGTACAGATAAATGTATTAATGTACTAGAGTTTGTATTATAGAAAAGAATATTAAATTCTATATATGTTATGAATGATATTGAATAGGTAACTAATATCGAATCACAGCCCAACATTTGATGTTAGAGATGACAGAAGAAGAGCTAAGTGAAATGAGAAAAATTTGTGGTGTATAAGGTAGGTCGCGTGTGGGGGAAGGGCGTGACAAAATGGTATCAGAACGGTGTTGGTCTGATGTGAATCGATATTAGTAATTAGGATAATATACATCCCCATAGTATTGTGCTTTGTTCAGTTACAAGTGTGTATACAAGAGGGATATCAGACTAATTAATGATTATAAATGTAGGGATTTAGCCATCATGGTTAATACTCGCCATGGTAGAGGGGCTAAAGATGGGGCTCGAGGCGGTAAAGGTAGGCTAGAGACCCTAGATGAGACTATTGGTCAGACTAAGATACCAGAGAGTACCGAA
The DNA here is from genome assembly GCA_033439115.1 of Firmiana major. Classification (NCBI taxonomy): domain Eukaryota; kingdom Viridiplantae; phylum Streptophyta; class Magnoliopsida; order Malvales; family Malvaceae; genus Firmiana; species Firmiana major. The sequence goes on from CM065914.1 coordinate 23,843,531, forward strand.
GCACATTTTGAGAGACTGGAACGTCACCTAAATACCATAGTGGAGATACTGGCACAGATGATGCCAGGAGGATAAGGACAGGATGCAGAGACTACACCTGGAGAGGCAGCTGCACCTGATACACCTACACCCCATCAGTTTCGGTTAATAGTGGATTGGAGTATGGATGTGATTTGGACAGACTCCGACAATTCCAGAAACTTTGACCTCCAACTTTTCATGGGATTAAGGACCCAATTTTGGCATAGGAATGGATAGGAGAGATGGAGAAGTTGTACGGATTCTTTAAGTGTACGACTTCAGAGATGGTCGCATTTGCTGCGTTCCTACTAAAGGGGACTGCAGAGCATTGGTGGAAGTCCACCTGGCTCATATTGAGAGCTCGACATACAGAGATTAGTTGGGAGATATTTTTGGATGCCTTTAAGAGGCAGTTTGTCCCAAATATTGCTCAGGAGAGGCTGTAGGCTGAATTTTTGGGATTGAGTCTGGGGAGTCATTTGGTGGATGAGTATGAGACCAGATTTTTTTCTCTGGAAAGATATGACCTTGACAACATGAGTAGCGAGACTAGGAAGGTCTGCAGGTTTATCGATGGACTGAGACTAATATTGTGGTCTAAACTAGTTCCATTCGACATTTCTACCTACGATGAGGTAGTGCGCAGGGCAAAACTTTATGAATAAGATGATGAGAGAAATGTCTCAGAGTTCAGATCAATTAGAAAAGGTAAAGATGGAGATAGAAAGAGGCCAGTGAGTGATAGTGCTCGAGATTTCAGATATCGAGGAGGGAGAAGACTCTTCGGTAAGAGACCAATGATCGAGGAAGTATAAGAAACGATTGTGAGATTTCCTGCATACCCGGCTATAGCTCTAACTAGAGGAGTTGTGATTTGAGGACAGAGGCCTACCACGAAACAGTACAATAGATGTGGTAGATTCCATTGAGGTAGACCTTGTCTTGTTGCTAGTGGTTTGTGTTACTGATGTGGGAAGCCAGGTCATACGGCTAGAGTGTACCAAGGGGTGATGGACATTGCCCCACAAAAGGGTAAGGAGCTTGATAGACCTCCAGCTGATATGTCTACTCTGAGAAGGAGAGCAACAGTAGAAGGAAAAGGAAAGCAAGTCATGAGGCGAGGGCGAGGGCGAGTGCATGCCTCAGACTAGGGGATAGCCGATGCTTCTTCGGATGTGCTTAGAGGTAACATCCTGATATATGATTTAGAAGCACATGTTTTAATTGATCTCGGTGCCACGCATTCATTTGTATCGCCTTCATTTTCATGTAAAATAGCAAAGCATGTAGAGCGTACACCTTTGAGTAGGATGATGTTGATTAGTACGCCTATGGATAATAGTCAGCTAGTGGAACATGTATTAAATGATTGTAAGCTAAAAGTAGGGGAAAAGGACATGACAGCCAATGCAATACTGTTAAGCATGAGTGATTTTGATGTAATCCTAGGAATGGATTGGTTATCATCAAACCATGTTATTTTAGATTGTTACACTAAGACAGTTATGTTTCCTAACCCTGAAAAATATGTTGTAAAGCTTGATGCAAAGAAATAAAAGTAGTAGTAATGATTTGTAATTGATAATGTACTATGCTGACTAAGAAATGAACATGTTGAAGGTTTTATTACATACGTGGTTGATACGGATAAGGTACATTCGAAGTTGGAAGATATTCCTGTGGTTAGTGAATTCCTAGATGTCTTTCCGAATGAATTGTCAGGGTTACCACTAGATAGAGAGATAGAGTTCTGTATAGACTTGGTGCCTGGTACTAAACCTATATCGAAACCACCATATCGCATGGCTTTAGTTGAGCTAGAGGAGCTTAAGAAACAGTTACAAGAGCTTTTGGACAAGTGTTTTATCAGACCGAGTGTTTCACCGTGGGGAGCACTGATTTTGTTTGTAAAGAGGAAGGATGTAAGCCTCTGATTGTGTATAGATTGTTGAATAAGGCAACCATCAAGAATAGATATCCCCTTCCACGCATTGATCATTAGTTGGATCAGCTTCGAGGAGCGCAGGACTTTTCTAAGATTGATCTAAGGTCTGGGTATCATCAGTTGAGAGTAAAGAGTGGAGATGTACCCAAGACAGCATTTAGGACCCAATATGGCAATTATTTATTTTTAGTTATGCCATTCGGATTGATGAATGCTCCTGCAGCTTTCATAGCTGTGATAAACGATGTGTTCAAGCCATATTTGGATCAATTTGTTATCGTCTCCATAGATGACATCTTGGTATATTCTAAATCTGAGGAAAGGCATGAGAAGTACCTCAAGATTGTGTTGCAGACTCTACGAGAGCAGAAGCTATATGCTAAACTAAATAAGTGTGATTTTTGGTTGTCACATATCTCGTTTTTTAGGACATGTTATGTCAAAGGATGGTGTATCAGTGGATCCATCTAAGATTGAGGCTGTAGTTCAGTGGGAACAGCCGGGGACAGTTACCGAGATCAAGAGTTCTTTGGTTTAGCAAGATATTATCAAAGATTTGTTGAGGGATTTTTGAAGTTAGCTGCTCCATTAACACATCTCACTCGGAAGAGTGTAGCATTCGTATGGAATGAGGATTGTTAGAAGAGTTTTTAGGAGTTGAAGAGTCGATTGACTACTGCTTCGATTCTCACTATCCCTACCAACTCAGGAGGAATTTCAGTGTATACAGATGCATTGCAACAGGGACTGGGCTGTGTATTGATCCAGGATGGGAAGGTAGTTTCTTATGGATCCAGACAGTTGAAGGATCATGAGAAAAACTATCTGACCTATGATTTGGAGTTAACTGCAGTAGTGTTTGCATTGAAGATGTGAGACCCCGTATATGTATAGTTGTAATATGTACATAGGAATGTAAATGGAGTTATACTATGAATACATAAGTGAAGTATATGAAATGTAAGTCCATAAGTTTATGTACACACTTGCAATAAGAGTTATGATTGTACGTACAAGTTACATTATGTATGAATAAGAGGAAATGAACTTAAACATGTGAGGAATGTGAGTAGAATGGATTATGAGTGGTGGGTAAAATGGAAGTAGAATTGCATAAGTTGTGCACTTCCATTTGGTTTATATCGTATACTTTTGGTTATACAAGGATTCCACACAAGTTTCAATAGGTATAAGGTATGAATGGATGTCATTTTCAAGTCTCAAAGATGATTGGATGAGACAATGACCATGGCACCAAATTAAGGATGTTTTGGTATAAGTTTCTGCAGGAAACTGCAGCAAAATCTGGATATTTTGCAGGGCAGATCGATCTCATAGGATGAGAGATCAATCTGAAAGAGCCAGAAAACTCTTATTTGAGCAAAAGAATAGAGCAGATCGAATTCCAATGGGGCCAAATCGATCTCCTAAACATTATGTAATGAAAAGATCGATCCTCAAGCCTACATATCGATCTCCTTAGCTCCCTGTTTGGAGCAGATCGATCTCTAGCTTCAACAGATCGATCTCATGCTTAAAATGTCATGACAAAGAGGGATATAAGGGGACTAGATCAATCTCCTCCTAGTGTAGATTGATCTCCTCAAGCTATTACTATAAAAGGAGTGTTGAAAATCTAAAAATTTTGAGAACAACCATTTCATTCCATTTTCAACCCAAAAACCTAACTTTCTCTCTCTAAAATCAGCCATTTCCAGTAAGATTTGAGGGCAGGCCAATAGACACCAAGTTGTTCATCTTGAGGAAGAGAACAACATAGTTGAAACCCAAAATCCCATTGTTGGTATTGAAGGAGCTAAGGGCGTTGTCATTTGGAGCAAGAAAAGAAATTAGATTTGGTAAGATTCTCACACTCCAACTATGGTACATTATCTATTTAATTGATTTTGGAGTTGTTTGGCATGAGTATGGATGGTTAGAAACTATCTAAAATGCATTGGAATGATTATGACCTAGAAATGGTCTAGTGTGAGAAAGTGGAATGTATGGAGATTAATGAGAAATGGGATGTCTAGAGATGACAATAGTGTTATGGGTATGATTTTAATATGTTGGTGGTGAATAAATTGTAAGATTTACCTAAAAGGAGTAAAATCTGGATTAAGGCATTGGTAAAATGCATAAGTGAATTATATTGAATAGTGCGATCAAATATGGGTTAAAAACATTAACTCAATTGATTTGGATGAATGAATCGAAGCTTTCGAGGATATGTCGAAGCGAGTTGAGCCAAGAGCGTAAGAAGCTAAGAGGAAAAGAGTCACACCAAGTAAATCGAGGTAAGGGAATTGTGTAGACTCTTAGAGATATCTGTGTGCAATTTGGGCGCTTAAATGCTTTAATAGAATGCATGAGATGTTAGGAAATGATGTTGGATGATTCCAGGGTAAAAGTTGGGAGTTTGATAAATTTGCATGAAAACAAAAGCATAATGCTTTGAAAATCATGTTTTATTGCTTTTTAGCAAATGATTTGGTTGGTTGGCTAATATTTGAAATGATTTGCAAATGAGTTGAATTATTTTGGTTTGTTAACCATGCTTTGCAAAGAATTGAGACACCTACATGATTTCGTGAGAATGAAAGCTTGCTAGAGTATGACTCGCACGAGATTTGACGTGTTTTATACACATGAGTGCTAGAGGCATTAGTTTTCACATGGAGTTCATATTGGTTTTGGCATTGTGCTTAGAGCTTAGCTCGCACTAGATGCCCACCTTGCTTGTTGCGTGCTTAGAGCTTCGAGTAGACTGAGTGTCACATCGATTAAATATGCTCGCACGTGAATCGTTTTGACATGATTTATTAGCCGTGTTAGGAGTTTCGGGTAGACAAGAGGTCGTACCGATTAAATAGGCTCACATATGCGTTTTGAGATGTGGCTTGATATGATGTGTTGATTGGGTCCATGGACTATGTTGTACTGTACATGTAGCATGGAGTACATTGTATCGTGTTGAGATGTGATGTGCCATCTTTGGACGAGATCTGCTATGGACCGGCTGGTAGGATTTAACCCACCTCCCGTGTGGAAGCAGATAGTGGTGATATCCCGCACACCTATCCGTGTAGTCGGTATCACAGATATATGCATAGACCTTGAGGTTATTACCTATTATTGAATTGCCTATCTCACATGTCTTTTGTTTTGAGAATAAATCCATGGTTGAAATGATTTGTGGGTCAGGACAGTCCGAGGGATGGGCTGAGACCTGACAAGTGTTGAATTGTTTTGAGATATCGATGTTAATGGTTTTTAAAGTGCACGGATGCATGATGTTTAATGTCATGCTTATTTGAAAAAATGCATGATGGTTAATGCCGTGCTTATTTGAGAAAACGCATGATGGTTAATGCCATGCTTTATTATGAATTATGCATGATGATTTATACCATGCTTTGAGTTAAAATGTGCACTGTATTTTTATAGCATGAATGCTTTACATACCATTAACACAATCATACACTCATGTTTTGAGATAAATGATGAACTAAATGCTTTTGAGCATGGCATCACGATCACGTAGATAGTGCAGTATCTACCTATTTGCATGAGTACCTTACTGAGCGTGTGGTTTGCTTACCCCCTTATTTTCCCCCTCTCTATAGAGATTTGAGTATAGAGTGAGCGTGACTGGAGGCTTGTCCCTTTTGGTAATCCGCTACATCCCATCGCTAAAGGTATACACACTTGGATTGTTTTGTATCTAAACTAGACATAGCACAGTAGCATTTTGTATGTAACTATTGGGGATGTAAAACAATGTAAACGCATGTAACAACTTTGATATATATACGCTTATACAAGTGTTTACTTATGAATAATAAACAAACTGAATTGGTATGGTGGAGTAAGTTAGACATCAACACACAGCCCAACTATTGAGGAAAGTTGTTGTTCACGATTGAGGTAAGGACGAATGATAAACGAGGCATGAAAAGGTAAAAAATTTATAGGTATTTTGGTAAGTTGAGGGTCGTGATAGAAGTTGGTATCAGAGCTTGGGTTGGTCTGACGTGTGTCGTGTCTAAAATACTTAATAAGTTGGAAAATTACATCCCCATATTACTGTGCTTGTTTTGATATAATTGTATGTGTGTCGATGGGTTTACTAAGTAATTGGTTGTGAATGTAGGGAATTGAGTAAATATGCCTAATACCAGTCGTAGTAGAGGGATGAGAGTGCAGGCTCGAGGCCGTACAGGTTAGCCTGGGGGTTGTGTTGAGCCGAAAACACACGAGGCTCAGGATGATGTGGAGGCGGAGGCTGATGTTTCCACAGGGTCCAGAGGAGAGACTCGAGAGTACTGAGGCTCGCTTCGCGAGGATTGAGTGGAGTATTGAGATGATTATGGAGTTGGTCACCCAATCTTTATCTGGAGTTGGTAGTAGATAGAGTCTCGCTACACAGGGTGATGCGGAGAAGGCGGCAGCTCTTGAAGCACGGGCAAGGCCAGCCCTGAAACCTCAGACGACAGATACCCCACCTACACAAGATATGCCTACACCTGTCACTACACCATAGGCTAGTAGAGGCTGGGGTTACGGTTGTGATTTGGATAGACTACGACAATTCCAGAAGTTTGGACCGTCGTCTTTTAGCGGAGTTAAGGACCCAGTAGCTGTTGAGGATTGGATAAGTGAAATCGAGAAGTTGTATGGGTTCTTTAAGTGCACTACCACCGAGATGGTAGCGTTTGTCACTTTTATGCTGAAAGGGATCAGTAAAACATTGGTGGAAGTCCACCAGGCCTATTTTGAGAGCTCAACATACTGAGATCAGTTGGGATATATTTTTGGAAGCCTTCCAGAGACAGTACGTTTTGGATACCACACAGCGATAGATGAAAGTGGCTTTTTTGGGACTGACCCAAGGGAGCAGGACTGTGGATGAGTATGAGATTACTTTTATCTCCCTGGGCAGATATGATCCCAACATGATGAGTAATGAGGTCGAGAAGATCCAGAAATTTATGGATAGATTGAGACCGACCATCAGGTCCAGATTGGTTCCTCTGGATATACCGACCTAAGAGGAGGCAGTGCGCAGGGCGTAATTATGTGAACAAGATGTTGATAGAATTGCCTCAGAGTTTGGAAAGGTTGGTAGGATAGAGATAAGAAAGGACCAATGATGGATAAAGGCTTCAGCTATAAAGGAAGCAAGAGGTTTGTTGGAAAGAGGTCGAGGATTGATGAGATCTGGGAGAGGACAATTAATACTCCCATGTATCCGGCCATTGCTCCAGCTAAGGGAATTGTGATTGGAGGACCACGGCCTATTACGGAACAGTGTGGCAAGTGTGGTAGGTACCATGGAACTCGACCATGCTATAGACCTCAGGTAGTATGCTTCAGATGTGGGAAGCTAGGGCACATAATCAGAGATTGCCCAGAGATGACAAGGAGAGCCCCACAGAAGAGCAAAGAACTAGAGAGAGCTCCAGTTGGTACAGTTGCCCCGAGAAGGATGGCTAAGCTGAGGAAAAGGGGAAGTAACCAGTGGGTGTGAGCAGAGGACGAGTGCACGCAGTGGACCAGGACACTGCGGATCAGTCATCGGATGTGGTAAAAGGTACCATCCAAATCTTTGATTTAGAAGCTTATGTACTATTTGATCCTGGTGCCATGCATTCTTTTGTATCACCATCCCTTGCATGTAAATTGTTGAAGCATGTAAAACCCACACTGCTTGATAAGATGTTATTGATATCTACCCCTATGAATGATAGTCAGTTGACTGAGCATGTATATAGGGATTGTAAGATGAGGATAGGAGGTAAAGAGATGGCAGCTGATTTAATTTTATTAAATATGAGTGATTTTGATGTGATCTTAGGGATGGATTGGTTGGCTGCCAATCATGTTATTATGGATTGTCATGTAAAAACTTTGATGTTTCTAAAGATAGACAATCTTATAGTAAATTTTGTGAAATGAAGTTAAAGAACATGATTATTATAAGTGTGATGAGTACAATCTTGATACATGATGTATGAAAGATAAATTTGTTTATCAATTTTGTGTGTGAATATGATGATTTATATCACTAATGGTGGAAAGAATAATGTGGAAGGTTTATCGCTTATGTGATTGAGACGGATAAGGCACATCCGAAATTGGGAGACATACCAGTGGTTAAGGAGTTTCCAGATGTCTTTTCGGATGAGTTACCAAGGTTACCTCCAGATAGGGAGATGGAGTTTGGTATAGACTTAGCACCTGGTACAGAGCCAATATCCAAGCTTCCGTACAAAATGGCTCAAGTTGAGTTGGAAGAACTAAGGAAACAGCTGCAAGAGTTACTAGAGAAGGGGTTCATCAGACCAAGCATCTCACCTTGGAGAGCACCGGTTCTACTTGTAAGGAAGAAGGATGAAAGCCTTCGACTGTGTATAGATTACCGGTTGCTGAATAAGGCCACCATCAAGAATAAGTATCCTCTTCCACGCATCGATGACTTGTTGGATCAGCTTAAGGGAGCGCATGTCTTTTCCAAGATAGATCTGAGATCAAGGTACCATCAGTTAAAGATACAAGGTGGAGATGTACCCAATACAGCTTTTCGCACCCGGTATAGACATTGTGAGTTTATAGTTATGCCATTCGGGTTGACGAATGCTCCCGCAGCTTTTATGTCGTTAATGAATGAGGTATTCCACTAGTATTTGGATCGATTTGTGATCGTGTTTATTGATGATATACTGGTGTACTCAAGATCTAGAGAGAAGCATGAGAGGTATCCAAGGATAGTACCACAGACCCTCAGAGAGAAGAAGTTGTACATTAAACTCAGTAAGTGCGACCTTTGGTTGGAACAGATCTCTTTTCTGGGTCACATAGTGTCGAAGGATGGAGTTTCAATGGATCCATCAAAGATTGAGGCAGTGACACAGTGGTAGAGACCCCAGATAGTGACAGAGATAAGAAGTTTCCTGGGTTTAGCTGGGTATTATCGAAGGTTTGTAGAGGGATTTTCGAGGTTAGCTGCTCCTCTGACATATCTCACAAGGAAAAATGTTGAATTTTTGTGGGACAATAAGTGTGAGGAAAGTTTTGAGGAGTTGAAGAGGAGGTTAACTACAGCTCTGATACTCACTATTCCTACCAGCTCAGGAGGTTTCTCGGTGTATACAGATGCTTCACACCTAGGACTAGGCTGTGTATTGATGTAGGATGGGAAGGTAGTAGCCTATGGATCAAGGCAGTTAAAGGATCATAAGAGGAACTACTCGACCCATGACTTGGAGTTGGCAACGGTGGTGTTTGCGCTGAAGATATGGCGTCACTACCTCTATGGTGAGAGATTTCAGATTTATACAGATCATAAGAGCCTTAAGTACCTGTTCTCGCAGAAAGAGTTAAACATGAGACAGAGGAGATGGCTCGAGCTATTAAAGGATTATGATTGTGAGATCCTGTACCACCCTGGTAAAGCAAATGTGGTTGTTGATGCATTGAGTAGAAAGCATCTTGGGATGGCATCATTTATGATGGTCAGGGAACACAAGCTGTTGGAATAGTTCACGAGCCTCAGTTTGGATGTGACCCCGCCTAGTTCTGATGGTGGATTTATGATAGCTAGCTTGTAGTTGGAACCAAATCTGGTAGATCGAATCCGACAGGCTCAGTGAGTTGATCAGCGGTGCACTGATATTGTCGGGCAGATACAGAGGGGTATAGAGATGGACTTTGAGTTGAGTTCAGATGGATTGTTGAGGTTCAGAGGTAGGATATGTGTTCCTGATGATGTAGAGATCAGAAGGATGATCTTGACAGAGGCTCACTCAACAAGGTATACAATACATCCAGGGGGTACTAAGATGTATCAAAACCTTCGAAAGGTTTATTGGTGGTCTGGGATGAAAAAGCACATTGCTAAATATGTTGCTAAGTGTCTCGTTTATCAGCAAGTGAAGGTAAAGCATTAGAAGCCTGCAGGGTTATTGCAGCCTCCACCGATACTGATATGGAAGTAGGAGCACGTCACCATGAATTTTGTGATGGGATTGCCGAGGACCCGGAGAGGTCATGATGCCATATGGGTGATTATGGATCGGTTGACGAAATCAGCCCATTTCTAGCTATGAGAGCTACCGATACTCAGAGCCAGTTAGCGAACCTATATGTGCGCGAGATAGTGAGGTTACATGGAATTCCAGTGAGCGTTGTTTCTGATAGGGATGCCCGCTTCACTTCCCACTTCTGGGAACATTTTCAGGAAGTGATGGGGACCCAGTTGAGTTTTAGCATCGCGTTTCATCCTCAGACAGATGGTCAGTCAGAGAGGACTATACAGACCCTAGAGGATATGTTGCGAGTGTGTGCATTGGATTTTAGAGGCTCCTAAGATGACCATTTGCCACTCGTAGAGTTCGCCTATAATAACAGTTTTCATGCGAGTATCGGGATGGCACCATATGAGGCATTGTATGGGCGTAGATGCCGTTCCCCTATTGGATGGGAAGAGGTTGGTGACAGACAGATCTTTTCTCTTGACTTAGTTAGACAAGCCTCTAAGGACGTCCAGCTGATATGTGAGAGATTACGGACCGCTCAGAACAGGCAAAAGAGTTATGCTGACAAGAGACGGAGACCACTAGAGTTTGATATGGGTGAGTCAGTGTTCTTGAAAGTTTCTCCTTCGAAGGGAATTATGAGATTTGGGAAGAAGGGAAAGTTGAGCCCTCGATATATAGGGCCATTTGAGATACTTGATAGAGTGGGAGATAAGGCGTATAGATTGGCATTGTCACCAGAGTTAGCAAGTGTGCATAACGTCTTCCACGTATCCATGTTGAGGAAGTATCACCCGGACCCAGCACATGTGATAAGATATAAGCCTTTGGAGCTCAATGAAGGTATGACCTATGCTGAGAAGCCGGTTCGGATATTAGACAGGAAAGAGAAAGTGTTGAGGACAAAGACAATTCCCTTAGTGAAAGTACTTTGGCAACATCACACTGTGGAAGAGGCCACATGGGAATTGGAGAGTTTGATGCGGGAGAAGTATCCCAAGTTGTTCATAGAATGATTGGTTCCAATTTGGAGGACCAAATTTTCTAAGTGGGGGAGAATGTGAGACCCAGTATATGTATAATTGTAATATGTACATAGGAATGTAAATAGAGTTATACTATGAATTCATAAGTGAAGTATATGAAATGTAAGTCCATAAGTTTATGTACACACTTGCAATAAGAGTTATGATTGTACATACAAGTTACATTATGTATGAATAAGAGGAAATGGACTTAAACATGTGAGGAATGTGAGTAGAATGGATTATGAGTAGTGTGGTAAAATGGAAGTAGAATTGCATAAGTTGTGCACTTCCATTTGGTTTATATCGTATACTTTTGATTATACAAGGATTCCACACAAGTTTCAATAGGTATTTGGAATGAATGGATGTCATTTTCAAGTATCAAAGATGATTGGATGAGACAATGACCATGGCACCAAATTAAGGATGTTTTGGTATAAGTTTCTGCAGGAAACTGTAGCAAAATATGGAAATTTTACAGGGCAGATCGATCTCATAGGATGAGAGATCAATCTGGAAGAGCTAGAAAACTCTTATTTGAGCAAAGGAATAGGGCAGATCGATCTCCAAGAGGGCCAGATCAATCTCCTAAACATTATATAATGAAAAGGTCGATCCTTAAGCCTACAGATCGATCTCCTTAGCTCTCTGTTTGGAGCAGATCGATCTCTAGCTTCGACAGATCGATCTCATGCTTAAAATGTCATGAAAAATAGGGATTTAAGGGGGCCAGATCGATCTCCTCCTAGTGTAGATCGATCTCCTCAAGCTATTTCTATAACATAAGTGTTGAAAATCTAAAAATTTTGGGAAAAACCATTTCATTCCATTTTCAACCCAAAAACCTAACTTTCTCTCTTAAAACCTAAGATTTGAGGGCAGGCCATTAGACGCTAAGTTGTTCATCTTGAGGAAGAGAACAACATAGTTGGAACCCAAAACCCCATTATTGGTATTGAAGGAGCTAAGGGCATTGTCATTTGGAGCAAGAAGAGAAATCAGATTTGGTAAGATTCTAGCAGTCCAACTATGGTAAGTTGTCTATTTAATTGATTTTGGAGTTGTTTGGCATGAGTATGGACGGTTAGAAACTATCTAAAATGCATTGGAATGATAATGACCTAGAAATGGTCTAGTGTGAGAAAGTGGAATGTATGGAGATTAATGAGAAATGGGATGTCTAGAGATGATAATAGCGTTATGGGTAAGATTTTAAGATGTTGTTGGTGAATTATGTAAGACCCGAAATTATATCGTAATTTCTTATAAAGGATTGAAAATGGTCCCAAATAAATGAAACGGGATTCGGACAGGAGATAAGGATTTAAAATACGAAATGAGTGAGTATTCGTGAAGGGAAGTCGGGTTAAATTAATCCCGAACACATGAAGGGCAAAACGGTCAAAAGACTGAAAGCCGAAATAAATTCGATGAGAAAATTTAATTAAAAATAATGGATTTGAGAATCTTGATCAATATCGAAGAAATAATTAAATTTCGGGTTAAATTGATCAAGATATGAAATTATTGGAATTAATCGAAATTCTGCTCGGGACAATATCCCGAAAATACGAAGAAATTATACCCGAAAAAAGGGTTAAAAATATAATAAATAAATTAAATAAATCTATTTGGAAAAAAAATTAAATTAATTTTTGTAGATATTTTGAATATTTTTACTAAAATATTGAATAAAATATTAATAAAATTAAATAATAAATAAAATTAACTAATTGTAAAAAAAAGCAAAAAAAAGAAAAGAGAAATCTGAAACAATCGGGGAGAGAGAAGAAGAATGGGAAACCGAGGGAGCTGCCCGAGCGTGGCCCGACCGATCCACGGCCACCGGCGACCGACGGCTCCGACGAAGGGTCGAGGAGGAAGAGGAGAGGCCGGCGAAGCCTTGGGCACCGGTGACGCGCGCCAAGGACGCCGGAGAACGCCAAAAAACGGAGGAGAAGGTCGCGGGAAAGAAATGGTCACCGGCGGCGAACAGCGGCGATTCTGGCAGAACTAAGGCCCGATTCTGAAAGCCCAGGCGACGGTGGTTCTTTCTGCACCAGTAGCAGCCAATGAAACGGCGGGAATCACCGGCGACGGCTAAGGGAAGAAATGGGTTCCGACAGTCGAGGGAGAAGAGCCGGACCGGCGACCTTCCGGCGACCTCGATCGAAGCTGAGGCCAGATTCGAGCTGCGGACGACCTTGCGGAGCCACTGGCGATGGAAGCCAGTAGAGAATCGGCCGACAAGGCGGTGAACCGGAGTGAACCGGGGTGAACCGGCGGTCCGAACCAGTCTGAACCGGACTGAATCGGTTCAGCCAAGAAAGAGAAAAAAAGGAGAAAAAGGGAAAAAGAAAAAGGGGAAAAATTGGGGAAAATTTCAGTGATGCAATCGAGCTTCGGGTAAGTTAGTAAGCGGTCGAATTGACCGATTTAAATTTTGAAATATTTAATTTGATAAATAATCGAAAGAAAGTTTACCCGAAAATATATTTAATTGTGTAGCTCGACGATTGGCATCGACCGAGAGCTCGAGACAGCCTCGAATTTTGTACTATCATGGAATCTTGGGTAAGTGACCCTTATTTACGACAATTTACATCGTTATGCGTGATATGAATTTAAATTCCGCATAAATTGAATTAGATTTTAGAAATTTAGATAAATTATCGTAAATAATAAATTTTGCTATTCGAGAGTTAGAATGAGGCTCGAGGAATTGTTAGGGGGCCCAATGAGCCCAATAGGCCTCGATAATGTGAAAATTAAGTGAAAAATGGGCTTAAGGCCGATTAAGGCCCATTAAGCTGTAATCGGGCCCAATAGGGATAAATGGGCCCAATGATTTAAATTAAGCCCAGAAAATAGGAAATACAATTAAGTTGTATGATATCTGACCTGAGGAATAATTATACGTAGTTTCGAGCATTTGATGGGGGAGCAGATCGGACTGCGCGACGTGACATCAGTGGAAAGGTCAGACTCGACAGGAAAATAAGGTAAGGGAATTTTGTAGGTACATAGAGATGCCTATACGTATTTTGAGGGTATTTACAGGGCTTAGAAATTTCTTACAGCATCTAGAAATGAAATAATAATTTTTACGAAAATCGGGGCCTAGGTGAATAAAGAAAAAGATGATTTTGCCCCTGAGAGTAAAAATTTACAAAAAGGGTAGTAAGGCAGATAAATTGCATGATTTCATCTTTTTAATGCGTTATATGAATATATTGCTTTGATTTAAGCAAATATGCACATAGGTTGGCTGTTGATTTTAAGAATTTCACGAAAGGGAATCGGTTTGTACCGGTTACGACTTTAAAAGATGTTTTATCAAGATTGAGCCACCTATCGTATTTACATGAATAAAAAGAGTGCTAGAGTCTTTCTCGCACTCAAGTTTACTGATTTATTCTCATGAAAATCCGTACTGGAGCATTGCTCGTACGAGAAATTTGTTTGTGCACAAAACCGTGCTGGAGCTTCGCTCACACGAGATTTTAGATATTATGATATGCATAGCGTGGTGCTGGAGCTTCGCTCGCACTAGACGTGAGTTGACATGCATATAGTCGTGCGAAAGCCTCTTGTAGACTGTGTGTCACAGAGAGTTGAGATGCTCGCATGTATACTTTGAGACATGTGTTGGTTATCGATATAGTATTGGGGTGCATAAGACCTACGGCAGGCACCCCCAGACTATGATATGGGTCCACGAAGTACGATGTACCGTGTATGTCACACGGAGTACGCTGTACCGTGCAGTCATGATGACTCTATGATGTTACTTGATATTCTGGCGGGTAGGACTTGACCCCACCTCCCGTTACAGTTGTGATACCCCGCACACCGGGATCCGTGTAGCCTGGGATCACAGGGACAAAGTATGGTCATAGTCCTCGATTTTCATACAGTAACCTACATGCCTCACATGATATCATACGGTCTGAATAGACCAGGACGAACCCGAGGGATGGGTAATGTCTCGATTTATGTTCTTAAAAGAGATGTGATTTAATGAATCAAGGTATTCCCGAGAGATGGGTTTGACCTTGATGAAGTTGTTTTATGATGAAACAATGAGTTTTAACGTGATGAGTTTATGATGAAACTAATAAGTTTTAATGTGACGAGCATGAGATGTCATACATAATGGTTTTTCCATGTGTGTTTTATATGTCGATTTCATGATTTCTCTTATATGATATATACATACATGTGGCATCATTTTAGTCATTCCTCATGCTCAAAATATAAAGGATTTTATATCATGACATTATCAGCACGTAGATAGTATAGTTATCTACCTGCTTACATTATTGCCTTACTGAGCACGTTTCGCTCACCCTTTCATTTTTCACCCCACAGGGTATATTCAGTAGAAGAGAACGACAGTAGTCATATCCGCTGCTTCTTATCAAGATCAGGTATACACATTTGTACAATTTTGTATCTGAACATATAGATGCACAGAACTGTATATGGATGTAATATTGAGGATGTATTTAGTTCAAATAAATTGATATGTAAATGAATTATGAAAATGGAATGGTAAATAGGTGAGAGGTGACTAACACCGAATCATAGCCCAACTGTTTAGTAGTGTAACTGTTCACGACGGGTAAGGAAATGAAAAAGCGAAAAATTTACTCTGATTTTTAGGTAATTTGGGTCGTGACAGAGAATGGTATCAGAGCTGAGTTGGCCTGATATGAGTCGGTGTTAGTAGTTAAGTAAAATTACATTCCCATGTACTGTGCATTGTTTAGATACAATTGTGTATATCAAGATGGAACAGCAGCTAAGATTTTAGTTTCGAATGCAAGAATATAATTTTTATAACTAATAGCCGCTATGGTAGAGTGGCGAGTACACATGCTCGAGGCCATAGAGATCGGCCTGAGAATCGAATGAGTCGTCACATGAGACTCAAGATGAGAGTGAAGTGGGGGCTGATGTTGAGCATACTCCACATGGTCCTATAAAGAGACCAAATAGTATTGAGACACGCTCCAAGATGATGGAGTAGAGTGTAGAAAATATTTTAGAGTTGTTTACTCAGTTTATGCAGGTAGTTGAGGATAGGCAGGGTAAAGCCTTAACAGATGCCTCAGACTATAGAGATTTTCACACCCCTCCGGTATATAGCAAAGTAAAGAAACCAATAGTTGCTGAGGACTGGGTGAATGAAATAGCGAAGTTGTATGGATTCTTTCGGTGTATGTCGACTGAGAAAGTAACTTTAAATACGTTTATGTTGGACGGCGAGGCGGGGCATTGGTGGAAGCCCGCTCAACCTATTTGAGGAGTTAGACGTCCAGAGTCGACATGAGAAATATTTCTGGATGTATTCCGATGACAGAATATCCCGGACATTACTTAAGGGGAAATTACAGGTAAAATTTCTTACACCGCCCATAGTCATTGGTTGATTGATGAGTATGAATCTCACTTTATATACCTGGGCAAATATTAACCCGACATTATGGGCAATGAGCGTCGAAAAGCTCAAAAGTTCATGGAAAGGGCTCAAATTGTCGATTAGAGTTCGATTGGCTCACTACTTATGTCGAGGCAGTGCGCAGAATACAGTTACGTGAATAAGATCGAGTGTTGCACGCCTCTGAGATTGGGAAAGGTAGTAAGGGCCGAAATAGAGACAGAAGAGAATAGAAAATGACAGAGATGTCAGAGCGGGAAAGAGACCAGTTGATAAGACATTAGAGCTGATGAGTCACGGGGTAAGATTATTGGTAAGGCCCCAGTGCATCCAATTTAACACTTACAGGGGTATTGTGATTGGAGAACCCCAACCTGTTACAAAGCAGTGTAGCAGTGTAAGCAGTGTAGGATGTATGGTAGATACCACGAAAGTAGGGCCTACACCTACACTTTATTGACTAAAATAGGAGTTAAGTGTGGTAAGACGGACCACTTAATTAATGATTGCTCAGAGTTGGGTGAGACTGCCCTACAGAAGGGCAAAGAGACAGAGAAAACCCTGTTGATATCTCTGCACCAAAAAGGGAGGCCATAGCTGAAAAGAAAAAGGAAAGTAGGCCGTTGGACAAAGGCGAGAGGATGTCTTGGACTAAGACACTATTGATGTTTCATGGATGTGGTGTAAGATACCACACTTGTTATGAATAATGAAGTACATATGTTCATTGATCCCGGTGCCACACATTTATTCATACCGCCTTTATTCACATATAAGTGAGTAAAAAGCATGAATGCATACATCATTGGGCATAATACTGATAAATGAGTACCCCAATAGAGGAGGATTAATTAACGGAATATGGATATAGAAATTTTAAGTTAAAAACAAGGGTGAAAACGTCATTGAAAAGTATACTGTAAGTGTTGACAAGTGACAAAAAGGGGTGCAACAGTTGAAATTAAAGGAGTAAAGGATGGTACTCACGGAATGAATAATGAAAGAGTCTTGTCATGAGGGATATACGAAAGGAGATAATTTTTAAGATAAGATAGATCCTAAATACAAGATGTATTGAAGTAAGAGACATATTCTAGGTAAGGAATACCCTTAATATGCAAAGTAATTGGGATTAAGTGATAAGTAGGGAATATAAATTATAACCAAGGATAAAGATGGATATAACCATAACCAGTCTATTTAAGTCTGAAGGCTAATGAAGGTATTTCAAAATACCTCCCCACCTGAAGACTTAACAGCGTCTAAAAGTATATATATAACCTATAACATGAAATCGATCGTCGTAATAAATACCTTTAGCATTAGGATACCTTTACTAAGATGATAAGAATATTAAAATTTGACAAATCATAAAGGTTAACATAGTAAAATTTAATAAGAGCCGTTAAGATAAGAAAAGGAAATGACACAGGTTAGTACCTAAAAACGTAAGCAATTTTGAAGGATCTAATACGCTTATGCGTAAATAAGTCAAAGATTGGATCGATTTGTAATCATCATTATCGATGATATGTTGGGTGTAGTTAAAGTCTAGGGTAAATTATAAGCAACAATTGGAAAATTGCTTTTACAGATGGTTGCTGCGAGTTCTAAAAAGGGTATACTTTGTTGGCACGTTTAACTAAGAAAATGTGGTCTTTGAATGAGATGATAAATAAGATGATAGATGTGACATGAATTTCGGTGTAGTGAAGTATGAACTGACTACAGTGATTAATTTCACCATACCCAATAGCTTAAGAGGTTCTTAGTGAGTATGGATACCTCAAAATAATGAAGGAGCTGTGTATTGATGTATAATGGGAAGATAGTCAATTATGGAGTCAGACAACTCCTTGATCACGAAATCAACTATCTGACTCATGATTTTAAGTTGGCAGCGATAGTACTTGTACTGAGGATATGGTACTACTAGGTACACGATGAGAAATTTTGGGTATGCACCAATCATAAAGCCCCGAGTATCTGTTTTTCACAGGAAGAGGCGAATATGAGAATACATAGTGGGTTAGAGCTTCTGAGAGATTTTGATTGTGGAAAATTGTAACACCCAGAATAGGCTAATGTAATGGCTGATGCCTCGAGTAGAAAGAGCCTCGGGATGGTACCCCATATGATGGTCAGGGAGCATGATCTGTTAGAGCAGTTGTGAGCCTCAATAGTGATGTGATCCCTTCTGATGATGACAGTGATTGTGTGACAGCTAGCCTGAGACTAGAACCGGATGAGAGTGCCCGGATTTAACAGGCTTAGCGTGATGATCGGCATGGTGTCGATAGTTAGGTCAGATTCAGAAGGGTACAGTGATAGAGTTCACAGAGTGTGATGATGATTTACAGAGGTTCAGATATAGTATAAGTGCTCCCCCAAGACCACAGTTGATGAGATAGTAATATTGTCAGAAGCTTACTCTTCGGGATATACAATGCATACGAAAAGTAATAAGAATATATATGAAATCTCTGAAAAGGGTATTAGTGGTCAGATATGAAAAGAGACATGGTAGAGATTGTGGAAAAGTTCCTAGTATGTCAGCAGAATAAGGTAGAGTATTAAAAGTTTGCAGAGTTATTACAGCCTCTACCTATATCGACAAGGCACGAAAATTAGAGCAAGTCTCCATGAATGTCGTGATGAGTTATAGAGAACCCAGGTGAATTATGAGGCTATTTAGATGATAGTCGATAGAGTGACTAAGTCTACCCACCTTCTGGTTATGAAATCCCCAATTACTCAGAGTGTATATGAGGATTTATGTGTAAGGAAGATTGTGGAACATTAAGTAGCGTTCCAGTGAGCATGGTATCATATAGGGATTCCCGCTTCACTTCCCACCTTTGAGAATATTTTTCAGGAAGCTATGGGAACCCGACTGAGTATTAGCACAGCTTTCCATCCTCAGACAGATGGTCAGTCAGAGAGGACTGTACAAGTTCTGGAGGATCCGATGAAAGCTTGTGCCCTTGATTTTTATGCTCCTGGGATGATCAGTTATTACAAATCGAATTCGTCAATAGTGACAGTTGCCACTTGGGTATCGAGATAACAAGATATGAGGCAGTGTATAGCTGTAGAGGTTATTCCCCAAATTGGATAAGAAAAAGTGGGTGACAGATAGAATTATTTTCGACTTTAGATAATAAGTCTCTGAGGATGTTTAGTTAAGGATGAGAGATTAAGGACACCTCAGAGCAGATAGAAAAGTATTGGAATTCACCGAGGGTGAATTAGTATGGTTGAAATGTTTCTTGTCCTAAGAGAATAAGGACATAGCGAACTTTTGGAAGAAGGTAAATTGAGTTTCGTTGGATTGAATCTTTTGAGAGATTGGACAAGTGGAATATAAGACCTGTAGGTGGCATTTCCACTTGAATAAGCAGGTACCCACAATGTGTCCCATCTTTTTATGCTTCAGAAATACTATCCAGATCCAGCATAGGTGATAGGATATGAGATCCAACAGTTCAGCTTAATGTAAATATAAGTATATTGAAGAAGTTGATTCGGGCATTAAACAGGAAAGAGAAAGTATCGAGGTTTAAGACGATCTCCCTAATTAAAGTCCTTTGGTAGTGTTACACTCCGAAAAAAGGTCACATGAGAATTAAAGAAGTATGATACGATTAATATACCCGGAGTAGTTTATGGACTCATATGACTTGGTTCTAATTTGGAGGACAAAAATCCTTAAGTGGGGGAGATTATGTAAAACCCGAAATTATATCGTAATTTCTTATAAAGGATTGAAAATGGTCCCAAATAAATGAAACGGGATTCGGACAGGAGATAAGGATTTAAAATACGAAATGAGTGAGTATTCGTGAAGGGAAGTCGGGTGAAATTAATCCCGAACACGTGAAGGGCAAAACGGTCAAAAGACCGAAAGCCGAAATAAATTCGATGAGAAAATTTATTAAAAATAATGGATTTGAGAATCTTGATCAATATCGAAAAAATAATTAAATTTCGGGTTAAATTGATCAAGATATGAAATTATTGGAATTAATCAAAATTTTGCTCGGGACAATATCCCGAAAATACGAAGAAATTATACCTGAAAAAGGGTTAAAAATATAATAAATAAATTAAATAAAATTAAATAAATCTATTTGGAAAAAAAAATTAAAGTAATTTTTGTAGATATTTTGAATATTTTGACTAAAATATTGAATAAAATATTAATAAAATTAAATAATAAATAAAATTAAACTAATTGTAAAAGAAAAAGAAAAAAAAGAAAAGAGAAATCTGAAACAATCGGGGAGAGAGAAGAAGAATGGGAAACCGAGGGAGCTGCCCGCGCGTGGCCCGATCCATCCACGGCCACCGACGACCGACGGCTTCGACGAAGGGTCGAGGAGGAAGAGGAGAGGCCGACGAAGCCTTGGGCACCGGTGACGCGCGCCAAGGACGCCGGAGAACGCCGAAAACGGAGGAGAAGGTCGGGGGAAAGAAATGGTCACCGACGGCGAACGACAGCGATTCGAACGGAACTAAGGCCCGATTCTGAAAGCCCAGGCGACGGCGGTTCTTTCTGCACTTGTAGCAGCCAACGAAACGGCGGGAATTGCCGGCGACAGCCAAGGGAAGAAATGGGTTTCGACGGCCGAGGGAGAAGAGCCGGACCGACGACCTTCCGACGACCTCGACCGAAGCTGAGGCCAGATTCGAGCTGCGGACGACCTTGCGGAGCCACTGGCGACGGAAGCCAACAGAGAACCGGCCGGCAAGACGGTGAACCGGAGTGAACCGGAGTGAACCGGGGTGAACCGGCGGTCCGAACCGGTCTGAATCGGACTGAATCGGTTCAGCCAAGAAAGAGAAAAAAAGGAGAAAAAGGGAAAAAGAAAAAGGGAAAAAATTGGGGAAAATTTCAGTGATGCAATCGAGCTTCGGGTAAGTCGGTAAGCGGTCGAATTGACCGATTTAAATTTTGAAATATTTAATTTGATAAATAATCGACTGAAAGTTTACCCGAAAATATATTTAATTGTGTAGCTCGACGATTGGCATCGACCGAGAGCTCGAGACAGCCTCAAATTTTGTACTATCATGGAATCTCGGGTAAGTGACCCTTATTTACGACAATTTACATCGTTATGCGTGATATGAATTTAAATTCCGCATAAATTGAATTAGATTTTGGAAATTTAGATAAATTGTCGTAAATAATAAATTTAGCTATTCGAGAGTTAGAATGAGGCCCGAGGAATTGTTAGTGGGCCCAATGAGTCCAATAGGCTTCGATAATGTGAAAATTAAGTGAAAAATGGGCTTAAGGCCGATTAAGGCCCATTAAGGTGCAATCGGGCCCAATAGGGATAAATGGGCTCAATGATTTAAATTAAGCCCAGAAAATAGGAAATACAATTAAATTGTATGATATCTGACTTGAGGAATAATTATACGCAGTTCCGGGCATTTGATGGGGGAGCAGATCGGACTGCGCGACGTGACATCAGTGGAAAGGTCAGACTCGACAGGAAAATAAGGTAAAGGAATTTTGTAGGTACATAGAGATGGCTATAGGTATTTTGAGGGTATTTACAGGGCTTAGAAATTTCTTACAGCATCTACAAATGAAATAATAATTTTTACGAAAATCGGGGCTTAGGTGAATAAAGAAAAAGACGATTTTTCCCCTGAGAGTAAAAACTTACAAAAAGGGTAGTAAGGCAGATAAATTGCATGATTTCATGTTTTTAATGCGTTATATGAATATATTGCTTTGATTTAAGCAAATATGCACATAGGTTGGCTATTGATTTTAAGAATTTCATGAAAGGGAACCGGTTTGTACCGGTTACGACTTTAAAAGATGTTTTATCAAGATTGAGCCACCTATCGTATTTACATGAATAAAAAGAGTGCTAGAGTCTTTCTCGCACTCAAGTTTACTGATTTATTCTCATGAAAAGCCGTACTGGAGCATTGCTCGTACAAGAAATTTGTGTGTGCACAAAACCGTGCTGAAGCTTCGCTCGCACGAGATTTTAGATATTATGATATGCATAGCGTGGTGCTGGAGCTTCGCTCGCACTAGACGTGAGTTGACATGTCGTGCGGAAGCCTCCTGTAGACTGTGTGTCACAGAGAGTTGAGATGCTCGCACGTATACTTTGAGACATGGGTTGGTTATCGACATAGTATTGAGGTGGATAAGACCTACGGCAGGCACCCCCAGACTATGATATGGGTCCACGAAGTACGATGTACCGTGTATGTCACACGGAGTACGCTGTACCGTGCAGTCATGATGACTCTATGATGTTACTTGATATTCTGGCGGGTAGGACTTTACCCCACCTCCCATTGCAGTTGTGATACCCCACACACCGGGATCCGTGTAGCCTGGGATCACAGGGACAAAGTATGGTCATAGTCCTCGATTTTCATACAGTAACCTACATGCCTCACATGATATCATACGGTCTGAATAGACCAGGACGAACCCGAGGGATGGGTAATGTCTCGATTTATGTTTTTAAAAGATATGTGTTTAATGAATCAAGGTATTCCCGAGAGATGGGTTTGACCTTGATGAAGTTGTTTTGTGTTGAAACAATGAGTTTTAACGTGATGAGTTTATGATGAAACTAATAAGTTTTAATGTGACGAGCATGAGATGTCATACATGATGGTTTTTCCATGTGTGTTTTATATGTCGATTTCATGATTTCTCTTATATGATATATACATACATGTGGCATCGTTTTAGTCATTCCTCATGCTCAAAATATAAAGGATTTTATATCATGACATTATCAGCACGTAGATAGTATAGTTATCTACCTGCTTACATTATTGCCTTACTGAGCACGTTTCGCTCACCCTTTCATTTTTCACCCCACAGGGTATATTCAGTAGAAGAGAACGACAGTAGTCATATCCGCTGCTTCTTATCAAGATCAGGTATATACATTTGTACAATTTTGTATCTGAATATATAGATGCACAAAAATGTATATGGATGTAATATTGGGGATGTATTTAGTTCAAATAAATTGATATGTAAATGAATTATGAAAATGGAATGGTAAATAGGTGAGAGGTGACTAACATCGAATCATAGCCCAATTGTTTAGTAGTGTAACTGTTCACGACGGGTAAGGAAATGAAAAAGCAAAAAATTTACTCTGATTTTTAGGTAATTTGGGTCGTGACATGAATAAATTGTAAGATTTACCTAAAAGGGGTAAAATGTGGATTAAGGAATTGGTAAAATGCATAAGTGAATTATATTGAATAGTGAGGTCAAATATGTGTTAAAAACATTAACTCAATTGATTTGGATGAATGAATCGTAGCTTCCAATGATACGTCAGAGCGAGTTGAGCCAAGAGCGTGAGAAGCTAAGAGGAAAAGAGTCACACCAAGTAAATCAAGGTAAGGGAATTGTATGGACTCTTAGAGATATCTGTACACAATTTAGGTGCTTAAATGCTTTGATAGAATGCATGAGATGTTAGGAAATGATGTTGGGTGATTGAAGGGTAAAAGTTGGGAGTTTGATAAATTTGCATGAAAACAAAAGCATAATGCTTTGAAAATCATGTTTTATTGCCTTTTAGCAAATGATTTGGTAGGTTGGCTAATATTTGAAATGATTTGTAAAAGAGTTGAATTGTTTTAGTTTGTTAACCATACTTTGCAAAGAATTGAGCCACCTACATGATTTTGTGAGAATGAAAGCGTGCTAGAGTATGACTCGCACGAGATTTGACGTGTTTTATACACATGAGTGCTAAAGGCACTAGTTTTCACATGGAGTTCATATTGGTTTTGGCATTGTGCTTGGAGCTTAGCTCACACTAGATGCCCGCCTTACTTGTTGTCGTGCGTGGAGCTTCGAGTAGACTGGGTGTCACATCGATTAAATAAGCTCGCACGTCCATCGTTTTGACATGATTTATTAGCCGTGTTAAGAGCTTCGGGTAGACAAGAGGTCATACTGATTAAATAGGCTCACACGTGCGTTTTGAGATGTAGCTTGATATGATGTGTTGATTGGGTCCATGGAGTACGTTGTACCGTGCATGTAGCATGGAGTACGTTGTATCATGTTGACATGTGATGTGCCATCTTTGGACGAGATCTGCTATGGACCGACGGGTAGGATTTGACCCACCTCCCGTGTGGAAGCAGATAGTGGTGATATCACGCACACCTGATCCGTGTAGCCAGTATCACAGGTTATGTACATAGACCTTAAGGTTATTACCTATTATCGAATTGCCTATCTCGCATGTCTATTGTTTTAAGAATAAATCCATGGTTGAAATGATTTATGGGTCAGGACAGTCCGAGGGATGGCCTGAGACCTGACAAGTGTTGAATTTTTTTGAGATATCGACGTTAATGATTTTTAAAGTGCACGGATGCATGATGTTTAATGTCATGCTTATTTGAGAAAATGCATGATGGTTAATGCCATGCTTATTTGAGAAAACACATGATGGTTAATGCCATGCTTTATTATGAATTATGCATGATGATTTATACCATGCTTTGAGTTGAAATGTGTACTGGATTTTTATAGCATGAATGATTTACATTTAACACAATCATACACTCATGTTTTGAGATAAATGATGAACTAAATGCTTTTGAGCATGGCATCACGATCACGTAGATAGTGCAGTATCTACCTGTTCGCATGATTACCTTACTGATCGTGTGGTTTGCTCACCCCCTTATTTTCCCCTCTCTACAGAGATTTGAGTATAGAGTGAGCGTGACTGGACGCTTATCCCTTTTGGTAATCTGTTGCATCCCATCGCTAAAGGTATACACACTTGGATTATTTTGTATCTAAACTAGACATAGCACAGTAGCATTTTGTATGTAACTATTGGGGATGTAAAACAATGTAAACACATGTAACAACTCTGATATATATACATTTATACAAGTGTTTACTTATGAATCATATGCAAATTGAATTGGTATGGTGGAGTAAGTTAGACGTCGACACACAGCCCAACTATTGAGGAGAGTTGCTGTTTACGATTGAGGTAAGGACGAATGATAAACGAGGCACGAAAATGTGAAAAATTTATACGTATTTTGGTAAGTTGAGGGTCGTGACAGAAGATATGGCACCACTATTTGTATGGAGAGAAATTCCAGATATTTACCGACCACAAAAGCCTTAAGTTTCTGTTCTCACAGAAAGAACTAAGTATGAAACAGAGAAGATGGCTAGAGCTTCTAAAGGACTGTAATTCTAAGATACTTTATCATCCAGGTAAGGCTAATGTTGTAGCTGATGCATTGAGCAGGAAAAGCCTTGAGATGGTATCGTATATGATGATCCGAGAACATTAGTTGCTAGAGCAGTTTGCTAGCCTCAGTTTGGGAGTCGTTCCTTCTAATATGAATACGAACTGTGTGATTGCTAGTCTACGCTTGGAGCTAGATCTGTTGGACAGGATCAGACAAGCTCAGTAGACTGATCCGTATTGCACTGACATGATTAGTCAGATATAGAAGGATACAGTGGTTGATTTTTAGACAAGTTCTGATGGACTTATGAGGTTTATAGGAATATTATGTGTTCCCAAGGACCCAGAGCTCAGGAGAATGATATTGACAGAAGCTTATTCATCGAGGTATACGCTACATCCGGGGAGTAATAAGATGTATCAGAACCTCCGAAATGTGTACTGATGGTCAGGTATGAAGAGAGATGTGGCACATTTTGTGGCAAGATATCTCGTGTGTTAGCAAGTGAAGGTAGAGCATCCGAAACTTGCAGGGTTGTTGCAGCCTCTACCTATTCAAACATGGAAATGAGAGCAATCACCATGGATTTCGTGATAGGTTAATCGAGGACTCGGAGGAATCACGATGCTATATGGGTGATAGTTGATAAACTGACGCAGTCAGCCCACTTTCTAGCTATGAGAGCTACTGATACACTGAATGCATTGGCAGAACTGTATGCACATGAGGTAGTTAGGTTACACGGTATTCCAGTGAGCATTATTTTGGATAGGGATTCCCGTTTCACTTCCCACTTTTGGGAACATTTTCAGGAAGCTATGGGAACCCAGTTGAGTTTGAGCACCGCTTATCATCCTTAGACAGATGGTCAATCAGAGAGGACTATATAGACTCTGGAAGATATGTTGAGAGCGTGTGTGCTGGATTTTAGAGGCTCCTGGGATGATCATTTGCTACTAGCCGAATTCGCCTACAACAACAGTTATTATGCTAGTATCGAGATGGCACCGTCTGAGGCTTTGTATGGTTATAGATGTCGTTCCCCTACCGATTGGGAAGAAGTGGGTGACAAAAAGATTTTTGCTCCTGATTTGGTTACACAAGCCTTTGAGGATGTCCAATTGATAGTTGAGAGATTTAGGATAGCTCAGAGTAGACAGAAAAGCTATGCTGACAAGAGATGGAGACCACTTGAATTCGTAATTGGTGATTTAGTATTTCTGAAGGTTTCTCCTTCCAAGGGTATAGCGAGATTTAGGAAGAGAGGTAAGTTGAGTCCTCGCTACATTGGACCCTTCGAGATACTAGATAGAGTAGGAGATATGGCATATAGATTGGCTTTGCCACTGGATTTATTGGGAGTGCATAATGTTTTACACATTTCAATGTTGAGAAAGTATCATCAAGATCTAACTCATGTGATTCGGTATGAGCCATTGGAGCTCAAAGATGATTTGACGTATGTAGAGAAACCGATAAGGATACTGGATAGAAAGGAGAAAGCCTTGAGGAATAAGACCATCGGGTTAGTGAAGATTCTCTAGCAGTATCACATTTCAAAGGAAGCTACTTAGGAGATAGAAAGTCTGATGCGAGAGAAATATCCCGTTTGTTTGTAGAGTAACTTGGTTCCAATTTGGAGGACCAAATTCTTTTAAGGAGGGGAGGATTATAAGACCCTTAAATTTATAAGTACATACATGTATATGCTATGTGAGGCATAAAAGATGTAAATTCCATAAATTCAACGTACACACTTTTAATATTAGTTTGTAATGTAC
Source organism: Firmiana major (assembly GCA_033439115.1). NCBI lineage: Eukaryota > Viridiplantae > Streptophyta > Magnoliopsida > Malvales > Malvaceae > Firmiana > Firmiana major. Next base: position 23,871,034 of record CM065914.1, read on the forward strand.
GTACAAGTTTCATTATATATGAATAACAAGAAATGGACTTTTGTATGGGAGGAATGAGAATATATGGAATTTTGGGTAGTGTGGTAAAATGGAAGGAAGTTTGCATGAGTACATGAATCTTTATACTTCCATTTGGTGTTGTATTGTATACCTTTGGTTATACAATGAATGTACACAAGTTTTAATGTATACAAAGTATGAGTGGATGTCATTTTCAAGCCTTAAAGGTGATTGGATGAGAAAATGACTATGGCAGCAAAATGTATGAAGTTTGATGTAAGTTACTACAAAAAACTGCAGTAAAATCTGGAAAATATGAATGATAGATCGATCTCACCTTGGAGCAGATCGATCTTCTTAAAGTTCTGTGTTGTTCAGATCGATCTCATGCTTGGGAGCAGATCGATCTCATTAAGTTTGAAAGGTCGATTTCAAGAGGAAAAAGTGCAGGGCAGATCGATCTCATTTAAGAGCAGATCGATCTCATAGAGACAATTATTTAAATACTGGACTTCTGCACTTCAGTTTGCACAAGAGAAACTATTCCATTCAAAAGCAAAAGTGTAACCTAACATTTCTAAGCTAGAAAACTTCATTTTGTGATCAGTTTGAGTGAGATATAGTTGAGCAAAGTTGTTCTTGGCAAAAAGGAGAACAACATGGAAACAAGAGAATGAAATCAAAGATTTCAACAGCAAGGAGGATTTGTACCAATTTGGAGAAAAAAAGAAGGAAATCTCATATAAGTAAGATTTAATGCACCAAGTTGATATGTGTTAAACTAGGTGATTATTGGTATATATATTAATTGTTGGAAATGAAAAAATCATGAAAAATGAGCATGACCTAGTTTTGACATGAAAGTGGGAAAATGATAAGGAAGTATATTAACATGGATGTAATGATAGAATATGCATGTAGGGAAGATTATAAGTTAATCTTATGAAATGTATAAATTGGAAATAAAGAGTAATAAATATAACTATATGACAAATGTGGTATAATACCATGTTGGGAGAAAATCATGAAAATGATGTGCTAAGTTGAGATTTGTCAAATGAAAAGGAGTATATTACGATGTGCTAACGGGAATAACTATAACAGCTTCGAAGAATCACATTGGAAGCTGATCGGACTGCAAGAGTGAGCAGAACCGAGGAAGAGAGTTCACTTCATGTCACGACCCAATTTCATTCTCTTTAACCGAAAATCACTAAAAAATTTTCACGTTTTATTGTTACCTTACCCGGTCGTGAGCTAACTCACCACACACTGTTGGGCTGTGAGTCAATAATAAACACCACATCTCATTCATTCTCAGTTAACTAAAACGATGTCATACATTTGCATTTAATCGTGTACTTATACGAAAACATGTTTTACTGACATCTACATCCCCCATAATCACAACTCAAAGGAATATTGTGCTTTTACATTGTTTAGATACAAAAAGAATCACTGTGTATATACCTCTAAGCGATGGAGATGCAGCGGAATCCAAAATACCACGCCTCAGTCCTCACTGGGCTACTATGCATGCTCTGTAGGGGGAAATAGAGAGGGATGAGCAACCACACGCTCAGTAAGGCAATAATGCAAGCATGGTAGATAACTACTCTATCTACATGCTGATAGTGTTATGCATAAATCGTTTATGGTAGGAGCATGAGGAAGTAAAACTATGCCATATGAGTATACATATATATCATGTATCAAAATCATGTACATTGGCATATAAAACATGGTAAAAACATCATGTATAAATCATCTCATGCTCAATCTCATTTAAATTCATAAAAAGGGCAATTCATTAAGAAACCTCCTTTTTAACCCATGTCATAAAACTCTTTCTCAACACATACAATCACATCACATCAATTCACAATCACAACCTCATTTTCATTTCACAAATCAAATCCACGAGGCTCGACCCCTCTTTCGGGTCTACCTTAAACAATCGCAATCACACTTAGAGATTAAAAATCATGTGGTAGTAAGTAAATCAAGCAAGGAGACAGGTTACTATATCTCAAGTGACTACGTTGGCCAATCATCACATATCATCCCAGACCACATGGATCCCGGTGTGCGGGGTATCATGCTGGTACGAAGGTGGGTTAGTTCTCCGCCAGACTTTCTCAATTCAAGTAACCACCACGCGGTACATCGTACTCCATGTGATATACATGGTACATCGTACTCCGCGGACCCATAACATGGTTGTGGGTGCCTGCCATAGGTCTTATCTACCCCATACCAAGTGTAACCTTTATAGTCTCAAGAGCGCGTGGGAGTAACCTCAATACCAGGTCCTAGCCCCTTATGGCCTTGCTCGCCCCTATTGGGTTCCCTGATTCAGGTCCTAGCCCCTCACCCTCACCCCACTCAAGAGGTCTGTTAGGCCTGTTGGGTTCCCTGAATGGATTATGTCAGGTCCTAGCCCCTCACCCTCACCCCACTCAAGAGGTCTGTCAGGCCTGTTGGGTTCCCTAAGTTAATCCGTATCTCTCACCACGGCCTCATACATACCACAGTGTGAAAATTGGTGTGAGCTATGCTCTAGCGCGAATTCATGCATCAAAACCAATCACTTCGTACGAGCAACGCTCTAGTACGGCATTTATGCATAAAAATATGAAGAAACCACGTACGAGCATAACTCCAGTACGGTTTTATGCATAAGAAAAACCACTCAAATCCAAGTACGAGCGTAAGCTCCAGTACGGTTTATAAAACATCATCACAATTCAAATCAAAGTGCGAGCTAAGCTCAAGCACGTATCACACAAGTGAAAACATAGAAATCCAGCGCGAGCGAGGCTCTAGCACGATTTATGTCATGCAAATACGATAGGTGGCTCATACACAATCAAACAATCCCGACAATCGGGTTTAGCACTTCACAAATGCTTTTCCACAACATCAATAAAACACTAGCCGTCCCATCTACAAGCTTGCTTAAAACCAAGCAATTTTGTTTTGAAAAACATCAAAACATTAGATTCATGCAATTATTAGCCTTACTATCCCATTTCTTTACAATACCATTTCAACCACCAAATCTCATACAATTATTCATAGTCACATCCATACATCTTCAAAATACATTTCTATAAATCCATGCACATTTCCAAAGCCCTATACACACACAAAATACGAGCAGCTACCTCTATATACTTACAGAATTCCCTTATCTGGAATCACGATGCGTGATTCCACTTCCTTAAGCTGCTTACTCATACGGTTCGATTCATCTTCAACAACTCTTCGAGACTGCACACAATCATATTTCACATTATATTCGATCCATATAATGCAACCCTTGTGCTAGCTATAGTCAATTTAATCTATAGCCTCTACTAACGCTTATATGGCCTCGTTTCATTACTTTACCCATAACTCAAGTCTATGGATCTTCTTAGGCCTATTAACTTATTCCGAATCGATATTAAATCGACATTAAGCTCATAGTGTTCATATTTCAAGAATTCCCTCACTATGGCATTTTATCAAGCATATACATACTCATTTTCACAATTTCACTTAAACCCATATTATAACTCCACATAACCATTCCAAATCACCCATATTACTCATTTAACAACTTATCATAACCCATAAACCACCAATTCCCCAAATCATACTTTCTCACACTAGAGGCATTCCATTTTCTAGGTTACATTAGTTTCTAACACAACCTAGGTGTTTCCATCCATACATACTCATGTCTAACAACTCCAAAATCAATTAAATAGACAATGTACTTGGATTGGAGTGTTAGAATCTTACCAAATATGATTTTTCTTCTTGCTCCAAATGTCAATACCCTTATCTCCTTCAGTAGCCACAATGGGATTTTGGATTCCAACTATGTTGTTCTCTTCCTCAAGATGAACAACTTAATGTCTAATGGTCTCCCCTCAATTCTTGTTGGAAATGGCTAATTTTAGAGAGAGAAAGTTAGGTTTTTGGGTTAGAAATGGAAGATTGGTGTTTTTCCCGAAATTTTTAGATTTTCAGCCCTCCTTATATAGAAATAGCTTGAGGAGATCGATCTGGTCCCCTTAAATCTCTCATTTTCACAAAATTTTAAGCATGAGATCGATCTGTCGAAGCATGAGATCGATCTGGTCCCAAATAGAGAGCTAAGGAGATCGATCTGGGTGCTTGAGGATCGATCTTTTCATTACAGAATGCTTAAGAGATCGATCTGGCCCTATTGGAGATCGATCTGCTCTATTCCATTGCCCAAATAAGAGCATTCTGGCTCTTCCAGATCGATCTCTCATCTTATGAGATCGATCTGGCCTTCATACTTTCCAGATTTTCTGCAGTTTTCTTGCTGCAACTCATACCAACACATCCTTAATCTGTTGCCATGGCCATTTTCTCATCCATCCACCTTTATAACTTGAAAATGGCATCCATTCATACCTTATGCACATTGAAACTTGTGTGCATTCATTGTATATCCAAAAGTATCACATTCCAAACTAAATGGGAGCTCAACTTCATTCCATTTTACCACACTACTCATTTTGAGTTCCAATCGCATTCATCACTTACAAGAACTAATTTCTTCATATTCATACTTAATGAAACTTGTATGTATGTTACAAATCATATTACACATACGTATATTGAATCCATGGACTTACATCGATCATACTTTACATTACAAGTCCATTCACATTCATTACACATTACAACTTTACATATACGGGGTCCCACACTTCACATGATCCGAGGTAAGGGAATTTCATGTGTAGCTAGAGATCGCTACATGTATTTTGAATAGCATTTTGCTATTATATGCTACATGAATTCCCATGAATAGGCATGATGTTGTGATAGAGATAATGAGGATAAGTGTGTTTTATCCAAAGCTAGGGTGAAAATACATTAGAAGCCTATTATGGCTAAGATTCTTGAGTTTGCATGATAGAATGGCATTTGTTTTTATTTATATGAGAAAACATGCACATTTGAGTGCTTATTTGATTTGAATAGCCATCTATCAGGTTTTGTGTGGAAACCATAAGTGCTAGAGAATACTCATTCTATATTTTGAGATATGCATACATAGTACTTGAGTATTTACTCGTACTAGATTTTAAATGCGATTTATGCATGTTAGAGTACTAGGAGCATTGCTCATACTCAGATTATGATTGATGCATTATAGAGTATTGGGAGCTATGCTCATACTCATATTTTTATATAACCTAGTGTTAGGAGCATTGCTCACACTAGAGATTGTGATATTGTGATATGGTCGTGTTGGGAGTTTTACTCATACGTACCAGTTTTGAAAAGAGCATGAAACAGCAATGTTGGGAGCCTATGCTGACTATGTGTCGCACTGATATATATATATATGCTCACACGTGTATTATTTTGTGATATGGCAGAGGGCTATCGAAATAACCCATAGGTGTGAGGACTAAGACTCATGGCGAGCATCCAAACTATGAGGTAGACCCATAGTATGTTGACTAAGACTCATAGTGAGCATCCCGACTATGAGGAATATCCAAGGTATGAAAACTAAGACACATGGCGAGCATCCCTCCTTGAGATAGGGTGCATGGAGTACTATGTACCGTGTAAGTCACATGGAGTACGTTGTACTGTGAGTACACGATGAGTGTGAGTTATAAGCTGACGGCTAGGATTTGACCCACCTCCTATTACAGCAATTGTGAGACCCCGTACATCAAGTACTGTGTAGCTTGGGATCACGAAAAATGAGTTATGATCATACACTTGGAACATGTAGTCACCTATCTCCTTTCGTGCTAATTGAATTTCTTAAATGAATGACCATATGGTTTTATGATATAAACATGTGAGTTTGTGAATTGTGAAAAGGGTAACCTAAAGGATGGGTGAGGCCCAGATTTTCATGTTTTTAAACATGATGAATGCCATATTATTTGATTTAAATGCATGGCATGACAAATGTGATTTGTATGAAACTACATGAGAAATGGTATAAAATGCTAAGGCTGTTAAATCAGTATATTACCAGTTTTATACTGATGTTTTGTATCTATATATATATTGCATAAAGCTTTGAGAGAAATGCATGCTATAGATATAGATAGGGTAAGGAAACGATTTCAAGGCATAAGCATTGTATTTTGTAGATAGTGCAGTTATCTACTTGCTTGCCTGATTTCCTTACTGACCTGTGAGCTCAGCCCCTTATTATTTTCCCTTTTTTAGAGTATCCACAGTAGGTGGACACGGCTGAGGACTGATATTCCCTGATATCCACTGCAGATCCATCTTGTTAGAGGTATACACACTTGATATTTTATACTGAACAATGTATAAGCACAACTATGTAAATTAATGTACGGTCGGGATGTATTTGTACAGATAAATGTATAAATGTATAAGAGTTTGTATTATAGAAAAGAATATTAAATTCTATATATGTTATGAATGATTATGGATGGGTAACTAATATTGAATCACAGTCTAACGTTTGATGTGAGAGATGACAGAAGAAGAGGTAAGTAAAATGCGAAAAATTTATGGTAAATAAGGTAGGTCGCGTGTGGGGGAAGCGCGTTACATTGATTCTAGCAGAGGCTCACTCATCGAAGTATACAATACATCCGGAGACTACCAAGATGTATCAAAACCTTTGAAAAGTTTATTAGTGGTCTAGAATGAAAAGAGACATTGCTGAATATGTCACTAGATGTCTCGTCAGTCAACAGGTGAAGGTAGAGTATCAGAAGCCTGCAAGGTTTTTGCAGCCTCTACCAATATCGACTTGGATGTGGGAGCACGTCACCATGGATTTTGTGATGGGTTTACCGAGGACCCGTAAAGGTCATGATGCCATTTGGGTTATTGTGGATCGATTGACGAAGTCTGCCCATTTCTTGGCCATGAGGGCTACCGATACTCTGAGTCAGTTGGCGAACATGTATGTTCAAGAGATAATTAAGTTACATGGTGTGCCAGTGAGTGTTGTTTATGATCAGGATGCCCGCTTCACTTCCCACTTCTGGGAACATTTTCAAGAAGCGATAGGGACCCACTTGAGTTTTAGCACCACTTTTCATCCTCAGACAGATGGTTAGTCAGAGAGGACTATACAGACCTTAGAGGATATGTTGAGAGCGTGTGTGCTGGATTTTGGAGGCTCTTGGGATGATCACCTACCGTTAGTCGAGTTTTGCTATAATAACAATTATCATGCGAGTATCAAAATGCCACCATATGAGGCACTGTATGGATGCAGATGATGGTCCGTTATTGGATGGGAAGAGGTTGGTGACAGCTAGATTTTTAGTACTGATTTGGTGCAGTAGGCCTCTGAGGACGTCCAGTTGATATGTGAGAGATTACGGACAGCTCAGAGCCGACAAAAGAGTTATACTGATAGGAGACGGAGACCACTAGAGTTTGATGTGGATGAGTCGGTGTTTCTGAGAGCTTCTCCCTTGAAAAGGATTATGAGGTTCGGAAAGAAAGGAAAGTTGAGCCCTCAATATATCGAACCCTTTAAGATTCTGGGGAGAGTGGGAGATAAGGCTTATAGGTTGGCGCTGCCACCAGCTTGGCAAGTGTTCATATCAACTTCCACGTCTCTATGCTTCAGAAGTATCACCCGGATCCGACACATGTGATAAGATACAAACCATTGGAGCTTAATGAGAATATGACGTATGTTGAGAAGCCGGTTCAGATTCTGGATAGGAAAGAGAAGGTGTTAAGGACAATGACAATTCCATTACTGAAAGTCCTTTGGCAATATCACACTCCGGAGGAAGCTACATGGGAGTTAGAAAGTATGATGCAGGAGAAGTATGTGAGACCCCGTACATGTATAGCTATGTATATCGGAACATGGGAATGTAAATAAAATCATAAGTGAGATGATGTATTGTATTGTCAAGTGTATGCAATGTAAGTTCATAAGATTATGTACGCACTTGTAGTAAGAATTGTGATTATACGTACAAGTTGTATTATGAGTGAGTAGGAAGAAATGAACTTAAAACGAGAAGAATGTGATTGAAATGGAATATGAGTAGTATAGTAAAATCAAAGGAAAGATTTACATAAGTGTATGTTTCCATTCGAGTAATATCGTATATATTTGGTCATACAAAGATTCTACACAAGTTTTAATGTGTATGTAGTGAGGATGGATCCCATTTTCAAGTCTCAAAGATGAATGAATGAGAAAATGATCATGGAAGCAAATTAAGGGTGTTTGGTAAGAGTTGTTGCAGAAAAACTGCAGGAAATCTGGAATTTGTGAAGGCCAGATCGATCTCATAGGATGAGAGATCGATCTGGGAGAGCCAGAATGCCCTTATGTGAGAAATGGAAGGGAACAGATCGATCTCCGAAGGAAGCAGATCGATCTCCTTAGCTCTCGGGTTGGAAGCAGATCGATCTCCCCTAAGACCAGATCGATCTCCTTAAGCTTCTGTTTGACAGCAGATCGATCTCCAGTCTCGACAGATCGATCTCCTACCTTTAAACGTCTCAGAAAAGAGGGATTTTTGAGGAACAGATCGATCTCCACCCAAGGAAGATCGATCTCATCAAGTCAAAACTATAAATGGGAGCAGTTGGATCATCAGAATTTTCGGGAAAACATCTCCATTTCACTTCAACTCAAAGAAATCTAGTTTCTCACTCCTAAATCTAGCCATTTTCAGTAAGATTTAAGGAGAGGCTATTAGAGACAAAGTTGTTCACATCAAAGAGAAGAACAACATAGTCTAGAGGCATTTTCCCATTTGAAGGATTGAAGAAATAGAGGGCAATCCTAATTGGAGCAAGAGGAAATCTAATGAGGTAAGTTCTAATGCACAAATCCAAGTACATTGGTTTAGTTAATGCTTATACAGATATTTGGGTGCGCATATTGTGGATAGAACTACCTAGGATGGTATGAAATGCATATAGCTTAGAAATAGTCAAGTGTGAGAAAGTGGAATGTGGGAGTGTTTTTGATGAATGGGATATCTTGAGTGGATGAGTATGTTGTGGAAATGGTTTGGAAATGTTGATATTAGGATAAATTGGGAGATTTACCACAAAGGGTAAAAATGTGAAATTAAGGCATTGGATAAATGCTTAGTTGAATAAGAGTTAGAAACATTAACTCAAATGTTGGTGGGTGAATTTCAGTTTCGGATGATAAGTCGGAGCAAGTCGAGATGAGAACGCACGAAGCATAAAGGCGGATAGTTGCACACAAGTAAAACGAGGTAAGGGACTGTGTGTTAGCTATAGAGATGTTCGTACGTAATTACAGCAATTTCGTAGATATATTGCTAGGACTAATACGATATTATAAGTTTATGAAATGATGTGGAAATATGAAAAGTACTATGATGTATATATATGTATTGAGAAATGGGATAGGGTAAGGAAATAGCATGATATGCATGTTTTCAATGATTTTCTCAATTTTATATTGTTATTATTGATTGAGAAATGTTGATGATAGTTTGGCTAATTTTACATGTTTTGGCTTGAAAAGGCATGCTATGTGGATAAACGTGTTTTGAGTTTTAAAAAGAGAAAATAGCCATCTATCAGATTTGAGATGAGATTTGGTGTTGAAGCGCTAGCTCACACCCGGTTTAAAGCCTTGATGTACCGTGCGGGAGTTTTAACTCGCACGGGGGTTTTGAGAAAGTGCGAGAACTATGCTCGTACCTGTTTTGTTGAGTTAAGGTAAACCTGGGGGTCTGGGACCCAAGGGGATACCAGCCGACGGCCAATTGAACGGGCTCGGCCTTAACGATAGATCGTACCGCGCTGGAGCTTTGCGTTGACTGTGTGTCACGCTGCTTGCTCGCCTGGTATATGAGACATGGTTTAAGGATAAAAAGTCCATCGGAGTGGAGTATGGACTTGGGTCCACGGTCGTACGTAGAATAGTGTAGTCACCCGTTGTATACTATGTACCGTGCTGGGTGCACGTGAGTACGAGTATCGCGTAGATGACACACGACGTATCTTCACCGTGAGTATACGAGGAGATGAGGTGGATTGAGATGAGCCGGAGGGTAGGACTGACCCATCCCCCTTCAGGCGAAGTGATACCCTGTGCACACCCGATCAGTGAGGCCTGGGATCACTGACTGTGGCCATAAGTCGTGGATATTTGATTGCCTAAAATTCCATGCCTGTCTCAGAGAATCAAGAAACAGAGACAATCTCAGAAAAGAAAGAGACTTGCGAGAAAGAATGATTTGAGAAGTGAAAGAGATTTCATGTTTTTAATAAATCTCTGATTTCACACTCGTGCCATGAGGGCACTATTTATGAGCATGTTTTAAATGGAAGTTTGACATTTGATTTACACGAAAATGCTATTGAGAAATATGTGTTTAAATGCATTGTTCGTATGATATTTCCATTTATAACGAAAACATGGTTTTGGTTTATGCATGCATGGGCTATGTAGGTAGTACGATATCTACCTGCTAGCATACATTTCCTTACTGAGCCGTGGTTTGCTCATCCCACTATTTTTCCCCCTCCAGGTACTGAGAAGTAAGAGAGCGGTGGTCTCTAAGTCTTTTGTGTTGAACAGCTCCCACAATCCGCAAAGGTATAAGATTTGTATACACGAGTATTTTGTATCTAATATATCGTATCGCACAGTTATATCTTGGAATTGTAATCAGTATTATGGGGATGATATGTAAACACTTGGTATTTATACAATTAATTTTGTGTATTTACACACACATCTGGGAGTGTGAATTAAAGTTTTAAATATTCCGCTGTAAATAAATAAATTTTTAGTAATTGCATCTTTTCACAGCCCAACCGTAGTAGAGAATGTATGGATAGAAGGGTTCCCGAAAGCGGGGCATGACAGGCTTGGTATCAGAGCTTGGTTGGTCTGATGTGAGTTGATGCTTAGGACTAAGAAAACATACATCCCCAAGTTACTGTGCGATATTTAGATACAAATGTGTATACGGAGCTGGTAGTGAATTAAATGTTTGTTATAACGCAGGAAAGTTATCAGGCGAGTGAGTTATGCCTGAGAGACACCGCAAGAGGGTCGAGAGCTCGAGAGCTCGAGGGCAAAATGACAGGACTGAGAGGCACAGTAGATCATCCTCTAGTCATGAGCCCCAGGAACAGATAGAGGCTTCTGATCCTCGAATAACTCGATTGGAGGAAGACATGCGCACGATGATGACCATGATGTCAGATCATGGCTAGGTTTGAGGGTACACCTGGTACAGCGGGACAGGCTGCACCGAATCCCCCAGCAGCTGCACCTGAACCTGAGAATGTTGCACCTGCGCAAGCTGAACCGGCTAGGCCACGGGAACCTCATATTCGATCGGTACCTCCTCCAGTAGCCCCACATCAGCATGATGATGAATTGGGGTATGGATATGATTGCGACATGGAAAGGTTGAGGCATTTTATGGACTTTAAGCCTCCTTCGTTTAGCGGGGTAAAGGATCCGACGGTGGCTGAGGACTGGATCAGTCAAATGGAGAAGTTATTCGACTTCTGTAGATGTTCAGCTACGGAGAGAGTAGCGCTTGCGGCCTTTGTATTGAGAGGCGAAGCAGAGCACTGGTGGAAGTCCGTCAGGCCGATGTTAAGAGCTCAAGGAATGGTTATCACTTGGGATATGTTCTTGGACGTTTTCAGAGAGCAATACATCCCAGATACTGCTCGACAGAGACTACAGATGGAATTTCTGAATCTGACTCAAGGGAATCGAACAGTTGATGAGTACGAGTCACGATTCACTTCACTGGGTCGATACGATCCAGACTCGATCAGGAGTGAAGCTGTCAGGGTCCGTAGATTTGTAGATGGATTGAGGCCTTCGATCCGAGCGAAGTTAGCCCCATTTGATGTCGCTACATATAGAGAGGCTGTGCGACGGGCCCAGTTATGTGAGCAGGATCATGACTTACAGATCTCTGAGTTTAGTTGGGGAAAGGACAAGGGACAGAGGAAGCTGGGAGATGGCAAGAGCGCCAAATTTGGTCAAAAATTCATGAGTAAACGTCGGAGAGAGGTAGATGATTTCCAAAAAAAGGTTGCTAGACCTTATATGCCTCCGACTCAGACACCAGCCAGGGGTATAGTGATTGGTGGACCTCGACCGACTACAGACCAGTGTAGGCTATGCGGTCGATACCATGGTGGTAGGCCATGTCATCTTCAGGGTACCCGATGTTTCAGATGTGGTAAATTTGGACATTATGCCAGAGAGTGCCCAGAGATAGTTGAGGCAGTTCCACAGAGGGGTAAAGAGCCAGAGAGGGTTCCTCCAGTTGCACCTCCCGCAAGGAAGAAAGCCTCGGCTGAAGAGAAAGGAAAACAAGTTGTGGGTCAAGGCAGGGTGTATGCGATAGACCAGGCGTCGGCTGATACCTCTTCTGAAGTGATAAAAGGTACAATCTTGATTTTCAATTTAGAGGTTATAGCTTTATTTGATTCTGGTGTTACGCATTCCTTCATATCACCTGCATGTGCATCTAAGTTAAAAGGTTTTGTAGAGCCCACATACTTGAATAGGACCTTATTGATAAGTACTCCAATGAGAGTGAGCCAATTAGTTGAACAAGTGTGTAAAGATTGTAAAGTGAGGGTGGGAGATAAGTGCATGACAGCCAACTTGATTTTGTTGAATATGTATGACATTGATGTAATTTTGGGAATGGATTGGTTAGCCACCAATCATGCTGTCATAGACTGTCGTTCTAAGTCCATTAAGTTTTCTCTACCTGAAGAATGTGTTGTAAGATTTTAAGAGAAGAAATGAAATCTTAAATTTTGTATTAAGTAAAGTACTTTGGTATAAATGGCTTGAGTGTTGTTTTGAAGGTTTTGTTGCTTATGTGGTGGATTTGAACAAAGTACATCCGAATATGGAGGACATCTCAGTGGTCAGAGAATTCCCTGATGTCTTTCCAGATGATCTACCAGGATTGCCACCTGATAGAGAAACGGAATTCGGTATAGACTTGACGCCTGGAACCGAACCAATATCGAAGTCACCATATAGGATGGCCCCAGTTGAGTTAGAGGAATTAAGGAAACAGCTGCAAGAGTTGTTAGAGAAGGGGTTCATAAGACCGAGCGTCTCACCATGGGGAGCCTCGGTATTGTTTGTGAAGAAGAGAGATGGGAGCCTCAGGTTGTGTATTGACTATCGGATGTTAAACAAGGCTACCATCAAGAACAAGTACCCCTTGCCACGCATTGATGATTTATTGGATCAGCTTCGGGGAGCACAGATCTTCTCCAAGATAGATCTGAGGTCTGGGTATCATCAATTGAAGATTCGGAAGGAGGATGTGCCCAAGACAGCATTTCGTACCCGCTATGGCCATTACGAATTTTTAGTGATGCCTTTTGGGTTGACCAATGCGCCGGCAGCTTTTATGGCTCTAATGAATGAAGTATTCAAGCCATACCTGGACCAATTCGTGATTATTTTCATTGATGATATATTGGTGTATTCAAGGTCCAGAGAAGAGCATGAGCAGCACTTAAGAATTATTTTGCAGACCCTTCGAGAGAAAAGGTTATATGCCAAGCTTAACAAATGTGACTTTTGGCTAGAACAGATTTCTTTTCTAGGCCATGTTATATCGAAGGATGGGGTGTCAGTAGACCCATCCAAGATTGAGGCAGTTGTTCAGTGGGAACAACCTAGGACAGTCACAGAGATCAAAAGTTTTCTAGGTTTGGCTGGTTACTACAGGAGATTTGTAGAAGGATTCTCCAGATTAGCTGCTCCATTGACACGTCTTACGAGGAAGAGTGTGGAGTTTTCATGGGATGAAGCTTGTGAGAGAAGTTTTCAAGAACTTAAGCGCAGATTAACTACCGCACCAGTTCTTGTCATCCCTAACAGTTCAGGGAATTACTCGGTGTATACAGATGCTTCGCATCAAGGACTAGGCTGTGTTTTGATGCAAGATGGAAGGGTAGTAGCTTATGGATCTAGACAGCTGAAGGATCATGAGAAGAACTACCCCACTCACAATTTGGAGTTAGCGGCCGTAGTGTTTGCGTTGAAGATATGGCGCCACTACTTATATGGTGAGAGATTTCAGATCTTTACGGATCATAAGAGTCTGAAATATCTATTCTCACAAAAGGAGTTAAACATGAGACAGAGGAGGTGGTTGGAGCTCCTCAAGGACTATGATTGTGAGATCTTGTACCACCCGGGGAAGGCAAATGTGGTTGCCGATGCATTGAGTCGGAAGAGTCTCGGGTTGGTATCACATATGATGGTTAGAGAGCACGAGTTGTTGGAACAATTCACGAACCTTAGTCTGGATATGACCCTACCTGAGATTGGCAACTATGGGATCATTGCTAGCTTGAGATTAGAACCGGAGTTGATTGAGAGAATCCGACAAGCTCAGAAAATTGATCAATGGTGTATTGTCATGGTTAGCCAAATCCAGAAAGGGAAGGGTGCTGATTTTATATTGAGTCCAGATGGAATACTAAGGTTTGGAGATAGAATATGTGTTCCAAGGATTTAGAGCTGAGAAAGCTGATCTTATCAGAGGCACACTCGTCGAGATACACGATACACCCGGGGAGTGGTAAGATGTATCAAAACCTCCGAAAAGTATATTGGTGGTCTGGAATGAAGAGAGACATAGCTGAGTATGTCGCAAGATGTCTCATTTGTCAGCAAGTAAAAGTCGAACATCAGAAACCAGGAGGACTATTACAACCTCTATCGATACCAACATGGAAGTGGGAGCATGTCACCATGGATTTTGTGATGGGGTTACCGAGAACCCGTAAGAACCATGATGCGATATGGGTGATAGTAGATCGGTTAACGAAATCGGCACATTTCTTAGCCATGAGATCTACAGATACATTGAGTGCACTGGCGAATCTGTATGTGCGAGAAATAGTGAGATTGCATGGAGTCCCAGTGAGTGTTGTTTCGGATAGGGATGCCCGCTTCACTTCCCACTTTTGGGGACATTTTCAGGAAGCGATGGGAACCCAGTTGAGTTTTAGCACCGCTTTTCATCCTCAGACAGATGGTCAGTCAGAGAGGACTATACAGACCCTGGAGGATATGTTGAGAGCGTGTGTGCTGGATTTTAGAGGCTCATGGGACGATCACTTGCCATTGATTGAGTTCGCCTACAATAACAGTCATCACTCAAGTATTGGTATGGCCCCTTATGAGGCACTATACGGTCGTAGATGCCGATCGCCCATTGGTTGGGAAGAAGTTGGTGACAGACAGTTGCTCGCCCCCGATTTGGTTAAGCAAGCCTCCGAGGATGTTCAGATAATATACGAGAGGCTGCGAACAGCTCAAAGTCGACAAAAGAGCTATGCTGACAGGAGACGGAGACCACTTGAGTTTGATGTTGGCAAATCTGTATTTTTGAAAGTATCTCCTTCCAAGGGAATAATGAGGTTTGGGAAGAAAGGAAAATTAAGTCCTCGTTACATTGGTCCCTTCGAGATTTTGGATAGAGTGGGAGAAGGAGCATATAGGCTAGCCTTACCACCTGAGCTAGCAGAAGTCCACAATGTCTTCCACATTTCTATGCTTCGGAAGTACTACCCGGATCCGACACATGTAATTAGCTACGAGCCGTTGGAGCTCAAAGAGGATATGTCGTATGTCGAGAGACCGATCAGGGTGTTGGACAGGAAAGAGAAGGTGTTGCGGAACAAGACGATTTCATTGGTTAAGATTTTATGGCAACATCACACTGTGGAAGAGGCCACATGGGAACTGGAAAGTTTGATGCGGGAAAAGTATCCCGAGTTATTCACAGATTGAATTGGTTCTAATTTGGAGGACCAAATTCTTTAAGTGGGGGAGAATGTGAGACCCCGTACATGTATAGCTATGTATATCGGAACATGGGAATGTAAATAAAATCATAAGTGAGATGATGTATTGTATTGTCAAGTGTATGCAATGTAAGTTCATAAGATTATGTACGCACTTGTAGTAAGAATTGTGATTATACGTACAAGTTGTATTATGAGTGAGTAGGAAGAAATGAACTTAAAACGAGAAGAATGTGATCGAAATGGAATATGAGTAGTATAGTAAAATCAAAGGAAAGATTTACATAAGTGTATGTTTCCATTCGAGTAATATCGTATATATTTGGTCATACAAAGATTCTACACAAGTTTTAACATGTATGTAGTGAGGATGGATCCCATTTTCAAGTCTCAAAGATGAATGAATGAGAAAATGATCATGGAAGCAAATTAAGGGTGCTTGGTAAGAGTTGTTGCAGAAAAACTGCAGGAAATCTGGAATTTGTGAAGGCCAGATCGATCTCATAGGATGAGAGATCGATCTGGGAGAGCCAGAATGCCCTTATGTGAGAAATGGAAGGGAACAGATCGATCTCCGAAGGAAGCAGATCGATCTCCTTAGCTCTCGGGTTGGAAGCAGATCGATCTCCCCTAACACCAGATCGATCTCCTTAAGCTTCTGTTTGACAGCAGATCGATCTCCAGTCTCGACAGATCGATCTCCTACCTTTAAATGTCTCAGAAAAGAGGGATTTTTGAGGAACAGATCGATCTCCACCCAAGGAAGATCGATCTCATCAAGTCAAAACTATAAATGGGAGCAGTTGGATCATCAGAATTTTCGGGAAAACATCTCCATTTCACTTCAACTCAAAGAAATCTAGTTTCTCACTCCTAAATCCAGCCATTTTCAGTAAGATTTAAGGAGAGGCTATTAGAGACAAAGTTGTTCACATCAAAGAGAAGAACAACATAGTCTAGAGGCATTTTTCCATTTGAAGGATTGAAGAAATAGAGGGCAATCCTAATTGGAGCAAGAGGAAATCTAATGAGGTAAGTTCTAATGCACAAATCCAAGTACATTGGTTTAGTTAATGCTTATACAGATATTTGGGTGTGCATATTGTGGATAGAACTACCTAGGATGGTATGAAATGCATATAGCTTAGAAATAGTCAAGTGTGAGAAAGTGGAATGTGGGAGTGTTTTTGATGAATGAGATATCTTGAGTGGATGAATATGTTGTGGAAATGGTTTGGAAATGTTGATATTAGGATAAATTGGGAGATTTACCACAAAGGGTAAAAATGTGAAATTAAGGCATTGGATAAATGCTTAGTTGAATAAGAGTTAGAAACATTAACTCAAATGTTGGTGGGTGAATTTCAGTTTCGGATGATAAGTCAGAGCAAGTCGAGATGAGAACGCACGAAGCATAAAGGCGGATAGTTGCACACAAGTAAAACGAGGTAAGGGACTGTGTGTTAGCTATAGAGATGTTCGTACGTAATTACAGCAATTTCGTAGATATATTGCTAGGACTAGTACGATATTATAAGTTTATGAAATGATGTGGAAATATGAAAAGTACTATGATGTATATATATGTATTGAGAAATAGGATAGGGTAAGGAAATAGCATGATATGCATGTTTTCAATGATTTTCTCAATTTTATATTGTTATTATTGATTGAGAAATGTTGATGATAGTTTGGCTAATTTTACATGTTTTGGCTTGAAAAGGCATGCTATGTGGATAAACGTGTTTTGAGTTTTAAAAAGAGAAAATAGCCATCTATCAGATTTGAGATGAGATTTGGTGTTGAAGCGCTAGCTCACACCCGGTTTAAAGCCTTGATGTACCGTGCAGGAGTTTTAACTCGCACGGGGGTTTTGAGAAAGTGTGAGAACTATGCTCGTACCTGTTTTGTTGAGTTAAGGTAAACCTGGGGGTCTGGGACCCAAGGGGATACCAGCCGACGGTCAATTGAACGGGCTGGGCCTTAACGATAGATCGTACCGCGCTGGAGCTTTGCGTTGACTGTGTGTCACGCTGCTTGCTCGCCTGGTATATGAGACATGGTTTAAGGATAAAAAGTCCATCGGAGTTAGAGTATGGACTTGGGTCCACGGTCGTACGTAGAATAGTGTAGTCACCCGTTGGTATACTATGTACCGTGCTGGGTGCACGTGAGTATGAGTATCGCGTAGATGACACATGACGTATCTTCACCGTGAGTATACGAGGAGATGAGGTGGATTGAGATGAGCCGGAGGGTAGGACTGACTCATCCCCCTTCAAGCGAAGTGATACCCTGTGCACACCCGATTAGTGAGGCCTGGGATCACTGACTGTGGCCATAAGTCGTGGATATTTTATTGCCTAAAATTCCATGCCTGTCTCAGAGAATCGAGAAACAGAGACAATCTCAGAAAAGAAAGAGACTTGCGAGAAAGAATGATTTGAGAAGTGAAAGAGATTTCATGTTTTTAATAAATCTCTGATTTCACACTCGTGCCATGAGGGCACTATTTATGAGCATGTTTTAAATGGAAGTTTGACATTTGATTTACACAAAAATGCTATTGAGAAATATGTGTTTAAATGCATTGTTCGTATGATATTTCCATTTATAACGAAAACATGGTTTTGGTTTATGCATGCATGGGCTATGTAGGTAGTACGATATCTACCTGCTAGCATACATTTCCTTACTGAGCCGTGGTTTGCTCATCCCACTATTTTTCCCCCTCCAGGTACTGAGAAGTAAGAGAGCGGTGGTCTCTAAGTCTTTTGTGTTGAACAGCTCCCACAATCCGCAAAGGTATAAGATTTGTATACACGAGTATTTTGTATCTAATATATCGTATCGCACAGTTATATCTTGGAATTGTAATCAGTATTATGGGGATGATATGTAAACACTTGGTATTTATACAATTAATTTTGTGTATTTACACACACATCTGGGAGTGTGAATTAAAGTTTTAAATATTCCGCTGTAAATAAATAAATTTTTAGTAATTGCATCTTCTCACAGCCCAACCGTAGTAGAGAATGTATGGATAGAAGGGTTCCCGAAAGCGGGGCATGACAAAGTACCGGGAGTTATTTTCAGAATAACTTGGTTCTAATTTGGAGGACCAAATTCCTTGAAGGAGGGGAGGATTGTAAGACCCTTAATTTTCTATGTAATGTATATGATTAATAGATGTACGGACAAGTTATATTACATATGAATTACAAGAAATGAATGTTTTGAAGTTCTAAGTGTGAATGGGTTGAAGAATGAGTGTTGATTTGATTTACTACGAGTTTAAATGGAGAATTTACAGCGAAAAGGGTGCAGGATGAAGGCCAGATCGATCCTATACAAGGAGAGATCGATCTCAAGGCCTGAAAAGCACAATCTCAAGCATGTTGGAAAAGGGAGATCGATCCCTCACTCAAGCAAATCGATCTCCAATACTCTCAGGACGGAGCAGATCGATCTCCCCTTAAGACCAGATCGATCTCCTTAGCTCTCTGCCTGATATAAATCGATTCTATTCCATTGAGCAGATCAATCTCATTTCATTAAAGTAGATCGATCTCATGCATTCAACAGTTCGATCTCATGCCTTCAAAATGTCATGAAACTGAGGAATTCAAAAGGACCAGATCGATCTCCACCCTATGCAGATCGATCTCATCAAGCCAATTCTATAAATAAGGAGCAGTTGGATCTGTAATTCATAAGAAACAACTTCACTCTTTCATTTTCAATCCAAAACCTACCTTTCTCACTCCAAAATTATCCCATTTCTGTAAAGATTTAAGGAAAAAAAAGCCATTAGAGCAAAGTTGTTCTTTTCAAAGAGAAGAACAACATAGTTTGGAATCAATATCCCATTTGTTAGATTGAAGGAGCAAGAAGTGTTCTTACTTAGAACAAGAAAGAAATCAAGCTAGGTACGTTTCTAATGCATCAATCCAAGTACATTTGTTTAATTATTGATTTTGGAGTTGATTGGTGTGTGTATTAATGATAGAAACTACCTAGAATGCAATGGAATAAGTATAACCTAGAATTAGTCTAGTGTGAGAAATTATGATATGGATGAATTGATGATAAATGGAGTATGCTAAAGTGTTTATGAGATAATATGTATGATTTTAAGATGATGAAATGAAGCTACATTGTGGGGATAGTTAAGTTTTGAAAATGAGTATATAAGGTGTTTGATAAAATGCCATAGTGAAGTAAATGATGAACTAGAGACACTATGAGCTTAAACATCGATTTAGTATGAATCAATAGACTCCCGAGAGATAAGTGGAGCAATAAAAAAAAAGAGTTTTCAAGAAATAATGAAGATTATAGGTTGAATCAACTATAGTGAGAGCAAGAGTTGCGTTATATTGAACTAAATTGACGTGAAACATAATCTCGTACAATTTCAAAGAATTCGTTGGAGGTGAATTGAACCGCGCAATCAAGCAACTTTAAGGAAGTGGAATCACGCGATGCGATTCAAGGAAAGAGAATTCTGTGAGTATATAGAGATAGCTGCTCGTATTTTGTGGGCGTATATATATAAATAGGGCTTTGAAATTGCTTGGATTTCTAAATATGATTAAACGGTTTGTGTGAACGGTTACAGATGAGGATGATTTGGCTTTTGAAGTGGCTTCTATAAAAATGGGAAATTATGGCTAATAATTGCATAAATCACATCTTTTAGTGTTTTACGAAAACACATTGCTTTGGTTTAAGCAAAATGATGAATAGGCTGGCTAGTGATTTCCTGATTTTGATGAAAAGCATGAATGAGGTGCTAACCATTGTTTTGAGAATGTTTCATTGAAATAAAGTCGCCTATCATGTTTACGTGAGTTAGAATTGTGTTTGAGCCTCGCTCACACTGGATTTTGGTGTTTTCACATGTATGAAATATGTTGGAGCTTAGCTCGCACCTTACTTGAACTGTGATGATGTTTTATAAATCGTACTGAACTTTTGCTCGTACGTGGATTTTGATTGACTTTCTTATGCATATAATCGTACTGGAGCTATGCTCGTATGTGATTTCTTCATTATTTTATACATAAAGCCGTACTAGAGCGTTGCTCGTACGAAGAGATTTATTGATGATGCATGAATCGTGCTAGAGCTTAGCTCGCATAGGTTTTGACACTGTGGTATGTATGATGCCATGGAGATGGTAAGATCCTCAAGCCTTGCATACTTAAGCCCGACGGGGTGGGGAGGCTCTCTCACGGTAAAATCCTTAAGCCAACATTCTTAAGCTCGTTGTGTAAGACCTGATTTTATCATCAGAGCAAAAAGGGAATGCATAGAAATTTTTGAGTGCATTTAAAAATGCAAAAGGATTAAAATGGTATTCCCGAACACGTGCAATGGCAAAACGGTTAAAAAATTAAAAGTTTGTATAAATTCGAGAAGAAATTTTAATCAAAAAATAAGGGATTGAGAAATATTGATCAATAACGAAGAAATAATTAAATTTCAGATTAAATTGATCAAGAAATGAATTTATTAGAATTTATCAGAATTTTTGCCTCGAAAAATAAGCCCGAAAATATTATAAAAATATTATAAAAATTATAAAAGGTAAAATCGGACTAATAAACTCATTTACAGATTAAATGAATTAAATATAATTTTTTCAGATATTTTGGTAAAATAATAATATAATATTGATTAAAATAATAATAATAATAAATAATTAAAAAAAATTTCACGAAAAACGAGAACTAAGGAAAACGAAAAAGGAAGCCGATGCTTCCATTCTGCCTCACCGATCACCGGTGATCGACGGAGGCCCAGACCAGAGGCTAGGCAGCCGAGCCATTCACCGGCACCAGCGGCCCGAAGGAGGTGACAATTGACAGCGAAATAGGAGAAAAAGAAGCCGAAAGGGAGAAAAGGAGTTTCCTGGCGACCGGGGCCGATCTATGCCTGGCCACCACCAGTCGAGCGTCCCCCAGGCATAGGCCACGTGATTGGTGGCAACACTGACGGGTAAGATGGCGGCCAGTGCCGGAAATGGAGGAAGAAAAGAAGCAGTACAGTCGGCGAAGGAGAGAAGAGCCGAACCGGCCACTTTCTGGTGACCTCGGACGAAACCGAGATGAGATCCGAGCTGCGGACGACCCCACGGAGCTGCTAGCGGAGAAAATCGACGGAGAATCGATCGGCAAGGCACTGAACCTGTCGAACCGGACTGAACTGGCGGTCTGAACAGGGTTGAACCGGAACCGAACCAGTTCAGCTAAAAAGAAAAGAAAAGAAAGAGAAAAAGGGGAAAAATAAAAGAGAAAAAATTGGGGAAAAATCCCAGTGATGCAATCGAGCTACGGGTAAGTCGGTAAACGGTCGAAATTGACCGATTTAAATTTCAAAATATTTAATTTGATTAATATTCGACTGGAAATTTACACAGAAAAATATTAAATTTTGTAGCACGACAATTGACGTCAAACGAGAGCTCAAGACAGCTTCGATTTGCATACAATCATAGAATCTCGAGTAAGTAACCCTTATTTATGACAATTTGTATCGTTATGCGTGTTAGATAAATTTTGGATTTAATTTTCGCATAAATGAATTATATTCTGGAAATTGAGATAAATTGTCGTAAATATTTAATTGAGCTATTCGAGAATTTAGAATGAGACTCAATATATATTGATGGGTCCAATGAGCCCAACAGGCCTCGATAATGTGAATAGTAAGTGGAAAACGGGCTTAAGGCCCATTATGGTGCAATCGAGCCCAATATGGGTAAACGGGCCCAATGATTTGCAATTAAGCCCAAAAAATATGAAATACAATTAAATATATTGTATTTGATATGATAAATATTTATCCGCAGTTCCAGAAATTGGATTGAGAGCAAATCGGACTACATGACGAGACATCAGTGGAAAGGTCAGACTGTACAGAAAAATGAGGTAAGGAAATTATGTGAGTAGCTAGAGGTAGCTACGCGTACTTTAAATAGTTTTTGTATACACTGAATATGTATGTATACACTGATATTGTATAAAGGTCCTAAAAGTGGTTTAAATGATTTTAAGGATCGAAATTTTCACGACCCAAATTACCTAAAATCACTACAAATTTTTGACTTTTTCATTTCCTTACCCGTCGTGAACAGTTACACTACTAAACAGTTGGGCTATGATTTGGTGTTAGTACCTCTCACCTATTTACCATTCCATTTTCATATTTCATTTACATATCAATTTATTTTAAATAAATACATCCCCAATATTACATTCATATACAGTACTGTGCCTCTATATGTTCAGATACAAAATTATACAAATGTGTATACCTGGTCTTGATAAGAAGCAACGGATATGACTACTGTCTTCTCTTCTACTGAATATACACTGTGGGGTGGAAAATGAAAGGGTGAGCATAAACAGCTCAGTAAGGCAATAATGTAAGCAGGTAGATAACTATACTATCTACGTGCTGATAATGTCATGATATAAAATCGTTTATATTTGGAGCATGAGATAAGACTAAAACGATGCCACATGTATGTATATATCATATAAGAGAAATCATGAAATCGATATATAAATCAAACATGAAAAATCATCATGTATGACATCTCATGCTCGTCACTTTAAAGCTTATTTGTTTCATCATAAATTCATCACTTTAAAACTTATTTGTTTAATCATAAACTCATCACGTTAAAACTTATTTGTTTTATCATAAAACCACTGCATCAAGGCCAAACCCATCTCTCGGGAATACCTTGATTTATTAAATCGCATCTCTTTTAAAAAATATAAATCGGGACTTACCCCTCCATCGGGTTTGTCCTGGTCTATCCAGACCGTATGATATCATGTGAGGCATGTAGGTTACTGTATGAAAATCGAGGACTATGGCCATACTTTATCCCTGTGATCCCAGGCTACACGGATCCCGATGTGCGGGGTATCACAACTGCAACGGGAGGTAGGGTCAAGTCCTACCCGCCAGAATATCAAGTAACATCATCGAGTCATCATGACTGCACGGTACAACGTACTCCGTGTGACATACACGGTACATCGTACTCCGTGGACCCATATCATAGTCTGGGGGTGCCTGTTGTAGGTCTTATCCACCCCAATACTATGTCGATAACCAACCCATGTCTCAAAGTATACGTGCGAGCATCTCAACTCTCTGTGACACATAGTCTACAGAAGGCTTCTGCACGACTATATGCATGTCAACTCACGTCTAGTGCGAGCGAAGCTCTAGCACCACGCTATGCATATCATGATATCTAAAATCTCGTGCGAACGAAGCTCCAGCACGATTTTGTACATACACAAATTTCTCGTACGAGCAATGCTCTAGTACGGCTTTCATGAGTAATAAATCAGTAAACTTGACTGCGAAAAAGACACTAGCACTCTTTTTATTCATGTAAATACGATAGGTGGCTCAATCTTGATAAAACATCTTTTAAAATAGTAACCGGTACAAACCGGTACCCTTTCGTATAATTCAAGAAATCAATAGCCAACCTATGTGTATATTTGATTAAATCAAAGCAATACATTTATATAAAACATTAAAATAGGATAATCATGCAATTTATCTGCCTTACTACCCTTTTTATAAATTTTACTCTCAGGGGCAAAATCATCTTTTTCTTTATTCACCTAAGCCCCAGTTTTCGTAAAAATTATTATTTCATTTTCTAGATACTTTAAGGAATTCTAAGCCTTTTAATTCCCCTCAATAAATACGTATAGAAATCTCTATGCACCTAGAAAATTCCCTTACCTAGATTCACGCGTAAACTTATCTCGTCTTGATAATACTCGATCTCTCGATCCAACTGCGTGTTAACCAAGTCTACGGAACTGCATATAACCACAAAATTGGGGTCAATTCAATTATCTTTACCAGTATATCACATTTACTGATCGAATCTAACGTATTGGGCTCGTTTTACTTTATTAAGCCTAATTGCACTTTAATGGGTCTCGACCCATTTTCAGCCCATTTTTACTTATTAAATCCCTTTTTCGGGTTTACTGGGCTCATTCAGCTTACCAATAATCATCGGGCTTTGTTCCAAACTCATTGGATAGCCCGTATACTATTTACAGTAATTACGTTGCAATTTCGATAAATATTCCTTTTTATATAGAATTAATTCATAAATTTCGTAAAATAATCGAAACTCTGTATTAAAGGACTCTAATTGTCGGAGCTAAAATGTACTTACCCAATATGATGCGGGATACGAAAATCAAAGCTCAATCGGCTCTCGTTCAGGCTTTGTCGTAAAACTGCACAATTATATATTTAATTTCGGGTTACTTTTCGATTAAATATAATTTAAACAAATTTTTCGGAATTCAAATCGGTCACTTTTGACCTCGTATCGACTTACCCGAAGTCCGATGTATCCCAAAATTTCTTCCCCTTTTTCCTTTTTCTCTTTTTCTCATTTTTTCCCTTCTTTCTTGGCTGAACCAGTTCGGTCCGGTTCAACCCAGTTCAGACCGGCCCAGTTCACTCTGGTTTGGCCAGTTCACGGCCTTGCCAGCCGGTTCTCCGCTGGTTTCCACCACCAATGGCTCCGCTTGGCCGTCCGTAGCTCGGATCTAGTCTCGATTTCGCACGAGGTGGTCGGGAAGTGGTCGGTCCGGCCTCTTCTCCTTTTCGACATCAATGGCCTCCTCGTTTTTCGTCGTTGTCGGCGCTAGCCGCCGTTTTCCCAGCTGTTTTTGCCCCCATTCGGCTTGGCATCATGTGGGTTTCCTTCGGTGGCCGGTGGTCGGAGTCAAATCGACGCCGGTGGCCACCGATTTGGCTTCTCCTCTCCGCGGCTTCTCTCCCTCGATCCGCCGGATTTCGGCGTCGGTGGGGCGCGTCGTCCGTACCAAGGAGGTCGTCGGCCTCTCCTCTTCCTTTTTCGGCCCTTCGCCTGGCCGTTGGTTCGTTGGACGGTCGATGTGGTTCGGGTCTTCCTCGGTTTCGTTTCATCCGTTTCTCTCCCCTTTCTCTCTCCCCGATAACATTTTTTGATTTGATTTTTTTTGAATTAATTTAGTTTTATTTATTATTTAATTTTATTAATATTTTAATCAATAAAATATATTAAAGAATTAAAATATCTACCAAAATTATTATTTTATTCAAATTAATTTATTAAATTTTATTTAATTTATTTATTATATTTTTAACCCTTTTTCGGGTATATTTTTTCCATATTTTCGGGATATTGTCCCAAACGAAAATTTTGATTAATTTCAGTAAATTCATATCTTGATCAATTTAATCCGAAATTTAATTATTTCTTCGTTATTGATCAAGATTCTCAAATCCATTATTTTTAATAAAATTTTCTTATCGAATTTATTCCGGCTTTCGATCTTTTGACCGTTTTGCCCTTCAGGTATTCGGGATTAATTTAACCCAACTTCCCTTCACGAATACTCACTCATTTCGTATTTTAAATCCTTACCTCCTTTCCGAATCCTGTTTCATTTAATTTAGGACCATTTTCAATGCTTCATACGAAATTAAGATATAATTCGGGTCTTACATAATCTCCCCCACTTAAGAAATTTGGTACTCCAAATTAGAACCAAGTTAATTGGATCCATAAACAACTCCGGGTATGCCTATCATATCATACTCTGTCATTCTCAAGTGACTTTTTCGGAGTGTACTACTACCAAAGGACTTTAATTAGGGAGATCATCTTAAACCTCAACTCAACACTTTCTCCTTCCATCTAATACCCGAATCGATTTTTCCAATCATACGTTATACTTTCATTGAGCTAAACTGTTGAAACTTGTACCTAATCACATACGTTGGATCCGGACAGTATTTCCAAAGCATCATAAGATAGGACACATTGTGGATGCCTGCTTATTCAGGTGGTAACGCCAACCTACAAGCCTTGTCTCCCACTTTGTCCAATCTCTTTTTGAATCTCGTTATGTCCTTATGCTATGTCCTAAGGGCATGTAACTTCCAACAATATAAATTCACCCTCGGTGAATTCCAATGGTTTCTGTCTCTTGTCAGCATAGCTTTTATATCTGCTCTGAGGTGTTCTTAATCCTTCACAATTAACTGAACATCCTCAGAGGTTTATCTTACCAATTCGGGAATAATTTTCTATCTGTCACCCACTTCTTCTTATCCAAATCGGGGAAACAACCCTTACGACCATACAATGCCTCATTTGAAGTCATCTCGATACTCGAGTGACAACTGTCATTATTGGAAAATTTGATTAGTAACAACTGATCATCCCAGGAGCTTATCAAATCAATGGCACACGCTCTCATCATATCCTCCAGAACCTATACAATCCTCTCTGACTGACCATCTATCTGAGGATGGAAAGCTGTGCTAACACTCAATCGGGCTCCCATAACTTCCTAAAAAACGTTCCCAAAAGTGAGAAGTGAAGAGGGAATCCCTATATGATACCATGCTCACTGGAAAAAAAAAATACTTGGTGTTCCACAATTTTTCATACACATAATTCCGCCTACACACTCAGAGTATCTGGGGATTTTCTAACCAGAAGGTGGGTAGACTTAGTCAATCTATCGACTATCACCCAGACAGCCTTATGATTTATCCGGGTCCTCTATAACCCATCACGAAATTCATGATAACGTGTTCCCATTTTTATGTCAATATAGGTAGAAACTGCAATACCCTTGCAAACTTCTTTTGCTCTACCTTACTCTGCTGACATACGAGACACCTTTTCACAATCTCACTATATCTCTTTTCACATCTGACCACCAATACCCTTTTCAGAGATTTCATATATTTATTACTTCTCGGATGCACTGTATATCCCGAAGAGTGAGCTTTTGACAATATCACTATCTCATCAACAGTGGTCCTGGGGAGTACTTATACTATCTCTGAACCTCAGTGCCATCATCACTCTCTGTGAACTCTATCATTGTACCCATCTGAATCTGACCCACACTATCGACACCAAGTCGATCATCACACTAAACCTGTCAAATTCGGGCACTCTCATCCGGTTCTAATCTCAGGCTAACTGTCACACAATCACTGTCATCATCAGAGGGAATCACATCACTACTGAGGCTTACAACTGCTCTAATAGCTCACGCTCCTTGACCATCATATGTGGTACTATCCCGAGGCTCTTTCTGCTCAAGGCATTAGTCATTGCATTAGCCTTTCCTGGTTAGTACAATTTCCACTATCATAATCCCTTAGAAGCTCTAACTCTCTTTATTCTCATATCTAACTCTTTCTACGAAAACAGATACTTGGGGCTTTTATGATCAGTGCATACGCAAAATTTCTAATCGTGTAAATAGTGGTGCGACATACTCAGTACAATCACTATCGTTGTCAACTTTAAATCAAGGTTGGATAGTCTTTTCATGATCCGTGAGTTGTCTGGATTTATAATCGACTATCTTCCCCTTTTGCATCATTACACAGCCCATTCATTATTTTGAGGTATCCATAGACTCATGAGAAACCTCTTAATCTGTTGGGTATGGTGAGAATAAATGCGATGGTTAGTTTATTACTTCAGTACACCAAAACTCCTGTCACGTCTATCATCCCATTCAAATACAACTTTTTTTAAGTTAAATGTGTTAATAAAGTAGTCTATTCCGAGAACTCTCCACAAATCATCTGTAAAAACAATCTCCAATTGTTACTTATAATTTTTCTTGGACTTTAAATACACCCAAAATATCATCAAGAAGGATGATAACAAATCGGTCCAGGTAAAGTTTAATTAACTTGTAGTAGTTGAGTCCTATTGAATATTTCAATTACCCATTTCCTTAACCTATGTACGCATAAACGTATAATGTTCTTCAAAATCACTTTCGTTCAAGCTACTAACCTGCGTCATTTCCTTTCCTTCTTTTCTTATATTAACGGCTTTTATAAAATTTAAATTTTTAAACCTTCTTGATTAATCGAATTCTATATTTCTTATCGTACCAGTAAAGGTACCCTAATTTTAAATTTATATATTACAACTATCGCATTCGATTTATAGGTTGTGTATACTTTTAGACGCTGTTAAGTCTTCAGGCGGGGAGGTATTTTGAAATACCTTTATTAACCATCAGACTTGACCACAATTACTTTACATATCAGTCCATGTGGTCACAATTCATATTCGTTACTAATTGCTTTAATCTAATTTACTTCACTTATCACAGATATTCTTACCTTACATACGTCTCTTATTCCAGTCTATCTCTTTTCGTATATCACTTATAACAAAACTCTGTTATTACTCATTCCGTGAGTACAATCATTTGTTCCTTTAATTTTAATCACTGCTCCCCTTTTATTAGTTGTTAAAACTTACAGTATACTTTCCAGGGGTAAAACAATACTGTCTTAGAATAGAACTCTGAACATCATAATTTGCAGCCAACTAATTTATTCTCAAATATTACTTCTAATTATTCATAGTCTATTGAATAACATCGGCTGACTTATACTTCTTCCCCTGTTTTCAATTATAATCTCTTTATAATTATTTCGTTAGTTAACCCTCCTTCGTTGGGG
Source organism: Firmiana major (assembly GCA_033439115.1). NCBI lineage: Eukaryota > Viridiplantae > Streptophyta > Magnoliopsida > Malvales > Malvaceae > Firmiana > Firmiana major. The sequence goes on from CM065914.1 coordinate 23,900,437, forward strand.
TACTAACTATCAGCATTGTGCCCATGGGTGTAGGCATTCACGTCTTTTACTAACTTATATACAAATGAAGGCGGTATGACTAAATACGTGGCACCGGGATTAATTAAAATAATTACTTCACTATTCATAACAAGTGTGGTATCTTTCACCACATCATATGAAATATCAATAGTGTCCTGGTCCAAGGCATACACTCGCCCTCGTCCAATAACTTACTTTCCCTTTTTCTTCGGTTGTGGCCTCCCTTTTCGGTACAGAGATACCAACAGGGTTTTCTTTGTCTCTTTACCCTTCTGTAGGGCAGTCTCACCCAACTCTGAGTAATCATTAAATAATTTGCTCGTCTTACCACACTTAACACCTATTTTAGTCATTACAGTGTAGGTGTAAGCCCTACTTCCGTGGCATCTACCACACATCCTACACTGCTTACTTTGCTTACACTGCCACACTACTTCGTAGCAGGTCGGGGTCCTCCAATCATAATACCCCTAATAAGTGTTAAAATTGAACACACTAGGGCCTTACCAATCATCTTACCCCATGACTCAACAGCTCTAATGTCTTACCAACTGGTCTTTTTCCCGCTCTGACATTTCAGTCATTCTCTATTCTCTTTTGTCTCTATTTCAGTCCTTACTACCTTTCCCAATCTCAGAGGCGTGCAACACATGATCTTCTTCACGCAACTGTATTCTGCGCACTGCCTCGACATAGGAAATGAGCTAATCGGACTCTAATCGATAATTTGAGTACTTCTATGAACTTTTGGGCTTTTTGACCCTCACTATCCATAATATCGGGTTCATACTTGCCTAGGGATGTAATCTGAGATTCATACTTATCAATCAACCAATGACTATGGGCAGTGTAAGAAATTTTACCTGTAATTTCCCTTTAAGTAGTGTCCGAAATATTCCGTCACCAGAATACATCAAGAAATATTTCTCATGTCGGCTCTAGACGTCTAACTCTTCAGATTGGTCGAGCGGACTTCCACCAATGTTCCGCCTTTCCTCCAACATAATGTATTTTAAAAATCACTTTCTTAATCAACATACGCCAAAAAATTTCATACAACTTCGCTATCTCATTCACGTAGTCCTCAGCAACTATTGGTTTTTTACTTCGCTATATACCGGAGGGGTGTGAAAATCTCTATAGTCTGAGGTATCTGTTTAGGCTTTACCCTGCCTATCCTCAACTACATGCATAGACTGGGTAAACAACTCCAAAATATTTTCTACACTCCACTCCATCCTCTCGAAGCGTGTCTCAATACTGTTTGGTCTCTTTATAAGACCCTGTGGAGTATGCTCAACATCAGCCTCCACTTCACTCTCATATTGAGTCTCATGTGACGACTCATTTGACTCTTAGGCCTATCCTTACGGCCTCGAGCACGTGTACTCGCCCCTCTACCATAGCGGCTATCATTTATAAAAACTATATTCTTGCATTAGAAACTAAATTCTTAGCTGCACTTCTATCTTGATATACACAATTATATCTAAACAATGCACAGTACATGGGGATGTAAATTTACTTAACCACTAACACCGACTCATATCAGGCCAACTCTGCTCTGATACCATCTTTTCTGTCACGACCCAAATTACCTAAAATCACTACAAATTTTTAACTTTTTCATTTCCTTACCAGTCGTGAACAGTTACACTACTAAACAGTTGGGCTATGATTCGGTGTTAGTCACCTCTAACCTATTTACCATTCCATTTTCATATTTCATTTACATATCAATTTATTTTAAATAAATACATCTCCAATATTACATCCATATACAGTACTGTACCTCTATATGTTCAGATACAAAATTATACAAATGTGTATACCTGGTCTTGATAAGAAGCAGCGGATATGACTATTGTCATTCTCTTCTACTGAATATACCCTGTGGGGTGGAAAATGAAAGGGTGAGCATAAACAGCACAGTAAGGCAATAATGTAAGCAGGTAGATAACTATACTATCTACGTGCTGATAATGTCATGATATAAAATCGTTTATATTTGGAGCATGAGATAAGACTAAAACGATGCCACATGTATGTATATGTCATATAAGAGAAATCATGAAATCGATATATAAATCAAACATGGAAAATCATCATGTATGACATCTCATGCTTATCACATTAAAGCTTATTTGTTTCATCATAAATTCATCACTTTAAAACTAATTTGTTTAATCATAAACTCATCACGTTAAAACTTATTTGTTTTATCATAAACCACTGCATCAAGGCCAAACCCATCTCTCGGGAATACCTTGATTTATTAAATCGCATCTCTTTTAAAAAACATAAATCGGGACTTACCCCTCCATCGGGTTTGTCCTAGTCTATCCAGACCGTATGATATCATGTGAGGCATGTAGGTTACTGTATGAAAATCGAGGACTATGGCCATACTTTATCTCTGTGATCCCAGGCTATACGGATCACAGTGTGCGGGGTATCACAACTGCAACGGGAGGTGGGGTCAAGTCCTACCCGCCAGAATATCAAGTAACGTCATCGAGTCATCACGACTGCACGGTACAACGTACTCTGTGTGACATACATGGAACATCGTACTCCGTGGACCCATATCATAGTCTGGGGGTGCCTGCCGTAGGTCTTATCCACCCCAAGACTATGTCGATAACCAACCCATGTCTCAAAGTATACGTGCGAGCATCTCAACTCTATGTGATACACAGTCTACAGGAGGCTTCCGCACGACTATATGCATGTCAACTCACGTCTAGTGCGAGCGAAGCTCCAGCACCACGCTATGCATATCATGATATCTAAAATCTCGTACGAGCGGAGCTCCATCACGGTTTTGTACATACACAAATTTCTCGTACGAGCAATGCCCTAGTACGGCTTTCATGTGTAATAAATCAGTAAACTTGAGTTTGAGAAAGACTCTAGCACTCTTTTTATTCATGTAAATACGATAGGTGGCTCAATCTTGATAAAACATCTTTTAAAATAGTAACCGGTACAAACCGGTACCCTTTCGTATAATTCATGAAATCAATAGCCAACCTATGTGTATATTTGCTTAAATCAAAGCAATACATTTATATAAAACATTAAAACAGGATAATCATGCAATTTATCTGCCTTACTACCCTTTTTATAAATTTTACTCTCAGGGGCAAAATTATCTTTTTCTTTATTCACCTAAGCCCCGATTTTCACAAAAATTAATATTTCATTTTCTAGATACTTTAAGGAATTCTAAGCCCTTTAATTTCCCTCAATAAATACGTATAGAAATCTTTATGCACCTAAAAAATTCCCTTACCTCTATTCACGCGTAAACTTATCTCGTCTCGGTAATACTCGATCTCTCGATCCAACTGCGCGTTAACCAAGTCTATGAAACTGCATATAACCACAAAATTGGGGTCAATTCAATTATCTTTACCAGTATATCACATTTACTGATCGAATCTAACGTATTGGGCTCGTTTTACTTTATTGAGCCCAATTGCACTTTAATGGGTCTCGACCCATTTTCAGCTTATTTTTACTTATTAAATCCCTTCTTCGGGTTTACTGGGCTCATTCAGCTTACCAATAATCATCGGGCTTCGTTCCAAACTCATTGGATAGCCCGTATACTATTTACAGTAATTATGTTGCAATTCCGATAAATATTCCTTTTTATACAGAATTAATCCATAAATTTCGTAAAATAATCGAAACTCTGTATTAAAGGACTCTAATTGTCGAAATTAAAATGTAATTACCCAATATGATGCGGGATACGAAAATTGAAGCTCAATCAGCTCTCGTTCGGGCATTGTCGTAAAACTGCACAACTATATATTTAATTTCGGGTTACTTTTCAATTAAATATAATTTAAATAAATTTCTCAAAATTCAAATTGGTCACTTTTGACCTCGTATCGACTTACCCGAAGTTCGGTGTATCCCAAAATTTCTTCCCCTTTTTCCTTTTTCTCTTTTTCTCCTTTTTTCCCTTCTTTCTTGGCTGAACAGGTTCGGTCCGGTTTAACCCGGTTCAGACCGATCCGGTTCACTCCGGTTCACTCTGGTTCGACTGGTTCATGGCCTTGCCGATCCGTTCTCCGTCGATTTTCGCCACCAATGGCTCCGTTGGGCCGGTCCGACTTCTTCTCCTTTTCGACATCAATGACCTCCTTGTTTTTCGTCGTTGTCGGCGCTAGCCACCGTTTTCCAGGCTGTTTTTGCCCCCATTCGGCTCAGCATCACGTAGGGTTCCTTCGATGGCCGGTGGTCGAAGTCAAATCGACGTCGGTGGCAGCTGATTGGGCTTCTCCTCTCCGCAGCTTCTCTCCCTCGATCCGTCGAATTTCAACATTGGTGCAGCGCATCGCCGGTACCAGGGAGGTCGCTGGCCTCTCCTCTTCCTTTTTTGGCCCTTCGCCTGGCCATTGGGTCATCGAACGGTCGATGTGGTTCGGGTCTTCCTCGATTTCGTTTCTTTCGTTTCTCTCCTCTTTCTCTCTCCCCGATAACATTTTCTGATTTGATGTTTTTTAATTAATTTAGTTTTATTTATTATTTAATTTTATTAATATTTTAATCAATAAAATATATTAAAGAATTAAAATATCTACCAAAATTATTATTTTATTCAAATTAATTTATTAAATTTTTTTTAATTTATTTATTATATTTTAACCCTTTTTCGGGTATATTTTCTCCATATTTTCGGGATATTATCTCGAACGAAAATTTTGATTAATTTCTATAAATTCATATCTTGATCAATTTAATCCGAAATTTAATTATTTCTTCGTTATTGATCAAGATTCTCAAATCCATTATTTTTAATAAAATTTTCTTATCGAATTTGTTTTGGCTTTCGATCTTTTGACCGTTTTGCCCTTCAAGTGTTCGGGATTAATTTAACCCGACTTCCCTTCACGAATACTCACTCATTTCATATTTTAAATCCTTACCTCCTGTCCGAATCCCGTTTCATTTAATTTAGGACCATTTTCAATGCTTCATACAAAATTACGATATAATTCGGGTCTTACAGAAATAGGTAAAAAGACTATTTTACCCCTACTGAGGGAAGTTCACCTAAGGACGGTGAAAGCATGACATGCATGAAATGCATGATTTAAGGAATTTTTTGAATAAAAGAATTTAATTGGTTTTAATCAAAGCAAATCGGTAGATTGGCTAGTAATTGTATAAATTTCACAAGATAACACTACGTAGGTGTTATTCATATTTAAATGAAAATTCTTTGAAAAACGGGCAAACTATCAAGTTTATATGGAAACAAATAGTGATGGCACATAGCTCACACTATATCTATGTATGTGAGTGTGCATAAATGTGCTTGAGCGATTGCTCGCACCGACTTGTGTGACATCATATGCATGAAATGTGCTAGAGCAAGGTGCTCGCACTGTTTTTTATTATTGTGAAATGCGAGGTTCTGGAGCCTAGCTCGCACTCTGTTTTGACATGTTTTGACATGTTTTGACATGTTTTGACTTGTTTTAACTTGGTATGCATAAAAGGTGCTGGAGCGATTGCTCGTACTAGTTTTTATGATTTCATATGCATGAGAGATGCTGGAGCTTTGCTCGAATCTAGTTTTGATATTTAATTGCATAAAATCGTACTGGAGCCTTACTCGTACGTGATTTAATCGATTTAATTTCATAAAGCTATGCTGGAGTGTAACTCACACGAGATTTGTTGTATTTATGCATAAAGTCGTACTAGAGCGTTGCTCATACGAAGTTTTGATTTACTTGAGCATTCATTCGTGCTGGAGCATTGCTCGTACATGATTTTATATAGATTTATAACTCATTTTAAAGTCGTACTGGAGTGTTACTTGTTCGCAGATTTCATTGATTTCTATGAAACCGTGCTAGAGCTTCATTCGCACGAGATTTTTTGATATCATGAATATGCATGGAGCCGTACTTGAACTTTGCTCGCACAGGCACAGGGATTTATATGACATGCATATAGCTGTGTTGGAGCCTCTTGTAGACTGTGTGTCACGGTGAGATGATATGCTCACACGTGCATACTGAGACAAAGATGATATGGGTGGATAAGACCTATTGTAGGCACCCCTGATTGAGCTTGGGTTCACGAAGTACGTTGTACTGTGTATGTCACGTGGAGTACGCTGTACAGTGGGGATTGTTGGAGTGGAGTGGCATTAGCCACGAGGTAGCAAGCCTTGCCCTCACAATCCTGGTGTTATGCCGTTCTGACTGGTAGGACGACCCACCTCCCGTTTCAGGTGTGATACCCCGCACACTAGGTACCGTGTTTCCAAAGATCACGAGGTTATGGCCATAGTCCTATGTTGTTACTGATAGTCACCTACATGTCTCACATGATATAACTTATGGTCTGATAGACTAGGGTAGACCCGAGGGAAGGGTCAAGCCCTCGATTTTACGATTTTATGATTTTATGATATGTGACCCTGAAAGAAGGGTGGTTTTATAACCAAAGCTTTATAATGAATTTTAATGACTTGTTTTATGAGTTTGAGATTTACTTATGAGATAATTGACCCGGATGGGGTTATTTTATTCTGCATTTTAATACAATGATTTGAATGCAATAGCATGATGATGTTTTCCATGCTTTCATTTCAAATTCATGATTTATCTTACATGACATGAAAGAATGCTTGATTTTGATTAAATTCATGCTAAGTATGATTTACTGATGTCACATAAATGTCATTGATGCATAAGTAGTATGAATGATATATGCACGAACAGTTTTATAAACTAAGTCATTGATGAAATACATGATTTTGTGCTTGAGATTTTAATGAAAAGAAATTGATTTAAGGGCATGGCATTATGAGCATATAGATAGTGTAGCTATCTACTTACTTGCATAATTGCCTTACTGAGCGTGTGGTTTACTCACCCCCTTAATTTCCCATCTTTTCAGAGCATTCATAATAATTAGTAAGCAGCTGAAGACTTGCGTGCATTGGTATCCGTTGTTTCCCATTGAGAGACAGGTATACACATTTGTATAGTTTTGTATCTAAATATGTAATGCACAATACTATAAATAGATATGATGTCGGGGATGTAGAGTTATAAATACCATTGTGTATGTGTTTAATTAAAGTCAAAGGATAGTAAACTCTGATATATGAATGTGAATATGAAAACAGAATGGTAAATAGGTGAGAGGTGACTAACACCGAATCATAGCCCAACTATTTTGTAGGATGGTCACGATGAGAGAAATGTAAGAATTAAATAATAAATGAAAAAGTGAAAAGACTTTACTCTGATTTTTAGGTAATTTGGGTTATGACAGGGTTAATGGTATCAAAGCTGAGTTGGCCTGATATGAGTCGGTGTTAGTGGTTAAGGAAGCTTACATCCCTATGTACTGTGCATTGTTTAGATACAATTGTGTATATTGAGATGGAAGTGCAGCTAAGAATTTGATTTTTAAATGCAAGAATAGACTCATTAACTGATAGCTGCTATGGTAGAAGAGGCGAATACATGTGCTTAGGCCTTAGAGGTAGGCTCGAGAGTCATACTAAGTCACCACATGAGACTCAAGATGAGATTGACGTTGAAGTTGGTATTGGGCATGCCCCACAGAGTCCGATAGAGAGATTGGACAAAGTCTGACAGAGAGATTGGACATGTGAGACCCCGTATATGTATAGCTATGTATATAGGAACATGGGAATGTAAATAAAATCATAAGTAAGATGATGTATTGTAATGTGAAGTGTATGCAATGTAAGTTCATAAGATTATGTATGCACTTGTAATAAGAATCGTGATTATACGTACAAGTTGCATTATGAATGAGTAGGAAGAAATAAACTTGAACACGAGAAGAATGTGATCGAAATGGAATATGGGTAGTATAGTAAAATGGAAGGAAAGATTTACATAAGTGTATATTTCCATTTGAGCAATATCATATATATTTGATCATACAAAGATTCTACACAAGTTTTAATGTGTATGTAGTGAGGATGGATCCCATTTTCAAGTCTCAAAGATGAATGAATGAGGAAATGATCATGGTAGCAAATTAAGGGTGTTTGGTAAGGGTTGTTGCAGAAAAAACTGCAAGAAATCTGGAATTTGTGAAGGCCAGATCGATCTCATAGGATGAGAGATCGATTTGGGAGAGCCAAAATGCTCTTATGTGAGAAATGGAAAGGAACAGATCGATCTCCAAAGGAAGCAGATCGATCTCTTTAGCTCTCGGGTTGGAAGCAGATCGATCTCCCATAAGACCAGATCGATCTCCTTAAGCTTCTGTTTGACAGCAGATCGATCTCTAGCCTCGACAGATCGATCTCCTGCCTTTAAAATGTCTTAGAAAAGAGGGATTTTAGAGGAACAGATCGATCTCCACCCAAGGAAGATCGATCTCATCAAGTCAAAACTATAAAAGGGAGCAGTTGGATCATCAGAATTTCGAGATAAACCATTTCCTCTCACTTCAACTCAAAGAAAACCTAGCTTTCTCACCCCTAAATGTAGCCATTTTCAGTGAGATTTAAGGAGAGTCTATTAGAGACAAAGTTGTTCACAACAAAAAGAAGAATAACATAGTCTAGAGGCATTTCCCCATTTGATGGATTGAAGGGATAAAGGGCAATCCTAATTGGAGCAAGAGGAAATCCAATGAGGTAAGTTCTAATGCACAAATCCAAGTACATTGGTTTAGTTAATGATTATAAAGATATTTGGCTGTGCATGTTGTGGATAGGACTACCTAGAATGGTATGAAATGAATATAACTTAGAAATAGTCAAGTGTGAGAAAGTGGAGTGTGGAAGTGTTTATGATAAATGAGATATCTTGAGTGGATGATTAGGTTGTGGGAATGGTTTGGACATGTTGATATTGGGATAAAATTGTGAGATTTACCACAAAGGGTAAAATATGTATTTAAGGCATTGAATAAATGATTAGTTGAGCAAGAGTTAGAAACGTTAACTCGAGTGTTTGATGGATGAATTTCAGTTTCGGATGATACGCCGGAGCAAGTCGAGATGAGAACGCAAGAAGCATAAAGGCGGATAGTTGCACACAAGTAAAACGAGGTAAGGGACTGTGTGTTAGCTATAGAGATGTTCGTACGTAATTATCGCAATTTCGTAGATATATTGCTAGGACTAGTACGATATTATAATTTTATGAAATGATGTGGAAGTATGAAAAGTACTATGATGTATATATGTATTGAGAAATGGGATAGGGTAAGGAAATAGCATGATATGCATGTTTTCAATGATGTTCTCAATTTTATATTGTTATTGATGATTGAGAAATGTTGATGATAGGTTGGCTAATTTTACATGTTTTAGCTTGAAGAGGCATGCTGTATGAATAAACGTGTTTTGAGTTTTAAAAGAGAAAATAGCCACCTATCAGTTTTGAGATGAGATTTGGTGTTGAAGTGTTAGCTCACACCCGTTTTAATGCCGTGATGTACCGTGCGGGAGTTTTAACTCGCACGAGGGTTTTGAGAAAGTGCGGGAACCTTGTTCGCACCTGTTTTGTTGAGTTAAGGTAAACCTGGGGGTCTGGGACCCAGGGAGATACCAGCCGACGGCCATTTGAATGGGCTGGGCCTTAACGATAGATCGTACCGCGCTGGAGCTTTGCGTTGACTGTGTGTCACGCTGCTTGCTCGCCTAGTATATGAGACATGGTTTAGGATAAAAAGTCCATCGGAGTTGGAGTATGGACTTGGGTCCACGGTCGTACGTAGAATAGTGTAGTCACCCGTTGGTATACTATGTACCGTGCTGGGTGCACGTGAGTACGAGTATCGCGTAGATGACACACGACGTACCTTCACCGTGAGTATACGAGGAGATGAGGTGGATTGAGATGAGCCGAAGGGTAGGATGACCCATCCCCCTTCAGGCGAAGTGATACCCTGTGTACACCTGATCAGTGAGGCCTGGGATCACTGACTATGGCCATACGCCGTGGATATTTGATTACCGAAAATTCCATGCCTGTCTCAGAGATTCGAGAAACAGAGACAATCTCAGAAAAGAAAGAGATTTGCGAGAAAGAATGATTTGAGAAGTGAAAGAGATTTCGTGTTTTTGATAGATCTCTAATTTCACATTCGTGCCGTGAGGGCACTATTTATGAGCATGTTTTAAATGGAAGTTTGACAATTGATTTACACGAAAATGCTATTGAGAAATATGTGTTTAAATGCATTGTTCGTATGATATTTCCATTTATAACGAAAACATGGTTTTGGTTTATGCATGCATGGGCTATGTAGGTAGTACGATATCTACATGCTAGCATACATTTCCTTACTGAGCTGTGGTTTGCTCATCCCACTACTTTTCCCCCTCCAGGTACTGAGAAGTAAGAGAGCGGTGATCTCTAGATCTTTTGTGTTTAACAGCTCCCACAATCCGCAAAGGTATAAGATTTGTATACACGAGTATTTTGTATCTAATATATTGTATCGCACAGTTATATCTTGGAATTGTAAACAGTATTATGGGGATGATATGTAAGCACATGGTATTTATACAATTAATTTTGCGTATCTACACACACACCTGGGAGTGTGAATTAAAGCTTTAAATATTCCGCTGTAAATGAATGAATTTTTAGTAATTGCATCTTCTCACAGCCCAACCGTAGTAGAGAATGTATGGATAGAAGGGTTCACAAAAGCGGGGTATGACAGGTTTGGTATCAGAGCATGGTTGGTCTGATGTGAGTTGATGTTTAGGACTAAGAAAACATACATCCCCAAGTTACTGTGCGATATTTAGATACAAATGTGTGTGCGGAGCTGGTAGTGAATTAAATGTTTGTTACAACGCAGGAAAGTTATCAAGCTAGTGAGTTATGCCTGAGAGACACCGCAAGAGGGGAGAGAGCTCGAGAGCTCGAGGGCAAAATGACAGGACTGAGAGGCACAGTAGATCATCCTCTAGTCATGAGCCCCAGGAACAAATAGAGGCTTCTGATCCTCGAATAACTCGATTGGAGGAAGACATGCGCACGATGATGACCATGATGGGTCAGATCATGGCTAGGTTTGAGGGTACACCTGGTTCAGCGGGACAGGCTGCACCGAATCCCCCAGCAGCTGCACCTGAACCTGAGAATGTTGCACCTACACAAGCTGAACCGGCTAGGCCACGGGAACCTCATATTCGACCGGTACCTCCCCCGGTAGCCCCACATCGGCATGATGATGATTTGGGGTATGGATATGATTGTGATATGGAAAGATTGAGGCATTTTATGGACTTTAAGCCTCATTCGTTTAGCAGGGTAAAGGATCTGGCAGTGGCTGAGGACTGGATTAGTCAAATGGAGAAGTTATTCGACTTCTATAGATGTTCAGCTACGGAGAGAGTAGCGCTTGCGGCCTTTGTATTGAGAGGCGAGGCAGAGCACTGGTGGAAGTCCACTAGGCCGATGTTAAAAGCTCAAGGAATGGCTATCACTTGGGATATGTTCTTGGACGCTTTCAGAGAGCAATACATCCCCGATACTGCTCGACGGAGACTACAGATGGAATTTCTAAATCTGACTCAGGGGAATCGAACAGTCGATGAGTACGAGTCACGATTCACTTCACTGGGTAGATATGATCCGGACTCGATCAGGAGCGAGGCTATTAGAGTCTGTAGATTTGTAGATGGACTGAGGCCTTCGATCCGAGTGAAGTTGGCCCCATTCGATGTCGCTACATATAGAGAGGTTGTGCGACGGGCCCAGTTATGTGAGCAAGATTATGACTTGCAGATTTTTGAGTTTAGTTGGGGTAAGGACAAGGGTCCGAGGAAGCTGGGAGATGGAAAGAGTGCCAAATTTGGTCGAAAATTCATGAGTAAACGTCGGAGAGAGGTAGATGAGTTTCAGAAAAAGGTTGCTAGACCTTTTATGCCTCCGACTCAGACACCAGCCAGGGGTATAGTGATTGGTGGACCCCGACCTACTACTGATCAGTGTAGGTTATGCGGTCGATACCATGGTGGTAGGCCATGTCATCTTCAGGGTACCCGATGCTTCAGATGTGGTAAATTTGGACATTATGCCAGAGAGTGCCCGAAGATAGTTGAGGCAATTCCACAGAGGGGTAAAGAGCCAGAGAGGGTTCCTACAGTTGCACCTCCTGCAAGAAAGAAAGCCTCGGCTGAAGAAAAAGGAAAAACAAGTTGTGGGTCAAGGCAGGGTGTATGCGATAGACCAAGCATCAACTGATACCTCTTCTGAAGTGATAAAAGGTACAATCTTGATTTTCAATTTGGAGGTTATTGCTTTGTTTGATTCTGGTGCTACGCATTCCTTCATATCACCTACATGTGCATCTAAGTTAAAAAGTTTCGTAGAGCCCACATACTTGAGTAGGACTTTACTAATAAGCACTCCCATGAGAGTGAGCTAATTAGTTGAGCAAGTGTATAAAGATTGTAAAGTGAGGGTGGGAGATAAGTGCATGACAGCTAACTTGATTTTGTTGAATATGTATGACATTGATGTAATTTTAGGAATGGATTGGTTAGCCGCCAATCATGCTGTCATAGACTGTCGTTCTAAGTCCATTAAGTTTTCTCTACTTGAAGAATGTGTTGTAAGATTTTAAGAGAAGAAATGAAATCTTAAATTTTGTGTTAAGTAAAGTACTTTGGTATAAATGGCTTGAGTGTTGTTTTGAAGGTTTTGTTGCTTATGTGGTGGATTTGAACAAAGTACATCCAGATATGGAGGACATCTCAGTGGTCAGAGAATTCCCTGATGTCTTTCCAGATTATCTACCAGGATTGCCACCTGATAGAGAAACAGAATTCGGTATAGACTTGACGCCTGGAACCAAACCAATATCGAAGTCACCATATAGGATGGCCCCAGTTGAGTTAGAGGAATTAAGGAAACAGCTGCAAGAGTTGTTAGAGAAGGGGTTCATAAGACCGAGCGTCTCACCATGGGGAGCCTCGATACTATTTGTGAAGAAGAGAGATGGGAGCTTCAGGTTGTGCATTGACTATCGGATGTTAAACAAGGCTACCATCAAGAATAAGTACCCCTTGCCACGCACTGACGATTTATTGGATCAGCTTCAGGGAGCACAGATCTTCTCCAAGATAGATCTGAGGTCTGGGTATCATCAATTGAAGATTCGGAAGGAGGATGTGCCCAAGACAGCATTTCGTACCCGCTATGGCCATTACAAATTTTTAGTGATGCCTTTTGGGTTGACCAATGCGCCGGCAGCTTTTATGGCTCTAATGAACGAAGTATTCAAGCCATACCTGGACCAATTCGTAATTATTTTCATTGATGATATATTGGTGTATTCAAGGTCCAGAGAAGAGCATGAGCAGCACTTAAGGATTATTTTGCAAACCCTCCGAGAGAAAAGGTTATATGCCAAGCTTAACAAATGTGACTTTTGGCTAGAACAAATTTCTTTTCTAGGCCATGTTATATCGAAGGATGGGGTGTCAGTAGATCCATCCAAGATTGAGGCAGTTGTTCAGTGGGAACAACCTAGGACAGTCACAGAGATCAGAAGTTTTCTGGGTTTGGCTGGTTACTACAGGAGATTTGTAAAAGGTTTCTCTAGATTAGCTGCTCCATTGACACGTCTTACGAAGAAGAGTGTGGAGTTTTCATGGGATGAAGCTTGTGAGAGGAGTTTTCAGGAACTTAAGTGCAGATTAACCACTGCGCCAGTTCTTGTCATCCCTAACAGTTCAGGGAATTACTCGGTGTATACAGATGCTTCGCATCAAGGACTAGGCTGTGTTTTGATGCAAGATGGAAGGGTAGTAGCTTATGGATCTAGACAGCTGAAAGATCATGAGAAGAACTACCCCACTCACGATTTAGAGTTAGCGGCCGTAGTGTTTGCGTTGAAGATATGGCGCCACTACTTATATGGCGAGAGATTTCAGATCTTTACGGATCATAAGAGTCTGAAATATCTATTCTCACAAAAGGAGTTAAACATGAGACAGAGGAGGTGGTTGGAACTCCTCAAGGACTATGATTGTGAGATCTTATACCACCCGGGAAAGGTAAATGTGGTTGCCGATGCATTGAGTCGGAAGAGTCTCGGGTTGGTATCTCATATGATGGTTAGAGAGCACGAGTTATTGGAACAATTCACGAACCTTAGTCTGGATATGACCCTACCTGAGATTGACAGCTATGAGATTATTGCTAGCTTGAGATTAGAACCGGAGTTGACTGAGAGAATCCGACAAGCTCAGCAAATTGATTAATGGTGTATTGTCATGATTAGCCAAATCCGAAAAGGGAAGGGTGCCGATTTTATATTGAGTCCAGATGGAATATTAAGGTTTAGAAATAGAATATGTGTTCCTAAGGATGTAGAGCTGAGAAAGCTGATCTTATCAGAGGCACACTTGTCGAGATACACGATACACCCGGGGAGTAGTAAGATGTAGCAAAATCTTCGAAAAGCATATTGGTGGTCTGGAATGAAGAGAGACATAGCTGAGTATGTTGCTAGATGTCTCATTTGTCAGCAAGTAAAAGCCGAACATCAGAAACCAGGAGGATTATTACAACCTCTATCGATACACCAACATGGAAGTGGGAGCATGTCACCATGGATTTTGTGATGGGATTACCGAGAACCCGTAGGAACCATGATGCGATATGGGTGATAGTAGATCGGTTAACGAAATCAGCACATTTCTTAGCCATGAGATCTACAGATACATTGAGTGCCCTGGCGAACCTGTATGTGCGAGAAATAGTGAGATTGCATGGAGTCCCAGTGAGTGTTGTTTCTGATCGGGATGCCCACTTCACTTCCCACTTTTGGGGACATTTCCAGGAAGCGATGGGGACCCAGTTGAGTTTTAGCACCGCTTTTCATCCTCAGACAGATGGTCAGTCAGAGAGGACTATACAGACCCTGGAGGATATGTTGAGAGCGTGTGTGCTGGATTTTAGAGGCTCATGGGACGATCACTTGCCATTGATTGAGTTCGCCTACAATAACAGTCATCACTCAAGTATTGGTATGGCCCCTTATGAGGCACTATACGGTCGTAGATGCCGATCGCCCATTGGTTGGGAAGAAGTTGGTGACAGACAATTGCTCGCTCCCGATTTGGTTAAGCAAGCCTCCGAGGATGTTCAGATAATATGCGAGAGGCTGCGAATAGCTCAAAGTCGACAAAAGAGCCATGCTGACAGGAGACGGAGTCCACTTGAGTTTGATGTTGGCGAGTCTGTATTTTTGAAAGTATCTCCTTCTAAGGGAATAATGAGGTTTGGGAAGAAAGGAAAATTAAGTCCTCATTACATTGGTCCCTTCGAGATTTTGGATAGAGTGGGAGAAGGAGCATATAGGCTAGCCTTACCACCTGAGCTAGCAGAAGTCCACAATGTCTTCCACGTTTCTATGCTTCGAAAGTATTACCCGGATCCGACACATGTAATTAGTTATGAGCCATTGGAGCTCAAGAAAGATATGTCGTATGTCGAGAGACCGATCAGGGTGTTGGACAGGAAGGAGAAGGTGTTGCGGAACAAGACGATTTCATTGGTTAAGGTTTTGTGGCAACATCACACTGTGGAAGAGGCCACATGGGAACTGGAAAGTTTGATGCGGGAAAAGTATCCCGAGTTATTCACGGATTGAATTGGTTCTAACTTGGAGGACCAAATTCTCTAAGTGGGGGAGAGTGTGAGACCCCGTATATGTATAGCTATGTATATAGGAACATGGGAATGTAAATAAAATCATAAGTAAGATGATGTATTGTAATGTGAAGTGTATGCAATGTAAGTTCATAAGATTATGTATGCACTTGTAATAAGAATCGTGATTATACGTACAAGTTGCATTGTGAATGAGTAGGAAGAAATAAACTTAAACACGAGAAGAATGTGATCGAAATGGAATATGGGTAATATAGTAAATTGGAAGGAAAGATTTACATAAGTGTATATTTCCATTTAAGTAATATCGTATATATTTGGTCATACAAAGATTCTACACAAGTTTTAATGTGTATATAGTGAGGATGGATCCCATTTTCAAGTCTCAAAGATGAATGAATGAGGAAATGATCATGGTAGCAAATTAAGGGTGTTTGGTAAGGGTTGTTGCAGAAAAAACTGCAAGAAATCTGGAATTTGTGAAGGCCAGATCGATCTCATAGGATGAGAGATCGATCTGGGAGAGCCAGAATGCTCTTATGTAAGAAATGGAAGGGAACAGATCGATCTCCAAAGGAAGCAGATCGATCTCTTTAGCTCTCGGGTTGGAAGCAGATCGATCTCCCATAAGACCAGATCGATCTCCTTAAGCTTCTGTTTGACAGCAGATCGATCTCTAGCCTCGACAGATCGATCTCCTGCCTTTAAAATGTCTTAGAAAAGAGGGATTTTAGAGGAACAGATCGATCTCCACCCAAGGAAGATCGATCTCATCAAGTCAAAACTATAAATGGGAGCAGTTGGATCATCAGAATTTTGGGATAAACCATTTCCTCTCACTTCAACTCAAAGAAAACCTAGCTTTCTCACCCCTAAATCCAGCTATTTTCAGTGAGATTTAAGGAGAGTCTATTAGAGACAAAGTTGTTCACAACAAAAAGAAGAACAACATAGTCTAGAGGCATTTCCCCATTTGATGGATTGAAGGGATAAAGGGCAATCCTAATTGGAGCAAGAGGAAATCCAATGAGGTAAGTTCTAATGCACAAATCCAAGTACATTGGTTTATTTAATGATTATAAAGATATTTGGGTGTGCATGTTGTGGATAGGACTACCTAGAATGGTATGAAATGAATATAACTTAGAAATAGTCAAGTGTGAGAAAGTGGAGTGTGGAAGTGTTTATGATAAATGAGATATCTTGAGTGGATGATTAGGTTGTGGGAATGGTTTGGACATGTTGATATTGGGATTAAATTGTGAGATTTACCACAAAGGGTAAAATATGTATTTAAGGCATTGAATAAATGATTAGTTGAGCAAGAGTTAGAAACGTTAACTCGAGTGTTTGATGGATGAATTTCAGTTTCGGATGATACGCCGGAGCAAGTCGAGATGAGAACGCAAGAAGCATAAAGGCGGATAGTTGCACACAAGTAAAACGAGGTAAGGGACTGTGTGTTAGCTATAGAGATGTTCGTACGTAATTATCGCAATTTCGTAGATATATTGCTAGGACTAGTACGGTATTATAATTTTATGAAATGATGTGGAAGTATGAAAAGTACTATGATGTATATATGTATTGAGAAATGGGATAGGGTAAGGAAATAGCATGATATGCATGTTTTCAATGATGTTCTCAATTTTATATTGTTATTGATGATTGAGAAATGTTGATGATAGGTTGGCTAATTTTACATGTTTTAGCATGAAGAGGCATGCTGTATGAATAAACGTGTTTTGAGTTTTAAAAGAGAAAATAGCCACCTATCAGTTTTGAGATGAGATTTGGTGTTGAAGCGTTAGCTCACACCCGTTTTAATGCGTTGATGTACCGTGCGGGAGTTTTAACTCGCACGAGGGTTTTGAGAAAGTACGGGAACCTTGCTCGCACCTGTTTTGTTGAGTTAAGGTAAACCTGGGGGTCTGGGACCCAGGGGGATACCAGCCGACGGCCATTTGAACGGGCTGGGCCTTAACGATAGATCGTACCGCGCTGGAGCTTTACGTTGACTGTGTGTCACGCTGCTTGCTCGCCTGGTATATGAGACATGGTTTAGGATAAAAAGTCCATCGGAGTTGGAGTATGGACTTGGGTCCACGGTCGTACGTAGAATAGTGTAGTCACCCGTTGGTATACTATGTACCGTACTGGGTGCACGTGAGTACGAGTATCGCGTAGATGACACACGACGTACCTTCACCGTGAGTATACGAGGAGATGAGGTGGATTGAGATGAGCCGGAGGGTAGGACTGACCCATCCCCCTTCAGGCGAAGTGATACCCTGTGCACACCTGATCAGTGAGGCCTGGGATCATTGACTATGGCCATACGTCGTGGATATTTGATTGCCAAAAATTCCATGCCTGTCTCAGAGATTCGAGAAGCAGAGACAATCTCAGAAAAGAAAGAGATTTGCGAGAAAGAATGATTTGAGAAGTGAAAGAGATTTCGTGTTTTTGATAGATCTCTAATTTCACATTCGTGCTGTGAGGGCACTATTTATGAGCATGTTTTAAATGGAAGTTTGACAATTGATTTACACGAAAATGCTATTGAGAAATATGTGTTTAAATGCATTGTTCGTATGATATTTCCATTTATAACGAAAACATGGTTTTGGTTTATGCATGCATGGGTTATGTAGGTAGTACGATATCTACCTGCTAGCATACATTTCCTTACTGAGCTGTGGTTTGCTCATCCCACTACTTTTCCCCCTCCAGGTACTGAGAAGTAAGAGAGCGGTGATCTCTAGATCTTTTGTGTTTAACAGCTCCCACAATCCGCAAAGGTATAAGATTTGTATACACAAGTATTTTGTATCTAATATATTGTATCGCACAGTTATATCTTGGAATTGTAAACAGTATTATGGGGATGATATGTAAGCACATGGTATTTATACAATTAATTTTGTGTATCTACACACACACCTGGGAGTGTGAATTAAAGCTTTAAATATTCCGCTGTAAATGAATGAATTTTTTAGTAATTGCATCTTCTCACAGCCCAACCGTAGTAGAGAATGTATGGATAGAAGGGTTCACAAAAGCGGGGTATGACAGGACAGTATTGAGACACGTTTCGCGAGGTTGGAGCGAAGTGTGGAGAACATTTTGCGAGCTAATAGCTCAGTGTATACATGGTATTTGAGGGTGAGTCGGAGCATTGGTGGAAGTTCGCTTGACCCATCTTAAGAATTAGACATCCGGAATAGACGTGAAAAATAATTCTAGATGTATTCCGGTGATAGAATATCCCGGACACTTAAAGGAAATTACAGATTAAATTTTTTACTCTGACCCAGAGGAACATGTTGATTGACGAGTATGAAACTCAGTTTATATTCCTGGGCAGATATGACTCCGACATTATGAACAGTGAGAGTCAGAATGTCTGAAAGTTCATAGAAGGGCTCAGATTGTCAATTAGAGTATGATTAGCCCGTTACATATCACTACCTAAGCAGAGGCAGTGTGCAGACTGCAGTTGTGTGAATAAGATTATGAGTTACACGCCTCTAAGATTGGAAAAGGTAGTAAGGGCTGAAATAGAGAAAAAAGAGAATAAAGAATGACAGAGATGTCAGAACAGGAAAAAGGTAGTTTGGTAAAAGATTAGAGGTGATGAGTCACGGGGTAAGATGATTGGTAAGGCCCCAGTGTATCTAATTTCAACACTTATGAGAGGTATTGTGATTAGAGGACCCCGACTTGCTCTGTAGCAGTGAGAGCAGTGTAACAGTGTAAGCAATGTAACAGTGTAAAAGTGTGAACAGTATAGAATATGCGGTAGTTACCACGAAAATAAGATGTTGGATGTGTCACGACCCAATTCCCTTCTCTTTAACCGAAAATTCACTAAAAATTTTTTTTCGCAAATTTCTTTCCTTACCCGATCGTGAACTAACTTACCACCACACTGTTGGGCTGTGAGTCAATAATAAACATCACATCTCATTCATTCTCAGTTAAATAAAGCGATGTCATACATTTGAAAGTTACTCATTAACTTATACAAAACATGTTTTACTGACATCTACATCCCCCATAATTACAACTCAAAAGAATACTGTGCTTTTACACTGTTTAAATACAAAAAGAATCACTGTGTATATACCTATGTGTGATGGAGATGCAGCGGATGTCTAAATTACCACGCCTCAGTCCTCACTGGGCTACTATGCATGCTCTATAGGATGGGGAAAATAGAGAGGGATGAGCAACCACACGCTCAGTAAGGCAATAATGCAAACATGGTAGATAACTACTCTATCTACATGCTGATAGTGTTATGCATAAATCGTTTGTAGTAGGAGCATGAGGAAGTAAAACTATGCCATATGAGTATACATATATATCATGTATCAAAATCATGTACATTGGCATATAAAGCATGGTAAAAGCATCATGTATAAATCATCTCATGCTCAATCTCATTTAAATTCATAAAAAGGGCAATTCATTAAGAAACCTCCTTTTTAAACTCACATCATAAAACTCTTTCTCAAACACATACAATCCCATCAAATCAATTCACAATCACAACCTCATTTTCATTTCACAAATCAATTCCACGAGGCTCGACCCCTTCTTTGGGTCTACCTGCACAATCACAATTACACATATGTATAAAAACCAGGTCACTATATCTCAAGTGACTATGTGGACTAACTACATCATAAATCATCCCAGACCACACGCATCCAGGTGTGCGGGGGTATCATGCTGGCACAGAGATGGATTATCCCTCGCCAGACTTCCTCATCACATAACCATCACGCGGTACATCGTACTTCATGTGATATACACGGTACAGCGTACTCTGCGGACTCATATCGTAATTGGGGGTGCCATTCCTAGGTCTTACCTACCCCATACCAAGAGTTTTCCATATCCGTGAAGGAGAGCCTCCCTACCGAACAGAGCCTCCCCGCCCCTCCAGGGCTTAAGGATGTTGGCTTAAGGATCCTTCCGTAAGAGAATCTTGCCACCGAACAGAGCCTCCCCGCCTAACAGAGCCTGCCCGCCTATTTGGGCTTAAGGATGTTAGCTTAAGGATGTAGAGCTTAAGGATCTTACTGTAAGAGAGCCTCCCCACCGAACAGAGCCTCCCTTCCTAACAGAGCCTCCTCGCCTCCTCGGGTTTAAGGATGTTAGCTTAAGGATGTAGGGCTTAAGGATCTTACCAACTTTCATAACCTTATACGTATCACAATGTGCAAACTTGTGTGAGCAATGCTCTAGCACGACTCATGCATCCTATCATAAAGAGACCGTGTACAAGCATAGCTCTAGTACGATTATACTTATAAGACAAACCACTCAAAAGCCATGTAGGAGCAGAAGCTCCAGTACAGTTTATAAACATCATCATAGTTTCCAAATCAAGGTGCGAGCTAAGCTCCAGCACGTTTCATACAAATGAAAACATTAATACCCGATACGAGCTAGGCTCCTGCATAGTTTAATTCACATTAAACATGATAGGCGACTCATAAGCTTTCAAAACTAATCTCAAAACATATTTCGTACTTCACATGTGCTATCACAAACATCAAACCACAATAGCTAACCTATCTATCAATTTGTTTAAAACCAAACACATGTTTTGTGAAAGCATTCAAAACACTTGATTTATGCAATTATTAGCCTTACTATCCCTTTTTATACATCCATGTAAAACAAAATCATCCAATATTGACAACTATTTTCGTATACCAAACAACCAATTTCTCAAACGTTCATGCATTTCATAAACACCCTATAATCCCACAAATTACAAGCAGCTACCTCTATATACTTACAGAATTCCCTTACTTGGAATCGCGATGTGTGATTCCACTTCCTTAAAGCTGCTACTCGTCCCACTCGATTCGTTTCCAATGGACACTTCGGGACTGCACAAAATCGTATTTTGCATTATATCCGATCCATATAATATGACATCGTGCGTTCACTATAGTCAATTCGACCTATAGTTTCTAGTGACGCTATTAAGGCCTCGTTTCATTACTTTACCCATAACGTAAGTCTATGGATTTTTTTAGGCCTATTAACTCATTCCAAATCGATATTAAATTGATATCAAGCTCATAGTGTTTATATTTCATTGATTTCCTCACTATGGCATTATCAAGCATTTACATACTCATTTTCATAATTTCACTTAAACCCAGATTGTAACTCCACATAGCCATTCTAAATCACCCACATTACTCATTTAACAACTTATCATAACCCATAAACCACCAACTCCCCAAATCACACTTTCTCACACTAGAGGCATTCCATTTTCTAGGTTACATTTGTTTCTAACACAACCTAGGTGTTTCCATCCATCCATACTCATGCCAAACAACTCCAAAATCAATTAAATAGACAATGTACTTGGATTTGAGTGTTAGAATCTTACCAAATCTGATTTTTCTTCTTGCTTCAAATATCAATGCCCTTAGCTACTTCAACACCAACAATGGGATTTTAGGTTCCAACTATGTTGTTCTCTTCCTCAAGATGAACAACTTAGTGTCTAATGGCCTCCCCTCAAATCTTACTAGAAATGGCTAATTTTAGAGAGAGAAAGTTAGGTTTTTAGATTAGAAATGGAAGATTGGTGTTTTTCCCAAAATTTTCAGATTTTTAGCCCTCCTTTTATAAAAATAGCTTGAGGAGATCGATCTGGTCTAAGAGGAGATCGATCTGGTCCCCTTAAATCTCTCATTTTCACGGCATTTTAAGCATGAGATCGATCTGTCGAAGCATGAGATTGATCTGCTCCCAAATAGAGTGCTAAGGAGATCAATCTGTATGCTTGAGGATCGATCGTTTCATTACAGAATGCTTAGGAGATCGATATGGCCCCATTGGAGATCGATCTTCTCTATTCCATT
Source organism: Firmiana major (assembly GCA_033439115.1). Taxonomy (NCBI): domain Eukaryota; kingdom Viridiplantae; phylum Streptophyta; class Magnoliopsida; order Malvales; family Malvaceae; genus Firmiana; species Firmiana major. The sequence continues at coordinate 23,923,034 of CM065914.1, forward strand.
ACCCAAATAAGAGCATTCTGGCTCTTCCAGATCGATCTCTCATCCTATGAGATCGATCTGGCCTTTATGTTTTCCAGATTTCTTGCAGTTTTCCTACTGTAACTCACATCCAAATGTCCTTAATTTACTGCCATAGTCATTTTCTCATCCATCCACCTTAATGACTTGAAAATGGCATCCATTCATACCTTATGCACATTGAAACTTGTGTGCATTCATTGTATATCCAAAAGTATCACATTCCAAACTAAATGGAAGCATAACTTCATTTCATTTTACCACACTACTCATTTTGAGTTTCAATCACATCCATCACTTAAAAGAACTCATTTCTTCATATTCATACTCAATGAAACTTGTATGTACGTTACACATCATATTACACATACGTACATTGTATACATGGACTTACATCAATCATACTTTACATTACATGTCCATTCACATTCAATACACATTGCAACTATACACATACGGAGTCTCACATTCTCCCCTCCTTTAAGGAATTTGGTCTTCTAAATTAGAACCAAGTCACTCTTCAAAAAGTTGGGGGTACTTCTCCTGTATCAAGTTCTCTAATTCCCATGTGGCCTCTTCCACCATGTGATGTTGCCAAAGAACTTTCACCAAGGGAATTATCTTATTCCGTAGCACCTTCTCTTTTCTATCCAATATCCGAATCGACTTCTCAATATATGTCATACTCTCATTGAGCTCCAACAGCTCATATCTTATCACGTGTGTCGGGTCCGGGTGATACTTTCGAAGCATCGAGACGTGGAAGACGTTGTGGACATTTGCCAAGTCCGATGGCAATGCCAACCTATACGCCTTATCTCCCACTCTCTCCAAAATCTCGAAGGGTCTGATATATCTAGGGCTCAGCTTGCCCTTCTTACCGAATCTCATAATACCCTTCGATGGTGAAACTCTCAAAAATATCGGCTCACCCTTATCAAACTCTAGTGGTCTCTGCCTCTTGTCAGCATAACTCTTTTGTCAGGTCTGAGCTGTCTACAATCTCTCACATATTAACTGGATGTCCTCAGATGCCTACTACACTAAGTTCGAAGCAAAAATCTGTCTGTCACCAACCTCTTCCCATCCAATAGAGGAACGACATCTACGCCCCTATAATGCCTCATAGGGTGCCATCCCGATACTCGCATGATAGCTATTATTATAGGCGAACTGTAGGTGGTCATCCCAGGAGCCTCTAAAATCCAGCACACATGCTCTCAACATATCCTCCAGGGTCTGTATAGTCCTCTCTGACTGCCCATATGTCTGAGGATGAAAAGCGATGCTAAAACTCAGTCATGTCCCCATCGCTTCCTGAAAATGTTCCCAGAAATGGGAAGTGAAGAGGGCATCCCTATCAGAAGCAATGCTCACTGGTACACCATGTAGCTGTACTATCTCTCGAATATACAGGTTTACCAACTAACTCAGTGTATCGGTAGCTCTCATAGCCAAGAAATGGGCGGACTTAGTCAATCGGTCCACAATAATCCATATGGCATCATGACCTCTACGGGTCCTTGGCAACCCCATCACAAAATCCATGGTGACGTGCTCCCACTTCCATGTTAGTATCGATAGAGGCTGCAATAACCCTGCAGGCTTCTGATGCTCTACCTTCACTTACTGACAAACGAGACACTTAGCGACATATTCAACAATGTCTCTTTTCATTTCAGACCACCAATAAATCTTTCGAAGGTTTTGATACTTCGTGGTACTTCTTGGATGTATCGTATACTTCGATGAGTGAGACTCTGATAAAATCATTCTTTTGATCACAAGATCCTTAAGAACGTATACTCTGCCTCTGAACCTCAATAATCCATCAGCACTCTGCTCAAAATCAATACCCATACCTGTCTATATCTGCCTCAGCCAATTGATACACCATCGATCACTTTGCTAGGCCTGCCGAATATGGCCAATCAATTCTGGCTCCAGTCTCAAACTAGCCATGATCTCAAGTCTCTCAGATCCAGGTGGGGTTACATCCAAATTAAGGTTCGCAAAGTGTTTTAGTTATTCATATTCTTGTACCATCATATAAGACACCAACCCAAGGTTCTTTCTACTCAAAGCATCGACAACTACATTTGCCCTACTTGGGTGGTACAAGATTTCACAATCATAGTCCTTCAGGAGTTCAAGCCATCTCCTCTATCTCATATTCAGCTCTTTCTGCGAGAACATGTACTTAAGGCTCTTATGATCTGTGAACACTTGAAATTTCTCACCATAGAGATAGTGGCGTCATATTTTCAAAGCAAATGCCACAGCTGCTAATTCCAAATCATGTGTCAGGTAGTTCCTCTCATGATCTTTCAACTGTCTAGATCCATAGGTAACTACCTTCCCATCCTGCATAAGCACATAGCCCAGTCCCTGGTGTGATGCATCCGTATACACCGAGAATCCTCCTGAGTTGGTAGGAATGGTGAGAACTGGAGCAGTCATCAATCGACGCTTAAGCTCTTCAAAACTCCTCTCACATGCCTTATCACATACAAACTTAACATCTTTTCGTGTGAGGCGTGTCAATGGAGCAGCTAGTCTGGAGAAATCCTCTACAAATCTCTAATAATACCCTGCCAATCCCAGGAAACTTCTGATCTTAATAACTGTCTTAGGCTATTCCCACTGTATAACTGCCTCTATCTTGGATGGATCCACTGATACCCCATCCTTCAACACAACATGCCCCAGAAATGAGATTTATTTCAACCAAAAGTTACACTTGGTGAGTTTGGCATACAACTCTTTCTCTCGGAGGGTCTGCAAATCTACTCTCAAGTGCTCCTCATGATCTTCCCTAGATTTAGAATAAACCAAAATGTCATCTATGAAAACAATCACAAACTTATCCAGGTTTGTCTTGAATATATCATTCATCAGTGCCATAAATGCTATGGGAGCATTTATCCATCTGAATGGCATCACCAAAAACTCGTAGTGGCTATAACGGGTACGAAATGCTGTCTTGGGTACATCTCCACTCCTAATCCTCAACTGATGATACCCTGATCGCAGATCTATCTTTGAAAATACTTGGGCTCCTTGGAGCTGATCCAGTAAATCATCGATTCTTGGAAAGGGGTACTTGTTCTTAATGGTGGCCTTATTCAATAACCGGTAATCTATACACAATCAGAGGCTTCCATCCTTCTTCCTTACAAATAGAACCGGTGCTCCCCAAGGTGAGACACTCGGTCTAAAGAACCCTTTCTCTAGCAACTCTTGCAGCTATTTCTTCAGCTCTTCCAATTCTATCGGAGCCATTCTATAGGGTGGTTTCGATATCGGCTCTGTACCAGGCACTAACACTATGTAAAATTCCATTTCCCTTTCAGGTGGTAGTCCTGATAATTCATCCTGAAAGACATCAGAATAATCCGTAATCACAGGGATGTCCTTCAATTCCAGGTGTGCCTCATTTATATCAACCACGTAGGCAATGAACCCTTCACATCATCCTTTCCACCGTTAGTAACATAGACCATCACTCCACATTCAACATTTATCATAAACAACAAATTTATCTCTCAAGCATTATGCATTTAAAATATACTCTTTTATTTACAACAAACATACTATTTTCATATCATTTCTTTTCATCAAAGTTTACGATAAGATTATCTAATCCTGAAAACATCAATGTTTTGGCTTGACAATCCATCACAACACGATTGGTAGCCAACCAATCCATTCCCAAAATTACATCAAAATCATTCATATTTTTTATAAAATCAGATTGACTATCATTTCCTTCCCCTCTATCTTTAACTTACAATCTCTACATACATGCTCAGTCAATTGACTATCATTCATGGGTGTGGAAATCATCAACATCTTATCCAACAATGTATGTTTCACATACTTCAACAATTTATGTGCAAAGGAAGGTGATATGAAAGAATACGTGGCACCAGGATCAAATAATACCAATGCTTCTAAATCAAAGATTCAGATGATACCTTTAATCACATCCGTCGATGCGTCTGCAGTGTCCTGATCCAGTACATGCACCCTTCCTCTGCTCATACCCACTGCCTACTTCCCTTTCTCCTCAGCTGTAGTCCTCCTCCTAGGGGCAACTGCCTCAACTGGACTCTCTCTAGCTCCTTGCCCTTCTGTGGGGCAATCTCCATCTTCTTGGGACAATACTTAGCTATATGTCCTAGTCTCTCGCATCTAAAACACACCATAGGGGTCATCAGACATGGCCTAGTCCTATGAAATCTCCCACATCTCCTACACTGATCAATAGTAGGCCGTGGTCCTCCAATAGTCATACTCGTCGGTGTAGTCAAGGCTGGGTATACAGGAGGTCTAGCAACTCTCTCCCGCACCTCTTCAATCTTAGGCCTCTTCTCGAAAAACCTTTGGCCTCCTCTCTTGGCCACTCTATCAAACCCGGATCTCTTTCAGTCCCTGTCCTTCCTGACACTAATCCTCCCAAGCTCGGAGGCATTTCGCTCAAAGTCTTGCTCACACAGCTGAGCCTTCTGTATTGCTTCCTCATAAATCTGAATATCAAATGGGGCTAGCTTAGTTCGGATGACCAATCTTAATCCATCCATGAACTTTTGTATCTTCCGGGTCTCACTACCCATCGTGTTTGGGTTGTATCTCCCCAAGGACATAAACTTGGACTCATACTCATCCATAGTGTGGTTCCCTTCAACCAAATTCATAAATTCCATCCGTAATTTCCTCTGTAAGGTGGCCGGGATATACTGTCTCCTGAAGGCCTTTAGAAATATCTCCCATGAGATCTCAGAGTGTCTGGCCCTCAAAATAACCTCGGTGGACCTCCACCAATGCTCGGCCTTGCCTTTCAACATGAACACGGCAAAGGCTACCTTCTCAGCTGAAGTGCATCGGAAAAACCTATACAGTTTCTCCATCTCATACACTCAATCCTCGGTAACCACTGGGTCCTTCACCCCTCTAAACACTGGGGGTTTCAGTGCTTGAAACTCTCACAACCTACTTAAGTAGCAGTCATACCCCAAATCACTACTGCTCTGTTGTAGAGCGATAAGAGAATCTGTATCCCATACTGGAGGTGTTGTAGTAGTAGCAGTCTCTGTAGTCTGAGGTCTCTCTGCCTCTGCAGCTGTCTGTTCAGTAGTAGGCTGTGCTGTAGGACCTCGTCTATCACCGACGCCCAAAGCCTGCATGACTATCTCCACCAAATTGTCAATACTTGGCTCTAACCTAGCGAAGCGAGCCTCAATATCCTCTACTCTCCCAGCAGGGTTTTGTGGAGCCTGCTCAGTCTGTGGCTCCGCATGGCTCTCAGGCCTACCTCTACGTCCTCTAGCACGTGCTCTCGCCCCTCTACCTTTTCGTGTAACTGGCATAGTGCCTAACTTCCTACATTATAATAATTTATTAAGCTCGATCCATCATGGTATACACAGTTATATCTAAAGAAAAGCACAGTACTATGGGGATGTGCTTTCCTACATTTTATCAGTGACTCACATCAGGCCAACACGGCTCTGATACCAATCTCTGTCACGACCTAATTCCCTTCTCTTTAACCAAAAATTCACTAAATTTTTTTTCACAAATTTCTTTCCTTACCTGATCGTGAACTAACTTACCACTTTACTGCTGGGCTGTGAGACAATAATAAATATCACATCTCATTCATTCTCACTTAAATAAAGCGATGTCATACATTTGAAAGTTACTCATTAACTTATACAAAACATGTTTTACTAACATCTACATCCCCCATAATTACAACTCAAAAGAATAATGCGCTTTTACATTATTTAGATACAAAAAGAATCACTGAGTATATACCTATGTGTGATGGAGATGCAGCTGATGTCTAAATTACCACGCCTCAGTCCTTACTGGGCTACTATGCACGCTCTGTAGGAGGGGAAAATAAAGAGGGATGAGCAACCACACGCTCAGTAAGGCAATAATGCAAGCATGGTAGATAACTACTTTATCCACATGCAGATAGTGTTATGCATAAATCGTTTGTAGTAGGAGCATGAGGAAGTAAAACTATGCCATATGAGTACACATATATATCATGTATCAAAATCATGTACATTGGCATATAAAACATGGTAAAAACATCATGTATAAATCATCTCATGCTCAATCTCATTTAAATTCATAAAAATGGCAATTCATTAAGAAGCCTCCTTTTTAAACTCACATCATAAAACTCTTTCTCAAACACATACAATCTCATCAAATCAATTCTCAATCACAACCTCATTTTCATTTCACAAATCAATTCCACGAGGCTCGACCCCTCCTTCGGGTCTACCTTACACAATCACAATTACACATATGTATAAAAACCAGGTCACTATATCTCAAGTGACTATGTGGACCAACTACATCATAAATCATCCCAGACCACACGCATCCAGGTGTGCGGGGGTATCGTGCTGGCACGGAGATGGATTATCCCTCGCCAGACTTCCTCATCACATAACCATCACACAATACATCGTACTCCATGTGATATACACGGTACAGCGTACTCCGCAGACTCATATCGTAATTGGGGGTGTCATTCCTAGGTCTTACCTACCCCATACCAAGAGTTTTTCATATCTGTGAAGGAGAGCCTCCCTACCGAACAGAGCCTCTCCGCCCCTCCAGGGCTTAAAGATGTTGGCTTAAGGATCATTTCGTAAGAGAGCCTCCCCACCGAACAGAGCCTCCCAGTCTAACAGAGCCTCCCCACCTCTTTGGGCTTAAGGATGTTAGCTTAAGGATGTAGGGCTTAAGGATCTTACCATAAGAGAGCATCCCCATCGAACAGAGCCTCTCTACCTAACAGAGCTTCCTCGCCTCCTCGGGCTTAAGGATGATAGCTTAAGGATGTAGGGCTTAAGGATCTTACCAACTTTCACAACCTTATACGTATCACAATGTGCAAACTTGTGCGAGCAAAGCTCTAGCACGACTCATGCATCCTATCATAAAGAGACCGCGTACGAGCATAGCTCTAGTACGGTTATACTCATAAGACAAACCACTCAAAAGCTACGTACGAGCAGAAGCTCCAGTACGATTTATATACATCATCATAGTTTCAAAATCAAGGTGCGAGCTAAGCTCCAGCATGTTTCATACAAATGAAAACATCAATACCCGGTGCGAGCTAGGCTCCTGCATGGTTTAATTCACATAAACATGATAGGCGGCTCATAAGCTTTCAAAACTAATCTCAAAACATATTTGGCATTTCACATGTGCTATCACGAACATCAAACAACAATAGCCAACCTATCTATCAATTTGTTTAAAACCAAACACATGCTTTGTGAAAGCATTCAAAACACTTCATTTATGCAATTATTAGCCTTACTATCCCTTTTTATGCATCCATGTAAAACCAAATCATCCAATATTCACAACTATTTTTGCATACCAAACAACTAATTTCTCAAACGTTCATGCATTTCATAAACACCCTATAATCCCACAAATTATGAGCAGCTACCTCTATATACTTACAAAATTCCCTTACTTGGAATCACGATGTGTGATTCCACTTCCTTAAAGCTGCTACACGTACCACTCGATTCGTTTCCAACAGACTCTTCGGGACTGCACAAAATCGTATTTCGCATTATATCTGATCCATATAATATACATCGTGCGTTCAATATAGTCAATTCAACCTATAGTTTCTAGTGACGCTCTTAAGGCCTCGTTTCTTTACTTTACCCATAACTCAAGTCTATGGATTCTTTTAGGCCTATCAACTCATTTCAAATCGATATTAAATCGATATCAAGCTCATAGTGTTCATATTTCATTGATTTCCTCACTATGGCATTTATCAAGCATTTACATACACATTTTCATAATTTCACTTAAACCTACATTGTAACTTCACATAACCATTCCAAATCACCCACATTACTCATTTCACAACTTATCATTACCCATAAACCACCAACTCCCCAAATCACACTTTCTCACACTAGAGGCATTCCATTTTCTAGGTTACATTTGTTTCTAACACAACCTAGGTGTTTCCATCCATCCATACTCATGCCAAACAACTCCAAAATCAATTAAATAGACAATGTACTTGGATTGGAGTGTTAGAATCTTACCAAATCTGATTTTTCTTCTTGCTTCAAATATCAATGCCCTTAGCTACTCCAACACCAACAATGGGATTTTAGGTTCCAACTATGTTGTTCTCTTCCTCAAGATGAACAACTTAGTGTCAAATGGCCTCCCCTCAAATCTTACTAGAAATGGCTAATTTTAGAGAGCGAAAGTTAGGTTTTTAGATTAGAAATGGAAGATTGGTGTTTTTCCCAAAATTTTTAGATTTTTAGCCCTCCTTTTATCGAAATAGCTTAAGGAGATTGATCTGGTCCAAGAGGAGATAGATCTGGTCTCCTTAAATCTCTCATTTTCACGGCATTTTAAGCATAAGATTGATCTGCTCTCAAATAGAGAGCTAAGGAGATCGATCTGTATGCTTGAGGATCGATCTTTTCATTATAAAATGCTTAGGAGATCGATCTGGCCCCATTAGAGATTGATCTTCTCTATCCATTGCCCAAATAAGAGCATTCTGGCTCTTCCAGATCGATCTCTCATCCTATGAGATCGATCTAGCCTTTATGTTTTCCAGATTTCCTACAATTTTCTTGCTGCAACTCACATCCAAATGTCCTTAATTTGCTGCCATAGTCATTTTCTCATCCATCCACCTTAATGACTTGAAAATGGCATCCTTTCATACCTTATGCATATTGAAACTTGTGTACATTCATTGTATATCCAAAAGTATCACATTCCAAACTAAATGGAAGCATAACTTCATTTCATTTTACCACACTGCTCATTTTGAATTTCAATCACATCCATCACTTATAAGAACTCATTTCTTCATATTCATACTCAATGAAACTTGAATGTACATTACACATCATATTACACATACGTATATTGAATCCATGGACTTACATCAATCATACTTTACATTACAAGTCCATTCACATTCATTACACATTACAACTATACATATACGGGGTCTCACAGGACGAGGGCGAGTGTATACCTTAGACCAGGACACCATTGATGTTTTATCGGATGTGGTGGAAGATACCACACTGGTTGTGAATAATGAAGTAATTATTTTAATTGATCTTAGTGCCACGCATTATTCATACCGCCTTCAGTTGCTTATAAGCTAGTGAAAGATGTGAAGCCTGTACCCTTAAGCAAGGTGATTATGGTTAGATGATTATCACTAACTGAATATGGGTATAGAGATTGTAAGGTGCAAATAGGGGTGAAAACATCACTGAAAAGTGCATTGTAAGTTTGACACGTAATGAAAGAGTTTGTTATAAGTGATATTTGAAAGGAGATAAGCTTTGAGATGTGATAGATCCTACCTACAAGATATATTGGAATAAGAGGCGTATGCAAGGTAAGGATATCTTCGATATGTAAAGTAATTTAGATTAAGCGATATGTAGCGAATATGAATTGCAGACAAGAATAAGAGGAGGATATATCCATACCCAGTCCATGTGGTCAAGTCTGAGGGTTAATAAAGGTAGTTTAAAATATCTCTCCACCTGAAGACTTGACAGCGTCTAGAAGCACACATAACCTATAAATTAAAATCGACAATCGTAATATATACATTTAAAATTTGGGTACCTTTACTAGTGCGATAAAAAAATATAGAATTCGATTAATTATGAAGGTTTAAAAATTAAAATTTTATAAAAGCCATTAATATAAGAAAAAGGAAATGATACGGGTTAGTAGCTTGAACAGAAGCGATTTTGAAATGACGTTTTACGTTTATGCATACATAGGTCAAGGATATGGGTGATTGAAATATTTAGTGGAATTCAACTACGATGAGGTATTAAAACCTTACCTGGATCGATTAGTTGTCATCATTAGCGATGATATTTTGACGTATTCAAAGTCCAGGGAAGAGCATGTGTAGCAATAGGAAACTATTTTACAGATGAATTGTTGAGAGTTTCTCGAAATAGGCTGCTCAGTTGACACGTATCATTCAGAAAAAGATTGCATACGAGTGGGATGATAAGTATGAAAATGGCTTCGGTGAGTTTTGGTATATGGAAGTAATAAGCTGACCACCATAATTATTCTTACCATACCCAACAGCTCAAGAGGTTTCAGTGTGTATAGATACCTCAAAATAAGGATTGGGCTATGTATTGATGTAAAATGGGAAGATAGTCGCTTACGGTTCCAGATGGTTCAAGGATCATGAGAGAAACTATCCGACCCATGATTTAGAGTTGGCTGTCGTAGCATTTACACTAAAAAAGTATGGTGGCACCACTTATATGGTAAGAAATTTTGGGTATGCACTGATCGTAAAAGCCCCGAGAATTTGTTTTCACAGAAAGAGTCGGATATGAGATAACCAAGAAGGTTAGAGCTTCTAATGATTATGATTATGAACATTATACCACCCAGGAAAGGCTAATGTAATGGCTGGTGCCTTGAACAGAAAGAGCCTCGGGATGGTATCACATATGATAGTTAAGGAGCATGAGCTGCTAGAGCAGCTGTGAGCCTCAGTAGTGATATAATCCCTTCTGATGATGATGATGATGTTTTTATGATAACTAGCCTGAGGTTAGTACCGAATTTAAGTGATCGGATTTGCCAGGCTTAGCATGATGATCGACATGGTGTCGATAGTGTGGATCAGATTCAGAAGGGTATAGTGACAGAGTTCACAGTGAGTGATGATAACTTACAGAGGTTCAGAGACAGTATAAGTGCTCCCCAGGACCATAGTTGCTGACATAGTGTTATTGTCAGAAGCTCACTCTTCGGGATATATAGTGCATCCGGGAAGTAATAAATATATCAGAATCTTTGAAAAAGGGTATTGGTGGTCAGATATGAAAAGAGACATTATAGAGTTGTAGAAAAATGTCTCGTATGTCAGCAGAGTAAGATAGAGTACTAGAAGTCTGTAAGGTTATTACAGCCTCTACCTATAGTGACATGGAAATGGGAACAAGTTACCATGAATTTCGTGATGGGTTATAGAGGACCGCAGGAATCACGAGACTATCTAGGTGATAGTCGATACATTGATTAAGTCTACCCACCTTCTAGTTATGAAATCCCCAGATACTCTAAGTGCGTAGGTAATGTTATATGTAAGGAAAATTATGAAACATTATGTAGCGTTCCAGTGAGCAGGGTATCAGATAGGGATTCCCGCTTCACTTCCCACTTCTAGGAACATTTTTCTAGAAGCTATGAGAACCTGACTGAGTGTTAGCACAACTTTCATCCTTAGACAGATGGTCAGTCAGAGAGGACTGTACAGGTTCTGGAGGATGTGATGAGAATGTGTGCCATTGATTTTATAAGCTCCTGGGATGATCAATTGTTACTAATCGAATTCACCAATAATGACAGTTGTCACTTGAGTATCGGGATAAGATTTTATATGAGGCATTGTATGGCTGTAGGGAGTTGTTTCTCGACTTGGATAAGAAGAAGGGGGTGACAGACAGAGAATTGTTCCCGAATTGATAACACAAACCTCTGAGGATGTTCAGTTGATTGTGAGAGATTAAGAACACCTCAGAGCAGATAGAAAAAGCTATGCTAACAAGAGATAGAAAACCATTAGAATTCACCGAGGGTGAATTAGTATTGTTGGAAGTTACATGTCCTAAGAACATAACGAGATTCGAAAAGAAGGCAAATTGAATTTTGTTAGAGTGAATCCTCTGAGAGATTGGACAAAGTGGAAGGTAAGGCCCACAGGTTAGCGTTACCACCTAAATTAGCAGGCATCCACAATGTGTCCTATCTTTTGATGCTTCAAAAATACTATCCGGACCTAGCATATGTGATCGGATATGAGCTCCAACGGTTTAGCTCAATGAAAGTATATCGTATGTTGGAAAATCGATTCGGGTATTGGATGGAAGGAGAAAGTGTTGAGGTTTAAGATGATCTCCCTAGTTAAGTATGCTGGTAGTATTACACTCAAGAAAAAGTCACTTGAGAATGACAGTATGTAATATGATAGTCGTACCCGGAGTTGTTTAAGGAATCATTTTACTTGGTTCTAATTTGGAGGACCAAATTTCTTAAGTCAGGGAGATTGTAAGACCAGATTTTATCGTAAGAGCAAAAAGGGAATGAATAAAAATTTTTGAGTGCATTTAAAAATGCAAAAGGATTGAAATGGTATTCCAGAACACGTGCAAGGGTAAAATGGTCAAAAGATCGAAAGTCGGTATAAATTCGAGAACAAAATTTAATTAAAAAATAAGGGATTGAGAAATCTTGATCAATAATGAAGAAATAATTAAATTTCAGATTAAATTGATCAAGATATGAATTTATTAGAATTTATCAAAAATTTTAACTCGAAAAACGGGCTCGAAAATATTAGAAAAATATACCGAAAAGGTAAAATCAAACTGATAAATTCATTTACGGATTAAATGAATTAAACATAATTTTTTCAGATATTTTGGTAAACTAATAATATAATATTGATTAAAATAATAATAAAAATAATAATTAAAAAAATTTTGTGAAAAACGTGAACAAAGGAAAATGAAAAAGGAAGCGGATGTTTCCCTTCTGCCTCACCGATCACCGACGATCGGCGGAGTCCCAGACTAGAGGCGAGGCAGCCAAGCCATCCACCGGCACCAACGGCCCGAAGGAGGCGGCAATCAACTGCAAAATGGGAGAAAGAGAAGCCGAAAGGGAGAAAAGGTGTTTCTCGGAAATCGACGCCGATCTGGGCCCGACCACCACCAGTCTAGCATCCCCCAGGCATAGGCGATGTGATTGGTGGCAACACCAGTGGGTAAGACGGCGGTCAGTGCCGGAAACGGAGGAAGAAAAGAAATGGTACCGCCAGCGGAGGAGAGAAGAGCCAAACCGGCCACTTTTCAGCGACTTCGGACGAAACCGAGACCAGATCTCAGCTGCGGATGACCCCACGGAGCTGCTGGTGGTGAAAACCAGTGAAAAACTAATCGGCAAGGCACTGAACCGACCACTGGACCAAACCGGACTGAACCGACGGTCTGAACCAGGTTGAACCGGACCGAACCGGTTTAGCCAAAAAGAAAAGAAAAGAAAGAGAAAAAGGGGAAAAAGAAAAGATAAAAAATTGGGGACAAATCCCAGTGATGCAATCGAGCTACGGGTAAGTTGGTAAGTGGTCGAAATTGACCGATTTAAATTTCAAAATATTTAATTTGATTAATATTCGACTGAAAATTTACCCGAAAAAATATTAGATTTTGTAGCTCGACAATTGACGTCAAACGAGAGCTTGAGATAGCCTCGATTTGCATACTATCATGGAAGCTCGGGTAAGTAACCCTTATTTATGACAATTTGCATCGTTATGCGGGTTAGATAAATTTCGGATTTAATTTTCGTATAAATGAATTATATTCTGGAAATTTAAATAAATTGTCATAAATATTTAATTGAGCTATCCGACAATTTAGAATGACGCTCAATATATATTGATGGGCCCAATGAGCCCAACAGGCCTCGATAATATGAATAGTAAGTGGAAAATGAACTTAAGGCCAATTAAGGCCCAGTATGGTGCAATCGGGCCCGATATGGGTAAATGGGCCCAATGATTTACAATTAAGCCCAGAAAATATGAAATACAATTAAATATATTGTATTTGACCTGATGAATATTTATCCGCAGTTTCGGATGTTGGATTGAGAGCAAATCGGATTGCGTGACGAAACATCAGTGGAAAGGTCAGACTGTACAAAAAAATGAGGTAAGAGAATTGTGTGAGTAGCTAGAGGTAGCTACACATACTTTAAATAGTTTTTGTATACACTAAATATGTATGTATACACTGATATTGTATAAGGTTCCTAAAACTGGTTTAAATGATTTTAAGGATCGAAATAGGTAAAAAGACTATTTTACCCCTATTGAGGGAAGTTCACCTAAGGATGGTGAAAGCATGGCATGCATGAAATGCATGATTTAAGGAATTTTATGAATTATAGAATTTGATTGGTTTTAATCAAAGCAAATCAATAGATTGGCCAGTAATTGTATAAATTTCACAAGATAACACTACGTAGGTGTTATTCATATTTAAATGAAATTTCTTTGGAAAACGGGCCAACTATCAAGTTTATATGGAAACAGATAGTGGTGGCACATAGCTCGCACTATATCTGCGTTTGTGAGTGTGCATAAATGTGCTTGAGCGGTTGGTCGCACCGACTTATGTGACATCATATGCATGAAATGTGCTAGAGCAGGGTGCTCGCACTGATTTTTATTATTGTGAAATGAGAGGTTCTAGAGCTTAGCTCATACTCTGTTTTGACATATTTTAACTTGTTTTAACTTGGTATGCATAAAAACTGCTGGAGCGATTGCTCGCACTAGTTTTTATGATTTGATATGCATGAGAGATGTTAGAGCTTAGCTCGCATCCAGTTTTGATATTTAATTGCATAAAGCCATACTAGAGCCTTGCTCGTACGTGATTTAATCGATTTAATTTCATAAAGTCGTGCTGGATGGTAACTCGCACGAGATTTGTTGTATTTATGCATAAAGTCGTACTGGAGCGTTGCTCGTATGAAGTTTTGATTTACTTGAGCATTCATTCGTGCTGGAGCATTGCTCGCACATGATTTTATATAGATTTATAACTCATTTTAAAGTCGTACTGGAGTGTTACTCGTACGCAGATTTCATTGATTTCTATGAAACCGTGCTAGAGCTTTGCTCGCACGAGATTTTCTGATATCATGAATATGCATGGAGTCGTGCTTGAGATTCGCTCGCATAGGGATTTATATGACAAGCATATAGCCGTGTTGGAGCCTCCTATAGACTGTGCGCCATAGTGAGATGATATGCTCACACGTGCATACTGAGACAGAGATGATATGGGTGGATAAGGCCTATTGCAGGCACCCTTGATTGAGCTTGGATTCACGGAGTATGTTGTATCGTGTATGTCATGCGGAGTACACTATACCATAGGGATTGTTGGAGTGGAGTGGCATTAGCCACGAGGCAGCAAGCCTTGCCCTCGCAATCTTGGTGTTGTGCCGTTCTGGCTGGTAGGACGATCCACCTCCCGTTTCAAGTGTGATACCCCGCACACTAGGTACAGTGTTGCCAGGGATCACGAGGTTATGGCCATAGTCTTATGTTATTACTGATAGTCACCTACATGTCTCACATGATATAACTTGTGGTCTGATAGACTAGGGTAGACTCGAGGGAGGGGTCAGGCCCCCGACTTTACGATTTTATGATTTTATGATATGTGACCCTAAAAGAATGGTGGTTTTATAACCGAAGCTTTATAATGAATTTTAATGACTTGTTTTATGAATTTGAGATTTACTTATGAGATATTGACTCGGATGGGGTTATTTTATTCTGCATTTTAATAAAATGATTTGAATGCAGTAACATGATGATGTTTTCCATGCTTTCATTTCAAATTCATGATTTGTCTTACATGACATGAAAGAATGCATGATTTTGATTAAATTCATGCTAAGTATGATTTATTGATGTCACATAAAATGTCATTGATGCATAAGTAGTATGAATGATATATGCACGAACAGTTTTTTAAACTAAGTCATTGATGAAATACATGATTTTGTGCTTGAGATTTTAATAAAAAGAAATTGATTTAAGGGCATGGCATTATAAGCATGTAGATAGTGGAGCTATCTACTTACTTGCATAATTGCCTTACTGAGCATGTGTTTTGCTCACCCCCCTTAATTTCCCATCTTTTCAGAGCACTCGCAATAATTAGTAAGCGACTGAGGACTTGTGTGCATTGGTATCCACTGTTTCCCATCAAGAGACAGGTATACACATTTGTATAGTTTTGTATCTAAATATGTAATGGATAGTATTGTAAACAGATATGATGTCGGGGATGTACAGTTATAAATACCATTGTGTATGTATTTAATTAAAGTCAAAGGATAGTAAACTCTGATATATGAATGTGAATATGGAAACGGAATGGTAAATAGGTGCGAGGTGACTAACACCGAATCGTAGCCCAACTGTGTTGTAGGATGGTCACGATGAGAGAAAGGTAAGAATTAAATAATAAATGAAAAAGCGAAAAAAAATTTACTCTGTTTTTTAGGTAATTTGGGTCATGACACGTTGGGGAGAGAGGCTTTCTTACAAGATGAAAAGCTCCTACGTGCACTTGAGACTATATCGGTTACACATGGCATGGGGTAGGTAAGACCTACGGCTGGCACCCCCAACCATGATATGGGTCTGTGGAGTACGTTGTACCGTGTATATCACATGAAGTACAATGTACCACGTGGTCATGATGATGATTTGAAAAGTCTGACGAAGAACTAACCCACCTTCGTTCCAGTATAATGCCCCGCACATCGGGATTCGTATGGTTTAGGATGATTATGACATAGTTGGCAAACATAGTCTTTGAGATATAGTGAGATATAGTAACCGCCTCTCTCACATAATATTATATAGTACCACATGATTATATACACTGAGAGTGACTGTGTTGTCTAGGGTAGACCCGAGGGAGGGGTCGAACCTTGTGGTATTTGTTTAAAGAAATGATATTTTTACTTGTGATGAGATTTGACGTGTTTTGAAAAAATGATGAATCCTGAGGGATATTTTGTATTGAGTTTCGAACTTATGATGAGTTTTAATGATAATGAGCATGAGAGGCTTTACATGTTGATTTTACTATGTTTTACGTGCCTATTTCCCTGTTTTTAGTACGTGATATATGTATATATATGCGGCATAGTTTTATTTCCTCATGCTCTCACTATAAAGGATTTATGTCATGACATTATCAGCATGTAGATAGTGTAGTTATCTACCATGCTTGCATTATTGCCTTATTAAGCGTGTGGTTGCTCATCCCTCTAGTTTCCTCCTCTACAGAGCGTACACAGTAGCCTTAGGAAGGACTGAGGCATTACATTTTGGACATCCGCTGCACTCCATCGCCAAGAGGTATACACACAAGGATTCTTTTTGTATCTAAACATGTAAAGCACAGTAATCATTTTGAATTGTGATATGGGGGATGTAAATGTTAGAAAACGTGTCATGTATTAACGTATGACTTAACTTCAATGTATGACATTGTTTCTGATTAATTGGAAATGAATGAGAGATGATGATTAATATTGACTCACAACCCAACTGGGTAGTGGTAAGAATGTTTGCGGCCAAGTAAGGGAAAGAAAAAATGCGAAAAATTTGTAGTGATTTTTAGACGAATTTGATAAAAATGGTCGTGACAATACTTATATCACTTTTAACGAAAATCCGACAGCATAACCCCTTATATATATCCCTGTCCTCCTGCAAATTTCAAAACACACATAATAATCTGAAGCAGCCGATTTTATGTCTATTTTATTACCAAGACATTCAAGAACTCTCAAACATCCATATCCAATTTCATTATATTCCATAGCATTAAAACGACTCACTTTTCCAATTATATATACGTACAACACTGATTACATCCCAAACGTTTACTTATATACAACCTTCTGTACTACATAAGTTGTCTGGATACAAAATGAATTATACCTTGCACGTGTACAAGAAATAGCCTGGGAAGAGTCTCTTCCACTAGCCTATGTCATGTACGCAGCAAGCACGGGCAATTACTGTAAATAATCTGAGAGGAAGGGAAAACATGGGTGGGTTCAACTAGCACTGTAAGGAGTGCATTTAAAATAAGAAACAATAAATCAAGTCATTAATAAAATAATGGTATAATTCACACCTCAAACTACGTGATAAAAAAATCATTCGAGTATATATATACTCAAAACATCAACTCATTATCATATCAAATCATATCTCATAATAATATGGAGACTAGGCATTTACTATTCCAGTCATGATAGAAATCACCACTCTATCCTCAAAAGAGGGCATCCTCTGAAAAGGGGATCAAGTCATCCTCGAAAGAGGGCATCCTCTGAAGAAGGAATCAAGTACTTATAGTCATGGTAAGCCTGTAGATTGGATCAGGGTTATGCAACATCATCTCAACATCACCCAGGCTATATCTCATATAAATAAAGGAAAGCATCATGACAAACTCATAGAATATGCAAAACATGGTATCGGCTTAGCCCAATCCCAGGCCATCGGCTAGAATTCCTTTGGGTCTCACTCAATCGACCCCCAGGTTTCCTTGACTCACATGCTATTGAGCCTATAGTCTCAAAACGTACCATTATTATACTGAAAATAGTTTTGCATTCATCATAGAGCTCGTAATAGTTTTACTACATAAATCTCATACACACACACACATATATTGTCTGCAAAGCTTTAAAATCATGCAATCGAGCTCCAATATAGCAAAACATGCACTCGGGTAAGAAAACTCAGGCTATAGGTCTTTCTCAAGTTGTCCAAAACAATTTCAAAACTACCAATTGATTCTCAATTTCATCTTTACTTCATATTTATATTCATTTGAAACTCAAACAGGGTCAATTGAACCTTTTTTCGGCCATTTTCCCTATTTTCTCGGTTTTACCGATAAAGTCTCGATTTAAGCTATTTTATTAGTTTCTTTCCATCAAATTTATAACTTATCAGCCTAATAGCTTAAACATTTATTTCAAGTTCCCTTTAATCATTCACAACACCCTAATTGTCAAATTTTCACACTTACGATTTTCACTTAACTAAGTTATAGACTGAGTTTTTCGATATAAATTTAGTTGTCTGCAACATTTAACACAATCAAAATTCATCACTTCCTTACTCAAAATATGTTGGCCAAAACTACACCCCTCTCTAGAAATCATTTCAACAATTCTTGCTTAACTAAAAATTATCCTACAACACTAAACAATCACATATCATGAGTTTATCATCTTCCAACAATTTCTTGGCAACTTTAACAGCCATTTTTGCACCAAAAAAAATTCTAAGCTATCAATCAACATGTAAACATCTTAAAATCATCCAAAACAACAAGAAAACCAATCAAAAACTTTCAAAATTAAAGCTTTCTCTCCCCTCGGAACAGGGCAGTTTCTGCCCATGTTCTTCTCACTAGATTTTCACCTAGAAAATTACCTCCTTTGGGGCTGAATTTTTTACATGTTATAGAGGGCTTAACTAGAAAGACTTGATCCTTATTTTACCTTCACCTGAAAATGGCCGGAAGATGGCCGAAAAATTCATGCCATTTGGGTTACATAAGGACGCATGCGGTAGCTTGTTCTTGGTGGTTGTCTGTCATGGTAAGTTGGTTCCAGGTGATTTAAGAGCCTATGGAAAGCTTATTAAGTCTAGTTTAATTATGAAGAGGCTCAAAGTTTTTGGATTTTTGGATGGGCTTCAAATTGGGTCAAGTCTGATGGATTTATAGATTCCTTAAGTAGGGCAGCCCACTGCCCTATTTTGTAAAATCCATACAAATTAGTTTCAACCGATTTTCCTTCAATTTTCCATTTTACAAGTGTTCTACTATGTCCCTAGTGTCTCTCATAAAACATTTGGGTCCACTTGTTTAAGAAACATTTCCAATTGAGCCTATTTTGTTCGATTTGGTCAATACCGATCAAAATCGCTTAAGGTCTTCGATTTACTTTAAAAATTAATTCTAACACTGAAACCTCATTATTTCCTCTCCATCTTCATTCCCCGTGTCAATTATGCCTTATGTGAGTTTCCTATGGTCTCGAAATAATTTTTGTGAATTTTTAGAGTTTATTCTGAATTTATTCCTCTTATTAGGCCCATTTGCTCGGTTTAGTGTAAACCCGAGTTTAACTAACTTTTTCAATTCTAAAACCTTACTTTCACTTTCTAATCATTAAATATGCTTTAAATCAAACTTTTTTAAAAATACTTAAAATTGCATCCTTACCTCAAAATATGTGCCTCGTGCTTTGTGCCACTATCCCGGGCGTCTCAATCATTCTGGACCCTACATGAACATTTACATGAGTCTTAGACGTCTCAATTTAACTTAGAACGAATAGTAATATGGGAAAATTCAAGTTTCACTTTTTTAAATATTGTTCAAGTACTGTTTGATTTGTTTTTAATATATAATCTTAGGTATTAAGTCATTTTCATAAAGTTTTGAGTAGTAAAGATTTATGTTTAAGCTTGTGTTTAATATTTGCAATAGTTTCCACGTTCTTTTCTTTATTTTGATAGCTTACGGGTCTTATAATTATAGTGAATTCTTGCATAATTTTCAGTTGAGTTGCATGAGCTTTTGTCAGTTATAGGTGGCATTACATAAGTATATTGCTTTAGCAGGTTGGCAGGTTAGTTAGCATGATACACTTATATTGTTTTAGCATTTAGGTTGCTGATTGCTTTAAGTTCTAGAGTGTTACACCTTAGCTTTGTTTCTTCTTCCTTCATATTAAGTGTAAATAATCAATATGTGGTATAGGTCTTACGGGATTTGCTACTTGTGGTCAGTTATATAGTGCAACCAAGGTGAAGCAGTGATAGGACTAATCATTCGATTATGTTTTAACATTCCAATTCTACTTGTTTTTTTCTTTTATTTTATAGCTTACATGTGATACATCCATTAGGAATATAAGTGTAGTAAGTATGCTAGTTCATCCTTTTTTTTATATTAGCATTTTCTTTTAGCTATAAATCGATCTAGTGAATCTTTTCACTTCTGTAATTTGTTTTTTTTTTTATGTCTTTTATTTTTTATGTGGTTTTAGGGTAACTTAAGTGCAAGGTTAAAGTTAGGCTTATAGTTGATAAAGCTTAGGTCCCATTTATACAAATATTTTCATACCTTAATAAGGTTAATGTCAGTCATGCATATGGTTTTGGTGAATTTTATTAGGTGTATTTCATTTACTATTTTAGGTGTTTATTTGTATTAGTTTAAGATTTAATTCATGGCATTTACGATTAGTTGCATGCATATTTAAGTTCATTAATTTAATCTCTAAAAAAATAAATTCTTACATGTATTCGTTAATATAAGTTTTTAATTAATCATGTTTTCCTTTACCTTAGAAGTCATTTAGTATAAGGATTTTATTTTAGGGTTACATTTCATAACATTTAGGGTCAACATTCATTTCTTACATTTGTAGTTTATTTTGCATTTCAATTTCAAAAATCCTAAAATATTTTCTTTTTCATGCATCATTTTAGTTAGTCTTAGTAATTAATTATGCATTTCATTAGTTTAGTAGTCATTTAGGGTTAAGATTAGTTTTAGGGTTTGCATTTTAGGGTTAGGATTGTATTTAGGATTTGTTTATGGTTTTTTGTCACGACCAACTTTTACTAAAAACCACTACAAATTTTTTTCACATTTTTCTTACCTTTCTTTCTGTCATAATTCAACCACCAACCGTTGGGCTATGATTCGGTATTAGTATCCTCACCTTTACTTACCATGTCAACCATTCATATCGATGCATACATGTCAATAAAAACTATCTATTGACTATAAATAACTTTTGTACCATAAATGAACTCACGATAATAATATACAAATACATCCCCAATATTACATACGTTTATTGTGTTGTTATATTGTTTAGATACAAAATCGTATGTGTGTATGTATACCTTTTGCTCGATGGGAATGCAGCGGACAAAAGAATGCAAATCCTCAGCCATACTCTATCTACTGCGGATGCTCTGTGGAGAGGTGGAAAATAAAAGGGGTGAGCTCACTAGCTCAGTAAGGAAATCAGGTAAGCAAGTAGATAATCACACTATCTACATGAATATAATGTTGTTCCTTGAAAATATTCCTTTTCATTTCACATCTAAAGTATGTGTCTTTCTTTGAAACATTTATACAAGTATATATATATATATATATACACACACACTCGTTCGTGTATATTGAAAACATGCTTGTTTATAAACATCAGCAAGTCATGCAAAATATTGCATTCTCCTGTAAATAATATAAATCATATTATATCATGCCATTGCGATTAAATCAAAGTAAATATGGCATTTCATCATTTTGAAACATGGAAATTGAGGCTTCACCCATCCCTCGGGTTTACCCTTTATAAAATACAAAGTCACATGTCGAGGCTCAACTCATCCCTCGGGTCTACCCAATTTCATAAAAATCATGTGACAATTCAAACAAGAAATATCATGTGAGATTGGCGACTACTTGTATGGTGTCAAGGATTATGATCATATCCCTTTTCTGGTGATCCCATGCTACACGGATCCTAGTGTACGGGGTATCACTGCTGTAACGGAAGGTGGGTTAAATCCTCAACCACCAGCTAACAACTCCACAACTTCACAACACATAACATGTACACATGGTACAATGACTTCGTGTACTATACACGGTACAAAGTACTCCATGGACCCAATTATAGTTTCGATAGCCCTCTGTGATATCTCAAAATACACATACGAGCATATCAATCGGTGCGACATACAGTCTGCACTAGCCTCTAGCACGGCTGTTTCATGCTATCTCTTTCAAAATTGGCACGTGCGAGTAAACTCCAGCATGACCTCATGCACAATTCATAAAGATCTAGTACGAGGAATGCTCCCGCACTATATCATGCATAAATCATGTAAAACTAAGTACGAGCAATGCTCCAGTACTCTATCAAGGATAAATCATACAAAATCAAGTACGAGCAGCGCTCTAGTACTTTGTTATACAAAATACATATAAAATCCAGTGCGAGCAATGCTCCAGCACGATTTGTTTTCACATAACTCGATATATGGCTTATTTAAAAGAGATCCACTCAATTAAATCAAACCGACACTATATTGTGTTGTTTTCACATTTAATATGAAAACATCAGCCAATCTATCATGCATCTGCTAAATAGCATTAAAAACAATTAAAAACATGTTTTCCATGCTTTTTACAACTTTTCCTAAACGTTGACTTTTTCCCTTAATAGAGGTAAAATCATAATTTATCATTTTTCAGGTCGCTATAATTTTTAGTCACTTTCTCTGACCCTCAAACTTTTCAAGTGAGTGTAAAAGTAGACGAAATTACGTGTAGATATCTCCAACTACCCGTAAAATTTCCTTACTTGGAATCACGTCGATAAATTTCACTTTCTCAGAGTTGTCTAATCTCGCTATCCGATTCACTCTCACTATAATCTCTGGAGCTGCATATAACCATTTATTTGTTAATTATACCTTTTCATCTATATTTCACTTTAAATAGAGTCTATTTCACTCAATGGGCTCGTTTACTCTTATTAGGCCTTAATGGGCCTAACACTGTCTTAAGCCCATTTCACTTTACTGTTCATTTCAGTTGGGCCTATCGGGCTTATGAAGCCCACCAACTCTTATTGGGCATGGGCCAAGGCCCATGATTGCTTATTGGGTCGAGACCACATTGGTAAGGCCCATTGGCCTCTCGGCCATGGCATGTGGCCGAGAGCCATGCATGCCGTACCATGTTGAGCACCACGCCACCCATGGCTATTTAACTAGCCATTGTCTTAGGCATTTCATCAAACACCAAGTGTGCATGCCTTAGCCTTAGTTTATGTTCACTTAGGCATTTTATCCAAACACCTTGTGTGCCCTCTTCAATTCATTAACCAATTGATCAAATTGATTAAAATTAACTATGTCATAATCATGCACACATACATACCAACCTATACATGTCTTAAAATCAAGTGGGTATTCATCAAAACACAAATACTCATTTTCAGCCAACATGGATTCATGGTGTTTTCATGTGTTTTGATCCATAAAATATACACCAATCAACTTGAATTAATCCATGGATAAACATATAAGAAGTTGGAAGCTTGAAATTATACCTAGCTTATGCACTCTTTGGCAGAGACCTTTGAAGAAATCCTCCTCTCTCAATATGGCTCCTTGATAGACAATTCTGAAGTATGTTAACCCTCTCTCAATTTGGAACCACTTCCATGAAGATTGCAAGTTCCAACTACGTCTTTAGGTTAGTGATTTCTAGTGAGATAAAGCTTGAAACTAGGTTATTATTGGTTTCCTCTTGTTTACCGAGAATGAAAGGATGAAGATGATGGTGTGTTGGCTGATGTTTAAGCTAATAGACTTAGTCATTAAGTCACAATTTCAACCATTAGTTTGGGCTTGTAATGGTTTCAGTCATAGTTTACCAATTGGGCTTTTAATTCATTTACTAATTGACTTGAATTTAGCTAATGGGCTTCTCAGTTTAGGCTTTTCTTTTGGGCTTTTGGACTGAACATTTTTCTACCAATTGGCCTTAAATTGACTTAATATTGGGCCAACCAATTAGCCTAACAATTCGGCCCAATGCGCCTAAGAAATTTGGCCCACACTTATTACACCTTAATGGGCTTTAAAAATTACAACTTTGGCCCATTACGTTTTACCAGTTTAATTTAATCAGAATTTCAATTAAATAAATTTTCCACAATTAAGGGGATGAATATCAAGTGTTTTGACAAAAAATATTTCTACCCAACTTCTTAACCTTAGGTTAAATTTTAACCATGGTTAGTCAACTATGGTCAAAGTCCACTTTACTTAACTACCATTGACTTTTCTTGACCATTGACCATGTTTGACTTTTTCTCAAAAATCTGAAAGTGTCATTCTATAGTTTACACTCTCGTATTTATGTTTTGGCCATTTTCGAGAGGCGAATATGTCAAAAACACGTAAAATGGACCATTTCGGACTCCTTTAGCCGCTTTTTAGCGTTTCCTTCACTTCAATGTGTTCAGGACCAAATTAAACTGACTTTCCTTCTTGAACCCTCTATATTTTCACATTATAAGTTCTTATCTTTAGTCATAATGATTTAGATCCATTTAATTTAGCATGTGGCTCTTATAGCCCTTATTTGGCCTTTATGTAGCATATGTGTGTTTAATCACTTCACTTACAATTTCATTATAGTAAATACTCTTCTTATGATTCAACCAACACAATAAAATGTTTGTACATATAGGAATCATAAAGAATAAGCTACATTAAAATCTAGGTCTTACAATCCTCCCCAACTTAAGAAATTTGGTCATCTAAATTAGAACCAAGTCAATCAACAAATAGTTAGGTGTGCTTCTCGCGTATCAAGCTCTCTAACTCCCATGTAGCTTCTTTTGAAATGTGATGCTGGTAGAGAACCTTCACTAACCCAATAGTCTTCAATCTCAATACCTTCTCCTTCCTATCCAGTATTTGAATCAGCTTCTCTACATATGACATGTCATCTCTGAGCTCCAATGACTCATATCTAATCACATGTGCCGGATCTGGGTGATACTTTCGAAGCATCAAAATGTGGAAGACGTTATGGATGCCAGATAAGTCTGGTGGCAATGCCAACCTATAGGCCTTATCTCCCACTCGATCTAGTATCTCAAAGGGTCCAATATGGTGAGGACTCAGCTTACCTCTCTTCTTGAATCTCATTATACCCTTGGAAAGAGAAACTTTAAGGAATACTGACTCGCCAACTGTAATCTCAAGTCGCCTCCTTCTCCTGTCAACAAAACTTTTTTGTCTGCTCTGAACTGTTCGCAATCTATCACATATCAACCGAACATCCTCAGAGGCTTGCGTGACTAAATCAGGAGCAAAACTTTTAGTCACCCTGTTCTTCCCATCCAATAGGGTAACAACATCTATGGCCATACAGAGCCTCGTACGATGCCATCCTATACTCGAATGATAACTGTTATTGTAGGCGAATTTGGCTAGTGGCAAATGATCATCCCAGGAGCCTCTAAAATCCAGCACATATGCTCTAACATATCCTCCGAAGTCTGTATACTCCTCTTTGACTAACCATCTGTCTGAGGATGGAAAGCGATGCTCAAACGCAATTGGGTTCCCATGGCTTCTTAAAAATCTTCCCAAAAGTGGGAAGTGAAGCGAGAATCCCTATCCGAAACAATGCTCACTAGAACACCATGTAACCTCACTACCTCGCATACATACAACTCTGTCAATGAACTCAGAGTGTCGATACCTCTCATAGCTAGGAAGTGAGCTGACTTCATCTATCTATCAACGATCACCTATATTCAATCGTGATTCCTACGGGTCCTCAGTAAACTTATCACGAAATCCATGGTGATATGTTCTCATTTCCATGTCTGTATAGGTAGAGTCTCCAATAACCTTGCAGGCTTTTGATGCTCTACCTTCACCTGCTGACAAATGAGACATCTCGCCACAAAATCTGCCACATCCTTCTTCATACCCGACCACCAATACACCTTTCAGAAGTTTTGATACATCTTGTTACTCCTCGTATGTAACGTGTACCTCGAAGAATGAGCTTCTGACAAAATCAATCTCCTAAGCTCTGGGTCCTCGGGAATACACACCTTACCTCTGAACCTCAGTAATCCATCAAAATTCAGCTCATACTCGATCACTGTGCCCATCTGAATCAAAATAATCACATCAATACACTGTTGATCAACATGCTTAGCCTGTCGAATTTTGTCTACCAAATCTGGTTCCAATCTTAAGCTGGTTATCACACAGTCAGTATCCATGTCAGAAGGCACAACTTCCAAACTGAGGCTAGCGAACAGCTCCAACTGCTTATATTCCTGAACCATCATATACGATACCATCCCATGGCTCTTCCTACTCAAAGCATTAGCCACAACGTTAGCTTTACTCGGATGATAAAGTATCTCACAGTCGTAGTCCTTAAAAAGCTCTAGCCATCTTCTTTGTCTCATATTCAACTGCTTCTGTGAGAACAGATACTTGAGGCTCTTGTGGTCAATAAAGATCTGAAACTTCTTACCATATAAGTAGTGGCGTCATATTTTCAACGTGAACACTACTGCTGCTAACTCCAAATCGTGAGTCGGATAGTTCTTCTCATGGTCCTTTAGTTGTCTAGATCTATAAGTAAGTACCTTCAGGTCCTGCATCAATACACAGCCTAGCCCCTGATACGAAGCATCTGTATACAATGAAAAACCTTTTGAGCTGGTAGAAATAGTGAGAATCAGAGCGGTGATCAATCGACATTTCAACTCCTGAAAACTCCTCTCACAAACATCGTCCCACACGAATGCAACATTCTTCTGAGTGAGACGTGTCAACAAAGCGGCCAACTTCGAAAATCCCTCTACAAACCTCCGATAATAACCAGCCAAACCCAAAAAACTCATGATCTTGGTAACTATCCTCGGCTGTTCCCACTAAACTATAGCCTCTATCTTGGATGTATCTACTGACACTCCATCCTTCGACACCACATGTCCCAAAAAAGAGATCTGCTCTAACCTGAAGTCATAGTTACTGAGTTTAGCATACAACTCTTTCCTCGGAGAGTCTATAAAACAGTCCTCAGATGCTGCTCATGCTCCTCCTGAGACTTCGAATACACTAAAATGCCATCGATAAAAATGATAACAAACTGATCCAAGTATGGCCTGAACATATCGTTTATCAGAGCCATAAAAGTTGTGGGAGTATTCGTCAATCTGAATGGCATAACCAAGAACTTATAATGGCCATATCGGGTCCGAAACATTGTCTTTGGGTACATCTCCACTCCGAACTCTCAACTGATGGTACCCAGACCTCAGATCAATCTTAGAAAAGAGTTACGCTCCCCAAAACTGATCCAACAAGTCATCAATCTACGGAAGGGGATACCTATTCTTAATGGTAGTCTTATTCAACAATCTGTAAACAATACACAATCGGAGGCTTCCATCCTTCTTCTTCATAAACAAAATAGGTGCTCCCCAAGGTAAAACACTAGGTCTGAAGAACCTCTTATCCAGTAGTTCCTGTAACTGTTTCTTGAGCTCCTCCAACTCAACTAAGGCCATGCGGTACGATGGTTTCGAAATAGGCTTGATACCAGACACCAAATCTATACACAACTCCATCCCTCTATCTGGTGGTAACCCTGGCAATTCATCCGAAAAGATATTTAAGAACTCCCTAACAACAGGGATATCTGCCAACTCCAGATGCGCCTTATCCGTATCAACCACATAAGCAATGAAACTTTCAACATTTTTATTATACAGTCAGTATAAAAAAAATTTCTTGTTTAAAATACTGCAACTACTACTTTCATTTATTTTCAGTAAACTTTACAATATATTTTGTAGGGGTAGGAAACATAACCGTCTTAGCATAACAATCTAAAACAGCATGGTTTGCAGCTAACCAATCCATTCCTAAGATTACATTAAAATCGTTCATACTTAACAAAATTAGATTGGCTGTTATATCCTTTTCCCCTATTCTTAGCTTGCAGTAATTAAACACATACTCAACTAGCTGACAGTTAATCATAGGTGTACTAATCAACATCATCCTACTTAAAGGTGTACGCTCTTCATGTTTCGATAACTTACATGCAAATGAAGGTGATAGAAATGAATGCGTGGCACCAGGATCAAATAATACATATGCTTCAAAATCAAAAATCAAGATGTTACCTTTAATTACATCTTATGAAGCATCAGTTGTGCCCTAGTCAAAAGCATGTACTCGTCCTCGACCAATCACATGTTTCCCCTTCTTCTCAGCTCTCACTCTCCTTCTCTAAGAAAACGTATCAACTAGATCTCTCTCTAGCTTCTTGCCCTTCTGTGGGGCAATCTCAATCATCTCTGGGTAAGCTCTCGCCATATGCCCTGGCTTTCCACATATGAAGCACAATTCGATAGTCATTGGACAAGGTCTACCGCCATGGTATCTACCATATCTACCATACTACATGGTAGTAGGCCTCTGTCCTCCAATAACAATGCCTCTAGTTGGAGCTATGGTCAGATATGTAGTAGATATAACAGTCTTCTCTTGTAGTTCCTCTATTCATCGTGTCTTGCCAAAAAGTCTCATCCTACCTCGATAACCAAAACATTTGGCATTGTCACTCGTCGACTTCTTCTTATCTCGATCTCTGCTCCAGCTAACCTTCTCAAACTCAAAGGCATTCCTCTCATAATCCTCCACATAATTATGCCTTACGTACTGCCTTCTCGTACGTAGAGATATCAAGTGGGACCAATCTCGACTGTAGCATCGGTCTCAGTCCGTCTACAAATCTCTGGACCTTTTTGGTCTCACTGATCATAGTGTCCAAGTCATACTTTCCCAGGGACATAAATTGTATCTCATACTCATCTATTGTCTGACTCCCCTAGCTCAACCCTAAGAAGTCCATTTACAGCTTTCGCTACACTGTATTTGGCACATACTGTCTCCTAAAGGCATCCAAAAAAAATATCCCAACTGATCTCCGAGTGTTGTGCTCTAAGTATCACTCTGGTGGACTTTCACCAATGCTTTGTCGCTCCCTTCATGTCACGACCCTATCTCTCTCTTTCTATGACCTTTACCTTACTACTTATAGTTGGGCTGTGAGTCAACATCCAATCCATATCTCATTCCTTTATAATTAATGAATTTATAAAAATGAAGTAGAATAGAAACTGGACTTTTATATATATATATATGTACGGAAGCGTTTACATCAGTTTCTATTTATATACATCCCCCAAAATGACAAATTTCAAACTTTACTGTGCATTAATTTACAGGATATAAAATTTTCATCTTAAGAGTATACCTCTCTATACTGATGGATGACCGAAGCAACACGATAGCAGGGACGACTACAATATACTCACTTCTACATAGAATTTGTGGAGGAGAAATAAGGGGATGAGCTAACACGCTCAGTAAGAAAAATATGAAAGCAAGTAGATAACTACACTATCTACATGTTAAAAGTATATATATATCATTTCCCATATAAAACATATGCATTCTTTTAAAATAACTTCCATCACTGCAAAATCATTAATTCACTAGATGGGTTTATGCAAATTCACACAGCATACTCTTTTCACACAGCTCATCTTTATAATCATTGAGTACACATTCAGAAATCACTTTGCACACAGCAAGTCAATATACATGAAACATAATTATGGATTATCATATCCCCAGACACACAGCAAGGGAAACATATGTCACCACACATAGTAGTGATAATGTCATATCACTAAGATAAATAAAGGATTTATGGCCATACTCGGATTCCAGGCAACACTGATTAGGAAAGCAGGAACCCTACGCTTGGGGAAGCGGATCAACCATTCCTTCAGCTCATACTGAAATCACGACATATCGTACTCCATGGCTAACGTTCACGGTACATCGTGCTCCTGTGGATCCTTATCACCCATTTCCATTATCTCAAAATCTCGTGCGAGTAGGTCTGTACAAGACATACAGCAACACACGACGGCTCAAGCACAATCTTGTACTCATTACATCACATCCATAAACCACGTACGAGCAAGTTAATGCAAGACTCACAATAATAAATGACGGCTCTAGCACGATTTTACTCAACACATAGCATATCTGAGGCATCGAGCACGATATTACTAGGAAATTACATGCGAGCATAGTCAGAGTAGGACACACAGCAATACTCGAAGGCTCCAGCATGATTCCCAAAATCTAGTGCAAGCATCTCGAGTGGAACAAACAACATCACCCGAGGCATCGAGCACTCTTCTGTTTTTCTCAAAAATCCCTTTTAAAATAAAATGTTCGAGCAAGGTTGGTCAATCTACCGTTACCACTTAGGCTCTAGCACAATTTCACATAGAAATTAGATAGAGGACTCCATTTACCGCGTAAGAGTGAGAGGGTAATATCCTTCAATCACACGTTAAAAGATTTTTATGCAAATTACTAAGTTGGAAGTCCGTCCATCATTACTTTTTCTTAAAACGTTTGCAAAACCTCTTTTCACCTAGAGATAGAAGTCATGCAACTCATACTTATAGGCTTATTCTCATACGTAGTTTTCACCTAGAGATATCAATATCTACACACTTATCGCATACATTTGCACACAGCAGGTATGAAAACATATGTATAGCTATCTCTAATAGCTCGCATAAGTCCCTTACCTCGAATCACTCTCGAATCACTTTCCTTGATTTTCACTTCTCGTGATCCGTCTAATTGGTTCCGATTATATCTTCAGGAGCTGCGATTATTTACAATTCACATCAGTACACTCTTTTATACTTTGTTTCACTTGCACATATTCAGATCAATGCATTCGGCCATTTATATCTTATTTGGCCTTGTTACATCATTATCAGACCTTACTCTTTCTTAAGTCCATTTCGAGTATATAACTCATTTTTCAAGAATCTCCTAGACTCTTTGAGTCTACTTATTTGTATTGAATCGACATTAAGCTTACATGCCTTTAGGTCATCATTTCGTTTCATTTTGGCATTTCATCAAATACAGCATATGCTTATTTTCAACCATTATTGTTTCTAGCATAGGGACTTCACCAAACTATTATACAAGCATATATACATGCTTAACAACATCAATGCACACTTAATTCATCATTAAATCCATGCCTACTAATCATTCTCTCATTTTCACACATCAAGCCATTTATAGGTCTTGGAAGATTAGGCATGAACCAAGATGTTTCAACCATCAATCTATATACCAATCAACTCAGACAAGTGTATAGATCAACATACATGAGATTGTTGCATTGAAATCTTACCTATCTCAGCTTTTCTCTTTTTTCACAAAAATTAGGGGAAAGCACTTTTCTCTTTCAATCCAACGATTCGTCCTCCCGTTTTCAACTATGTTGTTCTCCTCTTCTCAAAGAATAACTTTGCTGAAATGAACTTCTCTCAAATCTCAAAGGAAAGTGTTTAGAGTTTAGAGAGAAAAACTAGGTTACTTTGCTTCAAAAATGGAAGTTTTGATGTTTTCCCGTGAGATGCAGTTTAGCTGCCCAATTTTTTATAGAAATAGCTTGATGAGATCGATCTCCATAAGTGAGGAATTGATCTTCTCCTGCTTTAAGTCTTTCGGCATTCAGTTTTCAAGCATGAGGGATCGATCTGTTCTGAAGGGTACGATCGATCTTAGCCAAGCAGAGAGCTTCAGATATCGATCTGCCAGGGGAATGAGATCGATTTACTTTTGGCCGAGACATAAGGAGATTGGTCTGTGATAATTCTACTTTTAATAGAATTATTTATGCTTAATTTCTTAATTAATTATTTAAATCCCCAATTTATTTTGTTAATTATGCCCTTTATTTAATTAAAATTCTTTAATGTGCAGAAAAATTAAATCCGGATCAAACTCAGTCGTTTCAGTTAAAAATTGGCTGAAAATGGGCTAAAGGAGACTAGACCACTTCCAATTTGCAGACCGAGTCACCAGTCATCTGGACACGTAGGATGTCGGGTGTCCGTATTTTATTCGCTCTGAAACGATATGATCGACGGACACCATGCCAACCTTCTGGAAGACACGCGCCTGGCCACATCTCACAACCAATTGGACAAAAAGACAAGTGATGTGGAAATATCTACTCTGCAGTAAATAAAATGAAGACAAGTGGCCAAACAATGCCAACTCATCTAGGATGGAAAAATTACAATTGTACCCTTAAGTGTGTATATAAATAGAAAATGATGGCAATTGAAAATGGGAGGTAATCTAGGGTAGAATAGTTTTAGGGTACTTTAAAGATTTATTTTCATTGTTTTCAAGCTTCTCTTTTCCGTTTAGCTACCATTTATTTTTTCATAACAATGTCTATTTTTATTTAAAAGCTTTTCAAGTTAGTTTCTCATTTTCTTGGCAACCACCATTTTTTTTAAATCTTTGTAAGTTTCCATTCTTTTGAGATTTAGTATGATTTAATATTATGAAGGAAAAAGTATTTTGTTTTTTTTACTTGCTCACTTTTACTTCTTGGTTTCCTTTGCATCTCAACTTTTTTTACTATCTTGAAGCATTACATTTCTGTATTTAGAATCAGTTGTAAGAAGTGAAGCAGAAGTGAAAATTACATCCTGTGTAGTTGTCTCGGTGAAGCAATATGGCAAAATCGAGAAGGCTACATGACACGGGAAGCTTGATCACACTGCTATTGCATTCTCCTAGCTTATAGATTTGCTTATATTTAGTTTTGTATTAATCTATAGTAATGATGAGGTATTATATCACTTGGTTAGCTCTCCAGTAGTTTCAGCATGTTGCTTTTAAGTTTAAACCATATTTAGTGCCTTTGCTAGTTATGATTATGCCGAGCTAGTTTATAAAGCAAACGTAGTACTGAGAGGTGAGCTCCTGCTGGTGACTGCTGAAGTAGAGAAGGAGGAAGTTACTACTGAAGACACCGTGTGTCTTCCGTTCGGTTCCAAGCAGTAGCAGAAGTGTACTATTGTAACATTATGGCTCATTTACATTCTCTACTTTCCCCTATTTCATGTGTCATTTACTGTTCATTTTCATTTTTCTGGTTATGTGCATTTTCTTTCATGTTGTTGATACTTTAATTTCTACTAGTGTGTTGTAGTTTATTCACGTTATGTTTCCTACCTTTCCTTGCATTACTATTATCTCCTAGCTGCTTTAATTCTAATTTATTCATCTTGTTTCCAAATTTACATTCGGTTAACAGGAAAGTGGGGTAACTGCTGCGTGTAGAGGACTCGGTTGTTGCAGTTATTGGTTTCAGTTGATAGACGGTCACTGGTGCACCCAAGTTCTGTTACAAGGTAGCCAAATGATGCAAGTTTGTGGTGATTGAAGCAGGAGCAGAGGACAAGCGCAAGGATAGCGTAACGTTGCAGAGCAGTGCAGCAAGAGTAGGTTGTTGTACGTGCTGATTATGGCAGCTAGAGCAAGGAAGATTGGAAAGGTAACTTCAGTGCATGGGTGCTACATTATTGTAACGTGTTGAAGCAGTACAAAGTAGGAGCTGGACATTTCCACAGACAGCACCTAAACCTAGAAATGGAGAAGAAGCAGGAGCAGGATGTTTGCGTGGTACAGGTCTGGCCAGAAAATAAAGCTTGAGCAGTTGGTAACATGCTGTGTTGAGTTACAGAAGGATGCTGTACACGGAACCGAGGCAGATTCGATGGAAGTTGCAGAAGACTGCAACCAAACCTGGAATTGAAAACTGTACATGGGACCTAGAAATGCAAACTGCACCGTTGGCTATATTGCAAACCGACCAAGGCCATGTTTGGCATTTAACTTTTGCAATAATCCATTTTTTTATGCATTTTAGAATAGCCTAATTTCAATTTAATTTGTTAGCTTATGGAGTAAAATTCTAAACTTAGTTGCATGATTAGTTATAGTCAATAGCTTGATTAGTTCATGAATTAGATTTAATTATGTCCTTAGTTCATTTCTATTTTATCATGCATTAGTTAAGTTATCATGCATTAGGATTAATTTAGAATTTATCATGCAAAAGATATTTATCATGCATTAGTTAAATTTTATTGTTAAATTAGTAATTAGATATAATTATGAGTAATTTAGAATTAATACTTTAGACATCTAGACTTGTAGTTATTTTCTTAATTTTTCTAGGATTTTATTTCATTAAATTTTAAGTTAGTTTAATTTGCATTTTTATTAAGTAGTTTAATTACATGCATATTTTATTTTAGGTTAATTAATTTTGTTTCTTTATTTTCATATTTGCATTTTATTTTAATTGTGTTAATTAATTTTAACTGTTTTAATTATATTTTGTAGGTATTTTCTTTAATTGTTCGGAGCTGAGTAAGTAATTTTAGCTCAGTTTTATTTTTTTAGTTTATAATTGTTATTGTTTTCAGTAGTTTTAATTTCAGCATTGTATATCAACCCTTAACATTTCATAATTTTGCTAGAATATAGTTAGCGTAAGATTAATCAGTAGTTAATTAGGCTAACCAACTTCTCTGTGGGACAATAATCCGGGACTCAAATCCCATTATTACCTGTACGACTTGTGCACTTGCGAACAATACGTTTAGGTCACCTATAGTGGGCATAGGTCGTATCAGTCTGCTTGAGGATGAGATCGATCCTTACTTGGCAGAAGCATATCGAGATCGATCTGGCTTGAAGGAGGGATCGATCGCCCCTTGCTTTGCAGCATACTTAGCTGAATTTCATCCCAAATTTCCCAAGTTAACTTTATATCAATTTACTTCACTACTCGTTTTGCATTCATTCCACATTTATCCATTAAAAAGGTTCATTTCTTATAGTTCATACTTTATGAAACTTGTGTGTACATCACGAACTCACATAACAAATGTGTGCATCCAATTTACGGACCTTACAACTCTTATGATTCGTATTACATGAACAAGTTTTTACTTAGAGAATCATAAGGATCACATATGAAAATACGGGTCTTACATTCCTCCCCTCCTTTAAGAAATTTAGTCTTCCAAATTAGAACCAACTCTCTCCTCAAAAAGTCAGGGGTACTTTTCCCGTATAAGGTTCTCTAATTCCAAGTAGCTTCCTCTAAGTTGTGGTGCTGCAAGAGAACCTTAATAAGCGAAATCGTCTTATTTTGTAGAACTTTTTCCTTCCTATCCAGTATCCTTATCAGTTTCTTTACATATGACAAATCATTCTTGAGCTCTAATGGCTCATACCGAATCAAATGAGATGGATCTGAATGGTACTTCCGAAGCATAGACACATAGAAGACATTATCTATGACTACTATCTCCAGTGGTAATGCTAACCTGTAGGCCTTATTTCCCACACGCTCCAATATCTTAAACGATCTGATATACCGAGGGCTTAACTTTCCTTTCTTACCAAACCTCATAA
Source organism: Firmiana major (assembly GCA_033439115.1). Lineage (NCBI taxonomy): Eukaryota > Viridiplantae > Streptophyta > Magnoliopsida > Malvales > Malvaceae > Firmiana > Firmiana major. The sequence continues at coordinate 23,958,783 of CM065914.1, forward strand.
TCCTTTCGAGGCAGAAACGTTTAAGAAAACTGAGTCACCTGCAGTGAACTCTGGTGGCCTCCGTCTCATCTCAGCATAACTTTTTGCCTACTCTGGGCTATTCTTAATCTCTGACATATCAGCTGAACAACCTCAGAGGCTTGATGTACCAAATCAGGAGCAAAAATTTTCCTTTCACCCACTTCTTCCCAACCAATAAAGGAACGATACCTTCTACCATACAAGGCTTTATATGGTGCCATCTCGATACTCGAGTGGTAACTATTGTTGTATGCAAATTTGGCTAACGGCAGGTGGTCATCCCAGGAGCCCTTAAAATACATACCACTCACTCTTAACATGTTCTCCAATGTTTTGGTGGTTCTATCTAACTGACCATCAGTCTGAGGATAAAATGCAGTATTGAAACTCAATCTGGTTCCCATAGCTTCCTGAAATTGTTCCCAAAAAAGAGAAGTGAAGCGGGAATCCCTATCTAATACGATACTCACTGGAATACCATGTAGCCTCACTATCTCCCATACATACAACTCAACCAGACTACCTAAAGTATCTATAGATTTCATAGCTAGAAAGTGGACGAATTTCATCAATCCGTCTACCATTACCCAGATAGCATCATAGTTCCTCTTAGTCCTCGGCAATCTCATGATGAAATCCATGGTTACATGTTCTCATTTCCAAGATGGTATTGTTAGAGGCTGCAATAGTCCTACATGCTTCTGATGCTCTACCTTCACTTGCTGATATACTAGACATCTTACGACAAATTCTATAATATCCTTTTCATCCCTGACCACCAATACACTCTCTGAAGATTCTGATACATCTTATTACTTCGAGATGCAATGTATATCTCGATGAATGAGCTTCTGTCAAAATCAATCTCTTTAACTTTCGATCATCAAGAACAAAAATTCTGCCTCTAAACCTCAGTAAGCCATCATCACTCACTAAGAAATCGGCCACATCACCCCTCAAAATCTCACTCATACGATCCTCACACAGTAGATTGGCATGCTGAGCCTAGAGTATCTGATCAATCAAATCTAGTTCCACTCACAGGCTAGCTATCACACAGTCTTTATCAATATTAAGAGGGTCTATATCCAACTTGAGGTGAGCAAACTGCTCGAGCAGCTCATATTCCTTGACCGTCATGTGCGATACCATTCTGAGGCTCTTTCTACTCAGGGCATCCATCACAACATTAGCCTTCCCTGGATGGTACAATATCTCGCACTCATAATCTTTTAGAAGCTCTATCCATTGTCTCTGCCTCATATTCAACTCTTTCTGTGAAAACAGATATCTGAGGCTCTTATGATCTGTATACACTTGAAATTTCTCACCGTACAAGTAGTTACGCCATATTTGCAATGTAAATACCACAGCTGCCAACCCTAAATCATGGTCCTTAAGCTGTTTGAATCCATAGGCTACTACTTTCCCAACCTGCATCAACACACAGCCCAGTCCTTGTCCCGAGGCATCTGTATACACTGAATAACCTCCTGAGCTGATGGGTATGGTGAGAATAGGTGCGATGGCTAGTCTGTGCTTTAACTCACAAAAACTACTTTCACATTTATCATCCCACTAGAATGCCACAATCTTTTGTGTGAGACGTGTCAACGGAGCAGCCAGCTTAGAGAACCCCTCGACAAACTGTCGGTAATAACTTGCTTAACCCAAAAAACTACGAATTCTGTAACCGTTTTGGGTCTTTCCCACTGTATCACAACCTCTATCTTGGACGGATCCACTGATACACCGTCTCTCGAGACTACATGACCTAGATTCGATATCTCACTCAGCCAGAAATCACACTTGCTGAGTTTAGCTTACAACTCTTGATCTCGGAGGGTCTGTAACACTGTTCTCAAATGCTGCTCTTGCTCTTCCCTGGACTTTGAGTACACCAGTATGTCATCTATAAAGACAATCACGAACCTGTCTAGGAAAGGCTTAAATACTTTATTCATTAAAGCTATGAATGTTGCAGGAGCATTCGTCAACCCAAAAAGCATAACCAAAAACTCATAATGGCCATAACAGGTCTGAAACGCTATCTTGGGTACATCTCCACTCCAAATCCTCAACTGATGGTACCTAGACCCCAGATCAATCTTCGAAAAGACCTGTACTCCCTGTAACTGATCGATCCAATAGATCATCTATCCGTGGAATGGGGTATTTGTTCTTGACGATAACCTTATTAAACAACCGATAATCTATACAAAGTCAGAGACTCCTATCTTTAATCTTTACAAACAGAATCGGTGTTCCCCAAGGTGATACACTCGGTCTGATAAACCCCTTATCCAACAACTCTGGTAATTGCTTCTTTAGCTCTTTCAATTCAATTGGAGCCATTCTATACGATGGCTTGGATATCGGTTCAGTTCAAGGCACCAAATCAATACAAAATTTCATTTTTATGTCTGGTGGCAACCCTGGTAATTCTTCCAGAAAGATATTGGGAAATTCTCTAACCACTGGGATGTCAGCTATATTCGGGTACACCTTATCCAAGTTAACCACATAGGCGATAAAACTTTCAACACATTATTATTTCATATGTTATTAACATCATCCATCCTTAAAAACAGCTTACTACTTCTTTCATTACTTTTCAAATCTTACAACATACTTTGCAAGGGTGGAAAACATTACTATCTTAGCATAATAGTCTAAAATAGCATAGTTTGTAGCCAACCAATCCATTCCTAATATTGCATCGAAATCCTTCATAGCTAATTGAATGAGATCGACCGACATGTCCTTTTCCCCTACTTTTAACTTACAACTCTTACATATATACTCTGTCATTACATTGTCCCTCACTGGAGTGCTTATAAGTAATACTCTACCTAAGGGTACAGGTTTCATATGTTCACACAGTTTACATGCAAATGAAGGTGATATGATTGAACGTGTGGCACTAGGATCAATTAATGCTAATGCTTCAATATCAAATACAAGGATGGTACCTTTAATCACATCCGAGGAAGCCTCTGCAGATGCCTGGTCCAATGCAAACACTCGCTCTCAACCAACACCTTACTTCCCTTTCTCTTCAGCTGTGGCCTTCCTCTTAGGTGTATGCATCTCAACTGTAGCCTTATCTAGCTCTTTGCCTTTGTTGAGTTAATGTATTTTGAAATGACAAAACAAGTTAATTCAATAGTATTAAGATGATATGAAAACATGTTTAGAGTTTATCAGTACCAGAACTTAGAGTTCTGCTGATGAGAGATCGATCTGGCTTATGAGAGATCGATCTCCTGGGTTTTTACTTGATGAGAGATCGATCTCATGAAGGTATGAGATCGATCTGCCAAGCCTTAAACCTTTACAAAGGGATTTAGGTAGAGTGAGATCGATCTGCAAGGGTTAAGAGATCGATCTGGCTAAGGCTAGAGTTGAGAGATCGATCTGGTCTAGGAAGAGATCGATCTCCCTTAAGAGCATAAGACTGTAGATCGATCTGGAAGATCGGTCCACACTCAAACAGAGAACTTAAGAGATCGATCTGGTAAGGAAGAGATCGATCTCCTCAAAGTCAGAGAGCTAAGGAGATCGATCTGTGTTGTTGAGAGATCGATCTCCCCACTACGAGACTGCATGGCAGATCGATCTGTAGATCGATCTTGGCTCAAACAGAGAGATTAGGAGATCGATCTGCCTATTCGACAGATCGATCTCCCCCATTATTTTCAAACTAACAGATCGATCTGCTATTCTATGAGATCGATCTCCTTGTGTATTTGTGCTTCAATCTTGCAGGATTTATAACTAAGAGATCAATCTGGCCAAGATGGCAGATCGATCTGGCACTCTACTGGAGGTACCCAACGGCTAGTTTCTGCAAAATCTCAACGGGAAAAACAGCATTTAATGCTCTAACTACCAATCCTTCAGTATTTAACCAAGCATTGAAGACAAAGAGAATGGAGAGACTATTGCTGCACATTCCTAACACTCTTAAGCTTTTAATTCTTTCATTCCTTGTGTCTTCATAGCTCATTTATTGAGATTCATTGTATAAGCTTAAGTGCAGAAACTGTATTTTGTCCTACCCACTTTAAAACTTCAATTTGTATTCAACCTTACCTTAAAAGAGAAGAGGATTGTTCCTCAGTGAGAGAGAATTATAAAAGGGTGAATACACTTCTGTATTGATAAGGGTAGAGAGGTTATTCCTTAACCTGTAAAAGGAACATTGTAAGCTCTATTGAAAGAGAGAAAGAAAGCACTTGACAAGAAGGTCAAGGAGAGAGGACGTAGGTAAGAGTTTGGCCGAACCTCTATAAATGATTGTGTTTGTTTCTCTCTTCCCTACTTTGCATTAAATTGTTTAATTTCATTATTGCATAATATTATTTTCTGATTGATACAAGATTAAATTAAAATTTGCCATTATTGTTAGTAAATCGATCACCCCCCCTCTCGGTAGAGCCAACAATTGGTATCAGAGCTAGGACTCTTTAATCACATAGGAACAACTTCCTAAGAGTTAGAAACGATCAAATGGCTCATAACAATGTAGCTACTAGTTTGGTAGGAGAGGGGCACTCTACGGTTAGACCTCCAATGTTTAATGGAGAGCATTATGCTTATTGGAAGACTAGGATGATGTTATTCATTCAAGCAAATGATTATGAAGTATGGAGAATTATAGTTAAAGGACCACAAATCCCTACAAAGAGAATAGAGGGAAGAGATATCCCTAAAGAAGAAGACGAATGGGACTCAAATGATATTAAGTGTGCTCAGCTAAATGCCAAAGCTATGCACACATTATTTTATGCCTTAGGTCCTAATGAATACAATAGAGTCTCCGGGTGCGATAATGCCAAACAAATTTGGGACAAATTGGCAATAACTCATGAGGGTACAACCCAAGTGAAGGAGACAAAAGTAGGTATGCTCACACATGATTATGAGCTTTTTAGAATGAAGGAAGGAGAATCAATTAGTGATATGTTCACTAGATTCACAGATGTAATTAATGGATTAAAGTCTTTAGGAAAAATATATTCTAATATTGAAATGGTAAAGAAAATTTTAAATAGCTTACCTAAATCATGGGAAGCTAAAGTGACTGCAATTGAGGAATCTAAGGATCCTCATACATTATCCTTAGATGAATTAATAGGATCTTTGCTCACTTATGAGATGAAACTTAGAAGAAATAAAGAGCCACCCAAGAAAGTGGGAGTTGCTCTAAAATCTACTGCTCAAGAGGAGATTAAAAATGAGAGTGGTAGTGAAGAGGATCTTGAGATGGCAATGTTTGCCAAAAGATTTAACAAGTTCATGAGAATGAGAGCTAGTAGTAGCAATAGGAGAAACATTAAGAGAGACCAAGAAGAAGTAGGTAGAAAAGACTCTATTGTGTGTTATGAATGTAAAAAACCGGGACACATAAAATTTAACTGCCCTCTTCTTAAAAGGTCCAATGATAGGTTCCATAAAAAGAAGGCAATGGTGGCAACATGGAGCGACAGTGACTGCTCCGATGATGAATCAAATGAGGACATTGCCAACTTGTGCTTCATGGCCATTGAGGATGAAAAGGTAACTTCAAGCCTCAATGAATATTCTTTTGATGAATTGCAAGATGCATTTGATGATCTTGCATTAGAGTATGAATCTATGAGTATGAAATATAAAAAGATAATATCCAAATTGAGAAAAGAAAATGAAACATTGCAATTGGATAAATTAGAATGTGAAAAGAAAATAGAGATTTCAAATCTAGAAATTTGTGACCTTAAAGAGAAAAATAGCAATCTACATAATTCATTTAATAGGTTCCACATGGGTCAACAAAAGTTAGATAGCATGCTAGAGACCCAAAGGGCATTCTTTGACAAAAATGGCTTAGGATATAATGCTAAGAGTAGGGAGACCCATCTTAAAAGTTTTATTGCTAGGAAGAGCATGAAAAAACCTGCAATTACTTGTTCATATTGCAATAGAAAGGGACATGCATCACATAATTGTAATATAAAAATGAGGAATCTTAAAGGAAAAATAGTAAAAAGGATATGGATTCCAAAAGAAGTAATTCACTCAAAGGATGTTAATGCATTAGCAAAATGGATCCCAATGGGATCAAGAATTGCATTTACTAACCTCAAAGGACCCAAGAAAATTTGGGTACCTAAGACTTGAGTTTGATTTTTTGTAGGTGATTGAGCATAGCCATAAAGTTAAAACAAAAGAAGCATGGTACTTAGATAGTGGATGCTCAAGGCACATGACGGGTGATAGAAGCCATTTCAATTCTTTCAAATCAAAAGTTGGTGGAGAAGTCACTTTTGGGGACAACTCCAAAGGCCAAGTTGAAGGAAGTGGCTCAATAGGTAATGATCATTTCTCTTTAGAAAAAGTATTACTTGTTAGGGGTTTAAAGCAAAACTTACTAAGCATAAGTCAACTTTGTGACAAAGGTTATAAAGTAATTTTTGATTGCATGAAATGTAATGTTATAGATCCTAAGTCAAATAAAGTTCTTTTTCTAGGTCATAGACAAGGAAATATATATATTGTCTATCTTAATGAACTCAAAAATGAAAATATATGCTTAATGGTAGACAATAAAAAGGAATCTTGGTTATGGCATAGAAGACTAGGTCATGCTAGCATGAGTGTGCTATCTAAGTTAGCTAGAAAGGATCTAGTTATAGGTTTACCCAAGATATCCTTTAATCATGAAGAAGTATGTGAAGCTTGTGTTAAAGGAAAACACAAAAGGACAATATTTAAGCCTAAGAATATTGTATCCACCACTAGGCCTCTCCAATTACTTCACTTAGATTTATTTGGACCAACTAGAACAACTAGCCTAGGTGGGAAACACTATGGATTTGTAATAGTTGATGATTACACTAGGTACACATGGGTGTTCTTCTTAAGAGTAAAAAATGAAGCCTTAGAAAAATTCATAGCCTATACAAAAATTACTCAAAATGAGAAAGGATATACAATAACTAGTATTAGAAGTGATCATGGCAAAGAATTTGAAAATATAGGATTTGATGAGTATTGCAATGATCAAGGAATTAGCCATAATTTTTCAGCCCCTAGGACACCACAACAAAATGGTGTAGTTGAGAGGAGAAATAGAACATTGGAAGAAATGGCTAGAACCATGTTATGTGAGAATAACTTACCAAAGTATTTTTTGGGCTGAAGCTATAAACACATCATGTTATATAATTAATAGAGCTATGATTAGACCCATGCTAAAGAAAACTCCTTATGAGCTCTATAAAGGTAAAAAGCCTAACATTAGTTACTTCCATCCTTTTGGCTGCAAATGCTTTGTTCTAAATAATGGGAAAGATAATTTAGGAAAATTTGATGCCAAGAGTGATGAGGGAATATTCCTAGGATACTCATTGAATTCAAAGGCTTATAGAATTTATAACAAAAGAACATTAATGGTTGAAGAATCTATTCATGTTATATTTGATGAATCAAATAATGTATCTAAAGATTCAACCAATGATGAAAATGTTGGAATATTTGATGAAGGCTTAGAAGATGACTTTCTAGAAAAGCTTGACTTGAATAAAGAAGATGAAGAAGAAATAGAGGTTTTAGAAAGAGAACCTAGAGCACCAAGAGAGTTAGGATATGTAAAAGATTGTGAAATAGTAGGAGATCCAACTCTTGGAGTTAGAACTAGATCATCCCTAAGGAATATGTGCCAATATATAGCCTTTGTATCTCAAATAGAACCTAGGAATGTCAATGAAGCCTTAGATGACAATAATTGGTTCCTAGCAATGCAAGAAGAATTAAATCAATTTGAGAGAAGCAAAGTATGGAAACTAGTTCCTAGGCCTAGTGATCACTCTATAATTGGAACTAAATGGATATTCAAGAACAAAATGGATGAAAATAGTGTGATCATAAGGAATAAGGCTAGGCTAGTTGCTCAAGGCTATAGACAAGAGGAAGGCATAGACTATGATGAAACATATGCACCGGTAGCTAGATTAGAGGCAATAAGAATGTTACTTGCCTTTGCATGTTATAAAAACTTCAAGTTATATCAAATGGATGTAAAGAGTGCATTCTTAAATGGTTTCATTAATGAAGAAGTCTATGTTGAGCAACCTCCCGGTTTTGAAAATCATGAATTTCCTGAACATGTTTTCAAATTATCTAAGGCACTTTATGGGTTAAAAGAAGCTCCTAGAGCTTGGTATAAAAGGTTGTCAAAATTCTTAATAGAAAAGGGATTTTCAAGAGGAAAAGTGGATACCACCTTATTCATTAAGAATAAAAATAAGGATTTACTAGTTGTACAAGTGTATGTAGATGATATTATTTTTGGTTCAACTAATGAGTCTTTATGCCAAGAGTTTGCTAAGATCATGCAAGGAGAATTTGAGATGAGCATGATGGGAGAACTCACATTCTTCTTGGGACTTCAAGTGAAGCAAACAAAGGATGGAACCTTCATCAATCAAGCAAAGTATACTAAGGACTTGCTCAAGCGATTTGGAATGGACAACTGCAAACCTCAAGCCACTCCAATGGGCACCAACATCAAGCTTGATAAAGATGAAAGTGGTAAGTGTGTAGACACTAAACTCTATAGGTCTATGATAGGCTGATTGCTTTATTTAACTGCAAGTAGACCAGATATTTTGTATAGTGTATGCCTTTGTGCTAGATTTCAATCCTCTCCTAGGGAATCACATTTATTGGCAACTAAGAGGATTTTTAGATACCTCAAAGACACTTCCTCACTAGGACTTTGGTACCCCAAAGACTCAACTTTTACCCTTCATGCATATTCAGATGCTGATTTTGGAGGATGCAAAATAGATAGGAAAAGTACTTCAGGTACTTGCCAATTCTTAGGAAATAGGTTAATTTCTTGGTTCTCTAAGAAACAAAACAGTGTGGCTCAGTCCACAATTGAAGCTGAATATATAGCAGCTGGTAGTTGTAGTGCTCAAGTGTTGTGGATTAAACAACAAATGAGAGATTATGGTATTGACATGAAGCAAGTCTCTATTAAATGTGATAATACCAGTGCCATTAATCTATCTAAAAATCCTATCCAACACTCCAGAACCAAGCATATAGAAATTAGACATCACTTCCTTAGAGACCATGTACAAAAAGGGGATATAATTTTAGAGTACATTGACACTCTACATCAAATAGCTGATATATTCACCAAACCCCTTGATAGAGATAGGTTTTGTATCCTTAAAGGTGAATTAGGACTCATGAATATCCCTTAAGACTTTTTGTGTTTCAAAAATCTTGGTTTCAAGTTGATTTTAAAAGAGTTTTTGCAAAGATTTTCTGGCAATGAGGATGAGAGATCGATCTCCTTGCAATATAGATCGATCTCCATACTTCCAACAAGCCTAAATCATTAAGGTTAAGCTAAGTAGATCGATCTTCTAACCATAAGATCGATCTCCTTACGTCTCTGTTAAAAGGCAGATCGATCTGTCCACACGACAGATCGATCTCTTCAAACTTCCGCATTCAGAAGATCGATCCATGCATTTGGCAGATCGATCTCTCTAAGCCTCTGTTAAACTGCAGATCGATCTGTGCATATACCAGATCGATCTCCTTAAGCCTCTGTTTGCGAACAGATCGATCTGTCCATTCGACAGATCGATCTCTCTTGGCTTCTGGAAGTGACAGATCGATCTGTCGCCTCGACAGATCGATCTCCTGTGCCCTGGAGTATAAAAACTCGCGAAAATTTCCCAAATTTCAAAAACCCCAATCTTCAAATTCTGAAATTCCCTCGCACCACCTCCTTCGATTCCTCCTCAGATCGATCTCCGTACGGTCCTCCCTGCATCTCCGTGTCATTTTCCGGTATTGTAACCAACATTTCTTACTTTTTTTTCTCAAAAATTTTCTTAGATTTGTGTTCATTGTCTTTCTAGGGCAAAACTAGTTACTGTTTCATTGATTTTTTCAATTGTGAATCTAGTTAGCACATCTCTCGAGTCTAGAATCATGCCTAGGCATAAGACAGTAGGACATAAACCTCCTAGAACCGATGTAGAGGCTGGTTCATTCTCCCAACCCATTCCTCCACCTTCCATCGCTTCATTCAATCGGTGTTTTAAAACACCTGCAAAAAGGAAGCGATACGAAGAGTTCTTTTCAACCATGCCAATTAAGCATTGGCGGACTATAGATTTTTCTTTCCTCAATCGCATCGATTTTCCTTATTTGTCAAAACTTGAGGAATTTGGTTGGATGTCTTTTTTGAAAATAAACACTCCCGTACCTCCAAATCTCGTTCGTGCATTCTTTTCCAATGCCGAACTCATCTTTGACCCTGATGACACTTGCAAAATTCACGGGTTCAAAACCTATGTCATAGGTAAGACCATTCCAATAGACCTCGATATCTTAGCTCAAGCCTTTCACATGAAAAATGAAGGTTTGACTAATGAGGATGAGAAAGTCTCCTTAGAGTTTGATCTCCCTGGAGACAAAGTGAGTGACCTACCGATGCACCTTCGGTTACTCCACCTCATAATTTCTTGGAATCTTCGTCCTTTCGGTACCCGTCATTCAACCGTTAGGCGATTAGATCGTTTCTGGCTCCATCATATTCACACCACAAACCAAAAACCCAACCTCATTCGTTTCATATATGAAGATTGGCTGAAGATCGTGCGTGGGCAAGCTACCACAATCGTTTTTCCGCAACCATTAGCCTATCTTCTCCAATGAGTTGGCGTTGACTGCAGCTGCGAAACCGGAGAACTGCCCTCTCCCAAGAGCGTCCTCAACATCGGGACCCTCCATCATATGGGATATTACAAAGACTTTCGAGGAGATTGGAAGAAAAAGAGGGAACAGCAGCCTGCTGAAGCTATGGAGGAAGATCCCTCCACTGCGCCAGTGAACCCACCTGCCGCACCAGCTTCGGAACCATCGTCCTCAACTGCTCCACCCACTGCACCAACATCCTCACCTGCTGGCATGGAGATCATTATGCAGATGATCAGTGAACTCAATCAAAAAATCGATGAAGGCTTTGCAACTCAGCAGCGAATGTTTGAGGAATTAAACCAAAGAGTGGATAAGGTTCAGGAGACTCAAGAGGCGATGTTTGATGAGCTGCAAGTCACACGCACGCACATTGAGAATCTTTCAGATCGTATTCCTCCCTCACCATAAGCCTTAGGCGTTTTGATTTAGCGTAGTTATATCATTTTAAGATACTTAATGTTATTTGTGATGAATTTGCTTGAATGAAATATCGTTTGACTTGTTATTGGTTGTGTTAATGAAAAAGTTCATTTTGAAATGCCATGAGTATTCTCCTTTCGTGTTATTGATATGACAAAAAGGGGGAGAAGAAAACATGTGTGTGGTTGTGGTAAACGTTTAAAAGAATGATTAAATTGAGGGGGAGTTAAGTCAGTAACAAAGTCAAAAGCTCACAAAAAGGGGGAGCTCACAAAAAGGGGGAGTTTTTGCAAGTTCACTAAACATGTTTGTTTGAATAAGTTTTGTCATATCAAAAAGGGGGAGATTGTTGAGTTAATGTATTTTGAAATGACAAAACAAGTTAATTCAATAGTATTAAGATGATATGAAAACATGTTTAGAGGTTATCAGTACCAGAACTTAGAGTTCTGCTGATGAGAGATCGATCTGGCTTATGAGAGTTCGATCTCCTGGGTTTTTACTTGATGAGAGATCGATCTCATGAAGGTATGAGATCGATCTGCCAAGCCTTAAACCTTTACAAAGGGATTTAGGTAGAGTGAGATCGATCTGCCAAGCCTTAAACCTTTACAAAGGGATTTAGGTAGAGTGAGATCGATCTGCAAGGGTTAAGAGATCGATCTGGCTAAGGCTAGAGTTGAGAGATCGATGTGGTCTAGGAAGAGATCGATCTCCCTTAAAAGCATAAGACTGTAGATCGATCTGGAAGATCGATCCACACTCAAACAGAGAACTTAAGAGATCGATCTGGTAAGGAAGAGATCGATCTCCTCAAAGTCAGAGAGCTAAGGAGATCGATCTGTGTTGTTGAGAGATCGATCTCCCCACTACGAGACTGCATGGCAGATCGATCTGTAGATCGATCTTGCCTCAAACAGAGAGATTAGGAGATCGATCTGCCTATTCGACAGATCGATCTCCCCCATTAGTTTCAAACTAACAGATCGATCTGCTATTCTATGAGATCGATCTCCTTGTGTATTTGTGCTTCAATCTTGCAGGATTTATAACTAAGAGATCGATCTGGCCAAGATGGCAGATCGATCTGGCACTCTACTGGAGGTACCCAACGGCTAGTTTCTGCAAAATCTCAACGGGAAAAACAGCATTTAATGCTCCAACTACCAATCCTTCAGTATTTAACCAAGCATTGAAGACAAAGAGAATGGAGAGACTATTGCTGCACATTCCTAACACTCTTAAGCTTTTAATTCTTTCATTCCTTGTGTCTTCATAGCTCATTTATTGAGATTCATTGTATAAGCTTAAGTGCAAAAACTGTATTTTGTCCTACCCACTTTAAAGCTTCAATTTGTATTCAACCTTACCTTAAAAGAGAAGAGGATTGTTCCTCACTGAGAGAGAATTGTAAAAGGGTGAATACACTTTTGTATTGATAAAGGTAGAGAGGTTATTCCTTAACCTGTAAAAGGAACATTGTAAGCTCTATTGAAAGAGAGAAAGAAAGCACTTGACAAGAAGGTCAAGGAGAGAGGACGTAGGCAAGAGTTTGGCCGAACCTCTATAAACGATTGTGTTTGTTTCTCTCTTCCCTACTTTGCATTAAATTGTTTAATTTCATTATTGCATAATATTATTTTCTGATTGATACGAGATTAAATTAAAATTTGCCATTATTGTTAGTAAACTGATTCACCCCCCCTCTCGGTAGAGCCAACAGCCTTTCTGTGGGGCTATATCAATCAACTCTGGGCATTCACGAGCTATATGCCCTGGTTTACCACACCTATAACATGAGCTCATCGTTAACGGACATGGTCTACCCCCATGATATCTACCACATAACTTCCACTGCTCTGTGGTACGTCAAGATCGGTTGATAACTATGCCCCTCGAAGTTGGAGATAATGCTGGGTGAACTGGAGGCTTCGCAGGCCTCTCACGTACCTCCTCAATCTTAGGCCCCTTACCAAATAACCTTCGACCCTTTCTAAACCCTATATCCTTAACTAACTCTTTTGGTTTCTATCTCTATCTTTACCACTCCTGCTTAATTTCCAGGCATGCAACTCATAATCCTGCTCACATAGCTGAGCTCTGCGCATTACCTCGTCATAAGTGGTAATGTTCAATGAAGCTAATCAAGCTTTGATGGAAGGTATCAGTCCCTCAAGAAATTTCTGAACCTTTCTGTCCTCAAGGCTCATAGTGACTATATCATATCTGCCTAGGGATGTGAATCCAGACTCATACTCATCCACCATCCGATTCCTCTGAGTCAATGTCATAAATTTCATCTGTATCTTTCTCTAAGCAGTGGCTAGAATGTAATGCCTCCTAAAGGCATCCAAGAATATATCCAATGTCACAACCGGGTGTCGTGAACTCAACATCAACTATGTGGCCATCCACTAATGCTCGACCTCATCCTCTAATACAAAAGCTGCAAAGGTGACCATCTCTATGTCGGTGCAATGGAAAAATTGGTAAAGCTTCTCCATACTACCTATCCAATGCTCAGCTAAGACTGAGTTCTTCACCTCACAAAATGAAGGAGGTCTGAACTTTCGTAACTCTCTCAGTCTACCCATATCACAATCATACACTCTTTCACCACCAACCTGTTATGGAGCTCAGGATCCTGAACTGGTGGGGGAATGTCCTGAATTGGAGGGGGTGCAAGAATCTCTACATCTTCAACTCGAGGTCTCAATGCAGGCTGTACTGGCTCTTGTCTCTCAGGTGCAGTAGCCTGACTAGCAAGGTTCTCTTGTCTACCCTCAAATCTGGACATCGCCTATGTAAACATCTCCATAACCGTGTCTACACTGCGCTGTAATTACATTATACGCGCCTCAATGGCATCACTAAGCTCAGGTGAATCTCTACTAGAACTAGACCCATTGCATCTCTCGGGCTCATCTCTACGCCCTTGACAACACAAACTCTCTCTTCTATGAGTACGTCGTCTATCAGACATCCTGCATACTCAAAATAAGTGTCTCAATCACATTTTTTAGCTTGGTATACACAATTATATCCTAATAATGCACAATACTTTGGGGATGTATCATTTCCTAACTATGGATACTGACTCACATCAGACTAACTCTGCTCTGATACCATTAATTTCGTCACAACCTTATCTCTCTCTGCCTATGACCTTTACCTTACCACTTACAGTTGGGTTGTGAGGCAACATCCAATCCATATCTCATTCCTTTATAATTAATGAATGTATAAAAATGAAGTAGAATAGAAACTGGACTTATATATGTGTGCGGAAGCGTTTACATCAGTTTCTATTTTATATACATCCCCTAAAATGACAAATTTCAAACTTTACAGTGCATTAATTTATAGGATACAAGATTTTCATCTCAAATGTATACCTCTCTATACTGCTGGATGACCAAAGCAACACGATAGCAGGGATGACTACAGTATACTCACTACTGCATAGAATCTGTGGAGGAGAAATAAGGGGATGAGCTAGCACGCTCAGTAAGGAAAATATGAAAACAGGTAGATAACTACATTATCTACATGCTAAAAGTATATATATATAATTTCGCTTATAAAACATATGCATTCTTTTAAAATAACTTCCATCACTGCGAAATTATTAATTCGCTAGATAGGTATATGCAAATTCACACAGCATACTCTTTTCACACAGTTCATCTTTAAAATCATTGAGTACACATTTAGAAATCACTTTGTACACAGCAACTCAATTTACATGAGACATAATTATGGGTTATCATATCCCCAAACACATAGCAAGGGAAACATATGTCACCACACATAGTAGTGACAATGTCATATCACTCAGATAAATAAAGGACTTATGGCCATCGTTGGATTCCAGGCAACACTGATCAGGTATGTGGGAACCCTACGCTTGGGAGGCGGATCAACCATTCCTTCAGCTCATACTGAAATCCCGGTACATCGTACTTCATGGCTAACGCTCATAGTACATCATGCTCCCGTGGATCCTTATCACCCATTTCCATTGTCTCAAAATCTCGTGCAAGCAGGTCTGTGCAAGACACACAGTAATACACGACGGCTCAAGCACAGTTTTGTACTCATTACATCACATCTATAAACCCCGTTCGAGCAGGTCAATGCAAGACACACGGTAATACATGACGGCTATAGCACGGTTTTACTCAACACACAACATAATCATGAAAACCTCATGCGAACAGTTCAGCGGAAGACACACAGCATACCTGAGGCATCGAGCACGATATGTAAACCCCATAAATTTCCTACGTTTAATTAGATTATGTAAAAATGGAAATATTATATTTTAATGGAAGTGTGAATGTTCGTGGTAGGGCTCGAAGACTATAGGAACCGAGAAACCCACGAATGACCTATAACTCGAAGATATAAGAAGTGATAAAGCAAAGGCAAGTACGATGGGATTGGAAAATTTTAAATTATTAGTTGAAAATTGATGATGTAAAAAAACTTGTATCGGAAATTCGTGAGGAGTGATGGAATCCTGATAATATTTCATTTTCGAAATAATGGGAATTTCATGGAAGGCATCGATATTGTGTAATTCGATAATCTTATAAGAAAATGGGTATATATAGATATATATAGATTATATACATAGGTGTATATGTATATATAAAAAAAAATTCATGACATTTAAATAGATGGAAAATAATATATATATATATATATAACAAATATATGTATTATGTAATGTATAGTATTTAATATATAAGTATTAGTAAATGGTAAATAAAGCATGAGACAAGAATATATAAATGGACACAAAACAATAAAAAATATATATATAAATAAATAATAAAATTAACAATACAAAATATATAAACAAATAATACATATATACTAATATAATATATATATATATATATATATTAAAATAATATATATATATATATTATGGCATGTACGAAATTGGCTTAGAAAAGCCAATTCCGTCTGCCACTATTCTGATTGGAAAAGAAAATCAAATTACAGGGGTGTTGGGCGGGAACCGAATGGGAGACAAGAGAAGAGGAAAAAGAAGAAAAGGGAAGAAGGAAAAGGGAAAGAGGGAGAAAAGCTAGTCGGCTGGAAGGGAAAAGAGAAAAGAAGAGAAAGGAAGGAGAGGGAGCTGCTGTCCGGGAGAGAAAAGAAAAGTAGAAGAAGAGAAGGGAAGAAAGAAGAAGATAGCAGCAGGGAATTGGAACCGAGATTAAGGAAGAAGGAAATTGGGACCAGAACCGCGAGGAAGAGGGAGAGAACTACTGCTGACCGAGAAGCAGGGGAGGCTGACGGGAGGAAGAAGAAGGCCAAAGATGGGAGCTGGAAATGAAGCAAGCTAAAGTTGGAAGAAAACTGAGAGGCAGGGCTGGAAACTGAGATTGAAGAAGGGAAAACTGAGGATGTGCAGGCTGGAACCGAGGCTTCATTGAAGCAGGCCAGGAAAATAGGACAGAATCAAGGGTGAAAAGAAGCAAACCGAGATATAGGAAATTGAGTGGAGAGAAGCAGAACCGTGAGCTAAAGGGAAAATAGGGGACCGGTGAAGGAGAGGAGAAGGGATCGGTGAGGGGGCAGTGAAGGCTGGAACCGAGAGGTTGAGGAGGCTACAAAACAAGGGAAATACGGGGTGGTAGCTGGTTGCACCGTGGCTGTTTTAGAGGCTGGAAACAGCTTGTACAGGGGACTCTGGGCAAGGTAACTCAAGGCTGATTTTAGGGCTATGTACTGTGGACTTCAGGTGGCTTTATAAGCCTGGGCAAGCTGAATAAAGAACAATGAAGATTGCAAACCGAGAACAAGAAAGAAAAGGTAAAATACATGTATGTATATATGTCTATTGATGTACATGTATATATATGTATTGTATGTATATAGCATGTTAGTTATAGATTAAATTAGACAAAAAATGGAATGATGAGAAGTAGGCAAAAATATATTTTCTGATATTGAATAATGGAGATAAGTGATAATATATATATATGTATTTATGTGAATAAAAATACATATATATATATATTTATTTGGGTATATACATATAGGTGCGTATAATGAAAGGGTATGTTAGTATATGTACATATATTTGATAATGAATAAGGAAAGTCAAGGATATATATATATGTGATAAAAAAATAGAAAACAAATATATATATATATAGGAGTGTATATATATATATATATTAGGTGCATATACATATGGGTGTATATAGGATGAATTTGTGCTAGTATATATATATACAAAGAATGTATATATGAGATAGGAAAAGAGTGAAAACAAATATATATATATATATATATATATATATATATATATATATATATATACATATGGGAGTGTATATATATATGTATTTATGTGTACATACATGTAGAGGTATATAATAAGGTGTATGTCAATAATTGTACATACAAAATAATATGTGGTAAGGGAAAATATATAAACGTGCGTGTTGACTTAGGTACGTACAATAATACGTACACACGCAGTAGTAACGAATAGGTTACGATTTAACGCAATTCGGGCAATTCGCACGAATAGGGTGCTAAGTGCACGATTTTGGTGTAGGTGATCGTAGAAGGAATTAAGGGAGGTACTAAGAGGCGTCACCACTCGAGCACGGAGATTTCGATAGATCGAGGTAAGGGGTTATAATTTAAAACGATAATAGTTACTTTCCGAATCTTGATAAAGAAAGCTTGCAAAGACATGAAGTATGATTTTCATGCATGTTTCTAAATTATATTTCTGATCAAGACTATGCTCTCTGTATTTATGTTTTTGAATAATTGTATATAACTGAATTTGATTTCGAAATAAGAGCATGTCTTCTGAAATGATCTTTCGAATAAGATGATTTTAATTCGATGTTTTCGTATATGAACACTATAGTTGTTATGAGACTTAGGGCCATTTATGTTGCATGTTTACGCTTGTTAACTTCGCCTGTGTGGCGTCTGACTCGCCTTCGTGGCGCCTGTATTTTGCCTGTGCGGTGCCTGTATTTCGCTTCGTGCCGCCTGTATTTTGCCTTCATGGCGCCTGTATTTCGCCTGTGTGGCGCTTGTATTTTGCCTTTGTGGCATCTGAAATTACCTCTGCATTCTGAATTCCCTCTACGGAGGATGACCGGGTTATTTTGCCGCGTGATTGACTCGTTATTGCCACGTGATAAATTTGTTATTGCCGCATGATAAATTCGTTATTGTCACATGATAATTATATGGCCGATGTAGTCTCAATTTGAAAATTTAACTCTGTTTTCAGAACCGGACTTGTAGTGTGTGATTTGAATGTTACTATTATTAGCTTCAGAAAGTATCATTATATGCACTATCATGTTTTATATATATTTAAATTGCTAGTATCGTTTTAAATACATCTTCTTACTGGGCTTTTTCCCGAAAGTTCACCCATCTACCTCTCAGATTACTTACAGGGATCCATAGGCGCTACTTGTCGCGTACACAACATAGGCTGGTGGGGAGAGCTCCCTAGGCTACTTTTTGTACACGCAGAAAGGTATACATTTACATTCCTATACCAGACATAATTGTATGCACAGACACATATTGGAAATATCAGTTAGGATGTAATTTTGTAAGGAATGATGTAAACATTATTATTTTGGGATAATGTTTTGAGATAATATTTGAGATGACTAGTATTAAATTGAAATAGATGTATTGAGTGGTAAAGATGAATTTGGAAAGTATGCTTGGTAGTTGTGGATATCTAGGTTTGCCAAAAACAACTGATTTGCAGGTGGGTAGGCTCATATATAAGTCATTGTGCTATCAAAATTTCTATCGGCCGTATAAGTTAAAATATGAAAATTAATTACAATTACGAGTAAAGAATTAGGAAAAGTGTTTGACACTACATAGGAATACAACCTAAGTGAATAAAGGAATAAGTGGGTAAATTAAATTAAAAAAAATTTCCCCGATTTTCAAGGGTCAAGGGTCGTTACACGATATTACTAGGAAATTACATGTGAGCATAGATAGAGCAAGACACACAGTAATACTCGAAGGCTCCAGCATGATTCCCAAAATCTAGTACGAGCATCTCGAGTGGAGCACACAACATCACCCGAGACATCGAGCACTCTTTTGTTTTTTTCAAAAATCCCTTTTAAAATAAAAGGTACAATGAGGGTTGGTCAATCTACTGTTGCCATTTAGGCTCTAGCACAATTTCACACAAAAATGAGATAGTGGACTCCATTCACCGAGTTTGAGTGAGAGGTAATCTCCCTCCAATCACTTGTTAAAATCTTTTTATGCAAATTACTAAGTCGAGAGTCCGTCCATCATTACTTTTTTCTCAAAACATTTGCAAAACCTCTTTTCACAACATTTACATAGAAGTTATACAACTCATACTTATAGGCTTATTCTCATATGTAATTTTCACCTAAATATATCAATATCTACACACCTATCGCATACATTCGCACACAGCAGGTATGAAAACATACGTATAGCTATCTCTAATAGCTCGCATAAGTCCCTTACCTCGAATCACGCTCGAATCACTTTCCTTGATTTTCACTTCTCGTGATCCGTCTAATCAGCTTTGGTTATATCTTTAGGAGCTGCGATTATTTACAATTCACATCAGTACACTCTTCTATACTTCATTTCACTTACATGATATTCAAATCAATGCATTGGGCCATTTCTATCTTATTTAACTGTCACGACCCAAATTACCTAAAAATCAGAGTAAATTTTTCGCTTTTTCATTTATTATTTAATTCTTATCTTTCTCTCATCGTGACCATCTTACCAAACAGTTGGGCTATGATTTGGTGTTAGTCACCTCTTACCTACTACCATTCCATTTCCATAATCATATTCACATATCAGAGTTTACTATTCTTTGACTTTAAATAAATACATACCCAATGGTATTTATAACACTACATCCCCGACATCATATCCGTTTACAGTACTGTGCATTACATATTTAAATACAAAACTATACAAATGTGTATACCTCTCTCTCTATAGGAAGCAGCGGATATCAAGCATGCAAGTACTCAGCCGCTTACTAATTTCTGTGAGTGCTCTGAAAAGATGGGAAAATAAGGGGGGTGAGCAAACCACATGCTCAGTAAGGCAATTATGCAAATAAGTAGATAGCTCCACTATCTACATGCTCATAATGCCATGCCCTTAAATCCATTTCTTTTCATTAAAATCATCAAGCACAAAGTCATGCAAACATCAATGACTTTGTTTATCAAAACTGTTCGTGCATATATAAATCATACTACTTATGCATCAAAGTATTTTATGTGACATCATTAAATCATAATTAGCATGAATTTAATCAAGATCATGCATTCTTTCATGCCATGTAAGACAATTCATGGATTTCAAATGAAAGCATGGAAAACATCATCATGCTACTACATTTAAATCAATTCATTAAAACTACAGTAAAACTAACCATTTCGGGTCAATCATCTCATAAAACAATTCATTTAAAATTCATTATAAAACTTCAGTTATAAAACCACCCTTCTTTCAGAGTCACAAATCATAAAATCATGAAATCATGAAATCGTCAAATCAGGGGCATGACCCCTCCTTTGGGTCTACCCTGGTCTAACAGACCACAAGTTATATCATGTGAGACAAACAGCTGATTATATCAGTAACATCGAGGACTATGGCCATATCCTAGCGATCCCTGGCAACACGGTACCTAGTGTGCGGGGTATCACACCTGAAATGGGAGGTGGGTCGTCCTACCCGCCAGAATAGCATAACACCAGGATTGCGAGGGCAAGGCTTGCTGCCTCGTGGCTAATGCCACTCCACTCCAACAACCCACGGTACAGCGTACTCCGCGTGACATACACGGTACAACGTACTCCGTGACCCCAAGCTCAGTCAGGGGTGCCTGTAATAGGTCTTATCCACCTAAATCATCTCTGTCTCAGAATACACGTGTGAGCATATCATCTCACTGTGACACACAGTCTACAGGAGGCTCCAACACGGCTATATGCATTTAATATAAATCCCTGTGCGATCGAAGCTCTAGCACAGCTCCATGCATATTCATGATATCAGAAAACCTCGTGCGAGCAAAGCTCTAGCACGGTTTCATAAAAATCAGTAAAATCTGCGTACGAGCAGCGCTCCAGTACGACTTAAACTGATTATAATTTCAAGTAAAATCCACGTACGAGCAATGCTCTAGTACGGATATGCATAAAACTCAGTGAAAGCCTCGTACGAGAAAAACTCCAGTACGGCATTCAAATGAATTATAAAACCATATAAAACTTTGTGTGAGCAAAGCTCTAGCACAAATGAATGCTCAAGTAAATCAAATCTCGTGCAAGTTACACTCCAGCACGGCTTTATGCAATATCAAATCAAAACAGGATGCGAGCTAAGCTCTAGCATCTCTCATGCATGTCAAATCATTAAAACTAGTGCGAGCAATCGCTCCAGCACCATTTTATGCATACCACGTCAAAACAAATCAAAACATGTCAAAATAGAGTGCGAGCTAGGCTCCAGCACCTCTCATACATATCACAATAATAAAAATCAGTGCGAGCAACCGCTCTAGCACATTTCATGCATATGATGTCACAGAAGTCAATGCGAGCAACCGCTCCAGTACATTTATGCATATTCACAAATGCAGATATAGTGCGAACTACGTGTCGACACTATCTGTTTCCATATAAACTTGATAGTTGGCCTATTTCCAAAGAATTTTCATTTAAATACAAATAACACTTACGTAGTGTAATCATGTGAAATTCATGAAATTACTGGCCAATCTATCGATTTGCTTTGATTAAAACCAATAAAATTCCCTAATCATAAAAGTCCTTAAATCATGCATTTCATGCATGTCATGCTTTCACCATCCTTAGGTGATCTTCCCTCAATAGGGGTAAAATAGTCTTTTTAGCTATTTCGATCCTTAAAATCATTTGAACCACTTTTAGGATCATTATACAATAACCGTGTATACATGAATAATTAGTGTACAGAAAAGCTATTAAAATACGCGTAGCTACCTCTAGCTACTCACACAATTCCCTTACCTCATTTTCTGTACAGTCTGACCTTTCTCATTGATGTCTCGTCACGCAGTTCGATTTGCTTCGAATCTAATCTCTGTAACTGCGGATACACATTCATCAGGTCAAATACAATACATTTAATTGTATTTCATATTTTCTGGGCTTAATTTCAATCATTGGGCCTGTTTACCCATATTGGGCCCGATTGCACCTTAATGGGCCTTAATCGGCCTTAAGCCCGTTTACCACACTTTATCGAGGCCTATGAGGCTCATTGGGCTCATCGTAATTGTCACGACCCTCAACTTACCAAAATACGTACAAATTTTTCGCATTTTCATGCATCAATCCTTAATCATCCTTCCTCGATCGTGAACAACCACACACTTAACAGTTGGGCTGTGTGTCGACGTCTAACTCACTCCACCATACCAATTCAATTTGAAACATTATTATGAGTAAACACTTGTATAAATGTATATATATCAGAGTTCTTACATGTGTTTACATTGTTTTACATCCCCAGTGATTACATACAAAATGCTACTGTGCTATGTCTAGTTTAGATACAAAATAATCCAAGTGTGTATACCTTTAGCGATGGGATGCAGCGGATTACCAAAAAGGGAACGCCTCCAGTCACGTCCAATCTATACTCAAATTTTTGTAGAGAGGGGAAAATAAGGGGGGTGAGCAAACCACACGCTCAGTAAGGCAATCATGCAAACAGGTAGATACTGCACTATCTACGTGATCGTGATGCCATGCTCAAAAGCATTTAATTCATTGTTTATCTCAAAACATGAGTGTATGATTGTGTTAATGGTATGTAAAGCATTCATGCTATTAAAATTCAGTGCACATTTCAACTCAAAGCATGGTATATATCATCATGCATAATTCACAATAAAAGCATGGCATTAAACATCATGCATTTTCACAATAAAGCATGGCATTAAACATCATGCATTCGTGCACTTTAAAAACCATTAACAAATCAATTCATCACTGGTCAGGTCTCGGCCTATCCCTCGGGCTTTCCTGACCCACAATCAATTCAAACATTGATTTAATCTCAAATAGCAGTAGACATGTGAGATAGGCAGTTCAACAGTAGGTAATAACCTCAAGGCCTATATACATAACCTGTGATACCGGCTACACGGATCAAGTGTGCGGGATATCACCACTATCTGCTTCCACACGGGAGGTGGGTCAAATCCTACCCGCCGGTCCATAGCAGATCTCGTCCGAAGACGGCACATCACAACTCAACACGATACAACGTACTCCATGCTACATGCACGGTACGACGTACTCCATGGACCCAATCAACACATCATATCACGCCACATCTCAAACGCACGTGTTAGCCTATTTAATTGGGGCGACCTCTGTCTATCCGAAGCTCCTAACACGGCTAATTAATCATGTCAAAACAATGCACGTGTGAGCCTATTTAATCGATGTGACACCCAATCTACTCGAAGCTCCAAACACGGCAACATACAAGGTGGGCATCCAGTGCGAGACAAACTCGAGCATAATGCCAAAACAATTATAAAATCCATGTGAAAACTAGTGCCTTTTGCACTCTTTCATACTCACGAAATCATGTAGGTGGCTCAAAACTTGCAAAGTATGATTAACAAAACCAAAACACACTCATCTCTTTTGCAAATCATTTCAATGTTAGCCAACCTACCAATCATTTGCTAAAAAGCAATAAAACATGATTTTCAAAGCAATATGCTTTTGTTTTCATGCACATTTCTCAAACTCCCAACTTTTACCCTTCAGTCACCCAACAACATTTCCTAGTCTCATGCATTCTAGCAAAACATTTAAGCGCCCAAATCGCGCACAGATATCTCTAAGAGTCCACACAATTCCCTTACCTCGATTTACTTGGTGTGACTCCTTTCCTTTTAGCTTCTCACGCTCTTGGCTCAACTCGCCTCGGCGTATCCTCGGAAGCTGCGATTCATTCATTAAATCGATTGAGTTAATGTATTTATCCCATAATTGACCTCACTAGTCAATATTATCCACTTATGCATTTTACAAATGCCTTAATCCACATTTTACCTCCTTTAGGTAAATCTCACAATTTATCCACTAACCACATCTTAAAATCATACCACAACACTATAAATAACTTTTACATATCTCATTCATCATTAATCTCCATACATTCCACTTTCTCACTCTAGACCATTTCTAGGTCATAATCATTCCAATGTATTTAGATAGTTTCTAACCATCCATACATGCCAAACAACTCCAAAATCAATTAAATAAACAATGTACCATAGTTGGAGTGTTAGAATCTTACCCAATTGATTTCTCCTCTTGCTCCAAATGGCAATGCCCTTAACTTCTTCAATATCAACAATGGGAAAATGCCTTCCAACTATGTTGTTCTTCTCTTTGATAGGAACAACTTTGCCTCTAATGGTCTCTCTTCAAATCTCACTGAAAATGGCTGATTTTAAAGAGAGAAAGTTAGGTTTTTAGGTTGAAAGTGGAAGATTTGTGTTTTTCCCGAAATTTTCTGATTTTCAGCACTCCTTATATAGAATTAGCTTGAGGAGATCGATCTAGTCCAAGAGGAGATCGATCTGGTCCCTTAAAATCCCTCTTTTTCACTGTATTTTTAAGCCTGAGATCGATCTGTCGAAGCATGAGATCGATCTGTTGAGGCATGAGATCGATCTGTCGAGGCATGAGATCGATCTGCTCCTAAACAGAGAGCTAAGGAGATCGATCTGGTCCATTGGAGATCGATCTGCTCTATTCTTTTGCCCAAATAAGAGCATTCTGGCTCTTCCAGATCGATCTCTCATCCCATGAGATCGATCTGCCCTTCAAAATTTCCAGATTTCCTGCAGTTCCTCTGCAACAACACTTACCAAACATCCTTAATTTGCTACCATGATCTTTTCCTCATTTATTCATCTTTGAGGCTTGAAAATGGCATCCATCCTCACTTCATACACATTAAAACTTGTGTAGGATCATTGTATTACCAATGGTACTTAATATAAACAAAAATGGAAGTGCACATCTTATGCAATTCTACTTCCATTTTACCAAACTATTCATAATCCATTCTACACACATTCTCCACATGTTTAAGTCCATTTCTACACATTCATACATAATGAAACTTGTATGTACGATTACCACTCTCATTACAAGTGTGTACATTACTTATGGACTTACATCACATATACTTCACTCATGAATTCATAGTACAACTCTATTTACACTTCTATGTACATATATACCCTTATACATATACGGGGTCTCACAGTAATTTATTTAGCCTCGTTCTAAATTCTCAGATATCTCAATTTAGTATTTACGACAATTTATCCAATTTTCCAGAATTTAATTCATTTATGCGGAAATTAAATCTGTAATTTATGCGTTAAATATCAATCATGCATAACGATGTAAAATTGTCATAAATAAGGGTTAGTTACCCGTTATTCCATGATCGTACACAAATCGAGGTTGTCTCGAGCTCTCGATTGATGCCAATTGTCGAGCTACACAATTAAATATATTTTCGGGTAAACTTTCAGTCGATTATTTATCAAATTAAATACTTCGAAAATTAAATCGGTCAATTTGACTGCTTATCGACATACCCGAAGCTCGATTGCATCACTGGATTTTTCCCTAATTTTTTCTCTTTTTCTTTTTCCCTTTTTCTTCTTTTTTTCCTCTTCTTTATGGCTAAACCGGTTCGGTCCGGTTCGATTCAACCCGGTTCAGACCGTCGGTTCACTCCGGTTCGGTCAGTTCAGTGGCTTTTCGATCGGTTCTCCACAGGTTTTCACCGCCAGTGACTCCGCTGGGTCGTCCGCATCTCAGATCTGCCCTCGGTTTCGCCCGATGTCGCCGAAAAGTGGCCGGTCCGGCCTGTTCTCCTTTTCACCGTCGGTAACAATCTCTTTCTTGCCGTTGCTGGCATTAGCCGCAGCCCCACCGGCCAATTCAGCCGTTGATCGGCCGGTCTTCGCTCGGGCTTCCTTCGGCTGGTGGTGGCCTGGCCCGAATCGACGCCGGTGACCGCCAAATTTCTTTTCCACTTTCGGCTTCTCCGTTTCCCGCCTCTTTCACCGCCGGTCGTCGCTCAGCACCGGTGATGGCCTCAGCTGGGTTGCCTCTCGCCTGGGCTCGCCGTCGCCGGTGGTCTCCCTCGGTTCGGCTGCTTCTGCTTTCGCCTATTTCTTCGTTTCTGTCCAAATCGCGATTTCCAAATTTCATTTTTTTCATCTTTTTTTTATTATTATTTTAATCAATTAAATATATTAAAATTGCCAAAATATCTTTAAAAATTATTATTTAATTCATTTAATCTATAAATGAATTTATCAGTCCGATTTTACCTTTTCGGTATATTTTTGATTATTTTCAGGATTATTTTTCGATACAAAAATTTCAGCTTATTCCAATAAATTCATATCTTGATCAATTTAACCCGAAATTTAATTATTTCTTCGTTATTGATCAAGATTTCTCAAATCCCTATTTTTTTAATTAAATTTTCTTGTCCTGATTAATACCAAATTTTGATCTTTTGACCATTTTCCCCTTGCACGTGTTCGGGAATACCATTTAAATCCTTTTGCATTTTTAAATGCACTCAGAAATTTCTATTCATTCTCTTTTGCTCTTACGATAAAAATCGGGTCTTACATTGGCCTTGTTGCATCATTATCGGACCTTACTCTTTCTTAAGTCCATTTTGAGTATATAACTCATTTTTCGAGAAACTCCTAGACTCCTTGAGTCTACTAATTCGTATTGAATCGGCATTA
Organism: Firmiana major; assembly: GCA_033439115.1. NCBI lineage: Eukaryota > Viridiplantae > Streptophyta > Magnoliopsida > Malvales > Malvaceae > Firmiana > Firmiana major. Next base: position 23,985,904 of record CM065914.1, read on the forward strand.
AGCTTACAAGCCTTTAGTTCATCATTTCGTTTCATTTTGGCATTTCATCAAATACCTCATATGGTTATTTTCAACCAAACTATTATACAAGCATATACACATGCTCAATAACATCAATGCACACTTAATTCATCATTAAATCCATGCCTACTAATCCTTCTCTTATTTTCACACATCAAGCCATTTATAGGTCTTGGAAGATTAGGCATGAACCAAGATGTTTCAACCATCAATCTATATACCAATCAACTCATACAAGTGTATAGATCAACTTACATTAGAATGTTGCATTGAAATCTTACCTTTCTCAGCTTTTCTCCTTTTTCACCAAAATTGAGGGAAAACTCTTTTCTCTTTCAATCCAACGATTCGTCCTCCCGTTTTCAACTATGTTATTCTCCTCTTCTCTAGGAAAAACTTTGCTGAAATGAACTTCTCTCAAATCTTTAAGGAGAATGTTGAGAATTTAGAGAGAAAAACTAGGTTACTTTGCTTCAAAAATGGAAGTTTTGATGTTTTTCCCGTAAAATGCAGTTCAGCTACCTAGTTTTTATAGAAACAGCTTGATAAGATCGATCTCCATAAGTGAGGGATCGATCTTCTCCTGCTTTAAGTCTCTCGGCATTCAGTTTTCAAGCATGAGGGATCGATTTGTTCTGAAGGGTAAGATCGATCTTAGCCAGGCAGAGAGCTTTAAAGATCGATCTGTCAGGGGAATGAGATCGATCTACTTCTACCCGAGACAAAAAGAGATCGATCTACTTGAGGATGAGATCGATCCTTGCTTGGTAGAAGCATACCGAGATTGATCTGGCCTTAAGGAGGGATCGATCTCCCCTTGGTCTGCAGCATACTTAGTTGAATTTCATCCCAGATTTCCCATGTTAACATTATATCAATTTACTTCACTACTTGTTTTGTATTCATTCCACATTTATCAATTAAAAAGGTTCATTTCTTATAGTTCATACTTAATGAAACTTCTATGTACATCACGAACTCACATAACAAGTGTGTACATCCAATTTACGGACCTTACAACTTTTATGATTCGTCTTACATGAACAAGTGTATACTTAGAGAATCATAAGGATCACATATGAAAATAAGTGTCTTACATTCCTCTCCTCCTTTAAGAAATTGGGTCCTCTAAATTAGAACTAAGTCACTCCTCAAAACATCGAGGGTACTTTTCCCGTATAAGGTTCTCCAATTCCCAAGTAGCTTCCTCTGAGTTATAGTGCTGCCGAAAAACCTTAATAAGCGGAATCGTGTTGTTCTGTAGCACTTTTTCTTTCATATCCAGTATCCTGATCGATTTCTCTACATATGACAAATCATTCTTGAGCTCCAATGGCTTATACCGAAACACATGAGTTGGATCTAGATGGTACTTCCAAAGCCTATACATTTGGAAGACATTATGTATGCCTGCTAGCTCCTGTGGCAATGCTAGCTTGTAGGCCTTATCTCCTGCATGCTCTAGTATCTCAAACGGTCCGATATACCGAGGGCTTAACTTGCCTTTCTTACCAAACCTCATAATCCCTTTCAAGAGAGAAACTTTCAAGAAAATCGAGTCACCCACAGTGAACTCTAGTGGCCTCCGTTTCATGTCAATGTAACTTTTCTGCCTGCTCTGGGCTGTTCTCAATCTCTCATATATCAACTGAACAAATTCAGAGGCTTGCTGTACCAAATCAAGAGAAAAAATTTTCCTTTCACCCACTTCTTCCCAACCAATAGGGGAACAACACCTTCTACCATACAAGGCCTCATATGGTGCCATCTCGATACTCGAGTGGTAACTATTATTGTATGCAAATTCGGCTAATGGCAAGTGTTCATCCTATTAGCCCTTAAAATCCTTAACACTCGCTCTTAACATGTCCTCTAATGTCTGGATAGTTCTCTCTGACTGACCATTGGTCTGAGGATGGAAAGCAGTACTGAAACTCAATCAGGTTCCCATAGCTTCCTGAAATTGTTCCCTAAAACTAGAAGTTAAGTAGGAATCCCTATCCGATACGATGTTCACTAGAATACCATGTAGCCTCACTATCTCACGTACATATAACTCTTTCAGACTACCAAAAGTATCTGTAGATTTCATAGATAGAAAGTGGATAGATTTCATCATCTGTCTACCACTATCCAGATAGCATCATGGTTCCTCTTAGTCCTCGGTAATCCCATGATGAAATCCATGGTGACATACTCTCATTTCCAATTTGGTACTGGTAGAGGTTGCAATAGTCCTGCAGGCTTCTGATGCTCTACCTTCACTTACTGACATACTAGACATCTTGCCACAAATTCTGCGATATCTTTTTTCATCCCTGACCACCAATCCACTCTCCGAAGATTTTGATATGTCTTATTACTCCCCAGATGCATTGTATATCTTAATGAATGAGCTTCTGTCAAAATCAATCTCTTTAACTCTGGGTCATCAGGAATGCAAATTCTGCCTTTAAACCTCAGTAGGCCATCATCACTCACTAAGAAATCGGCTACATCACCCCTCTGTATAAATCTGACTCGCACAATCCTTACACAGTAGATCGACATGTTGAGCCTGACGTATCCAGTCAATCAGATCTGGTTCCACTCGTAGGCTAGCTATCACACAGTCTCTGTCAATATCAAGAGGGTCTATATCCAACCTGAGGTGAGCAAACTGCTCGAGTAGCTCATATTCCCTGACCATCACATGCGATACCATTCCGAGGCTCTTTCTATTCAAGGCATCTGTTAAAACATTAGCCTTCCCTTGATGGTACAATATCTCGTACTCATAATCTTTCAAAAGCTCTATCCATCGTCGCTGCCTCTTATTTAACTCTTTCTGTGAAAACACATATCTGAGGCTCTTATGATCGGTATACACCTGAAATTTCTCACCATACAAGTAGTGGCACCATATTTTCAATGCAAATACCACAGCAGCCAACTCTAAATCATGTGTCGACTATTTCCTCTTATGGTCCTTAAGCTGTCTGGATCCATAGGCAACTTCCTTCCCATCCTGCATCAACGCACAACCCAGACCTTGTCCCAAGGCATCTGTATACACTGAATAACCTCATGAGCTGGTGGGTATGGTGAGAATAGATGCAATGGTCAGCCTGTGCTCTAACTCACAGAAACTACTTTCATATTTATCGTCCCACTCAAATGCCACATTCTTTCATATGAAACGTGTCAACGGAGCAGCCAGCTTAGAGAATCCCTTGACAAATCGTCGGTAATAACCTGCTAAACCCAAAAAACTACAAATTTTTGTAATCATCTTGGGTCTTTCCCACTGTATCATAGCCTCTATCTTGGACGGATCCACTAATGCACCGTCTCTCGAGACTACATAACCTAAAAGTGATATCTCACTCAGCCATAAATCACACTCTTCCCATAAGGCAGATCGATCTCTCCTTGCCCTGCAGCATTCCAGCTATAATTTTTTTCCAGATTTTCAAAGGTAACTTTGCATTCACTTGCTTCAATGCTCATTTTGCATTTCATCTGCACTTAGAGCTTAAAAATATTCATTCCTTATGATTCATCTATAATGTAACTTATTTGTACGTCACAAAATCATAGAGAATACATACGGGCCTTACAAAAGGATCGATCTCTTCTCGATGAGCAGATCAATCCTACACTTATATACCTGAATATTTTGATAGCTCAAACCAAGGGAAGATCGATCTCTTACCCTAGGAGATCGATCTCACCACCCTTATTCTACAAAAACTCAACGGTAAAGCCTTCTTTCTCAAAAAAATAGAACACCTACTCCATTTTTTACCCAAAAAGAACAAGCTTTCTCACTTTAGAATACCACCCCCTTTCAAAAAGATTTGGGAAAAGTTACTTTGAACAAAGTTGTTCCATGTGAGGAGGAGAACAACATAGTTAGGAATCAGCATTCAACTTGTTGGATTGAATGAGCAAAAGGATCTTCCAATTTCAGACAAGAGAAAAGACAAGCTAGGTGAGTTTTCAATACACCAACTCCAGGTATGTTTATCTAGATATTGTTATGAGTTGATTGGTGTAGGTATTGTTGGTTAAAACTACCTAGAACAGCATGAATCGACCGTGACCTAAAAATGAGTTTAGTGTGAGAAAATGAGATATGGTTGATTTAATGATGAATGGGTTATACTAAGGTGATAGTGATGTTATATGCATGAGTTTAAGATGGTTTTATCGAATCAATTAATAGGATTTGGTGAAGTTATGAAATGTGCATATAAGGTGTTTGTGAAAATGCATGAATGAGTGGAAAACTAAGGTTTAAGCATGCATTCCAAGTGCTTGACAAATAACTAAGTTAATTACTAGCCAAATTGGCTAGGAGTGGCATGATGGGTGTTCGACCACCATGCCATGGTCGAATGTAATCATGGGCCAGGCTTGATGCAATAAGGTTCAATAAGATATGTCGATTTTGATGAAGTCGTAAAATGAATTATCCATGTTGACTAAAGTAATTGATGAATGTTTGCAGCTCCTGAGACTGGATTAAGGATAAATTAGACTAGACGAGCTTCTACCGGTGGAACTTATACTACGCTCGACGTGATCCGAGGTAAGGGGATTTTGTAAGTGCCTAGAGATAGTTATACGTATTTTGAGGGGATTTATAGGGCGTGAATTTCTCTACGCTATTTAATAATGCAATAAGAATTTTTTAGAAAGGTTTCAAAAATAAGGAATGAAAAGATGATTTTACCTTGGTAGATAAATTTATGAAAAAATGGTAGTAAGGATCCTAAAATTGCATGAATTTCATGATTTTCAAGTTTGTATCATGATTTAATGTTTTGATATGAATGAAATGAGGACAGGTTGGCTATTACTTTCTGTGGCTGCATGAAATAGCACGGATTATGTGCTAAGTTGTATTTTTTAAAAATACTTATTTAAACTAGAGCCACCTATCGTATTTGTGTGAGTACAAATAGTGTTAGAGCCTAGCTGGCACTAGATTTCGATGTTTTGACACATGCTGATAGTGCTGGAGCCCTGCTCACACTAGTTTTTTCTAATAACAAGCATTAAAGTCATACTGGAGCATTGCTCGTACGAGGATTTTATATGCTTTACAGAAAATTGTGCTGATGCTTTACTCGCACGAGATGTTAGATATCACTGTCACGACCCAATTCCATTCTCTTTAACCGAAAATCACTGAAAATTTTTCACGTTTTACTGTTACCTTACCCGATCGTGAACTAACTCGCCACACACTGTTGGGCTGTGAGTCAATAATAAACACCACATCTCATTCATTCTCAATTAATTAAAATGATGTCATACATGTGCATTTAATCGTGTACTTATACGAATACATGTTTTACTGACATCTACATCCCCCATAAGTACAACTCAAAAGAATACTGTGCTTTTACATTGTTTAGATACAAAAAGAATCACTGTGTATATACCTTTAAGCGATGGAGACGCAGCGGAGTCCAAAATACCACGCCTCAGTCCTGACTGGGCTACTATGCACGCTCTGTAGGGGGAAAAATAGAGTGGGATGAGCAACCACACGCTCAGTAAGGCAATAATGCAAGCATGGTAGATAACTACTCTATCTACATGCTGATAGTGTTATGCATAAATCATTTATGATAGGAGCATGAGGAATAAAACTATGCCATATGAGTATACATATATATCATGTATCAAAGTCATGTAAAATTGGCATATAAACATGGTAAAACATCATGTATAAATCATCTCATGCTCGATCTCATTTGAATTCATAAAAAGGGCAATTCATTAAGAAACCTCCTTTTTAAACCCACGTCAAAAAAAAACTCTTTCTCATCACATACAATCACATCACATCAACTCACAATCACAACCTCATTTCCGTTTCACAAATCAAATCCACGAGGCTCGACCCCTCCTTCGGGTCTACCTTAAATAATCACAAATCACACTTAGAGATTTAAAATCATGTGGTAGTAAGTAAATCAAGCAAGGAGACAAGTTACTATATCTCAAGTGACTACGTTGGCCAATCGTCACATATCATCCCAGACCACACGGATTTCGGTGTGTGGGGTATCATGCTGGCACGAAAGTGGGTTAGTTCTCCGCCAGACTTTCTCGAATCAAGTAACCACCACGCGGTACATCATACTCCATGTGATATACACGGTACATCGTACTCCGCGGACCCATAACATGGTTGGGGGTGCCTGCCATAGGTCTTATCTACCCCATACCAAGTGTAATCTTTATAGTCTCGAAAGCGCGTGGGAGTAACCTCAATACCAGGTCCTAGCCCCTCATGGCCTTGCTCGCCCCTGTTGGGTTCCCTGATCCAGGTCCTAGCCCCTCACCCTCACCCCACCTACGAGGTCTGTCAGGCCTGTTGGGTTCCCTGGATGGATTATGTCAGGTCCTAGCCCCTCACCCTCACCCCACCTAAGAGGTCTGTCAGGCCTGTTGGGTTCCCTGAGTTAATCCGTATCTCTCACCACGGCCTCATACATACCACAGTGTGAAAACCAGCGCGAGCTATGCTCTAGCGCGAATTCATGCATCAAAACCAATCACTTCGTACGAGCAACGCTCTGGTACGGCATTTATGCATAAAATATGAAGAAACCATGTACGAGCATAGCTCCAGTACAGTTATATGCATAAGAAAAACCACTCAAATCCACTTACGAGCGTAAGCTCCAGTACGGTTTATAAACATCATCACAATTTAAATTCAAAGCGAGAGCTAAGCTCAAGCACGTTTCACACAAGTGAAAACGTAGAAATCCAGCGCGAGCGAAGCTCTAGCGCGATTTATGTCATACAAATGTGATAGGCAGCTGATATACAATTTATCAATCCCCGCAATTCGGGTTTAGCACTCACAAATGCTTTTCCACAACAACAATACAATACTAGCCGACCTATCTACAAGCTTGCTTAAAACCAAGCAAATTCATTTTGAAAAGCATCAAAACATTAGATTTATGCAATTATTAGCCTTACTATCCCATTTCATAAAATCCAATTCAAATCCAAAACCACGCATATACTCATCATCATTCACGGATACCATCAACATTTATTTGAGCAATCATGCATTTCATAAAAACACCCAATATTCACCCACAAGTTCAAAGTACGAGCAGCTACCTCTATATACTCACAAAATTCCCTTACCTGGAATCGCGATGCGTGATTCCACTTCCTTAAGCTGCTTACTCGTACGGTTTGGTTCGTCTTCAACGAACTCTTCGGGACTGCACAAAATTGTATCCCGCATTATATTCGATCCATATATTGCAACCCTTGTGCTTGCTATAGTCAATTTAATCTATAGCCTCTATTAAAGCTTATTTGGCCTCGTTTCATTACTTTACCCATAGCTCGAGTCTATGGACCTTCTTAGGCCTATTAACTTATTCAAAATCGATATTAAATCGACATTAAGCTTATAGTGTTCATATTCCATGAATCCCCTCACTATGGCATTTTTCAATCATATACATACCCATTTCCCCAATTCCTCCAAACTCACAATGTAATCTCATTTAACCATTTAAAATCATAAACATTACCCCAATAACAACTTTAGCATGCCATAATTCATAGGCTCATTTAATCCCACATATCCTCACATTATACCCATTTTAGATTTCTAGGTCACACCAATTCCACTACATTCTTAGGTAGTTTATCCATCAATACTCATATCAATCAACTCCAAAATCAATTAAATAGCTAATGCATTTGGATTGGAGTGTTAGAATCTTACAAATATGATTTCTCTTCTTGCTCCAATTGGTAATGCCCTTAACTCCTTCAATTCCAAAGATGGGAAGATGCCCTCTCATTATGTTGTTCTTCTCTTTGATAGGAACAACTTTGCCTCTAATGATCTCTCTCCAAATCTCACTGAAAATGGCTGATTTTAGAGAGGAAAAGTTAGGTTTTTGGGGTTGAGATTGTAAGGTTAAGTGTTTTTTCGAGATTTCCAGATTTTCAGCTCTCCTTATATAGAAATGACTTGAGGAGATCGATCTGGTCCAAGAGGAGATCGATCTGGTCCCTTAAAATCCCTCTTTTTCACGGTATTTTTTAAGCCTGAGATCGATCTGTTGAAGCAATGAGATCGATCTGTTGAAGCATGAGATCGATCTATCGAAGCATGAGATCGATCGGTCCCAAACAGAGAGCTAAGGAGATCGATCTGGGTGCTTGAGGATCGATCTTTTCACTACAGAATGCTTGGCAGATCGATCTGGCTCCATTGGAGATCAATCTGCTCTATTCTTTCGCCCAAATAAGAGCATTCTGGCTCTTCCAGATCGATCTCTCATCCTATGAGATCGATCTGGACCTCATGTTTTCCAGATTTCCTGCAGTTTCATTGCTGTAACTCATACCAACACATCCTTAATCTGTTGCCATGGCCATTTTCTCATCCATCCACCTTTATAACTTGAAAATGGCATCCATTCATACCTTATGCACATTGAAACTTGTGTGCATTCATTGTATGTTCAAAGGTATGCTACATAAAACCAAATGGAAGCATAACTCCATTCCATTTTACCACACTACTCATCTTGAGTCTCAATCACATCCATCACTTGCTAGAACTCATTTCTTCGTATTCATACTCAATGAAACTTGTATGTACGTTACAATTTATATTACACATACAAACATTGAATCCATAGACTTACATCAATCATACTTTACATTACAAGTCCATTCATATTATTTGATCTAATTACACACATTACCCTTATACATATACGGGGTCTTACAATCACGACATGCATAAATCATGTTGAAACCTCCTGTAGACTGTGTGTCATAGTGAGATGATATATCGTACGTGTATTTTAAGATGTGAGATGGTTATCGGCATGGTATAGGACGGCTAAGACCTATGGTAGGCACCCTAGATAGTTATGTAGGCTAAGTCCTATGGCAAGCACCTCAGAAAATGATGTGGGCTAAGACGTATGGCAGGCACCCCAGACCATGTGGGTCCATGGAGTATGTTGTATTGTGTATGTCACATGGAGTATGATGTACCATATAGTCTTGATGACTAGTTATTTGAGTTTTTGCACGAGTAAGGCTGACCTCACCTTTCGTTGCAGTTGTGATGCCCCGCACGCTGAGATCCACGTAACCTAGGATCACAGGGATTTATATATGGCCATTATTCCCAATTTGTCTCCGTAATGTAACCTACATGCCTCACGTGATATCATATTATGTTGATAGACCCGAGTAGGCCGAATGAGGGGTGACTCCCGTGATTATGTTTTAAAAGAGGTGTGGATTTTGCAGTAGATATTCCTGAAGAGCGGGATTAGCTTTGATTAAAATTAATTAAGATGAAATCTATGATTTGAGATGAAACTGATGGGTTTTGTTGTGATGAGCATGAGATGTTTTTACATGATGACTTTTCATGTGTTATCATGCCTGATTTCATGAGCTTTAATATATTCTATACATATTCATGTGGCATGGTTTTATTTTACCTCATACTCCGAATGTAAATGATTTCTATATCATGACATTATAAGTATGTAGATAGTGTAGCTGTCTACCTACTTACATTATTTCCTTACTGAGCAAGTTGTTCTCACCCTTTCACTTTCTATCTCTACAGAGCATCCATAGTGGTTGAGAGCGAGCAGAGACTTGCACTCCCAGTGTCCACTGCTGCCAATCGCTGAAAGGTATACACATTAACATTGTTTTGTATCTAAACAAGTACAGCACAGTAATACTTTTGGAATGTAAATTTGGGGGATGTAAATATTTGTAGACACGTACGAATTAATAAAGTTCAATGTAAGCAATTTAAGTGTTTATAGTTATTGTATATAAATGTTAAGTGATATGTTTTAGGGTAAGAGGTAACAACATTGAACCATAGCTCAACTATTTGGTGTTGGAAACTGTTCACGACAGGGAAAGTTAACGAATAAAGTGAAACATTTATAGTGATTTTAGATGAAAGGGGGTTATGACAGAGGTGGTATCAGAGCGAATTGACCTGATATGAGTCGAAGTTAGTATTCAGAGAATTTGCATCCCCATATTGTTATACTTTGTTTAGATATAAATGTGTATATCAAATGGGTTAGACTAATGAATAATTATAGATGTAGGTGTTGGCTCTACCGAGAGGGGGGTGAATCGGTTTTCTAACAATTATGGCAAATTAAAAATTAATCACAAATTAATCACAAATGATAATGAGCAATATAGTGCAGTATAACAATTTAATGCAGAGTAGGGAAGAGAGAAACAAACACAATCGTTTATAGAGGTTCGGCCAAACTCTTGCCTACGTCCTCTCTCCTTGACCTTCTTGTCAAGTGTTTTCTTCCTCTCTTTCAATAGAGCTTACACAGTTCCTTTTGCAGGTTAAGGAATAACCTCTCTACCCTTAGCAATACAGAAAAAGTATTCAGCCTCTTACAATTTACTCTCACTGAGGAACAATCCTCTTCTCTTTTAAGATAAGACTGAATACAATATAAGGCTTTAAAGTGGTAGGACAAATGTAGCTTTTTGCACTTAAGCTTTTACAATGATTCTCAATGAATGAGCAATAGGGACACAAAGAATGAAAGAATTAAAGCTTGAGAATGTTTGGAATATGCAGCAATAGTGTCTCTATTCTCTTTATCTTCAATGCTTGGTTAAATACTGAAGGATTGGTAGTTGGAGCATTAAATGCTATTCTTCCCGTTGTGTTTTGCAGAAACTAGCCGTTGGGTACCTCCAGTAGAGTGCCAGATCGATCTGCCTTCTTGGCCAGATTGATCTCTTAGTTATAAATCCTGCAAGATTGAAGCACAAATACACAAGGAGATCGATCTCATAGGTTAGCAGATCGATCTGTTAGTTTGAAAATAATGAGGCAGATCGATCTGTCGAATAGGCAGATCGATCTCCTAGTCTCTCTGTTTGAGGTAGATCGATCTCCAGATCGATCTGCCATGCACTCTCGTAGAGAGGAGATCGATCTCTCAACAACACAGATTGATCTCTTTAGCTCTCTGACTTTGAGGAGATCGATCTCTTCCTTACCAGATCGATCTCATAAGTTCTCTGTTTGAATGTGGATCGATCTCTCAGATCGATCTATAGTCTTAAGCTCTTAAGGGAGATCGATCTCTTCATCGACCAGATCGATCTCTCAACTCTAGCATTAGCCAGATCGATCTCTTAACCCTTGCAGATCGATCTCATTCTTCCTAAATACCTTTGTACAGATTTAAGGCTTGCCAGATCGATCTCTTCCATCATGAGATCGATCTCTCATCAAGTAAAAACCCAGGAGATCGATCTCTCATACCCCAGATCGATCTCTCATCAGCAGAACTCTAAGTTCTGGTACTAATATCCTCTAAACATGTTTGTATATCATTTTAACATTATTGAATTAACTTGTTTTGTCATTTCAAAATACATTAACTCAACAATCTCCCCCTTTTTGATATGACAAAACTCATCAAATAAACATGTTTAGTGAATTTGCAAAACTCCCCCTTTTTGTGAGCTTTTGACTTTGTTAATGACTTAACTCCCCCTCAGTTAAATCTTAACTCCCCCTCAATTAAATTATTCTTTTAAAACATTTAACACAACCACAACACATGTTTCTTCTCCCCCTTTTTGTCATATCAATCACACAAAATAGAAGATTCATGGCATTTCAAAATCAACATTTTCATTAACTCACCCAATATCCAGTCAAATCACATTTCATTCAAGCAAATGTAGTGCAAGTAACATTCAAGATCAACCATGATGAAACTAAACTACAACAAACACCTATGGCCTAAAATGAGGGAGGATCACGATCCAAAAGATGCTCAACGTGCGTGCGTGTGACTTAGACCTCATCGAACATCGCCTCTTGAGCTTCTTGAATCTTATCCACTCTTTGGGTTAAGTTCTCGATCATACGCCGCTGAGTGGCAAAGCCGTCATTTATCTGCTGACTGAGGTCATTCATCATCGTCATGAGCATCTCCAAGTCAGCAGGAGACGATGTTGGTGCAGTGGGCGGAGCCGATGGTTTCGAAGCTGGTGCAGCAGGTCGGTGCACTGGCTCAGCAGTGGGGTCCTCCTCCATAGCCTCTGCAGGTTGCTGATCCCTCTTTTTCGTGCACTCTCCCCGAAGGTCTTTGTAGTACCCCATATGATGGAGGGTCCCAATGTTAAGCACGCTCTTGGGAGAGGGGAGTTCGTCGGTTTCGCCGCTGCAATCGATACCAAGGCGGTGAAGAAGATAAGCTACCGGTTGTGGAAACACGATCGTGGTAGCTTGTCCACGCACAATCTTCAGCCAATCTTCGTATATAAAGTGAGGGAGGTTAGGTTTTTGGCTTGTGGTGTGAATGTGATGGAGCCAAAAGCGATCTAAACACCTAACGGTAGAATGACGAGTACCGAAAGGGCGGAGGTTCCAAGAGAATATGAGGTGGAGTAACCGAGGATGCATCGGCAGGTCACTCGCCTTGTCCCCAGGGAGATCAAACGCTAAGGGGACTTCCTCATCCTCATTTGTTAAGCCTTCATCGCGTATATCAAACGCTTTGGCTAGAACTTCAGTATCTATTATGATTGACTTACCCATGACATAGGTTTTGAAACCAACAATTTTGCAAGTGTCATTTGGGTCAAAAAGAAGTTCGGCATTGGAAAAGAATGCACGAACTAGATTTGGAGGGACGGAAGTGTTGATTTTCAAGAAATTCATCCAACCAAATTCCTCAAACTTTGACACGTATGGAAAATCTATGCGATTGAGGAATGAAAAATCTATGGTTCGCCAATGCTTAATTGGCATATTTGAGAAGTATTCCTCATATCGCTTTCTTTTTGCTGGTGTTTTAAAACACCGATTGAAGGAAGCGACAGGAGGTGGAGGAATGGGTTGTGATGAGGAACCTGCCTCTACAGTGGTTCTAGGAGGTTTGTTTGCTACTGACTTCCTAGGCATGATTCGAGACGCTACAGATGCGCTAAATAGATTCAAAATCGAGAAAATCAATGAAACAGTACCTAGGTTTGCCCTAGAATTATAAACACAAATTGAAGAAAGATTTTGAAAATCAGTAAGGAATATTGGTTACAATACCGGAATTGGACACCGAGACGCAAGGAGGACCGTACAGAGATCGATCTGGTCGCGAATCACAGGAAGAAATGCGAGGGAAATTTGGGAATTTTGAAGATTGGGTTTGGGAAATTTGGGAATTTTACGCGGGTATTTATACTCCAGGGCACAGGAGATCGATCTGTCGAGGCGACAGATCGATCTGTCATTGCCAGAATCCAATAGAGATCGATCTGTCGTAAGGCCAGATCGATCTGGTCACAAACAGAGGCTTAAGGAGATCGATCTGTTACACACAGATCGATCTATCGTTTAACAGAGGCTTAGGCAGATCGATCTTCTAAATGCAAAGATCGATCTGTAGAATGCGGAAGCTTGAAGAGATCGATCTGTCGTGTGGACAGATCGATCTGCCTTTAAACAGAGACGTAAGGAGATCGATCTTATGGTTAGAAGATCGATCTGCTTAGCTTAACCTTGATGATTTAGGCTTGTTGGAGGTATGGAGATCGATCTATATTGCAAGGAGATCTATCTCTCATCCTCATTGCCAGAAAATCTTTGCAAAAAACTCATTTAAAATCAATTTGAAACCAAGATTTTTGAAACACAAAAGTCCTAAGGCATATCCATGAGTCCTAATTCACCTCTAAGGATACAAAACCTATCTCTATCAAGGGGTTTGGTGAATACATCAGCTATTTGATGTAGAGTGTCAATGTACTCTAAAATTATATCCCCTTTTTGTACATGGTCTCTAAGGAAGTGATGTCTAATTTCTATGTGCTTGGTTCTGGAGTGTTGATTAGGATTCTTAGACAGATTAATTGCACTGGTATTATCACATTTAATAGACACTTGTTTCATGTCAATACCATAATCTCTCATTTGTTGTTTAATCCACAACACTTGAGCACTACAACTACCAGCTGCTATATACTCAGCTTCAGTTGTGGACTGAGCTACACTGTTTTGCTTCTTGGAGAACCAAGAAATTAACCTATTTCCTAAGAATTGGCAAGTACCTGAAGTACTTTTCCTATCTATTTTACAGCCTCCAAAATCAGCATCTGAAAATGCATGAAGGGCAAAAGTAGAGTCCTTGGGGTACCAAAGTCCTAGTGAGGGAGTGTCTTTGAGGTATCTAAAGATTCTCTTAGTTGCCAATAGATGTGATTCCTTAGGAGAGGATTGAAATCTAGCACAAAGGCATACACTAAACAAAATATCTGGTCTACTTGCAGTTAAATAAAGCAATGAGCCAATCATAGACCTATAAAGTTTAGTGTCTACACACTTACCACTTTCATCCTTATCAAGCTTGATGTTGGTGCCCATTGGAGTTGCTTGAGGTTTGCAATTGTCCATTCCAAATCGCTTGAGCAATTGCTTAGTATACTTTGCTTGATTGATGAAGGTTCCATCTTTTGTTTGCTTCACTTGAAGTCCCAAGAAGAATGTGAGCTCTCCCATCATGCTCATCTCAAATTCTCCTTGCATGATCTTAGCAAACTCTTGGCATAAAGACTCATTAGTTAAACCAAAAATAATATCATCTACATTCACTTGTACAACTAATAAATCCTTATTTTTATTCTTAATGAATAAGGTGGTATCCACTTTTCCTCTTGAAAATCCCTTTTCTATTAAGAATTTTGACAACCTTTCATACCAAGCTCTAGGAGCTTGTTTTAACCCATAAAGTGCCTTAGATAATTTAAAAACATGTTCAGGAAATTCATGATTTTCAAATCCGGGAGGTTGCTCAACATATACTTCTTCATTAATAAAACCATTTAAGAATGCGCTCTTTACATCCATTTGATATAACTTGAAGTTTTTATAACATGCAAAGGCAAGTAACATTCTTATTGCCTCTAATCTAGCTACCGGTGCATATGTTTCATCATAGTCTATGCCTTCCTCTTGTTATAGCCTTGAGCAACTAGCCTAGCCTTATTCCTTGTGATCACACTATTTTCATCCATTTTGTTCTTGAATATCCATTTAGTACCAATTATTGAGTGATCACTAGGCCTAGGAACTAGTTTCCATACTTTGCTTCTCTCAAATTGATTTAATTCTTCTTGAATTGCTAGGAACCAATTATTGTCTTCTAAGGCTTCATTGACATTCCTAGGCTCAATTTGAGATACAAAGGCTATATATTGGCACATATTCCTTAGGGATGATCTAGTTCTAACTCCAAGAGTTGGATCTCCTACTATTTCACAATCTTTTACATATCCTAACTCTCTTGGTGCTCTAGGTTCTCTTTCTAAAACCTCTATTTCTTCTTCATCTCCTTTATTCAAGTCAAGCTTTTCTAGAAAGTCATCTTCTAGGCCTTCATCAAATATTCCAACATTTTCATCATTGGTTGAATCTTTAGATATATTATTTGATTCATCAAATACAACATGAATAGACTCTTCAACCATTAATGTTCTTTTGTTATATATTCTATAGGCCTTTGAATTCAATGAGTATCCTAGGAATATTCCCTCATCACTCTTGGCATCAAATTTTCCCAAATTATCTTTCCCATTATTTAGAACAAAACATTTGCAGCCAAAAGGATGGAAATAGCTAATGTTAGGCTTTTTACCTTTGTAGAGCTCATAAGGAGTTTTCTTTAGCATGGGTCTAATCATAGCTCTATTAATTATATAACATGATGTGTTTATAGCTTCAGCCCAAAAATACTTTGGTAAGTTATTCTCACATAACATAGTTCTAGCCATCTCTTCCAAAGTTCTATTTCTTCTCTCAACTACACCATTTTGTTGTGGTGTCCTAGGGGCTGAAAAATTATGGCTAATTCCTTGATCATTGCAATACTCATCAAATCCTATGTTTTCAAATTCTTTGCCATGATCACTCCTAATGCTTGTTATTGTATATCCTTTTTCATTTTGGGTCACCTTTGAGTAAGTTATGAATTTCTCTAAGGCTTCATTTTTTACTCTCAAAAAGAACACCCAAGTGTACCTAGTGTAATCATCAACTATTACAAATCCATAGTGTTTCCCACCTAGGCTAGTGGTTCTAGTTGGTCCAAATAAGTCTAAATGCAGTAATTAGAGAGGCCTAGTGGTGGATACACTATTCTTAGGCTTAAAAGTTGTCCTCTTGTGTTTTCCTTTAACACAAGCTTCACATATTTCTTCATGATCAAAAGGTATTTTGGGTAAGCCTATTACTAGATCCTTTCTAGCTAACTTGGATAGCACACTCATGCTAGCATGACCTAGTCTTCTATGCCATAACCAAGATTCCTTTTTGTTGTCTACCATTAAGCATATGTTTTCATTTTTTAGTTCATTAAGATAGACAATATATATGTTACCTTGCCTATGGCCTAGAAAAAGAATTTTATTTGACTTAGGATCTATAACATTACACTTCATGCAATCAAAAATTACTTTGTAACCTTTGTCACAAAGTTGACTAATGCTTAACAAGTTATGCTTAAGACCCCTAACAAGTAATACTTTTTCTAAAGAGAAATGATCATTACCTATTGAGCCACTTCCTTCCACTTGGCCTTTGGAGTTATCCCCAAAAGTGACTTCTCCACCAATTTTCGATTTGAAGGAATTGAAATGGCTTTTATCACCCGTCATGTGCCTTGAGCATCCACTATCTAAGTACCAAGCATCCTTTGTTTTAGCTTTGTGGCTATGCTCAATCACCTACAAAAAATTAAACTCAAGTCTTAGGTACCCAAATTTTCTTGGGTCCTTGGAGGTTAGTAAATGCAATTCTTGATCCCATTGGGATCCATTTTGCTAATGCATTACAGTCCTTGGAATGAATTACCTCTTTTGGAATCCATATCCTTTTTACTCTTTTTCCTTTAAGGTTCCTCATCTTTATATTGCAATAATGTGACTTATGTCCCTTCTTATTACAATATGAACAAGTAATTGCAGGTTTAATCATGCTCTTCCTAACAATAAAACTCTTAAGATGGGTCTCCCTACTTTGTGCATTATATCCCAAGCCATTTTTGTCAAAAAATGCCCTTTGGGTTTCTAACATGCTATCTAGCTTTTGTTGCCCCATGTGAAATCTATTAAAGGAGTTATGTAAATTGTTATTTTTCTCCTTAAGGTCACAAATTTCTAGATTTGAGATCTCTAGTTTCTTCTCACATTCCAATTTATCTTTTAAAATTATCTCATTTTCCCTTTTTAATTTAGATATTAACTTTTTATACTTCATGCTCATAGATTCATACTCTAATGCTAGATCATCAAATGCATCTTGCAATTCATCAAATGAGTATTCATTGAGATTAGAGGTTACCTTTTGATCATCATCAATAGCCATGAAGCATAAGTTGGCAATGTCCTCATTTGATTCATCATCGGAGTAATCACTGTCACTCCATGTTGCCACCATTGCCTTCTTTTTATGGAACCTATCATTTGATCTTTTAAGAAGAGGGCAGTTAAATTTTATGTGTCCCGGTTTTTTACATTCATAACATACAATAGAGTCTTTTCTACCTACTTCCTCTTGTTCTCTCCTATTGTTTCTCCTATTACTACTACTAGCTTTCATCCTCATGAACTTATTAAACCTTTTGGCAAACATTGCCATCTCAATATCCTCCTCACTGCCACTCTCATTTTTAATCTCCTCTTGAGCAGTGGATTTTAGAGCAACTCCCACTTTCTTGGGTGGCTCTTCATTTCTTTTAAGCTTCATCTCATAAGTTAGCAAGGAACCTATCAATTCATCTAGACACAATGTGTGAGGATCCTTAGATTCCTCAATTGCCGTCACTTTAGCTTCCCATGATTTAGGTAAGCTATTTAAAATTTTCTTTACCATTTCAATGTTAGAATATATTTTTCCTAAGGATTTCAGTCCATTAATTACGTCTGTAAATCTAGTGAACATATCACTAATCGATTCTCCTTCCTTCATCCTAAAAAGCTCATAATCATGTGTGAGCATACCTACTTTTGTCTCCTTCACTTGGGTTGTACCCTCATGAGTTATTGCCAATTTATCCCATATTTGCTTGGCATTATCACATCCGGAGACTCTATTATATTCATTAGGACCTAAAGCACAAAATAATGTGTGCATAGCTTTAGCATTTAGCTGTGCACATTTAATGTCATTAGAATCCCATTCATCTTCTTCTTTGGGGATATCTCTTCCCTCTATTTTCTTTGTAGGGATTTGAGGTCCCTTAACTATAATTCTCCATACTTCATAGTCATTTGCTTGAATGAATAGCATCATCCTAGTCCTCCAATACGAATAATGTTCACCATTGAACATGGGAGGTCTAACCGTGGAGTGCCCCTCTCCTATCAAACTAGTTGCTACATTGTTAAGAGCCATTTGATCGTTTTCTAACTCTTAGGAAGTTGTTCCTATGTGATTAAAGAGTCCTAGCTCTGATACCAATTGTTGGCTCTACCGAGAAGGGGGTGAATCGGTTTTCTAACAATTATGGCAAATTAAAAATTAATCACAAATTAATCACAAATGATAATGAGCAATATAGTGCAGTATAACAATTTAATGCAGAGTAGGGAAGAAAGAAACAAACACAATCGTTTATAGAGGTTCGGCCAAACTCTTGCCTACGTCCTCTCTCCTTGACCTTCTTGTCAAGTGTTTTCTTCCTCTCTTTCAATAGAGCTTACACAGTTCCTTTTGCAGGTTAAGGAATAACCTCTCTACCCTTAGCAATACAGAAAAAGTATTCAGCCTCTTACAATTTACTCTCACTGAGGAACAATCCTCTTCTCTTTTAAGATAAGACTGAATACAATATAAGGCTTTAAAGTGGTAGGACAAATGTAGCTTTTTGCACTTAAGCTTTTACAATGATTCTCAATGAATGAGCAATAGGGACACAAAGAATAAAGAATTAAAGCTTGAGAATGTTTGGAATATGCAGCAATAGTGTCTCTATTCTCTTTGTCTTCAATGCTTGGTTAAATACTGAAGGATTGGTAGTTGGAGCATTAAATGCTATTCTTCCCGTTGTGTTTTGCAGAAACTAGCCGTTGGGTACCTCCAGTAGAGTGCCAGATCGATCTGCCTTCTTGGCCAGATCGATCTCTTAGTTATAAATCCTGCAAGATTGAAGCACAAATACACAAGGAGATCGATCTCATAGGTTAGCAGATCGATCTGTTAGTTTGAAAATAATGAGGCAGATCGATCTGTCGAATAGGCAGATCGATCTCCTAGTCTCTCTGTTTGAGGCAAGATCGATCTCCAGATCGATCTGCCATGCACTCTCGTAGAGAGGAGATCGATCTCTCAACAACACAGATCGATCTCTTTAGCTCTCTGACTTTGAGGAGATCGATCTCTTCCTTACCAGATCGATTTCATAAGTTCTCTGTTTGAATGTGGATCGATCTCTCAGATCGATCTATAGTCTTAAGCTCTTAAGGGAGATCGATCTCTTCATCGACCAGATCGATCTCTCAACTCTAGCATTAGCCAGATCGATCTCTTAACCCTTGCAGATCGATCTCATTCTTCCTAAATACCTTTGTACAGATTTAAGGCTTGCCAGATCGATCTCTTCCATCATGAGATCGATCTCTCATCAAGTAAAAACCCAGGAGATCGATCTCTCATACCCCAGATCGATCTCTCATCAGTAGAACTCTAAGTTCTGGTACTAATATCCTCTAAACATGTTTGTATATCATTTTAACATTATTGAATTAACTTGTTTTGTCATTTCAAAATACATTAACTCAACAGTAGGAATTTAGGCATTATGCCTATCACACGCAGTGGTAGAGGGGCGAGTGCACGCGTTAGGGGCCGTAGAGGGAGGCCTGAGAGCCGTGCCGAGCCACAAACTGGTCAGATCTTGGAGGAGCCTACTGAGAGGCCAAGGGATATTGAGGCACGCTTTGCTAGGTTGGAGTGGAGTATGGAGACTATTATGGAGCTAGTCACTCAGTCTATGTAGGGAGCTGGGGAGAGATAGGGCCCGACTACCCAAGCTGCTAATGCTAGACAGGTAGTTGCTTCTGATACGCCCACGTGGCCAACACAGATGCCTCAGGTGGTAGACACACCTACACCCCCACTAGTTCAAGATACAACATCACTTGTTGCTCCACAGTAGAGTAGCAGAGTTTGGGGTTATGGTTGTGATTTGGATAGAATACGGTAGTTTCAGAAGTTCAGACCACCGTCATTTAGTGGGGTGAAGGACCTAGTAGTTGTTGAGGATTAGGTGAGTGAGATCGAGAAGTTGTATGGGTTTTTTGAGTGTATAACTACAAAGATGGTCACTTTTGTTGTGTTCATGCTAAAGGGAGCGACAGAGCATTGGTGGAAGTCCACCAGACTGATTTTGAGAGCCCGACACACTTAGATCACTTTGGAGGTATTTTTGGAGGACTTCTAGAGACTGTATGTTTTGAACACTACTCAGAGAAAGTTACAGATGGAGTTTATAGGGTTGACGCAGGGGAATCGATCTGTAAACGAGTATGAGACGAGCTTTATATCCCTGGAGAGGTACGACCTAGATACGATGAGTAGTGAGACGAGGAAGGTTAGGAAGTTCATTGATGGATTAAGACCAGTCATCAGATTTGGATTGGTTCCATTTGATATCTCGACATATGAGGAGGCTGTGCACAGGGCACAGTTATGTGAGCAGGACATTGAGCGAAATGCCTCTGAGTTTAGGAAGATCAATAAAGGTAGAGATAGAGATCGAAAGAAATCTAGGGTTGATAGAGTGGTCAGGAGAGGAGGTCAGAGATTGTTTGATAAGAGACCTCGGATTGAGGAGGTACAGGAGAGGATAGTAAAGCCTCCGGTGTATCCAACTTTAGCACCACCGAGGGGTATAGTTATTGAAGGGACACGACCGACTACTAAGCAATGCAGGAGATGTGGCAGATATCATGGTAACAGGCCTTGTCCGATGTCTATGGTAGTGTGCTATCGTTGTGGGAAGCCAAGGCATATCTGTCACAACCCTCAACTTACCAAAAATCGTCACAAATTTTTTGCTTTTCATACATTATTTCCTTTTAGTTCTTACCTCATCTCGATCGTGATCAGCTACACTCTCAATAGTTGGGCTGTGTGTCAATGTCTACCTCATCCAACCAACAAATATAATTTGCACTATAATTTAGAAATAAACACTTGTATAAATAAATCAGAGTTGTTGTTTACATGTGTTTACATTGCTTTACACCCCCAATGGTTACATTCAAAATGCTGTTGTGCTATAGAAAGTTTAGATACAAAATTATATCAATGTGTATACCTTACGCGATGGGATGCAACGGATACCAAAAAGGAAAGCCTCTAGTCACTCTCTGTCTATACTCAAAGCTCTGTAGAAAGGGGAAAATAAGGGGTTGAGCAAACAACATACTCAGTAAGGCAATCATGCGAACAGGTAGATTCTGCACTATCTACGTGATCGTGATGCCATGCTCAAAACCATACATTTTCTCATCACACCTCAAAAGCATTATTTCATGCTTATGTTAATGGCATGTAAAGCAAATCATGCTATTTTATTCAGTGCACAAATCAAATTCAAAGCATGGAATAACCATTATGCATATTTCATAAGTAAGGTGTGGAAAACCATCATGTGTAAGTGCACTTTAAAGCCATTATCATACTTTCTCAAGCAAATCATGCTATTTCATCTGAATAAAATCAAAACTTATTAGGACTCAGCCCCTCCCTCGAACTGTCCTGACCTACAAGGCATTTCAAACATTGATTTATTCATAAAACAAAATACATGTGAGATAGGTAATATAATAAGGGAAATCTCCTCTAGGACTATGGCCATATCCTGTGATCCCAGGCTACACTGATCAGGTGTACGGGGTATCACCTATATCTGCTTCCACACGGGAGGTGGGTCTCGTCCAGCTCATTGGTCCATAGCAGATCTCAACATCGTCTGAAGATGGCATATCAAAATCTCAACATGGTATAATGTACTTCATGCTACCTGCACGGTACAGCGTACTCCGTGGACCCATATTAACACATCATATCACGCCACATCTCAAAATAAACATGCGAGCCTATTTAATTGGTGCGACACCCAGTCTACCCGAAGCTCCTATCACGGCTATCAATCATGTTAAAAACCACGTGCGAGTAATCTCCAGCACAGTAACAAGTATGGAGGACATCTAATGCGAGCTACGCTCTAGCACCATGTCAAAACCAGTATAAAGTCTGTGCGAGCTAAGCTCTAGCACAACATCATAGAAATCTATGTGAAAACTAGTGCGAGCTAAGCTCTAGCACTCATACGTATAAAACACATCAAATCTCGTGCGAGTCATAATCTAGCATGCTTTCATTCTCATGATATCCATGTAGGTGGCTCAATTCTTTGCAAAACATGGTTATAAACCAAATTAATTCATTTCTTTTACAAATCATTTCAAATGTCAACCAACCTACCCATCACTTGCTAAAAAGCAACAAAACATGATTTTCAAAGCATCATGCTTTTGTTTTCATGCACATTTAATCGAAACCCAACTCTTGCCCTTCAAACTCCCATTTCATTTCCTATTAGCACATGCATTCTAGAAAACATAATGCGCCCAAAATGCACACAAATATCTCAAAGAGTCCATACAATTCCCTTACCTCGATTTACTTGGGGTGTGACTCTCTTCCTCTTAGCTTCTAGTTCTTTGGCTCAACTTGCTCCGGGTGTATCCTCGAAAGCTATAAATCATTCATCAATCACTTGAGTTAATGTTGCTAACTCACATTTTGACTTCAACTAATCAATATATTTCATTGAGCCTATTTTGTTAAGTTTGGCCCATTTTTTGCCTTTGGCCATCATCAAGCCATCTCCAACTAATTTATCTAGTAACTCACTTAGTTACTTGTTAAGGACTTGATGTGATATACTCTACTCTTACTCTCTCATTAATTTATGCATTTTACCCAATGCCTTAAATACACATTTTACCCTTTTTGGGTAAGTCTCTTAATTCATTCATAACACCATGTTAAAATCAGACCCACAACACCATTATCACCTTAAGATATCCTATTCATCATTAATTCCAATACATTTCACTTTCTCACACTAACCTATTTCTAGGTTATATTTGTTCCTTGCATTCTAGGTAGTTTCTACCTTTAATATATATACCAATCTACTCCAAAATCAACATCTATACAAATGTACTTGAGTTGATGCTTTAGAAACTCACCTCTTTGGATTTCCTTCTTGCTCCAAATGAAAATGCTCCTAGCTCCTTCAATACAGCAAATGGGGTAACGACTCCAAGCTATGTTTTTCTTCTCTTTAATGTGAACAATTTTACATCTAATAGCTTTCCCTCAAATCTCAATGAAAATGGGTGGATTTATGAGTGAGAAAGCTAGGTTTTTGGATTGAAAATGGTAGAGTGAGGTTGTTTCCCAAAATTTACAGATCCAACTGCTCCTATTTATAAAATTAGCTTGGTGAGATCGATCTGCATTGGGTGGAGATCGATCTGGTCCTCTTGAAATCCCTTATTTTCACGATATTTGAAGGCATGAGATCGATCTGTCGAGGGCTTGGGATCGATCTGTTTCAGGCAAAGAGTTAAGGAGATCGATCTGGCTAAGGGAGGAGATCGTTCTGCTCCAACCCAAGAGCTAAGGAAATCGATATGCTTACATTAAGGATCGATCTGGCCCCATTGGAGATCGATCTGCCCTATTCCATTGCTCAAATAAGAGCAATTTTTGCTATTTTAAATCAATCTCTCATCCTATGAGATCGATTTGGCATTTGTATTTTCTAGATTTTCTATAGTTTTCTGCAGTAACTTACACACGCATCCTAAATTTTGCTACCATAGTCATTTTCTCATTTAACCCCCTTTAAGACTTGAAAATGACATCCATTCACACTTTATACACATTAAAACTTGTGTGTACTCATTGTATAACCAAAGATATACAACACATAACCAAATGGAAGTGTAAAGATTTGTGCAACTCATGCAACTTCATTCCATTTTACCACACTACTCAATTTTCATTCCACTCACGCTCATCACACACAAAAGTCCATTTCTTCGTATTCATACATTATGAAACTTGTACGTACATCACAAATTCTTATTACAAATGTGTACATTGAATTTATACTTACATCACTTATGCTTCACACTACAAGTACATCACCATACTTATGAATTCCTAAGGCTTACATCTAAAAATATGGGTCTTACAATATCGTACAGGATTACCCTAAGATGATTGAGACTGCCTCACAGAAAGGCAAGGAGTCAAAGAGAGCTCCTATCGAGACTTCTACTCCGAAGAGGAGAGCCACAGTGGCAGAGAAGGGGAAGAAGGTGGTTGGTAGAGGATGAGTACATGCACTGGACCAGGACACCGTAGACGCATCAACGGATGTAATTAAAGGTACCATCCTAATTTTTGATTTTGAAGCATTTGTGTTATTTGATCCTGGTTCCACATATGCCTTCATATCGCCTTCATTTGCATGTAAGTTGTCGAAATATGTTAAGCCTACATCATTAAATAAAAGGTTATTGATTTCGACGCCCATGAATGACAGTCAGTTAACTGAATTTGTGCATAGCGATTGTAAGCTAAAGATAGGGGGAAAGTTATGGCAGCCAATCTTATTCTATTGAATATGAGGGATTTTGATGTAATCTTAGGATTAGATTGGTTGGCTGTGAATCATGTTATTTTAGATTGTTATGCTAAGATGGTAATGTTTTTAGGGGTAGATATTATTACCGTAATTTTCCCAAAAAATGTGTTGTAAAGTTCCCTTAAAAAGTAATGAAAGCAGTAGTTGTTATAAGCGAAATGGATGAATTTCTATGCTAACTAAATGATTAATAATGTGAAGGGTTCATTGCATACGTGGTTGACACCGATAAGGTCCGTCCGAAATTGAGAGACATTCCAGTGGTTGCAGAATTTCCTAATGTCTTTTCGGATGATCTACCAAGATTACCACCAGACCGAGAGATGGAGTTTTGTATAGAGTTGGTACTTGGTACTGAACTGATATCTCAACCACCATATAGGATGGCTCCGATTGAGTTGGAAGACCTGAAGAACCAGTTGCAGGAGTTGCTAGAGAAGAGGTTTATTAGACCGAGCGTCTCACCCTTGGGAGCTCCGGTTTTGCTACTGAGGAAGAAGGATGGGAGCCTCCAATTATGCATAGATTACCAGTTGTTGAATAAGGTTATCATTAAGAACAAGTATACCCTTCCACACATTGATGATCTATTGGATCAACTCCAGGGAGCACAGGTCTTTTCTAAGATAGATCTGCGGTCTAGGTACCATCAGTTGAGGATACGGAGTGGAGATGTACCTAAGACAGCATTTCGTACCCGTTATGGCCACTATGAGTTCTTGGTTATGCCATTCGGATTGAAGAAATCCCTCGTAGCATTTATGGTTTTGATGAATGATCTGTTTAAGCCATACCTAGACCAATTTGAGATTGTGTTTATCGATGATATATTGGTTTATTCCAAGTCTAGGGAAGATCATGAGTAGCACTTGAGGATAGATCATGAGTAGCACTTGAGGAGCACACATATTGCAATTCCTATATATTATCTCTGTTGTTTGTGACTCTTGTGTTGGTGTCTTTACATGAAGTATGTAATCTAGAGGTTCAGGTTTTATTAGCAATTTCCAAGAAAATGTTGGTGACACAAAGGAATACGTGGATCCAGAGTCTATCAATACAAAAGCTTTAACATTGAAGATAAGAAGGTTACCCTTAACAACTGAAATTGAGGCATCTGCAGCTTCCTTGTTTAAGGTGAACACTCGCCTTTGATCGATAACTTTCTTGCCCTTATCTGCTGAAGCTACTAGAGGTGCTGGAGGTGGAGGAATAGTCCTTATAGGTTGGGCTGGTGCGGTCCTCATCCCTGGACATTCCCTTATCCAGTGTCCCATCTCGCCACAATGGTAGCAACCTCCAGAATTCCTCTGGCAAGGTGGACTAGCTGGGTGATTCTCCCACATCGTCTACATAGATGAGAATAGTAGGGTGCAGGGGCTCCTTGAGTAAGAGGAACCCTCGACCTAGTGGTCAGGGCTCTAGATGAACCGATCCTTAGCTTCTTATCCCCTATTCTGAAAAGACCTTCTATCATCATATCTCTTGCCATGACTCCTTAGTCTCGACTGAAACTCAGCCTGGGTCAATTCCATATCTTGTTCCACCAACTGAGCTCTCTGGATGGCATCAGCATAGGTTCAAATATTCAGTGGGGTTAGCTTGCTCCTAATGGCTGGTCTCAACCCAGTTATGAATTTCAACGTCTTTTTCAGCTCTTTCTTGGCTATATCGGGCTGATAATGGCATAAACCAATAAATCTTGATTCATATTGGTCTACCATCATGTTACCTTACACCAAACTCAAAAAATCTGAATGTTTCTTCCTCTGAGCACACTCTGGAATATACTACTCATTAAACGCTTCCAAGAATACCTCCCAAGTTATTTCGTGTGCTTGGCCAGTAAAATTTGCTCCATAGAAGTACACCAATGGTTCGCTTCACTCTCCAACATATAAGTGGCCAAAGCTACTCTCCCTGTACCGCTACACCCCATATACTTGAGCATCTCTTCCAGCTTCATAACCCACTCTTCAGCTACCATGGGATCCTTAACACCCTTAAAAGCGAGTGGATTCATCTTTTGGAATTGCTTCAGTCGTGTCACGTTCCTATCCACCAGGTTTTGAGATGGCTGTTGTACCTCTTGGGGTTGTGGGGTAATAGGTGGTGGTTCAGGTACTTGTGGAGCTTGTGGTTGAGGATCTTGGGGAGATGGTTGTGGCTTGGGTGGTGGTGGGGGAGCTTGTGGCATATTCGCGAGGTTTGCGAAAGTAGCCATGAATTATGTAAGAGTAGCAGACATTTGCTCCACGGTCTGCTCAAGTCTCACCATCCGTGTGCTCGGACTTCCCGACTAAAGAGGAGGAGGTACTGGAGGTAGAGAAGCATGTCCCCCTCTACCTCAGCCTCATCCTCAGCTCCCACACATATTTACTACGATTCCTATATCAAAGACCCAAACACACTCACTAACAATCAAAAGTATACGCAACATACACATATATTTCAAACATGCACGGTATTTGGGATGTATTACTATACTAGCTAACCTACACCGAGACGGTCTAGCAACAAACCACTCTAATACCAAAAAGACTGTCATGACACGTGACCTCTACTTCTATCCCTAAGCGCCTAAATTAATGTGGAAATGTTTTAAAATGAATTAACCTTGGCTAGTGTTTATCATTATAACTTTCGGATATTTTCTTGTAGCTCCATATCCGATATAGGTTTTAATCTTTTAGATTAATATGTGAAGCATTTTATTAAAGTCCTAAAAATTTTAGAAATCTCGACAGCATAACGGCTGCAATTTGACTCTACCCAACCTGCAAACTAGACAATATAGCCACCCAAAACCACAATCCACAACCACATGATCAGTTCTCGCAACCAAATATATATTAGCAATCCTAGCTATCCACAACTAACAATCATTTAATCACATTTCATCAGCAGCTAACATGGTACACTATAATATCAAGTATTCCTAAACTAAGCAACTCAATTCACAGCAGCTATCCACAATAAATATTGACATTGCCATATCATATCCATTTAGCAAACTCAAGTCTAACTCAGTTCCATATCTACCAATTAACTAGGAGTTTTATCATGATACTGAAAAGATCAGCTAGTGATAATCCTGCTTCTAAAGGAATACATATAGGTCTAAAAAAAAGCTTTACACTCGTTGCATATACCTTAGCACAAAAGTCGCGAGCTTAGCACGAGAAATCAGCAAACTCTGAGAGGATCACCCATGAGCTAATCTAAAATGTTTTAAAAGAAAGGGTGAGCAGCCACATGCTCATTAAGGAAATCATATAACAGAAGCTACTAACATACCAAGTAAGCGGTTGTATAAATTTTTTTGCATTTAGTAAATCATGCACTTTGTAGAACAATGTACAAGCTTTATTTTGGTCTTTAAACGTGAAAATACGTTACACACGGATGAGTTAAATCAGCATACTTTTAAAACTAAAGATTTCACAAAGCTTGTTAAAAATTCATAGTTTATAAATCATCGGTGCAAAATCAAAGCATAGAAAACCTGTAAATTCTGGTAACATACATCTTTAACAGAAACAAGTACGGTATAGCAAACGCATACATGGGCTCAAAATAAATATTCAATACAATTATGAGAGAAGTGGCATAACCCTTAAGTTTGTCATGGAACAAGTTACACAATGTAAACACACTTATGGCCATAGTGACTATCTCCCTATCCTAGATTGATCAGGTCTGGATTAGGGTACTGAAGATGGGATCAGGGCCTACAATAGTAGGTAGCTGGTGATAATTCTATTAAACTAGAATTATTTGTGCTTAATTTATTAATTAATTATTTTAATCCCAATATTATTTTATTAATTATCCCTTCAATTTATTTAAAATTCTCTTATGTGCAGGTAAATTAAATCCAGATGACTTTCAATCGAAAATAGGCTAAAAACGGGCTAAAAGGAGACTGACCACTACCATTTCGCAGTCTGAGTCACCATTTATCTGGACACATGTGATGCCAGGTGTTTGTATTTTATTCGCCTCGAAAAGATAAGATCGACGGATACCGTGCCCACCCTCTAGAAGATACACATCGGGCCACATCGTACCTCCAAGTGGACAAGAAGATGAATGACATGGAAATATCTTCTCTATAGCAATTGGAATGAAGACAAGGGGCCAAGCAATGCGAACTCATCTAGGATTAGAAATTACAATTGTACACCCAATTTTGTGCATAAATAGAATATGATAAGCAATTGGAAATCAAGTAGTGTAGGTAAGGTAAAGTAGTTTAGAAGTAGAATTTTAAGGTAAAGTAATTTTAGGGTAGTTTTTAGAATAGTTTTATTTTAGATTAAATTTTTCATTGCTATGTTTTATTTTCTTGTTTCCTTTTAGTTCTCACGTTGGTGGCAGCCACCATTTTCCATTTTCTTCTCGGTTTACTCAAGTTCTATTCTCTTATTGTTTTAATGTTTAAGTTTTAATGATAAGCTTTCATTTTTCCATTGTTGCTCTCGGTTTGCATTTTCTTTCTATTGCACAGTTAAAATTTTTATGCAAGGTTTCTTTGCATTGATTTTTTTTTTTTACTCATTATTTCTGTCCAGTTCTCGGGTTACTCACTATTTGATTTTTTTTCTTTACTTTTTGTAGTGCTCATTTGGGTAATTAAGCTTCAATCACTACTGCCATACTTTATTCTGGTGCTTTAATGCGGATTTGATGCCGAGCATTGTTTTCGCGTTAATGGCACGGTGGAACCACGGTAGTAGGAGCAGAAACTAAAGCAACCCGAGGCCACTGGAATTTTGCATATTTGTGCTAAAGCTTTCTCTACTTTTTGTTTAGATTTTAGTTACTGCTTTTATTCATTTGTCTTCCACTAGTGTTAGCTTTCAGCATTTTCTATACCTCTCGGTTTAGACTTCATTTGTTGGTATTTTTGTGTGGTGCCGAGGAGCTGGTGTGTGGATGTATAACTGAAGAACGAGCAAAGGAGGCTGAAGCGTGTTGCCACTATTGGACAGGGAATTGCTGGGATTGTATATTGTACTCCAGTGATAGGGAATGAAGCAAAAGAGCAATGTGGCAAAACTGAACTTGCTGGTGTGCTAGCTGAACCGGGCAGAGTAGACTTGGCCAGACCGTAAGCTTGGCTGTGATAATGGCAAACAAACATTCATCCTTTGTTCTCCTCTGTTTCATGATTTATCTACTGTTTATTTTCTTGTTTTGCTTTAACTCTTAATTTCATCCATTTTAAGTTCTTCATTCATTACATTAAATTTTCATTTTAACAATTTTTGCTTGTGGTTTATCTAATTCCTTGGTTTGCTTTGCTGAGTATAGCAGGAAAAGAGTGGATGTGCTGCTCGGCAGGACATGGTGACAACAGCTGCTGTGTGTGTATCTTGCTCCAATAACCAGTGACCAATTGAAGACACGGTACGGAATGCGTGGGCTGAGTACAGGAACGTGGTGCAAAGAATGAAGCAGGAGTTGCTGCTGGCTTTTCTGGTGTAAGGACAGCCAGCATGAGCACGGAAGGAACCACCACAGCAGCAATATATGGACGTGCAGGACAGCACCTGGAGCAGAGAAGGGTGAAGCATGCATAGTACAGTGCACAGGACAATTTTCATACTAGCGAGACTGTACAAAGGCCATGTTAGGTAGTTTTTTATTTAACCTTCACAATTTATTTTTCATGTTTTATATTGATTGTCTCTCATTATTATTTGTTATCTTAGGTAAAAATAGTTTTAAATTAATTTGCGTGTTCGTTAAATGTTCTTTGCTTATTAGTTTAAAATTTTAGGGTAGAGTTTATGTATTGCATTTAGGATTAAAATTAGGGGTAGAAGTATCTTATGCATTTTTAAGTTAGTTTTTATTTTAAATTTAAAAAAATCCAAAAATATTTTATTTCTCATGCATTATTTAGATTTTATTTGATTATGTTAGTCTTTAGCTATAGTTAGGATTAAATTAGGATCACCATTTTAGACTTATAATTAGGTTTAGGAATTTCCTTAAATTTATAGAAATATGCTTCTTTAGGTATTAGGTGAGTTTAATTTGCATTTTTTTAGATTAATTACATGCACATTTGTTTTAGGATTGTCTAGTTTTATTCTAGTTAATTTTATTTCTTTATTTTATTATTTGCATTCTAGGTTATTTGCACTAATTAATTTTAGTTTTAGTATTTTTCTTTTTTGCAGATTATTTCTTTTATTTGTTAGGAGTTCAGTAAGTAATTTTAGTTTTGCTCTATTTTTATTATTCTCTTTATTTTTATTGTTTTTCAGTACCTTTTAATTTAAGCCTTGTAGATCACCCACTAAATTCTCATAAATTGCTAGGATATACTTAGGGTAAAATTAACCGGTACTTAATTAGGATAATTAGATTCTCTGTGGGATGATAATCCGAGACTCAAATCCCATTATTACTTGTATGACCCGTACACTTACTGTTAACACGTCTAGGTCACTTAGAGTGGGCATAGTCTGTATCAGCTGGCACCGTAGGGAAATCATGCAGAACCTCCGACCGGTGCTACTTAGAAAATCTGAATGCCACAAAGGCATCTCCGTGAAGCACTTGGCACCGTAGGGCAATCACATAGAACCTCCTACCGGTGCTAGAAATGGCTCTCACGTCCCATAAACTCGATGCCACCCAGGCATCCCTGTGAAGCACTTGGCACCATACAGCAATCACACGGAACCTCGTACCGGTGCTAGAGATGGCTCTCACAGGATATGACTGCCACACAGGCATTTTTGGTGATTACCAATATTCTAAAAAAAAATCACCAGGACGGGTGTACAGAATAAAAACAAAATCATTTGAATTCAAAACCAAGGTTCGGGAAAGTAAACCTTTGTCTTTAAAACGTGCAACATCATTTCAAACAGACAACCATCATTTGGTTTAAAACATTTCACTTTTTTGAATCACATTCAAAACAACTCGTGCAAACAAGTAATGAAAATCATGCAGTAGTGAGGGCAGTGATAAAATCAAAAGATGCGGCGCTTGCACACAAGTTTGGGTTTTGCCATTTTCAAAATCTATTAGCATAAAACGAAATATTCACCCACGTAATGGCGCTTTGACTAAAGCTAGCAATTTCAAAAAAAAGAAATAAATGTAGCAGGCTTGAAAATCAAGTAAAGTACATATTTATATTAAATAAATCCTAAAAATTCTCGCTAACCAATGGTCTATGGTTTTCTAGTAAAATCTTAAATAAACCTAGGTATTCAAGTAAAGTACATAATTATATTAAATAAATCTAAAAAAAAAAACCTAACTAAACTAACACCTCTGGATTCCTAGCAAAGTTTTAGCTTAACCTGAGGTATCCTACTAGCTACGAGTTATATAAACCCTTACTGTAACCGATGCGCAACAACTACCCTTATCGCCTTAGGCATGCATATGTGTGCCTAAACTTCCTTAGCACTCGTCGAGGCAGTTGCTGCATTTCCACATGTAAAATATTCGGTGATCTGTTTCTATACTTATTTTAGTTTATAATTTACTTAAAATAGTTACAAACTACCAAGAGCTTCATTTAAATTCAAATCATGTATTTCTCCACTATTTAATCTATTTAGACTTTAATCCTATATCTACCCCTAGTAAGTCGAATCCTCTACCTAAGTTTCCATCTTATTTTACATCCATTTGTATCAAGCTTAACATGTAACTTTAAACTCATTTCCAGATTGATATAACTATTAGTTTATCTTACAAAACAAAATTGAATTAAAGAAAAGTACCTTATTCTTTCTTCAAGTAGCCGAATATCAAATTTACATTCTTCCTCATATATTAAATTTTGTATATATTCTGATCTTATAATGACTCATATACATATTAATTATTTCTAGAAAATAATAACCAGGTAAAATTTTGGTTTTTTTCCTAGGAGTCTACTGGTACAAAAATGGAGAAGCAAAAAAAATTGGTTTTACTGGTTTGGCTACTATTGGTGTCGGAGGGGAGAGGGGAAGGTCTGATGGGGAAGGACGGGGCAAGGGAGGTCGTCAGGGCTCAGGTTTGGAGGGAAGTCGGCATCGGGTCTTCTTCGGTTGTCGAGGTTCGTGAAACCGAGGAGGAGCGGAGGGGAGGGGTGAGGGGGAGGACTGCAGGTTCAGTTTCTGGTGGGGTCGGGTCGCCAGCTATCTGATGGGGGGATAAAAATGGCAGAAAATCGAGGGGGAAAAGGGAGAGTCACGCAAGGGAAATCTGATTAAAGGGGGGTTTCTGCTCATGAGGGAGAGGGGTGCTCGGGTCGCCAGCAGTAATAGAGGATGGTCGGTAGGAAAGAGAAAGGGAGAGAGGGGGTTCGGTCGGGCAGAAGAAAAGAAATGAGGGGGGGTCTGTGGGGATGTCGCGCGATAGGGAGAATCCCTGTCTCGCGACCCTTTTTTTTTGCTTTTTTGTTTTTTTTTACTTTTATTATTTTTTTTACTTTTATTATTATTTGAAATAATTATATCCCATCACATGCATAATATTTTACTATAAAATTGCCATATACTTTATTTCTTGTATAAATTTTATTACCAAATTACAAAAATCTTCCTCTTTAATTTATGTTTCATCTTTTTAATTACATTTTGTCTTATAATCACTATGATTAAATTATTTTAGCGTTTTGGTTTACCAATATTATTTAAATTCCTATACTATATCTAATAACTTCCCTAAACTTAATTTAATTCCATGAATCTATTTATTAACTAGTATTTAACTAACAATTTCGTATATACAAGTTAGTGGTCTTACTTTTTTCCCCACCTTATTGAATTCGGACCTCCGAATTCTTGAGGCACCTCAAAAAAGCTATGGGTATCTCTCTCGCATCAAGCTTTCAAACTCCCATGTCGGTTCTTTCGTAGTATGATGTTGTTAGAGAACTTTGACAAGAGGAATGGTTTTAGATCTCAAGACTCTATCCTTTCTATCTAAAATCCGAACCGATTTCTCCTCGTAGCTCAAATCTTTTCCTCTCTCCAAGGGTTCATATGCAATGATATGTGAAGGATCGGGCTGGTATTTATGAAGCATGGATACATGGAATACATTATGTACCTCGGCTAGCTGGGGTGGTAAACCTAGTCAGTACTCTACCTCACCAACACGCTTCAATATCTTAAATGGTCCAAGATACCGAGGACTCAACTTGCCCTTCTTCCCAAATCTCATAAAACCCTTTGTCGAAGAAACTTTTAAGAAGACATGATCACCCACTTCAAACCTCAAATCCCTTATCTGATGATCTGCATAACTTTTCTGTCTATCTTGGGTTTTCTTGAGTCTTTTACATATTATGTGAACCTTCTCAGATGCTTGCTCGACCAAGTCTGAAGCATAAATCTTCCTGTCGCCAACCTCTTCCCAACCAATCGATGATCTACATCTCCGTTCATAAAGAGCTTCATACTAGGCATTCCTATGCTGGCATGATAGCTATTAGTATATGTAAACTTTGCCAACGGCAAGTGCTCATCCCACAAGCCTCCAAAGTCAACACGCAAACACGTAGCATATCCTTCAAAGTTTGTGTTGTCCGTTCCTACTACCCATCAATTTGTGGATGGTATGTTGTGCTAAACTGTATTCTGGACCCTAAAGACTCTTGTATTTGCTTCCAAAATGGTGAAGTGAACCTAGAGTCCTTGTCTGAGGTGATACTAACTGGGGTTTCATGTAATCTCACTATCTCCTTGATAAACATTCTGCCAACACATTCAACGAAGCGATGAATCCTTCACATTATTCTTTCCACCATTAGTATCATAAATCATCACATCACATACATAAATGAAATCAAATTTATCTTTCATACATCATGTATCAAGATTGTACTCATCACACTTATAATAATCATGTTCTTTAATTTCATTTCACAAAATTAACTACAAGATTGTCTATCTTTGGAAACATCAAAGTTTTTGCATGACAATCCATAATAACATGATTGGCAGCCAACTAATTCATTCCTAGGATCACATCAAAATCACTCATATTTAATAAAATTAAATCGACTGCCATCTCTTTACCTCCTATCTTCATTTTACAATCCCTATATATACGCTCAGTCAACTGACTATCATTCATAGGGGTAGATATCAACAACATCTTATCAAGCAGTGTGGGTTTTACATGCTTCATCAATTTACATGCAAAGAATGGTGATACAAAAGAATGCGTGGCACCAGGATCAAACAGTACATAAGCTTCTAAATCAAAGATTTGGATGGTACCTTTTACCACATCCGATGACTGATCTGCAGTGTCCTGGTCCAGTGTGTGCACTCGTCCTCTGCTTACACCCACTGCTTGCTTCCCCTTTTCCTCAGCTGTATCCCTCCTCCTCGGAGCAGCTGTACCAATTGGAGCTCTCTCTGGCTCCTTGCCCTTCTGTGGGGCTCTCTCTATCATCTCTGGGCAATCTCTGATTATGTGCCCTGACTTCCCACATCTAAAGCATACTACAGGAGATCCATAGCATGGTCGAGTACCATGGTACCTACCACACTTGCCACACTGTTCAGTAGTAGGTCGTGGTCCTCCAATCACGATTCCCTTAGCTGGAGCAATGGCCGGATACATGGGAGTATCAACTGTCCTCTCCCGGATCTCATCAATTCTCGGCCTCTTTTCAGAGAATCTCTTGCTTCATTTATAGCTGAAGCCTCTATCCATCATAGGTCTCTTCTTATCTCTGTCCCTCATCTTACCAACCTTTCTAAACTCTGAGGTGATTCTATCAACATCTTGTTCACATAGTTGCGCCCTGCGCACTGCCTCCTCATAGGTCGGTATATCAAGAGGAACCAATCTAGACCTGATGGTCGGTCTCAATCCATCCATAAATTTTTGGATTTTCTCGACCTCATTACTCATCGTGTTGGGATCATATCTGCCCAAGGATATAAAAGCAGTCTCATACTCGTCCACAGTCCTGTTCCCTTGGGTCAGTCCCAAAAATGCAATCTTTAGCTTCCGCTGTGCGGTATCCGGGACATACTGTCTCCGGAAGGCCTCTAGAAATACATCCTAGCTGATCTCAGTATGCCGGGCTCTCAAAATAGGCCTGGTGGACTTCCACCAATGTTCTGCTGACCCCTTCAGCATAAAAGCGACAAACGCTACCATCTCGGTAGTAGTGCACTCAAAGAACCCATATAATTTCTCGATCTCATTGATCCAATCCTCAGCCGCTACTGGGTCCTTTACTCCACTGAAAGACGACGGTCCAAACTTTTGGAACTGCCGCAGTCTATCCAAATCACATCCATATCCCCAACCTCTACTGCCTGGCATAGCAACTGGCGTAGGCACATCCTGTGTGGTTGGGGTATCTGTCGTCTGAGGTCCTTGGGCTTGCCTTGCCCGTGCCTCGGGAGCTGCTGCCTGCTCGGCATCACCCTGTGTAGCGGGACTCTGTCTACCGCCAACTCCAGATAAAGATTGGGTGACCAACTCCACAATAATCTCAATGCTCCGCTCAATCCTCGCGAAGCGAGCCTCAGTACTCTCGGGCCTCTCCTCTGGACCCTGTGGAGCATGCTCAACATCGGCCTCCACCTCAACATTCTCCTAAGCCTCGTGTGTTTCCGACTCAACACGACCCACAGGCCTACCTCTACGACCTAGAGCCTGTGCTCTCATCCCTCTACCGCGACTGGTATTAGGCATACTTACTCAATTCCCTACATTCACAACCAATTACTTAGTCAACCCATCGACACACACACAATTGTATCAAACAAGCACAGTAACATGGGGATGAAATTTTCCAACTTATTAAGTATTTTAGACACGACACACGTCAAACCAACTCGAGCTCTGATACCAACTTCTGTCACGACCCTCAACTTACCAAATTACGTACAAATTTTTCGCATTTTCATGCATTAATCTTTAATCATCCTTCCTCGATCGTGAACAACCACACTCTTAACAGTTGGGCTGTGTGTCGACGTCTAACTCACTCCACCATACCAATTCAATTTGCAACATTATTTATGAGTAAACACTTGTATAAATGTTTATATATCAGAGTTGTTACATGTGTTTACATTGTTTTACATCCCCAGTGGTTACATACAAAATGCTACTGTGCTATGTCTAGTTTAGATACAAAATAATCCAAGTGTGTATACCTTTAGCGATGGGATGCAGCGGATTACCAAAAGGGAAACGCCTCCAGTCACGCTCAATTTATACTCAAATCTCTGTAGAGAGGGGGAAAATAAGGGGGTGAGCAAACCACACGTTCAGTAAGGCAATCATGCAAACAGGTAGATACTGCACTATCTACGTGATCGTGATGCCATGCTCAAAAGCATTTTATTCATTATTTATCTCAAACATGAGTGTATGATTGTGTTAATGGTATGTAAAGCATTCATGCTATTAAAATCAAGTGCACATTTCAACTCAAAGCATGGTATAAATCATCATGCATAATTCATAATAAAAGCATGGCATTACCCATCATGCATTTTTCTCAAATAGCATGGCATTAACCATCATCCATTTTCACAATAAAGCATGGCATTAAACATCATGCATCCGTGCACTTTAAAACCATTAACAAATCAATTCAACACTGGTCAGGTCTCAGCCCATCCCTCGGGCTTTCCCGACCCACAAATCATTTCAAACATGGATTTATTCTCAAATAGCAGTAGACATGTGAGATAGGCAGTTCAACAATAGGTAATAACCTCAAGGCCTATGTACATAACCTGTGATACTAGCTACACGGATCAGGTGTGCGGGATATCACCACTATCTGCTTCCACACGGGAGGTGGGTCAAATCCTACCCATCGGTCCATAGCAAATCTCGTTCGAAGATGGTACATCACATCTTAACACGGTACAATGTACTCCATGCTACATGCACGGTACAACGTATTCCGTGGACCCAATCAACACATCATATCACGCCACATCTCAAACACACGTGTGAGCCTATTTAATCGGTACGACCTCTTGTCTACCCGAAGCTCCTAACACAGCTAATTAATCATGTCAAAATAATGCACGTGTGAGCCTATTTAATCGATGTGACACCCAGTCTACTCGAAGCTCCAAACACGGCAACATGCAAGGTGGGCATCCAGTGCGAGACAAACTCGAAGTACAATGCCAAAACAATT
Source organism: Firmiana major (assembly GCA_033439115.1). Classification (NCBI taxonomy): domain Eukaryota; kingdom Viridiplantae; phylum Streptophyta; class Magnoliopsida; order Malvales; family Malvaceae; genus Firmiana; species Firmiana major. The sequence goes on from CM065914.1 coordinate 24,023,902, forward strand.
ATGAAATCCATGTGAAAACTAGTGCCTCTTGCACTCATGTGTATAAAACACGTCAAATCTCGTTCGAGTCATACTCTTGCACGCTTTCATATTCACGAAATCATGTAGGTGGCTCAAAACTTTGCAAAGTATGGTTAACAAAACCAAAACACACTCATTTTTTTTGCAAATCATTTCAATGTTAGCCAGCCTACCAATCATTTGCTAAAAAGTAATAAAACATGATTTTCAAAGCAATATGCTTTTGTTTTCATGCACATTTCTCAAACTCTCAACTTTTACCCTTCAATCACCCAACATCATTTCCTAATCTCATGCATTCTAGCAAAACATTTAAGCACCCAAATTGCGCACAGATATCTCTAAGAGTCCACACAATTCCCTTACCTCGATTTACTTAGTGTGACTCCTTTCCTTTTAGCTTCTCACGCTCTTGGCTCAACTCGCCTCGACGTATCCTCGGAAGCTGCGATTCATTCATTAAATCAATTGAGTTAATGTATTTAACCCATAATTGACCTCACTAGTTAATATTATTCACTTATGCATTTTACAAATGCCTTAATCCACATTTTACCTCTTTTAGGTAAATCTCACAATTTATCCACTAACCACATCTTAAAATCATACTACAACACTATTAATAACTTCTACATATCTCATTCATCATTAATCTCCACACATTCCACTTTCTCACTCTAGACCATTTCTAGGTCATAATCATTCCAATGTATTTAGATAGTTTCTAACCACCCATACTCATGCCAAACAACTCCAAAATCAATTATATAAACAATGTACCATAGTTGGAGTGTTAGAATCTTACCCAATTTGATTTCTCTTCTTGCTCCAAATGGCAATGCCCTTAACTCCTTCAATACCAACAATAGGAAAATGCTTTCCAACTATGTTGTTCTTCTCTTTGATAGGAACAACTTTGCCTCTAATGGTTTCTCTTCAAACCTCACTGAAAATGGCTGATTTTAGATAGAGAAAGTTAGGTTTTTGGGTTGAAAGTGGAAGGTTAGTGTTTTTCTCGAAATTTTTTTATTTTCAGCACTCCTTATATAGAAATAGCTTGAGGAGATCGATCTGGTCCAAGAGGAGATCGATCTGGTCCCCTTAAATCCCTCTTTTTTCACGGCATTTTAAGCATGAGATCAATCTGTCGAAGCATGAGATCGATCCACTCCCAAACAGAGAGCTAAGGAGATCGATCTGGGTGCTTAGGGATCGATCTTTTCACTACAGAATGCTTAGGAGATCGATCTGGCTCCATTAGAGATCGATCTGCTCTATTCCTTTGCCCAAATAAGAGCATTCTGGCTCTTCCAGATCGATCTCTCATCCCATAAGATCGATCTGCCCTTCACAATTTCCAGATTTTTTGCAGTTCTTCTGCAGCAACACTTACCAAACATCCTTAATTTGCTACCATGATCCTTTTCTCATCCATTCATCTTTGAGACTTGAAAATGGCATCCATCCTTACTTCATACACATTAAAACTTGTGTAGAATATTTGTATGACCAATGGTACTTAATATAAACAAAAATGGAAGTGCACATCTTATGCAATTCTACTCCCATTTTACCAAACTACTCATAATCCATTCTACACACATTCTCCACATGTTTAAGTCCATTTCTTCACATTCATACTTAATGTAACTTGTATGTACAATTACCACTCTCACTACAAGTGTGTACATTACTTATGGACTTACATCAGATATACTTCACTCATGAATTCATAGTACAACTCTATTTACATTTCTATGTACATATATACCATTATACATATACGGGGTCTCACAAAGGTAATGTCTCCATATTTTTAATACAAACACCACCGCTACCAATTTTAGATCATGTGTGGGATAATTCTTTTCATGCGCCTTCAACTATCGAGAACCATACACCACTACTTTGCATTTTTGCATCAAGACACATCCCAACCTATTATAGGATGCATCACTGTATACAATAAATCCTCTGAGACCATCTGGTATTATAAGGATTGGTGCAGAAGTCAATCAATGCTTGAGCTCTTGAAAACTGTACTCACACACATCACTCCACTCGAACTTGACATCTTTACGTGTAAGACGTGTCAAGGGAGTTGTAATCATCAAAAATCCTTCCATGAACCTTCTATAATAATCGGCTAATCCAAGAAAGCTTTGGATCTTCGTTACCGTCATTAGTCTCTCCCAGTTCTCTATTGCTTCAATCTTGGATGGATCAACAGATACTTCATCCTTGTTCACTATATGTCCCAGAAAACTAATATGCTCCATCCAGAACTCACACTTGTCAAGCTTCGCATAAAGTTTCTTCTCCTTAAGTATCTGAAAGACAAGACACAAGTGTTGCTCGTGCTCCTCAGTGGTTTTGGAATACACTAGGATATCATCTATGAAGACGATCATAAACTTGTCTAGGTACTCATTAAAGACTTCGTTCATTAGGTTCATAAATGCAGTAGGGGCATTCGTCAAGTCAAACGGCATAACCAAAAATTCGTAGTGCCCATCACGAGTTCGAAAGGCGATCTTGGGGATGTCCTCACCTCTCACTTTCAACTAGTGATATCCCGACCTTAAATCTATTTTCGAGAACACCTTTACACCCTTCAAATGATCGAATAAATCATCAATCATTGGCAAATGGTATCGATTCTTGTAATGGCCTTATTAAGCATCCAATAATTGATGCACAACCTTACCTTAAATTGCCATCTTTCTTCTTCACAAAGAGCACTGGTGCACCCCATGGTGACACACTGGTACGGATAAATCCCTTATCTAACAGCTCTTGGAGTTTCTTCTTCAACTCTTCCAACTCTATAGGTGTCAATCTATACGGAGGTTTAGACAGAGGTTGAGTTTCGGGCACTAAGTCAATGGCGAACTCTAACTATCTATCCTGGTAACTCTTCTAGGAATACATCAGGAAAGTCCTTAACAACCGGGATGTTATTAAGGTCGGGCTTCGGCTTCTCAACACTTTCCAAAATGGCTATGAAACCTTTATCCGTCAAATAAATCTTTAGACTCATAATAAACAAACAAAATATCTATTTGTTCATTCATTTATCTCCAAAAGTTACAACACATTTTCCAGGTATGTACAATGTCATAGTTTTCTTAAAACAGTCAAAGCTAACTCTATTAGTAGCTAACCAATCCATTCCGAGTATTACATCAAAGTCCAGCATGTTTAACAAAATTAGGTTAGCGAACACCATCTTATCACCAATCTTAATTTCACAATCCCTATATACTATCTCAGTTGTTTATGACTCTTGCATAGGTGTCTTTACATGAAGTTTGTAATCTAGAGGTTCAGGTTCTATTGGCAATTTCCTAGCAAATACTGGTGAGACGAAGGAATGCATGGATCTAGAGTCTATCATTACAAAAGCTTTAACATTGAAGATAAGGAGGTTACCCTTAACAACTGAAGTCGAGGCATCTGCAGCTTCCTTGCTCAAGGTGAACACTCGCCCTTCACTGACAACCTTCTTGCCCTTATTTGTTGAAGCTATTGAAGCTACTGAAGGTACTGGAGGTAGAGGAATAGTCCTTACAGGTTGGGCTGGTATGGTCCTCATCTTGAGACATTCCTTCATATAGTGTCCCATCTCGCCACAATGGTAGCATGCTCCAGAATTCCTCTGGTAAGGCTGACTAGCTGGGTGCCCTCTCCTACATCGTCTACATATATTAGAATGGTGGGGTGCAAGGGCTCTTTGAGTAGGAGGAACCCTCGGCTTAGTGGTCAAGGCTCTGGATGCACTAATCCTTGGCTTTTTATTCTGCCTCCTATTCTGAAAAGACCTTCTATCGTCATATCTCTTGCCCTAACTCATTAGTCTTGATTGAAACTCAGTTTGGGTCAATTCCATATCTTGTTCCACTAACTGGGCTCTCTGGATGGCATCAGCATAGGTTCGAGTATTCAGTGGAGCTAGCTTACTTCTAATGGTCAATCTCAACCCACTTATGAATTTCAACATCTGTTTTAGCTCATTCTTGGCTATATCAAGCTCATAATGGCACAAATAAGTGAATCTTGATTCATATTGGTCTACCGTCATGTTGCCTTGCACCAAACTCAAAAAATCTGTCTGTTTCTTCCTCTGAACACACTCTGCAACATACTGCTCATTAAACACTTCCAAGAATACCTCCTAGGTTATTTATGTGTGCTTGGTAAGTAAAATTTGCTCCATAGAAGTCTACCAATAGTCCGCTTCACTCTCCAACATATAAGTGGCCAAACCTACTCTCTCTGTACCGCTACACCCCATATACTTGAACATCTTTTCCAGCTTCATAACCCACTCTTCAGCTACCGTGTGATCTTTAACAGCCTTAAAGGCTGGTGGATTCATCTTTTGGAATAGCTTCAGTCGTGTCACGTTCCTATCCACCAAGTCTTGAGCTGGTTGTTGTACCTCTTGGGGTTGTGAGGGAACAAGTGGTGGTTCAGGTACTTATGGAGCTGGAGGTTGAGGATCTTAGGGAGCTGGTTGTGGCTCGGGTGGTGGTGGGGGAGCTTGTGGCATATTCGCGAGGTTTGTGAAACTAGCCAAGAATTGTGTAACTTTAAGAGACATTTGCTCTACGGTCTGCTCAAGCCTCGCCATCCGTATGCTCAGACTTCCCGGCTGAGGAAGAGGAGGTACTGGATGTGGAGGAGCCTGTCTCCCTCTACCTCTGCCTCCTTCTCGCCTCCCGCTCATATTTGCTACGATTCCTATATCAAAGACCCAAACACACTCATTAACAATCAAAAGTATACGTAACATACTCATATATTGTCCGGCCCTCAACTTACCAAAAATCATCACAAATTTTTTTTCGCTTTTCATACATTATTTATTTTTTGTCCTTACCTTCCCTAGATCGTGATCAGCTACACTCTCAACAGTTGGGTTGTGTGTCAATGTCTACCTCATCCAACCATAACAATTTAATTTGCATTATAATTTAGAAGTAAAAACTTTTATAAATAATCAGACTTTTTGTTTACATTGCTCTACATCCCTAATGATTACATTCAAAATGCTACTGTGCTATAGAAATTTAAGATACAAAATTACATCTGTCTGTATACCTTACGGGATGGGATGCGGCGGATACCAAAAGGGAAAGGCGCCAGTCACTCTCAATCTATACTCAATGCTCTGTAGAGAGGCGAAAATAAGGGGGGGTGAGCAAACAACCCGCTCAGTAAGGTAATCATATGAACAGGTAGATACTGCACTAACTACGTGATCGTGATGCCATGCTCAAAACCATGCATTTTCTCATCACACCTCAAAAAGCATTAGTTCATGCTTCTATTAATGGCATGTAAAGCAATTCATGCTATTAAAATTCAGTGCACAATTTAAATTCAAGGCATGGAAAACCATCATGCATATCTCATAAACAAGGCACGGTAAAATCATCATGCATAAGCGCACTTTAAAGCCATTATCAAACTTTCTCAAGCAAATCATGTTATTTCATCTCAATAAAATCAACATTTGTCAAGACTCAGCCCCTCCCTCGAACTGTCCTGACTCACAATACATTTCAAACAAGGATTTATTCATAAATAAAAGACATGTGAGATAGGCAATATAGCAGGGAAATCTCCTCTAGGACAATTGTTATATCTTGCGATCCCAGGCTATACTGATCAGGTGTACGGGGTATCACCTCTATCTGCTTCCTTACAAGAGGTGGGTCATGTCCAACCCACCGGTCCATAACATATCTAAACATCGTCCGAAGATGACATATCACAATCTCAACACGGTATAACGTACTCCGTAGACCCATATCAACACATCATATCACGCTACATCTCAAACTTGCACATGCGAGCCTATTTAATCGGTGCGACACCCCGTCTACCCGAAGCTCCTAGCACGGCTATCAATATGTCAAAAACCGCATGCGAGTAATCTCAAGCACGATAACAAGTAGGATGGACATCTAATGCGAGCTATGCTCTAGCACCATGTCAAAACCAGTATAAAATCTGAGCAACATAAGCCCCAGTACAACATCATAGAAATCCATGTGAAAATTAGTGCGAGCTAAGCTCCAGCACTCATGCATATAAAACACATCAATTCTCTTGCGAGTCATACTCTAGCACACTTTCATTCCCACGAAATCCGTGTAGGTGGCTCAATCCTTTGCAAAACATGGTTATAAACCAAATCAATTCATTTCTTTTGCAAATCATTTCAAATGTCAGCTAACCTACCCATCTCTTGCTAAAAGCAACAAAAATGGATTTTCAAAGCATCATGCTTTTATTTTCATGAACATTTTATCAAAACCCAACTCTTGCCCTTCAAACTCGTATTTCATTTCCTATTAGCACATGCATTCTAGAAAACATAATGAGCCCAAAATGTGCACAGATATCTCTAAGAGTCCACACAATTCCCTCACCTCGATTTACTCAGGGTGCGACCCTCTTCCTCCTAGCTTCTCGCGCTTTGCTCAACTTGCTCTGGGTGTATCCTCGGGAGCTGCAAATCATTCACCAATCACTTGAGTTAATGTTGCTAACTCACATTTTGACTTCAACTAGTCAATATATTTCATTGAGCCTATTTCGTTAAGTTTGGCCCATCTATGCATTTGGCCATCATCAAGCCATTTCCAACCAATTTATCTAGTAACTCACTTGGTTACTTGTTTAGGACTTGATATGAAATACTATACCCTTATTCTCTCTTTCATTTATGCATTTTACCCAAATGCCTAAAATACACATTTTACGCTTTTTGGATAAGTCTCACAATTCATTCCATAACACCATCTTAAAATCATACCCACAACATCATTATCACCTAAAGACATCCCATTCATCATTAATTCTAATACATTTCACTTTCTCACACTAACTTATTTCTAGGTTATAATTGTTCCGTTGCATTCTAGGCAATTTCTACCATTAATATACATACCAATCCACTCCAAAATCAACATCTAGATAAATGTACTTGGGTTGATGCTTTAGAAACTCACCTCTTTAGATTTCCTTCTTGCTCCAAATGAAAATACTCCTAGCTCCTTCAATACAACAAATGGGATAATGACTCGAAGCTATGTTGTTCTTCTCTTTGATGTGAACAACTTTGTATCTAATAGCTTTCCCTCAAATCTTTATAAAAATGGGCGGATTTAGGAGTGAGAAAGCAAGGTTTTTTGTTTCAAAATGGCAGAGTGAGGTTGTTTTCCTGAAATTTACAGATCCAACTGCTCCTATTTATAGAATTAGCTTGATGAGATCGATCTGCATAGGGTGGAGATCGATCTGGTCCTCTTAAAATCCCTTATTTTCACGACATTTGAAGGCATGAGATCGATCTATCGAAGGCTTGAGATCGATCTGCTTCAGGTAGGGAGTTAAGGAGATCGATCTAGCTAAGAGAGGAGATCGATCTGCTCCAACTCAAGAGCAAAGGAAATCGATCGGCTTGCATTAAGGATCGATCTCTTCATTACTAAATGTTTATCAGATCGATCTAGCCCCATTGGAGATCTTTCTGCCCTATTCCATTGCTCAAATAAGAACATTTTTTTGCTCTTCCAGATCGATCTCTCATCCTATGAGATCAATCTGGCATTCATATTTTCCAGATTTTCTACAGTTTTCTACCGAAACTCACACAAAACATCCTTCATTTTGCTGCCATAGTCATTTTCTTATCCCACCACCTTTAAGACTTGAAAATGACATTCATTCATACTTTATACACATTGAAACTTGTGTGCTATCATTACATAACCAAAAGTATACAATACATGACTAAATGGAAGTGCAAAGATTTATGCAATCTCATACAACTTCATTCCATTTTACCACACTACTCAAAACTCGATATATTCACATTCCACTCATGGAAATATCCTTTTTACACTCGCTATATACTTTAAAATTTACATGTATTTATTTCACATTTACTCGATCCAAAATCATTCATTTTACAATTCCATTCACATATATGCAAATTTATACATATATGGGGCCTCACATTCTCCCCCACTTAGAAAATTTGGTCCTCCATATTGGAACCAATCATTCTGTGAATAACTCAGGATACCTCTCCCACATTAAACACTCCAATTCCCATGTGGCCTCTTCCACCATGCGATGTTGCCAAAGAAATTTTACCAAGGGAATTATCTTTGTCCTCAACACTCTCTCTTTTCTATCCAATATCCAAACCGACTTCTCAACATACATCATAATTTTCGTAACATGGATACATGGAAGACGTTATGTACGCTCGCTAGCTCAGGTGGTTATGCTAGCCTGTATGCCTTATCTCCTACTTTATTAAGTATCTCAAATAGCCCTATATATCGAGGGCTCAACTTCCCCTTCTTCCCGAATCTCATAATCCCCTTCGAGTGAAAAACCTTTAAAAACACTGATTCACCCACATTAAACACTAGTGGTCTCCGTCTCCTATCAGTATAACACTTTTGTCTGCTCTGAGCTGTCCGTAACCTCTCACAAATCGACTAGACATCCTCAGAGGCTTGTCTAACCAAGTCAGGAGCAAAAATCTATCTGTCACCAACCTTTTTCCATCTAATAGGGGAACGGCATATACGTCCATATAATGCCTCATATGGTACCATCTCGATACTCGCATGAACACTGTTATTATAGGCAAACTCTGGGAGTGGCAAATGGTCATCCCAAGAGCCTCCAAAATCCAATGCACACGCTCTCAACATATTCTCCAGGGTTTATATAGTCCTCTCTGATTGACCATCTGTCTGAGGATGAAAAGTAGTGCTAAAACTCAACTGGGTCCCCATCGCTTCCAGAAAATGTTCCCAGAAGGTGAAAGTGAAGCGGGCATCCCTATCAGAAACAATGCTCACTGGAACTCTATGTAGCCTCACTATCTCACACACATACAAGTTTGCTAACTGGCTCAGAGTATCGGTAGCTCTCATAGCTAGAAAATGGACTGACTTCGTCAACTGATCCACAATCACCCATATGGCATCATAACCTCTGTAGGTCCTCTGTAATCCCATCACAAAATCCATGATGACATGTTCCCACTTCCATGTCGGTAATGGTAGAGGCTACAATAATCCTACAGGCTTCTGATGCTCTACCTTTACCTACTGACAAACGAGACACTTAGCGACATATTCAGCAATGTCTTTCTTCATCCCAAACCACCAATAAACTTTTTTAAGGTTTTGATACATCTTAGTATCCCCTAGATGTATCGTATACCTCGATGAGTGAGCCTCTGTCAAGATCAACTTCCTGATCTCTGGATCATCGGGAACACATATCCTGCTTATGAACCTCAATAATCTATCTGAACTCAATTCAAAATCAGCCTCTATGCCCCTCTGTATCTGCCCGACAATATCGCTGCACTGTTGATCAATTCGCTGAGCCTGTCGAATTCGATCTACCAAATTTTGTTCCAACTATAGGCTAGCTATCATAAAGCCACTATCAACGTCAAGAGGGGTCATATCCAAACTGAGGTTCGTGAACAGTTCCAACAACTCGTATTTCCTAATCATCATAAGTGACACCAACCTGATATGCTTCCTACTCAGTACATCAGTAACTACGTTTGCTTTACTTGGGTGGTACAGGATCTCACAATCATAATCTTTTAAAAGTTCAAGCCATCTCCTCTGCCTCATGTTTAACTCTTTCTGCGAGAACAGGTACTTAAGGCTCTTATGATCGGTGTAAACCTAAAATCTCTCACCATAGAGATAGTGGCGTCATATTTTCAATGCAAACACTACGACCGCCAACTCTAAATCGTGGGTCGGGTAGTTTCTCTCATGATCCTTCAACTGTCTTGATCCATAGGCTACTACCTTCCCATCCGATATCAATACATAGCCCAATCCTTGGTGTGAAGCATCCATATACATCGAGAAATCTCCTGAGCTGGTAGGAATGGTGAGAATCAGAGCTGTGGTTAATCTCCTTTTCAACTCCTGAAAACTTTCCTAACACTTATTGTTCCACACAAATTCAACATTCTTCCTCGTGAGACGTGTCAAAAGAGCAACTAATTTCGAGAATCCCTCCATAAACCTTCGATAATATCCAGCTAAACCTAGAAAACTTTTGATCTATGTTATGGTTTGGGGTCTCTGCCACTGTATCATTGCCACAATCTTTTATGGATCCACTGATATACCATCCTTCGATACTATATGACCCAGAAAAGAGATCTGTTCCAACCAAAAGTCGCACTTACTAAGTTAAGCATACAACTTCTTCTCTCGGAGGGTCTGTAGCACTATCCTTAGATGTTGTTCCTGTTCCTCTCTAGATCTTGAGTACACCAGTATATCATTAACAAACACGATAACAAATCGATCCAAATACTGGTGAAGCACCTCATTCATCAACGATATAAAAGCTACAGGAGAATTTGTCAACCCGAATGGCATAACCATAAACTCATAATGTCCAGACTAGGTGCAAAAAGTTATCTTGGGTACGTCTCCATTCCGTATCTTCAACTGATGTTAGCCAGATCTCAAATCTATCTTGGAGAAAACCTGCGATCCCTTAAGCTGATCCAACAAGTCATTGATGCTTTGGAAGGGGGTACTTATTCTTGATGGTGGCCTTATTCAACAACCGGTAATCTATACATAATCGAAGGCTTCCATCCTTTTTCCTTACAAACAGAACCGGTGCTCTCCAAGATGAGATGCTCGGCCTGATAAACCCCTTCTCCAGCAACTCTTGCAACTGTTTCCTTAATTCTTCTAAGTCAACTTAAGCTATTTTATACGGTGGCTTGGATATCGGCTCTGTACCAAGTGCCAAATCTATACCAAATTTCATCTTTCTATCTGGAGGTAACCCTGGTAATTCATCTGAAAAGACATCTGGAAATTTCTCGACCACTAGGATGTCTATCAACTCCAGACGTGCCTTATCCGTCTCAATCCCATAAGCAATGAACCTTTCACATTATACTTTCCACCGTTAGTAACACAAATCATCACATTAACATACATAATTGATAAATAGATTCATCTCTCGAATATCATATATTGAGATCATACTCTTTTATTTATAGTAAACATGTGCTTTCACTTTATTTCACAAAGTTTACAACAAGATTTTCTATCTCGGGAAACATCAATGTTTTAGCACTACAATCCATAACAACATGGTTCGCAGTCAGCCAATCCATTCCTAGAATTACATCAAAATCATTTATATTTAATAAAATTAAATCGGCTGCCATTTCTTCACCTCTTATCCTCATCTTACAATTTCTATATACATGCTCAGTCAATTGACTATCATTCATAGGGGTAGATATCATCAACATCTTATCTAGTAGTGTGGGTTTTACATACTTCAACAATTTATGTGCAAAGGATGGCGATATAAAGGAATGTGTGGCACCAGGATCAAACAATACAAATGCTTCTAAATCAAAGATTTGGATGGTACCTTTAACCACATCCAAAAACTGATCCGCAATATCCTGGTCCAGTCCATGCACTAGTTCTCTGCTCACACCCACTGCCCGCTTCCCTTTTTCTTTAGCTGTAGCCCTCCTCCTCGGAGTAGCTGTACCAACTGGAGCTCTCTCTGGCTCCTTGCCCTTCTGTAGAACTCTCTCTGTCATCTCTGGCAATCTCGAATTATGTGCCCTGGTTTCCTACATCTGAAGCATACTACAGGAGGTCCATAGCATGGTCGAGTACCATGGTACCTCCCACACTTGCTACACTATTCTGTAGTAGGTCGTGGCCCTCCAATCATAATTCCCTTAGCTGGAGCTATGGCTGGATACATGGGAGGATTAACTGTCCTCTCCAAGATCTCCTTAATCCTCGACCTCTTTTCAGAGAATCTCTTGCTTCCCTTATAATTGAAGCCTATGTTCAATACTGGTCTCTTCTTATCTCTATCCCTCACTTTACTAACTTTCTCAAACTCTGAGGCGATCCTATAAATGTCTTGCTCACACAGTTGCACCCTGTGCACTGCCTCCTCGTAGGTCGGTATATCCAAGGGAACCAATCTGGACCTGATGGTTGGTCTCAGTCCATCCACAAACTTCTGGATCTTCTCGACCTCATTACCCATCGTATTAGGATCATATTTGCCCAGGGAGATAAAGGATGTCTCATACTCATCCACAGTCCTACTCCCATGGGTCAGTCCCAAAAATGTCATCTTCATCTTTCGCTATGCAGTATCTGAAACATACTATCTCCGAAAAGCCTCCAAAAACACATCTCAGCTAATATTTGAATGGCGGGCTCTCAAAATAGGCCTGGTGGATTTCCACCAATGTTCCGTTGATCCCTTTAGCATGAATGTGGCAAACGCTACCATCTTGGTAGTAGTGTACTAAAAGACCCATATAACTTCTCAATCTCATTTATCCCATCCTCCGCAGCTACTGAGTCATTAACTCCACTGAAAGACGGTGGTCCAAACTTCTGGAACTGCCATAGCCTATCCAAATAACAACCGTAACCTCATCCTCTACTAACCTGTGGTATAGCAACAGGTGTAGGCATATCCTCTGCGAGTGGGGGTGTAGGTGTATCTATCGTCTGAGGTCTCTGGGCTGGTTGTGCCCGTGCCTCAACAGCTACCGCCTGCTCGGCATCACCTTGTGTAGCAGGACACTGTCTGCCCCCAACTCTAGGTAACGACAGAGTGACCAATTCCAAGATCATCTCTATACTTAACTCAATCCTTACAAAGTGTGCCTCAATACTTTCGGGTCTCTCCTCTAAACCCTGTGGAGCATGTTCAACCTCAGCCTCCACCTCAACTTCTTCTTGAGTCTTGTGTGGTTCTGGCTGAACACTACCCCCAGGCCTACCTCTACGGCCTCTAGCGTGCGCTCTCGTCCCTCTACTGCGACTGGTGTTAGGCATAATGCTCAATTCCCTATATTCACATGAATTTCTTAGTCAACCCATCAACACACACAATTGTATCTAAACAAGAACAGTAACATGGGGATGTAATTTTCCAACCTATTAAATATTTTAGACACCGACACACGTCAGATCAACTTAGCATTGATACCAACTTCTGTCACGACCCTCAACTTACCAAAAATTGTGACAAATTTTTTTTCGCTTTTCATACTTTATTTATTTTTTGTCCTTACCTTCCCTCAGTCGTGATCAGCTACACTCTCAACAGTTGGGTTGTGTGTCAATGTCTACCTCATCCAACCATAACAATTTAATTTGCATTATAATTTAGAAGTAAACACTTTTATAAATAATCAAAGTTGTTGTTTACATTGCTTTATATCCCCAATGATTACATTCAAAATGCTACTGTGATATAGAAAGTTTAGATACAAAATTACATCAGTGTGTATACCTTACGCGATAGAATGCAGCGGATACTAAAAGAGAAAGCCTCCAGTCACTCTCAATCTATACTCAATGCTCTGTAGAGAGGGGAAAATAAAGGGAGTAAGCAAACAACACGCTCAGTAAGGCAATCATACGAATAGCATATTGCTCTATCTACATGATCGTGATGCCATGCTCAAAACCATGCATTTTCTCATCACACTTCAAAAAGGCATTAGTTCATGCTTGTGTTAATGGCATGTAAAGCAATTCATGCTATTAAAATTCAGTGCACAATTTAAATTCAAGGCATGGAAAACCATCATGCATATCTCATAAACAAGACATGGAAAAATCATCATGCGTAAGTTCACTTTAAAGCCATTATCAAACTTTCTTAAGCAAATCATGCTATTTCATCTCAATAAAATCAACACTTGTCAAGACTCAGCCCCTCCCTCGGACTGTCCAGACTCACCATACATCTCAATCATGGATTTATTCATAAATAAAAGACATGTGAGATAGGCAACATAACAGGGAAATCTCCTCTAGGACCATGGCCATATCCTGCGATCCTAGGCTACACTGATTAGGTGTGCAGGGTATCACCTCTATTTTCTTTTGCACAGGAGGTGGGTCACATCTAACCCGCCATTCCATAGCAGATCTAAACATCGTCCGAAGATGACATATCACAATCTCAACAGGGTACAACGTACTCCATGCAACGTGCACAGTACAGCGTATTCCGTGAACCCATATCAACACATCATATCACGCCACATCTCAAACTTACACGTACGAGCCTATTTAATCGGTACGATACCCAGTCTACCCGAAGCTCCTAGCACGGCTATCAACATGTCAAAAACCACGTGCAAGAAATCTCAAGCACGGTAACAAGTAGGATGGACATCTAATGCGAGCTATGCTCTAGCACCATGTCAAAACCAGTATAAAAACTAAGCGAGATAAGCTCCAGCACAACATCATAGAAATCCATGTGAAAATTAGTGCAAGCTAAGCTCCAGCACTCATGCGTATAGAACACATCAATTCTCGTGCGAGTCATACTCTAGCACGCTTTCATTCTCACGAAATCCATGTAGGTGGCTCAATCCTTTGCAAAACATGGTTATAAACCAAATCAAATCATTTCTTTTGTAAATCATTTCAAATGTCAGCCAACCTACCCATCTCTTGCTAAAAGCAACAAAAAAGGATTTTCAAAGCATCATGCTTTTGTTTTCATGAACATTTTATCAAAAGCCTACTCTTGCCCTTCAAACTCACATTTAATTTCCTATTAGTACATGCATTCTAGAAAACATAATGCGCCCAAAATGCGCACAGATATTTCTAAGAGTCCACACAATTCTCTTACCTCGATTTACTCTCGGTGCGACCCCCTTCCTCTTAGCTTCTTGCGCTTTGCTCAACTTGCTCCGAGTGTATCCTCGGGAGCTGTAAATCATTCACCAATCACTTGAGTTAATGTTGCTAACTCACATTTTGACTTCAACTAGTCAATATATTTCATTGAGCCTATTTCGTTAAGTTTGGCCCATCTTTGCATTTGGCCATCATCAAGCCATTTCCAACCAATTTATCTAGTAACTCACTTAGTTACTTGTTTAGGACTTGATATGAAATACTCTACCCTTATTCTCTCATTCATTTATGCATTTTACCCAAATGCCTTAAATACACATTTTACCCTTTTTGGATAAGTTTCACAATTCATTCCATAACACCATCTTAAAATCATACCCACAACACCATTATCACCTTAAGACATTCCATTCATCATTAATTCCAATACATTTCACTTTCTCACACTAACTTATTTCTAGGTTATAATTATTCCTTTGCATTCTAGTTAATTTCTACCATTAATATACATATCAATCCACTCCAAAATCAACATCTAGATAAATGTACTTGGGTTAATGCTTTAGAAAGTCACCTCTTTGGATTTCCTTCTTGCTCCAAATGAAAATACTCCTAGCTCCTTCAATACAATAAATGGGATAATGACTCGTAGCTATGTTGTTCTTCTCTTTGATGTGAACAACTTTTTATCTAATAGCTTTCCCTCAAATCTTTATGAAAATAGGCGGATTTAGGAGTGAGAAAGCTAGGTTTTTGGATTGAAAATGGTAGAGTGAGGTTGTTTTCCTAAAATTTGCAGATCCAACTACTCCTATTTATAGAATTAGCTTGATGAGATTGGAGATCGATCTGGTCCTCTTAAAATCCTTCATTTTTACGACATTTGAAGGCATGAGATCGATTTGTCGAAGGCTTGAGATCTATCTGCTTCAAGCAGAGAGTTAAGGAGATCGATCTGGCTAAGGGAGGAGATCGATCTGCTCCAACCCGAGAGCTAAGGAAATCGATCTGCCTACATTAAAGATCGATCTCTTCATTACAGAATGTTTATCAGATCGATCTAGCCCCATTGGAGATCGATCTGCCCTATTCCATTGCTCGAATAAGAGCATTTATTGCTCTTCCAGATTGATCTCTCATCCTATGAGATCGATCTGCCATTCATATTTTTCAGACTTTCTGTAGTTTTTTGCAGAAACTCACACAAAACATCCTTAATTTTGCTGCCATAGTCATTTTCTCATTCCACCACCTTTAAGACTTGAAAATGACATTCATTCTTACTTTATACACATTGAAACTTGTGTGCAATCATTGTATAACCAAAGGTATACAATACATGACTAAATTGAAGTACAAAGATTTATGCAATCTCATGCAACTTCATTCCATTTTACCACACTACTCAAAACTCGATATATTCACATTCCACTCATGGAAATATCCTTCTTACACTCGCTATACACTTTAAAATTTGTGTGTATTCATTTCACATTTACTCGATCCAAAATCATTCATTTTACAATTTCATTCACATATATACAAAGTTATACATAAATGGGGCCTCGCATATATATTTCAGACATGCACGGTATTTGGGATGTATTGCTATACTTGCTAACCTACACCGACCCGGTATAGCTACAAACCGCTCTGATACCAAAACGATTGTTACGACCCGTGACCTCTACTTCTATCCCTAAGCGCCTAAATTAATGCAGAAACATTTTAAAATGAATTAACCTTGGCTAGTGTTTATCATTATAACTTTTGGATATTTTCTTGTAGTTTCGTATTCGATATAGGTTTAAATCTTTTAGATTAATATGTGAAGCATTTTATTAAAGTCCTAAAAATTCTAGAAAATTTGATAGCATAACGGCTGCAATTTGACTCAGCCCAACCTGCAAACTAGACAATATAGCAACCCAAAACCACAATCCATAACCACATGATTAGTTCTCGCAACCAAATATATATTAGCAATCCTAGTTATCCACAACTAATAATCATTTAATCACAATTCATCAGTAGCTAACATGCTAGACTATAATATCAAGTATTCCTAAACTAAGCAGCCTAATTCACAGCAGCTACTTATCCACAATAAATATTGACATTGCCATATCATATCCATTTGGCAAACTCAAGTCTAACCCAGTTCCATATCGACCAACTTAACTAAGAGGTTTATCATGATACTGAAAAGATCAGCTAGTGATAATCCTGCTCCTAAAGGAATAGCTAATACATCCCAAAACAATTATTTACATAAATTCGAGCATACATATAAGTCTGAAAAAAAAAAAACCTTTACACTCGTTACGTATACCTTAGCACAAAAGTCGCGCGCTTAGCACGAGAAATCAACAAACTCTGAGCAGATCACCCACAAGCTAATTTGAAATGTTTTAAAATAAAGGATGAGCTACCACATGCTCAGTAAGGAAATCATATAACCGAAGCTAATAACACACCAAGTAAGCGATTGTATAAATATTTTCTGCGTTTAGTAAATCATGCACTTTGTAAAATAATGTACAAGCTTGATTTTGGTCTTTAAACGTGAAAATACGTTAAACACAGATAAGTTAAATCAGCATACTTCTTAAAACAGAAGATTTCACAAAGCTTACTAAAAATCCATAGTTTATAAATCATCGGTACAAAATCAAAGCTTGAAAAACCTGTAAATTTTGGTAACATTACATCTTTACCGAAAATAAGTATGGTCTAGCAAATGCATACATGGGCTCAAAATAAATATTCAATACAAATAGGAGATATGTGGCATAACCCTTAAGTTTGTCATTGAACCAGTTACACAATGTAAACACACCTATGGCCATAGTGACTAACACCCTATCCTCGACTGATCAGGTCTGAACTAGGGTACTGAAGAAGGGATCAGCATCTACAGTGTAGCTGGCACCGTAAGGAAATCACACAGAACCTCCTACCGGTGCTACTTAGAAAATCTCAATGCCACAAAGGCATCTCCGTGAAGCACTTGGCACCATAGGGCAATCACACAGAACCTTCTACCGGTGCTAGAAATTGCTCTCACGTCCCATAAACTCGATGCCACCTAGGCATCCCTATGAAGCACTTGGCACCATAAGGCAATCACACAGAACCTCGTACCGGTGCTAGAGATGGCTCTCACAGGACATGACTGCCACACAAGCATTTTTGGGGATTGCCAGCATTCTCAAAAAAAACCAAATCACCAGGACGGGTGTACAATATAAATACGAAATCATTTCAATTCAAAACCAAGGTTCGGGAAAGTAAACCTTTGTGTTTAAAACGTGCAACATCATTTCAAACAGACAACCATCATTTAGTTTAAAACATTGCACTTTTCTGAATCACATTCAAAACAGCCCATGCAAACCAGTAACGAAAATCATGCAGTAATGAGGGAAATGATAAAATCAAAAGATACGGTGCTTGCAAGAAAGTTTGGGTTTTGCCGTTTTCAAAATCTATTAGTATAAAATGAAATATTCACCCACGTAATAGCGCTTTGACTAAAGCTAGCAATTTCAAAAAAAGAAATATATGTAGCAGGATTGAAAATCAAGTAAAGTACATATTTATATTAATTAAATCCTAAAAATTCTCACTAACTAAATAGTCTATGGTTTTCTAGTCAAATTTTAACTAAACCTAGGCATTCAAGTAAAGTACATAATTATATTAAATAAATCCAAAAAAAATCCTAACTAAACTAACAGCCTATGGATTCCTAGTAACGTTTTAGTTTAACCTGAGGTATCCTACTAGCTACGAGCTATACAAATCTCTTACCGCAACTGATGCGCAACAACTACCCTTATCGCCTTAGGCACACATATATGTGCCTAAACTTCCTTAGCACTCGTTGAGGTAGTTGCTGCATTTCCACATGTAAAATATTCGGTGACCAGTCTCCATACCTATTTCAGTTCATAATTTTCTTAAAACAGTTACAAACTTCCAAGTGCTTCTTTTAAATTTAAATCATGCATTTCTCCATTGCTTAATCTATTTAGACTTTAATCCTATATCTACCCCTAGTAACTCGAATCTTCTGCCTAAGTTTCCATCTCATTTTACATCCATTTGTAATTGTAAACTCATTTCCAGATTGATATAACTATTAGTTTATCTTACTAAACAAAATTGAATTAAAGAAAAGTACCTTATTCTTTCTTCAGGCAGCCGAATATCAAATTTACACTCTTCCGAATATATTAAATTTTGTATACATTCTGATCTTATAAGGACTCATAGACATATTAATTATTTCTAGAAAATAATCTACACTATCCATTTAAGTTCAACTAAATTTCAAAATCTAAATATTCCTCCATAAAACTACATGCACCAAATTTATTTACTGATTATATTATAATTTTATAGTTTTAAATCATGTAATCATAAAACTACAATAATCACATTGAAATTTACTGATTTAAACCTTAAATCTCAGCTAAACAACTTATCCCCAATTATCTCTAAGTGACCGTAATTAATCTTTATGTCCATTTCATATTTTCTTTCAACAATAAATTAAATCTAGCTTGGCAAACAGTAAATTCATCCAAAATATGTTCATAAATTTTATCCAAAATCTAGGTGTTTAATCTAATTATCAAAATCCCCAAATTTTGTCAAATTACAAATCCCTAATTTTCCTAAATTATTCAAAACACAATTTAAATTAATTTCTACAACAATTATCATTTATTACACAATTTACACAAGAATTTAGCTAGTTAAAATTTTGGTTTTTACCTAAGAGTCTACAGGTACAAAAATGAAGAAGTAGAAAAAATTGGTTTTACTGGTTTGGCTACTATTGATGTCGGAGGGGAGAAATGAAGGTCTGATGGGGAAGGATAGGGCAAGGGAGGTGTCGGGGCTCAGGTTTAGAGGGAACTCGACGTTGGGTCTTCTCCGGTGGTCGCAGTTCGCAAAACAGAGGAGGAGCAGGGGGCTTTCTCGAGTTGCTCGGGAGAATAGAGGGGTGAATGGGAGGACTGCGGGTTCGATTTCCAATGGGGTCGGGTCGCACGACAGTCGGATAGGGGAAGAAAAATGGTAAAAAATTGAGGGGGGAAAGGGAGAGTCGTGCGAGGGAAATCTGATTAAAGGGGGGATTTCTATTCGTGGGGGAGAGGGGTGCTCGGGTCGTCGGTGGTAGCAGAGGATGGTCGGTAAGGAAGAGAAACGGAGAGAGGGGGTTTGGTAGGGCAGAAGAAAAGAAATAAGGGGGAGGGTCTATGGGGGTGTCGTGCGATAGGGAGAATCCTTGTCGGGCGACCCAATATTTTTTTTCTTTTCTATTTTTTTTACTTTTATTATTATTTTAAATAATTATATCCCATCACATGCATAGTATTTTACTATTAAATTATAAAATTTCCATATACTTTATTTCTTGTATAAATTTTATCACCAAATTACAAAAATTTCCTCTTTAATTTATGTTTTATCTTTTTAATTATATTTTGTCTTATAATCACTATGATTAAATTATTTTAGCTTTTTGGTTTACCTATTTTATTTAAATTCCAATACTATATCTAATAACTTTCCTAAACTTAATTTAATTCCATAAATGTATTTATTAACTAGTATTTAACTAAAAATTCTAGATATACAAGTTGGTGGTCTTACAGCTTGTGTCGGTTTCCATGTTTAGGCTTATAAAGTAAAAGCAAAGACTTATAACCTACAATCAAGAAAACTTGAGAAGAAAACTATCAGAGATAATTTTGTTTGTTATTATGTCGGTGATAATTCTATGAAAATAGAGTTATTTATATCTAATTTCTTAATTAACTATTTTAATCCCCATAATATTTTATTAATTATCCCCTCATTTTAATTAAAATTCTCATGTTTGCAGATAAATTAAATCCGGATGAATTTTAATCATTTCAGTAGAAAATGGACTGAAAATGGGCTAAAAAGGACACCTTGGCCACCACACGCCACTTTGCACATCCAAGTGGACAAGAAGACAAATGACATGGAAATATCGTCTTTGAAGCCAATGGTGAGAAGACAAGTGGCAAAACAATGCCAACTTATCTAGGATTAGAATTTCTCTTTGTACCCCCATTTTAATGTGTATAAATAGAACAATATGAGACTTTTTTAAGGGGAGGAATGAGGCTGGTGATAGTGACCAAGCATCTTCTCTTTGTTCTGTTGCTTAGGGTTCAGGTTGCTACTGCATTGTTGGGTTCTTTCGTGCTTTACATCCTTTGTTTTCCACATTTATTTTCTACTTTTCTATGTTAGTTTATGCACAGTTTTGGGATTGTCTGCTCTATTTTTAGTTTTAACTACTGTTCTGCTTTTTTGGGTTCTTCAAGCTTCGATATCTATGTTGTTCTACTTCTTGCTGTTGTGTTGGGCTATACGACGGTGCTAGGCTACGTGTTGACTACATGTGAACAAAGGGGGCCGAGTGACGAAACCTTGTCTTCAGCCTTTCTTCATCATTTTGAAGTTTCCCTGTTTTCTTTTTAGCACATTTCATTGTTTCTTGGATACTGTTTTAAGTTTCAAATTTATTTTCAGCACATTATTTTATGTTTTAAATTAATTTAGAGATAGACAAAAGATTAAGCATAGGAGAATTTTAAATTCAATTTTGTATAACAATTTAGTTTATTAAATTTCTAATTTAATTTCAGTTCTTTTGCTCAAGCTTTAAATTTTTGGCTTCTTTCTTTTCTGTTTTTCTTTTTCAGCATTTCTATGTTGTTCTTTTATGTATCTTTCTTAGTCTTTTAGTCACGGATCAGTAAGCAAAATGGAGGAGAGGGCTGGTAATAGTAGCTCCTTCTTCACTGCTGTGAGACCCCATATATGTATAACTTAGTGTATGTGTAAATAGTGATGCATTTGTAATGTGAAGTATAAATGATGTAAAGCCTATAAATTTAATATACACACTTGTAATAAGAGATTGTGATGTACATACGAGTTTCATTAAGTATGAATATGAAGAAATGGACTTTTACATGTGATGAATATGAGTGAAATGGAATATGAGTGGTGTGGTAAATGGAATGAAGATTTGCATGAATTATGCACTTCCATTTAGTTTATATTATATGCCTTTGGTTATACAAAGATTTCACACAAGTTTTAATGTGTATAAAGTATGAATAGATGTCATTTTCAAGTCGTAAAGGTGGTCAGATGGAAAAATGACTATGACAGTAAATTGAGGGTTGTTTGGTATGAGTTGCTGCAGAAAAACTACAAAAAATCTGGAAAATATGAAGGTCAGATTGATCTCATAAGATGAGAGATCGATCTGAAGAGCAAAAAATGCTCTTATTCGAGCAATGGAATAGGGCAGATCGATCTCCAATGGAGCCAGATCGATCTCTTAAACATTCTGTAAAATAAGGATCGATTCTTAAGGCAAACAAATCGATTTCCTTAGCTCTCGAGTTAGAGCAGATCGATCTCCCCTAAGACCAGATTGATCTTCTTAAGCTACTGTAAGACAGATCGATCTCAAGGTTTCGACAGATCGATCTCATGCCTTCAAATGTCATGAAAGAAAGGGATTTTAAGGGAAACAGATCGATCTCATGCTCGATAGATCGATCTCATCAAGCTAAATATATAAATAGGAGCAGTTGGATCCGCAAATTTTGGGATAAAACCTTTTCCTTCCATTTTCAATCCAAAAACCTAGTTTTCACTCACTAAATCCACCCATTTTCAAGAAGATTTGAGGGAATACTATTAGACGCAAAGTTGTTCACATCAAGGAGAAGAACAACATAGCTTAGAGGCATTCCCCCATTTGTTGGATTGCAAGAGCTAGGAGCATTGTCATTTGGAGTGAGAAGGAAATCCAAAGAGGTGAGTTTCTAGAACACCAATCTAAGTATATTGTCTACTTATTGACTTTGGAGTTGTTAGGTGTGAATATTAATGGTAGTAATTATCGAGAATGTAATGGAATGATTTTAACCTAGAAATAGGTTAGTGTGAGAAAGTGAAATGTAGTGGAATAAAGGATGAATGGGATATGTTTAAGTGATAGTGAAGTTGTGGGTATGGATTTAAGATGGTGTTATGGAATGAATGGTGAGACTTACCCAAAAATGGGGTAAAATGAATATTTAAGGCATTGGGTAAAATGCATAGTTGAATAAGGGTTAGCAACACTAACTTAAGCCTTTGATTGAATGAATTGCAGCTCCCGAGGATACACCGGAGCAAGTTGAGCGAAAAGCGCGAAAAGCGTAAAGGAAGAGAGTCGCACCTGAGTAAATCGAGGTAAGGAAATTGTGTGGACTCCTAGAGATATCTATACGCAATTTGGGCGCTTAAATGTTTTGCTAGAATGCATGTGTTACTAGGAAATGGTATTGGGTGATTAAAGGGCAAAGAATTGGGTTTTGAGAAAGGTGCATGAAAAAAAAAAGCATGATGCTCTGAAAACTTTGTTTTGTTTCTTTTTAGTAAGTGAATAGTAGATTAACTAATATTTGAAATGATTTGCAAATGAAATGATTTGATTTGGTTGATAACCATGTTTTGCAAAGAATTGATCCACCCATATGGATTTTGCTAGAATGAAAGCATGCTAGAGTATAACTTGCACGAGATTTGATCTGTTTTCATACACATGAGTGCTGGAGCCTAGCTCGTACTAGTTTTCACATGGATTTTTATGATGTTGTGCTTGAGTTGAGCTTGCACAGACTTTATACTGGTTTTGGCATGGTGCTGGAGCATAGCTCGCATTAGATGCCCACCATACTTGTTGTCGTGCTAGGAGCTTCGGGTAGACTGGGTGTCGCACTGATTAAATAGGCTCGCACATGCATTTTTGAAAATTGACATGTTGATAGTCGTGCTAGGAGCTTCATGTAGACAAGAAGTCGTACCGATTAAATTGGCTTGTATGTGCATATTTGAGATGTGCCATGATATGATGTGTTGATATGGGTCCACGGAGTACACTTTACCATGCAGGTAGCATGGAGTACGTTGTACCATGTTGAGATTGTGATATGTCATCTTCGGACGAGATCTGCTATGGACCGACGGGTTGGACGTGACCCATCTCCAATGTGGAAGCAGATAGTGGTGATACCCCGCACACCTGATCAATGTAGCCTGGAATCACAGGATATGGCCATAGTCCTAGAGGAGATTTCCCTTATTATATTGCCTATCTCACATGTCTACTATTTTATAAATGAAATCCATGTTTTGAAAAGATTTGTGGGTCATGACAGCCCGATAGAGGGGCTGAATCCTTACAAGTGTTGATGTTGATTTTATTGAGATGAGAAAGTATGTTAATGGTTTTAAAGTTTTTTGATGCATCATGTTTAATGCCATGCTTTACTTATGAAAGATGCATGATGATTAATGTCATGCTTTAAATTTGATTTGTGCACTGATTTGAATAGCATAACTTGCTTTACATGCCATTAACACAAGCATGAACTCATGTTTTGATATGAAATGATTAAATGAATGGATTTGAGCATGGCATCACGATTACGTAGATAGTACAGTATCTACATGTTTGCATGATTGCCTTATTGAGCGTGTGGTTTGGTCACCCCCTTATTTTCCCCTTCTCTACAGAGATTTGAGTTTAGACAAGAGCGACTGGAGGCTTTCCCTTTTGGTTTTCGCTGCATCCCATCGCTTAAGGTATACACACTGATGTAATTTTGTATATAAACTTTCGATAGCACAGTAGCATTTTGTATGTAACTATTGGGGATGTAAAGCAATATAAACACATGTAAACAATACTCTGATTTATTTATACAAGTGTTTACTTATAAACTATATTACAAATTAAATTATTGTGGTTGGATGAGGTAGAGATTGACACACAACCCAATGGTTTGAGAGTGTAGCTGATCACGATCGAGGTAAGGTAAGGACGAATAATAAATAATGTATGAAAAGCGAAAAAAAAAATCGCGCTGATTTTTGGTAAGTTGAGGGTCGTGACAACTGCTGTGTTCCTTACTCGATTCTTTTGTTATCAAGCTTTCTATTTCCTTGGATTTTCTTTGTTTCGGTTTAGTTTTAGTTTATAGTTCCAGTGAAACTCAAAGTTTCTTTCTTATTATATTTAATAAAATTATAGTTTTTCATTGATTTCTTTCATTACTCTGTTTTTCAATTACTTAACTGTTTTTATGTTTTTGTTAATTATTTTTTAGTTTCTCTTAGGTTATGGATTAAACTTCCTATTCCTATTTGGTATTGCTTTTTTCTGCCTCATTGCTCTCATCGGTCTGCATCATAGTTTCATTTTTCTGTTTAGCACTGTGTTATTTTGGGTTTCGTTCTGTTCACTTGCATTACAATGGACATTTGTTACGGTTGCCTGTTGATTGTGTTGGCAAAGAATGAAGCAGGTGCTGCTGAAGAAGAAGACGCATGGCAGGATGTGAAGTAGGAGCGGGTTGGTGCAGGTCCGTTCTGAAGCAGTTGCAGGACGCATGTATAGGAAGTGGTGCGTGAAGAAGCAGTACAGTGCAGGAAAGTGGTGCACGGCAGAGAAGTGCATGGCTGAGTTTTCAATTTTGTTTTATTTTTATTTTAATCCTACAATTTGCTTTATCATGTTTTAGTTTTAATTATTAGATGTTAGTTTTTCTTTTATTACTAGTTGTTAGTTTAGGTAATAGTATTAGTGGTTAAATTAATATTCTTGAGTTAATTTGCGTGTTAGCTTAATTTTCTTTGCTCTTTAGTTTAAGACTTAATTTTAATTATAATAATATATTAATTTTTGAATGCAATAGGATTTAAGATTTAATTTTAAATGTAGTGCTTATGTATTGCATTTTAAGTTAGTTTAGGTGTAGAATCATTTTATGCATCTTTAGGATAGTCTTCATTTTAAATTTTAAATAAACCCAAAAATATTTTATTTTCCATGCATCATTTAGAATAGATTTTATTATTTATTTAGGCATTTTGTTAATTTAGTATTATCTAGAATTATATATAATTTAGGCTCACCAATTTAGGCATTTAGGTTTAAAGTTATACTTAGGGGTTTTTAGAATTTTTAATAGAATTTTATTCCATTAGGCCTTAGGTTAGATTATTTTGCATTTTTATCAACTTGATTAATCACATGTAATTTTTATTTTCATATCAGGATTTTCTAGTTTTAATCGATTTATTTTTTACTATTTTCTTATATTTGCATCTTTAGTCAATTTGCACTAATTAATTCGAGTTTTAGTATTTTCTTTCTTTTACAGATTCTCACTTTTATTTTGCTTGGAGCTGTGTGAGTAATTTATCCTCTATTTTTCTTTATTTTAGTGTTTTTATTATTTTCCTTGCTTTTCAGTATTTACAAATTAAACCTTGTAGATCACTTTTTTAATATTTATAATTTGCTAGTATATACTTAAGGTAAAATTAATTGGTACTTAGTTAGGCTGACTGTGTTCCTTTGTGGGACGATAATCTGGGACTCAGTTCCTTTTATTACATTTGTGACCCGTGCACTTGCGGTATACACATCAAGTAGGACGCAACCAGTCGGCCAAAGAGATTTTAGATTTTGCTTTTGTAGTCATGTGATGTTAGAATCATTGAGTTTGACTGCGCAATCAATTTAGAAGATGACTTAGAGAGTGGTAATTATGAACTCCACAAAGTCATAAAAAAAATACATATTATTGTGTCAGTCCTATAATTGTGTTATCTTTTATGAAAAAGATAACACAACCAAAAGAATCAATGGTTGATTCCAATGTTGTATTTATGATCTTGCACCTGAACTTACAAAGTAACATGAATATAAGATTCTTGTGTTTTCTGATTTTGATGCTATCAAGAGGCTTTATTGATCCAAACTCTTTAAGTTGAATATTTGCCATGCATGATAAGTTGGCATCTATGTTGTATAAGATGCAGGTGATCTATTTGAGTTGTCACATCATTGTAGACTAAAAAAAACTATTGAGACCAGGTAGAAAGCTTAAAGTTAATTTTGGTAAAAGGCTTTAAATAAAAAGAATGAATTGGTTATATGGAAACCTTCTCTCCTTTTTCTATATAAGATTCTTTTAGAATCATGATGAAAATTGGTAGCTCATTCTAACTAGGAGCTACATCATATGGATATTAAAATGTCTAAAGGAAGCAACCTAAAAGTTTGTAATTCTAAAATGGAACATATAATTTGTGAACTCGGGAAGTTCATTTTCGAACATTAAAAGGCATCCAAACTATGATACCCAAAGTAACGAGATTACTACTTTAAGGAGAACTTATTTAATAAATGGATCCATTGCAAGGTCAATGATATCAAATGATAGCCAATGGCACTGGCATGATGTATGAGACAAATTTCATGTTGTTATGTCACTAAAGGATGAAGAATCTAAGTAAGGCATCATTATGTTTTAAGGATTGAGATTCTTCATGACAATTTTAGAAACATACTCTGTTAGTATGTCAGACCCAGATTTTTGTAGCTTATTACTTATGATTCCTATGTGTATGAACACTATGTTATTATAGTTGAATCATAAGAACAGTATTTACTAGACTTAAAGTGTTAGTGAAATGATTTAACACGCAAAAGCTACATAAAGAGCCTAATGTGAACTATAAGTGTCACAGGCTAAACTGAATAAATCTAAATCTTTCTGACTGAAAATAAGAACTTAAAATGAGAGAGCATAGAGAGCTCATGAAGGAAAGTCAGCTTGATTTAGTCCCGAACATAGAAAACGAGAGTAAAAGCTAAAAAGGGTAAAATGGACCTTTTTGGTGAAATAAGGTGTTTTGGGTAAAATTATCCACCGGGAGCGATTGGAATATAAAGACGAGAGTGTAAGACATAAGATATGACACTTTCAAAATTTTTAGAAAAAGTCAACATGATCAATGGTTAAGGAAAAAGTCAACTATAGTTAAGAAATTGGACTTTTACCATAGTTGACTAATCATGGTTAAAAATTAACCTAAGTATGGAGGAAAATTTGAGGAAAAATATTCTTGGCCAGAATACAAGATAATCATCCCCAGAAGTAAGAAAAATTTATTCGGAAGGATTCCGGAATAAAGTTAATGGTTAAAAACGCAATGGGCCTAAGGTGAAAATTTTAAAGCCCATTAAGGTATACTAAACGTATATCAAAATTCTTAGGTCCTTTAGACCGAATTGTTGGACCAATTGATTGGCCAAATTTTGAGACAATTAAAGGCCCGAGACATAGTAAAAATTTCAGCCCGAAAGCCCATTAAGAAAGCCCAAACCGAGAAGCCCAAATGGAAAAGCCCATGAGATAAATATCTAACCATAGTTAAAGTTAACTATGACTCATAAGGTTACTCATAAGGTGACTCATGGCTAAGGTTTGCAAAGTCAAGTATAATGGCTGAAAAGTAATGCTTAATGGCTAAGTAAGTGGCTTATAAATTCAGCCACACCATTGTCATCTTCATCACACCAAATCCGGCTAGAAGAAGAAACCATTGAAACATATTATCCAAGCTTTCTCTCACTAGAAATCACTAGGAATTAGGCATATTTGGAACTTGCATTCTTCATGGAAGTTGTTCCAAATTGAAAGGAGATTGACATATGTTGGAATTGGCTATCAAGGAGCCATAGAGTGCAAACCGAGAGCCTCCAAAGTTTCAGCCAAAAGGATGAACACCACATTGGTATATTTTCTAATTTCCAATTTCATATATGTTAATGTATGAATGATTTCAAGTATGTTGATATATGTTTTAAGCATTGAAACATATTAAATCACCATGAAGTGGGTTAGGCCGGGAGTGAGTAATGGGATATTGAATTATGTCAATATGATTTTCAGACATAAATGGATTAGTGTACATGTATTAATGTTAATGGTGTAATTAGAATTAATCAAATTGATTAATTAATACATGTAAAATGTTGGTAATCAAGGTGTTTGATAAAATGCCTAAATGAACTATATGATGATTGGTAATGTTGCCTACCAAGTGTTTGTGAAAATGCCTAAGTGAAATTGGCTAAATAATAGGCATGGATGGCATGACATGGTAAAACCGAGGCATGGATAGCTCTCGACCATGGCATGTGGCCGAGAGGCCCAATGGGTCAAACCCAAATATTTTAGGCCCAATAAGGTGTAATGGGCCTAGGACAAGCCCAATAAGAGTTGGTGGGTCCCACAAGCCCAATAGGCCCAATGAATATGAATAGTAAAATGAAAATGGGCTTAAGGTATAGTTAGGCCCATTAAGGATTTTTAAGGCCCATTAAGGGAAAATAGACTGTATTAATGTGTAATACAGTAGAAAAATTATAATTAACCTGAGGAATGGTCATTTACAGCTCCGGAGTTTACATTGAGAGCTGATCGGACTGCAAGGTTGAGCAGCACCGAGGAAGTGTGGTCACTTAACGTGATCCGAGGTAAGGGACTTTTGCGAGTAGTTAGAGATACCTGCACGTATTGTCGTCTGCTTTTACATTCACTTAAAAACTCTGAGGGTCAGAGAAAGTGACTAATAATTATTGCGACCCGATAGTGGCAAATTACGATTTTGCCCCTAGTTAGTCAAAAATCAACTTTTGTGAAAAGTTGCAAAAAGCATGGAAACTACTATTGTAATTGTTTGACTGCTGTTTAGCATGAAAATAAATAGATGGGCTAATTATTTTAAGGTTGATGTGAATTAAGCACACTTTATAGTCATGATTTTGATGTTTTGTAAACTATCCCTTTTTAAAGAGCCATCTATCATATTATGTGAGAATGAACCGTACTAGAGCACAGCTCGCACTGGATTTCATATGTTTTCCACATACAATAGTGCTGGATTTTAATACGCACTAGATTTCCATGACATGCATGATAGAGTACTGGAGTTCTTACTCGTACTCAGTTTTATATGATATATGTATGACAGAGTGCTGGAGCGATTAGCTCGTACTCGAGTTTTACATGAGATACATGACAGAGTGCTGGAGCGTTACTCGTACTCGATTCTTCATGGTTTATACATGACATAGTACTGGAGCTATTGCTCGTACTTGATTTGATTTGATATTGTGCATAGCATGGTACTGGAGCTATTGCTCGTACTTGATTTAATACATGAACTATGCATTGACCTAGTTGCTGGAGGTTTACTCGCACTAGAGTTGAGTTTGTGATGTGAACAGTGTTTGAGCGAAGTGTCGACTGCGGGTCGCACTCAAGACGCACACTGTATGTGATATATAATACATGTTAAAACCCATGCCCGAGTCCTTGTGTGACTGTGTGTCACATCTTGTGAGAGGATATCCGCATGAGGTTAATATAGACGTGGTATGATATTTCATGGTTACGAGGGCTAAGACCTATGGCAGGCACCCTGGCTGTGATGTAGGGTCCACGGGTGTACTTTGTACCGTGCCTGGGGGTGCGAGGAGTACGCTGTACCGTGTGTTACGCATAGCTGACGGCTGTAGTGGACTGACCATCCTCCCGTTGCAGCAGTGATGCCCCGCACACCGAGATCTGTGTTGCTTGGGATCACATTTCGGATAGATCATAGTCCAGGATACTATTTGCATTTCACCACAAAGTCTCACATGATATATCACATTGATTGACTGATTTAAATTACGGACAAACCTAAGGGATGGGTCGGACTCCGATTTTGTGATGTGAATTATTTTAATGCCATATTTATTGTGATTTAAATATACATAGCATGATTTACATAAAGGCATGATCTATATAAAGATGCATTGTTTTGCACTACATGCCTACATTTGAGAAAGAAAGCATGATTTTTGTACATGGGATTTAATCTGTACAAGTATATATATTATATTTTGAGACATGCTTTTGAAATGAGTTAAGGAAATAATGTTTTCAAGGCATAGCATTATTTTGAGTAGATAGTGTAGAATCTACTTGCTTGCCTGATTTCCTTACTGAGCGCGTTGTATGCTCACCCCCTTTCTTTACATCTCTCTACAGAGCGACAGCAATAGAGCGAGAGCTATCGAGGGATAGTATTCCTGAGTCCACAGCTAGTTCCTATCGATCGCCAGGTATACCTATTATGTACAGTTGTGTATCTAAACATAGAAACAGCACAGTGATGTATACAATATATATTATGGGGAATGTATTTGTATTAGATTTTATATGATCTTACATGTATAATAAAAGCAGTTACAGTCAGTAATAGTATAATGACATGTATGTATGATAATGGATATTGTGGTAAGCGAGGAGTCTGACATCGAATCACAGCCCAACCATTGAAGAGAGGAAAGGTAAGTTAAAAATAAAAAAATAAAAAATTTGTAGTGATTTTGGTTAAAGTCATGGATTGAGAACGGGTCCTGACAGAATGGTATCAGAGCAGAGGTTAGTCTGATGTGAGTCGGTGTTAGAAAATAGGAAAGTGTACATCCCCATGTACTGTGTTGTGTTTAGATATAACTGTGTATACCAGATAGGAGACGAACTAATTCATTATTATGAATGCAGGAACTTTGCCTATATGGCAAATACGCGTAGTGGTAGAGTTACGAGAGGTAGGGCTCGAGGCCGGGGAGATAGACCCGAGGGATGAGCTGCTGCCGAACCATTACCTACGCAAGAGACTCTAGGTGCTACTGAGGCACCCGAGTGTGTCGAGATGCGCTTCACGAGATTAGAGCATGGTCTCGAGACTATTATCGAGATACTGGCACAGACGATGCCAGGTAGGTAGAGACAGGAGGCAGGAGCTGTGCCAGGAGAGGCAGTTGCCCCTGATACACCTACGCAGACAACTGATGCACAGAGGACTGTAGATACTCCTACACCCCTACCGGTTTCGGGTGGTATTGGATTAGGGTATGGATGTGATCTGCATCGGTTGCGAGAATTTCAGAAGTTTAGACCTCCATCCTTTAGTGGGGTCAAGGACCCCTTAGCTGCTGAGGAGTGGTTAGCAGAGATGGAGAAGCTCTATGGATTCTTTAAGTGTACGACCTCGGAGATGGTTGCGTTTGCTGCGTTCCTACTGAAGGGAGCCGCAGAGCATTGGTGGAAGTCCACCCGACCTATATTGAGATCCCGACACACAGATATCAGTTGGGATATATTTTGGAAGGCCTTTAGGAGGCAGTTTGTTCCCGACACCGCACAGCGGAAACTTCAGGTAGAGTTTTGGGACTAAACCAGGGGAGTTTATCTGTGGACGAATATGAGACTCGATTCCTATCCCTAGGGAGATATGACCCAGATACCATGTACAGTGAGACCAGGAAGGTCCACAGGTTTATCGACGGGTTGAGGCTGGTGCTACGGTCCAAGTTGGTCCCATTAGACATAGTAACCTATGAGGAAGCAGTGCGCAGGGCACAACTGTGTGAGCAGGATTACAAGAGGAATGCTTCTGAGTTTGGGAAGTTTAGCTGTAGCTGAGATATACAGAAGAAGAGGTCGACTAGAGATTTTAGTTATCGAGAAGGGAGGAGACTCTTCGGTAAGAGATCACGGGTAGAGGAGGCATGAGAGAGATATGCTAGACCTCCTGCTTATCCGACTGTAGCCCCAGCGAAGGGCATTGTCATGGGAGGACAGAGACCTGCTGTTGATCAATGCAGAAGATGCGGTAAGCAACATGGAAGTAGACCGTGTCCGCTAACTCCTATTGTGTGTTTTCGATGTGGGAAACAAGGGCACATTGCTAGAGAGTGCCCAGAGACATTTGTTACTGCACCACTGAGGGGCAGGGAGTCGGATAGAACTCCAGCTGGTACGTCAGCTCAGAGAGGAAGAGCGACGGCAGAGGAGAAGGGGAAACAAGTGATGGGTCAAGGGCGAGTACATGCTTTGGACCCGGGGACAGCTGATGCTTCATCGGATGTGATTCAAGGTTTCATTGCGTACGTGGTAGATATGGATAAGGCACATCCGGAGTTGTCAGAGATTACTGTGGTCAGTGAGTACCCAGATGTTTTTTCGGATGAATTGCCAAGGTTACCACCTGACAGAGAGATGGAGTTCTGCATAGATCTAGTACCTGGTACGGAGCCTATTTCGAGACCACCATATCGCATGGCCTTAGTTGAGCTGAAGGAGCTCAAGAGACAATTACAAGAACTGTTGGATAGGGGTTTTGTTCGACCGAGTGCTTCACCTTGGGGAGCACCAGTTCTGTTTGTGAGGAAGAAGGATGGGAGCCTCCGATTGTGTATAGACTACCGATTGTTGAATAAGGCCACCATCAAGAATAGATACCCCCTTCCACGCATTGACGACTTGTTAGATCAGCTTCAGGAAGCACAGGTCTTTTCCAAGATTGACCTGAGGTCTGGGTATCATCAGCTGAAGGTTAGGAGTGGAGATGTACCCAAGACAGCATTTCGTACCTGATATGGCCATTATGAGTTCTTGGTCATGCCATTCGGATTGACAAATGCTCCAGCTGCTTTCCTGGCTTTGATGAACGATGTGTTCAAGCCATATTTGGACCAGTTTGTTATCGTCTTCATCGATGACATATTGGTGTATTAGAGATCCAAGGATGAGCATAAGGAGCACCTTAGGATCTTGTTGCATACGCTACGGGAGCATGAGTTATATGCTAAGCTCAGTAAGTGTGACTTTTGGTTGTCACAGATCTCGTTTTTGAGACAGGTTGTATCGAGAGATAGTGTATCAGTAGATCCATCTAAGATAGAGGCTGTAGTTCAGTGGGAACAGCCGAGGTCAGTCACCGAGATCAGGAGTTTTTTGGGTTTAGCTGGATACTATCAGAGATTCGTTGAGGGATTTTTGAAATTGGCTGCTCCGTTGACACGTCTTACTCGAAAGAGTGTACCGTTCATATGGAACGAGGATTGTGAATAGAGTTTTGAGGAGTTGAAGCGTCGATTGACCACCGCTCCGATTCTCACTATCCCTACCAGCTCAGGAGGATTTACAGTGTATACCGATGCTTCGCATCAGGGACTGGGCTGTGTATTGATGCAGGATGGGAAGGTAGTTGATTATGGATCCAGACAGCTGAAGGATCATGAGAAGAACTATCCGACCCATGATTTGGAGCTAGCAGCGGTAGTGTTTGCGTTGAAGGTATGGCGCCACTACTTGTATGGCGAGAAGTTCCAGATATTTACCGACCATAAGAGCCTCAAGTATCTATTCTCACGGAAGGAGCTGAACATGAGACAGAGAAGATGGCTAGAGCTTCTGAATGACTACGATTGTGAGATACTTTATCATCTGGGTAAGGCTAACGTTGTAGCCGATGCCTTGAGCAGGAAGAGCCTGGGGATGGTATCGTACATGATGGTTAGGGAACATGATTTGCTAGAGCAGTTTGCTAGCCTCAGTTTGGGAGTCGTGCCTTCTGACATGGATACAGGCTATGTGATATCTAGTTTACGCTTGGAGCCGGACCTGTTGGACAGGATCAGAGTGGCTCAGCAGACTGATCCATTTTGTATGGATGTGAGTAGTCAGATGCAGAAGGGCACCGTGACTGACTTTGAGTTGAGTTCGGATAGACACTGAGGTACAGAGGCAGATTGTGTGTTCCCAAGGATCCAGGACTCAGGAGATTGATATTGACGGAAGCTCATTCGTCGAGGTATACGTTACATCCGGGGAGTAACAAGATGTATCAAAACCTCCAGAAGGTATACTGGTGGTCGGGTATGAAGAGAGATGTAGCAGACTTCGTGGTAAAGTGTCTCATATGTCAGCAGGTGAAGGTAGAGCATCAGAAACCTGCAGGGTTATTGCAGCCTCTACCTATACCGACATGGAAATGGGAGCATATCACCATGGATTTCATGATGGGTTTATCGAGAACCCGCAGGAATCATGATGCTATATGGGTGATCGTCGACAGACTGACGAAGTCAGCCCACTTCCTAGCTATGAGAGTGACCGATACTCTGAGTTCATTAGCAGAACTGTATGTACACAAGGTAGTGAGGTTACACGGTGTAGCAGTAAGCATAGTCTCCGATAGGGATTCCCGCTTCACTTCCCACTTTTGGGGACATTTTCAAGAAGCCATGGGAACCCAGTTGAGTTTGAGCACCGCTTTCCATCCTCAGACAGATGGTCAGTCAGAGAGGACTATACAGACTTTGGAGGATATGTTGAGAGCATGTGTGCTAGATTATCGAGGCTCCTGGGATGACCACCTGCCACTAGCCGAGTTTGCCTACAACAATAGTTATCATTCCAGTATCGGGATGACACCGTATGAGGCTTTATATGACCGTAGATGTCGTTCCCCTATTGGATGGGAAGAAGTGGGTGACCGTAAGATTTTTGCTCCTGACATGGTTACGCAAGCATCTGAGGACATCCGCTTGATTGTAGAGAGACTGAGGACAGCTCAGATCAGACAGAAGAGTTACGCTAACAGGAGACGTAGGCCACTAGAGTTTGCAGTTGGTGAATCCGTGTTTTTGAGAGTTTCTCCTTCCAAGGGCATAACGAGATTTGGGAAGAGAGGGAAACTAAATCCTCGCTATATTGGACCCTTTGAGATACTTGATCGAGTGGGAGATAAGGCGTATAGGTTGGCATTGCCACCGGACTTATCAGGTGTCCATAACGTCTTCCACATATCGATGCTTCGGAAGTATCACCCGGATCCGACACATGTGATTAGTTACAAGCCTTTGGAGCTCCGAGAGGACATGTCATATGTTGAGAGATCGATTCGGATATTGGATAGGAAGGAGAAGGTATTGAGATCGAAGACCATCGGGTTAGTGAAGATTCTCTGGCAGCATCATACTTCAGAGGAAGCTACTTGGGAGCTAGAGAGTCTGATGCGAGAGAAATACCCTCACCTATTTGATGACTGACTTGGTTCTAATTTGGAGGACCAAATTTTTTGAATGGGGGAGGATTGTCAGACCCAAATTTTTGTAGCTTATTCCTTATGATTCCTATGTGTATGAACACTATGTTATTATAGTTGAATCATAAGAAGAGTATTTACTAGACTTAAAGTGTTAGTGAAATGATTTAACACGCAAAAGCTACATAAAGAGCCTAATGTGAACTATAAGTGTCACAGGCTAAACTGAGTAAATCTAAATCTTTTTGACTGAAAATAAGAACTTAAAATGAGAGATCATAGAGAGCTCATGAAGGAAAGTCAGCTTGATTTAGTCCCGAACATAGAAAACGAGAGTAAAAGCTAAAAATGGTAAAATGGACCTTTTGGGGGAAATAAGGTGTTTCGGGTAAAATTATCCACCGGGAGCGATTGGAATATAAAGACGAGAGTGTAAGACATAAGATATGACACTTTTGAAATTTTAAGAAAAATTCAACATGGTTAATGGTTAAGGAAAAAGTCAACTATAGTTAAGAAAGTGGACTTTTACCATAGTTGACTAATCATGGTTAAAAATTAACCTAAGTATGGAGGAAAATTTGGAGAAAAATATTCTAGGCCAGAATACAAGATATTCATCCCCAGAAGTAAGGAAAATTTATTCGAAAGGATTTCGGAATAAATTTAATGGTTAAAAACGTAATGGGCCTAAGGTGAAAATTTTAAATCCCATTAAGGTATACTAAACGTATATCGAAATTCTTAGGTTCTTTAGACCGAATTGTTGGACCAATTGATTGGCCAAATTTTGAGACAATTAAAGGCCTGAGACATAGTAAAAATTTCAGCCTGAAAGCCCATTAAGAAAGCCCAAACCGAGAAGCCCAAATGGAAAAGCCCATGAGATAAATATCTAACCATAGTTAAAGTTAACTATGACTCATAAGGTGACTCATGGCTAAGGTTTGGAAAGTCAAGTGTAATGGCTGAAAAGTAAGGCTTAACGGCTAAGTAAGTGGCTTATAAATTCAGCCACACCATTGTCATCTTCATCACATCAAATCCGGCTAGAAGAAGAATCCATTGAAACATATTATCCAAGCTTTCTCTCACTAGAAATCACTAGGAATTAGGCATATTTGGAACTTGCATTCTTCATGGAAGTTGTTCCAAATTGAAAGGAGATTGACATATGTTGGAATTGGCTATCAAGGAGCCATAGAGTGCAAACCGAGAGCCTCCAAAGTTTCAGCCAAAAGGATGAACACCACATTGGTATATTTTCTAATTTCCAATTTCATATATGTTAATGTATAAATGATTTCAAGTATGTTGATATATGTTTTAAGCATTGAAACATATTAAATCACCATGAAGTGGGTTAGGCCGAGAGTGAGTAATGGGATATTGAATTATGTCAATATGATTTTAAGACATAAATGGATTAGTGTAATGTATTAATGTTAATGGTGTAATTAGAATTAATCAAATTGACTAATTAATACATGTAAAATGTTGGCAATCAAGGTGTTTGATAAAATGCCTAAATGAACTATATGATGATTGGTAATGTTGCCTACCAAGTGTTTGTGAAAATGCCTAAGTGAAATTGGCTAAATATTAGGCATGGATGGCATGACATGGTAAAACCGAGTCATGGATAGCTCTCGGCCATGGCATGTGGCTGAGAGGCCCAATGGGTCAAGCCCAAATATTTTAGGCCCAATAAGGTGTAATGGGCCTAGGACAAGCCCAATAAGAGTTGGTAGGCCCCACAAGCCCAATAGGCCCAACGAAAATAAATAGTAAAATGAAAATGGGCTTAAGGTATAGTTAGGCCCATTAAGGATTTTTAAGGCCCATTAAGGGAAAATAGACTGTATTAATGTGTAATACAGTAGAAAAATTATAATTAACCTGAGGAATGGTTATTTACAGCTCTGGAGTTTGCATTGAGGGCTGATCGGACTGCGAGGTTGAGCAGCACCGAGGAAGTGAGGTCACTTAACGTGATCCGAGGTAAGGGACTTTTGCGAGTAGTTAGAGATGCCTGCACGTATTTTCGTCTGCTTTTACATTCACTTAAAAACTCTGAGGGTCAGAGAAAGTGAATAATAATTATTGCGACTCGATAGTGGTAAATTACGATTTTGCCCCTAGTTAGTCAAAAATCAACTTTTGTGAAAAGTTACAAAAAGCATGGAAAATACTATTGTGATTGTTTAACTGCTGTTTAGCATGAAAATAAATAGATGGGCTAATTATTTTAAGGTTGATGTGAATTAAGCACATTTTATAGTGCTGATTTTGATGTTTTGTAAACTATCCCTTTTTAAAGAGCCATCTATCATATTATGTGAGAATGAACCGTGCTAGAGCACAGCTCGCACTGGATTTCATATGTTTTCCACATACATTAGTGCTGGATTTTAATATGCACTAGATTTCCATGACATGCATGATAGAGTACTGGAGTTCTCACTCGTACTCAGTTTTATATGATATATGCATCACAGAGTGCTGGAGCGATTAGCTCGTACTCGAGTTTTACATGAGATACATGACAGAGTGCTGGAGCGTTGCTCGTACTCGATTCTTCATGGTTTATACATGACATAGTACTGGAGCTATTGCTCGTACTTGATTTGATTTGATATTGTGCATAGCATGATACTGGAGCTATTGCTCGTACTTGATTTAATACATGAACTATGCATTGACCTAGTTGCTGGAGGTTTACTCACACTAGAGTTGAGTTTGTGATGTGAACAGTGTTTGAGCGGAGTGTCGACTGTGGGTCGCACTCAAGACGCACACTGTATGTGATATATAATACATGTTAAAACCCATGCCCGAGTCCTTGTGTGATTGTGTGTCACATCTTGTGAGAGGATATCCGCATGAGGTTAATATAGACGTGGTATGATATTCCATGGTTACGAGGGCTAAGACCTATGGCAGGCACCCTGGCTGTGATGTAGGGTCCACGGGTGTACTTTGTACCATGCCTGGGGGCGCGAGGAGTACGCTGTACCGTGTGTTACGCATAGCTGACGGCTGTAGTGGACTGACCATCCTCCCGTTGCAGCAGTGATGCCACGCACACTGAGATCTGTGTTGCTTGGGATCACATTTCGGATATGATCATAGTCCAAGATACTATTTGCATTTCATCACAGAGTCTCACATGATATATCACATTGATTGACTGATTTAAATTACGGACAGACCTGAGGGATGGGTCGGACTCCGATTTTGTGATGTGAATTATTTTAATGCCATATTTATTGTGATTTAAATATACATGGCATGATTTACATAAAGGCATGATTTATATAAAGATGCATTGTTTTGCACTACATGCCTACATTTGAGAAAGAAAGCATGATTTCTGTGCATGGGATTTAATCTATACAAGTATATATATTATATTTCAAGACATGCTTTTGAAATGAGTTAAGAAAATAATGTTTTCAAGGCATAGCATTATTTTGAGTAGATAGTGTAGATATCTACTTGCTTGCCTGATTTCCTTACTGAGCACGTTGTATGCTCACCCCCCCTTTCTTTACATCTCTCTATAGAGCATCAGCAGTACAGTGAGAGCTATCGAGGGATAGTATTCCTGAGTCCACAGCTAGTTCCTATCGATCGCCAGGTATACCTATTATGTACAGTTGTGTATCTAAACATAGAAACAGCACAGTGATGTATACAATATATATTATGGGGAATGTCTTTGTATTAGATTTTATATGATCTTACATGTATAATAAAAGCAGTTACAGTCAGTAATAGTATAATGACATGTATGTATGATAATGGATATTGTGGTAAGCGAGGAGTCTGACATCGAATCACAGCCCAACCATTGAAGACAGGAAAGGTAAGTTAAAAATAAAAATAAAAATAAAATTGTAGTGATTTTGGTTAAAGTCATGGATTGAGAACGGGTCCTGACGTAGTATCAAAAAAAAAAAACTACATATAGTGTGTTAAGTAGGTTTAATGTATATTGTTCTTCTATTAAGGTACCATTTTATAAAAAGTGACATTGTGAAAATCTCAAAGTCCTAAAAGTGATAAGAAATGAGCTCATGCCAATTATTATGTGTGTCTTTATTGCGGTTAATTGATGTATGCTTAAGTCTGTACACATTCTGATGTAGTGTATATTTTAGGTGTACTTCGAAGACACTTGAGTGATCCGATAGTAGAAAGCTGAAAATTGCAATAAAAGTATTTCGATATCAACAAATCTGATATTCTACGTTTGGTCAGATATTCTTATGTTGACTTTGCATGCTATCTTAATGATGGAAACGAATCTCTAGTTATAAATTTATATTATATAGAGTTGTTTCTTGGAAAGTGAAAAACAGACACTTACGACATCCTTTACCATGGAGGCTAAGTATATAGCATGCTGTAAAGCTACATGATAGGCCATTTTGGCTACAGAATTTCATCACAGGGCCGGTTTCCGTGGTTGCCATTCTAAAATCGTAGGAAATGTACTATGGTAATGTTGCAGCACTTGTTTTCTCTCTCAAAATGTTGGGAGCACTTTATGTTCCAAATATGTAGATATCACCTTTCAATTTGTTAGAGAGAAAGTAATGAAATTCATTGTTTGATTGGATTGTAAAGCACATAATTAAAAAGTTCATTCTGGTTGATCCACTAACTAAGAGTTTGGTTGTTTAAGTGTTTTGAAACATGATACTTGTATGAGGCATATAAAGCCTTTTGCTGTATTGAGTTAGTGGGAGCTCTAGATAATGGAATCAATTGCAACTATGTTTAAGGAATCCTACTTGACATTATGCATATTCAATTTGTGCACATTCTGATGATTCTGGTATTCTGTTGGGTAAGACATTTCGTTTTAATCTCATGTACTTCTATTAAAGAAATTCATCATTCGGTTTAGAAGCGTGGACCTTATATAAATGGACATTTGATGTTGTTTTCATATCGTTTTTATTTCACACTTCCATACTACTATTTAGTAAAGTGTTTATGAGTCTACACATTTGTACCCTATTAGTACAATGTATTTCAAAGCTCATAAATACTTATTGTTGGTGTACTGTTCATGAGTCTACGCATTTGTACTCTGTTCGTACAATACATCCTAAGGCTCATAAATGTTTGCTGTTGATGAGGTGTTCATAAGTCTATACATTATTGCCCTATCGGTATTATGTATTTGAAGGCTTATGAATGCTTATGAGTTGTATGGTAACTTGGGCATACGTTCATATTTGACATATTTTAGTCATGACACTTCTATTGTTCCGAACTCTATTATAATTGATGACTTAGTTATCTAAGTCAATTTCGTGGACTAGCAGAGTCAATTTTGACTCGAATCTATTTCTAATTCATATTAAATTAATTAACAATTTAGTAGTACCAATAATAATATATCTTAGCTAGTAGCATGATTTTCAATAAAGTGTAAACTTATATTATATATTATACATGTATTAAACTCATAATAAAATGGATTTATATATAAATCACATGAAGGGAGATCCCTACTCTCAATCTACGTATATAAGACTTTGGCCCATTAAGTTTCGCAACTTTGGAAACAAGTATGAGAGTAAAAAATCTCTTCTTTTTTGTTCCACTCATTTTCTCAATTTGTTTTCTCTTATACAAATTCAAATTCGAGAGCAATCAACAAAAAATATTTAGAGCTTGCATCAACTCTGTAATAGTTTGGTATAAGCAAGATTGATCTCGTAGGCAAACCTTGTTCTTCCCTTGAGGTTATTACCTTTTACCAGGTGTCTTTCCGTATCGGACTTGCGCATAAGTGGGATTTTACTTTTTACCAAATGTCTTTCCTTATCGGTCCTCGTGCAAGATCATTGGCATGTTCCCCGTTGAAAACACAAATGATGACACTGCCAAGTCTCAACAAAAAGAGTAAAAAAAAAAAAGTTAGTAATTAAGAAACCTGGTGATAATTGCCATTAAATTCTCTATTGTACAATGATTATTGAAATTTTTACTTCGGGTAAAAATTGATAGCTAACTTTTTTGGCCCAAAAAAGCTTTGTACGAAAGCGCCGGGCCTGAAGATGGTCCTGATATGGTATCAGTTACTTTGAGCTATTTACTTAAAAACGAAGCATGCTTTTCTGATGAATCAAAAGCATTTTCAATTCCTGACAAAAACCATAGCTACAAGAAATTTGATGAACCAATCCAATATTCCTCATTGTTTCGTATTCAAGACCAATTAAAGAATCAGTTTCCAATATCATATGCTATTTGCTTCTCATACAGCTGGAAAGAACCGCTACAAATCTCTTGTACATATGCCGCTTCAAATACTTGCGTTCTACATTCTTTCTGCCTTCCATCCCCATCTGCTTCCTTGCATGCGGGTTTTTTAGCAAAAACTGAAGATTTTCAGCAAGAACTCGGGTACCAGGATGCCCCATAGGGTGCAAAAGCCCTGTCACATTGTGCTGAACTATCTCTTTTGTACCTCCAGCATCACTCCCTAGTACCTGTGCCCATATCAAATGGAAGGTGAAAAAGAAAGTAGATTGTCAACATACTTCTTTGTTTCCAGTTCCAAATCTTGACAATGCCAAACAAATGTGCTAGCTTTTCGATTTACATCACTACAATAAACGAGAAATCAGACAACTCACTTTTATGCAATCAACCCAAATTTTTAAATCACATATTCTCAAGGGAGAATTAACTCGTTCCGTGGTCATAGGTACCAAAAAAGCATGCTTGCAGAAAGGTTCCTAGGAAAAGTAAAAATAAAAAATAAAACTGTTTATGCCCTGGCTTCCATGAC
Source organism: Firmiana major (assembly GCA_033439115.1). Lineage (NCBI taxonomy): Eukaryota > Viridiplantae > Streptophyta > Magnoliopsida > Malvales > Malvaceae > Firmiana > Firmiana major. Next base: position 24,066,358 of record CM065914.1, read on the forward strand.
CTAAAAGTTTTAACTATGAATGATTCTGTCGCTTCAAGATGTTTTGCTATACGTTTGCTAGCTCTTTCGTTCATCAAAGAAAAAGACAAGCAAAAGTCATCTCCATCCCAAAAAAAACAAAAAAAAAAAAAAGAATCACAAAAGCATAGGCTAGTATACCTCATTTTTTAAAAAAACAAAAAAAAAAAAGGGTAGGTTAGTCTTTATAACTGTTGTGCCCCTAATACATAAATCTCCACAATCTAGCTATTAATATGTCTGAGTAGACATTATTTACTACTAAAGTTTATCAGTCAAGATTGGCAACAAAGTGGAAAACAAAAGGAATTATATCATGCCATTAAAGGAATTCAAATTTCCATATATGAGACACCTGACTCATAAAATAGTCTAGAGCTAGCTTAGTTCATGTGGTCAAAATGATAAAACAAAAATCTAAACTAAATCGCACATATGCACTTCACTTAGACACATGCAGATAGAAATTGGCATGATGTATGCAAACATGTAGATGAGCAAGACTAATGCCACAAATCTCAACATTATATATTAGGCTTTGCTAGGTGCATTTATAGGATGAAGAGGATAAAAGGCCAACTATAAATGGAACTTCATGTAATAAGAGGAAATTCTTATTATATGAAAAATAGAATCTATGATTAATCTATGAAAAAAAATTTGATAAACCAACTATGGAGGCTTTAAACTCCACAAGTGGAGTTAAATAGGTGACAAATACCCTTTAGAGTATATTAAAAGATAAAAAAGCAAACTAAAAAAATAAAACAAGTGTGGAGTTCAAAATTTTTCAGTCGGTGTATCAAACAGGAACTCTGAATATGCAGGTGATATTCCCAAAGCACATGTATCACAGGCTTAAGCATGATAACATCCAACAGCAGCTCATCAGAAAGTTAATGAGTTGGTTGTCTTACCGGAAGACCAAATGCCATTGCTTCAACAGTCACTCTCCCAAATGTTTCACCTAGTCCCTGTATATAAAATCCAAACACCATTACATGTTTTCCATTTCATTCAAAAGAATCTTAAAATTGAGAAATAAGTGTATTAAGCAAGTTGAATTATATTTGGATATGAAGTGAGATTCATAATTAACCAGAGTTAGATGATTTTACTCATGTCAGTTAACCGCTTGGTAACAAATTCATTAAAACATCAACAAGAAGAAAAAATCACTGTTTATGTCACATCATTTAAACCATAATGTGTTTCTAAAGCCCCAGAAGAGGAAATTTCCTTGTTTGACAGATTATTTCGAGTCCTCATGGGAAGATGTTTGAATCAGGTCATAACTAAACCCAGATACATCTGGTTAGGTGCTACTTATCCAAGGTCTAGTAAATTATCAGTCATAATTTTTATAATTGAAATCATTAGAAAAAGATGAGGGCACTGCAGAATTTACACAAAAAGTCTTGGAAACAGATTAAAATTTGGCATTGCCCAAGAGATTCAAGAGTTTAAATATTCAATATTAAAAGAAAGTTTCAAAAAATTGATCAAAAGAAAAACATCATAAATTCATCTCCTTTAGGTGCTGAAGGGATTTTGGGTCTAGTTTCTACTAGTTTGAAATTATTACAGTACTGTAATCGAGTAACTATATAAGTCGCTGACACTACCAAAAAGTGAGTCAAAAGTGCCACATTATTACTAAAAAGCAATATCACTAGCCTTCTTCTCTTTGTATACACCAATGGGCAAGGAGCAGATTCAAAATTTCTTAAAAAATCCCCATCATAAGATTGGTGACACCTCACTCCTCAAAACCAGAAAATTTCATAGTAGTTCCATGTACACTTCCATGACTTTTGAAAATTTTAAATGTCTGAGAAATTGGCCATTGTAAATTTTATTGTAATTTATTTGCGAATTTGGTACAATGGAAGAAAGTGAGTCTAAACTTATAACCAGATACCAAGAGAGACAAAATATCTATTGCCACTTCTTTTTAGGCCATTTCGTGTGTGTGTTGCTTTTACCAACAGTCTAGGGTTGCAATACAGTTTTTTTATTTTTATTCCTTCATTCGCAAAGCTTGCCATACAATTGCACATAGAAACATAATATTAAAACACTTTATAAGTACTATGGGCTAAAACTCTATTACCAAAAAGACAAAAACACAGGAAAGCTTTAGCAATGTGTTGATAGGCAAAAAATAAAAATTAAAATTAAAAAAAAAAAGGAAAACCAAAAACAAAAAACTAGAATAAGTCAAACAATTAAAGGAATAAATAAACCCTAAAACTTTACTAAAAATGGAATAAATGCATAATCTTTTATTACTTGAAATTAAGACTATAAACCTTTATTTTGTTGTAGCTAGAACCTTGACGATATAAAATATTCAATTTCTGTTAAAAACTTTTAGTTGGATAATTTAATTTGTAGAAAAATGCTTACTTAAATTTATTTGGATGAACTCAATGACAAACATTTGAAGAAATATTATTTTAAGAATTTTTTCAATTGACGTCATTCACCCATTTTTAAGATTTAATGGGTATAATTACAATAAAATAAAAGTTTACAGATTTAATTTTATGCAATAAAAGATAAAGAACTTGTTTGCATTTTTCAATAAAATCTGACAATTTATTTAGATGTTAAGCTAAGAATAAATAAGCATTGAATTCTTTACTCATATGGAAGACTACAAGCAAAGACATTAATTATATGGAAGATATAAACATATATTAATCATAAATTTTATATTTAATAAACTCTATACATTGTCACTCAATCACAAAGTGTCACTTCATTAATAAGTTAAAAAATAGGCAAGCCTTTAAAATCAATATTATATAAAAAAAATTTATTTATTTTCAAAAACTTACGTATTTTTAAACTTTGCACATTAATGAAGTGGGATTCTGTGGTTCACTGACAATGTATAGAGACTATACATTGTCAATGCATCAAATATAAACCCTTAATTATATGGAAGGACAAAATATATGCACAGAGCTTATATTTGATGCACTGCCAATGTATAAATTTCATACAATGTCTTCAAATCATATCACGATACTTCATTAATTGGTGAATTTAATTTATTTTTAAGAATTCTTCATTTTAAAATTTACTAATTAATAAGGTGTCATAATATGATTCGATAACAGCATATGAGATTTATACATTGAAAATGCATCAAATATAAAATCCATACGCAAAGAGTTTATATTCGATGCACTCTCAATACGTAAATTTCATACACTCTCATCGAATAAAATCAGGACACTTCATTAATTAGCGAATTTAATAATATTCATTTTAAAATTCACGAATAATATTCCATCTGGAGTGTAAACAAAATTAACAAACATTAGCATCAAAGCCACTTTATAATACACAAGAAATAACAGCAAATATATGCTAATCCAATTAAAGACTAAAAGATAAACAATCTATCACCTGAGAGTTCATGACATAAACATCTGCTGCTGAATATAGTGAACCAACACGTGTAGTTGCAGGCGTCCAGAGTACAGACTGAGACAACTTTCCATGCTGAGACAAAAATCTTAAAATTTCTTTAACATAAGGTATCTTATTGCTCTTAGATCCAACAGAACCAATAAGAATTTTAAGAGCTTGTTCCTGTTTTCTTTTGCTATCAGACAACATCTTCCTTCTTCTGGGACTGCTGTTGATGCCTACAGCATTTTTGCTATTTACAGAGATAAATAACTCCAAATCTGTAGAAGATTTATTAAGATTGCTCGACTTTTTAAGCAAACCTCTTAAATGATGTTTTACAGCCAAGGTAGATTGATCTTGCCAGATATCCAACGAGTTTTTAACTTCAGAATCAGTTTGTAAAGGATCTCGATTTATGATGAGGCCTGCAGATTCAAGAAGCAAGAGCTGGCCCTTTCCAGCATTTATGCTACTTAGAGACACCACAAGCATATCATTTTCTGTCAAACCCATCTCTTTTCTTACTGCATCTCGCAACAACTGCCTTTTGTCTAGCATCTTTTCTGGGCTAGCAGAAGGAGTGTTTAAAGAACAAGGAATGCCAGCTACAAAAGCCAGCTCATCATTAACAGCAAGTGGAATAAGAGCAGGCTGAGATCTCAACTTAATATTTTCTTCTTGACACCAGGTAAGCCACTGTTTACTCTGCAATTCAGATAAGAAAATAAGCATTTTCACTCGGTGTAAAACAAGCTTTGTCCGGTCAAAGTATTCTCTTCTATTTTCCATGATCCACCAAGCAATTTGACTTCCCCCAGCTGGGAACTGAGCAATATATTGATCTGAAACCAACACATTGCATCTAGTATTACGCCACAGTCACATATAAGCAGAGCATTATGACTCAGTTCTAGAGAGCTAGGATGATTATGCTTTAGTGGAAATGACAATGATAGATAACTATTAGAGGCAAACCAACCTGAAAAATCAATTTCCTTGTAAGGATTTTCGAGCAAATTAAAATGAGTATATACACATACACACCTATGAAATGATTTTCAATAGCTTTTGACATGGTTTTCAATTAATAATAACAGGGAGTTAAGATGAAGAATTTTTGTTAATGACTCAAAAGCTTAAACAAGATGACTACTGCCATTCCACATACAGGTGAACACTGTGACAACAATCATCAGGAATCTCGAAAATGCGTGTGAATGGCATGCATGTGTGTGGGTGAGACCATGAGAGATAGGTCTGGTTTGGTTAGGACTGGTGAATCCAAGCCTTTGTTAGAGAAAACTTTTAGCAATTTTACTCAAAGTAGAGTCTGCTATCCAGTCAAATTCGAACAATCCCCATGGAAGAGCATAGTCCATCTACTTAAGGAGTAAGGCAGTTGTTATAATATGTTAAAGCCATATAATTTAAACACAGGAACTTGTTGGACAATCTCAATTAAAGCAATGTACATAGTTTACTATTAAGTAATTTCTAGGAACCAAAAAAATAGTAGCCTTTCCAATCCACAATGACCAAAATTACAAGGTCAGTCAGTGCATTTTTTACGGGAAGGAGGTACAGGAAGATGTATTTTTTACACAATAAAAATCACGCAATACTGCAAAGCTATTGAAACTGAAACTTTTTGGATTATGTTATCATAAACAAATTTAGTATAAAAAAGGATCATAATTTTAATGGACACATTATTACACACAAGACAAGGCATTAGGCAAAATTCATTTTGAATTAGAAGTGCTGCAACCTTGTATTAGATAATAGCTGATCTTCATATCTACATAAGCAATAATTTCCAATTTCGAAGAAAAACATAAGCAATAAATTTCTCACCAATCCATGATGCACAGACTGCCGATCCTGCAATTACAACGTCTGCCTTCATGGCAGTTTTGAAGCTAATATCTGCTCTGTCTTCAATCACTTTGATCCTTCTCCTTGCAAGCTCAGACATCAGTCCTCCTTTCTTACTGAGAACTACAGCAGATACTGTGGCTCCGCAGCTCAAAAGCTCTGTTGCCAACTCCATCATCGAAATTGGAGCCCCAGTCATAGAGAGTTCATGAAATACCAACACTAATCTTCTAGACCAAACAAGACGTGCAAAGTCCCCCTTCCTATCACATGTTCCAGACCGCTTTTCAGGACTCCACTCCAAAACTCTGTCCTCCACTAACCCAAATGGACCAACAAGCAATCCGTAGGTAGAATTTTTCAGCAGAATTTCCTGTTCTTCCTCCTCTTTGTCACCATTTTCAATGTTCTTTACTGCCTTCGGTTTACCACGCATCTTTCGCAAATTATGCCTTGCTCTTTTACTCCTTTTCTTTCTAGATGTAATGCCATTCCCCTGCTTGGCGAAAATCATATCAAACTTTCTATCACTGGAGACCTGAGTTCTATTGGTTCTATTATACATTGTTACCAAACTGTCATCAACAAGCAAATTTTGTCTTGTATTCGGTTCAGCATCAGTGAGCCTATTTCTTGGATCACCACTGAAACCCAGAAATTCCTCTTTGTTATGACCATGAACCCACCTGGATTGGACATAAAATCCAAGGTAAGCCCAAAGAGTAATCAAAAGCAACCAATACACTATGCGGTTGCTCCTAAACCACTGAATGCCACCAGCACCACTTCTAGCTTCTCTTCTTGGAGTTCGGCTTGAATTCAGTCTCCGAAATGTAGGAGAACTCCTTGGAGTTGATCTTCCTGACAGACTAGACTTAAAGCTACCTTGTCTTAATAATGATTGTCCCTTGCCGACACTTTCCTCCATTAGCTTCAGGCTATAGTTTATTGCTGACAAGCTAAATCAAAATTCTTCATATGTTAGCCAATACCAAAAACAAACCGCAGTTAAAGGTCTATGTCTATTCTTTAAGCTCCAAATGCTCACAAGCACCGTCTTCTACAGCTTTCTAAATGCCAAATCTACATCAATGAAGAAAATACAGATTTGATATTCTTTGGACAACAGCATGAACATCTAATGCATGAAAAGTATATATATATATATATATATATATATAAAATACAAATTCGTAAAAGTTACCAAGCCTTTCTTGATTCTCAATTTTTACTCGAAAGAAACTAATAAGCAATGTAATAAATAAACTACAGCCTGGCCTTCTTTGAGCAAATTACAGCTGTCAAATACGATGTTCTATACTTTATATATATCAGAAGATTGAAAAGCAAGATCTAGATTTCCTTTTTCTTTTTTGCATTTATACTGATTAAGAACCAAGTTAGAATTTTCAAAAGAACTCTCAGCTTTAAAGAAACCTCAAATTTTTTTATTTTGTTACAAAAGAAACCTCAAATTTACCAACAACCAAACTAGATCATATTTATTTAATCAAAAAGTAATATTTCCTTACTTTTTCTTTGAAATCAATCAAAGTTTATAACAACTAAGAACAACACCAAAGGACAAACATATACTTCTCTTTTTTCATGAAATACTAAAACATCAAAAGAGAATAAAAGATTAATCTGTTCTCTACCAAACAATGGCTAGACAAAAACTTCGTTCAACTTTCTATTTGCACTCAGTCCTAAACAATTTCTTAGCGATCAATTAGAATATTGAAAATGAAAGTCCGATTTAAGAAGTCTTAAAAAGTTGATTTTTTTCTCCTTTTCAGACACTTTCTCAGCAACCAAACAGTTCTTAAAAAAAAAAAAGTAAAAACCGAAAACTAAAGCTTGTCAAATTTCATTGCGTTCCACATTTTTATTTTATTTTCTTGCATTTTATCGACAACCAAACGCATCTTTATACTTGTAACTAACTTAGCACTCGAATATCAAAGCTAGAAAAAGAAAATCAAGAAACCAACTAATCAAACGTTTAACAGTTACGGGAGCTTAAGGAAAACTTAAGATCACAAAATATTTAAGAAATATCTTAAAAATAAGCGTAGAACAAAAAAAAAAGCAACTAGTTTAGCTTACAGCGACAGTTTCAAAGAAAAATGAAGACATTCTTTTTTTTTATCTCCGTTCTTGATTGATCTAAGCTCACATCAAAGAAAAAGTTGCAAAGAAATACAAAAACAGGGAGTTAAAAAAATGGCAGCAGAGAGAGAGATCGGAGCCTGGGAGGTTTTAGAGAGAGAGAACAGCCTGAAACTTTTCTCCCCTTTACGGTGAAACGGATATCGCACGTGCGGACAACAAGTGCGAAATGGGTCTCCGAACAAAGGCGATTTGACGCGGAGTTGTTTTAGTCGTGTAAAGAGAGATGGATAAAGTATGTATGCTCAGCTGTATCGTGGATCGTCCGATTAGGCGCGCGTAAGTTGTTTATATATATCCGACGGTTTGTAAAAGATGATAGAGGCAATCATTCGGAGAGCGCGTGATTGGAATAGTCGAGTTAGCTGTGACCAATTTAGCTTTGGATATACATTTTTTAACAGCGTTATGAGCCGTCGGCGGATTAATAATTTGATAAATTATGACCGTTGAATTTAGTTTCGAGACTTGAAATTGTTGCTTCGATCGACGAAGCTTTACTCAACTCCGGTAAGAAATTGCAAGTAACCAGCAAGATCAAAACTATCAATATCAAGATAAAGAGAAAAAAGGATTCAAAGCCACTCATCACCAACTGCACTTTGATTAAATAGAATAATCCACTGGACAAGAAGAATCCTGCTGTGAAATATCTCAAGATAAAAATAAGAAAAATTTCAAACATTGATAATGCTAATGTATGTCCTCTCACTCTCACAACCAGGCTTAACTCATCAACCAGCCAAAGTATGCTCACCAAACAGAATTAAGAAAACACCATCTATGCAAATTAAAAACTAAAGTTCGCCAAACAAACAGCTGCTGCACAATAATTCTTGTTCATAGTTTTATGGAGAAGCCCGCCTCACAAGCTTCATTGGAAAATCAAGCCACAAGAAAAGCCTGCACCAGGCAATAACAGAGTCTAGGAATTTTTGCACAACTGATAAAAGAAGATTATATTTCTCTAATATAATATTCATACCGCACAATTAAACAAGGGAATGCCACCCGTCAAGCCACAATAATATACTTCAACTCAATGTAGCATGACCAGGCGTTTGTCAATTATAACTGCCAGCACAAAGTTGCAAGAAAGAGAGATTTAACTTAGAATGAATTAACAAGGACAACTCCAATTAATGGGAGAAAAAAAAAGGGTAATGCAGATAAGAAAGATACTGATCTTGAACTCATTTAAAAAACCGCCTAAATGGGCCATGTTAAATCAACGCCACAGTGCCATCCTAACCTTTCACATGTGCCAATAGTTACAAAAAATAAATAAATAATAAAAAATTTCCAATCTCTCATTGGAGGAAGAGGTGTAAGGAGAGGGGCAGACGTAGGGACTATGTTGTTACTTGTGCTTTTTTTTTTTGGCACCATTTAATTGTCATTTGCCAGAGAACTTATAACTTTCTTCTAAAGAAAGAATTTCAAATTGAAAACAGACTAAGCAGAATCAACTAGGGTTGAAGCACGATTTACCTACAATATCCGGGAACAAATTGCGGCCCAAAGTGGTCCAGGTCAAAAGCTGGAGAGATCACAAAGGGCCTGGAAAAAAGGCCTGCACCACCAGTTAATTCACAAATCAGAAATTCCAAACATCCACAAAATAACAAAACTTTCATCACAAAATAATAACCTTTATCAGTTTATTGGGACAAGCTCCATCTTATGTTAGTAAATCACTTGCTAAAGCTCATCTCTGAATATCTGCACCGAAATGAAGAATAAAACAAATCAAGATGCTTACATATAACAGACAATATATACACATTGAACAATGTTCTCCACCCATACACAGAAACAGCTGAAGAGTTTCAACTTGCCTGCGAGGCTGCTTATTTGGGTTATTTTGCCGTTGCCCAAATTCATCATTCACAAGCTCTGCATAGAAGAAAACTTGTTTAACTACTAAAACATAAGAAATGGCAAAAGGGATACGTTCAGAAGTCCAAATAAAAGATCATGCAAGATCATTGCTTACCAGGTCTTTGGGAAGGCTTCCATTCATTAATTGGTTTGTTCGAAGTATGTTCTTTGCTGCAAAGGAAGGCTAAATATTATTAAAACAATCAGCAACAATAATAACCTCTTGTTGTAACATGTAAATAGGAGAAAAAATATCCAGCTAAAATGTCTGTCATCTAAGATTTTATTAGTCTCTCTCTCTCTCTCTTCCCCCCCCCCCCCCCCCCCAACCCTCCCCAAACCACCTAAATATGTAGAAAAGAGTCCAAGGCATTGCACTTAAGGTCAATTATAAAACATCTATCTTTAAGGGTGCAAGACTTTGATCATCAAATATTCTACCAATAAAACCTTGCAATATGAAGGGAGACATCAATAGGCCATTACAGAGATAAAATAACATAAACATCAAACCAAGAAAGACTTTTAAAACATCTTTCAACAATTATTTTCTATTTTAAAGTTAATCTATTTACAAAGCAATAGGTCTACGTAAACTGATGATACTTTCACCCTCCAAGAACCTAGCATTTCACACCAAATATATTGATTGGGTATCTATAAAGACAGACAGAGCTGATTGGACAAACAGAAACATGCATAAAACAAAACTTCAATTTAATCATGTCTTAATCCCAATTAAGAAGGTTCCTTGCAAATACATTCCAACTAGATGTTAACCTTCAACAATGACAACAAAGAGGCAAATCCTGAATGCTTCCAGTTTCTAAGACTAATGAGGACAGTTAATATTTCCCTCCCCTCTGTGTCAAGCACGAGGAAAACAATAACTATCAGGTCTACTTAAAGCAAGCATGTTGAGGAAACCAAGGCCATACTACTAACCTTGAGGGTCCTGTTGAAGATGCCTGTCCTGATGGACGAGCATGATAAGCCCCATCAACAGTGATATAAGGTGGACAATATGTTGCACCTAAAGCCCCAGTAGCACCCGTCAGTACAGGTAGCCTAAAAATGAACATGAAAACTCATTAGTGTTTTTGGATTAAATAGATATATAAATCAAATTAATAAGAATGAGACTAAGCAGTCGATAGAGAAATTTAGCACTGAATTGATGATAAATGTCCACACTCAATGCAACTCCCACCTTACTCTTTCACTACTGTCAAAATGTGTAGCAAATTGGAGATTAGTCACAAAAGGCTTATCTGGAAAATAAGGGGAGACTGAAAAGCTGACTCATAACTCATAAGTTATGTTTCATTATGGAGAGGTAACTTCATAAGCAAATCAATTGGCAGGTTACTAAACTGACCAAGACAGAACCTTCATTTATCCAAGGAAACCAGATGCAATCCACAGAAAAAGCTTTTCTACAGGGAAAGAATTATAGTACCATGTCATTTCTGAATTTCCCAAACCAAGTTGCGGCTGGGCAACATATCCAGGAAATGCCATGCCAACTGCAGGAACGCTAAGGCTACCAGGATGCTGACCCCCAAATTGCATTACTGCATGCCAATCATTTAGGAAATAGAAAAGCACTAAGGAGTTGACCTTTTAAAAAGTTTAATACAAGGAAAGCAACTGTCAAAGAGAAAATATAGAATAATAGAACTGAATTTAAGCAACTCAATAGCTACTTTACCTGGCAAAAAGGCAGGAAAGTTTTGATCACCGTGGCTGACAGCCATATTCCCTGTAGCCCCCATAATCTGAGTTCCACCATACAGAAAAGAGCCCCTTCCAGCTCCTTGAACACTGCTTTTTCCCTTGCTCGCCAAGGCACCCTTGGATTTACTTGTTTCTGGAGAGTCAAACTCTCCAGATTCATATGAATTGACTGACATAGCTGTTTTTGGTGGAGATGAAGCTTGAGACACAATACCAGGATGCTGGCCCAACTGCTGAGAAGCTGCTTGTACAGAAGACTGAGCCCTACCTTGAACAGGACTTCTCTTAACAGCATCAACCTGTGTTTGTGGAGAAACTCTGTTGACTTGGTTCTGAAATGGGGCTGGCTGATAAGCCTTGTGTCCTGGGATAGCTGTGCCTCTACCCTGTACCCTGGACTGAGAGAGTTGACTAGTATTACCCAATGAAGATACAGAAGGTGGCATCTGCACATTGGTCAAAGTCTTCACAGAAGCTGACGTGCAGGAATCATCTATATAAAGCTTTGCCATGCTCAGAGAATCCAGTACATTCTTCCCTCGTAATGAATTCGATTGCGACAGAGACAAATTCTCATTAGTACCAGAAGGGCGAAGATTCCTGCTCATGCTTCCAACTTGCATGTCCTTCTGAGTCAAAGTAATTTCTTTGTTGGAAGACACAGAGGGATAAAAAGGTGGGGAGGCAGAGCTCAAGCTTGATGCAAAAGTATGTTTCCTAGCAGGAAATGATGCAGTGTCTGCATTTGTTGCAGGTGTGAAACCTCTACTTGAATTGGCTTGTGAACCTTTCTCAATAGGCTTTTCAGACCTGAAATACAACATCATGCATATTTAAACATGGTAGAAAGAGATAGAAAATTGAGGAAAACAATTGCATGTCAATACTCACGGTTTGTTCTGCGTTGGAGGTGCCTGACTGTTGTTTTTCATAGTAGGTTCATACCTCCTAGGTCCTCTCCCTCTCACAACCTTAGGAGCCTGGTTCTGATTGTTGTTTTTCCCAAATGATTTGGACCTATTTCCCCTAGGATAACCATGATCAGGACCCCGATTTTTACTCCGAGCTCGATATCTACCTCTATAAGATCTTCTTCCCTTAATGTGGAAGGTAAAAAAAAAACATCAGTAGGGAAAAAGAAAAAAGATCAAATGAGATTAAAAAGAAAAAGAAAAACACTAATCATGCAAGTTGAATATGTACAAAACTCTTACCTCTTCAAAATGGTTTTCTTGCAAAGTCATCTCCTCAAACTTGTCATGTCCCCATTTCCTATCATCTTTGGATTCCCACAATTTCCTTCCACCACGTGTTCGCCTAAAACACACAAAACAGATTGATACAGAGCTTAAAAACATTTATAATATCTTTACAGGAAAAGCAGAGCAAGAATATGGAATGCACCAAAGAGTGTAAAGAAAACCAAAATAAAACTGAGGATTGAACAAATAAAATGATTAAGTCTAAACAGAGATTAAGCAATGATAGCACAGAGCCATCAGGTTACTGGTTTGGCCCCAAGGGGGGTTAGAGCACCTTCTTCTTGAAGGTGCCGAATTCAAATCCTAGAATGGGCTGATATTTATGATATGGAAGACGGCTACCTCACATTGTGTAGCTCAATATCACATGTACCAAATATCAGGTTATTGGTTCAACTCTCCTATTCATAAGGTCAACAGTTGGATTATACAGCTAAACTTTAAAAAATAAGAACACATAATATAAATACAGTTAGTCTTTACACGCACATCCACACATATATTAATGATATTGAAATTAGAAAATACGCATAAAATAAAGATTTGGACTATAAAAAGCCTATTGTTATTATTTTATATAGCTATCATAGTATTGACATTACAAATGAAAAGAATGTTCAGAGAATTATAAGTTACTTTTCCCTACACATAAGCAAACATATTCAAGAGTAGTCATAAGCACTTATAAGGTCACATTTGGTCTTATATTGGTCCTCTCTTTGTTTTACAACAAAGATCCTTGTCAAATAGCACAGGCCTGGATCAAGCCAGGTAGCTTAATGACGAGCCCAAAAATAAAAGGAAGACACCTAACTAAAGTAAGAGGAATCCGGCATTTAGGTCTACTTGCATAACATTATGCTATAATAGATTATGACATCTCAAGGCCTCACTCCTCCTCGCAACTGTTAAAATTACATTCCTAAATTTTTTTTCATGGTCATACTCGTCTAGAAGAGCAAGTAACCTAAGCTATCATGCAGATTACAACCTTATGTTTCCTTAAACCTTACTAATCATGGACTATCAAGTTTCAAGATGACAAAACATAGAACAGTTGCAGACAGAGCATGAACATCATAGGTGTCAAAATCCTAAAATCAAACACATTTGTTGTCTTACTATATCGTTGCTTAAAAGTACAAAAAAATCAATTGATATTAAATTCTATTGTCTGCATAGGGAAAATGCATAGCAGGGCAAGTAAGCACTCCAACTTCAATCATTACACAAAAGAAAAACTAAAATTAGCTAAACAAAACACACCACATATATAAATTGTTAATTAATTACTTGAATAGTTAAACATGTTATGAAAATTAACACAGATATTTGCAGACAGAAATTCACAAAAAAAAATAAATCGAGTACCTATGACGACCGCCAACATTATCTCGAAATCTATCATCGTGCATATAGAATGCCCCAGCAGTTGGCACTGCAAATGGCTCATTCTTCTTTTCCTCATCATTTTCCACTCCAACATGATTATTATTAATCTCCGCTCCCTCATTCACATTCCTATTCCCATCACCCACCACCGCCTCCTTCAAAACATCTCCGGTTCTCTCAAAATTCCCTTGCAACTCTCCTTTCCCTACTTCCTCTGTCTCATCTTCATCAATTTCTTCTTCGTCTTCCTCTTCTTCATCATAAACTTCTTCTTCGTCTTCTTCTAAGTCCAATTCTTCTTCGTCGTCGTCATAATCTGCGGCACCGCCCTGGCCATCGGATTCATCGGAACGAATCACAGCCCTCCGATCCATCCTCGTCTCAGTATTATTATTATCTTCTCTTTCGCCTTCCTCATCGTCACTCCCTGCCTCTCTCCTCCGCATCGCCAAAGAACGCTTCACCTCCTCCGGATCACTCTCGTACTCCACCTCTTCTTCTCCCGTCGTAGCCATCACTTTCTCGCGAACCAAACACCAACTCGCTAAAACTTAAAAAATTATTCAAAAAGGATAAAAAAAAAAAAAGAAAAAGAGTAAGCTTCGTAACGAAGCAAAAGACCGATTTCGAAACCAATCGCCAAAATATCGAAGAGAATCAAAACCGTATGAGTCCTCAGACTGAAGGAAAATTTTGGTTATTTATTTTATAGGATAGGATCTAGGGGTAGCGTTATTCATGAAAACCCTAGATTTTTTAAGGAAATTTTTTTTTTTTTTTTTATAGAGAGGGATTTGTTTTCTAATGATTTTTTTTTTTTTTCAATTTTCAGATTTCTGGTATTAATTGGAAAGCTTAGGGTATTTTAGAAAATTAAATAGGTGTAGTGTGTTGAGTTTGGATTCTGATACGGACGTGAGATCACAAGAGGCCTTCGATTCTGTTGAGTGAATCTTAGAAGAAGTTTCATGACTGGGGACCAATGGAGTTTTGCCACGTTTGCATATGAAATCGAGATACAATCTACCAATTTTTTGGGTTTGCATTTTTTCTCATCTGCTTTTTTATCTGGAAAAATAAAAACAGTAGTTGAAAACAAAATATTCATCTAAATATCTACGGGAAAATTATTATATTTCGGTGAAAAAATCCATCCATCCATAATATAAACCTTAAAAAAAAGGCTTTAGAGGTGTCCACGTATCATCCGCTTCTCTACCTTTTTTTTTAATTTTGTTTTATTTAAATATTTTAATTTTGGTATTTTTCATAATTTATTTTTAAAAATATGGGAGAGTTTTTCGGGGTCTACGTGACACACTTTTCTCTCCCTCTTTTTTTTTTTTAAAGATGGGGTTCTACCCACTAAAACACAAAAAAAAAAAAAACAAAAACACTAATTCAACTAGTCATGAACAATTCTAGGCACTCCCATACCTAATTTGTCTTCAAGAAGCAAGTCTTTAACATTCTGCAGGGGAGACTCAATGACATGCAACCCTTCAGATTCAGTAACAACAATATTAGCAAAAAAGTCGACTACTCTATTTTTTTCCGGTAAACATGAATTACGCGAACATCTCATGCATCATTCAACAATTCACGGCACACTGCAATAAGAGTTGCCACCGAAGCTTGAGGAATAGTTTTGCTTGTTAACCATCGCACCACAAGAGTGGAATCACTCTCCAAAATATCTGCCTATACCCCCTTGCCATGCATGTTTCAAATCCTGAAAAACTACCCATAGCTCAGCCACTGTCCTAATATGAAAAGTAAAACCTCCTAACCAATCTCCATTCGCATCCCGAATGACACCACCACCCCCGGCTATCCCAGAATCAACTTATAGCTTCCATCCATATTTAATTTGACCCATCCATTAGAAGGAGCAGACCAGCAAAGGACTCGAGAAACATATTTAACACCCTCAGGAAAAACCTTCTTATTTAATTCAAAGGCTCTCAATCTCCTGTTGTTGGAAATGAAGCCATAAAATTTTGTTCGCCAAAGGAATTCTTTTACCATTAAAAATCAACTCATTTCGCTATCTCCATAACCACCAAAGAATTAAGACAAATAAATTTCTCCATTTGCAATGAGGACTACCGCAAATATTCTTCTTTAACCAATCAGGAAAATCAAGCAGCATAAAATCAGAAGTATTTAAGCTTGGCAAAAGGTGATTCCATATTTGAATAGCCATATCTCACTTTCTAAACATGTGATCAACATTCTCCAAAACAGTAGGACAAATAGGACAAGAACTATTAGTGGAAAATCTTTTATGAACTCGCTCCAAATTACACATAACTCTCACATGTGCAAGAAGCCAAATAAAAGCTTTAACCCTACTAGGAACCTCCTCCAATCTCCATAAACACAACTAAAACCTTCTTGTACCCTGATTCAGTTCAGTATGGCTTGTTGAAACAGCATAAGCTGACTTAACAGAAAATTGTCCATTAGTATTCAAGTGTCAGTATATCTCATCCTGCAATGACCCATCGTCTCTTAGAATAAAAGCTGCAAGCTTGTCTAAAACCATGCTAGGGAGGAGATGCTTTAAGAAATTCTAGTTCCAACCATGACCAGTAATCCAAAGATCCTTAACATATTTATATTTCTCAACTAAATCAATTTCTTGCAACAATAAATTTTCC
The DNA here is from genome assembly GCA_033439115.1 of Firmiana major. Taxonomy (NCBI): domain Eukaryota; kingdom Viridiplantae; phylum Streptophyta; class Magnoliopsida; order Malvales; family Malvaceae; genus Firmiana; species Firmiana major. The sequence goes on from CM065914.1 coordinate 24,082,784, forward strand.
AGAGGCTCATCACAAAGCCAAATATCCAACCAAAAAGCTATTTGGCCTCCATTAGTTACTAAAACTCGTGTCCCTTTCTATAAAATATGAGCTGCCATACAAATGCCCCTCCAAGCATTTGAAGAGCCCTGTTTGACTTGGAAGCTTTGAACTCCCAGCTCTCACTGAGAATATTTCCCACGAATAACCTTAACCCACAAACTTTCTTTTTCTTGGAGCAGCCTCCACCCAAGTTTAGCCAAAAATGCCATATTTATATGCTGCAATTGACGAACATTTAAACCTCCATCAGCTTTTGGCTTAGTGACTAAATCTCAGCTTGCTAAATGACATTTCCTGTCCATTCCGTTTCCTCCCCATAGAAAGTTCTGAGTAATTTTCTCAATCTTGTCACATATCCCTACAGGTAAAAAAGTGGTCTACATAGGATATAAAGGAATAGAATTTAAAACTGACTATGTTAACACCTGTCTACCAACAAAGGACAGGTATTTAGTCTTCCATCCATCCAATCAATGCATTATTCTATCCACAACATTTTGGTAGATATCAGCATGAACTTATCCATGAATTAAAGGGATGCCTAGATATTTGTGAGATTTGAGAATTTTAGACATATTTTAATTATGTAATATGAACTTGAGCTGTAATTTATTGAGCTGAGTGAAATGTATAAGTAATGAATGAGAAATAATCGAAGTAGTGAATGGTGGAAATTGTATTTGGAGATTTATATGTTAAGTGTTTAACCAAAGTGTGAAACTATAAGGTCAGATCGATCTTGGAGAAGAAAAGATCGATTTGGTGGGCTAAAAATGACAAGGAAAAAGGAATTTGAGCGAGCAGATCAATCTTCAATGGAAGAGGATCGATCTCCTTATGATTCTGTAATGAAAAGATCGATCTCATGAGGAAAGAATCGATCTCAAAATGTTTCTGTTAGGGAGAAGATCGATCTCATGAAGCATTCTGTAAACTAGAGATCGATCTCATAATTGGAGCAAATCGATCTCATAAAGCAATTAAGAGATCGATCTTACCCCACGACAGATCGATCTCCTAGGCATAAAATTACTCCAAATCATCCCCAAATTCAAATGCAGATCGATCTCATCAAGAACCAGATCAATCTCATACCCTCCGTCTATAAAAAGACCCCTGTGTTTTCCTGCACTTCATCTTTTCTCTCTTTTCCAAACCTCCATTCAGTCGAACCCTAGCTTCCTCTCTCTTCTAAATCGCCCATTTCCATCCAAATCAAGAGTTGTGACAAGAAAGGAAGTTGTTCCTCATCCAAAGGAGAGCAACATACTTGGAAATCGAAAAACGAATCGAATCGAGGTGTGAGTTGAGCACTCCACAAGTTTGGGTAATCTCTAAACCTCGATCTTTGATTTTTAAGTAATCTTTGATGATTGTGAGCATGGGCATTGTGATGAATTAGTTGAAAAATGATTAGGGATTGAAGAAACTATGGTTTTGTTAGAGTAGAGATGTTATTATACAATTTGTGGTAAATTGGGATTTTGTCTATAAATTGGAAATTTAGGCAATGAGGTGATTTTGACATAGTTATTGTGCATGAGAAATGTAGAAGGTTGAGATGTAGTGGATGAGATTATGATTAGTGATAGAGTCGTGAGAATTGAGTTGATTGAGATATTAATGAGAATATGAGCAAATGTGTGCTCAGTAATGCGATTGAGTTGGGTTATTGATGTTTTTAACATCGTTTGGACAGCTCGAGAGTTTCAGAGTGGAATGCGAGGCTAGTCCGTGATACGGGATAACGATTGCACTATACGAGGTGCAAAGAGGTAAGGGAAAACTAAACCATTTGTGTATGTGTTTTGATGAACTGGATGTAGCATGAACCATGATTTGAGAATACAAGCATGTTTAGTGTTGTGCTGTGATAAGATTGCACATAATTTTTATAGCCGGTTAAAGCCCATTGTTTTACGAGTTTTATAAGCTAAGTGTGGAATTGCTTTTAAACCGTTGAGTTTGCGTGAAAAGTAACTTGGGCTCTACATTAAAGCAATATTGAGATTTGAGAAAATGTGTGCGTATTTTTCCGGTTGGAACTCGATTTTAATATGTTTTGTGTTGAATACACGAATGTTTTAAATGAGTTTTTTTGAGAGAAAACCATTATGAGTTCTACGTGAAGACAAAACGTTTTATAAGATAATGGCTAATGATTGAGACTTAGGCGTGTCATGTTGAATACACATCGGGTCTTGCTTGATAGCATGTAAGATCGATATAATGGGACGCCTGGGAACCGACCCAAGGACCACAGGCCTTATTCTAGTAACATGTAAGTCTGATTATTCCTCCGCTTTGGTAGCGTTGAGAGGTCTTGCTCTGGTAGCATGTAAGTCCGGGCCTTGCTCTGGTAGCATGTAAGTCCGATATTCCTCCGTTTTGGTAACAAGAGATGCCTCCGTTTTGGTAACGTGAGATGACCCCCGTTCTGGTAATGCTGTGTGGCCTTGCTTGGGTTGTGAGACCCCGTATATGTATAATGGTATATATGTACATAGAAATGTAAATAGAGTTGTACTATGAATTCATAAGTGAAGTATATGTGATGTAAGTCCATAAGTTAATGTACACACTTGTAATGAGAGTTGTGATTGTACATACAAGTTACATTATGTATGAATATAAAGAAATGGACTTAAACATGTGGAGAATGTGAGTAGAATGGATTATGAGTAGTGTGGTAAATGGAATGAAGTGTTGCATGAGTATGCACTCTCATTTGGTTAATATTAAGTATCTTTGGTTAAACAAAGATTCCTCACAAGTTTCAATAGGAATAAGGTATGTATGGATGTCATTGTCAAGCCTCAAAGATGAATGAATGAGAAAATGATCATGGTAGCAAATTAAGGAAGTTTGGTAAGTGTTGCTGCAGAAGAACTGCAGAAAATCTGGAAACTATGAAGGGCAGATCGATCTCATGGGATGAGAGATCGATCTGGAAGAGCCAGAATGCTCTTATTTGGGCAATGGAATAGAGCAGATTAATCTCCAATGGAGCCAGATCGATCTCCTAAGCATTCTGTATTGAAAAGATCGATCCTCAAGCACCCAGATCGATCTCCTTAGCTCTCTGTTTGGGAGCAGATCGATCTCATGCTTCGACAGATCGATCTCATGCTTAAAATATCGTGAAAAAGAGAGATTTAAGGGGACCAGATCGATCTCCTCTTGGACCAGATCAATCTCCTCAAGCTATTTTTATAAAAGGAGTGCTGAAAATCAAAAAATTTCGAGAAAAACACCATTCTTCCACTTTCAACCCAAAAACCTAACTTTCTCTCTCTAAAATCAACCATTTTCAGTAAGATTTGAAGAGAGACCATTAGAGGCAAAGTTATTCCTATCAAAGAGAAGAACAACATAGTTGGAAGGCATTTTTCCCATTGTTGGTATTGAAGGAGCTAAGGGCATTGTTATTTGGAGTAAGAAGAGAAATCAAATTGGGTAAGATTCTAACGCTCCAACTATGGTACATTGTCTATATAATTGATTTTGGAGTTGTTTGGCATGAGTATGGATGGTTAGAACTATCTAAAATGCATTGGAATGATTATGACCTAGAAATGGTCTAGAGTGAGAAAGTGGAATGTATGGAGATTAATGATGAATGAGATATGTAGAAGTTATTAATAGTGTTATGGTATGATTTTAAGATGTGGTTAGTGGATAAATTGTGAGATTTACCTAAAAGAGATAAAATGTGGATTAAGGCATTTGTAAAATGCATAAGTGAATAATATTGACTAGTGAGGTCAATTATGGGTTAAAAACATTAACTCAATTGATTGAATGAATGAATCGCAGCTTCCGAGGATACGCCGAGGCGAGTTGAGCCAAGAGCGTGAGAAGCTAAAAGGAAAGGGTCACACCAAGTAAATCGAGGTAAGGGAATTGTGTGGACTCTTAGAGATATCTGTGCGTAATTTGGGCGCATTAAATGCTTTGCTAGATTGCATGTGATATAGGAAATGATGTTGGGTGATTGAAGAGTAAAAGTTGGGAGTTTGAGAAATGTGCATGAAAACAAAAGCATATTGCTTGAAAATCATGTTTTATTGCTTTTTAGCAAATGATTTGGTAGGTTGGCTAATATTTGTAATGATTTGCAAAAGAGTTGAGTTGTTTTGGTTTGTTAACCACACTTTGCAAAGAAATGAGCCACCTACATTGTTTTCGTGAGTATGAAAGCATGCTAAAGTATGACTCGCACGAGATTTGATGTGTTTTATACACATGAGTGCTAGAGGCACTAGTTTTCACATGGATTTCGTAATTGTTTTGGCATTGTGCTTGGAGTTTGTCTCACACTGGATGCCCACCTTGCATGTTGCCGTGTTTGGAGCTTCGAGTAGACTGGGTGTCACATCGATTAAATAGGCTCACACGTGAATTGTTTTGACATGATTAATTTGTGAGACCCCGTATATGTATAATGGTGTATATGTACATAGAAATGTAAATGGAGTTGTACTATGAATTCATGAGTGAAGTATATGTGATGTAAGTCCATAAGTAATGTACACACTTGTACTGAGAGTGGTAATCGTACATACAAGTTTCATTATATATGAATGTGTAGAAATGGACTTAAACATGTGGAGAATGTGTGTAGAATGAATTATGAGTAGTTTGGTAAAATGGAAGTAGAATTGCATAAGATGTGCACTTTCATTTTTGTTTATATTAAGTACCTTTGGTCACACAAAGATCCTACACAAGTTTTAATGTGTATGAAGTGAGGATGGATGCCATTTTCAAGTCTCAAAGATGAATGAATGAGGAAATGATCATGGTAGCAAATTAAGGATGTTTGGTAAGTGTTGTTGCAGAGGAAATCTGGAAATTTTGAAGGGCAGATCGATCTCATGGGATGAGAGATCGATCTGGAAGAGCCAAAATGCTCTTATTTGGGCGAAAGAATAGAACAGATCGATCTCCAATGGACCAGATCGATCTCCTTAGCTCTCTGTTTGGGAGCAGATCGATCTCATGCCTCGACAGATCGATCTCATGCTTCAACAGATCGATCTCAGGCTTAAAAATGCCGTGAAAAAGAGGGATTTTAAGGGACCAGATCGATCTCCTCTTGGACCAGATCGATCTCCTCAAGCTATTTCTATATAAGGAGTGCTGAAAATCAGAAAATTTCGGGAAAAACACAAACTTTCCACTTCCAACCCAAAAACCTAACATTCTCTCTCAAAAATCAGCCATTTTCAATGAGGTTTGAAGAGAGACCATTAGAGACAAAGTTGTTCCTAGGAAAGAGAAGAACAACATAGTTGGAAAGCATTTTTCCATTGTTGATATTGAAGGATTTAAGGGCATTGCCATTTGGAGCAAGAGGAGAAATCAAATTGGGTAAGATTCTAACACTCCAATTGTGGTACATTGTTTATTAAGTGATTTTGGAGTTGTTGGCATGAGTATAGGTGGTTAGAAACTATCTAGAATGCATTGGAATGATTTTGACCTAGAAATGGTTTAGTGTGAGAAAGTGAAATTGATGGAGATTAATGATGAATGAGATACGTAGAAATCATTAATAGTGATTGTGGTATGATTTTAAGATGTGGTTAGTGGATAAATTGTGAGGTTTACCTAAAAGAGGTAAAATGAGGGTTAAGGCATTTGTAAAATGCATAAGTAAATAATGTTGACTAGTGAGGTCAATTATGGGTTAAATACGTTAACTCAATCGATTTAATGAATGAATCGCAGCTTCCGAGGATACGTCGAGGCGAGTTGAGCCAAGAGCGTGAGAAGCTAAAAGGAAAGGAGTCACACCAAGTAAATCGAGGTAAGGGAATTGTGTGGACTCTTAGAGATATTGTGCGCAATTTGGGCGCATAAATGTTTTGCTAGAATGCATGAGAATAGGAAATGATGTTTGGTGATTGAAGGGTAAAAGTTGGGAGTTTGAGAAATGTGCATGAAAACAAAAGCATATTGCTTTGAAAATCATGTTTTATTGCTTTTTAGCAAATGATTGGTAGGTTGGCTAACATTGAAATGATTTGCAAAAGAAATGAGTATGTTTTGGTTTTGATAACCACATTTTGCAAGTTTTGAGCCACCTACATGATTTCGTGAGTATGAAAGAGTGCAAGAGGCACTAGTTTTCACATGGATTTCATATTGTTTTGGCATTGTGCTTGAGTTTGTCTCGCACTGGATGCCCACCTTGCATGTTGCTGTGTTTGGAGCTTCGAGTAGACTTGGTGTCATATCGATTAAATAGGCTCACACGTGCATTGTTTTGAGACATGGCATGTTAAAACAACCTGATGAGCCCGAACGAGGGATAAGGGTTGGAGATCCACCTGATGAGCCCGAACGAGGGATAAGGGTTGGAGGAACAGCTGATGAGCCCGAACGAGGGATAAGGCTGGGGGTCCACGGAGTACGTTGTACCGTGCATGTAGCATGGAGTACATTGTACCGTGTTGTGATGTGATGTGCCGTCTTCGGACGAGATCTGCTATGGACCGACGGGTAGGATTTGACCCACCTCCCGTGTGGAAGCAGATGGTGGTGATATTCCGCACACCTGATCCGTGTAGCCGGTATCATAGGTTATGTACATAGGCCTTGAGGTTATTACCTATTGTTGAACTGCCTATCTCACATGTCTAATGCTATTTAAGAATAAATCCATGTTTGAAAGTGATTGTGGTCAGGAAAGCCCGAGGGATGGGCTGTCACGCCCCGAAAATGCGGAAAGTAGGGCTAATTTAAAACTTTTTGTTCGTTAATTCACAATTAAAGGTGCATTCCTGTGCAGTGTCATACATCATCATAATTATCATGCCTCAGGATCTCATCATGATATAATAATTATTGTGTTATACCCATTACTCGATTACAAGTTAATTAATCCTAATACATCCCCTACAATAACATACTTCAAGTGTCTGTAATCACATTAATAGTCTGGGTACATGAAAAGATAAAATATACCTCAAATACAATATATATAGGGCCTGGAGCTCAAGTCCTCCACTAGCCACTACTCCGTACGCCGCAGGGAGATCCTTCTTCACTTGAAGTACTCTGGGAGGGGGAGGAAAATAGGGTGAGCTTCTAAATCGCTCAGTAAGGGGGTAAAGGAATCAGTTATATAAACCATTTCACACATCACAAATATGTATTTGTTCATAAAGCTCATTTGAAATCGTAGCATGAAAGTTCTCAAAACATCATCTCATAACTCGTTAAATCATGTGAAAACATGAAGATAAAAGGCTCCACATCGAGCACTCACAAGCATGTGTAAAGATATGCAATAATGGCTGTTCTCAAATACGTGATAAAAATCACCTCGGTAAATCACACGTGACAAGGTCACAAAACACAACTCATGTGTAAAACGAGACTAGGCAATAAAACTCAATTAAAACTCGTCATGGCACATCAAATATATATAAGCTCCTCTGGGTGCGCATCCCAGGCATCCTCGTATAGAGGGAACGTCGACAATATGGTCGTGTGCAAAGTATATTGGACTTATATGTTACCAGAACAAGGCCTGGCCTTACTTGCTACCAGAGCAATGCCTCGCCTAATGCACACGACACGTGGTCCCTGGGTCGGTTCCCAGGCGGCCCACTCTCTCGGTCTTACATGCTACCAGAGCAATGCCTCCCAACGCTACCAGAGCGGAGGAATAATCGGACTTATATGTTACCAGAACAATGCCTGTGGTCCCTGGGTCGGTTCCCAGGCGTCCCACAATATCGGTCTTATATGCTACCAGAGCAAGGCCCGTGGTCCCTGGGTCGGTTCCCAGGCGTCCCACTATATCGGTCTTATATGCTACCAGAGCAATGCCCGATGTGTGTTCAACATGACACGCCTAAGTCTCTATCATTAGCCATTATCTTATAAAACGTTATGCCTTCACGTAGAACTCATAATGGTTTTCTCTTAAAAACTCATTTAAAACATTTGTGTACTCAACAAAAAAACACATATAAAAATCGAGTTCCAACCGGCAAAACATGCACACATTTTCTCAAATCTCAATATCGCCTTAACGTAGAGCCCAATTTACTTTTCACGCAGCTCAAAGGTTTATAAAGTAATTTCACACTTAGCTTATAAACTCATAAAATAATGGGCTCCAACCGGCTATAAAAACCGTGTGCAGTTACATCACAACACAAAACATGCTTGTATTCTCAAATCATGGTTCATGCTAACAATTCATCAAAATACATACACAAAATGGTTTAGTTTTCCCTTACCTCTTTGCACCTCGTATAGTGCAATCGTTCCCCCCGTATCACGGACTAGTCTCGCATTCCACTCTGGAACTCCCGAGCTGTCCAAACGATGTTAAAACATCAATACTCCACATCACATAACCTCAATTCTCAAAATCGAGCATAATTGCTCATAACACCTCAATTCTCTTGATTTCTCGTAACTCAACCCTAAGCTACAACCTCATTCACAATATCCCAATATCCTACATTCCTCATGCCAATTATTTAGGCTAATTCTCCATATTGTCCAATTTTCCATTTATAGCTCACAATTTCCTAAATTCACCAAAATTCTCAAATATACATATCACTCCTACCACATTGAAATTTAATCAATCCCCAGTCATTTCTCAACCATTTCAACACAATTACAACCACCAATAACATCAAAATCAACTCAAATATCAAGATCGAGGTTTAGAAATTACCCAAAGTTTGTGAGACGCACAACTCACGCCTCGATCCGATTCGTCCTTCGATTTCCAAGTATGTTGTTCTCCCTTTGATGAGGAACAACTTTCCTTCTTCCCACAATAGCTGATTCGGCCGGAAATGGGTGATTTGGAGGAGTGAGAAACTAGGTTTTTGGAAAAATGGAGGTTTGGAAGAGAGAGAAAGTGAGATTTCAGGAGAAAACACGGGTCCCTTATATAGATTGGAGGTAGGAGATCGATCTGCCTCTTGCTGAGATCGATCTGTGTTTGAAATTTGGGGGCGATCTGGGTAATTTTATGCCCAGGAGATCGATCTCGAGGGGTGAGATCGATCTCTTTATGGCTTTATGAGATCGATCTGCTCCTAAAGAGATCGATCTTCTCCCCAAACAGAAGCATTTGGAGATCGATCTCTTCCTCATGAGATCGATCCCTTCTCAAACAGATTCATTTGGAGATCGATCTCTTCCTCATGAGATCGATCCCTTCTCAAACAGATTCATAAAGAGATCGATCTCTTCCATTGGAGATCGATCTGCTTCTCAAATTTCCCATCCCTCGTCATTCTTAACTCACCAGATCGATCTCTCCTTCTCCCAGATCGATCTGTCCTCATGCTTCATGCCTATTTTACACACTTAACATATAAATCTCCAATTATAATTCCCACAATTCATTTAATTCAATAAATTACACTTCAAATTCTTATTACATTATTAAAATATGTCTAAAATTCTCAGATCTCACATCCTCCCCACCTTAAAAAGAATTTGGTCCTCCAAATTCAACTCAACTAGTCAGAATAGATGGGGGTATTTCTCCTTCATGAGACTCTCTAGTTCCCACGTCGCCTCTTCCATTGAGTGATGCCTCCACAAGACTTTCACTAATGGGATGCTCTTGGTTCTCAGTACCTTCTCTTTTCTATCGAGAATCCGGACGGGTTCCTCAATGTAGCTCATGTCCTCCTGTATGTCCATCTCATCATACTCTATAACATGAGAAGGGTCCGGGTGGTACTTCCTCAACATAGATACATGAAAAACGTTGTGTATTCCGGACATCTGTGGGGGTAATGCTAATCTGTAAGCTACCTCTCCCACTTTCTCAAGAATCACAAATGGTCCTATGTATCGAGGACTCAATTTTCCTTTCTTCCCAAATCGCATGATACCCTTGCTCGGTGATACTCTCAGAAATACTGCATCACCAACCTCAAATTCAAGTGGCCGTCTACGCACATCCGCGTAGCTTTTCTGTCTACTCTGTGCAGCCCGTAACCTCTCACATATGAGTTTCACACTCTGTACGGCTTACTCAACAAGCTCGGGAGCATTTATCTTTCTGTCACCGACTTCTTCCCAAGCTACAGGAGATCTACACCTCCTACCATATAGAGCCTCAAAAGGTGCCATTCCAATACTCGCATGATAGCTGTTATTGTATGCAAACTCTGCTAGGGGCAGGTGATCATCCCATGATCCCTTAAAATCCATCGTACACGCCCTCAACATATCCTCCAGGGTCTGAATAGTCCTCTCTGACTGACCATCTGTCTGAGGATGATAGGCGGTACTAAAACTCAATCGAGATCCCATGGACTCCTGAAACTGGGTCCAGAATCTGGAAGTAAATCGGGAATCTCTATCAGAAGTAATACTCACTGGAGCCCCATGTAATCTAGCTATCTCGCTGACATATAGCTCAGCTAAGGCATCCACAGTATCTGTGCTCTTGATGGCAAGGAAGTGGGCACTCTTGGTCAATCTATCCACAATGACCCATATCGCATCGCGACCTCTCCGGGTCCTCGGTAAACCCATAATAAAGTCCATAGTGACATGCTCCCATTTCCATGTAGGTACAGGTAAGGGCTGTAGTAGTCCTCCGGGCTTCCGATGCTCAGCTTTCACTTGCTGGCATACCAAACATCTGGCCACATACTCTGCCACATCTCGCTTCATACCACTCCACCAATACACCTTTTTCAAGTCTCGGTACATCTTAGTACTCCCTGGGTGCATGGTGTATCGCGAGCAGTGGGATTCTCTCAATATCTGTCTCTTCAGGGTATCATCGTCCGGTACACAAATCCGTCCTCTGAACCTCAATAATCCATCCTCACGGATGGTGAGATCCGACTGCGAACTCTGCTCAGCTTGGCTAACCATGTCTATCAATCTCTGATCACTGCGCTGCCCAGTTCTAATCTGATCCATGATCCTGGGCTCTATCCGCAGACTAGCCAAAAATCCAGTCTCTACCTCTTTAACTTTGATCCGAAGTTCGGCGAACTGCTCTAACAAATCCCATTCCCTGATCATCATAGCAGATATCATACTCTTCCTGCTCAGGGCATCAGCAACCACATTCGCCTTACCCGGATGATAAAGAATCTCGCAGTCATAATCCTTAAGGAGTTCCATCCATCTCCTTTGTCTCATGTTTAACTCTTTCTGATCAAAGAGATTTCTCAAACTCTTGTGATCAGTGAAGATCTGGAATCTTTCCCCATATAAGTAGTGTCGCCAGATCTTCAAAGCAAATACCACAGCGGCTAACTCCAAATCATGCGTGGGGTAATTTCGCTCATGGTCTTTCAGCTGTCGCGATCCATATGCAACCACTCTCCCGTGCTGCATAAGCACACACCCCAATCCTTGATGAGATGCATCACTATATACCGAAAATTCTCCTGATCCCTCAGGGATAGTTAACACAGGTGCCACTGTCAATCTCCTCTTTAACTCTTGAAAACTGAGCTCACATTGATCAGTCCATATGAACGGAGTCTCCTTACGCGTGAGCTTAGTCAAAGGAGCGGCAATCCTCGAGAATCCTTCCACAAATCTCCTGTAATACCCTGCCAAACCAAGGAAGCTTCGTATCTCAGTCACTGTCCTCGGTCTCTCCCAATTAAGCACAGCTGCTATTTTACTCGGATCCACTGATACTCCTTCTTCTGAGACTACATGCCCAAGGAAAGCTATCCGGTTCAGCCAAAACTCACACTTACTAAGCTTTCCGTATAATTGCTTATCTCGGAGTATCTGAAGTACTAACCACAAATGCTGTGCATGCTCCTCATACGATCGAGAGTACACCAGGATATCATCGATAAAGACTATCACAAACTTATCCAGATAGTCTCTGAACACCTCGTTCATCAATCTCATAAATGCTGCAGGGGCGTTCGTCAATCCAAAGGACATCACCAGAAATTCGTAATGGCCATACCTTGTCTTGAAGGCCGTCTTTGGAATATCTTCCTCCTTAATCCTCAATTGGTGATAGCCCGATCTCAAATCGATCTTAGAAAAGACTGATGCCCCTCTTAACTGATCAAGTAGATCATCAATCCTGGGCAATGGGTATTTATTCTTCACTGTGGCTTTATTCAACAACCGGTAGTCCACACATAATCTGAGACTGCCATCCTTCTTCTTAACAAATAACACTGGCGCTCCCCACGGTGAAACACTGGGCCTAATGAACCCTTGATCCAATAACTCCTGCAGTTGTCTCTTTAATTCCTCAAGCTCCACTAATGCCATTCTGTACGGAGGTTTAGAGATCGGCTGAGTATCTGGTACCAAATCAATGGTAAACTCCAGCTCTCTCTCCGGTGGTAAACCTGGCAATTCATCTGGGAAAACATCCAAAAATTCACAAACCACAGGTATATCCTCAATCCTCGGATGTTCCCGCTCATCGTCTGAGATGAGTGTCTCATAACCTTCACATAAATAATCACATTTATTATTCTCCAAAATAATGTTAAAATTCTCAAATTACTCACTAGAAATCCACATAATCATTTCCTCAACATCTCAATTGTACACTATAAGGTTCAGGTAGGGAGAAAGTTACAATCTTAGTGTAGCAGTCTAGACTCACTCGATTGGTCGCCAACCAATCCATCCCCAGAATTACATCAAACCCATGTATACTCAACATGATTAGATCTGCTAACATCACTCTATCTCCCACCTTGATTTCACATTCTCTACAGATTAACTCAGTTCTCTGGGATTCACGCATAGGGGTATTTACATGTAGTATATATTCTAGAGGTTCAAACTTCAAGTTTAGTCTACATGCAAAATGCTCAGAAATAAACGAATGCGTGGATCCTGAATCAATCAACACATGAGCCTCATAATTACAGACAGAGAGTGTACCTCTTATGGTTTCTGCCGAAGCGTCTGCGGTCTCCTTATCCAGGGCAAACACTCGTCCCTGTGCCACAGGTTTCTTCCCTTTCTCTGCCGCAGTGGCCCGTCTCCGGGGATCCACTCTCTGAGGCTGCTGTCTAGTGGGCTCCGGAGCATGCGGTATCTGGGGTTGGGGACAGTCTTTAACTCTGTGACCCATGTAGCCACATCTAAAACATCCATGGATCGACCTAGTACAACTTCCCTCATGCGATCGGCCACAGTCTCTACAAAACCTTGTCTCAGGCCTGACGTAACGAGGGGTCTCCTTGATAATAGGATAGGCTCTGGGTCTCTCCAATCTGTCCTTCTGTACCTCGATCCTTCCTCTTCTAAAGGAACCTCTCCGAGCCTCTGACTGAAAAATCGCTGGCCTCTTGCCCTTATCTTTATGCACTGCTCTGAGCTCATTCTGAGATTGTACCATTTCAATTCCTCTTTCAACCTCCTGCGCTCGTCTCAGAGCGTCTCCAAACTCAGTAATACATAGCCCCATCAATCTATCTCTGATGACGGGCTTCAGCCCATACACAAACTTCTCTGTGCGGAGCTCTTCACTCTTGAAGGTCTCTGGGTCATATCTCAGTAGTGCGGTGAACTGGCTCTCATAGTCATCCACTGACATGTCACCCTGTACCAAACTCAAAAACTCGGCCTGTTTCCTCCTCTGGGCGGCTCGCGGTACATATTGGGTTCTAAAAGCTGTCTGGAACTCTTCCCAACCAATCACATCCTGGCGGGACATCAAGATACCCTGGGTAGTACTCCACCAATCTCGAGCTCTCCCCTTCAGCATATAGGCACTCATACTGACTCTCTCAGCATCGGTGCATCCCAGTAAATCAAATATAACTCTCAACTCCGTCAACCACTCCTCAGCCTCTGTAGGATCCTTCTTTCCCCTAAATGCGGGTGGATTCATCTTCAGAAATTCCTTTAGTCGGACCTTACTTCTATCCTCAGGCTGAGTGACGGGAGGCACTGGGGGTATGGGAGGTCCTGGTGGTGGTGTAGGGGTAGTATCCGAGGCATTAACTCCAAAGTGTTGCGCGAATAACGCTGCCATCTGCTCAAAACCTTGCCTCACATCGGTCTCAATCCGATTAAATCGAGAGTTAGGACTCTCTGGTTGTGGGACAGGTGGTGGAGGGGACTCTGCCTGCCTCCTCGAACGACCTCGTCGTTTACTCATTCTCAATCTCAACTCGTCTCCTGCGCGTACATATCAAAATTGATTGAAATCTCAATCCTCAATTTCAGTTCATGACCAGACTATTACAGACACTTGGGATGTATTCTATTTCACTTAACCGACACTGACAGTATTAGGCACCCTAAGCTCTGATACCAAGAAAACTCTGTCACGCCCCGAAAATGCGAAAAATAGGGCTAATTTAAAACTTTTTGTTCGTTAATTCACAATTAAAGGTGCATTCCTGTGCAGTGTCATACATCATCATAATTATCATGCCTCAGGATCTCATCATGATATAATAATTATTGTGTTATACCCATTACTCGATTACAAGTTAATTAATCCTAATACATCCCCTACAATAACATACTTCAAGTGTCTGTAATCACATTAATAGTCTGGGTACATGAAAAGATAAAATATACCTCAAATACAATATATATAGGGCCTGGAGCTCAAGTCCTCCACTAGCCACTACTCCGTACGCCGCAGGGAGATCCTTCTTCACTTGAAGTACTCTGGGAGGGGGAGGAAAATAGGGTGAGCTTCTAAATCGCTCAGTAAGGGGGTAAAGGAATCAGTTATATAAACCATTTCACACATCACAAATATGTATTTGTTCATAAAGCTCATTTGAAATCGTAGCATGAAAGTTCTCAAAACATCATCTCATAACTCGTTAAATCATGTGAAAACATGAAGATAAAAGGCTCCACATCGAGCACTCACAAGCATGTGTAAAGATATGCAATAATGGCTGTTCTCAAATACGTGATAAAAATCACCTCGGTAAATCACACGTGACAAGGTCACAAAACACAACTCATGTGTAAAACGAGACTAGGCAATAAAACTCAATTAAAACTCGTCATGGCACATCAAATATATATAAGCTCCTCTGGGTGCGCATCCCAGGCATCCTCGTATAGAGGGAACGTCGACAATATGGTCGTGTGCAAAGTATATTGGACTTATATGTTACCAGAACAAGGCCCGGCCTTACTTGCTACCAGAGCAATGCCTCGCCTAATGCACACGACACGTGGTCCCTGGGTCGGTTCCCAGGCGGCCCACTCTCTCGGTCTTACATGCTACCAGAGCAATGCCTCCCAACGCTACCAGAGCGGAGGAATAATCGGACTTATATGTTACCAGAACAATGCCTGTGGTCCCTGGGTCGGTTCCCAGGCGTCCCACAATATCGGTCTTATATGCTACCAGAGCAAGGCCCGTGGTCCCTGGGTCGGTTCCCAGGCGTCCCACTATATCGGTCTTATATGCTACCAGAGCAATGCCCGATGTGTGTTCAACATGACACGCCTAAGTCTCTATCATTAGCCATTATCTTATAAAACGTTATGCCTTCACGTAGAACTCATAATGGTTTTCTCTTAAAAACTCATTTAAAACATTTGTGTACTCAACAAAAAAACACATATAAAAATCGAGTTCCAACCGGCAAAACATGCACACATTTTCTCAAATCTCAATATCGCCTTAACGTAGAGCCCAATTTACTTTTCACGCAGCTCAAAGGTTTATAAAGTAATTTCACACTTAGCTTATAAACTCATAAAATAATGGGCTCCAACCGGCTATAAAAACCGTGTGCAGTTACATCACAACACAAAACATGCTTGTATTCTCAAATCATGGTTCATGCTAACAATTCATCAAAATACATACACAAAATGGTTTAGTTTTCCCTTACCTCTTTGCACCTCGTATAGTGCAATCGTTCCCCCCGTATCACGGACTAGTCTCGCATTCCACTCTGGAACTCCCGAGCTGTCCAAACGATGTTAAAACATCAATACTCCACATCACATAACCTCAATTCTCAAAATCGAGCATAATTGCTCATAACACCTCAATTCTCTTGATTTCTCGTAACTCAACCCTAAGCTACAACCTCATTCACAATATCCCAATATCCTACATTCCTCATGCCAATTATTTAGGCTAATTCTCCATATTGTCCAATTTTCCATTTATAGCTCACAATTTCCTAAATTCACCAAAATTCTCAAATATACATATCACTCCTACCACATTGAAATTTAATCAATCCCCAGTCATTTCTCAACCATTTCAACACAATTACAACCACCAATAACATCAAAATCAACTCAAATATCAAGATCGAGGTTTAGAAATTACCCAAAGTTTGTGAGACGCACAACTCACGCCTCGATCCGATTCGTCCTTCGATTTCCAAGTATGTTGTTCTCCCTTTGATGAGGAACAACTTTCCTTCTTCCCACAATAGCTGATTCGGCCGGAAATGGGTGATTTGGAGGAGTGAGAAACTAGGTTTTTGGAAAAATGGAGGTTTGGAAGAGAGAGAAAGTGAGATTTCAGGAGAAAACACGGGTCCCTTATATAGATTGGAGGTAGGAGATCGATCTGCCTCTTGCTGAGATCGATCTGTGTTTGAAATTTGGGGGCGATCTGGGTAATTTTATGCCCAGGAGATCGATCTGTCGAGGGGTGAGATCGATCTCTTTATGGCTTTATGAGATCGATCTGCTCCTAAAGAGATCGATCTTCTCCCCAAACAGAAGCATTTGGAGATCGATCTCTTCCTCATGAGATCGATCCCTTCTCAAACAGATTCATTTGGAGATCGATCTCTTCCTCATGAGATCGATCCCTTCTCAAACAGATTCATAAAGAGATCGATCTCTTCCATTGGAGATCGATCTGCTTCTCAAATTTCCCATCCCTCGTCATTCTTAACTCACCAGATCGATCTCTCCTTCTCCCAGATCGATCTGTCCTCATGCTTCATGCCTATTTTACACACTTAACATATAAATCTCCAATTATAATTCCCACAATTCATTTAATTCAATAAATTACACTTCAAATTCTTATTACATTATTAAAATATGTCTAAAATTCTCAGATCTCACAGGGACCTGACGTTAAATTGATTTGTTAATGGTTTTAAAGTGCACGGATGCATGATGTTTAATGCCATGCTTTATTGTGAAAATGCATGATGGGTAATGCCATGCTTTTATTGTGAATTATGCATGATGATTCATACCATGCTTTGAGTTGAAATGTGCACTTAATTTTAATAGCATGAATGTTTTACATACCATTAACACAATCATACACTCATGTTTTGAGATAAACAATGAATAAAATGCTTTTGAGCATGGCATCACGATCACGTAGATAGTACAGTATCTACCTGTTCGCATGATTGCCTTACTGAGCGTGTGGTTTGCTCACCCCCTTATTTTCCCCTCTCTACAGAGATTTGAGTATAGATTGAGCGTGACTGGAGGCATTCCCTTTTTGGTAATCCGCTGCATCCCATCGCTAAAGGTATACACACTTGGATTATTTTGTATCTAAATTAGACATAGCACAGTAGCATTTTGTATGTAACTACTGGGGATGTAAAACAATGTAAACACATGTAACAACTCTGATATATATACATTTATACAAGTGTTTACTCATGAATAATGTTTCAAATTGAATTAGTATGGTGGAGTGAGTTAGACGTCGACACACAGCCTAACTGTTAAGTGTGTGGTTGTTCACGATCGAGGAAGGATGATTAAGGATCGATGCATGAAAATGCGAAAAATTTGTACGTATTTTGGTAAGTTAAGGGTTGTGACAGAAGTTGGTATCAGAGCCCGAGTTGGTTTGACGTGTGTCGTGTCTAAAATACTTAATAAGTGAAAAAAATTACATCCCCAAGTTACTGTGCTTGTTTAGATACAAATAGTGTATGTCGATGGGTTGACTAAGTAATTGGTTGTGAATGTAGGGAACTGAGTAAGTATGCCTAATACCAGTCGCGGTAGAGGGATGAGAGCACAGGCTCGAGGCCGTAGAGGTAGGCCTGGGGGTCGTGTTGAACCGGAAACACACGAGGCTCAGGAGGATGTTGAGGTGGAGGTCGACGTTGAGCACGCTCCACAGGGTCCAGAGGAGAGGCCCGAGAGTACTGAGGCTCGCTTCGCGAGGATTGAGCGGAGCATTGAGATGATTTTGGAATTGGTCACTCAATCTTTACCTGGAGTTGGCGGTAGACAGAGTCCCGCTACACAGGGTGATACCGAGCAGGCAGCAGCTCCCGAGGCACGGGCAAGGCAAGCCCAAGGACCTCAGACGACAGATACCCCACCCACACAGGATGTGCCTACGCCGGTTGCTATGCCAGGCAGTAGAGGTTGGGGATATGGATGTGATTTGGATAGACTGCGGCAGTTCCAAAAGTTTGGACCGCCGTCTTTCAATGGAGTAAAGGACCCAGTAGCGGCTGAGGATTGGATCAATGAGATCGAGAAATTATATGGGTTCTTTGAGTGCACTACTACCGAAATGGTAGCATTTGCCGCTTTTATGCTGAAGGGATCAGCAAAACATTGGTGGAAATCCACCAGGCCTATTTTGAGAGCCCGAAAAACTGAGATCAGCTGGGATGCGTTTCTAGAGGCCTTCTGGAGACAGTATGTCCCGGATACCGCCCAGCGAAAGCTAAAGATGGCATTTTTGGGACTGACCCAAGGGAGCAGGACTGTGGACGAGTATGAGACTGCTTTTATATCCCTGGGCAGATATGATCCCAACACGATGAGTAATGAGGTCGAGAAGATCCAAAAGTTTGTGGATGGACTGAGACCGGCTATCAGGTCTAGACTGGTTCCCCTAGATATACCGACCTATGAGGAGGCAGTGCGCAGGGCGCAATTATGTGAACAAGATGTTGATAGAATCGCCACGGAATTTGGAAAGGTTGGTAAGATGAGGGACAGAGATAAGAAGAGACCTATGATGGATAGAGGCTTCAGCTATAAAGGAAGCAAGAGATTCTCTGGAAAGAGGTCGAGAATTGATGAGATTCGGGAGAGGACAGTTGATACTCCCATGTATCCGGCCATTGCTCCAGCTAAGGGAATCGTGATTGGAGAACCACGGCCTACTACAGAACAGTGTGGCAAGTGTGGTAGGTACCATGGTACTCGACCATGTTATGGACCTCAGGTTGTATGCTTCAGATGTGGAAAGCCAGGGCACATAAGCAGAGATTGCCCCGAGATGATAGAGAGAGCCCCACAGAAAGGCAAGGAGCCAGAGAGAGCTCCAGTTGGTACAGCTGCTCCGAGGAGGAAGGCTACAGCTGAAGAAAAGGGGAAGCAAGCAGTGGGTGTAAGCAGAGGACGAGTGCACGCACTGGATCAGGATACTGCAGATCAGTCATCAGATGTGGTAAAAGGTACCATCCAAATCTTTGATTTAGAAGCTTATGTACTGTTTGATCCTGGTGCCACGCATTCCTTTATTTCGCCATCCTTTGCATGTAAATTGTTGAAGCATGTAAAACCCACGCTGCTTGATAAGATGTTATTGATATCTACCCCTATGAATGATAGTCAGTTGACTGAGCATATATATAGGGATTGTAAAATGAAGATAGGAGGTAAAGAGATGGCAGCCGATTTAATTTTATTAAATATGAGTGATTTTGATGTTATCCTAGGAATGGATTGGTTGGCTGCCAATCATGTTATTATGGATTGTCATGCTAAAACCTTGTTGTTTCCAAAGATAGACAATCTTGTAGTTAATTTTGTAAAATGAAATTAAAGAACATGATTTTTATAAGTGTGATGAGTACAATCTTGATACATGATGTATGAAAGATAAATTTGATTTCATTTATGTATGTGATGAGATGATTTATGATACTAATGGTGGAAAGAATAATGTGAAGGATTCATCGCTTTTGTGATTGAGATGGATAAGGCACGTCCGAAATTGGAAGACATACCAGTGGTTAGGGAATTTCCAGATGTCTTTCCGGATGAGTTACCAGGGTTACCTCCAGATAGGGAAATGGAGTTTGGTATAGATTTGGCACCTGGTACAGAGCCGATGTCCAAGCCACCATACAGGATGGCTCAAGTTGAGTTAGAGGAATTAAGGAAACAATTACAAGAATTGCTGGAGAAGGGGTTCATCAGGCCGAGCGTCTCACCTTGGGGAGCACCGGTTCTGTTTGTAAGGAAGAAGGATGGAAGCCTCCGACTGTGTATAGACTACCGGTTGTTGAATAAGGCCACCATCAGGAATAAGTATCCCCTCCCACGCATCGATGATTTGTTGGATCAGCTTAAGGGAGCGCAGGTCTTTTCCAAGATAGATCTGAGATCAGGGTACCATCAGTTGAAGATACGAGATGGAGATGTACCCAAGACAGCTTTTCGCACCCGGTATGGACATTATGAGTTTATGGTTATGCCATTCGGGTTGACGAATGCTCCCGCAGCTTTTATGTCGTTGATGAATGAGGTATTTCACCAGTATTTGGATCGATTTGTGATTGTGTTTATTGATGATATACTGGTGTATTCAAGGTCTAGAGAGGAGCATGAAAGGCATTTAAGGATAGTGCTACAAACCCTCCGAGAGAAGAAGTTGTATGCTAAACTCAGTAAGTGCGACTTTTGGTTGGAACAGATCTCTTTTCTGGGTCACATAGTATCAAAGGATGGAGTATCAGTGGATCCATCTAAGATTGAGGCCGTAGTTCAATGGCAGAGACCCCAGACAGTGACAGAGATCAGGAGTTTTCTGGGTTTAGCTGGATATTATCGAAGGTTTGTAGAGGGATTTTCGAGGTTAGCTGCTCCTTTGACACGCCTCACAAGAAAGAATGTGGAGTTTGTGTGGGACAAAAAGTGTGAAGACAGTTTTGAGGAGTTGAAAAGGAGATTAACTACAGCTCCAATACTCACAATTCCTACCAGCTCAGGAGGTTTCTCGATGTATGCAGATGCTTCACACCTAGGACTGGGCTGTGTATTGATGCAGGATGGGAAGGTAGTAGCCTATGGATCAAGACAGTTAAAGGATCATGAGAGGAACTACCCGACCCATGACTTGGAGTTGGCAGCGGTGGTGTTTGCGCTGAAGATATGGCGCCACTACCTCTATGGTGAGAGATTTCAGATTTATACAGATCATAAGAGCCTTAAGTACCTGTTCTCACAGAAAGAGTTGAACATGAGACAGAGGAGATGGCTCGAGTTGTTAAAGGATTATGATTGTGAAATCCTATACCACCCGGGTAAAGCAAATGTGGTTGCTGATGCATTGAGTAGGAAGCATCTCGGGATGGTATCATTCATGATGATCAGGGAACACGAGCTGTTGGAACAGTTCATGAACCTCAGTTTGGATATGACCCCGCCTGACGCTGATAGTAGATTTATGATAGCTAGCCTGCAGTTGGAACCGGATCTGGTAGATCGAATCCGACAGGCTCAGCGAGTTGATCAGCAGTGTAGTGATATTGTCGGGCAGATACAGAGGGGTATAGAGACGGACTTTGGGTTGAGTTCGGATGGATTGTTGAGGTTCAGAGGTAGGATATGTGTTCCTGATGACGCAGAGATCAGAAGGTTGATCCTGACAGAGGCTCACTCATCGAAGTATACGATACATCCAGGGGGTACCAAAATGTATCAAAACCTTCGAAAGGTTTATTGGTGGTCAGGAATGAAAAAGCACATTGCTGAATATGTTGCTAAGTGTCTCGTTTGTCAGCAGGTGAAGGTAGAGCATCAGAAGCCTGCAGGGTTATTGCAGCCTCTACCGATACTGACATGGAAGTGGGAGCATGTCACCATGGATTTTGTGATGGGATTGCCAAGGACCCGGAGAGGTCATGATGCCATATGGGTGATTGTGGATCGATTGACGAAATCAGCCCATTTTCTAGCTATGAGAGCTACCGATACTCTGAGCCAATTAGCGAACCTATATGTGCGCGAGATAGTGAGGCTACATGGAATTCCAGTGAGCGTTGTTTCTGATAGGGATGCCCGCTTCACTTCCCACTTTTGGGAACATTTTCAGGAAGCGATGGGGACCCAGTTGAATTTTAGCACCGCGTTTCATCCTCAGACAGATGGTCAGTCAGAGAGGACTATACAGACCCTGGAGGACATGTTGAGAGCGTGTGCATTGGATTTTGGAGGCTCCTGGGATGACCATTTGCCACTCGCAGAGTTCGCGTATAATAACAGTTTTCATGCGAGTATCGGGATGGCACCATATGAGGCATTGTATGGGCGTAGATGCCGTTCCCCTATTGGATGGGAAGAGGTTGGTGACAGACAGATCTTTGCTCCCGACTTGGTTAGACAAGCCTCTGAGGACGTCCAATTGATATGTGAGAGGTTACGGACAGCTCAGAGCAGGCAAAAGAGTTATGCTGATAAGAGACGGAGACCACTAGAGTTTGAGGTGGGTGAGTCAGTGTTTCTGAAAGTTTCCCCTTCGAAGGGAATTATGAGATTTGGGAAGAAGGGAAAGTTGAGCCCTCGATATATAGGGCCATTTGAGATACTTGATAAGGTGGGAGACAAGGCGTATAGGTTGGCATTGCCACCAGAGTTGGCAAGTGTGCATAATGTCTTCCACGTATCCATGTTGAGGAAGTATCACCCGGACCCGGCACATGTGATAAGATATGAGCCTTTGGAGCTCAATGAGGGTATGACCTATGTTGAGAAGCCAGTTCGGGTATTGGACAGAAAAGAGAAAGTGCTGAGGACAAAGACAATTCCCTTGGTGAAGATACTTTGGCAACATCACACTGTGGAAGAAGCCACATGGGAATTGGAGAGTTTGATGCGGGAGAGGTATCCCGAGTTGTTCACAGAATAATTGGTTCCAATTTGGAGGACCAAATTTTCTAAGTGGGGGAGAATGTGAGACCCCGTATATGTATAATGGTGTATATGTACATAGAAATGTAAATGGAGTTGTACTATGAATTCATGAGTGAAGTATATGTGATGTAAGTCCATAAGTAATGTACACACTTGTACTGAGAGTGGTAATCGTACATACAAGTTTCATTATGTATGAATGTGTAGAAATGGACTTAAACATGTGGAGAATGTGTGTAGAATGGATTATGAGTAGTTTGGTAAAATGGAAGTAGAATTGCATAAGATGTGCACTTCCATTTTTGTTTATATTAAGTACCTTTGGTCACACAAAGATCCTACACAAGTTTTAATGTGTATGAAGTGAGGATGGATGCCATTTTCAAGTCTCAAAGATGAATGAATGAGGAAATGATCATGGTAGCAAATTAAGGATGTTTGGTAAGTGTTGTTGCAGAGGAAATCTGGAAATTTTGAAGGGCAGATCGATCTCATGGGATGAGAGATCAATCTGGAAGAGCCAGAATGCTCTTATTTGGGCGAAAGAATAGAACAGATCGATCTCCAATGGACTAGATCGATCTCCTTAGCTCTCTGTTTGGGAGCAGATCGATCTCATGCCTCGACAGATCGATCTCATGCTTCAACAGATCGATCTCAGGCTTAAAAATGCCGTGGAAAAGAGGGATTTTAAGGGACCAGATCGATCTCCTCTTGGACCAGATCGATCTCCTCAAGCTATTTCTATATAAGGAGTGCTGGAAATCAGAAAATTTCAGGAAAAACACAAACTTTCCACTTCCAACCCAAAAACCTAACATTCTCTCTCAAAAATCAGCCATTTTCAGTGAGGTTTGAAGAGAGACCATTAGAGACAAAGTTGTTCCTAGCAAAGAGAAGAACAACATAGTTGGAAAGCATTTTCCCATTGTTGATATTGAAGGATTTAAGGGCATTGCCATTTGGAGCAAGAGGAGAAATCAAATTGGGTAAGATTCTAACACTCCAACTGTGGTACATTGTTTATTAAGTGATTTTGGAGTTGTTGGCATGAGTATAGGTGGTTAGAAACTATCTAGAATGCATTGGAATGATTTTGACCTAGAAATGGTTTAGTGTGAGAAAGTGAAATTGATCGAGATTAATGATGAATGAGATACGTAGAAATCATTAATAGTGATTGTGGTATGATTTTAAGATGTGGTTAGTGGATAAATTGTGAGGTTTACCTAAAAGAGGTAAAATGAGGGTTAAGGCATTTGTAAAATGCATAAGTAAATAATGTTGACTAGTGAGGTCAATTATGGGTTAAATACGTTAACTCAATCGATTTAATGAATGAATCGCAGCTTCCGAGGATACGTCGAGGCGAGTTGAGCCAAGAGCGTGAGAAGCTAAAAGGAAAGGAGTCACACCAAGTAAATCGAGGTAAGGGAATTGTGTGGACTCTTAGAGATATTGTGCGCAATTTGGGCGCATAAATGTTTTGCTAGAATGCATGAGAATAGGAAATGATGTTGGGTGATTGAAGGGTAAAAGTTGGGAGTTTGAGAAATGTGCATGAAAACAAAAGCATATTGCTTTGAAAATCATGTTTTATTGCTTTTTAGCAAATGATTGGTAGGTTGGCTAACATTGAAATGATTTGCAAAAGAAATGAGTATGTTTTGGTTTTGATAACCACATTTTGCAAGTTTTGAGCCACCTACATGATTTCGTGAGTATGAAAGAGTGCAAGAGGCACTAGTTTTCACATGGATTTCATATTGTTTTGGCATTGTGCCTGAGTTTGTCTCGCACTGGATGCCCACCTTGCATGTTGCCGTGTTTGGAGCTTCGAGTAGACTTGGTGTCATATCGATTAAATAGGCTCACACGTGCATTGTTTTGAGACATGGCATGTTAAAACAACCTGATGAGCCCGAACGAGGGATAAGGGTTGGAGATCCACCTGATGAGCCCGAACGAGGGATAAGGGTTGGAGGAACAGCTGATGAGCCCGAACGAGGGATAAGGCTGGGGGTCCACGGAGTACGTTGTACCGTGCATGTAGCATGGAGTACATTGTACCGTGTTGTGATGTGATGTACCGTCTTCGGATGAGATCTGCTATGGACCGACGGGTAGGATTTGACCCACCTCCCTTGTGGAAGCAGATGGTGGTGATATTCCGCACACC
This sequence comes from Firmiana major, assembly GCA_033439115.1. NCBI lineage: Eukaryota > Viridiplantae > Streptophyta > Magnoliopsida > Malvales > Malvaceae > Firmiana > Firmiana major. The sequence continues at coordinate 24,107,835 of CM065914.1, forward strand.
TGATCCGTGTAGCCGGTATCACAGGTTATGTACATAGGCCTTGAGGTTATTACCTATTGTTGAACTGCCTATCTCACATGTCTAATGCTATTTGAGAATAAATCCATGTTTGAAAGTGATTGTGGTCAGGAAAGCCCGAGGGATGGGCTGGGACCTGACGTTAAATTGATTTGTTAATGGTTTTAAAGTGCACGGATGCATGATGTTTAATGCCATGCTTTATTGTGAAAATGCATGATGGGTAATGCCATGCTTTTATTGTGAATTATGCATGATGATTCATACCATGCTTTGAGTTGAAATGTGCACTTAATTTTAATAGCATGAATGCTTTACATACCATTAACATAATCATACACTCATGTTTTGAGATAAACAATGAATAAAATGCTTTTGAGCATGGCATCACGATCACGTAGATAGTACAGTATCTACCTGTTCGCATGATTGCCTTACTGAGCGTGTGGTTTACTCACCCCCCTTATTTTCCCCTCTCTACAGAGATTTGAGTATAGATTGAGCGTGACTGGAGGCATTCCTTTTTGGTAATCCGCTGCATCCCATCGCTAAAGGTATACACACTTGGATTATTTTGTATCTAAATTAGACATAGCACAGTAGCATTTTGTATGTAACTACTGGGGATGTAAAACAATGTAAACACATGTAACAACTCTGATATATATACATTTATACAAGTGTTTACTCATGAATAATGTTTCAAATTGAATTGGTATGGTGGAGTGAGTTAGACGTCGACACACAGCCCAACTGTTAAGTGTGTGGTTGTTCACGATCGAGGAAGGATGATTAAGGATCGATGCATGAAAATGCAAAAAATTTGTACGTATTTTGGTAAGTTAAGGGTCGTGACATAATTAGCCATGTTAGGAGCTTCGGGTAGACAAGAGGTCGTACCGATTAAATAGGCTCACACGTACGTTTGAGATGTGGCATGATATGATGTGTTGATTGGGTCCACGGAGTACGTTGTACCGTGCAATAGCATGGAGTACATTGTACCATGTTGAGTTGTGATGTGCCATCTTCGGACGAGATCTGCTATGGACCGGCGGGTAGGATTTGACCTACCTCCCGTGTGGAAGCAGATAATGGTGATATCCCGCACACCTGATTCCATATAGCCGGCATCACAAGTTATGTACATAGGCCTTGAGGTTATTACCTGTTGTTGAACTGTCTATCTCACATGTCTATTGCTTTGAGAATAAATCCATGTTTGAAATGATTTATGGGTCAGGAAAGTTTAAGGGTGGGCTGAGACCTGACTAGTGTTGGATTGATTTGTTAATGGTTTTTAAAGTGCACGGATGCATGATGTTTAATGCCATGCTTTATTGTGAAAATGCATGATGTTTAATGCCATGCTTTATTGTGAAAATGCATGATGGTTAATGCCATGCTATTTAAGAAAATGCATGATTGGTAATGCCATGCTTTTATTGTGAATTATGCATGATGATTTATACCATGCTTTGAGTTGAAATGTGCACTAGATTTTAATAGCATGAATGCTTTACATACCATTAACACAATCATACCATCATGTTTTGAGATAAATGATGAATTAAATGCTTTTGAGCATGACATCACGATCACGTAGATAGTGCAGTATCTACCTGTTCACATGATTGCCTTACTGAGCGTGTGGTTTGCTCACCTCCCTTATTTTCCCCCTCTATACAGAGTGTTGAGTATAGATTGAGCGTGACTGGAGGCGTTTCCCTTTTGGTAATTCGCTGCATCCCATCGCTAAAGGTATACACACTTGGATTATTTTGCATCTAAACTAGACATAGCACAGTAGCATTTTGTATGTAACTATTAGGGATGTAAAACAATGTAAACACATGTAACAACTCTGATATATATATATATATACATTTATACCAGTGTTTACTTATGAATAATATGCAAATTGAATTGGTATGGTGGAGTGAGTTAAACATCGACACACAGCCCAACTATTGAGGAGAGTTGCTGTTCACGATTGAGGTAAGGATGAATGATAAATGATGCATGAAAATGTGAAAAATTTGTACGTATTTTGGTAAGTTGAGGGTCGTGACATGGGTAGCATGTAAGACTGATAGAGTGGGCCGCCTGGGAACCGACCCAAGGACCACGTGATAGTGTGCATGAGGCGAGGCATTGCTTTGGTAGCATGTAAGGCCGGACCTTATTCTGGTAACATATAAGTCCAATATACCATGCATACGACCATATTGTCGACGTTCCCTCTTATGAGGATGCCTGGGATGCCCACTCAGAGGAGATTATATATATTTGATGTGCCATGACGAGTTTTATTGCCTAGTCTCGTTTTACACATGGTTGTGTTTTGTGACTTTGTCACGTGCTTTTACTAAGGTGATTTTTATCACATATTTCGAGAAAAGCCATTATCGTATATATTTACACATGCTTGTGCATGCTCTATATTGAGCATTTTTACCTTCATATTTTCACATGATTTATGAGTTATAAGATGATGATGTTTTGAGAACTTTCATGCTACGATTTCAAATGAGTATACTGAGTTTCATATACAAACACATATTTGTGATGTGTGATATGGTTTATATAACTGAGTTCCCTTACCCCCCTTACTGAGCGATTTAAAAGCTCATCCTATTTTTCTTCCCCATCCAGATTTCTTTAAGTGAAGTGAGTTCCCTGCGACGTACGGGTTAGAGGCTAGTGGAGAACTTGAGCTCTAGGCCATATTTTGTATGTTGAGGTATATATATTCAATAATCATATATCCAGACTAGAGTTATATTTACAGACATTTGTTGTACAATGATGTATGGGATGTATTAGGATTAATCAACTCGGAAGTGAGTAATGTATATGATATGATATATACTAATTTATGATGAGATCCTGAGGCATAATAAGTATGATGATGTATGACATTGCACATGAATGCACCCTTAATTGTGATTTGATAAGTGAAAAGTTTTAAATTTGTCATATTTTTCGCGTTTCTGGAGCGTCACATTATTCCCCAAATTATTAGTTAATGGGATACCAGCCTCTAAGGAAATTGCCTTTGCCAATTCAATGTCCACATTTTGTGAAACAAAGATTTGGGATTTTTGAAAATTTACTTCCTGGCCAAAACTTCTGCAAAACAAGTCTAAACATCTGAGCACCACAGATAATTGATCAATCGAAGCTTCTGAAAATAACACCAAGTCATCAGCAAAAAATTGGTGAGAAAAAGCATTTCCATTCCTAGATAAACGAATTGCTTGCCACTCCCCTTTACTTACTGCATCACAAATAAGGTGACTCAATCTCTCCATACAAAGAACAAACAAATATGGGGAGATGGGATCCCCCTGTCTAACTCCTCTACCCGGCTCAAACCACTCCCCATTCTCTCCATTCCAAAGGATAGACATCCTAGGAGTCTCAATGTACCCCATTAAATGACGAATCCAGTCAGAACTCAAACTACCTCCTTCAATGTGTCACGAATGAAACTCCAAGAAAGTCTATCGTAAGCTTTCTCCAGGTCAATCGTAATAACCATAAGACCAGTCTTACCACTCTTATTCCTCATAGTATGTAATACTTCTTGATACACAATTATATTATCAGAAATTTGCCTTCCAAGCACAGAACTACTTTGATAAGGGCCAACAATGTTAGGGAGAAAACTTTTCAACCTATTAGTTAAGACTTTAGTAATAATCTTATAATTAACATTGCACAAACTAATAGGTCTCAGCTGACTAACCTGCTCAGGGTTTAACACTTTTGGAATAAGCACCAACAATGTATCATTGTTTTTTGCAAGAAGAACCCCGGTACCGAAATAATTCATGACAAAATCGAACACTGACTCACCAACGACCATCCACATCCTGTGATAAAAACAAGCACAAATACCGTCCAGTCCAGGAGACTTAAATGGGGCCATATCAAAGAGAGCTTTTCTCACCTCTTCTCTAGTAAAGGGAGCATGAATCTTACCTCAGCGAGATTCAGATTGCAACGGACCAACCCAGCCGGTCATGATCACCCCTCTTGGGCCCACAACAACGACTGCTGTGATATCGTTATACAATCGAACTGTCCACTTTGGGCTAGCCCATTGGCTCCCTCATGGTTTTGTCCTGGCCACTGCCAAAATTCGCGTCCCCAGGGTCTCGAACTCAGGCCCAGCCGGTCATGGCTACCCCTCTTGGGCCCACAACAACGACTGCTATGACATCGTTACTCAACCGAACTGTCCGCTTTGGGCTAGCCCACTGGCCCCCTCACGGTTTTGTCCTGGCCACTGCCAGAATTCGCGTCCCCAGGTTTTGTCCCCAGTGGGCTAGCCCAAAGTGGACAGTTCGATTGAGTAACGATGTCACAGCAGTCGTTGTTGTGGGCTCAAGAGGGGTGGCCATGGCCGGCTGGGTTGGTCTGTTACAACAAAAAGCTTGAGCCAGTCTATCAATCTACACTTACAAAACAACTTTTCATGATAAAGACACCGAAAGCATGCACTTTATGCATTTATGCTTTTACGATAATTTTACAGTATAACTTCATCTGTAAATCTAATTTGGTTTTCCTGTAGATATTTCAATATCTATATACTCTACCGTATTTATTTGCAAACAGATGGTAAGAAATATACGTATAGCTATCTCTAATAGCTTGCATAAATCCCTTACCTGAAAAATGTGTCGACTGCGAATTTAATTTCCTCGATCTCCTCAGATTATGCTGTCTAATTGGCTTCAGATGTATTATCGGAAGCCAAATCTTTCCTTGGTGGTACGTAAGTCGAGATCCGCTCGAACTCGTACCCGTCACCTACCTTTTTTTTTGCTACACAGCAATATATATTTAAACCGGTTAATTTCGGTCTAATATAAAATCAAATTAATTATCCAAAAAATAAATCGATTGATTTTTGACCACTTACCAGTCTACTGCTGTGACGGGGTAACATTGAAATTTTTTTTCCAACTTTTTTTCTCTCTCCTACTGAACCGGTTTGGACCTGTTCAGCCCCTTTTACACTGAATCGGTCTGACCGATTCAGGGTTGTTTTTCACCGTTCGGCGCTGCGTCGGTCGATTCTTCGTCGGCTTCCACTTCCAGCAAATCTGTGTCGACTCGCAGTAGTGGTTGGTTCAGCCCTTTCTCTTTTCGGTTTCATGTCGTTTTCCTCTTTTCCGTCATTGCCGACGCTGGCCGCCGGTTCTCTGGCCGATTCCACCTCCACGTGGTTTGGCCTTTCCTCTAGAACCTTCGGTTGGCCTGGGCTCGTGTATATCAACGCCGGTGCCGCCGTTTCTCCCATTTCTCCCTTTTGGCTCTCCCCCGTCGGATCTCCTCATCGCCGACAATCGACACGCGCGTGATGGCTTTTGGAGGGTCCCTCGGTGCCGGTCTTGCTTCGTCTACCGTCTCTCGCCCTTAAGCTGCTGTCGGCAAAGGAAATCAGGGGGATCGATTTTTCGATCCCTCCCTCTGGGGCTGGGTCGCGCGAAACTATTTTGCATGATCCAGTTCTGTTTTTTTTTTTAAATTCTATATAAATATTATATTCAAATATAATATTATATATATATAAATATCTTGATAAAATACCTATTTTATTAGGAAATATCCTAAAATTTGTAATATTATTATAATAATAATAAAAATACTACACCAAAGTATTTTATATTATTATAATAATATTTTGTCATCATAATGTATTTTGTACATTAATATTCACGCATCCATGTACATATATTTCATTTAATTCATTTCGCCAAATATATATCTATATGTACCTCATATTTTATTTTTATTTCTCCGAGAATATATTTATTCCTTATTTCGACGATAAATTCCCATTGTGGGGTAATTTCCGGTTTATCATTTTTGGGTTAACTTCCCTTCTTGTACTCCCTGTATTTTCGCGTTTTGAGTCCATATTTTTATCCGGTTTAACTAAAGTTCATTCGGTTTATTTTGAATTTACTCAAGCTCTTATTTTGGTATTTTAAAACTTACCGACTTCCAATTGCATCAGATAAACTTGAAATATTTCTTCCTTATTGATCGATATATCATAATTACATATTCAAATAATATATTCTTAAAGAAATAACACAAAGTTCGGGTTTTACATAGAAAGACGTGGAAAACACCCATTAATTGCAAGGTTAGGATCGCAAGTCTCATATTGCTGATATAGTTTCTTGTAGAAGTTCGTAACTATATTCACAATAACATTATGATCCATCTCCCATTCATTAGAATCATTTTTAAGAGACACAATTTTGTTTCTGTTTCTTCTCATAATCAAAGAGGCATGATAGAATTTAGTATTTCTTTCTCCTGAATTGATCCACTCTTCTCTAGATTTTTGGAACCAGAGAACTTCTTCCTAGTGCAACACTTCTTCAAGTTCCCTTCTAAGTCTAGCTTCGAGCTTAATGAGACCTCGGGTCGGCCTAGAATCCATAGCCCTCTGAATCCTTTCAATTTGTGCCCATAGTCTTTTTTTTTTCTTTTTGAAAATACTCCCAAATTTAGTACGATTCCAATCTAATAGAGATGTGGCTAACTTAGAAACATTGGCAATAAGAGGTGCATTATTATCCCACTGCTGCTTAATAAAATCGTTGAACTGAGCATGTGTAAGCCACGTCGCTTGAAAATGAAAAGGATAGTTTTTAGGGGCAGAAGAAATCTCCTTCAATCTAATAAGAAAAGGAGCATGGTCAGATTGCACTCTCGGTAAATGAACAACACCTGCCTCTGGAAACATATCACGCCAAGATATATTGCAAAGAGCTCTATCCAACCTAGCCCCCTTTAAGGTATTGTGTCAGGACCCTCAACTTACCAAAAATCATCGTAAATTTTTCGCTTTTCAGTCATTATTTATTATTCGCTTTTCAGTCATTATTTATTATTCATTCTTTTTGAAAATACTCCCAACCATAATAATTTGATTTGAATTAAAAATTTAGAAGTAAACACTTTTATAAACAATCAAAGTTGTTGTTTACATGTGTTTACATTGCTTTACATCCCCAATGGTTACATTCAAAATGCTATTGTGCTTTAGAAAGTTTAGATACAAAATTATATTAGTGTGTATACCTTACGCGATGGGATACAGCGGATACCAAAAAGGAAAACTTCCAGTCGCCCATAGTTTATACTTAATGCTCTGTTGAGAGGGAAAAATAAGGGGGAATGAGCAAACAACACGCTTAGTAAGGCAATCATGCGAACAGGTAGATACTGCATTATCTACGTGATTGTGATGCTATGCTCAAAAACCACACATTTCATCATCACACCTCAAATTAGTAATTCATGCTTGTGTTAATGGCATGTAAAGCAAATCATACTATTTTATTCAGTGCACAAATCAAATTCAAAGCATGGAATAACCATCATGCATATTTCATAAATAAGGCATGAAAAACCATCATGCGTAAGTGCACTTTAAAGCCATTATCATACTTTCTCATCTCAATAAAATCAACACTTGTTAGGACTCAGCCCTTCTCTCGGACTGTCTTGACTCACAATACATTTCAAAACATGGATTCATTCATAAATAAGAGACATGTGAGATAGGCAATATAACAGGGAAATATCCTCTAGGACTATGGCCATATCCTCTATGATCCCAGACTACATTGATCAGGTGTATGAGATATCACCTCTATCGCTTTAGCACGAGTGATGGGTTACGTCCAACCTGCCGGTCCATAGTAGATGTAAACATCGTCTGAAGATAGCATATCACAATCTCAACATGGTATAACGTACTCCATGCTATCTACATAGTACAGAGTACTCCGTGGACCCATATTAACACATCATATCATGCCACATCTCAAAATGCACGTGCGAGCCTATTTAATCGGTGCGACACCCAGTCTACCCGAAGCTCTTAGCACGACTATCAACATGTCATAAAACCAAATGCGAGTAATCTCAAGCACGGTAACAAGTATGGTGGACATCTACTGCGAGCTATGCTCTAACACCATGTCAAAACCAGTATAAAATCTGTGCGAGCTAAGCTCCAGTTTAACATCATAGAAATCTACGTGAAAATTAGTGCGAGCTAAGCTTTAACACTCATGCGTATAAAACACATCAAATCTCGTACGAGTCATACTCCAGCACATTTTCATTCTTACGAAATCCATGTAGGTGGCTCAATTCTTTACAAAACATGGTTCTAAACCAAATTAAATAATTTCTTTTGCAAATCATTTCAAATGTCAGCCAACCTACCCATCACTTGCTAAAAGCAATAAAATGCACACATATATCTCTAAGAGTCCACACAATTCCCTTACCTCGATTTCTCGGGGTGCGACTCTCTCTTCCTCTTAGCTTCTTGCTCATTAACTCAACTTGCTTCGGATGTATCCTCGGAAGTTGCAAATCATTCACTAATCACTTGAGTTAATGTCGCTAGCTTACATTTTGACTTCAACTAGTCAATATATTTCATTGAGCCTATTTCGTTAAGTTTGACCCATTTGCATTTGGCCATCATCAAGCCATTTCCAACCAATTTATCTAGTAACTCACTTAGTTACTTGTTTAGGACTTGATGTGAAATACTCTACCCTTACTCTCTCATTCATTTATGCATTTTACCTAATGCCTTAAATACACATTTTACCCTTTTTGGGTAAGTCTCTCAATTCATTCCATAACACCATCTTAAAATCATACTCATGACACCATTATCACTTTAAGATATCACATTCATCATTAATTCCAATACATTTCACTTTCTCACACTAACCTATTTCTAGGTTATAATTGTTCCTTTGCATTCTAGGTAGTTTCTACCATTAATATACATACCAATATATTCCAAAATCAATATCTAAATAAATGTACTTGGGCTAATGCTTTAGAAACTCATCTTTTTGGATTTCCTTCTTGCTCCAAATGAAAATGCTCCTAGCTCCTTCAATACAACAAATGGGGTAATGACTCCAAGCTATGTTGTTTTCCTATTTGATGTGAACAACTTTGTATCTAATAGCTTTCCCTTAAATCTTTATGAAAATGGGTGGATTTATGAGTGAGAAAGCTAGGTTTTGGGTTGAAAATGGTAGAGTGAGGTTGTTTCCCAAAATTTGCAGATCCAACTGCTCTTATTTATAGAATTAACTTGATGAGATCGATCTGCAGAGGGTGGAGATCGATCTTGTCCTCTTAAATCCCTCATTTTCTCGACATTTTGAAGGCATGAGATTGATCTGTCGAAGGCTTGAGATCGATCAGGCTAAGGGAGGAGATCGATCTTCTCCAACTCGAGAGCTAAGGAAATCGATCTGCTTGCTTTAAGGATCAATCTCTTCATTATAGAATGTTTAGCAGATTGATCTGGCCCCATTGGGGATCGATCTGCCCTATTCCATTGCTCAAATAAGAGTATTTTTGGCTCTTCCAGATCGATCTGGCATTCATATTTTTCAGATTTTACTGCAGTTTTCTGCAATAACTCACATAAACATCCTTAATTTTGTTGTCATAGTGATTTTCTCATCCAACCCCCTTTAAGACTTGAAAATGACATCCATTCATACTTTATACACATTAAAACTTGTGTGAATTCATTGTATAACCAAAGGTATACAATATGAAACTAAATGGAAGTACAAAGATTTATGCAATCCCATGCAACTTCATTCCATTTTACCACACTACTCAAAACTCAATATATTCACATTCCACTCATGGAAACATCCTTCTTACACTCGCTATACACTTTAAAATTTACGTTTATTCATTTCACAATCCAATATATACCTTACATAATTAAATAGGAGTTTACAAACATTAAGGGTATTACATACTCTTTTGAACTCCTCTAGTCTAAGTGAAGGTACTTCCCACAAACCCGACATCAATCAAACGTTGCTTTACTATCCATTCAATAAAACCTACATACCTATGGTACGCAAGTGAATCAGGAAAACTCACCTCCTCTTTCGAAACAACCGCATTGAGATAACCAACCGCTAGCCATGGGCCATCTATTCCAAGTTTACGATCCCTGAGACTATCCCAGAGTTTCCTTCGCAAGGAATAATTAGGGCTTCCATAAACCATTGATATAAATGATTTATCATCACCAGCAGTTACTCTGGCAAGGATAAACCGAGGATATGTAAATAGAATGTCAACCTCTACATTCCTTTTCCAAAAGAGCCAAATACCTCCACTAAACCCAACAGTCTCTACACGAATCCAATTGTCAAAGCCAATTTTCTTACAAACATCATCAGCCTGACATCCCGGGACCCTAGGCTCCAACAGACCAAGCATATCCACCTTATACTTACCAATTAACTCCCTTAACACACAGAGAAATCCCTTTGAAGCAACACCTTTGATATTCCAAATTATAAAATTCAACATTAAAAAACACATGTAAGAAGTAAGAATAACTAAAACACTAATTGAAAACCCAAAATCCATAACACTCCGATGAATAAATTAGTTGGAGTTCAAAACCCTCTCACCTTCTTCACTCTGCATCTCCCCGTCCTCACTAGACATATCGCCTTCTATAAGATCAAGTCGAGTAGCAGGATCCTTCAAAGGACGTGGCGGATCCTCATGATGTTCGACGCTAGTCTGTAAAGAAAAAATGGAAGAGTTTTCTACAGCGTTTACAGCTATAGATTCATTCACCACTATATGAACTATAGATTTTCCCCTATCCATTCCTCGAACCACAACATGTTCATACTCAGCTGCAGCTTGCTTAGACCTAACTGAAGTTTTTTTATTAGATCCATTTCCACTTTTTACCCTTGAAGATTGGCCATTAGTTCTTGACTCCACCCTGGGTCTATTCCCTACCACTTCCTTTTCAGAAATAACTACAGTAGGTCTGCAATTATGATCACTCAGCTTGTTTCTTAATTGCACTTCCGTCTCCAAGTTATTCGGCTTAGGCCCATCTGTATGTAGCCCAAAGTCGTCTTGACCCAAGTCCTGCCCATCTAATTCCTCAAATGTAGCAAATTTAGATGCACCAGGACGTAAGCTTCAGGAATGAACAAATTCATGCAATCCAGGCTTGCCATCTTGCCCTTATCACGTCCTTCACGCTTTCTATCTCCTTTCCTAAAGTTTTAGCTAATAAACATCCAAGGATCAAAATTCTTGAAAACTTCAGGGTTGACTTCAGTTTCCTTTCTATGCTCAACTGCTTCTTCGCTGACCCTAGACTGATCCCCACCAGATTTTGGTACATTCTCCATATCTCCCACCACTGTTGTTCCCATCAGAATCGAACAAGCTTCTTTGTGAGCCCATAGACCCCGCAATGAAAACAAACAAGGAGAATCCCTTCATATTCGATCCTTCTAATCCTCCGATGAAGTTTAAACCTCGATAAAAGCAATTTGGTGATATCAACTTCAACACACATACGTGAAAATTTTCCTCTAGACGTTAATCTAGTAGCATTGTCTACTTGAATCAGCTTACCAATCTTTTCTCCCACCTTTATGAGGAAGCTAAAATTATAATACTCAATGGGAAGACAAGGAAACTGCACCCATACCAACACCTTTTCAGTAGTACCTATCAAAGGATCAGAATTCAACACCCATTCTTTTACAATAAGATAGTGATCAAGGATCAACCATGGCCCCTCAAATTTAGCAAAATCATAATCATCCACCGAAGCAAATTTCACTAAATAATAATCATTCTATAATGTTACTAATTCAATCTGTGCCTTCGACTTCCATAGGGTCTGGAGTCGTTTTAGAAGATAAACATACCCAACAATGCCCATCACCTTTACTATAAGTGTCTGCCTCTATGGTTTTCTCCACGTTATCTTTTCTTCTTTGGTAATTGGAATTGTAGGACAGTCATCTTCATTATCGTCCTCACAAAACTCATCGTCCTTAGAAGCAAAGCCCTCTTCATCCATCATACCATCCTGGCCATCCTTATGCGATTCACCCATTAGTGTTTCCTTGAAAGACAACCCTCTTAAGTTCGAAACCCGAATAGGAGGATTCCCATCTTTAGCAGAAACTCTGCCGTCTATCGCTTCACCCCATTGTGGAGTTTCCATATTCACATCCACCATATCAAGGCTTGAACCATTTACTCCTCTTTTAGATTTCTTAGTATGCCGTTCCAAAAGGTTGTTTTCTTTCGTAGAGCATAGAGCCTGTTTCTCAGCCATAGGTTGATTTTTCAAAAGCCAAATTAATAAAGCCACAGGCTTCGTCAGCAGAGAGAAAGAGATCAAACTAAACTGGATGCAGCGCCGGTGAGAAGAATTCCCGGGTGTGGCGCCGCTGGGTTTGGATATCTTTTACCTAGTTGGCGATTTCTCTAAAGCGTTGGATTTTTCCCTCTCTTCTTTTTTTCTTTAACTATTTTAAAATGTTTAATGTTGATAATTTTCATATCAATAACTTCTATACTAAATATAATATTTAGAAATTATAGGAAAATATAACTTTTTCTTCCACTACCATGTAATCAGATTTGGGTATTAGGTTGATAGTAAATATAAAACCAGTTCAGCTTAATATTTAAATATATACTCAATTCTTTGCAAAAAATAGATATAAGTCATTAACATTTTGTTGTGTAGAAATTAGTTTATAAATTTTTATTTTATTGTAAATAAACCCTTAAATATTCAAAATAATATAATTAAGTCTAGAATTGTTAAATGACATTAACTTCCATTAGCATTGCACACATGGCATGCCACGTGGCAACAATATGAAACTATCTACGTAGGATGTTCAAACGGAAGTTAGTGTCATTTAACAGATCTGAACTTTAATTACATGATTTTGAAAGGTTTGATTGTTTATTTACAATAAAATAAAAGTTTATAGACTGATTTTCACGATAAAACGTTGAACGTTTATACTCATTTTATGCAAAAGGTTGATGGTACATTTGGCTCTTAAACTCACCAATTTTGAGCCAATTGATAATCAATTTGTTGACTGAACGGTTGACTGGATACTAAATCAAATGCATGTCTCAAACGTGTAAACTCCTTATGCTAAACTTCCTTTACTGATTCCAAATGTCACATATTTTTCTAACCCACAATTTTTAAGATCTTTCTCATTTGATCTTTTTTTCTTTCTTAACTTTCTCAAAGACTATTGTTTTCAATCGAGGTCTGTAAGCATTTATGGGCATCTTCCTTGAGAGGTTGTTAGTGAGGGTAAAAGGATTCCTATTGAAAAAATCATTCCATTTCCTCTTTAATTAGATTAGGTGGTGGATTTAGATTTTCTCAAGCTATAAAGGATATGTCACGACCCACAACTTACCAAAATCCATATAAATTTTTTGCATTTTCATGCATTATTTATTAGTCGTCCTTCCTCGATCGTGAAACAACCACACTCTCAACAGTTGGGCATGTGTCAATGTCTATCTCATTTCACCATACAAATTTAAATTACATATTATTTATAAGTAAACACTTGTATAAATATATCAGAGTTGTTGTTTACATGTGTTTACATTGCTTTACATCCCCAATAGTTACATACAAAATGCTACTGTGCTATGGAAAGTTTAGATACAAAAATCTCATAGTGTGTATACCTTATGCGATGGGATGCAGCGGATACCAAAAGGGAATGCCTTCAGTCGCTCTCAATCTATACCCAAATCTCTGTAGGGAGAGGGGAAATAAGGGGGCTGAGCAAACCACACGCTCAGTAAGGCAATCATGCGAACAGGTAGATATTGCACTATCTACGTGATTGTGATGCCATGCTCAAAAGTATACATTTCATCTCATTTTCTCAAATATGAGTTCATGCTTGTGTTAATGGTATGTAAAGCATTCATGCTGTTAAAATCCAGTGCACAATTCAATTCAAAGCATGGCATTAACCATCATGCATATTTTATAAGTAAGGCATGACATTAATCATCATGCATATTTCATAAGTAAAGCATGGCATTAAACATCATGCATCAGTGCACTTTAAAATCATTAACAAATCAATATCTCAAAACAATTCATCACTTCTCAAGACTCAGCCCTTCCCTCGGACCATCCTGACCCACAAATCATTTCAAACATGGATTTATTCACAAAGCAACAGACATGTGAGATAGGCAATTCAATAAGGGAAATAACCTCTAGGACTATGGTCATAACCTGTGATACCGGCTACAAGGATTAAGTGTGCGGGATATCATCACTATCTACTTTCGCACGGGAGGTGGGTCAAATCCAACCCGCTGGTCCATAGCAGATCTCGTCCAAAGACGGCATATCACAATCTCAACACAGTACAACGTACTTCATGCTACCTGCACGATACAACGTACTTCGTGGATCCATATCAACACATCATATCATGCCACATCTTAACGCACGTGTGAGCCTATTTAATCGGTATGACTTCTTGTCTACTCGAAGCTTCTAACACGGCTATCAATATGTCAAATTCTCAAAATGCACGTGCGAACCTATTTAATCGGAGCGACACCAAGTCTGCCTGAAGCTCCAAGCACGACAACAATAAGGTGGGCATCTAATGCGAGCTATGCTTCAGCACCATGCCAAAGCCAATAAAAATCCATGTGAAAAGTAGTGCGAGCTAAGCTCCAGCACTTATGTGTATAAAACACGTCAAATCTCGTGCGAGTCATGCTCTAGCACGCTTTCATTCTCACGAAAACCATGTAGGTGGCTCAATTCTTTGCAAAGTATGGTTAACAAACCAAAAAAACTCATTCCTTTTGCAATTCATTTCAAATGTTAGCCAACCTACCAATCACTTGCTAAAAAGCAATAAAACATGATTTTCCAAAGCATTATGCTTTTATTTTCATGCACATTTCTCAAACTCCTAACTTTTTACCCTTCAATCACCCAATATCATTTCCTAATATCTCATGCATTCTAGCAAAGTATTTAAGCGCCTAAATTGCACACAGATATCTCTAAGAGTCCACACAATTCCCTTACCTCGATTTACTTGAGTGCGACTCTCTTCCTCTTAGTTTCTTGCGCTCTTGGCTCGCCTTGCTTCGGTGTATCCTCGAGAGCTGCGATTCATTCATCCAAACCACTTGAGTTAATGTTGTTAACTCACGTTTTGACCTTACTAGTCAATATAACTCATTCATGCATTTTACAAATGCCTTAATCCACATTTTACCCCTTTTTGGTAAACCTCACAATTTATTTACTAACAACATCTTAAAATCATACTCATAACACTATTATCACTTTAAGATACCCCATTCACCATTAATCCAATACATTTCACTTTCTCACACTAGACTATTTCTAGGTCATGTTGGATTCATTCTACTCTAGGTAGTTTCTACCATTTCTATGCATACCAAATCATTCCCCACATCAATATCCAACCAATGTACTTGAGTATTTGCATTAGAAACTCACCTAGTTTGTTTTCCTCTTTGCTCCAAATGAAAATGCACCTTGATCCTTTAATCCAACAAGTGGGGAAATGCCTCCAAACTATGTTGTTCTTCTCTTTGATGTGAACAACTTTGCCTCTAATAGCTTTCCCTTAAATCTTACTGAAAATGTGTGGATTTAGGAGCGAGAAGCTAGGTTTTAGGTTGGAAATGGAAAAAATTGGTTTTGTCTCGAAAAGTTGCAGATCCAACTGCTTCATATTTATAGAATTTGCTTGATGAGATCGATCTGCATTGGGTAGAGATCGATTTGGTCCTCTTAAAATCTCTCTTTTTCCACGGCATTTGAAGGCAGGAGATAGATCTGTCGAGGCTCGAGATCGATCTGCTTCAAACAGATGGTTAAGGAGATCGATCTGGTCTTAGGGGAGATCGATCAGTATTTTATAGAATGTTTAGGAGATTGATCTGTCTTGTTCCATAGCTCAAAATAAGAGCATTTTGCCTCTTCCAGATTTTTACTGCAGTTTTCTATAGGTATTCACACCAAAACAACTTTAATTTGCTGTCATAGTCATTTTCTCATCCGACCATCTTTGAGACTTGAAAATTGCATCCATTCCTACTTTGTACCTATTAACACTTGTGTGGAATCCTTGTATAACCAAAGGTATACGATATAAACCAAATGGAAGTGCATAACTTATGTAATCTTCCTTCCATTTTACCACACTACTCATTTTCCATTCTACTCATATTCTTCACATGTTTAAGTCCATTTCCTCATATTCATATATAATGCAACTTGTACGTACAATCACAACTCTTATTACAAGTGTGCACATTAAACTTATGGACTTATATCACATATACTTCACATTACAAGTATATCACCATACTTATGAATTCATTTACATAGATATACAAGGTTAAACTTATACGGGGTCTCACAGGATATATGCCAATTTGGGTCTTGCTTCACTTTCATTGTTGCTCAAGTCTTAGTGATTTAAGTTTCTTTTCTTTTTTATTTTAATTTTTAACTAGAGTTTATGTAGAAATGTTGAGTTACTTTGCTCTTACATTATTTGTTACCTAAGATAAGGCAAAGGCGAGTAGGCGAGCTGGTAGTATGTACTGTTTGGGTTTGCCTTGGTTTCTTGTTTCAAGTAACATCATCTTTGAACCAAAATGACATTCCATAAGATAAAGGTGATGAATCCAATAGTTGAGATGGACGGTAGGATTTAGATCACCACTCTCTTTGTGCACTTATTTATTTATTTATCATAGCTGCAAATTCTTCCTTCATTTTGTAATGTAAGAGAATAAATGTCTCAAGTTATCTGGAAATGTAAAAAGGAAAAGGTATAGGAAAAGGTGATTTTCTCTTTCCTTTTACTTTTCTTTTTGGGTTTTCATCAATTTTCCTCTCCTTCTCAGCCCTTAAATACCGTAACCCTGCCTTCAACTTCTTCTTCCATGAGTCGCTGATACAAATGCTACGTTGTCATCTTCGTTAATGACCATCAATAGACAACCACCATTTTTTTCCCTATCTTTTCACGCATGTGTATGTTAAGTCTTTTTTTTCATTCATTTGGTCTTGGTCATTTTCTTTTTGTCCTTAAATGACAATTTATTTCTCTAAAAAGCCCAAACATCCCTAAAAGAACCACCTGCCATCCTAGAATGCAGCCATAAGCCATTACGGGCATTAAAACTCCTTAAAATTTCTTTTTTCCTACTAATCCCCAAATTTGAAAGAAAAACCCCATTTCTTTTTGTCACATCTCGAAGGATATGACGTCACTATCAGTTATTATAGAAACAAAGCTATTATGGCTCATTTATTCAGTAATACTAACAATTGTTTGTCATGCAAGTACAATCTTACAGTCATATTGTGCATTATCGGCTTAAGACACTTGCCTAGGGTCCCAGTGATATTCTTAAATCAAAATTGCGATCAGAAACAATTTCGATAGAGTTTTTGCATAAACGCATATTTTCCCCTGTTAGTCAACACAGAAAAACAGTCTAAAAATTATCCACAACAGTCAAATTAAAAACTTAAAACATTGTTATCTATAACACTCTTATATCTACTTCCCACAATATTTTTAGAATTTTCAGAGTTCATCTGGGACTCCAAAAAAATTGTACAACGAAATAATAGTTTATTTTACTATTTCTGGGACTTTGTCAATAATCGATGCATTTACATCACAATAACCGGAGTTTCAATAATATAAACATTCATACACTTAGTACACATCCCAACTTAACTACTAGTTGAATTCTGTCTAAAAAGAAAATAATTAGACAATCAATTGTATATCGATAAATGTGTTGCGAAAATGCCAAAGTCAGAAACTTCGGTGCTAGATACTGTTATCAATCAAAGTTAACTCTACAACTGACTTGTGATGGAAAATAGAGGGGGTAAGCTTTGAGCAAGCTCAATAAGCCAATCATGCAAGTGCAAAATTAACCAAAAAAGGAAAACTAATTTAGGTAAAATGCATGCTGTACAAATCACATTCCAAAGTCAATTATTATGTCGAAAGTTCATATCATAAATCAGAGTCTTTGAATAAATCACATCTTGTCAAGTTTTCGAACTAGAATATTATCAAGACATTATAGTAGAGAGGTATTTTGAAATACTTCGTTTGGCCATCAAACCTAACCACCTTGAATGAAATACAATACACATGAGTTCGAAATACAATAACATAGCCAAAATGTAGAAAATTGAGGTTTCCAAAGTCAATTATTATGTCGAAAGTTCATATCATAAATCAGAGTCTTTTAATAAATCACATCTTGTCAGGTTTTTGGACTAGAATATTATCAAGACATTGTAGTAGAGAGGTATTTTGAAATACCTCATTTAGCCACAAACTTGACCACCTTGAATGAAATACAATACACATGAGTTCGAAATACAATAACATGGCCAAAATACAGAAAACTGAGGTTTAATACAAGTTAAAAAATCACAAGTTTTTATGCTTAAAATTTCTTAAATCGAATACTCATATTAAAACACATCTCTATACATATTTCTCATACTCTTTCACAAGATTCAATAAACTGAATCAAAGTCGTATGGTTTAATAAAATTCATATCATGTTCATATATCAGAAAATAATTCTAAAACCATATAGTTCGATATATCATTCACAAAGTTTGATAATCGGATCATACAAATACATGTGAAGTCAATAAGTATATCCCAATAAAGACTTTCCCATTGTAGCTATCAGTGAGTTGAAACTACCTTAGAAACTAAGGTGTTACCTATGACCATAGATTCGAAAATCTTCAGTCCTAGTGATAAGCTAGAACTGGAAACTGTCACAATAATGTCGGACAAGCCAAACTGCCCATATAACCCAGACATTGCTGAATATGTCGCTAAGTGTCTCGTTTGTCAGTAGGTGAAGGTAGAGCATCAGAAACCTGTAGGATTATTTGCAGCCTCTACCGATACTGACTTGGAAGTGGGAGCATGTCACCATGGATTTTGTGATGGGGTTGCCAAGGACCCGTAGAGGTCATGATGTCATATGGGTTATTGTGGACCGGTTAACTAAGTCCACCCATTTCTTAGCTATGAGAGCTACCGATACTCTGAGTCATTTGGTGAACCTGTATATTCGAGAGATAGTATGGCTACATGGTGTAGCAGTAAGTGTTGTTTCTGATAGGGATGCCCGCTTCACTTCCCATTTTTGGGAACAATTTTAGGAAGCGCCGAGGACTCGACTGAGTTTTAGCACCGCTTTTCATCCTCAGGCAGATGGGCAGTCAGAGAGGACTATACAGACCTTGAAAGATATGTTGAGAGCATGTGTGCTGGATTTTAGAGGCTCTTGGGATGACCACCTGCAGTTAGTCGAGTTCGCCTATAATAATAGCTATCATGTGAGTATCAGGATGGCACCCTATGAGGCACTGTATGGACGTAGATGTCGATCCCCCATTGGATGGGAAGAGGTTGGTAACAGACAGATTTTTACTCTAAACTTAGTGCAGCAGGCATCTGAGGAAGTCCAATTGATATGTGAGAGATTACGGACAGCTTAGAGCCTACAAAAGAGTTATGCTGACAAGAGATGGAGTCCACTAGAGTTTGATGTCGGTGAGTTGGTATTTCTAAGAGTTTCACCTTCGAAGGGTATTATGAGTTTTGGTAAGAAGGGTAAGCTGAGCCCTAGATATATCGAACCCTTCAAGATTTGGAGAGAGTGGGAGATAAGGCGTATATGTTGGCATTGCCACCGGACTTGGCAAATGTCCACAATGTCTTCCACGTCTCTATGCTTCAAAAGTATCACCCGGATCCGACACATGTGATAAGATATGAGCCGTTGGAGCTCAATGATAGTATGACATATGTCGAGAAGCCGGTTCAGATATTAGATAGAAAAGAGAATGTTCTACGGAATAAGACAATTCCCTTGGTGAAAGTTTTTTGCCAACATCACACGGCGGAAGAGGCCACATGGGAATTGGTGAACTTGATACGAGAGAAATACCCCCAACTTTTTGAAGAGTGACTTGGTTCTAATTTGGAGGACCAAATTCCTTAAAGGAGGGAAGAATGTGAGACCCCGTATATGTATAGTTGTAACGTGTGTAATTGGATCAATGAATGCTAATGGACTTGTAATGTAAAGTATAATTGATGTAAGTCCATGGATTCAATGTACATATGTGTAATATGATTTGTAATGTACATACAAGTTTCATTGTGTATGAATATGAAGGGATGAGTTCTTATAAGTGATGAATGTGAATGAAACTCAAAATGAGTAGTGTGGTAAATGGAAGAAAGTTGTATGAATATAAATGCTTCCATTTGGTTTTATATAGTATACCTTTGGATATACAATGAATGCACACAAGTTTCAATGTGCATAAGGTATGAATGGATGCCATTTTCGAGTCATAAAGGTGGATGGATGAGAAAATGACTATGGCATCAAATTGAGGATGTTTTGTGTGAAGTTACTGCAAAAAACTGCAGAAAATCTGGAAAATATAAAGGCCAGATCGATCTCATAGGATGAGAGATCGATCTGGAAGAGCTAGAATGCTCTTATTTGTGCAATGAAATAGAGCAGATCGATCTCCAATGGGGCCAGATCGACCTCCTAAACATTCTGTAATGAAAAGATCGATCTCCTAAACATTCTGTAATGAAAAGATTGATCCTTAAACATATAGATCGATCTCCTTAGCTCTCTGTTTGGGAGCAGATCGATCTCAAGCTTCGACAAATCAATCTCATGCGTTGAAAAAGAGGGATTTAAGGGGACCAGATCGATCTCCTCCTAGTGCAGATCGATCTCCTCAATCTATTTCTATAAAAAGAGCATTGAAAATCTACAGATTTCGGGAAAAACATCACCCTTTCCATTTTCAACCCAAAACCTAGAGTTTTCTCTCTAAAATCCACCCATTCTAGTAAGAATTGAGGGGAGGCTATTAGACATTAATTTGTTCATCTTGAGGAAGAGAACAATATAGTTGAAACCCAAAATCCCATTGTTGGTATTGAAGGAGCTAAGGACATTGTCATTTGGAGCAAGAAGAGAAATCTGATTTGGTAAGTTTCTAAGACTCCAATCCAATTACATTGTCTATTTTATTGATTTTGAAGTTGATTGGCATGTAAGTGGATGATTGAAACCATTTAGGTAGTATTGGAATTAATGTGACCTAGAAGATGGAATGAATCTAGTGTGAGAAAGTGTAATTTGGATGAATTGGTGGTTTATGGGTTATGATAAGTTGTTATTTGTGTAATGTGAATGATTAAAAATTGGTAAATGAAGCTACATTGTGGGTTTTATGAATTGATGAGAATGAGCACATGTAGCGTTTGATAATATTCTATAGTGAAGGAAATTTATGAAAAATGAACATTCGAGCTTAACATCGATTTAATATCGATTTAAAATGAGTTAATAGGCCTAAAATAATCCATAGACTTGAGTTATGGGTAAAGTAATGAAACGAGGCCTTATAAGCGTTAATAGAGACTATAGGTCGAATCGACTATAGTAAATGCAAGAATTGGATTATAATGGACTATAATGGTGTGAAATACGTTTGTGTGTAGCTCAGAAGAGTTTGTTAGAGACGAATTGGGCCACACGAGTAAGCGGCTTTAAGGAAGTGGAATCACGCATCTCGATTCTAGGTAAAGGAATTTTGTGAGTATATAGAGGTAGCTGCTCATATTTTGTGGGTATATAGGGTGTTATAAATTTGCATGATGGTTTGGAAAAGTGGTTGATGATGTATGTGAACAATTATGAGTACGTATATGATTTGGTTTATATGGATGTATAAAAATGGATAGTAAGGCTAATAATTGCATAAATCACATTTTTGAATGTTTTCATAAAACACAATACTTTGATTTGAGCAAATAAAAGGATAGGCTGGCTAGTACTTAAATGATGTTGTGAAATAGCCCATGTAAGGCGCTAAACATGTTTTGAGATGTTTTGAATGCATGTGAGCCGCCTATTGTGTTTATGTGATTTAATTCGCGCTGGAGCCTCGCTCGCGCTAGATTTTGATGTTTTCATTTGTATGAAATGTGTTGGAGCTTAGCTCGCACCTTGATTTGTAAACTATGATGATGTTTATAAATGTACTGGAGCTTTTGCTCGTATGTGGATTTCGTGTGGTTTTTCTTATGAGTATAACATTACTAGAGCTATGCTCGTACGTGGTCTCTTTATGATAGGATGCATGACTCGTGCTAGAGCTTTGCTCGCGTAAGTTTGCATATTGTGATACGTATGAGGTCATGAAAGTTGGTAAGATGCTCAAACCCTACATCCTTAAGCTAACATCCTTAAGCTCGAGGAGGCGGGGAGGCTTTGTTAGGTAGGGAGGCTCTGTTCGATTGGGAGACTCTCTTACGGTAAGATCCTTAAGCCATACATCCTTAAGCTAACATCCTAAAGCCCGAGGAGGCAGGGAGGCTCTGTTAGGCGAGGAGGCTCTGTTTAGTAGGGAGACTCTCTTACGAAAGGATCCTTAAGCCAACATCCTTAAGCCCTGGAGGGGCGGGGAGGCTCTGTTCGGCAGGGAGGCTCTCTTATATGGATATGGAAAATTCTTGGTATGGGGTAGGTAAGACCTAGGAATGGCACCCTCAATCATGATATGAGTCCGCAGAGTACGATATACTACGCGATGGTTATGTCATGAGAAAGTCTGGCGAGGAATAATCCACTTTCGTGCCAGCACGATACCCCGCACACCTGGATGCGTGTGGTCTGGGATGATTTATGATGTAGTTGGTCCACATAGGCACTTTTGATATAGTGACCTGGTTTTTATTACATATGTGTGATTGTGATTGTCCAAGGTAGACCCGAGGGAGGGGTCGAGCCTTCTGGGATTTGATTATCATATGGTAATGATGTTTGTGATTGAGAAAATGGTTTGTGATGAGATTGCATGTGTTTGAGAAAGAGCTTTATGATGTGATTTAAAAAGGATGTTTAAAGTGAATTTCCCTTTTTATTATGTGATTTGACAATTGAGCATGAGATAGCTTGTACATGATGATTTACCATGTTTTATTATGTCAATTTACATGATTTAAATACATGATATATGTATACAAAAATGGCATAGTTTTGTTTTCCTCATGCTCTGAACTATAAACGATTTATGCATAACACTATCAGCATGTAGATAGAGTAGTTATCTACCATGCTTGCATTATTGCCTTACTGAGCATGTGGTTGCTCATCCCTCTCTATTTTCCCCCTCCTACAGAGAGTACATAGTGGCCTAGTGAGGACTGAGGCATTTTGGTTAAGACATCCGCTGCATCTCCATCACTCAGAGGTATATACACAGTGATTCCTTTTTGTATCTAAACAATGTAAAAGCACAGTAGCCAATTGAAATGTAATTATGGGGGATGTAGATGTTAGTAAAACATGTTTTGTATAAGTAAATGATTAACTTCGAATGTATGATATCGTTTTATTAAATTGTGACTGAATGGTAAGTGGTGATTACTATTGACTCACAGCCCAACTGTGTTGTGATGAGTTTGTTCATGACCGGGTAAGGTAATAGTAAAACGCAAAAAATTTATTAAGATTTTCTGTTAAAAAGAATGAAAAGGGTCGTGACAGAGATTGGTATCAGAGCTATGTTGGCCTGATGTGAGTCAGTAATAAAACGTAGGAAGTGTACATCCCCACGTTACTGTGCTTTTGTTTAGATATAACTGTGTATACAGTGATGGATTGAGCTTAATAAATTATTATAATATAGGAAGTTAGGCATCATGCCAATTATGTGCCAAGGTAGAGGGGCAAGAGCATGTGCTAGAGGCCGTAGAGGTAGGCCTGAGAGTCATAAGGAGCCACTGACTGATCATGCTCCATAGGACCCTACTGAGAGAGCAGAAGATACTGAGGCTCACTTCGCTAGGATAGAGCGGAGTATTGAGAACTGGTGGATATAGTCACGTAGGCCTTGGGTGCCGATGATAGACGAGATCTCGCAACACAGCCTGATGCTACTGGACAGGCAGCTGCAGAGGCGGAGAGACCTCAGGCTACTGAGACGATGACACCTCTAGTACAGGATATGGATTCTCCTATCGTTCCACAGCAGAGCGATAGTGATTTGGGTTATGACTGCCACTTGAGCAGACTGCGAGAGTTCCAAGCATTGAAACCCCCAGTGTTCAGAGGGGTGAAGGACCCGATTATCATGGAGGACGGGTGTATGAGATGGAGAAACTGTATAGGTTTTTTTGATGCACTTTAGCTGAGAAGGTAGCCTTTACCATGTTTATGTTGAAAGGCGAGGCCGAGCATTGGTGGGGTCCACCAAGGCTATTTTGAGGGCTAGACACTCCAAGATTACATAGGAGATATTCTTGGAGGCTTTCAGGAGACAGTACATTCCAGCTACCGTACAGAGGAAATTACGGATGGAATTTATGAATCTGGTTCAGGGGAACCGTACTGTGGACAAGTATGAGTCCAAGTTTATGTCTTTGGGGAGATACGACCCGAACATGATAGGTAGTGAGACTCGAAAGATTCAGAAGTTCGTTGATAGACTGAGATTGGTCATTCGAACCAAGCTAGCCCTATTTGTTATTCAGACTTATGAGGAAGCAGTACATAATGCTCAGTTGTGTGAGCAAGACTTTGAACGGAATGCCTCTGAGCTTGGGAGGATTAATGTTAGGAAGGACAGAGACCGAAAGAGATTTGGGATTAATAGAGTGGCCAAGAGAGGAGGCTAAAGGTTTTTTGAGAAGAGGCCTAAGATTGAGGAGGTGCAGGAGAGAGCTGCCAGACCTCCTGTATACCCGGCCTTGACTGCGCCAAGGGGTATGGTTATTGGAGGACCACGGCCTACTACTGAGAGGTGCAGGAGATGTGATAGATTTCATGGGACTAGGCCTTGTCTGATGACCCCTATAGTGTGTTTTAAATGCGAGAAACCTGGACATATAGCTAAGTATTGTTCCGAGAAGATGGAGACTACCCCACAGGAGGGCAAGGAGCCAGAGAGAGCTCCAGTTGAGACGGCTGCCCTGAGGAGGAGGGCCACAATTGAGGAAAAAGGGAAGCAAGTAGCGGGTGTGAGCAGAGGAAGAGTACATGCACTGGATCAGGACACCGCAGATGCTTTGATGGATGTGATTAAAGGTACCATCCGAATCGTTGATTTAGAAGCATTGGTATTATTTGATCTTGGTGCCACACATTCTTTCATATCACCTTCCTTTGCACATAAATTGTTGAAGCATGTGAAACTTACATTGATGGATAAAATATTGATGATTTCCACACCCATGAATGATAGTCAATTGACTGAGCATGTATGTAGAGATTGTAAGTTAAAGATAGAGGGAAAGGAAATAACAGCCAATTTAATTTTATTGAACATGAATGATTTTGATGTAATATTGGGAATGGATTGATTGGCTACCAATCGGGTTGTTATGGATTGTCATGCTAAAACCTTGATGTTTTCAGGATTAGACAATCTTATTGTAAACTTTGAAGAAAAGAAATGATATGAAAATAGTATGTTTGTTTTAAATGAACAAAGTATGATTTTATTTAATATACTTGAGAGATAAATTTATATGTTATTTTGAATATGGATGTGATGACTTGTGTTACTAACGGTGGAAAGGATAATGTGAAGGGTTTATTGCCTACATGGTCGATATAGATAAGGCAAACCCAGAATTGAGGGACATCCCCGTGATTGCGTATTACCCTGATGTCTTTCCAGACGAATTACCAGGACTACCACCTGAAAGGGAAATTGAATTTTGCATAGAGTTAGTGCCTGGTACCCAGTCGATATCGAAACCACCATATAGAATGGCTCCGATTGAGTTAGAAGAGCTGAAGAAACAGCTGCAAGAGTTGCTGGAGAAGGGGTTTATTAGACCGAGTGTCTCACCTTAGGGAGCACCGGTTCTATTTGTAAGGAAGAAGGACTGTGTATAGACTACCGATTGTTAAATAAGTGATAATTCTATATTTTTAGAATTATTTGTGCTTAATTTCCTATTTAATTATTTAAATCCCCAATTTATTTTGTTAATTATCCCCTTTATTTAATTAAAATTCTCATGTTTGCAGATAAATTAAATTCGGATGAATTTTGAATATTTCGGTAGAAAATAGACCGAAATTGGGTTAAAATCGAGATTGGACCACGCGGACAACACGAGCCTAGCACATCCAATTGGACAAAAAGACAGATGACATGGAAATATTATTTTTCAAGGAGCCAATGGTGTGAAGACAAGTGGCCAAATAATGTCAACTCATCTAGGATGAAAAATTACAATTGTACCCCTAAGTGTGTGTATAAATAGAAAAAGATGTCAATTGAAAAAGGGGAGCCTAGGTTAGGAGCTGTAGCTTTAGTTTTTAGTTTTTAGGTTAAACATTTATTGTTAGGTTTTATTTTTTATCTTGTCGGCTGGTGATAGCAGCCAAATTGATCATAATTTTTTTTAGGATTTGTTCAGTTTTCATTCTATTATTATTTTACTGTTTGAATTTTAATTAAACGTTTTTATTTTTATATAGTTACTCTCGGGTTACTTAGAATTATTATTTACCGATCCAGTTTTCTTCACACCATTCAGATCATGTTTTGCTAGATGTTTTAATCTATTCTCGGTTGTAGTATAAAGCATTTGCAAAGCTTTAATAATCAATGCCGATCATGATATTTGATTCATTATTGTCAATCTAATATGTTGGGATTAATCTGGGTATTGATTTACAATATTCAATTGGTGAAACAATTTTGGTTTGATCAGAGAATGTAATTGCAAACCGAGATCACTGGGATTCTGCTTTTGTGTTAAAACCTTCTCCAGCCTCTGTTTAATTTGCAATTACTGCCTTTACCGATATTCATATATTCCCTTTTTACTAGTTTTAACCTTCTCCAGCCTCTGTTTAATTTGCAGTTACTGCTTTTACCGATATTCATATATTCCCTTTTTACTAGTTTTAATTTTCTGCATTTTCTAATCTTCTTGGTTTCGATATTATTTGATGGGTTTTTCCTTATTCGGTGCTTGATTATAGTTAGATTTTGACTTCCATGTTTACTGCATTTATTTATGTTTCCTGCATATAGTTCATTCACTGTATTCTATTTCATCTTCATTGTAGTTTGTTACTTGCTGGATTGTGAAAAGATTGTGGTTGATTGTCCGGTATAAAGACTAAAGAAGTAATTCATAGGATCATCGTTTAATTCATGACAGCAAGTTAATGTCACATTGTTCCTCTGTTTAGCTCTGTTTCTCTTTTATTTTACTATTGCTCATCACAATGTATTGGTTACATTGTTTGCAAAATTTTTAGGAAGTTCTCGGTATCAAGAATAGGTAAAGATGATGATAGAGCATGTACAGCAGTAAGCTGTTTTCGGGTTTGATGTTGCAGAGCATGAAGAAGATGATCATAGCAAGCACCAGACTGTAGCAGAGCTTAGTAGTAATGTCGCTGGTCACGATGACTGCAGGTGCAGTAGCAGCACCTGAAGCAGACATGATGGACGAGAGCTGGCAGGTGCAGTTTGCATCTGATAAACATGCAGTAAACATACAACGCCAGTAGCTGGAACTGTGTGCACATGGTAAGGAGAATGTGCACAGTTTGCAGTACACTGAATCGAGAGTACGTTTTGCATGCTAAGTAAGGAGCGGCTACAGCAGGGTAGGATAGCACCGGTGGTAGATGCACATCAACGTGGGGCAGTAGGACAGACATTACCTGGCCAGAACCGAGAGTGCAGGACACCTGCAACACTTGAAGAGCAGGACAAAATCGAGAGCATCGAGCAAGCCGAGAATTTGGAAATGCAAATTTGGTGAAGACGTGAACAGTAAAGGGAGGGATATTTGGCTGGTTTAAATTGTTAAGGGTTGTTTGGCTAGTGCATAATAGTTAATTAACTCATTTTCATGCATTGTTAGTTTAGTTTAATTCCTATTTAATTTGTTAGCTTAGTTTAGAGTCTTTGATTAAATTGCATGATTAGTATTCTTGTGTAATGGTTTAGAACTTAGTTTTAATTAGGTTGATAGTTAATTAAGTGTTCATTTAGAATTAAATTAGGGGTAAATTTATTTCATTAAATCTTAAGTTAGTTTAAATTGCATTTTGATTAAGTAGTATTATTGCATTTTAGGATTGTTAATTTTAGTTTATTAATCTTGCTTTGTTATTCTCATATTTGCATTTTATTTGCGTTAATTAGTTTTAATTGTTTTAATTTCTTTTGTAGGCTTTTGATTTTAATTGCGTGGAGCACTGTAAGCAATTTTGCTCGGTTTTATTTAGTTTATTTTATAGTTTTATTATTTTCAGTACTTTTAATTAGCTTTAGTAGATCACCACCTTAATCTCATAATTTCCTAGGATATACCATAGGGTAAGATTAACCGGTAATTAATTAGGCTAACCAACTTCTCTGATGGACGATAACTCGAGACTCAAATCCCATTATTACCTGTACGACCCGTGCACTTGCGGTAATACTTTTAGGGCATGTCAATAAGGCTACCATTAAGAACAAATACCTCCTTCCGTGTATAGATGATTTGTTGGATCAGCTTCGGGGACCTTAAGTGTTTTCTAAGATAGATCTGCGGTCAGGGTATCATCAGTTGAGGATCAGGAGTGGAGATGTACCCAAGACAACATTTCGTACCTGTTATGGCCACTACGAGTTTATGGTGATGCCATTCGGATTGACGAATGCCCCCCCAGCATTTATGGCGCTGATGAATGATATATTCAAGCCATACCTGGATAAGTTTGTAATAGTGTTCATTGATGACATATTGGTCTATTCCAAGTCCAGGGAAGATCACGAGGAACACTTAAGGATAGTTCTGTAGACCCTCCGAGAGGAAGAGTTATATGCCAAACTCAGCAAGTGTAACTTTTGGTTAGAGCAGATATCATTTCTGGGCCATGTTGTGTCGAAGGATGGGGTATCGATGGATCCATCCAAGATAGAGGGAGTTGTACAGTAGGAACAGCCTAAGACAGTTACTGAGATCAGAAGTTTTTTAGGATTGGCAGGATATTATCGAAGATTTGTAGAGGGTTTCTCCATACTAGCTGCTCCATTGACAAGCCTCACGCATAAGGATGTTAAGTTTGTATGGGATGAGGCATGTGAGAGGAGTTTTGAAGAGCTTAAGTGTCGATTGACCACTGCTTCAATTCTTACCATTCCTACCAACTCAGGAGGATTCTCGGTGTATACAGATGCATCACATCAAGGATTGGGCTTTGTACTTATGCAGGATGGGAAGGTAGTTGCCTATGGATCTAAACAATTGAAAGATCACGAGAGGAACTACCCGACCCATGATTTGGAATTGGCGGCTGTGGTATTTGCTTTGAAAATATGGCGCCACTATCTCTATGGTGAGAAATTGTAGGTGTTCACATATCATAAAGAGCCTTAAGTACCTGTCCTTGTAGAAAGAGCTGAATATGAGACAGAGGAGATGGCTCAAACTTTTAAAGGACTATGATTGTGAAATCATGTACCACTTGGGTAAGGCAAATGTAGTTGCCGATGCTTTGAGTAGAAAGAACCTTGGGTTGGTGTGATATATGATGGTACGAGAGCATGAATTGTTGGAACACTTTGCGAACCTCAGTTTGGATGTAACCCCACCTGGGTCAGAGAGATTGGATATCATGGCTAGTATGAGATTAGAGCTAGAGTTGATTGGCCGTATTCGGCAGGCCCAGCAGAGCGATCGACGATGCATTGATTGGCTGAGGCAAATACAGATAGGTATGGGTACTGATATTAACCTGAGTGCTGATGGGACATTGAGGTTCAGAGGCAGAGTATGTGTTCCCGAGGATCCTGAGATCAGGAGGTTAATTTTATCAGAGGCTCACTCATCGAAGTATACGATACATCCGGGAAGTACCAAGATGTATCAAAACCTTTGGAAGGTTTATTGGTGGTCTGGAATGAAAAGAGATATTGTTGAATATGTCGCTAAGTGTCTCGTTTGTCAGCAGGTGAAGGTAGAGCATCAGAAGCCTGTAGGATTATTGCAGCCTCTACTGATACCGACTTGGAAGTGGGAGCATGTCACCATGGATTTTGTGATGGGGTTGCCGAGGACCCGTAGAAGTCATGATGCCATATGGGTTATTGTGGACTGGTTGACTAAGTCTGCCCATTTCTTAGCTATGAGAGCTATCGATACTCTGATTCACTTGGTGAACCTGTATATTTGAGAGATAGTACGGCTACATGATGTAGCAGTGAGCGTTGTTTCTGATAGGGATGTCCGCTTCACTTCCCATTTTTGGGAACATTTTCAGGAAGCGCTGGGGACCCGACTGAGTTTTAGCACCACTTTTCATCCTCAGATAGATGGGCAGCCAGAGAGGACTATACAGACCCTGGAGGATATGTTGAGAGCGTGTGTGCTGGATTTTAGAGGCTCTTGGGATGACCACCTGCAGTTAGCTGAGTTCGCCTATAATAATAGCTATCATGCGAGTATCAGGATGACACCCTATGAGGCACTATATGGACGCAGATGTCGATCCCCCATTGGATGGGAAGAGGTTGGTGATAGACAGATTGTAAACCCCACAAATTTCTTACATTTAGTTAGACTATGTATAAGAATGGGAACAATAAATTTGAATGGAAGTGTGAATATTTGTTGAAGGGCCTGAGGATTATAAGAACCGAGAAGCTCGTGAATGACAAGGAACCCGAAAATACGGGAAGTGATAAAGCAAATGCAAGCATGAAGGGATCGAAAATAATTTTGATGAGAAAACTTATATCGGGATTTATAAGAAGTGATGAGATCCTAAGAATATTTCATTTTTGAAATAATAAAAATTTCATAGAAGACATGAATATTGTGTCATTGAATAATTTTATGAGAAGAAAATGTATATATATATATATACTAGGAACAAATTTAAATTGACAAATAATGATATATATATTTTAATGTATAACATACAATATATAAGAAATGAAATGGAACATAAAACAATTAAAAAAAACACTAATCAAACAAAATATAAATATATATTAATACAAAACATATATATATATATATTAATATAATACATATATTATTATAATATATATAGGTTGTACGGAATTGGCTTTCAAAGAAAGCCAATTCCGTCACTTTGTTTCAATTGAAACAAATTGAAAGCAGAGGAGAGCTAGGCGGGAAAAGAGAAGAAAGATGGGAGAGCTGGTTTTGCCGAGGAAGAAGAAAAGGAAAGAAGAGAAGAGGAGAAAGGAAGGAGGAGAGGGCTGGCCGAGAAAGAAGGAAAGAAAAGAGGAAAGAAGAAAAGAAGATAGGACTGGTCGGTCGAAAGGGAAAGAAAGAAGAGAAAGGAAGAAAGAAGAGAATAGAGAAAGGGAAGAAAAAGGAAGAGAAGGTTAGAAGGTCGAGAGAGAAGGGAAGGAGAAGAAGAAGAGAAGGGGACCAAGGCTGAAACCGAAAGGAAAGGCTGGGAAACAGCAGTTGACCGAGAAGCAGAGCAACCGAAGAAGAAACAAAAGCATGAAAAGTATGGAATCGAGGCTTCAAGGGAAACGAACTGAGGTTGAAGCAGCTGGAAATTGAAGCAGAAATGGGGACCAAATGAAGATGAGAATGATGGGAGACTGAAACAAAAAAAAGGAAAATGGAAGAAGAAGATAGAGGCTGAAGAGAAGCAGACCCGAAGCAGGGGAGATTGAGTGAAGGGGTTGTTAGAAACAAGGGCAGAAGCAAAGACACTGGAGCAAGCAGTCATGGTGAAGCAGGGGATGATCAGCAAGGCAGAAAACAGGGCTGGAAATTGAAGCAAGTTGAAGTGGTGAAGGCTGGAACCGAGGACCACAAAGGAAAAAAGAAAAGGGGAGACTGAAAAGCAAACCGAGAGCTAAAAAAAGGAGGTAAAATACATATACGTATATATGCATATTGATGTACATGTATATATATGTATTGTAAGTATATAGCATGATAGTGTAGATTTTAAATTAGATGTGAAATAAGAATAAATATGGGAGAGATGAATAATAGACAATATATATAGATATATATGTATATATATTTGATAAGGAATAAGGAAATTAAATGATAAAATAAATGTGTAGATACTTAGGTGTATATACATATAGGAGTATATGAAAAATGTGTATATACAAATGGGTGTATAAGATAAAAGTGTGTTTTAGTATATGTACATATAAAGAATGTATACATGTGATAAGGAAAAAAAATGAAAACAAATAATAATATATATATAGGAGTGTATATATATATATATATATATATATTCATGAGTATATACATGTAGATGTATATAATAATGTGTATGTCAATATTTGTACGTACAAAATAATATAAATAGCAAAGAAAATATATAAACGTGCGTGTTGGCCTAGGTATATGCAATAATATGTACACATGAAGTAGTAACGAATAGGTTACAATTTTAACACAATTCAGACAATTCGCATGAATAGGATGCTAAGTATACAATTTCGGGGTATGTGATCGTAGAAGGAATTAAAGGAGGTACTAGGAGGCATCACCACTTGAATTTGAAATTTTCGATATATCAAGGTACGGGGTGTAATTTAAGATGGTAATGGTATCCCTACCTTAGACTTCGATTTATTTATGTGCTTTCGAGCCTTCTCGTGCAACCCTTGATTGTAAAACAAAACCTGACACCTATTAAGCCCAAGTTTCATTTGATCATGTTCTCGAGATAAAGAAGTGCCATATGAAATTAAATGCATAGTTTTCAAGCATGATTTCAAAATAAAGGTTACGGTTTTGACTTATGTATGAATTGATTTCATGTTTTTGAAAGAAATGAAATTTGGTATGTGAACATATGCTTAAGAAAAGAAATTTGTTTTCGAAAGGTGATTGTGGGGGCCGCCTCTTGAGTCCTACGGGAACAAAGTACCACACCGTCTGTCTGTTTTATGAAAGAGTTTTCAGTTCACAAGAAATTCGATTTTATTACTCGGTATGAGTTTATGGGCTATAAAACCCAAAAAAGACTTTGAAAATTCTGTTTTGAGACGAAAGGGCGACGTATAGTGGAATTGTGGGGGCCACCTCTTGAGTCTGACGGGAGCAAAGTGCCATGCAATTTCCACAATGACATGTGAACGTGAGGGCCACCTCTTGAGTCCAACGGGAGCAAAGTGCCATGCGGATCACAAAGACATGCGAACGTGAGGGCCACCTCTTGAGTCCGACGGGAGAAAAGTGCCACGCGGTTCACAAAGACATGCTATCGTGGGGGCAACCTCTTGGGTTCTATGGGAGCAAAGTGCCACACAGTCTGTGTGACCGTGGAGGCCACCTCTTAAGTCCTACAGATGCAAAGTGCCACATGGTCAATGCATTTTTGTCATGCGCGCCTTTGTGGTGAATATGAATTCTGCCTTCGAGCATGTTTATGATTTCCCTCTACGGAGGATGATTTGGTTATTGCCGCATGAGAATTCTATAAGTTAGCCAAGTCTCCACCTGATATGAACTATACTATATGATTTTGATCCTCCGCTATATGTTTTTGCATCAATTATGCTTTTGAAGTTCTATCGGTTTTGAAATATTCTGGAGTTTTGTATGTTTCGATAGATTGTGATGTAACTGAATAGATTTGTTACTTCGAAATTATATTTCTATCGATTATGTTTTATATGTACGTTTTTTTGAAAGCTATGTGGTATTTGTAAAGAAACGTTATCTCGTAGTTTTATCATGTATTCAATGTGATTTAGCCACCATGATCATTTTAAATGCGTTTCTTACTGGGCTTTTTCCCAAAAGCTCACCCCTCTACCTTTCAGATTATTTGCAGTGATCTACAGACGCTACCTGCCGTGTACATGATGTAGGCTGTGGGAAAGAGCTACCTAGGCTACTTTTTGTACACGCAATCAAGGTATATAATTACATTCCTTTACCAGACATACTTGTACGCACAGACACCTATATTGGGAATATTTTGTTGGGATGTAATTTGTATGGAAAATGATGTAAACAATATTATTTTGGGATTATATTTTGAGATGACTAGTATTAAATCGAAATAGATGTATGGAGTTGTAAAGGTGGATTGGGAAATTATGCTTGGTAGTTGTGGATATCTAGGATTGTTGGAAAGAATGCTTGGTAGTTGTGGATATCTAGGATTGTCGAAAACAATTGACTTCCAGGTGGGTAGGCTCATATGTAAGCCGTTATGCTGTCGAAATTTCTATCGGCTATATAAGTCAAAGTATGAAGTTTAAATATATAAATTCGGATATAGAATTAGGAAAAGTGATTTGACACTGAACATGCATGCAACCTAAATGAATAAGGGAATAAGTGGGTAAATTAAATATATATAGTTAAAAAAAATTTCCCCCGATTTTCAAGGGTCAAGGGTCGTTACAGTTTAGTGGTATCAGAGCGAAGGTTGTCTAGTACTGTCAGTGTCAAAATAAGGTAAAAATTACTTCCCAATCTTTGTGCTTGTCTAGTTGTAGGTAATGTATACCTAATGGAATTAAGACTTGATCTTTGGAATTATGCGCAGGTATTAGATCACTTGCATGATGAGTGGAAGACGAGGACGTCTTCGAAGGCAGGCTCAGCCACCTCCACCTTCTCCATCGCAGCCAGAAAGCCCCAATACTCGTATGGCTCAGTTTGAATAGCGGTTGGAGCAACGTCTCGAGTGAGGACTGGAATCGATAGTTGACATGGTTACCCAACACTTAGGGACAAATGCTTCTGATTTAGCTGGCACAGTACCGATCCCTACTCCGGTGCTAACTCCGCCACAAGCACCACCTCCTCATCCACCAGTTCTGCCAGTACCTATGGCGTCTTAGCCTCCTGTATAGGCCCGGAGGGAGGAGAGGGATATTAGTAGGATGAGAGATTTCTTGAAGATGAAGCCTCAAGCATTTAAAGGAATTAAGAGTCCAGTAGAGGCTGAAGAGTGGCTGGTGAGCCTTGGGAAGATCTTCGATTTTCTGGGGTGTTCTGATGTTGAGAAGGTTTCCATGGCCACCTACATGCTGCAGGGCTAAACAGAGTATTGGTGAGGATCTACCAAGGTCCTTATGACTGCTCAGTATCCAGTGATTAGTTGGGATGCATTCTCCACAGCCTTTAGGAAGCAGTATGTTCCACTAGCTGCCCAACAGAAGTTGAGGATGAACTTTTTGAATTTGGTACAGGGCAATATGACCATGGATGAGTACGAAAGTAAGTTCACTATGCTGATGAGGTATGATCCAGAGACGTTCTAGAATGAAGAGCGGCTGACTGAGAGGTTTCTAGGAGGGTTGAGGCCAGCTATTCGAGACCGTCTTTTGGGGTTATGGATTATTAAATTTCAGGATACCCTGTGAAGAGCATAGATGGTTGAGAGGGGCCTGAATATTACACAGACGGAGTATGGCCTTAAGGGAAAGAACAGAGATGAGAGTAAGTGGATGGAGTTGGTGAGACGAGATTTTTGGAAGGACAGCCTAAGAGGCAGAGGACAGATGAGTCTAGGACTACGGTTCATTGGCCCACCGTTCCTGTACCTGCTCTACAGACTACCAGAGGTCCGCAGCAATATGGGACGTTATGTAGGGAGTACGGTAAACCCATGAAGGTATTTGTGTCAGGACCCCAATTTCAATCCTCGACTTTATCCAAAAATCACTATAAATTTTTTGCATTTTAACTTACCTTTCCTCACTTCACTGGTTGGGCTGTGATTCGATGTCAGAGTCTTCACTTACCATAATATCCATTCTCATACATACATGTCAATATATTAATTCTGACTGTAGCTGCTTTTATTATACATCTAATTCAAATACATTTACATTCCCCATAATATATAACGTATACATCACTGTGCTGTTTCTATGTTTAGATACACAACTGTACATAATAAGTATACCTGACGAATCGATAGGAACTAGCAGTGGACTCTGGGACACTCTCCCACGATAACTCTCGATCTACTGATGCTCTGTAGAGAGATGTAAAGAAAGGGGGGTGAGCATAACGCGCTCAGTAAGGAAATCAGGCAAGCAAGTAGATATCCACACTATCTACTCAAAATAGTGCTATGCCTTGAAAACATTTGTTTCCTTACTCACTTTAAAAGCATGTCTTGAAATATAATATATATACTTGTACAGAATAAATCCTATGTACAGAAATCATGCTTTATTTCTCAAAAGTAGGCATGTAGTGCAACACAATGCATTTATATATAAATCATGCCTTTATGTAAATCATGCCATGTATATTTAAATCACATATAAATATGGCATCAAATGATTCACAACACAAATCGGAGTCCGACCCATCCCTCAGGTCTGTCCGCAGTTTAAATCAGTCAATCAATGTGATATAACATGTGAGACTCTGTGGTTTATGCAAATAGTATCTTGGATTATGATCATATCCAAAAAAGAAAGTGATCCCAAGCCACATAGATCTAGATGTGCGGGGCCTCACTGCTGTAACGGGAGGATGGTCAGTCCAATGTCAACCGCCAGCTACGTAACACACGGTACAGCGTACCTCGTGTCACTCAGACACGATACAAAGTACCCCCGTGGACCCGTTCTCACGGCCAGAGTGCCTACCATAGGACTTAGCTCTCACTCCCGTGGAACTCATCAACATCACAGTCAGGGTGCCTAACATAGGTCTTAGCCCTCGTGCCTGTGGAAATATCATACCACGTCTATACCAACCTCATGCAGATATCCTCTCTAGCTATGACACACAGTCACGCAAGGTCTCAAGCATGGGTTTCAACATGTATTACATATCACATACAGTGTGCGTCTTGAGTGCGACTCACAGTCTTCACTCCGCTCAACACTGTTTCACATCATAAAACTCGACTCTAGTGCGAGCACTCTCTAGCAACTAGGTCAATGCATAGTTTATGTATTAAATCAAGTACGAGCAATAGCTCCCAGTACTATGCTATGCACAATATCAAAAACAAGTACGAGCAATCGCTCCCAGTACTATGTCATGTATAAACCATGAAGAATCGAGTACGAGCCACGCTCTAGCACTCTGTCATGCATATATTATTCAAAGCTGAGTACGAGTAAAACTCCAGTACTCTATCATGCATGTCATAAAAATCTAGTGCGTATCAAATCCAGCACTAATATTATGTGGAAAAACACATGAATCCCAGTGCGAGCTGTGCTCTAGCACGATTCATTCTCACATAATATGATAGATGGCTATTTAAAAAGGGATTGTTTATAAAATATCAAAAATCAGCACTCAAAGTGTGCTTAAGTCATATCAACCTTAAAATCATTAGCCCATCTATTTATTTTCATGCTAATAACAATTAAACACTCACAATAGCATTTTCCATGCTTTTTGCAACTTCTCACAAAAGTTGACTTTTTGACTAACTAGGGGCAAAATCGTAATTTGCCACTATCGGGTCGCAATAATTATTATTCACTTTCTCTGACCCTCAGAGTTTTTAAGTGAATGCAGAAGCAGTTGAAAATACGTGCAGGTATCTCTAACTACTCGCAAAAGTTCCCTACCTCGGATCACGTCAAGTGACCTCGCTTCCTCGGTGCTGCTAAATCCCGCAGTCCGATCAGCTCTCGATATAAACTCCGGAGCTGTAAATAACCATTCCTCAGGTTAATTATCATTTTCCTACTGTATTACACATTAATACAGTTTAATTTCCCTTAATGGGCCTTAAAAATCCTTAATGGGCCTTAAAATCCGTAATGGGCCTTAATCCGCATTAAGCCCATTTTCCGCTTATTATTTCCCTTCATCAGGGTCTATCGACTCATTAGGCCTATCAATACCCATTGGGCTTTATTCCAAGCTCTTTGGATAGCCCGTATATCATTTACGACATTTAATTCAAAATTCTGAATATAATTCACTAATACGGAATTTAATCCGAAATGCGTAAATTAAATCTTAAATACGTAATAATCACATAATTTATCGTAAATGAACTTTACTTACCCGAGAATATGCGATGGTACGCAAATCGAAGTTCGATCGGGCTTCCGTTTGGAATTAATCGTCGAACTGCATAATTTATTATATTTAACTCCGGGTCAATTTCCGATTAAATATAATTTAAATAAATTCATCGGAAATTAAATCGGTCACTTTTGACCTCGTATCGACTTACCCGAAGTCCGGTGAAATCCCGAAAATTTTCCTTTTCCTTTTTCTTTCTTTTTCCTCTTTTTCCTCTTTTCTCCTTGGCTGAACCGGTCCGGTCCGGTTCAGCACAGAACCTTCTCCACTGAACCGCCGACCGGTTCAGGCATCATTTGGCCGTGCCGGCGTATTCCGGCCGGTTTTCGACGCATAACCACCGCCGTTCGGCGCGCCTAAGCCTGGGCAACACTCGGCTGGGCTTGATCGGGACCAAGCACCGCCGGTTGCCGCCGGATTCCTTCTTTTCCTCCGCGGCTTCTCCTCTTCGATTCGCCGGCGTCCGGCGTCGGTGGATGGCGTGACCGGTGCCGATCGGTTCGCACGGGTCCGGGCTTCCTTTTTCGACCGCTTGCCTGCCCGTGGGGTGGCCGGTGCTCGCCGTCCGGTGGTCTTCTCCCTCGGTCGGTTTCACGCGATTTCTCTCTTCTCTCTCCCCGTGTTTTCTCTTCAGATTTCGTTTCCCTTTTTTTTTTTTCTTTTATATATAATATATTTTTATTATAAAATAATAATAAAAATCCCATAAAAATCCCATAAATATCTAAAAATATCTCAAAAAATTGTATTAAATTCATTTAGTCCGTAAATAAATTTATCAGTCCGATTTTACCTTTTCGGTATATTTTTCCACTATTTTTGGGCTCATTTTTCGAGGCAAAAATTCCGATCAATTCTAATAAATTTATATCTTTATCAATTGGGCTCGAAATTAATTATTTTCCTCGATTTTGATTAAGATTCCTTAATTTCATATTTTTAATGAAATTCCCTTATCGAAATTATACCGAATGTCAGTCATTTGACCGTTTTACCCCTGCACTCATTCGGGAATTAACTTAACCCTTATATCGCTGTTATGTAGCTTACATGCATTTTTAAATTTCTCAAATTGTCGATTGCATGTTAGTAAATATTCTCTTTATGATTCAACTATGTAATTACATAGTGTTCATACACATATGAATCATAAGGAAATAAGCTACAAAAATCCGGGTCTGACAATCCTCCCCCACTCAGAAAATTTGGTCCTCCAAATTAGAACCAAGTCAGTCCTCAAATAGGTGAGGGTACTTCTCTCGCATCAGACTCTCTAGCTCCCAAGTAGCTTCCTCCGAAGTATGATGCTGCCAGAGAATCTTCACTAATCCGATGGTCTTCGATCTCAATACCTTCTTCTTCCTATCCAATATCCGAATTGGTCTCTCTACATATGACAAGTCCTCTCGGAGCTCCAAAGGCTCGTAACTAATCACATGTGACGGATCCGGGTGATACTTCCGAAGCATCGATATGTGGAAGATGTTGTGGACACCTGATAAGTCCGGTGGCAATGCCAACCTATACGCCTTATCTCCCACTCGATCAAGTATCTCAAAGGGTCCAATGTAGCGAGGATTTAGTTTCCCTCTCTTCCCAAATCTCGCTATGCCCTTGGAAGGAGAAACTCTCAAAAACACGGATTCACCAACTGCAAACTCTAGTGGCCTACGTCTCCTGTCAGCGTAACTCTTCTGTCTACTCTGAGCTGTCCTCAGTCTCTCTACTATCAATCGGACGTCCTCAGATGCTTGCGTAACCAAGTCAGGAGCAAAAATCTTACGGTCACCCACTTCTTCCCATCCAATAGGGGAACGACATCTACGGCCATACAAAGCCTCATACGGTGCCATTCCGAT
This sequence comes from Firmiana major, assembly GCA_033439115.1. Classification (NCBI taxonomy): domain Eukaryota; kingdom Viridiplantae; phylum Streptophyta; class Magnoliopsida; order Malvales; family Malvaceae; genus Firmiana; species Firmiana major. The sequence continues at coordinate 24,147,784 of CM065914.1, forward strand.
ACTCGAATGATAACTGTTATTGTAGGCGAACTCGGCTAGTGGCAGGTGGTCATCCCAGGAGCCTCGATAGTCTAGCACACATGCTCTCAACATGTCCTCCAGAGTCTGTATAGTCCTCTCTGACTGACCATCTGTCTGAGGATGGAAAGCGGTGCTCAAACTCAACTGGGTTCCCATGGCTTCCTGAAAATGTCCCCAAAAGTGGGATGTGAAGCGGGAATCCCTATCAGAGACTATGCTCACTGGTACACCATGTAACCTCACTACCTTGCGTACATACAGTTCTGCCAATGTACTCAGAGTATCGGTAGCTCTCATAGCTAGGAAGTGGGCTGACTTCGTCAGTCTATCAACGATCACCCATATAGCATCGTGATTCCTGCGGGTCCTCGGTAAACCCATCACGAAATCCATGGTGATATGCTCCCATTTCCATGTCGGTATAGGTAGAGGCTGCAACAATCCTGCAGGTTTCTGATGCTCTACCTTCACCTGCTGACATACAAGACACTTTGCCACGAAGTCTGCTACATCTCTCTTCATACCTGACCACCAGTATACCTTCCGGAGGTTCTGATACATCTTGTTACTCCACGGATGTAAAGTATACCTCGACGAATGAGCTTCCGCCAATATCAATCTCCTAAGTCCTGGATCCTCGGGAACACACAATCTACCTCTGAACCTCAGTAGTCCATCAGAACTCAACTCAAAATCAGTCACGGTGCCCTTCTGCATCTGACTACTCACATCCATACAAAATGGATCAGTCTGCTGAGCCACTCTGATCCTGTCCAACAGGTCCGGCTCCAAGCGTAGACTAGCTATCACATAGCCTGTATCCATGTCAGAAGGCACGACTCCCAAACTGAGGTTGGCAAACTGCTCTAGCAAATCATGCTCCCTAACCATCATATACGATACCATCCCCAGGCTCTTCCTGCTCAAGGCATCGGCTACAACGTTAGCCTTACCCGGATGATAAAGTATCTCACAATCGTAGTCCTTCAGAAGCTCTAGCCATCTTCTCTGTCTCATGTTCAGCTCCTTCTGCGAGAACAGATACTTGAGGCTCTTGTGGTCGGTAAATATATGGAACTTCTCTCCATACAAGTAGTGGCGCCATACCTTCAACGCAAACACTACCGCTGCTAATTCCAAATCATGGGTCGGATAGTTCTTCTCATGATCCTTCAGCTGTCTGGATCCGTAAGCAACTACCTTCCCGTCCTGCATCAATACACAGCCCAGTCCCTGATGCGAAGCATCGGTATATACTGCAAATCCTCCTGAGCTGGTAGGGATAGTGAGAATCGGAGCGGTGGTCAATCGACGCTTCAACTCCTCAAAACTCTTCTCACAATCCTCGTTCCATATGAACGGTGCACTCTTCCGAGTAAGACGTGTCAGTGGAGCAGCCAACTTCGAAAATCCCTCAACGAATCTTCGATAGTATCCAGCTAAACCCAGAAAACTCCTGATCTCGGTGACTGTCCTCGGCTGTTCCCACTGAACTACAGCCTCTATCTTAGATGGATCAACCGATACACCATCTCTCGATATAACATGTCCCAAAAACGAGATCTGTGACAACCAAAAGTCACACTTGCTGAGCTTAGCATATAACTCATGCTCCCGTAACGTCTGCAACACGATCCTGAGGTGTTCCTCATGCTCCTCCTTGGATCTCGAATACACCAATATGTCATCGATGAAGACGATAACAAACTGGTCTAAGTATGGCTTGAACACATCGTTCATCAAAGCCATGAAAGCAGCTGGAGCATTCGTCAATCCGAATGGCATGACCAAGAACTCATAGTGGCCATATCGGGTACGAAATGCTGTCTTGGGTACATCTCCACTCCGAACCTTCAGCTGATGATACCCAGACCTTAGGTCAATCTTGGAAAAGACCTGTGCTCCCTGTAGCTGATCTAGCAAGTCGTCAATGCGTGGAAGGGGGTATCTATTCTTGATGGTGGCCTTATTCAACAATCGGTAGTCTATACACAATCGGAGGCTCCCATCCTTCTTCCTCACAAACAAAATCGGTGCTCCCCAAGGTGAAACACTCGGTCGTACAAAGCCCCTATCCAACAGCTCCTGTAACTGTCTCTTGAGCTCCTCCAGCTCAACTAAGGCCATGCGATATGGTGGTCTCGAAATAGGCTCCGTACCAGGTACCAGATCTATACAGAACTCCATCTCTCTGTCTGGTGGTAACCCTGGCAATTCATCCGGGAAAACATCAGGGTACTCACTGACCATAGTGATATCTGTCAACTCCGGATGTGCCTTATCCATATCCACCACGTACGCAATGAAACCTTGATATGTTGAAGGTTTTCTAAATCAGAAGTCATGTAATAATCATATCTACTCCTTTCATTTATCTTTATTAAACTTTACAACATATCTAGTAGGGTTAGGAAACATAACTGTCTTAGCGTAACAGTCTAAAACAGCATGTACTCGCCCTTGACCCATCACTTGTTTCCCCTTCTCCTCTGCCGTCGCTCTACCTCTCTGAGCAGACGTACCAGCTGGAGCTCTATCAAACTCCATGCCCCTCTGTGGTGCAGTCACAAACGGCACTGGGCAATCTCTAGCCAAATGCCCCTGTTTCCCACATCGGAAACATACTATAGCACCCTGTGAACACGGCCTATCTCCATGAAATCTGCCGCATCTTCTGCACTGATCTGCAGCAGGTCTCGGTTCTCCTATCATAATGCCCTTCGCTGGGGCTGCAGTCGGATAAGCAGGAGATCTAACATATCTATCTCGTGTCCCCTCTATCCGTGATCTCTTACCGAAGGGTTTCTTCCCTCCTCGATAACTAAAATCTCTAGCCGGCCTCTTCTTCTGTAAGTCTTGGCTACGGCTAAACTTCCCAAACTCGGAAGCATTCCTCTCATAGTCCTGCTCACATAGTTGCGCCCTGCGCACTGCCTCCTCATAGGTCACTATGTCCAGCGGAACCAACTTGGACCGTAACACCGGTCTCAACCCGTCAATAAACCTGTGGACCTTCCTGGTCTCACTGTACATCGTATCAGGGTCATATCTCCCAAGGGATAGGAATCGAGTCTCATACTCGTCCACTGATAAACTCCCCTGGTTGAGTCTCAAAAACTCCGCCTGCATCTTCCGCTGCGCGGTATCAGGAATAAACTGCCTCCTAAAGGCCTCTCGAAATATATCCCAAGTGATATCCGTATGTCGGGATCTCAATATAGGTCTGGTGGACTTCCACCAATGTTCTGCGGCTCCCTTCAGTAGGAACGCAGCAAACGCGACCATCTCCGAGGTCGTGCACTCGAAGTATCCATAGAGCTTCTCTAGCTCTGCCAACCACTCCTCAGCAGCTACGGGGTTCTTGACCCCACTAAATGATGGAGGTCTAAACTTCTGGAACTCCCTCAACCGATGCAAGTCACATCCATATCCTAATCCACTACCACCCGAAACCGGTGGGGGTATAGGAGTATCTACTGTCCTCTGTGCATCAGCTGTCTGCGTAGGTGTATCAGGGGCAACTGCCTCTCCTGTAGCAGCTCCTGCCTCCTGTCTCTGCCTACCTGGCATCGTCTGTGCCAGTATCTCTATAATAGTCTCGAGACCACGCTTTAATCTCGTGAAACGCGTCTCAGCACAATCGGGTGCCTCAGTAGCACCTGGAGTCTCATGCGTAGGTAATGGCCTGGCAGCGGCTCGTCCCTCGGGTCTCTCTCCCCGGCCTCGAGCCCTACCTCTCATACCTCTACCACTACGCGTATTTGCCATATAGGCAAGTCCCTGCATTCATAATAATGAATTTGTCCATTTCCTATCTGGTATACACAGTTATATCTAAACACAGCACAGTACTATGGGGATGTACACTTTCCTATTTTCTAACACCGACTCACATCAGACCAACCTCTGCTCTGATACCATCCTGTCAGGACCCCAATTTCAATCCTCGACTTTATCCAAAAATCACTATAAATTTTTCGCATTTTAACTTACCTTTCCTCACTTCACTGGTTGGGCTGTGATTCGATGTCAGAGTCTTCACTTACCATAATATCCATTCTCATACATACATGTCAATATATTAATTCTGACTGTAGCTGCTTTTATTATACATCTAATTCAAATACATTTACATTCCCCAAATATATAACGTATACATCACTGTGCTGTTTCTATGTTTAGATACACAACTGTACATAATAAGTATACCTGACGAATCGATAGGAACTAGCAGTGGACTCTGGGACACTCTCCCACGATAACTCTCGATCTACTGATGCTCTGTAGAGAGATGTAAAGAAAGGGGGGTGAGCATAACGCGCTCAGTAAGGAAATCAGGCAAGCAAGTAGATATCCACACTATCTACTCAAAATAGTGCTATGCCTTGAAAACATTTGTTTCCTTACTCACTTTAAAAGCATGTCTTGAAATATAATATATATACTTGTACAGAATAAATCCCATGTACAGAAATCATGCTTTATTTCTCAAAAGTAGGCATGTAGTGCAACACAATGCATTTATATATAAATCATGCCTTTATGTAAATCATGCCATGTATATTTAAATCACATATAAATATGGCATCAAATGATTCACAACACAAATCGGAGTCCGACCCATCCCTCAGGTCTGTCCGCAGTTTAAATCAGTCAATCAATGTGATATAACATGTGAGACTCTGTGGTTTATGCAAATAGTATCCTGGATTATGATCATATCCAAAAAGAAAGTGATCCCAAGCCACATAGATCTAGATGTGCGGGGCCTCACTGCTGTAACGGGAGGATGGTCAGTCCAATGTCAACCGCCAGCTACGTAACACACGGTACAGCGTACCTCGTGTCACTCAGACACGATACAAAGTACCCCCGTGGACCCGTTCTCACGGCCAGAGTGCCTACCATAGGACTTAGCTCTCACTCCCGTGGAACTCATCAACATCACAGTCAGGGTGCCTAACATAGGTCTTAGCCCTCGTGCCTGTGGAAATATCATACCACGTCTATACCAACCTCATGCAGATATCCTCTCTAGCTATGACACACAGTCACGCAAGGTCTCAAGCATGGGTTTCAACATGTATTACATATCACATACAGTGTGCGTCTTGAGTGCGACTCACAGTCGTCACTCCGCTCAACACTGTTTCACATCATAAAACTCGACTCTAGTGCGAGCACTCTCTAGCAACTAGGTCAATGCATAGTTTATGTATTAAATCAAGTACGAGCAATAGCTCCCAGTACTATGCTATGCACAATATCAAAATCAAGTACGAGCAATCGCTCCCAGTACTATGTCATGTATAAACCATGAAGAATCGAGTACGAGCCACGCTCTAGCACTCTGTCATGCATATATTATTCAAAGCTGAGTACGAGTAAAACTCCAGTACTCTATCATGCATGTCATGAAAATCTAGTGCGTATCAAATCCAGCACTAATATTATGTGGAAAAACACATGAATCCCAGTGCGAGCTGTGCTCTAGCACGATTCATTCTCACATAATATGATAGATGGCTATTTAAAAAGGGATTGTTTATAAAATATCAAAAATCAGCACTCAAAGTGTGCTTAAGTCATATCAACCTTAAAATCATTAGCCCATCTATTTATTTTCATGCTAATAACAATTAAACACTCACAATAGCATTTTCCATGCTTTTTGCAACTTCTCACAAAAGTTGACTTTTTGACTAACTAGGGGCAAAATCGTAATTTGCCACTATCGGGTCGCAATAATTATTATTCACTTTCTCTGACCCTCAGAGTTTTTAAGTGAATGCAGAAGCAGTTGAAAATACGTGCAGGTATCTCTAACTACTCGCAAAAGTTCCCTACCTCGGATCACGTCAAGTGACCTCGCTTCCTCGGTGCTGCTAAATCCCGCAGTCCGATCAGCTCTCGATATAAACTTCGGAGCTGTAAATAACCATTCCTCAGGTTAATTATCATTTTCCTACTGTATTACACATTAATACAGTTTAATTTCCCTTAATGGGCCTTAAAAATCCTTAATGGGCCTTAAAATCCGTAATGGGCCTTAATCCGCATTAAACCCATTTTCCGCTTATTATTTCCCTTCATCAGGGTCTATCGACTCATTAGGCCTATCAATACCCATTGGGCTTTATTCCAAGCTCTTTGGATAGCCCGTATATCATTTACGACATTTAATTCAAAATTCTGAATATAATTCACTAATACGGAATTTAATCCGAAATGCGTAAATTAAATCTTAAATACGTAATAATCACATAATTTATCGTAAATGAACTTTACTTACCCGAGAATATGCGATGGTACGCAAATCGAAGTTCGATCGGGCTTCCGTTCGGAATTAATCGTCGAACTGCACAATTTATTATATTTAACTCCGGGTCAATTTCCGATTAAATATAATTTAAATAAATTCATCGGAAATTAAATCGGTCACTTTTGACCTCGTATCGACTTACCCGAAGTCCGGTGAAATCCCGAAAATTTTCCTTTTCCTTTTTCTTTCTTTTTCCTCTTTTTCCTCTTTTCTCCTTGGCTGAACCGGTCCGGTCCGGTTCAGCACAGAACCTTCTCCACTGAACCGCCGACCGGTTCAGGCATCATTTGGCCGTGCCGGCGTATTCCGGCCGGTTCCCGACGCATAACCACCGCCGTTCGGCGCGCCTAAGCCTGGGCAACACTCGGCTGGGCTTGATCGGGACCAAGCACCGCCGGTTGCCGCCGGATTCCTTCTTTTCCTCCGCGGCTTCTCCTCTTCGATTCGCCGGCGTTCGGCGTCGGTGGATGGCGTGACCGGTGTCGATCGGTTCGCACGAGTCCGGGCTTCCTTTTCCGACCGCTTGCCTGCCCGTGGGGTGGCCGGTGCTCGCCGTCCGGTGGTCTTCTCCCTCGGTCGGTTTCACGGATTTCTCTCTTCTCTCTCCCCGTGTTTTCTCTTCAGATTTCGTTTCCCTTTTTTTTTTTCTTTTATTTATAATATATTTTTATTATAAAATAATAATAAAAATCCCATAAAAATCCCATAAATATCTAAAAATATCTCAAAAAATTATATTAAATTCATTTAGTCCGTAAATGAATTTATCAGTCCGATTTTACCTTTTCGGTATATTTTTCCACTATTTTTGGGCTCATTTTTCGAGGCAAAAATTCCGATCAATTCTAATAAATTTATATCTTGATCAATTGGGCTCGAAATTAATTATTTTCCTCGATTTTGATCAAGATTCCTTAATTTCATATTTTTAATGAAATTCCCTTATCGAAATTATACCGAATGTCAGTCATTTGACCGTTTTACCCCTGCACTCATTCGGGAATTAACTTAACCCTTATATCGCTGTTATGTAGCTTACATGCATTTTTAAATTTCTCAAATTGTCGATTGCATGTTAGTAAATATTCTCTTTATGATTCAACTATGTAATTACATAGTGTTCATACACATATGAATCATAAGGAAATAAGCTACAAAAATCCGGGTCTGACAATTTGTTACCGGGCCACAAGGAGCTATTTTAGGTATGGACAGAGGGGACACATGATTAAAGATTGCCTACTAAATAAGGCTCCACAGCCCCCAGAGTTACCACGACAACCTGTGAGGTAAGCTCTCCAAAGAGAAGTCCCACAGAGACGATCTACCGCAGCAGAGAAAGGCAATGAGCCTGTCACTCATGGGAGAGCCTTTGCCTTGGATTGAGAGACTGCTGATACTTCCACTGAGACCATTCATGGTAAGCTTTTAATTTTTAATCATGAGGCACATGTATTATTGGATTTAGGTTCAATGCATTTTTTTTATATCACCCCATTTTGCATGTAAACTGCCTGTGAAACCCGAGCCTCTAGATTTCATGTTACATGTTACCACACCCCTGTATAAATCTCAAAGGACTAATATGGTGTGTAGGAATTGTGAAATTAAGATAGGAGATTTTGGGATGTTTAGTCAAGCTAAAATGACTCCATTTGAAATTATTTGGAGGAAGCAGTGCCCAAGACGCAATTATGATGATATGAATTATAATTTCAATATTCTTATGTTTTGAATGTGAGACTTAATTGGAATAAGGAAGGAATTTTGCTATAGTTGATGTACGAAATGAGACAAGCTTTGAAATGAGATAAATCTTGAATATACGAGTCATATTGGAACAAGAGATATATGTATGGTACGAATATCTCAGGTATGTGAAGTGATTTGGATCAAGGGATATAAATTAAGAATAAGTTCTCATTAAGGGTAAATGGGAAATTGTGATAAGTTTGGTGTCTTAAACTATGATGCCCTATGGCAAAGGATCTTAAAAGAGTCCCATTGTTCTTGGTACACCATACACCCAAGAAGCACTAAAATGTACCATGATTTACAAAAGGTGTATTGGTGGGTCGGTATGAAAAGACATGTAGCTGAGCTTGTGGCCAAGTGTTTGATTTGCCAATAGATTAAGATTGAACACCAAAGACCAGCGGGGTTACTTAAGTTTCTTCCAGTGCCTACTTGGAAATGAGGGCGCATTACTATGTATTTCATAATAGGATTACCAAGGACCCGAAAGGGGCATGATACAATCTAGGTGATCATAGACAAATAGACCCGAATGAATTAGGAGGACCAAATTCTTTAAGGTGGGGAGAATGTAAACCTCACAAATTTTCTACATTTAGTTAGACTATTGTTAGCACTGAAATTTATATATGTTTAGAACCCTTTTTACTTAGTTATTTGATTTGTTCTTTTCTATATTAGGTATGTTTTATGTGTTTTGTGCATTTGTGCAGGAAAAAGAACAATATGGAGAAGTTAAAGCTTTTGGAGCTGATTCTGATAATTCTGTGAAGAAGTGAAATTGCAGGATGCTAATCGTGACTTATGTTGCAGCAATAGAAGAAACTGGACAGTGCAGAGCAGATATGGGGAATCAATACCATTGTCGCAGCATAGCAGTCTAATTAGGGCAACACTATTTTTTCACGTGGCATTCCGCGTTTTAGTGCCTGGGAACCTTATAAATAGTTTTTTTATCAGAATATCGAAGGAGGCTACGACAGAAGGCTTCAGGATTGATTTAGCTCCATTGAAACTCCATCTTTTACATCTTTTTGAATCAATGTTTATTCTTGGGATGATACTTTGGAATTATTGGATGTTTATTATGATCTCTAGGAACTAAACTCCTTTTTCCTAGAATCGATGTAGCCAACTTTGGGCAAATTGTAATTATTTTGTGATATTGTTTGGATGATCTCAATTATGTTTATTTAATCTACTTGTTATTAATGCTCTAGTTGATTGGCCACCAATTGAGTATAGGAATCCGACACTCAGGAGAGGGGATTATTTATATGCACAAGGGTAGATTAACATAGGACATTGTTGAATCGGGAGGTTGACAATTCTTATGAGCTATAGAGAAACGGATTACCATCGCTTAATAAACTCTATTATTTAATTCTGAATTGGGAGGTTAGGATTAGGTAATTTGGGTATGACTGTTTAAAACTCGGGAGAGATAAATAGGAAATAGTTTCGGCTATAAACAATTTAAAATCAAAAGAACAATTGATCAAGGGAATTGTATGAACCCTAGTTAGGTGAAATCGAGTTCTAGGAATATTTTGCCATTGATATTTTCATTCATAATAATTGTGACTATTTTAATTAATTTGTTCCATAATTAATAGTTAGAATAGTAAATAGGATCTCAACCAATACAAATTACTTTTTCTAAATAAAGTTCAAGGTTGTTGATTACAGTGATTTGTGGTAGACACAATTCCCTATGGGACGATACTTATATTTACTCTATACTCAAAAACTGACCTGTGCACTTGCAGTAGTGTTTCATTTGAGCACGACAAGTTTTCTGGCGCTGTTGCCAGGGAATTGTTGTTTCGTTTTTCGTTAACACTGTTTCTCAATAGCCTTTACTTTAATTTAGACTTTTATTTTTATTTTAATTTACTATCTACAAATTTTTATTTTAGGTAAATGGTAAAAACCCGCAGAAGTGGAAATACAGACATAAAAGAAGAGTTAGATCCAGAGATTGAGAAAACCATCAGACAAATTCAACAGAACAGATTTGAAGAGAAAGACAGAAATTTAATCATGGCAGATGAAAATCAGCAGCAGCGAGCTATACGCGATTACTTTACTCCAGTTGTGAATCAGAATTTTGCTACCATAAGAGAGGTTCTTGTAAACTGTAATAACGTTGAGTTGAAGCCGGCATTAATCAACATGGTTATGTAAAATCAATTTGGAGGTTCGGCATTAGAGGATCCTAACACACATTTGACAAGTTTTCTGCAGATTTACAGCACCATTAAGATTAATGGAGCCCCTAATGATGCTATTCGACTGAGATTATTTCCATTTTCTCTTCGGGAGAAAGCCTTGAGCTGGTATCAAAATCTGCCAGCAGGAAGCATTCCGACATGGGCAGTGATGGCACAAAAATTCTTAGCAAAGTACTTCCCATCAGGAAAGACAATGCAAATGAGATTAGAAATTGCCCAGTTCACACAGTTGATCAAGAACCATTACATGAGGCATGAGAGTGATTTAAAGATTTATTACGTAGATGCCCTCAACATGGATATGATGAAGGAAACCAGATACAAGTTTTCTACAGAGGCATGACTCCGCAGACATGAGCTACTGTGGATGATTCAGCATGAGGTTCACTGTGGTCTAAGACACCTGATCAAGCTATGCAGTTAATTGAGGAGATGGTTATAAACAACAGCCAATGGCCAGGTGAAAGCGGTAATGTCAGAAGAGTAGCAGGTATGCATGAGTTAGATACGCAGACAGCCATCCTAGCAAGACTTGAGCAGATTTCAACACAAATTTCATCAATGGGTATACAAGGGCCGCAAGCTATGATTCATCATGACAGCATAAATCCTAACTTGATGAGGACAAATTTGGAGCAGGTGAATTATGTTAATAATCATAACTTTGGTTTTCAAGGAAATCGAGTTCCTAACTACTACCAGCCAGGATTTAGAAACAATGAGATCTATCTTATGGTAACTCTAAAAATGTTCTAAACCCACCAGCAGCAAGTAACAGCAATACAGGATTCAATAACCAAGGGAATTTTCAAGGTTATGGTGGAGTTAGAAGGGACAAATTTGAGGAATTCATGGTTGAAACTAGAATAAGATTTAGCAAAACTGATGCACAATTAGATAATGTGGAAGCTAAAATGTCAGAGATGAATACCAGTCTTGGTGCACAGATGAAGTCTGTTGAGACCACTTTGGTATAGTTAGCTGCAGCTGTCAGTTCTTTAAATGAAAGAGGTAAGTTTCTAAGTGACACAGTGCTCAATCCGGAAGAACACTGCAATGCTATATCTTTGAGAAGTGAGAACACATATGAGCCACTGAAGGTAGCAGAGAAAGAAGAAACTGCACCAATAACTGAACTGCAGAAGAAGCAGACTGAACCTGTAATGACGAAGGATGCAGAATCAGAAACAGTAAAACAGGGAGTTAATTCTAAACCTTTTAGTAAACTTTTTCCTGATAATCCTCCTTTGTTAAAACCATCTATTCCTTATCCTCAAGCTGTGTATAAAAGAAAGATTGAATCTGAGTTTAAGAAATTTCTTGATATATTTAAGAAATTACATATTAACATTTCGTTAGTTGATGCTTTGCAGCAGATGCCACATTATGCAAAGTTCATGAAAGAAGTGCTGTCAAAGAAACGAAAACTTGAAGATTATGAAACTATCAACTTGACAGAAGAATGCAGTGCAATTTTGCAGTAGAAGTTACCTCAAAAATTGAAAGACCCTGGAAGCTTTACCATTCCATGCGAGATCGGAGGATCGAAAGTAGGTAAGGCATTGTGTGATTTAGGTGCTAGCATAAATTTAATGCGTTTATCTATTTTCAGGAGCCTAGGTCTTGGAGAGGTAAAGCCGACCACCATAACACTGTAACTAGCGGATAGATCGATTACTTATCCCAGAGGTATAATAGAAGATGTACTTGTTAAAGTTGATAAGTTAACTTTTCCTGTCAATTTTGTAGTCTTAGATTATGAAGAGGACAGAGAAATTCCACTTATACTTGGGAGACCATTCCTTGCCATTGGGAGAGCACTAATTGATGTTCAGAGAGGGCAACTAACCCTGAGGATGAATGATGAATCAGTTATGTTCAACATCTATAAGGCGATGAAATTTGCTGATGAGCCAGAGACCTATAAGTTGATTGAAGTAGTGCAAAGTTGTGTAAGAGAAGTTGAAACAAAGGAAGCACCAACCGATCCTATGGCTCAATGTCTAGTAAATTCAGTTTCTAATTTAGATGATGAATTACTAACTGATGAAATTAAAAGTTGTGTTGTTACTTTGGAAGCCAATCCATTAGAAAGTACGACTACAACAACTAAGGAGAAGATTGACAAGTCACAGGTAAGTGAAAAAGAAGAAGCCAAAACTAAATTGAAAGAATTACCAAGCCATTTGAGGTATGCCTTTTTAGGTGATGATAGTACTTTTCCTGTAATTATTTCAGCATTTTTATCGGTTGTAGAGGAAGACAAATTGCTTAGAATTTTAAGAGAGCATAAACCAACAATTGGATGGTCTATTGCTGACATTAAAGGAATTAGTTCCTCTATTGTGATGCACAAAATTCGACTAGAGGAAAATCATAAACCCTCTATTGAACCACAAAGAAGACTAAATCCAGCAATGAAAGAAGTTGTTAGAGCTAAGATTTTAAAATCATTAAATGCTGGCATTATATATGCTATATCTGATAGTTCTTGGGTGAGTCCTGTGCAGGTTGTACCTAAAAAGGGTGGAATGACAGTAGTTCGTAACATAAACGATGAAATCATATCCACCAGAACTGTAACGGGATGGAGAGTTTGCATCGATTATAGGAAGCTGAACAAAGCTACTAGGAAAGACCACTGCCCACTTCTGTTTATCGACCAAATGCTAGACAGACTAGCCGGACACAGTTATTATTACTTTTTAGATGGTTACTCGGGCTATAACCAGATTGCAATAGCCCCAGAAGATCAAGAGAAAACAACATTTACTTGCCCATATGGAACTTTCGCATATAGAAGGATGCCTTTCAGGTTGTGTAACGCCCCAGCAACCTTCCAAAGATGCATGATGTCAATTTTCGCTGACCTGGTTGAAGAGATAATGGAAGTCTTCGTGGATGACTTCTCGGTATTTGGTAGGACTTTTGACCAATGTTATCTAATTTGGCACTTGTTTTGCAGGGATGTGAAGAGACGAATCTGGTCTTAAATTGGGAGAAGTGTCATTTTATGGTGTAAGAAGGGATTGTCCTTGGACACAGAATTTCAGCTCACGACATTGAGGTGGATAGAGCTAAAGTCGCTGTTATTAAAAAGCTTCCTCCTCCAAATTCAGTTAAAGCCGTGAGGAGCTTTTTGGGACATGCAGGCTTCTATCGTAGATTTATCAGGGACTTTTCAAAAATCTCAAAACCTTTATGTCACTTATTGGAAAAAGATGCTGACTTTGTCTTTGATGATTTTTGCTTGCAGGCATTTGAAAAGATCAAGAAGGAGCTTATTTCTGCACCTATTATGATCACACCGGATTGGACAGAACCATTTGAACTGATGTGCGACGTGAGTGATTTTGCAATTGGAGCTATCCTTGGACAGAAGAGAGACAAGATTTTTCGGGCTATTTATTATTCAAGCAGGACCTTAGATGATGCTTAGAAAAATTACACAACAACGGAGAAGGAGATGCTTGCAGTTGTACATGCATTTGACAAGTTCAGACCATATTTGATTGGGAGCAAGGTTATTGCCTATACAGATCATGCAACTATTCGTTATCTATTTGCAAAAAAAGACGTGAAACCCAGACTTATTAGATGGATCTTGCTTTTGCAAGAATTTGATTTTGAGATCAGGGATAAAAAAAGATCTGATAATGTTATAGCTGATCATTTATCTAGGTTGGAGCAATCTGAAATTCAGCAAGAACAGCCTATTCAAGAGGAATTTCAAGATGAGACAATATTAAAGATTGATGAAAATCTGCCTTGGTTCACAGACATAGTGAATTACTTAGCAGGAGGATTAATGCCAAGTGGTTTAACTTACCAACAGAGGAAGAAATTCTTCCATGATGTCAACTCGTATTTTTGGGATGATCCTCTACTATTTAAGAAGTGTCCAGATCAGATTATAAGACGATGTGTACCAAAAGATGAAGCTCAGGAAATCCTGCACCACTGCCATACTGCAGCATATGGAAGACATTTTGGTGCAGAACGTACAGCAGCAAAGGTGCTGCAATCAGGTTTTTATTGGCCTAGCGTGTTCAAAGATAGTTACATGTTTGTAAAAACATGTGACAGATGCCAAAGGGTTGGAAACATCTCAAAAAGGCATGAACTACCTTTGACAAATATTCTAGAAGTGGAAATCTTTGATGTGTGCGGTATCGATTTTATGGGACCGTTTCCTCCATCTTTTGGAAAGCTGTACATTCTCCTTGCTGTTGATTATGTCTCTAAGTGGGTTGAGGCAATAGCAACACCAGCAAATTATGCAAAAGTGGTAATTCAGTTTCTGCACAAGAATATATTGATAAGATTCGGTACCCAAGAGCCATTTTGAGTGATGAAGGCACTCATTTCTGTAACAAAATCTTCAATGGTTTGATATCAAAATATGGAATTCGACATAAAGTAGCTCTCGATTATCATCCGCAGACAAATGGCCAAGCTGAAATTTCAAACCGAGAAGTGAAGTTGATATTAGAGAAGACTGTCCACCTGAATAGAAAAGACTGGGCTAACAAGTTAGATGACGCACTTTGGGCATACAGGACAGCCTATAAGACTCCAATTGGAATGTCTCCCTATAGGTTGGTATTTGGTAAGACATGTCATCTACCTATAGAGCTTGAGCACCGAGCTTATTGGGCCATTAAGAACTAAATTTTGACTATAACAAGGCTAGAGAAAATCGATCACTCCAATTGAATGAGCTTGATGAGCTGAGAAATGAGTCCTATAATAATGCAAGAATCTACAAGGACAGGACCAAAAGATGGCATGACAAGATGATAATGAGAAGAGAATTCAGTTCTGGACAGCAAGTTCTATTGTATAATTCAAGGCTTAAATTGTTTCCTGGAAAATTGAAGTCAAGGTGGTCAGGACTGTTTGAAATAAACCAAGTTTTCCCATATGGAGCAATTGAGTTGAAGAAATCAGATGGAAGCTTGTTCAAGGTCAATGGGCAGCGCATAAAGCATTATAATGGAGAGGGAGTGCATAAATTAGATAGCATTCCCCTTGGTGAACCGAATTAAGGAGACTGAAAGCAGTTTGGCTGAAGACTTGAAATTCAACGCTTTTGGGAGGCAACCCAATTTATCTTTTTAGGATTCTTAGTTTTTCATCTCGTTTTATTTCCTTTGAATTTAGTAGTTTGTTTTTATTTTTATTTTATTTGATTAAGTTTGTGTTTTATTTTTCAGGCATATGCATAAAAAGAGCACGGTTTGGAAGTTTTGTTGTCGTGGTCCATCAAGAAAAAAATGCATGAGCGCATGATCAGGTGCAAGAACAAGAAAATTTTGCAAGGACTTAATAGCTTCAGTGTAGACAAACAGAACAGAAAAGAAACTAAATTGGTTTTTCAAGAACATAAGTGAAGAAGTATGTGAATAGTACCAAAGCTGGAAGACTAAATTCTTCAATAATGGTTGCATAGATGAGAAAAAGAAAGTCAGCAAGAGGGTGAGAAGAAAAAGAAGGGAAGAAATGTCTGAAAATCTCAAAGCAGGATGAATGGAATACACATGGCAATGTTTGATTGGAAGCCGAAATCCTTTATTTTTGTTAACCCCACTCACTATTCGGTTAAGTTAAATAACCCTACCAAACTACTTTGAAAATGGCTGCTGAACTTTTTCCATCTTCCCGACTCTCTCTTTTTCTAGTAATACATCTTTCTTTGTTCTCTTGAAAGTACATTGATTACCCCACACCCATTATTTTTCTTTCTTTCGATCCTGTTGTTTTCTGCTGATTTGGTAGTTTCACCAACAAAATTTTTTTAGGTTCGAAATCTTGGTGGTCCCAAAACCCTCGGGGGAAGCAGAAAGCATTTTCTTGTCCGATTGTGATAAAGACACAAACTGGTCCAACTTGAGCTTACGTGATTTTCATTCCGGGTATTCTACTGCTTTCTTCAATCGTTTTCAATTTTCAGGGGATTTCCTTTTGGTTTCTGCAACTTAGATTTTGAAGCTCTTCTCAGTTTGGTCGATTATTGTTTGAGAAATTCTGGTTGTGATGCAAATTTTTGGGTTTAGTTTGTGTGCTTGTCTGATTGGGGTCAGCTGAACACTATTCTTGTCAATTTGAGCTTTCATTAGTAATGGCACCAAAACCCATGCAAAAAGAAACTTGGAGAGTTCGAGTCAAGCGACTTATAGCTCAGCCCCATCTCCCCGGAGGGAAGAGCCGGTCATCACTGCTTATGATCCCTCTAGATTTGTCAACAGCCAAGACGCAGAAAATTTCAAGAAAATTATGGGCAAAAATATGATTATCGAAAGGAGTTTCCGACCTGATATTGGTGGTTGGGATATTTATTCTGAGTTTTTGAGAGATTTTAGGTTGCTGAAATTAGCAGGACAACCTGAAGATGCCATTCTTGATGTAGTCCGAGAATTTTATGCTAATGCAATGGAGATCACCCATTCGATATCTGAAGTCAGGGGTATTCTTATTCCTTACAACGCCAATGCCATTAATCTGTACCTGGACCTTCCGCAAGGGGTGCAGGATGAATATCACAGTTATGTTACAGCTCTCCACATTGATGCTGATGAGCTGTACCGAGTTATTAACGAACTTACAGTACCTCACACCCATTGGCAGAAGAGGCCAGAGACTGAATCTATGGCATTCCCTTCCAATCGACTTCAATATGGTCTACACGAATGGTATGATTTCATTTGCTCACGAATCATGCCTACAACTCATAAAAGCAGCGTTGATGTCGATAGAGCTGCTTTCCTTTACTGTATTCTGACTAGTAAGATTGTTGATTTTGGAGCCATTATCTTTCGGTCCATGCTAGAATTTATAAGCTGGGAAAATAAAAGGGGTTTACCTCACCCTTCATTGGTTTGTGGACTTTGTAAGAAATACGGTGTATATTGGACTGAGTTTGAACCACGACTGGCTAGGAAATCTGCAATCACTTTTAAGAATCCTCGGGTACCTCTGACTCAGAGAGAAGTTGCTCCTCCTACTGCCCCACCACCAACCTCTGCTGGTCCATCTATTGCACCTTCCACCACTTCCGACTCCATTGCAGCTATGCTAAACGAGATCAAGGAGTTACGGATGGAGATGCGCAACAATAACCGAGACTATCGGACTTTCTGTGCATATGTTACCCCTTACCATAAATCATTAGTTGACTACTTAAATATGAGGGGTCGTGCGGGAGAGGTGATATTCCCTATACCGCCACAATGGTGTACTTCTGCTGATGATGACATGAAAGAAGATGCCTAGGAGGAAGCTAATGCTGAAGATGGCTCAGAGGAGGATTCAGACAGTTAAGACTACCCCAGGGAAGTCCTCTATACTACTTTTTCCAATTCATTGAGGACAATGAAAATCTTAAGTTTGGGGGAGTTATTGGTTGTTCTCTGTTGTGCTCTGTGTCATGCTGCTATGTTTTTCATGCCTGCTGTTATGTTTTTCATGCTTTGTTACGTTTTATGTACCTGTTTTAATTTCTTTTTATATGTCTCTTTTTATTATTTGTGTGCAATTATACTCAGTTTTACAGATTAGTTTTTTAGATTGTGGCCAAAGATGGATTTTGCAAGGAATTGATCAAATTTTGTTTAAATGGATGATTTTTATTGTTTGAGTATTGAAATGTGGATAGAAAGCTTCACTTGAATCTTTTCACTCAAACTATGCACTAATCATATTCAGTTTATGCTCTTACTGTGTTGATATGTGAAACTAAAAAGACTCTAGAACTTGATTAGTTATTACTTGAGGCGAAATTGATAGACCATGCATGATTAGGAAAATGATCTAGGCAATTTTTTTGTTTTGAGATTGAGCCTTTCAAGCCTACCCAATTATATTAATCCCTTGGAAAACCCCTTGAGCCAAATTCTTCCATTTTGTTGTTTTATAACCATATTACAAGCCACGGCCTAATTGTTTGATTATCCTATTCTTTTGGTCCCTTACTTAAAGCACTATCAATCAAAATTTTTTGGATTAAGGGAGGAGCTCAAAAGAAAACAGGGTGGTTTGTAAATTGTTGGTTTAAGAACTTGAATGTTGCAAACAAGGATTTGTTCTCAGGTCTTGATGAAAAGCTAGTGTCATATGCAGTTACAAGTAGTGAAAAATAAAATTCTGGAGTATGACACTGCAAATGAACTAAAAAAAAGAAAAAGAAAAAAAACTCAAGAATGAGTAAGGTTGGGTAGTGATTCATGAGCTCAAAACAAATTAAATCCAAAGGTGATTACAATGCTTTAGGTGGATTAAACTTCATATTATATCCTTTTTCCCACCTAAAACCCGAGCCTTATGTTACAACCTTTGAAAAGTCCTTTTGATTCTTGGTTATGCATGAGTCTTTATTAGTGGAGAGTAGTAGTTAATTCTAGCATATGAAGTCTTGTGATTAATTTTCATTTAGGTTTCGCATTAACACTTGAGTGCATGAATTTGAATAAATGATTGTACACACACACACAAGTGGAAAGTGAAGAGTGAAGGGGGATTAGTGTCATGACCCAAATTACCTAAAAATCAGAGTAAATTTTTCGCTTTTTCATTTCCTTACCCGTCGTGAACAGTTACACTACTAAACAGTTGGGCTATGATTCGGTGTTAGTCACCTCTCACCTATTTACCATTCCATTTTCATATTTCATTTACATATCAATTTATTTTAAATAAATATATCCCCAATATTACATCCATGTACAGTACTGTGCCTCTATATGTTCAGATACAAAAATTATACAAATGTGTATACATGGTCTTGATAAGAAGCAGCGGATATGACTACTGTCGTTCTCTTCTACTGAATATACCCTGTGGGGTGGAAAATGAAAGGGTGAGCATAAATAGCTCAGTAAGGCAATAATATAAGCAGGTAGATAACTATACTATCCACGTGCTGATAATGTCATGATATAAAATCGTTTATATTTGAAGCATGAGGTAAGACTAAAACGATGCCACATATATGTATATATCATATAAGAGAAATCATGAAATCCAGATATAAAACAAACATGAAAAAGTCCTCATGTATGACATCTCATGCTCGTCACATTAAAGCTTATTTGTTTCATCATAAACTCATCACGTTAAAACTCATTTGTTTCATCATAAAACAACTTCATCAAGGTCAAACCCATCTCTCGGGAATACCTTGATTCATTAAATCCCATCTCTTTTAAAACATAAATCGGGATATTACCCCTCCCTCGGGTTCGTCCTGGTCTATTCAGACCGTATGATATCATGTGAGGCATGTAGGTTACTGTATGAAAATCGAGGACTATGGCCATACTCTGTCCCTATGATCCCAGGCTACACGGATCACGATGTGCGGGGCATCACAACTGCAACGGGAGGTGGGGTCAAATCCTACCCGCCAGAATATCAAGTAACATCATCAAGTCATCATGATTGCATGGTACAACGTACTCCGTGTGACATACACGGTAAATCGTACTCCGTGGACCCATATCATAGTCTGGGGGTGCCTGCCGTAGGTCTTACCCACCCCAATACTATATCGATAACCAACCCATGTCTCAAAGTATACGTGCGAGCATATCAACTCTCTGTGATACACAGTCTACAGGAGGCTTCCGCACGACTATATGCATGTCAACTCACGTCTAGTGTGAGCGAAGCTCCAGCACCACGCTATGCATATCATGATATCTAAAATCTCGTGCGAGTGAAGCTCCAACACGATTTTGTGCACACACAAATTTCTCGTACGAGCAATGCTCCAGTACGGTCTTCATGAGTAATAAATCAGTAAAATTTAGTGCGAGTAATACTCTAGCGCTCTTTTTACTCGTGTAAATATGATAGGTGGCTCAATCTTTATAAAACATCTCTTAAAATCATAATCGGTACAAACTGATATCCTTTCGTATAATTCTTAAAATCAACAGCCAACCTATGTGCATATTTGCTTAAATCAAGGTAATACATTCATATAAAACATTAAAACATGATAATCATGCAATTTACCTGCCTTACTACCCTTTTTGTAAATTTTACTACTAGGGGTAATATCATCTTTTTCCTTATTCATGTATGCCCCGGTTTTCGTAAAAATTATTATTTCGTTTTCTAGATACTTAAAGAAATTCTAGGCCCTTTAAATCCCCTCAATAAATACGTATAGAAATCTCTATGCACCTACAAAATTCCCTTACCTCGATTCTCGTTGAGCGCATAACTAAATTCCACTGTCGGAGGCTCGTTCAATCCGATTTGCTGCTAATCCAGTCTTTGGGGCTGCAGATAATTATTTATCATGTCAATTTAACCCAATAAATATAATTCTCCTGTTTACTATAGTCGATTTAACTAATTGGGCCAATTTACTCTTATTGGGCCCAATCGCACCTTAATGAGCCTTGACCCATTTTCAGCCCGTTTTTACTTATTAAATCCCTTCTTCGGGTTTACTGGGCTCATTCAGTTTACCAATAATCATCGGGCTTCGTTCCAAACTCATTAGATAGCCCGTATACTATTTACGGTAATTACGTTGCAATTCCGATTAATATGCCTTTTTTTATACAGAATTAATCCATAAATTCCGTAAAATAATCGAACTCTGTATTAAAGGACACATATTATCGTATTTAAAATATACTTACCCAATATGATGCAGGGTACGAAAATCGGAGCTTAATCGGCTCTCGTTTGGGCTTTGTCGTAAAACTGCACAATTATTATATTTAATTTCGGGTTAATTTTTGATTAAATATAATTTAAATAAATTTCTCGAAAATTAAATCGATCACTTTGACCTCGTATCGACTTACCTGAAGTCCGGTGTATCCCCGAAATTTCTTCCCCTTTTTCTTTTTTCTCTTTTTCTCATTTTTTTCCTTCTTTCTTGGCTTAACCGGTTCAGTCCGGTTCAACCCGGTTCAGACCGGTCCGGTTCAGTCGGTTCAATCCGGTTCACCTCTTTGCTGAATCGATCCGTATCGGTTTAGACCTTCCTATTGTCATTCACAGCATTTTCGACCGGTTCTCGGCTCATTTCTGGCGCCATTCGACTCGTTTTTGGCCGGGCAACCTTCGACTGGCCTCGATCGAGACCGAATCACTGCCGGTGGCCGCCGTTCCTCTCTTCTCCCTCTCGGCCTTCTCTCCCTCGATCCGTCGGATTTCGACTGTTTCGCCGGCCAATACCGGTCTCAAAAGAACCGGCTCATCCTTCCATCACACCGGTGGCCTCTGTTCACGCCCAGCAGCTGTGGATCGCCGGTATCGACCATGTTTTCCCCGCGGGCTTCTCTTCCTCCGTTCGACGATTTTTTGCCTCCTTGGCGCGCGTCGCCGGTGCCAATAGGTTCGCCAGCCTATCCTCTTCCTCCTCGATCCTTTGTCGGGGCCGTCAGTCGCCCGTGGCCGTCAGTCGATCGGGCCACGCGTGATCTCTTTCCTCGATTTCATTTGTTTTCTCTCTTCCCGATAATCATTTTCGATTTCTTCTTTTTTTGATTTATTTTATTTTTTATTTAATATTATTTATAAATTAGTTTATTATTATTATATTCATTATTTTATTCAAAAATATTCTAAAATATCTGCAAAATTAATATTTTATTCCAAATAGATTTATTTAATTTTATTTAATTTATTTATTATATTTTTAACCATTTTCGGTATATTTTCTTCGTATTTTCGGGATATTATCCCGAACGAAAATTTTGATTAATTCCAGTAAATTCATATCTTGATCAATTTAATCCGAAATTTAATTATTTCTTCGTTATTGATCAAGATTCTCAAATCAATTATTTTTAATAAAATTTTCTTATCAGGTTTATACCGAATTTCAATCTTTTGACCATTTTACCCCTGCACTTGTTCGGGATTAATTTAACCCGACTTCCTTTCACGAATACTCATTCATTTCGTGTTTTTAAATAAATTCGGGTCTTACAATTGGTTTACTTTGATTGACTTGAATAATATAAATCTGAAATTTATCTTAAGCTGAGAACCTTATGAATTCTTGAGGAAAATCTTAATTTAGTATGACAAGTATGTGAGTTGAGTATGGTTGAGAGTCTTTAATTGTTTTGTTTCTAGTATGTGTTTGCTTGAGGACAAGCAAATTTCTAAGTTTGGGGGTATTTGTTAGCACTGAAATTTATATATGTTTAGAACCCTTTTTACTTAGTTATTTGATTTGTTCTTTACTATATTAGGTATGTTTTATGCGTTTTATGCATTTGTGCAGGAAAAAGAACAATATGGAGAAGTTAAAGCTTTTGGAGCTGATTCTGATAATTCTGTGAAGAAGTGAAATTGTAGGATGCTAATCGTGATTTATGCTGCAGCAATAGAAGAAATTGGACAGTGCAGAGCAGATCTGGGGAATCAATACCATTGTTGCAGCATAGCAGTCTGATTAGGGCAACACTATTTTTCCACGTGGCATTCCACGTTTTAGTGCCTGGGAACCTTATAAATAGTCTTTTTATCAGAATATCAAAGGAGGCTGCGGCAAAAGGCTTCAGGATTGATTTAGCTCCATTGAAACTCCATCTTTTACATCTTTTTGAATCAATGTTTATTCTTGGGATGATACTTTGGAATTATTGGATGTTTATTATGATCTCTAGGAACTAAACTCCTTTTTCCTAGAATCGATGTAGCCAACTTTGGGCAGATTGCAATTATTTTGTGATATTGTTTGGATGATCTCAATTATGTTTATGTAATCTACTTGTTATTAATGCTCTAGTTGATTGGCCACCAATTGGATGAATTAGTATAGGAATCCGACACTCGGGAGAGGGGATTATTTATATGCACAAGGGTAGATTAACATAGGATATTGTTGAATCGGGAGGTTGACAATTCTTATGAGCTTTAGAGAAGCGGATTACCATCGCTTAATGAACTCTATTATTTAATTCTGAATCGGGAGGTTAGGATTAGGTAATTTGGGTATGACTGTTTAAAACTTAGGAGAGATAAACAGGAAATAGTTTCGGCTATAAACAATTTGAAATCAAAAGAACAATTGATCAAGGGAATTGTATGAACCCTAGTTAGGTGAAATCGAGTTCTAGGAATATTTTGCCATTGATATTTTCATTCATAATAATTGTGACTATTTTAATTAATTTGTTCCATAATTAATAGTTAGAATAGTAAATAGGATCTCAACCAATACAAATTACTTTTTCTAAATAAAGTTCAAGGTTGTTGATTATAGTGATTTGCAGTAGACACAATTCCCTATGGGCCGATACTTATATTTACTCTATACTCGAAAACTGACCTGTGCACTTGCAGTAGTGTTTCATTTGAGCACGACAACTATATATAAAAATAGGAACAATAAATTTTAATGGAAGTGTGAATATTCGTTGAAGGGCTCGAGGACTATAGGAACCGAGAAGCCCGTGAATGACAGGGAACCCAAAAATACGGGAAGTGATAAAGCAAATGTAAGCATAGAGGGATCGAAAATAATTTTGAGGAGAAAACTTATATCGAGATTTATAAGGAGTGATGAGATCCCAAGAATATTTTGTTTTCGAAATAATAAAAATTTCATGGAAGACATGATTATTGTGTCATTGAATAATTTTATGAGAAGAAAATGTATATATATATACTAGGAACAAATTTAAATGGACAAATATTGATATATATATATAAATATATATATATATATATATATATATAACGAATATATATATATATATTGTAATGTATAACATACAATATATAAGAAATGAAATGGAACACAAAACAATTAAACAAATAATAATAATAATAACACTAATCAAACAAAATATAAATATATATCAATACAAAACATATATATATATATTAATATAATAAATATATATATATTATTATAATATATATAGGTTGTACGGAATTGGCTTTCGAAGAAAGCCAATTCCGTCACTTTGTTTCAATTAAAACAAATTGAAAACAGAGGAGATTTGGGCGGGAAAAGAGAAGAAGGAAGGGGAGAGCTGGTTTTGCTGAGGAAGAAGAAAAGGAAAGAAGAGAAGAGGAGAAAGGAAGGAGGAGAGGGCTGGTCAAGGAAGAAGGAAAGAAAAGAGGAAAGAAGAAAAGAAGAGAGGACTGGTCGGTTGAAAGGGAAAGAAAGAAGAGAAAGGAAGAAAGAAGAGAAGGGAGAAAGGGAAGAAAAAGGAAAAGAAGGCTGGAAGGCCAAGGGAGAAAGGAAGGAGAAGAAGAAGAGAATGGGACCAAGGCTGAAACCGAGAGGAAAGGCTAGGAAACAGCAGCTGACCTAGAAGCAGAGCAACTGAAGAAGAAACGAAAGCAGAAAAAATCTGGAACCGAGGCTTCAATGGAAACGGACTGAGGTTGAAGTAGCTGGAAATTGAAGAAGAAATGGGGACCGAATGAAGATGAGAATGATGGGAGACTGAAACAAAAAAAAGGGAAATTGAAGAAGAAGACAGAGGCTGAAGAGAAGTAGACCCGAGGCAAGGGAGATTGAGTGAAGGAGTTATTGCAAACAAGGGCAGAAGCAAAGACATTGGAGCAGGGAGTCACGGTGAAGCAGGGGTTGATGAGCCAGGCAGAAAACAGGGCTGGAAATTGAAGCAAGTTGAAGCGGTGAAGGCTGGAACCGAGGACCACAAAGGAAAAGAGAAAAGGGGAGATTGAAAAGCAAACTGAGAGCTAAAAAAAGGAGGTAAAATACATATACGTATATATGTATATTGATGTACATGTATATATATGTATTGTAAGTATATAACATGGTAGTGTAGATTTTAAATTAGATGTGAAATAAGAATAAAAATGAGAGAGATGAATAATAGAAAAATATATATATGTATATATATTTGATAAGGAATAAGGAAATTAAATGATAAAATAAATATGTGTATATACTTAGGTGTATATACATATAGAAGTATATGAAAAATGTGTATATACTTAGGTGTATATACAAATGGGTGTATAAGATAAATGTGTGTTTTAGTATATGTACATACAAAGAATGTATACATGTGATAAGGAAAAAAAATAAAAACAAATAATAATAATAATAATATATATAGGAGTATATATATATATATTCATGAGTATATACATGTAGATGTATATAATAATTTGTATGTCAATATTTGTACGTACAAAATAATATAAATAGCAAAGAAAATATATAAACATGCGTGTTGGCCTAGGTATGTGCAATAATATTACACATGAAGTAGTAACGAATAAGTTACGATATTAATGCAATTCGGACAATTCGCATGAATAGGGTGCTAAGTATACAATTTCGGTGTAGGTGATCGTAGCAAGAATTAAAGGAGGTACTAGGAGGCGTCACCACTTGAATTCGAAATTTCTGATATATTGAGGTAAGGGGTGTAATTTAAGATGGTAATGGTATCCCTACCTTAGACTTCGATTTATTTATGTGTTTTCGAGCCTTCTCGTGCAACCCTTGATTGTAAAACAAAACCTGACACCTATTAAGCCCAAGTTTCATTTGATCATGTTCTCAAGATAAAGAAATGCCATATGAAATTAATGCATAGTTTTCAAGCATGATTTCTGAATAAAGGTTACGATTTTGACTTATGTATGAATTGATTTCATGTTTTTGAAAGAAATGAAATTTGGTATGTGAACATATGCTTAAGAAAAGAAATTTGTTTTCGAAAGGTGATTATGGGGGCCGACTCTTGAGTCCTAGGGGAACAAAGTGCCACACCGTCTGTCTGTTTTCTGAAAGAGTTTTCAGTTCACAAGAAATTCAATTTTATTACTCGATATGAGTTTATGGGTTATAAAACCCAAGAAAGACTTTGAAAATTCTGTTTTGAGACAAAAGGGAGACGTATAGTGGAATTGTGGGGGCCACCTCTTGAATCCGACTGGAGCAAAGTGCCATGCAATTTCCACAATGACATGTGAACGTGGGGGCCACCTCTTGAGTTCGACGGGAGCAAATTGTGAGACCCCGTATATGTATAATGGTATATATGTACATAGAAATATAAATAGAGTTGTACTATGAATTCATAAGTGAAGTATATGTGATGTAAGTCCATAAGTTAATGTACACACTTGTAATGAGAGTGGTAATTGTACATACAAGTTACATTATGTATGAATGGAAGAAATGGACTTAAACATGTGGAGAATATGAATAGAATGGATTATGAGTAATGTGGTAAATGGAATGAAGATTTGCATGAGTATGCACTTCCATTTGGTTTATATTAAGTACCCTTGGTCATACAAAGGTTCTACACAAGTTTTAATGTGTATGAAGTGTGGATGGATGCCATTTTTAAGTCTCAAAGATGATTGGATGAGAAAATGATCATGGCAACAAAATGTATGAAGTTTGGTAATTGTTGCTGCAGAAGAACTGCAGAAAATCTGGAAATTGTGAAGGGCAGATCGATCTCATAGGATGAGAGATCGATCTGGAAGAGCCAGAATGCTCTTATTTGGGCAATGAAATAGAGCAAATCGATCTCCAATGGAGCTAGATCGATCTCCTAAGCATTCTGTAATGAAAAGATCGATCCTCAAGCACCCAGATCGATCTCCTTAGCTTTCTGTTTGGGAGCAGATCGATCTCATGCTTCGACAGATCGATCTCATACTTAAAATGCCGTGAAAAAGATGAATTTAAGGGGACCAGATCGATCTCCTCTTCGACCAGATCGATCTCCTCAAGCTATTTCTATATAAGGAGTGCTGAAAATCAGAAAATTTCAGGAAAAACACTAACCTTCCACTTTCAACCCAAAAACCTAACTTTCTCTCTCTAAAATCAGTCATTTTCAGTGAGGTTTGATGTGAGATCTGAGAATTTCAGACATATTTTAATTATGTAATATGAACTTGAAGTGTAATTTATTGAGCTAAGTGAATTGGGGAATGATAATTGGAGATTTATATGTTAAGTGTTTAAAATAAGTGTGTAACTATGAGGACAGATCGATCTGGGAGAAGGAGAGATCGATCTGGTGAGTTATAAATGACGAGGAAGGAGGAATTTAAGGAGCAGATCAATCTGGGAGAAGGAGAGATCGATCTGGCGAGTTAAAAATGACAAGGAAGGAGGAATTTAAGGAGCAGATCGATCTCCAATGGAAGAGGATCGATCTCCTTATGATTCTGTTTGAGAGAAGATCGATCTCATGAGGAAGAGATCGATCTCCAAATGATTCTGTTTGGGAGAAGATCGATCTCCTCAAGGAGCAGATCGATCTCATAAAGTCATAAAGAGATCGATCTCACCCCTCGACAGATCGATCTCCTAGGCATAAAATTGCCTAGATTGTCCCCAAAATTCAAACGCAGATTGATCTCACCCCTCGACAGATCGATCTCCTACCCTCAGCCTATATAAGGAACCCCTGTTTTTCTCCTGCAAACTCACTTTCTCTCTCTTCCAACCCCATTTCCACCGAAACCTAACTTTCTCACTCATCCAAAACACCCATTTCCGGCCAAATCAAGAGTTGTGGCAAGAAGGAAAGTTGTTCCTCATCAAAGGGAGAACAACATACTTGGAAATCGAAAGACGAATCGGATCGAGGCATGGGTTGTGCGTCTTACAAGCTTTGGGTAATTTCTAAACCTAGATATTGATATTTGAGATGATTTTGATGATATTGGTGGTTGTCATTGTGTTGAAATAGCTAAGAAATGATTAGGGATTGATGATATTGCAATGTGGTTGGAGTGATAATGATATTTAGCAATTTTGGCAATTTTGAGAATTTGTGCTATAAATGGAAATTTAGACAAATGTGGTGAATTAGCATAGATAATTGGTATTAGAAATGTAGAACGTTGAAATGTTGTGAATGAGAGTGTAGTTTGGGGTAGAGTTACGAGAATCAAGGGATTTGAGGAGTTATGAGCAATTATTCTCGATTTTGAGAATTGAGGTTGATGAGATAATTTAATATTGATGTTTTAACATCGTTTGGACAGCTCGGGAGTTCCAGAGTGGAATGCGAGGCTAGTCCGTGATACGGGGGAAAACGATTGCACTATACGAGGTGTAAAGAGGTAAGGGAAATCTAAACCATTTGTGTATGTGATTTGTAAACTATTATAGCATGATTTGTGGTTTATAAAACAAGCATGTTGAGTGTTGTGTTGAGATTTAATTGCACACGATTTTTATAGCCGGTTGGAGCCCATAATTTTATGCATTTATAAGCTGAGTGTGAAATTGCTTTATAAACCGTTGGATTTTGTGTGAGTAATGAATTGGGCTCTACGTTAAGGCAATATCGAGATTTGAGAAATGTGTGCGTGTTTTGCCGGTTGGAACTCGGATTTATTACATTTTGTGTTGAGTACAAAACGGTTTTCAATTGAGTTTTATGAGTGAAAAACCCCTATGAGTTCTACGTGAAGGCAAACTAGTCTTATGTGATAAGACTTAGGTGTGTAGTGGTGAGTACACACCGGGCATTGCTCTGGTAGCATGTAAGCCCGATTTCTTCTCCGTTCTGGTAATGTGAGAATAACCTATTCTGTGGCTATGCCACGTATACCTGGTGGCCGTTGCCACGTGAGAAACCCCATTGGTGGCCGTTGCCACGTGATACCCCATTGGTGGCCGTTGCCACGTGATACCCCATTTGGTGGCCGTTGCCACGTGATACCCCATTTGGTGGCCGTTGCCACGTGAGAAACCCCATTGGTGGCCGTTGCCACGTGATACCCTATTGGTGGCCGTTGCCACGTGATACCCCATTTGGTGGCCGTTACCACGTGAGAAACCCAATTTGGTGACCGTTGCCACGTGAAACCCTACTCTGTAGCTGTGCCACGTGTGAATTCAAATCAGTGGCTTTGCCACGTGAGATAGTGGCTGTGCCACGTGTGAAATTGAATCAGTGGCTATGCCACGTGTGTTTTGTGGTCATGCCACGAGTGATTTTAAATCAGTGGCCATGCCACGTGTGTTTTGTGGCTATGCCACGTGTGAATTTAAATCAGTGGCTATGCCACATGTGTTTAGTGGCTGTGCCACGTGCATTACTATTTCAGTGATTTTATCACGTGCATTGAGAAAGCGTTTATCGCATTAATTCCACATGCTTTGTTATTGCTCTAGAGTGAGCCTTTTTACTTCATGTTTTCACATGACTTGAGACATGAGAATGTCATTTTGAGTACTTTCATGCTATGGTTTTCAAATGAGTTTCACATACAAATAAACATTTTGTGATGTGCATTTTGGTTTATGAAATGAGTTCCTTACCCCCTTTACTGAGCGATTTAGAAGCTTACCCTGTTTTCTTTCCCCCCAGATTTCTTCAAGTGAAAAGGGTTTCCCTACGACGTACGGAGTAGTAGCTAGTGGAGGACTTAAGCTCCAGGCCATATATTGTATTTGAGGTATCTTTTATCTTTTCATGTACCCAGACAATTACTGTAATTGCAAACACTTGATGTATAACATTATATGGGATGTATTAGGATTAATGTATTTGATATGATATATAAATTCTATTGATGAGATCCTGATAAATGATAATTATGATGATGTATGACACTGCACAGGAATGCACCCTTAATTGTGAATTAATGAGTAAAAAGTTTTAAATTTGCCCTATTTTTCGCATTTTCGGGGCGTGACATTTGAAGAGAGACCATTAGAGGCAAAGTTGTTCCTATCAAAGAGAAGAACAACATAGTTGGAAGGCATTTTCCCATTGTGGGTATTGAAGGAGTTAAGGGCATTGCCATTTGGAGTAAGAAGAGAAATCAAATTGGGTAAGATTCTAACACTCCAACTATGGTACATTGTCTATATAATTGATTTTGGAGTTGTTTGGCATGAGTATGGATGGTTAGAAACTATCTAAATACATTGGAATGATTATGACCTAGAAATGGTCTAGAGGGAGAAAGTGGAATGTATGGAGATTAATGATGAATGAGATATGTAGAAGTTATTAATAGTGTTGTGGTATGATTTTAAGATGTGGTTGTGGATAAATTGTGAGATTTACCTAAAAGAGGTAAAATGTGGATTAAGGCATTTGTAAAATGCTAAGTGAATAATATTGACTAGTGAGGTCAATTATGGGTTAAATACATTAACTCAATTGATTTAATGAATGAATCGCAGCTTCCGAGGATACGCCGAGGCGAGTTGAGCCAAGAGCGTGAGAAGCTAAAAGGAAAGGTCACACCAAGTAAATCGAGGTAAGGGAATTGTGTGGACTCTTAGAGATATCTGTGCGCAATTTGGGAGCATTAAATGCTTTGCTAGAATGCATGAGACATTAGGAAATGATGTTGGGTGATTGAAGGGCAAAAGTTAGGAGTTTGATAAAATGTGCATGAAAACAAAAGCATATTGCTTTGAAAATCATGTTTTATTGCTTTTTACCAAATGATTGGTAGGTTGGCTAACATTGAAATGATTTGCAAAAGAAATGAGTGTGTTTTGGTTTCGTTAACCATATTTTGCAAAGTTTTGAGCCACCTACATGATTTCATGAGTATGAAAGCGTGCTAGAGTATGACTCGCACGAGATTTGACGTGTTTTATACACATAAGTGCTAGAGGCACTAGTTTTCACATGGAATTCATAATTGTTTTGGCATTGTGCTTGGAGTTTGTCTCGCACTGGATGCCCACCTTGCATGTTACCGTGTTTGGAGCTTCGAGTAGACTGGGTGTCATATCGATTAAATAGGCTCTCACGTGCATTATTTTGACATGATTAATTAGCCGTGTTAGGAGCTTCGGGTAGACAACAGGTCATACCGATTAAATAGGCTCACACGTGCATTTGAGATGTGACGTGATATGATGTGTTGATTGGGTCCACGGAGTACATGTACCGTGCATGTAGCATGGAGTACATTGTACCGTGTTGAGATGTGATGTGCCGTCTTCGGACGAGATTTGCTATGGACCGACGGATAGGATTTGACCCACCTCCCGTGTGGAAGCAGATAGTGGTGATATCCTGCATACTTGATCCGTGTAGCCGGTATCACAGGTTATGTACATAGGCCTTGAGGTTATTACCTGTTGTTGAACTGCCTATCTCACATGTCTACTGCTATTTGAGAATAAATCCATGTTTGAAATGATTTGTGGGTCAGGAAAGCCTGAGGGATGGGCCGAGACCTGACCAATATTGAAATTGATTTGTTAATGGTTTTTAAAGTGCACGGATGCATGATGTTTAATGCTATGCTTTATTGTGAAAATGCATGATGGTTAATGCCATGCTATTTGAGAAAACGCATGATGGGTAATGCCATGCTTTTATTGTGAATTATGCATGATGATTTATACCATGCTTTGAGTTGAAATGTGCACTGGATTTTAATAGCATGAATGCTTTACATACCATTAACACAATCATACACTCATGTTTTGAGATAAATGATGAATTAAATGCTTTTGAGCATGGCATCACGATCACGTAGATAGTGCAGTATCTACCTGTTTGCATGATTGCCTTACTGAGCGTGTGGTTTGCTCACCCCCTTATTTTCCCCCTCTCTACAGAGTGTTGAGTATAGATTGAGCGTGACTGGAGGAGTTCCCGTTTTGGTAATCCGCTGCATCCCATCGCTAAAGGTATACACACTGTTGAAATTTTGTATCTAAACTTACGATAGCACAGTAGCATTTTGTATGTAACTATTGGGATGTAAAACAATGTAAACACATGTAACAACTCTGATATATATACATTTATACAAGTGTTTACCTATGAATAATATACAAATTGAATTGGTATGGTGGAGTGAGTTAGACGTCGGCACACAGCCCAACTGTTAAGAGTGTGGTTGTTCACGATCGAGGAAGGATGATTAACAATTATGCATGAAAATGCGAAAAATTTATACGTATTTTGGTAAGTTGAGGGTCGTGACACAAATTGCCACGCGGATCACAAAGACATGCGAACGTGAGGGACACCTCTTGAGTCCGACGAGAGAAAAGTGCCACGCGGTTCACAAAGACATGCGATCGTGGGGGCCACCTCTTGGGTTCTGTGGGACCAAAGTGCTACCTAGTCTGTGTGACTGTGGGGGCCACCTCTTGAGTCCTATAGATGCAAAGTGCCACACGGTCAATGCATTTTTGTCATGCGCACCTTTGTGGCGAATATGAATTATTTCTCCGAGCATATTTATGATTTCCCTCTACGGAGGATGATTTGGTTATTGCCGCATGACAATTCTATAAGTTAGCCAAGTCTCCACCCAATATGAACTATGCTATATGATTTTGATCCTCTGATATATGTTTTTGCATCAGTTATGCTTTTGAAATATTTTGGAGTTTTGTATGTTTCGATAGGTTGTGATGTAATTGAATAGATTTGTTACTTTGAAATTATATTTCTATCGATTATGTTTTATATGTACGTTTTTTGAAAGCTATGTGGTATTTGTAAAGAAACGTTATCTCTTAGTTTTATCATGCATTCAATGTGATTTAGCCACCATGATCATTTTAAATGCGTTTCTTACTGAGCTTTTTCCCGAAAGCTCACCCCTCTACCTTTCAGATTATTTGCAGTAATCTACAGACTCTACCTGCCACATACACGACATAGGCTGATGGGAAAGAGCTACCCTAGGCTACTTTTTGTACACGCAGTCAAGGTATATAATTACATTCCTTTACCAGACATACTCGTACGCACAGACACCTATATTGGGAATACTTTGTTGGGATGTAATTTGTAAGGAAAACAATGTAAATAATATTATTTTGGGATTATATTTTGAGATGGCTAGTATTAAATCGAAATAGATGTATAGAGTTGTAAAGGTGGATTGAGAAAGTATGCTTGGTAGTTGTGGATATCTAGGATTATTGGAAAGCATGCTTGGAAGTTGTGGATATCTAGGATTATCGAAAATAATTGACTTGCAAGTGGTAGGCTCATATGTGAGCCGTTATGCTGCTGAAATTTCTATCAGCTATGTAAGTCAAAGTGTGAAGTTTAAATATATAAATTCGGATATAGAATTAGGAAAAGTGATTTGACACTGAACAGGAATACAACCTAAATGAATAAGGGAATAAGTGGGTAAATTAAATATATATAGTTCAAAAAAAAATTTCTCCCGATTTTCAAGGGTCAAGGGTCGTTACATAGATTTTTGCTCTGGACTTAGTGCAGCAAGCATCTGAGGATGTCTTGTTGATATGTGAGAGATTACGGACAGCTCAAAGCCGGCAAAAGAGTTATGCTGACAAGAGGCGAAGACCACTAGAGTTTGATGTGGGTGAGTCGGTATTTCTAAGAATTTCACCTTCAAAGGGAATTATGAGGTTTGGTAAGAAGGGCAAGATGAGCCCTAGATATATCGGACCCTTCGAGATTTTGGACAGAGTGGGAGATAAGGCGTATAGGTTGGCATTGCCACCAGAGTTGGTAAATGTCCACAACGTCTTCCACCTCTCTTTACTTTGAAAGTATCACCTGGATCCGGCACATGTGATAAGATATGAGCTGTTGGAGCTCAATGAGAGTATGACATATGTTAAGAAGCCGGTTTGGATATTGGATAGAAAAGAGAAGGTGCTACAGAATAAGACAATTCCCTTGGTGAAAGTTCTTTGGCAACATCACACGACAGAAGAGGCCACATGAGAATTGAAGAACTTGATACAAGAGAAGTACCCCCAACTTTTTGAAGAGTGGCTTGGTTCTAATTTGGAGGACCAAATTCCTTGGAGGAGGGGAGAATGTGAGACCCCGTATATGTATAGTTGTAACGTGTGTAATTGGATCAATGAATGCTAATGGACTTGTAATGTAAAGTATAATTGATGTAAGTCCATGGATTCAATGTACATATGTGTAATATGATTTGTAATGTACATACAAGTTTCATTGTGTATGAATATGAAGTAATGAGTTCTTATAAGTGATGAATGTGAATGGAACTCAAAATGAGTAGTGTGGTAAATGGAAGAAAGTTGTATGAATATAAATGTTTCCAATTGGTTTTATATAGTATACCTTTAGATATACAATGAATGCACATAAGTTTTAATATGCATAAGGTATGAATGGATACCATTTTCGAGTCATAAAGGTGGATGGATGAGAAAATGACTATAGCATCAAATTGAGGATGTTTTGTGTGAAGTTACTGCAGAAAACTGCAGAAAATCTAGAAAATATGAAGGCCAGATCGATCTCATAGGATGAATAGAGCATATCGATCTCTAATGGGGTTAGATCGATCTCCTAAGCATTCTATAATGAAAATATCGATCCTTAAGCATACAGATTGATCTCCTTAACTTTCTATTTGGGAGCAGATCGATCTCAAGGTTCGACAGATCAATCTCATGCTTAAAATGCCATGAAAAAGAAGGATTTAAGGGGACCATATCGATCTCCTCCTAGTGCAGATCGATCTCCTCAAGCTATTTCTATAAAAGGAGCGTTGAAAATCTACAGATTTCGGGAAAGACATCACCCTTTCCATTTCTAACCCAAAACCTAGATTTTTATCTCTAAAATCCACCCATTCCAGTAAGAATTGAGGAGATGCTATTAGACATTAATTTGTTTATCTTGAGGAAGATAACAACATAGTTGAAACCCAAAATCCCATTGTTGGTATTGAAGGAGCTAAGGATATTATCTTTTGGAGCAAGAAGAGAAATCTAATTTGGTAAGTTTCTAAGACTCCAATCCAAGTACATTGTCTATTTCATTGATTTTGGAGTTGATTGGCATGTAAATGGATGATTGAAACCATTTAGGTAGTATTGGAATTAGTGTGATCTAGAAGATGGAATGAATCTAGTGTGAGAAAGTGTAATTTGGATGAATTGGTGGTTTATGTGTTATGATAAGTTGTTATTTGTGTAATATAGATGATTAGAAATAGGTAAATGAAGCTACATTGTGGGTTTTGTGAATTGATGAGAATGAACACATGTAGTGTTTGATAATATGCCATAGTGAAGGAAATTTATGAAAAATGAACATTATGAGCTTAACATCGATTTAATATCGATTTGGAATGAGTTAATAGGCCTAAAAGAATCTATAGACTTGAGTTATGGGTAAAGTAATGAAACGAGGCCTCATAAGCGTTAATAGAGACAATAGGTCGAATCGACTATAGTAAATGCAAGAGTTGGATTATAATGGACTATAATGGTGCAAAATACGTTTGTGTGCAGGGAGGCTCTCCTACATGGATATGGAAAATTCTTGGTATGGGGTAGGTAAGACCTAGGAATGGCACTCCCAATCACGATATGAGTCCGCGGAGTACGCTGTACCGTGTATATCACATGAAGTACGATGTACCGCGCAATGGTTATGTGATGAGAAAGTTTGGCGAGAAATAATCCACCTTCGTACCAGCACGATTGTGAGACCCCGTACATGTATAGCTATGTATATCGGAACATGGGAATGTAAATAAAATCATAAGTGAGATGATGTATTGTATTGTCAAGTGTATGCAATGTGAGTTTATAAGATTATGTACGCACTTGTAGTAAGAATTGTGATTATACGTACAAGTTGCATTATGAATGAGTAGGAAGAAATGAACTTAAAACGAGAAGAA
The DNA here is from genome assembly GCA_033439115.1 of Firmiana major. NCBI lineage: Eukaryota > Viridiplantae > Streptophyta > Magnoliopsida > Malvales > Malvaceae > Firmiana > Firmiana major. Next base: position 24,183,715 of record CM065914.1, read on the forward strand.
TGTGATCGAAATGGAATATGAGTAGTATAGTAAAATGGAAGGAAAGATTTACATAAGTGTATATTTCCATTCGAGTAATATCGTATATATTTGGTCATACAAAGATTCTACACAAGTTTTAATGTGTATGTAGTGAGGATGGATCCCATTTTCAAGTCTCAAAGATGAATGAATGAGAAAATGATCATGGAAGCAAATTAAGGGTGTTTGGTAAGGGTTGTTGCAGAAAAACTGCAGGAAATCTGGAATTTGTGAAGGCCAGATCGATCTCATAGGATGAGAGATCGATCTGGGAGAGCCAGAATGCCCTTATGTGAGAAATGGAAGGGAACAGATCGATCTCCGAAGGAAGCAGATCGATCTCCTTAGCTCTCGGGTTGGAAGCAGATCGATCTCCCATAAGACCAGATCGATCTCCTTAAGCTTCTGTTTGACAGCAGATCGATCTCCAGCCTCGACAGATCGATCTCCTACCTTTAAACGTCTCAGAAAAGAGGGATTTTTGAGGAACAGATCGATCTCCACCCAAGGAAGATCGATCTCATCAAGTCAAAACTATAAATGGGAGCAGTTGGATCATCAGAATTTTCGGGAAAACATCTCCATTTCACTTCAACTCAAAGAAATCTAGTTTCTCACTCCTAAATCCAGCCATTTTCAGTAAGATTTAAGGAGAGGCTATTAGAGACAAAGTTGTTCACATCAAAGAGAAGAACAACATAGTCTAGAGGCATTTTCCCATTTGAAGGATTGAAGAAATAGAGGGAAATCCTAATTGGAGGAGGAAATCTAATGAGGTAAGTTCTAATGCACAAATCCAAGTACATTGGTTTAGTTAATGCTTATACAGATATTTGGGTGTGCATATTGTGGATAGAACTACCTAGGATGGTATGAAATGCATATAGCTTAGAAATAGTCAAGTGTGAGAAAGTGGAATGTGGGAGTGTTTTTGGTGAATGGGATATCTTGAGTGGATGAGTATGTTGTGGAAATGGTTTGGAAATGTTGATATTAGGATAAATTGGGAGATTTACCACAAAGGGTAAAAATGTGAAATTAAGGCATTGGATAAATGCTTAGTTGAATAAGAGTTAGAAACATTAACTCAAATGTTGGTGGATGAATTTTAGTTTCGGATGATACGCCGGAGCAAGTCGAGATGAGAACGCAAGAAGCATAAAGGCGGATAGTTGCACACAAGTAAAATGAGGTAAGGGACTGTGTGTTAGCTATAGAGATGTTCGTACGTAATTACAGCAATTTCGTAGATATATTGCTAGGACTAGTACGATATTATAAGTTTATGAAATGATGTGGAAATATGAAAAGTACTATGATGTATATATATGTATTGAGAAATGGGATAGGGTAAGGAAATAGCATGATATGCATGTTTTCAATGATTTTCTCAATTTTATATTGTTATTATTGATTGAGAAATGTTGATGATAGCTTGGCTAATTTTACATGTTTTGGCTTGAAAAGGCATGCTATGTGCATAAACGTGTTTTGAGTTTTAAAAAGAGAAAATAGCCATCTAGCAGTTTTGAGATGAGATTTGGTGTTGAAGCGCTAGCTCACACCCGGTTTAAAGCCTTGATGTACCGTGCGGGAGTTTTAACTCGCACGGGAGTTTTGAGAAAGTGCGAGAACTATGCTCGTACCTGTTTTGTTGAGTTAAGGTAAACCTGGGGGTCTGGGACCCAAGGGGATACCAGCCGACGGCCAATTGAACGGGCTGGGCCTTAACGATAGATCGTACCGTGCTGGAGCTTTGCGTTGACTGTGTGTCACGCTGCTTGCTCGCCTGGTATATGAGACATGGTTTAAGGATAAAAAGTCCATCGGAGTTGGAGTATGGACTTGGGTCCACGGTCGTACGTAGAATAGTGTAGTCACCCGTTGGTATACTATGTACCGTGCTGGGTGCACGTGAGTACGAGTATCGCGTAGATGACACACGACGTATCTTCACCGTGAGTATACGAGGAGATGAGGTGGATTGAGATGAGCCGGAGGGTAGGACTGACCCATCCCCCTTCAGGCGAAGTGATACCCTGTGCACACCCGATCAGTGAGGCCTGGGATCACTGACTGTGGCCATAAGTCGTGGATATTTGATTGCCTAAAATTCTATGCCTGTCTCAGAGAATCGAGAAACAGAGACAATCTCAGAAAAGAAAGAGACTTGCGAGAAAGAATGATTTGAGAAGTATAAGAGATTTCATGTTTTTAATAAATCTCTGATTTCACACTCGTGCCATGAGGGCACTATTTATGAGCATGTTTTAAATGGAAGTTTGACATTTGATTTACACGAAAATGCTATTGAGAAATATGTGTTTAAATGCATTGTTCGTATGATATTTCCATTTATAACGAAAACATGGTTTTGGTTTATGCATGCATGGGCTATGTAGGTAGTACGATATCTACCTGCTAGCATACATTTCCTTACTGAGCCGTGGTTTGCTCATCCCACTATTTTTCCCCCTCCAGGTACTGAGAAGTAAGAGAGCGGTGGTCTCTAAGTCTTTTGTGTTGAACAGCTCCCACAATCCGCAAAGGTATAAGATTTGTATACACGAGTATTTTGTATCTAATATATCGTATCGCACAGTTATATCTTGGAATTGTAATCAGTATTATGGGGATGATATGTAAACACTTGCTATTTATACAATTAATTTTGTGTATTTACACACACACCTGGGAGTGTGAATTAAAGTTTTAAATATTCCGCTGTAAATAAATAAATTTTTAGTAATTGCATCTTCTCACAGCCCAACCGTAGTAGAGAATGTATAGATAGAAGGGTTCCCGAAAACGGGGCATGACAGGCTTGGTATCAGAGCATGGTTGGTCTGATGTGAGTTGATGCTTAGGACTAAGAAAACATACATCCCCAAGTTACTGTGCGATATTTAGATACAAATGTGTATACGGAGCTGGTAGTAAATTAAATGTTTGTTATAACGCAGGAAAGTTATCAGGCTAGTGAGTTATGCCTGAGAGACACCGCAAGAGGGGAGAGAGCTCGAGGGCTCGAGGGCAAAATGACAGGACTGAGAGGCACAGTAGATCATCCTCTAGTCATGAGCCCCAGGAACAAATAGAGGCTTCTGATCCTCGAATCACTCGATTGGAGGAAGACATGCGCACGATGATGACCATGATGGGTCAGATCATGGCTAGGTTTGAGGGTACACCTGGTACAGCGGGACAGGCTGCACCGAATCCCCCAGCAGCTGCACCTGAACCTGAGAATGTTGCACCTGCGCAAGCTGAACCGGCTAGGCCACGAGAACCTCATATTCGACCGGTACCTCCTCCAGTAGCCCCACATCAGCATGATGATGAATTGGGGTATGGATATGATTGCGAGATGGAAAGGTTGAGGCATTTTATGGACTTTAAGCCTCCTTCGTTTAGCGGGGTAAAGGATCCGACGGTGGCTGAGGACTGGATCAGTCAAATGGAGAAGTTATTCGACTTCTGTAGATGTTCAGCTACGGAGAGAGTAGCACTTGCGGCCTTTGTATTGAAAGGCGAAGAAGAGCACTGGTGGAAGTCCGTCAGGCCGATGTTAAGAGCTCAAGAAATGGTTATCACTTGGGATATGTTCTTGGACGTTTTCAGAGAGCAATACATCCCAGATACTGCTCGACGGAGACTACAGATGGAATTTCTGAATCTGACTCAAGGGAATCGAACAGTTGATGAGTACGAGTCACGATTCACTTCACTGGGTCGATACGATCCGGACTCGATCAGGAGTGAAGCTGTCAGGGTCCGTAGATTTGTAGATGGATTGAGGCCTTCGAACCGAGCGAAGTTAGCCCCATTTGATGTCGCTACATATAGAGAGGCTGTGCGACGGGCCTAGTTATGTGAGCAGGATCATGACTTACAGATCTCTGAGTTTAGTTGGGGAAAGGACAAGGGACAAAGGAAGCTGGGAGATGGCAAGAGAGCCAAATTTGGTCGAAAATTCATGAGTAAACGTCGGAGAGAGGTAGATGATTTCCAGAAAAAGGTTGCTAGACCTTATATGCCTCTGACTCAGACACCAGCCAGGGGTATAGTGATTGGTGGACCCCGACCGACTACAGACCAGTGTAGGCTATGTGGTCGATACCATGGTGGTAGGCCATGTCATCTTCAGGGCACCCGATGTTTCAGATGTGGTAAATTTGGACATTATGCCAGAGAGTGCCCGGAGATAGTTGAGGCAGTTCCACAGAGGGGTAAGGAGCCAGAGAGGGTTCCTCCAGTTGCACCTCCTGCAAGGAAGAAAGCCTCGGCTGAAGAGAAAGGAAAACAAGTTGTGGGTCAAGGCAGGGTGTATGCGATAGACCAGGCATCGGCTGATACCTCTTCTGAAGTGATAAAAGGTACAATCTTGATTTTCAATTTAGAGGTTATAGCTTTATTTGATTCTGGTGCTACGCATTCCTTCATATCACCTGCATGTGCATCTAAGTTAAAAGGTTTTGTAGAGCCCACATACTTGAATAGGACCTTATTGATAAGTACTCCAATGAGAGTGAGCCAATTAGTTGAACAAGTGTATAAAGATTATAAAGTGAGGGTGGGAGATAAGTGCATGACAGCCAACTTGATTTTGTTGAATATGTATGACATTGATGTAATTTTGGGAATGGATTGGTTAGCCGCCAATCATGCTGTCATAGACTGTCGTTCTAAGTCCATTAAGTTTTCTCTACCTGAAGAATGTGTTGTAAGATTTTAAGAGAAGAAATGAAATCTTAAATTTTGTGTTAAGTAGAGTACTTTGGTATAAATGGCTTGAGTGTTGTTTTGAAGGTTTGTTGCTTATGTGGTGGATTTGAATAAAGTACATCCGGATATGGAGGACATCTCAGTGGTAAGAGAATTCCCTGATGTCTTTTCAGATGATCTACCAGGATTGCCACCTGATAGAGAAACGGAATTCGGTATAGACTTGACGCCTGGAACCGAACCAATATCGAAGTCACCATATAGGATGGCCCCAGTTGAGTTAGAGGAATTAAGGAAACAGCTGCAAGAGTTGTTAGAGAAGGGGTTCATAAGACCGAGCGTCTCACCATGGGGAGCCCCGGTATTGTTTGTGAAGAAGAGAGATGGGAGCCTCAGGTTGTGCATTGACTATCGGATGTTAAACAAGGCTACCATCAAGAACAAGTACCCCTTGCCATGCATTGACGATTTATTGGATCAGCTTCGGGGAGCACAGATCTTCTCCAAGATAGATCTGAGGTCTGGGTATCATCAATTGAAGATTCGGAAGGAGGATGTGCCCAAGACAGCATTTCGTACCCGCTATGGCCATTACGAATTTTTAGTGATACCTTTTGGGTTGACCAATGCGCCGGCAGCTTTTATGGCTCTAATGAATGAAGTATTCAAGCCATACTTGGACCAATTCGTGATTATTTTCATTGATGATATATTGGTGTATTCAAGGTCCAGAGAAGAGCATGAGCAGCACTTAAGAATTATTTTGCAGACCCTTCGAGAGAAAAGGTTATATGCCAAGCTTAACAAATGTGACTTTTGGCTAGAATAGATTTCTTTTCTAGGCCATGTTATATCGAAGGATGGGGTGTCAGTAGACCCATCCAAGATTGAGGCAGTTGTTCAGTGGGAACAACCTAGGACAGTCACAGAGATCAGAAGTTTTCTAGGTTTGGCTGGTTACTACAGGAGATTTGTAGAAGGATTCTCCAGATTAGCTGCTCCATTGACACGTCTTACGAGGAAGAGTGTGGAGTTTTCATGGGATGAAGCTTGTGAGAGAAGTTTTCAAGAACTTAAGCGCAGATTAACTACCGCGCCAGTTCTTGTCATCCCTAACAGTTCAGGGAATTACTCGGTGTATACAGATGCTTCGCATCAAGGACTAGGCTGTGTTTTGATGCAAGATGGAAGGGTAGTAGCTTATGGATCTAGACAGCTGAAGGATCATGAGAAGAACTACCCCACTCACGATTTGGAGTTAGCGGCCGTAGTGTTTGCGTTGAAGATATGGCGCCACTACTTATATGGTGAGAGATTTCAGATCTTTACGGATCATAAGAGTCTGAAATATCTATTCTCACAAAAGGAGTTAAACATGAGACAGAGGAGGTGGTTGGAGCTCCTCAAGGACTATGATTGTGAGATCTTGTACCACCCGGGGAAGGCAAATGTGGTTGCCGATGCATTGAGTCGGAAGAGTCTCGGGTTGGTATCACATATGATGGTTAGAGAGCACGAGTTGTTGGAACAATTCGCGAACCTTAGTCTGGATATGACCCTACCTGAGATTGGCAGCTATGGGATTATTGCTAGCTTGAGATTAGAACCGGAGTTGATTGAGAGAATCCGACAAGCTCAGCAAATTGATCAATGGTGTATTGTCATGGTTAGCCAAATCCAGAAAGGGAAGGGTACTGATTTTATATTGAGTCCAGATGGAATACTAAGGTTTGGAGATAGAATATGTGTTCCTAAGGATTTAGAGCTGAGAAAGCTGATCTTATCAGAGGCACACTCGTCGAGATACACGATACACCCGGGGAGTGGTAAGATGTATCAAAACCTCCGAAAAGTATATTGGTGGTCTGGAATGAAGAGAGACATAGCTGAGTATGTCGCAAGATGTCTCATTTGTCAGCAAGTAAAAGTCGAACATCAGAAACCAGGAGGATTATTACAACCTCTATCGATACCAACATGGAAGTGGAAGCATGTCACCATGGATTTTGTGATGGGGTTACCGAGAACCCGTAAAAACCATGATGCGATATGGGTGATAGTAGATCGGTTAACGAAATAGGCACATTTCTTAGCCATGAGATCTACAGATACATTGAGTGCACTGGCGAATCTGTATGTGCGAGAAATAGTGAGATTGCATGGAGTCCCAGTGAGTGTTGTTTCGGATAGGGATGCCCGCTTCAGTTCCCACTTTTGGGGACATTTTCAGGAAGCGATGGGAACCCAGTTGAGTTTTAGCACCGCTTTTCATCCTCAGACAGATGGTCAGTCAGAGAGGACTATACAGACCCTGGAGGATATGTTGAGAGCGTGTGTGCTGGATTTTAGAGGCTCATGGGACGATCACTTGCCATTGATTGAGTTCGCCTACAATAACAGTCATCACTCAAGTATTGGTATGGCCCCTTATGAGGCACTATACGGTCGTAGATGCCGATCGCCCATTGGTTGGGAAGAAGTTGGTGACAGACAATTGCTCGCCCCCGATTTGGTTAAGCAAGCCTCCGAGGATGTTCAGATAATATGCGAGAGGCTGCGAACAGCTCAAAGTCGACAAAAGAGCTATGCTGACAGGAGACGGAGACCACTTGAGTTTGATGTTGGCGAATCTGTATTTTTGAAAGTATCTCCTTCCAAGGGAATAATGAGGTTTGGGAAGAAAGGAAAATTAAGTCCTCGTTACATTGGTCCCTTCGAGATTTTGGATAGAGTGGGAGAAGGAGCATATAGGCTAGCCTTACCACCTGAGCTAGCAGAAGTCCACAATGTCTTCCACGTTTCTATGCTTCGGAAGTACTACCCGGATCTGACACATGTAATTAGCTATGAGCCGTTGGAGCTCAAAGAGGATATGTCGTATGTCGAGAGACCGATCAGGGTGTTGGACAGGAAAGAGAAGGTGTTGCGGAACAAGACGATTTCATTGGTTAAGATTTTATGGCAACATCACTCTGTGGAAGAGGCCACATGGGAACTGGAAAGTTTGATGCGGGAAAAGTATCCCGAGTTATTCACAGATTGAATTGGTTCTAATTTGGAGGACCAAATTCTTTAAGTGGGGGAGAATGTGAGACCCCGTACATGTATAGCTATGTATATCGGAACATGGGAATGTAAATAAAATCATAAGTGAGATGATGTATTGTATTGTCAAGTGTATGCAATGTGAGTTTATAAGATTATGTACGCACTTGTAGTAAGAATTGTGATTATACGTACAAGTTGCATTATGAATGAGTAGGAAGAAATGAACTTAAAACGAGAAGAATGTGATCGAAATGGAATATGAGTAGTATAGTAAAATGGAAGGAAAGATTTGCATAAGTGTATATTTCCATTCGAGTAATATCGTATATATTTGGTCATACAAAGATTCTACACAAGTTTTAATGTGTATGTAGTGAGGATGGATCCCATTTTCAAGTCTCAAAGATGAATGAATGAGAAAATGATCATGGAAGCAAATTAAGGGTGTTTGGTAAGGGTTGTTGCAGAAAAACTGCAGGAAATCTGGAATTTGTGAAGGCCAGATCGATCTCATAGGATGAGAGATCGATCTGGGAGAGCCAGAATGCCCTTATATGAGAAATGGAAGGGAACAGATCGATCTCCGAAGGAAGCAGATCGATCTCCTTAGCTCTCGGGTTGGAAGCAGATCGATCTCCCATAAGACCAGATCGATCTCCTTAAGCTTCTGTTTGACAGCAGATCGATCTCCAGCCTCGACAGATCGATCTCCTACCTTTAAACGTCTCAGAAAAGAGGGATTTTTGAGGAACAGATCGATCTCCACCCAAGGAAGATCGATCTCATCAAGTCAAAACTATAAATGGGAGCAGTTGGATCATCAGAATTTTCGGGAAAACATCTCCATTTCACTTCAACTCAAAGAAATCTAGTTTCTCACTCCTAAATCCAGCCATTTTCAGTAAGATTTAAGTAGAGGCTATTAGAGACAAAGTTGTTCACATCAAAGAGAAGAACAACATAGTCTAGAGGCATTTTCCCATTTGAAGGATTGAAGAAATAGAGGGCAATCCTAATTGGAGCAAGAGGAAATCTAATGAGGTAAGTTCTAATGCACAAATCCAAGTACATTGGTTTAGTTAATGCTTATACAGATATTTGGGTGTGCATATTGTGGATAGAACTACCTAGGATGGTATGAAATGCATATAGCTTAGAAATAGTCAAGTGTGAGAAAGTGGAATGTGGGAGTGTTTTTGATGAATGGGATATCTTGAGTGGATGAGTATGTTGTGGAAATGGTTTGGAAATGTTGATATTAGGATAAATTGGGAGATTTACCACAAAGGGTAAAAATGTGAAATTAAGGCATTGGATAAATGCTTAGTTGAATAAGAGTTAGAAACATTAACTCAAATGTTGGTGGATGAATTTCAGTTTCGGATGATACGCCGGAGCAAGTCGAGATGAGAACTCAAGAAGCATAAAGGCGGATAGTTGCACACAAGTAAAACGAGGTAAGGGACTGTGTGTTAGCTATAGAGATGTTCGTACGTAATTACAGCAATTTCGTAGATATATTGCTAGGACTAGTACGATATTATAAGTTTATGAAATGATGTGGAAATATGAAAAGTACTATGATGTATATATATGTATTGAGAAATGGGATAGGGTAAGGAAATAGCATGATATGCTTGTTTTCAATGATTTTCTCAATTTTATATTGTTATTATTGATTGAGAAATGTTGATGATAGCTTGGCTAATTTTACATGTTTTGGCTTGAAAAGGCATGCTATGTGGATAAACGTGTTTTGAGTTTTAAAAAGAGAAAATAGCCATCTAGCAGTTTTGAGATGAGATTTGGTGTTGAAGCGCTAGCTCACACCCGGTTTAAAGCCTTGATGTACTGTGCGGGAGTTTGAACTCGCACGGGGGTTTTGAGAAAGTGCGAGAACTATGCTCGTACCTGTTTTGTTGAGTTAAGGTAAACCTGGGGGTCTGGGACCCAAGGGGATACCAGCCGACGGCCAATTGAACGGGCTGGGCCTTAACGATAGATCGTACCGCGCTGGAGCTTTGCGTTGACTGTGTGTCACGCTGCTTGCTCGCTGGTATATGAGACATGGTTTAAGGATAAAAAGTCCATCGGAGTTGGAGTATGGACTTGGGTCCACAGTCGTACGTAGAATAGTGTAGTCACCCGTTAGTATACTATGTACCGTGCTGGGTGCACGTGAGTACGAGTATCGCGTAGATGACACACGACGTATCTTCACCGTGAGTATACGAGGAGATGAGGTGGATTGAGATGAGCCGGAGAGTAGGACTGACCCATCCCCCTTCAGGCGAAGTGATACCCTGTGCACACCCGATCAGTGAGGCCTGGGATCACTGACTGTGGCCATAAGTCGTGGATATTTGATTGCCTAAAATTCCATGCCTGTCTCAGAGAATCGAGAAACAGAGACAATCTCAGAAAAGAAAGAGACTTGCGAGAAAGAATGATTTGAGAAGTGAAAGAGATTTCATGTTTTTAATAAATCTCTGATTTCACACTCGTGCCATGAGGGCACTATTTATGAGCATGTTTTAAATGGAAGTTTGACATTTGATTTACACGAAAATGCTATTGAGAAATATGTGTTTAAATGCATTGTTCGTATGATATTTCCATTTATAACGAAAACATGGTTTTGGTTTATGCATGCATGGGCTATGTAGGTAGTACGATATCTACCTGCTAGCATACATTTCCTTACTGAGCCGTGGTTTGCTCATCCCACTATTTTTCCCCCTCCAGGTACTGAGAAGTAAGAGAGCGGTGGTCTCTAAGTCTTTTGTGTTGAACAGCTCCCACAATCCGCAAAGGTATAAGATTTGTATACACGAGTATTTTGTATCTAATATATCGTATCGCACAGTTATATCTTGGAATTGTAATCAGTATTATGGGGATGATATGTAAACACTTGGTATTTATACAATTAATTTTGTGTATTTACACACACACCTGGGAGTGTGAATTAAAGTTTTAAATATTCCGCTGTAAATAAATAAATTTTTAGTAATTGCATCTTCTCACAGCCCAACCGTAGTAGAGAATGTATGGATAGAAGGGTTCCCGAAAGCGGGGCATGACAACGATATCCCGCACACCTGGATGCGTGTGGTCTGGGATGATTTATGATGTAGTTGGTCCACATAGGCACTTTTGATATAGTGACCTGGTTTTTATTACATATGTGTGATTGTGATTGTCTAAGGTAGACCCGAGGGAGGGGTCGAGCCTTGTGGGATTTGATTGTGATATGGTAATGATGTTTTTGATTGAGAAAATGGTTTGTGATGGGATTGTATGTGTTTGAGAAAGAGCTTTATGATGTGATTTAAAAGGATGTTTGAAGTGAATTTCCCTTTTTATTATGTGATTTGACAATTGAGCATGAGATAACTTGTACATGATGATTTACCATGTTTTATTATGCCAATTTACATGATTTAAATACATGATATATGTATACACATATGGCATAGTTTTGTTTTCCTCATGCTCCGAACTATAAACGATTTATGCACAACACTATCGGCATGTAGATAGAGTAGTTATCTACAATGCTTGCATTATTGCCTTACTGAGCGTGTGGTTGCTCTCCCTCTCTATTTTCTCCCTCCTACAGAGTGTACATAGTGGCCCAGTGAGGACTGAGGCATTTTGGTTAAGACATCCGCTACATCTCCATCACTCAGAGATATATACACAGTGATTCCTTTTTGTATCTAAACAATGTAAAAGTACAGTAGCCAATTGAAATGTAATTATGGGGGATGTAGATGTCAGTAAAATATGTTTTGTATAAGTAAATAATTAACTTTGAAGGTATGACATCGTTTTATTAAATTGTGAATGAATGGTAAGTGGTGATTATTATTGACTCACAGTCCAACTGTGTTGTGGTGAGTTTCTTCATGACCGGGTAAGGTAATAATAAAACGCGAAAAATTTATTGAGATTTTCGGTTAAAAAGAATGAAAAGGGCAGTGACATATACTTATGCTTAAAACTAACCTAAGACCAAAATTACACTGCAAGGGTAATTTTACCAAATACCCCTTCTTGGTGGAAATTACATAATGGTTTTATAAGCATTTTTAAGCCACATTATGGTTCATTTCATGTTCCATTATGTGAATTACATTCCCATCTAAGAAATCTCCATACAATTTCCTAGAAATTCCACTTTCTTTCCCTAAAAGTCTTTATGCTTACTCTACAACTATATCATATATGCTTCCTTTCATCAAACTAACTTTATATATCATCTATACTTATCAAAGTAATCAATATATATCAAAACCATGCATTAAAACCACTTTAATTAATGGGATCATAATGTCATGACCCTTTTTATCCATTTCATATAAAAATTTCGATAAATTTTTCGCTTTAATCGTTAACTTACCCTGTCGTGAACAACTCTCACAAACACAGTTGGGCTGTGAGTCAGTGTTAATCATCATTTACCATACTCTTTCAATTGATCAAAAGAATACATTTGAAAGTTTAAGTCATATACTTACACATGACATGTTTTCTAACATTTACATCCCCCATATTACAATTCAAAATGATTACTTTGCTTTTACATGTTTAGATACAAAAAGATTCCTTATGTGTATACCTCTTGGAGATGGAGAGCAGCGGATATCCAAATACAACGCCTCATCCTTCACTAGGCTACTATGAGCGCTCTGTAGAGGGGGAAGTGAATGGGATAAGCAACCACATGTTTAGTAAGGTAATAATGCAAGTATGGTAGATAACTACACTATCTATATGCTTATAATGTCATGCATAAAATCATTAATATCCAGAGCATGAGGAAATATTAAAACTATGCCACATGTATATACACATATCATGCACTAAAAACATGGAAATAGGCATGTAAAACATGGAAAGATCATCATGTAAAACCTCTCATGCTCATTATCATTAAAACTCATCATAAAAAGGGAAACTCAACACAAAACATCCCTAAGGATTTATCACATTCTCAAAACACGTTAAAATTCATCACAAATAGCAATACCATCTCTTTAAACACAATCCCACAAGACTCGACCCCTCCCTCGGGTCTACCTTGGATAACACAAATCATACTTAGTATACAAAAATCATGTGGTATCATGTGAGACAGGTGGTCACTATATATATCAAGGACTATGTTGGCCAACTATGTCATTATCATCTCAAACCACACGGATCCCGATGTGCGGGGTATCATGCTGGAACGATGGTGGGTTAGTCCTACGCCAGACTTTTAAATCATCATCACAACCATGCGAATGTACTCCATGTGATCTACACGGTACAACGTACTCCACAGACCCATATCATGGCTGGGGGGGTATACTGTAGGTCTTATCTACCCCATACCATGCATAACCTACTCAGTCTCAAGTGCACGTGCGAGCATCTCATCTGTGTGACTAACAGTCTACACGACTCATCCAGCACGGCTCATGCAGCATCTCATCTGTGTGACATACAGTCTGTATGAGGCATTCAGTGTGCCTCATTACATATCGCAGTGTGAAAACCAGTGCGAGCTAAGCTTTAGCACGATTCATACATCATCAATAAATCCCCTCGTACGAGCAACGCTCTAGTACGACTTTATGCATAATAAATAATGAGGAAATCACGTACAAGCATAGCTCCAGTACGATTATATGCATAAGAAAATCAATGGATACCACGTACAAGCTAAAGCTCCAGTATAGTTATATGCATAAGAAAGTTAATCGAAATCCACGTACAAGCAAAAGCTCCAATACGGTTTATAAAACATCATAATTCAAATCAAGCTGCGAGCGAAGCTCCAGCACGATTTAACTCATGTAAATCTGGTAGGCGGCTCTATTTCAACATAACACATTCAAAATTATAATTTGCACCTGACTCGTGCCATTTCATGAAATTATAAAATCATTTGTCGGTCTATCCATAATTTGCTTAAACCAAAGCAATGTGTTTTCATAAAAATGTCAAAACATGATATTTATGCAATTATTAGCCTTACTATCCCTTTTTGTAAGATTCACTTCAAAACCAAATCATCCATGTTCGTAGCCATTCACACAAATCATTTATTCATTTCCAGATAACCAAGCATTTGCAAAGCCCTATATACACCCACAAAATACGTGCAGCTATCTCTAAGTACTTACAAAATTCCCTTACCTGGAATCGCGTCGAGTGATTCCACTTCCTTAGAGCTGCTCGATTATACAGTTCGATTCGCCTCTAACGAAATCTCCAAGACTGCACAAAATTACGTATCGCATCAATTAAATCTAATGGAATAAGATTCTTGCGTTTACTATAGTCGATTCAACCTATAGTTTCCATTTACACTTATAAGGCCCTATTTTGATTGCTCTACTAATTTCTCGAGAGTCTATTGAACTCTTTAGGCATATTGATTCACACTAAACCGATATTAAGCTCATAGTGCCTCTAGTTCATCATTTACTTCACTATGACAATTTATCAAACACCTCATATGCTTATTTTCAAAATTTGACTAATCTCATAATGTAGCTTCATTTAATCATCTCAAAATGATACATATCACCTCACTAACACCATAGTATAATAAGCCATTTATCATCAACTCAACCATATCAGATTTTCTCATACTAACTCATTCTAGGTTATGCTTGTTCCATTACATTCTAGGTAGTTTTAATCATCAATACATACACCAATCTACTCACAATAACAACTAGATAGATATATTTTGAGTTGGTGTATTAAAAATTCACCTAGCTTGACTTCCTCTTTTCTAAGTTTTGAAGACTCCTTTGCTCCTTCAATCCAATAAATGAAGTGTTGATTCCAAGCTATGTTATTCTTCTCCTCTTAATGAACAATGTTGCTCTAATAGTTTTATCTCAAATCTTTATGGAAGGGGGTGAAATCTAGAGTGAGAAAACTACGTTGTTGTTAGAAATGGAAGAAATGAGTTTGTTCTCGTGAAATGCAGATCCAACTGCCCTATTTTTATAGAAAAAATCTTAGGAGATTGATCTACATAGGGTGGAGATCGATCTGGCCTATCCAGAGACCAATGGAGATCGATCTGCCTAAGAGAGGAGATCGATTTGGTTCAACCCGAGACAGTATGAGATCGATCTTCTTGAGTGAGGGATTGATCTCCCTTTTGTAGAATGCTTGGCATTGTGTTTTCCAAGTAATGATATCGATCTCTCCTTGTATGGGATCGATCTGGCATGCTTCTTGCAGCATTCTAACTATAATTTTCCTAAATTGTCTAAGTTAAACTTCCATCCTATTGATTCTATACTCATTTTGCGATTTATTCACACTTAGAACTGACAAACATCCATTTCTTGTAATTCATATGTAATGTAACTAGTCCGTACATTCAATAATCATAAACATTACATAGAAATTTATGGGTCTTACAATCCTCCCCTCCTTCAAGAAATTTGGTCCTCCAAATTAGATACTAGTTAACTTGAGAACAACTCCAGGTACTTCTCTTGTATCATGTTTTCCAATTACCATGTAGCTTCCTCCAGAGTGTGATATTGCCAAAGAATTTTCAGTAAGGGAATCATCTTCGACCTCAGCACCTTCTCTTTCCTATCCAATATCCGAACCGGCTTCTCAACATACGTCATACTCTCATTGAGCTCCAATGGCTCATATCTTATCACATGTGTCAGGTCCGGGTGGTACTTCGGAAGCATAGAGACATGGAAGACGTTATGAACACTTGCCAAGTCTGGTGGCAATGCCAACCTATAAGCCTTATCTCCCACTCTCTCCAGAATCTTGAAGGGTCTGATATACCGAGGGCTCAACTTTCCCTTCTTACCAAACCTCATAATCCCTTTTGAGGGAGAAACTCGTAAAAATACTGACTCATCCACAACAAACTCAAGTGGTCTCTGTCTCCTATCAGCATAACTCTTTTGTGAGCTCTTAGCTATCCGTAATCTCTCACATATCAACTGGACATCCTTAGATGCTTACTGCACTAAATCGAGAGCAAAAGTTTGTCTATCACCAACCTCTTCCCATCTAATAGGGGATCGATATCTGCGTTCATATAGTGCCTCATATGGTGCTATCCCGATACTCACAAGATAGCTGTTATTATAAGCGAACTCGGCTAACGGTAGGTGATCATCTTATGAGTCTCCAAAATCCAGCACACACGCTCTCAACATATCTTCCAAGGTCTGTATAATCCTCTCTGACTGACCATCTATCTGAGGATGAAAAGTGCTCAATTGGGTCCCCATCGCTTCCTGAAAGTGTTCCCAGAAGTGGGAAGTGAATCAGGCATCCTGATCAGAAATAACGCTCACTGGAACACCATGAAACCGTACTATCTCTCGAACATACAAGTTCGATAACTGACTCAGAGTATCGATAGCTCTCATAGCTAAGAAATGGGCTGACTTCATCAATCAATCCATAATAACCCAAATGGCATCATGACCTCTGCGGGTCCTCGGTAAACACATCACAAAATTTGTGGTGATGTGCTCCAATTTCCATGTCGGTATCAATAGAGGCTGTAATAACCCTGCATGTTTCTGATGCTCTACCTTCACCTGCTGACAGACAAGACATCTAGCGACATATTCAGCAACGTCTCTTTTCATTCAAAACCACCAATAAACCTTCCAAAGGTTTTGATACAATTAGTGCTCCTCGGATGTATCGTATACTTCGATGAGTGAGCCTTTGATAAAATCAACCTCCTGATCTCTGGATCCTCAGGAACACATACTCTGCCCCTGAACCTCAGTAATCCATCTGTACTCAGCTTAAAATCTGTACCCACACCTGTCTGTGCCTGACTAAACCAATCGGTACACTATCGATTGCTCTGCTAAGCCTGTTGAATACGACTAATCAACTCTGGCTCCAATCTCAAACTAGCCACAATATCACATCTTTCTGCATTAGGTGGGGCTACATCCAAACTGGGGTTCGCAAATTGCTTTAACAACTCGTGTTCTCTAACCATCCTATAAGACACCAACCCGAGGTTCTTCCTGCTCAAAGCATCGACAGCTAAATTCACCATACCCAGGTGGTACATGATTTCACAATCATAATCCTTCAGGAGTTCAAGCCATCTTCTTTGTCTCATATTTAGCTCTTTCTGCGAAAACAGATACTTAAGGCCTTTGTGATCCGTATAAACCTGAAAATTCTCACCATAGAGATAGTGGCATCATATCTTCAACGTAAACACTACAGCTGTCAACTCGAAATTGTGAGTTAGATAGTTCCTCTCGTGATCCTTCAACTGTCTGGATCCATAGCCAACTACCTTCCCATCCTGCATAAGTACACAGCCCAGTCCCTGGTGTGATGCATCCATATACACAGAGAAAACTCCTGAGTTGGTAGGAATGGTGAGAATCAGAACAGTGGTCAATCGACATTTAAGCTGCTGAAAACTCCTCTCACATGTCTCATCCCACACAAACTTAACATCTTTCTGCGTGAGGTGTGTCAACGGAGCAGCTAGTTTGGAGAAACCCTCAACAAATCTTCGATAATAGCCTGCTAATCCCAAAAAAATTTTGATCTCAGTAACTGTCTTGGGCTGTTCCCATTGACAACTACCTCAATCTTAGATGGATCCACTGATACCCCATCCTTCGATACAATATAGCCCAAAAATGAGATCTGCTCTAACCAAAAGTTACACTTACTGAGTTTGGCATATAATTCCTTCTCTCGGAGGGTCTGCAAAACTATCCTCAAGTGCTCCTCATGATCTTTCCTGTACTTGGAATAAACCAATATATCATCGATGAACACTATCACAAATTGGTCTAGGTATGGCTTAAATATATCATTCATCAATGCCATAAATACTGCGGGGGCATTCGTTAATCTGAATGACATAACCAAAAACTTGTAGTGGTCATAACAGGTACGAAATGCTATCTCGGGTACATCTCCACTCCGTATCCTTAATTGGTGGTACCCAGATCGCAGATCTATCTTAGAAAAGACTCGTGCTCCCTGAAGGTGATCCAACAAATCATCAATGTATGGAAGGGGGTACTTATTCTTAATGGTGGCCTTATTCAACAACCGGTAATCTATACACAGTTGGAGGCTCCCATCCTTCTTCCATACAAATAGAACCGGAGCTTCTTAAGGTGAGATGCTCGGTCTAATAAACCCTTCTCTAGCAACTCTTGCAACTGCTTCTTTAGCTCTTCCAACTCAATCAGAGCCATTCTATACGGTGGCTTAGATATCCGCTTTGTACCAAGTACTAACACTATGCAAAACTTCATTTCCCTATCAAGTGGTAGCCCTGGTAAATTGTCCGAAATGACATCAGGAAATTCTACAACTACTGAAATGTCTTTCAATTCCGGGTGTGCCTTATCTGTGTCAACCATGTATGCAATGAACTCTTCACATTATCCTTTCCACCCTTAGCAACATAAGCCATCACATTAACATTCATAATTAATAAATAAATTCATCTCTCAAATATGATGGATTAAAATTATACTCTTTTCATTTACAATAATCATGTCCTTCATTTCTTTTTAATAAAACTTACAATAAGGTTATCTATCTTTGAAAACATCAATGTCTTAGCATGAAAATCCATAAAAACATGATTTGCAGCTAACCAATCCATTCCTAAAATTACATCAAAATTGCTCATACTCAATAAAATTAAATCGACTGCCATATCTTTTTCCCTATCATCAACTTACAATTCCTATATACATACTCAGTCAATTGACTATCATTCACAGGTGTAGAAATCATTAGCATTCTATCCAATAATGTAGGCTTTACATGCTTCAACAACTTATGTGTAAAGGAAGGCGATATAAAGGAATGCGTGGCACCAGGATCAAATAACACAAATGCTTCTAAATCAAAAATTAGGACGGTACCTTTAATCTCATCCGTAGAAGTGTCTGTGGTATCCTAGTCTAGTGCATGCACTCGTCCTCTACCAACCGCTTGTTTCCCTTTTTCCTCAAATGTAGCTCTCCTCCTCAGAGTAGCTGTCTCAACTAGAGCTCTCTCTGGCTCATTGCCCTTCTGCGGGGCAGTCTCCATCATCTCTGGATAATACCTCGCTTTATGTCTGGGCTTCCCACATCTATAACACACAGTAGGGGTCATCGAACAAGGCTTGGTACCATGAAATTTACCAAATCTCCTACACTGATCGATAGTAGGTCGTGGTCATCTAATGACTACACCCCTCGGTTGAGCTAAAGCTGGGTACACAAGAGGTTTAGTAACTTAATCTTGGGCCTTTTCTTAAACAGTCTCTGGCCTCCTCTTCTAACCGCTCTATCATTCTCGGATCTCTTTCGATCTCTGTCTCTTCTGACACTAACTTTCCCAAACTTCAAGGCATTCTGTTTGAAGTCCTGTTCACATAATTGTGCCATGCGCACTGCCTCTTCGTCAGTGAGGATGTCGAATGGAGCCAATCTCGATATGATGGCTGGTTTTAATCCATCCATGAACTTCTGGACCTTCATAGCTTCACTGCTCAATGTATTATGGTCATATCTCCCCAAGGATATGAACCGGGACTCATACTCATCGACAGAACGGTTCCCTTGAACCAAGTTCATAAACTCCATCCTTTACTTCCTCCATGCAGTGGCTGGAATGTATTGCCTCCTAAAGGCCTCCAAGAATATCTCCTATGTGATCTTGGAGTGTCGAGCCCTCAGAATAGATACGGTGGATTTTCACTAGTGCTCTGCCTCACCTTTCAGCATAAATATGGCAAAGGCCAGTTTCTCAGTCGATGTGCATTTGAAGAACCTATACAACTTTTCCATCTCATAAACCCAATCCTCAGTAACAATCGGGTCCTTCGCCCCTCTAAATACTAGAGGTTTCAACTCTTGGAACTGCCTTAACCTACTCAACTCGTAGTCATAACCCAGGTCACTCTCGCTCGGCTGTGGAGAGATAAGAGAAGCCGTATCCTGTACTGGGGGTGGTGTAACAGTCCCCGTAGTGTCACGACCCTCTCTCCCAGTTCGTGACCTATACCTTACCACTTACAGTTGGGCTGTAAATCAACATTTAATCCATATATCATACATTTAGAATTTAAATAAATTTGTTTAATTGAACTAGAATAGAAATTGGACTTTTTATATGTAAGTGCGGAAGCGTTTACATCAGTTTCTATTATATACATTCCCCCAAAATACAAAATACAAACTTTTATGTGCATTAATTTACAGGATAAAAAATTTTTCATCACAAATGTATACCTCTCTATACTGTTGGATGACCAGAGCAACACGATAGTAGGGACGACTGTAGTATACTCACTACTGTGTAGAATCTGTGGAGGAGGAAATAAGGGGGTGAGCTAACACGCTCAGTAAGGAAAATATGAAAGCAGGTAGATAACTATACTATCTACATGCTTAAAATACATATACATTCATTTTTCCTTACAAAACAGATGCATTCTTTTAAACCAATTTTCATTAAATGAGAAACCGTTAATTTTCTAGATGGGTATATGCATATTCACACAACACATTCTTATCACACAGCTCATCTTTAAAATCATTGAGTACACATTTAGAAATCACTTCGCACACAACAAATCAATATATATATATATATATGAGACATAATTATGGGTTATCATATCCCCAAACACACAGCAGGGGAACATATGTCACCTCACACAGTAGTGACAATGTCGTATCACACAGATATCACGAGACTTATGGCCATAGTCAGATTCCAAGCAACACTGATCAGGTGTGCGGGAACCCTATGTTTGAGGAGGTGGATCAACCATCCCTTCAGCTAATACTCAAATCAAAGCACATCGTATCCCATAGCTAACGCTCACGGTACATCATGCTCCCGTGGATCATTATCACCCATTTCCATTGTCCTAAAATCTTGTGCGAGCAGGTCAGTGCAGGACACACAACAGTACATGATGGCTCAAGCACGGTTTTGTACTTATTACATCACATTCATAAACCACGTGTGAGCAGGTCAATGCAAGACATACAACATATATGATGGCTCTAACACGATTTTACTCAACACACAACATGATCATAAAAACCTCATGTGAGCAACTCAGCGTAAGACACACAGCATACCTTAAGCATCGAGCACGATATTATTAGAAAATTACATGCGAGCATAGTCAGAGCAAGTCACACAGTAATACTCAAAGGCTCCAGTATGATTCCCAAAATCTAGTGCGAGTATCTCGAGTGGAACACACAGCATCACCCGAGGCATCAAGCACTCTTTTCTTTTCTCAAAAATCCCTTTTTAAAAATAATGTGCGAGCAGTGCTGGTCAATTTACTGTTATTACTTAGGCTCTAGCATAGTTTCACTTTGAAACGAGATATAAGGGGCTCCATGTATAGTCATGAGTGAGAGGGTAAATCTCCTTTCAACCACTCGTTAGAAACATTTCATGCAAATGGTTAAACTCGGAGCCCGTCTATTATTATTCTTTCTCAAAACGTTTACAAAACCTTTTTTCACAACAATCATAGAAGTCATGCAACTCATACTATTGACTTATTCTTATACGTAGTTTTCACCTAGATATATCAATATCTAAACACTCATTGAATACATTCATACATAGCAGGTAAGAAAACATACGTATAGCTATCTCTAATAGCTCGCATAAGTCCTTTACCTCGAATCACGCTTGAATCGCTTTCCTTCGATTTTCACTTCTCGTGATTCATCCTATCGACTCAAACGAAATCTTCCGGAGTTGAAATTGTGTATTACACATATCAATATATTGTCATATACTTTATTTCCTTGCATGATATTTAAATCAATGCATTTGGCCATTTATATCTCATTTGGCCTCGTTACATCATTATCAGACTTTATCCTTTCATAAGTCTGTTTCGAGTATATAACTCATTTTCGAGAATCTCTCAAACTTTTCGAGTCTACTGATTCATATTAAATCGATATTAAGCTTACAATACCTTCGGTTCATCATTTTCATTTCATTTTGGCATTTCATCGAATACGTCATATACTCACTTTCAGCCATTATTGTTTCTAACACATGGATTTCAGTAAACTATTTTACAAGCATATATATATGCTCAATAACTTCTTTACATGCTCAAATCTCTATTAAAGCATAGCTACTTGATTTTCTATCATTAGATTGATTCTAGGTCATTTTTTTTGCTTAAGCATGTTTATCACATTTCAACCGTCAATCTATAAACCAATCAACTCATACAAGTGTATAGATTAACATACATGAGATTGATGCATTGAAATCTTACCAATCTCAAGTTTTCTCTTTTTTCACAACTTGGAGGAAAAACTCCTTTTCTCATTCGATTCAGTGATTCTACCTCTCGTTCCCAACTATGTTGTTCTTCTCCTCTCTATGAACAACTCTGATGTAACAAACTTTTCTCCAATCTCAATGGAAAGTGTTGATACTTTAGAGAGGAAAGTTAGGTCACTTTGCTTCAAAAATGGAAAGGTCTGATGCTGTTCTCGTGAATTGCAGTTCAACAGAACTGTTTTTATAGAAACTGCTTGATGAGATCGATCTCCATAAGTGAGGGATCGATCTGCTACTCCTTTTAGCCTTCCTGCATTCAGTTTTCAAGCATGAGAGATCGATCTGTCGAAAAGCATGAGATCGATCTTAGCCAGGTAGAAAGTGTCACAGATCGATCTGGCAGGGAAATGAGATCGATCTGCTTTTGGCCGAGGCATAAGGAGATCGGTCTGCTTGAGGATGAGATCAATCCTGGCTTGGCAAAGGCTTATTGAGATCTATTTGGCTTGAAGGAGAGATCGATCTCCTCTTGCTCTGCAGCCTACTTAGTTAAATTCCATCCCAAATTCTCAAAGTTAACTTCATTTCAATTTACCTCACTACTCATTTTGCAATCAATTCACATTTATCACTTCAAATGGTCCATTTCTTATAATTCATACTCTGCGCTGTAACTGCACTATACGTTCCTCAGCGGCCTCACTAAAATCGGGTGGATCCCTACTAGAACTAGACCCACTGCGTCTCTCGGGCTCATCTTTATGCCCTCGAGAGCGCGAACTCTCTCCTCTATGAGTACGTCGTCTATCGATATCCCGCATACTCAAAATAAGTGTCTCAATCACATTTTTCAGTTTGGTATACACAATTGTATCCTAATAATGCACAGTACTTTGAGGATGTATAATTTCCTAAATATGGATACTGAGTCACATCAGACCAAGTCAACTCTGATACCATTAATTCTGTCACGACCCTCTCTCTCAGTCCACGACCTTTACCTTACCACTTATAGTTGGGCTATGAGTCAACATCCAATCCATATCTCATACATTTAGAATTTAATTAAATTCATTTAATTGAAGTAGAATAGAAACTAGACTTTTTATATATAAGTGTGGAAGCGTTTACATCAGTTTCTATTATATACATCCCCCAAAATGCAAAATACAAACTTTTATGTGCATTAATTTACAAGATACAAAATTTTTCATCTCAAACGTATACCTCTCTATACTGCCGGATAACCGAAGCAACGCGATAGCAGGGACGACTGCAGTATACTCACTACGGCGTAGAATCTGTAGAGGAGGAAATAAGGGGGTGAACTAACACGTTCAGTAAGGAAAATATGAAAGCAGGTAGATAACTATACTATCTACATGCTTAAAATACATATACATTCATTTTTCCTTATAAAACAGATGCATTCTTTTAAAACAACTTCCATCAAATGCGAAACTGTTAATTCACTAGATGCATATATGCATGTTCACACAGCACATTCTTATCACACAGCTCATCTTTAAAATCATTGAGTACACATTTAGAAATCACTTCGTACACAGCAAATCAATATATATATATATAAGGCATTATTATCATATCCCCAAACACACAGTTGGGAGACATATGTCACCTCACACAGTAGTGACAATGTCGTATCACACAGATATCAGGAGACTTATGGCCATAGTCGGATTCCAGGTAACACTGATCAGGTGTGCAGGAACCCTATGTTTGGGGAGGTGGATCAACCATCCCTTCAGCTAATACTCAAATCAAAGCACATCGTACCCCATGGCTAATGCTCACGGTACATTATGCTCCTGTGGATCCTTATCACCCATTTCCATTGTCCTAAAATCTCGTGCGAGCAGGTCAGTGCAGGACACACAACAGTACATGATGGCTCAAGCACGATTTTGTACTTATTACATCACATTCATAAACCACGTGTGAGCAGGTCAATGCAAGACACACAACATACATGACGGCTCTAACACGATTTTACTCAACACACAACATGATCATGAAAACCTCATGTGAGCAACTCAGCGTAAGACACACAGCATACCTGAAGCATCGAGCATGATATTATTAGAAAATTACATGCGAGCATAGTCAGAGCAAGTCACACAATAATACTCAAAGGCTCTAGTATGATTCCCAAAATCTAGTGCGAGCATCTCGAGTGGAACACACAGCATCACCTGAGGCATCGAGCACTCTTTTGTTTTCTCAAAAATCCATTTTTAAAAATAATGTGCGAGCAGTGCTGGTCAATTTACCGTTATTACTTAGGCTCTAGCACAATGTCACTTTGGAACGAGATATAAGGGGCCATGTATAGTCATGAGTGAGAGGGCAAATCTCCTTTCAACCACTCGTTAGAAACATTTCATGCAAATTGTTAAACCGAGAACCCATCTATTATTATTCTTTTTCAAAAAGTTTGCAAAACCCTTTTTCACAACAATCATAGAAGTCATGCAACTCATACTATGAACTTATTCTCATACGTAGTTTTCACCTAGATATATCAATATCTAAACACTCATCGCATACATTCGTACACAACAGGTAAGAAAACATACGTATAGCTATACAACAGGTAAGAAAACATACGTATAGCTATCTCTAATAGCTCGCATAAGCCCCTTACCTCGAATCACACTTGAATCGCTTTCCTTCGATTTTCACTTCTCGTGATTCGTCTTATCGACTCAAATGATATATTCTAGAGCTGAAATTGTGTATTACACACATCAGTATATTGTTATATACTTCTTTCACTTGCATGATATTCAAATAATTGCATTTGGCCATTTATATCTCATTTAGCCTCGTTACATTGTTATCAGACTTTATCCTTTCATAACTCCGTTTCGAGTATATAACTCATTTTTTAGAATCTTTCAGACTTTTCGAGTCTACTGATTCGTATTAAATTGGTATTAAGCTTACAATACCTTCGGTTCATCATTTTCATTTCATTTTGACATTTCATCGAATACCTTATATACTCACTTTCAGCTATTATTATTTCTAGCACATGGTGTCACGGCCTTCTTTACTACTCTATGACCTTTACCTTACCACTTACAGTTGGGCTATGATTCAATATCGAATACATATCTCATCCATTTTAGTTAAATAATGTTATACAAGTGAAGTAGAATAAAAACTGGACTTTTATATATAAGTATATAAGTGTTTACATAAGTTTCTATTATATACATCCCCCAAAATACAATTTTCAAACTCTACTGTGCATTAATTTACAGGATACAAAAATTTTCTCATCTTAAGAGTATACCTCTCTATACTGCTAGATGACCGTAGAAACACAATTGCAGGGACGACTGCAGTGTACTCACTATTATGTAGTATCTGTGCGGAGGAAATAAGGGGGTGAGCATAACACGCTCAGTAAGGAAAATATGAAAACAGTAGATAACTACACCATCTACATGATTAATATATATATGTTCATTTTCTTTATAAAACATATGCATTTCTTTAAAATAGCTTCCATCGATGCGAAACTATTAATTCGCTAGATGGGTGTATGCATATATACACAGTAGCACACATATTCACATAGCATAATCTATTCACACAGTTCATATATAAAAAATTCTTTATACTTTGTAAATTGATATAGATTGAGACATTAATTATGGGTTATCACATCCCCAGACACACAACAAGGGAAGACATCTGTCACCTCACACAGTAGTGACAATGTCGTATCACTCAGATACATAAAGACTTATAGCCATAGTTGGATTCCAGGCTACACTGATCAGGTGTGCGAGAACCCTACACTTGGGGAGGCGGATCAACCATCCCTTCAGCTCATACTCAATCATGACATATCGTACCCCATGGCTAACGCTCATGGTACATCGTTCTCCTATGGATCCTTATCACCCATTTTCGTTGTCTCAAAATCTCGTGCGAGCAAATCAATGTCAGACACATAGTAGTACACGACGGCTCAAGCACAGTTTTACTCATTACACATTACATTCATAAACCTTGTGTGAGCAGGTCAATGTTGTGAGACCCCGTATATGTAAAGTTGTGATGTGTAATGAATGTGAATAGACTTGTAATGTAAAGTATGATTGATGTAAGTCCATGGATCCAATGTACGTATGTGTAATATGATTTGTAACGTACATACAAGTTCCATTGAGTATGAATATGAAGAAATGAGTTCTGGCAAGTGATGGATGTGATTGAAACTCAAAATGAGTAGTGTGGTAAAATGGAATGAAGATTGCTTCCATTTGGTTTTATATAGCATACCTTTGGACATACAATGAATGCACACAAGTTTCAATGTACATAAGGTATGAATGGATGCCATTTTCAAGTTATAAAGGTGGATGGATGAGAAAATGGCCATGGCAACAGATTAAGGATGTGTTGGCATGAGTTGCAGCAAGGAAATTGCAGGAAATTTGGAAAACATGAAGGCCAGATCGATCTCATAGGATGAGAGATCGATCTGGAAGAGCCAGAATGCTCTTATTTGGGCAATGGAATAGAGCAGATCGATCTCCAATGGGGCCAGATCGATCTCCTAAGCATTCTGTGATGAAAATATCGATCCTCAAGCACCCAGATCGATCTCCTTAGCTCTCTGTTTGGGAGCAGATCGATCTCATGCTTTGACAGATCGATCTCATGCTTAAAAATTTCATGAAAATGAGAGATTTAAGGGGACCAGATCGATCTCCTCTTGGACCAGATCGATCTCCCCAAGCTATTTCTATATAAGGAGGGCTGAAAATCTAAAAATTTTGGGAAAAACACCAATCTTCCATTTCTAACCCAAAAACCTAACTTTCTCTCTCTAAAATCAGCTATTTCCAGCAAGAATTGAGGGGAGACCATTAGACATTAAGTTGTTCATCTTGAGGAAGAGAACAACATAGTTAGAACCCAAAATCCCATTGTGGGTATTGAAGGAGATAAGGGCATTGACATTTGGAGCAAGAATAAAAATCATATTTGGTAAGATTCTAACGCTCCAATCCAAGTACATTGTCTATTCAATTGATTTTGGAGTTGTTTGGCATGAGTATGTATGGATGGAAACACATAGGTTGTGTTAGAAACAAATGTAACCTAGAAAATGGAATGCCTCTAGTGTGAGAAAGTATGATTTGGGGAGTTGGTGGTTTATGGGTTATGATAAGTTGTTAAATGAGTAATGTGGGTGATTTAGAATGGTTATGTGGAGTTATAATGTGGGTTTAAGTGAAATTATGAAAATGAGTATGTAAATGCTTGACAAATGCCATAGTGAGGAAATCAATGAAACATGAACACTATGAGCTTGATATCGATTTAATATCGATTTGGAATGTGTTAATAGGCCTAAAAGAATCCATAGACTCGAGTTATGGGTAAAGTAATGAAACGAGGCCTTAAGAGCGTCACTAGAAACTATAGGTCGAATTGACTATAGTGAACGCACGATGTCATATTATATGGATCGAATATAATGCGGGATACGATTTTGTGCAGTCCCGAAGAGTTCATTGAAGACGAATCGAACCGTACGAGTAAGCAGCTTAAGGAAGTGGAATCACGCATCGCGATTCCAGGTAAGGGAATTTTGTGAGTATATAGAGGTAGCTGCTCGTACTTTAAATTTGTGGGTGAATATTGGGTGTTTTACGAAGTGCATGGTTGCTAAAGTAAATGATTGACGGTATTCATGAATGAGAAAGAGTATATGTGTGATTTTTGGTTTTGGAAGTGGATTCTATGAAATGGGATAGTAAGGCTAATAATTGCATAAATCTAATGTCTTGATGTCTTTCAAATTGAAATTGCTTTGTTTTAAGCAAGCTTGTAGATGGGTCGGCTAATGTTTATTAATGTTGTGGAAAAAGGCATTTGTGAAGTGTTAAACCCGGTTGTCGGGATTGTTTGATTGTGTATGAGCCGCCTATCGTATTTGCATGACATAAATCGCGCTAGAGCCTCGCTCGCGCTGGATTTCTATGTTTTCACTTGTGTGATACGTGCTTGAGCTTAGCTCGCACTTTGATTTGAATTGTGATAATGTTTTATAAACTGTACTGGAGCTTACGCTCGTACTTGGATTTGAGTGGTTTTTCTTATGCATATAACCATACTGGAGCTATGCTCATACGTGGTTTCTTCATATTTTATGCATAAATGCTGTACTAGAGAGTTGCTCGTACGAAGTGATTGGTTTTGATGCATGAATTCGCGCTAGAGCGTAGCTCGCGCTAGTTTTCACACTGTGGTATGTATGAGGCCATGGTGAGAGATACGGATTAACTCAGGGAACCCAATAGGCCTGACAGACCTCTTGAGTGGGGTGAGGGTGAGGGGCTAGGACCTGACATAATCCATTCAGGGAACCCAACAGGCCTAACAGACCTCTTGAATGGGGTGAGGGTGAGGGGCAAGGACCTGGTATTGAGGTTACTCCCACGCACTCTTGAGACTATAAAGGTTACACTTGGTATGGGGTAGATAAGACCTATGGCAGGCACCCCCAACCATGTTATGGGTCCGCGGAGTACGATGTACTGTGTATATCACATGGAGTACGATGTACCGCGTGGTGGTTACTTGATTTGAGAAAGTCTGGCAGAGAACTAACCCACCTTCGTGCCAGCATGATACCCCGCACACCGGGATCCGTGTGGTCTGGGATGATATGTGACGATTGGCCAACGTAGTCACTTGAGATATAGTAACCTGTCTCCTTGCTTGATTTACTTACTACCACATGATTTTAAATCTCTAAGTGTGATTTGTGATTGTTTAAGGTAGACCCGAAGGAGGGGTCGAGCCTCATGGATTTGATTTGTGAAATGAAAATGAGGTTGTGATTGTGAATTGATGTGATGTGATTGTATGTGTTGAGAAAGAGTTTTATGACGTGGGTTTAAAAATGAGGTTTCTTAATGAATTGCCCTTTTTATGAATTTAAATGAGATTGAGCATGAGATGATTTATACATGATGTTTTTACCATGTTTTATATGCCAATGTACATGATTTTGATACATGATATATATGTATACTCATATGGCATAGTTTTGCTTCCTCATGCTCTTACCATAAATGATTTATGCATAACACTATCAGCATGTAGATAGAGTAGTTATCTACCATGCTTGCATTATTGCCTTACTGAGCGTGTGGTTGCTCATCCCTCTCTATTTTCCCCCTACAGAGCGTGCATAGTAGCCCAGTGAGGACTGAGGCGTGGTATTTTGGACTCCGCTGCATCTCCATCGCTTAGAGGTATATACACAGTGATTCTTTTTGTATCTGAACAATGTAAAAGCACAGTATTCTTTTGAGTTGTAATTATGGGGATGTAGATGTCAGTAAAACACGCTTTTGTATAAGTACAAGATTAAATGCAAATGTATGACATCGTTTTATCTAACTGAGAATGAATGAGATGTGGTGTTTATTATTGACGCACAGCCCAATAGTGTGTGGTGAGTTAGTTCACGACCGGGTAAGGTAACAGTAAAACGCGAAAAATTTTTAGTGATTTTCGGTTGAAGAGAATGGAATTGGGTTGTGACAAATGTAAGACACACAATAATACATGACGGCTCTAACACGATTTTATTCAACACAAAACACAATCATGAAAACCTTGTGCGAGCAACTCAGAATAAGACACACAGCATACATGAGGCATCGAGCACGATATTACTAGGAATTTACAGTGAGCATAGTCAAAATAAGATATACAACAATACTCGAAGGCTCTAGCCTGATTCCTAAAATCTAGTGCTAGCATCTCAAATGGAACACACAGCTTCATCCGAGGCATCGAGCACTCTTTTGCTTTCTCAAAATCCCTTTGAAAATAGCGTGAGAGCAGGGCTGGTCAATCTACCGTTGCCCTTTAGGCTTTAGCACAATTTCACATAGAAAAGAAATAGAAGGGGCTCCATGTAAATCATGAGTGAGAGGGCAAATCTCCCTTCAATCACTCTTTAGAAACATTTCATGCACATGATTAAATCGTGAGCCCGTCTATTATCAGTCTTTCTCAAAACATTTGCAAAAACCTCTTTTCACAACAATCGTAGAAGTCATGCAACTCATACTATGAACTTATTCTCATACGTAGTTTTCACTTAGATATATCAATATCTAAACACTCATCGCCTACATTCGTACACAACAGGTAAGAAAACATACGTATAGCTATCTCTAATAACTCGCATAAGCCCCTTACCTCGAATCATGCTTGAATCGTCTTCCTTTGATTCTCACTTCTCGTGATCCGTCCTATCGACTCCAACGATATCCTCTGGAGCTGAAATTGTGTATTGCACACATTAGTATATTATCATATGCTTCATTTCACTTGCATGATACCATTATGGGACTTTATCCTTTCGCAAGTCCATTTCGAGTATTCAACTCGTTTTCGAGAATCTTTTAGACTCCTCGAGTCTATTGATGCGTATTAAATCGGTATTAAGCTTATAATACCTCAAGTTCATGATTTTCATTTCATTGTGACATTTTATCAAACACCAAATATACTCAATTTTAGCCATTTTTGTTTCTAACACATGAACTTCATCAAATCATTATACCATCATGTATATATGCTTAATAACATCTATTCATGCTTAAATCATCATTAAATCCATGCTTACTCAACTATCTCATCTTTTTCTCACATTTCACCATATATAGGTCATGGAGATTAAACATGTTCTAAGATGTTTCAACCAACAATATATACACCAATCAACTCAAAAAATTGTATAGCTCAACATACATGAGATTAGTGCATTGAAATCTCACATAGATAGACTTTTCTCCTTTTGGCTAAAATTGGAGAATCACCTTGCTTCCTTCAATCAAATAGTTTCACCACTTGTTTTTCGGACAAAGTTGTTCTCCTCTTCACTATGAACAACTTTGCTAAACCAACCTCACTAAATTTTGTATGAAAAGTGATGGTTTCCTATAGTGAAAAGCTAGGTTACTTGGTTTGGAATGAAAGGTTTATGTTTCTCCCGTGCATTGCAGTTCAGCAGGCCTTGTTGACACGCCCTAATCGTATTACCACAAGTGCATGGGTCGTACAAGTAAAAATGGGATTTGAGTCCCGAGTTATCGACCCACAAAGAAGTTGACTAGCCTAATTAATTACCGATTAATCTTACCCTAAGTATATCCTAGCAAATTATGAAGTTTAAGTGGGTGATCAACTAAATCTAAAGTTAAAAATACTGGAAAGTAATAAAATAAAAAGAACTAAATAAAACCGAGCAAAATTACTTACTGTGCTCCACGCAATTAAAATAAAAAACCTACAAAAGAAATTAAAACAGTTAAAGCTAATCAACGTAATTAAGATAAAATGCAAATATGGAAATAAAGAAATAAAATTAATTAAACTATAATTAAACTAACCTAAAATAAAATATGCATGCAATTAAGCTAATTTACTAAAAATGCAAATTAAACTAAACTAGAAATCTAATAAAAATGAATATTAAACTAAAAATGTGTGAAACACATTAAATCAAAATTAATTCTAAATACCACTAATAAAATACTAAACCAAAATACAATCCTAAACATATAATATAAAATAAACTACTAACTAAAGATTAACACTACAAATTAACTTAATATGCAAAGTTATTAAAACTAACCTACCAATTACTAACAACTAATTAAAAATTAAAACAACTACAAGCATGAAATAACAATTTAGATGGCCAAACAAGGCCTTAACGAATTTAAATAATCCATATCCCTCCATTCACTATTCATTCTTCATTTCATTTTTATTTCCAGGTGAGGTCTCGGTTTGTCCTCTAGTCCAGGCTTTTGCCTACTGTTCTGCCTCTATTCTCGGTCTGTCATGCAATAGTGACATTGCAACTTGCTCTAGGCTACTCTAGATTTCGCTGCTACCTTCCTACACCCTACAAAAATGTTGTTTCTGGCTAAGGAACCAGTAGCAGTGCTGTCCTGTCCTGCTTGTCGTCCAGCTGTACCCCGATTCTTCCTTGGTCTAATGCTTCTGCTCCAGGTATTATTGGTTCTGTTCCAGGTTGTATCGGTTCTGTCCTCTCCAGGCGTTATGCTGATTCTGCTCCAGGTTGCTATCGGTTCTGTCTTGCTCCATGCAGTGCTCACGGTTTGTCCAGGCTACTGCGCAGGCCACTGTGCTCACACTGTTGCAGCTACTGTCTCTCGGTTTAATGCTTCCGCCACCAAACTGGAGATAGGTTCCTGTCTGAGCATCATCCCTTTTGTTTGAACTGCTGCTACCATATCTCTAAAACAAATAACCAATCACGAAAAAGTGAAGAAAGATGTGAAAATGCAAGGCTAAGTCATGCTATCCTACAACTAACATCATGCTCTTACAAAATAACAATCATTGAATATGTAAAGCTAAACTTGAAGCAACAAGAACTAAGTAAAATATTAGCAAACCAGTAGAACCAACACATTGAAAACATGGAAAAATACACAATATCTAGCAAAACAGAAATGAACAGTATGTGGTGGAATAAAACAGAGCACAACAGAGGCTGAAAATGAAGTAAACTTGCTGTCAAGAGGGAAACTCTACACCGAGCAATCATCTACATTCTTTTCACAATCCAATAGCAAGTAACAATTAATAATCAAACTGAATTAAATTTGCAGTAAATGAAATTAATGCATGACGTGAGGGAAGGCAGTAAAAAAAATGGAAACTAACTCTAAATGCAATCAAGATCTAAACATAAAATGCATGCAAGTAAGAATGATAGAAAGAAAAGAAAGCACATGAAAACATAGCAAACTAGAAGATTGAAAATGGAATGAAATATATAAAACAGAAAACAAAACAACTGTTGACATTACACACTCAAACCCATAGCTTCATCAACGTGAAAAAATCATCATCATCGCTTACTCTATTCCAGCTCTTTAATGCCATGGTTCCACTTTGCTTAAATGTGAAATAATGCTTAGGATTTGCACACATTAAAGCACCAAAACCAAATAGCATAGAGGAAGGAATAAGTGAGGAATTGAATGCACAAAGAGCACTCACTACCCGAGAGCAACTAAGATAGGAAAATGAAAGCTATGCGATAGAGATGAAATAAATGGAGAAAATGTTTTAAACAAATCGAGACGCATAAAGGACTTTAATTGCCATTAAATAAACTATTTTAGACTAGAAAATGAAGAACTTTCATTCAACTTGAATGCACTGAATCAACAATAAAGCAAAGAGATTGCAAAACTGAGAAGAACATGGGAAAATCACTATTCATTAAACCAATGTAAAGTTTTAACAAAACAAGAGAAGAAAATGCTTAAAACTTAAAGAAACTATTCGGAAGTTTTAAAACAAAGAAAACTTAGAAATTAACCTAAAAAGCTATTCTACCCTAAAATTCCATCTCTCTTCAATTGCCATCTTTTTCTATTATAAACACACTAGGGGTAAAATTGTAATTTTCCATCCTAGATGAGTTGGCATTTTTTTTGGTCACTTGTCATCACACCATTGGCTCATTGAAAAGATATTTCCATGTCATCGGTCTTATTGTCCAATTGGATGTGTTAGGTGGCATGGCTCGTTTAGCCCAATTTTAGTCCATTTTCTACTGAAATATTCAAAATTCATCTAGATTTAATTTATCTGCAAACATGAGAATTTTAATTAAATAAAGGGGATAATTAACAAAATAAATTGGGGATTTAAATAATTAATTAGGAAATTAAGCACAAATAATTCTAAAAATGTAGAATTATCACACCCCCAAACTTAAGCTTTTGCTTGTCCTCAAGCAAAACAAAATGATTGTAGGAATGACGAGTACAAAACACAATAATTTCCCTAATATCATCCTCAAAGAAAAAGTACAGACTATGAAATCAAAGATTCACAATTACAAGTCCAACACTTAGAATTATTCAATCATAAGTCCTAACCCAAATTGGACTCCTCGTGAGTGTGTGAAAAATGTCTAAGTCAATTCACAGTACATTATCCGGATTAGATTATGCAAACACAGTGAATGCAAAGTCAATGACATGTGATCATTCCCATAAGTTTGCTTTTCACTTCTCTCTCCACTAATGTATCAAAGATCAATAGGACTTCATTAAGCTTGTAATGTAAGGCTGGGACTAAGGTATGATAAAGTCGATTTAGGTTTAATTACCCCTCAACATGCATTACTTCTAGGATCTTAATGTAAGAGCTCAAATCATTTCCCCCAAACTTATTTATTTCACTAAAGTTTTTATTCTATTTTTGTATTTTTTTCTTTCTTCTTTTCTTTTTCTTTCTTTTTCATTTTTTTTACATACTCCTTCACTATCACTTAATACCCATATAGCTCACAATATATCCCAATGACTTTTCATGCTTTTGGGGTAAGGGATAGGAAAAAAAGTATTTAAGCTAAGGAAAATTTTACCAGAATATTTACAGAGAAAAGCTTATTTGGCCCAGATGGGTGACTAGGCGTAGCATATGTACAAGGAAGGCTAGAAAGGCTCAAACGATCCAAAGATGGCCTAAATCATCTCCCTAATTAAGTGTGATCTAATATTTCGCCTCGAGATTAGATCAAACAAATTCTAGAATATGATGCATAAAATCAACTGAACAAATGCAATCCTAGGTCCACATAAGCTTTCTCTAAGTAAATATACAGTTTCATGACATGACATGTGCATAAAATGAGGAAATCACAATCAGAATCAAGACAAATTCAAGAACTCAACTTCATGCTTTTCCTATAATCATGCTTCTTAGTTAATCAAAGTTAGACTAAATCATGGGGTCATATCATCGGAATATGAGAAAACTACATGCTAAGCATTAGATCATCCCAAAATCAAACAATTTAAGCTCATTTTCAAAAAAATTTTGAAAATTCTTTCTCGAATTTTTAGAAAAATTTTGAAATTTTTTCCAATTTTTCACAAAATTGCTCAAGTGATATCCCTTCCCCCAAACTTAAAGTGCACAGTATCCTCAGTGTGCAGATAATATAAGCATTTAAGCTCAAGAATAGAGTACTCCCCTTTCTGATGATGATGAACAACTAAAGCTTGATTGAAAAGGTAATTCTAGAAAAGCAATCTGCAAAATAAATAAATAAAGAAACAACAGAAAAGAAAAGAACAGTACAAAAAGAAAAATGAAGCTAAGTAGCAGGATCGGAATTAGGAGGGTTAGCTAAAGTGGTCACAAAATGATGACGATCAAATCCTCCCCCAAAATAGTGTTTCAATTTGCCCCCATTAACCTTAAAGGGTTGATTCAAGGTCTTATCTAGAATTTGAATGGCTCCATGGGGGAATACTTGTGTAATGGTAAAGGGACCTGACCACCTAGACTTAAGCTTTCCTGGAAACAACTTCAAGCATGAATTAAACAACATAACTTGCGGCCTGGCTCGAAGTGTCTCTCCATAATTTTCTTATCATGCCATCGCTTAGTCTTTTCCTTGTAGAGCTTGGCATTCTCATATACTTGCAACCTGAACTCATCTAACTGATTGAGTCGTAGCAGCCTTTTCTCCCCTGCTGCCTCTAAGTTGAAATTTAGATTCTTAAGGGCCCAGCCTTGTGCTCAAGCTCTACTAGTAGATGACAGGCTTTACCATAAACAAGCTGATAAGGGGACATTCCTAAAGGTGTTTTGAAGGCTGTCCTATAGGCCCAAAGTGCATCATCTAACCTAATGGACCAATCCTTCCTACTTGGGTTCACTGTTTTATCTAATATCCCCTTAATTTCCCTATTGGACAACTCTAATTGGCCACTCGTCTGCGGGTGATAAGCAGTGGCTACCTTATGTTTGACCCCATATTTCTTTAACAGCCCATCAAAACTTTGATTGCAAAAGTGGGATCGTCCATCACTAATGATAGCCCTAGGTGTGCCAAATCGTGTGAAAATATTCTTCTTTAAAAACCTTACTACTACCTTGGCATCATTAGTTAGTAAAGCCATCGCTTCAACCCATTTCGACACATATTCCACAGCCACTAAAATATAGAGATTGCCATATGAAGGAACAAATGGTCGCATGAAATCAATACCCCAGACATCAAAGAGTTCTACTTCTAAAATATTAGTCAGAGGTATCTCATTTCTCTTAGAAATATTACCTACCCTCTGACATCTATCACATTTCAGCACAAAGTAGTGGGCATCCTTAAATAACGTGGGCCAGTAATATCCAAATTGTAAAACCTTGGCTGCTGTCCTCTCTCCTCTAAAATGTCCTCCATAATCAGAAGAATGACAATGTCTAAGTATATCCTCTACTTCTTCCATGGGAACACAACTTCTCAAAATCTGATCTTTACACTGCTTGTATAAGAATGGTTCATCCCAAACATAATACTTGACATAACTCAAAAACTTTTTCTTTTGCTGGGCAGTCAAATCAAGTGGCATCACTTTGCTCACTAGATAATTTACAAAATCAACGTACCAGGGCAATCTGGAGTGCTCAAAAATAAATAGCTACTCATCAGGAAAGGACTCATTAATAGTTGTACCATCTTCTTTAAGTCTATTCTCTAACCTAGATATATGGTCAACAACCTAATTCTCCGTACCTTTCTTGTCCCTAATCTCCAAGTCAAACTCCTGTAGTAGGAGAATCCATCTAATCAGCCTCGGCTTTGCATCCTTCTTGGAGGCTAAGTACTTAATGGCAGCATGATCAGTAAAAACTATTACCTTAGTACCAATCAGATAGGAGCAAAACTTATCAAAAGTAAATACTATGGCTAACAACTCATTCTCGGTAGTAGCTAGCTTAACTGGGCCTCATTCAGAGTTTTACTTGCATAGCAGATAGCATAAAAGACTCTTCCTTTTCTTTGTCCTAGTACAGCCCTAACAGCATAATTACTTGCATCACACATAAGCTCAGAGGGTAAACTCCAATCTGGAGCTATGAATACAGGAGTTGTAACTAATTTCTCCTTCAAAGTCTTAAATGCTCCTAAGAATTATTCATCAAAGCAAAATGTAGTGTCTTTTTCCAGGAGATTACATAAAGGCCTATATATATGAGAAAAATCCTTAATGAACCTTCTGTAAAATCCTACATGGCCGAGGAAACTTTTGATTCCTTTAATAGATGTAGGGGGAGGTAACTTCTCAATGATTTCCACCTTAGCTTTATCCACTTCTATCCCCCTAACAGAAATTTTGTGCCCAAGCACTATACCTTCTTTCACCATAAAGTGGCATTTCTCCCAATTAAGCACTAAATTCGTTTCTTTACACCTTCTCAATACTAATGCCAAATTATGTAGACATAAATCAAAGCTATCCCCAAATACTTAGAAATCGTCCATGAAAACCTCAAGAATATCCTCCACCATATCATGAAATATAACCATCATGCAATGCTGGAATGTAGCAGGTGCATTGCATAGGCCAAAAGGCATTCTTCTAAAAGCAAAAGTCCCATAGGGACAGGTGAAGGTAGTCTTTTCTTAGTCTTCTCGGGCTATAGCTATCTGATTGTACCCAGAATATCCGTTCAATAGACAATAAAATTTGTGACCAGCTAATCGATCTAACATTTGGTCGATGAAGGACAAAGGGAAGTGGTGTTTCCTGGTGGCCTTGTTGAGTTTCCTATAGTCCATACATACTCGCCAACTAGTGACAGTACTAGTGGGGATGAGCTCATTATTTTCATTCTCGATCACTGTCATTCCTCCCTTCTTAGGGACACATTGTATTGGGCTCACCCAGGCACTGTCAGAAATGGGATAGATGATCCCTGCATCTAACCACTTACTAATCTCTTTCTTGACAACTTCTTTCATTACAGGGTTCAATCGATGTTAGTGCTCTATGGATGACCTATACCCCTCCTCCAATAGTATCTTATGCATACAAATAGAGGGACTAATACCCTTAAGGTTAGAGATAGACCAGTTTATAGCCTTCTAATGCTCTCTCAAAACTTGCAGTAATTTTACTTCCTGATCATTGGAGAGAGCAGCAGATACTATTACTGATCGTGTGGAGGACTCACCTACGTAAGCATACCTAAGGTGTGAGGGTAAAGGTTTTAGCTCTAATGCTGGAGGATCACTAGTGGATGGAAAGATATTTGAAGCTGGAATAGATGAAGGGTCTAGTGTCTCAAATTGGGCAATTTCCTCAAAAGGAGTGACCTATAATAATTGTAAAGTCTCGTAGACCTCATCATCATCTTCACTGTATTCTCTAAGATCAACATATTTTACTAAGGAGGCTTCTAAAGGGTTTAAAGGTTGTGTCTTGGAAAACTCCTCAATAATGTCCTTGTCCACTAAATTCATCCTAAAACAATTGTGAGAGTCGTCAGGGAACCTTAGAGATTTGAACACATTAAACTTGACTTATTGATCTTGAACTCTTATTGTTAACTCCTCATTATGTACATCTATTAAAGTTCTACTAGTCGCTAGGAATGGCCTGCCTAGTATAATTAGGACTTCCTATCTTCATCCATGTCCAACATGATAAAATCTGTAGGGAAAATAAACTTGTCCACTTTTACTAAGACATCCTCAATGACCCCCTTTGGATATTTAATTGATCGATCAGCCAACTGGAGGGTCATTGTGGTGGGCTTGGCATCCCCTATTCCTAACTTCTGATAGATAGATAATGGCATCAAATTTATACTAGCTCCTAAATCGCACAAGGCTCTACCAAAGAATAAATTACCAATAGTGCATGGTATGGTAAAACTCCCAGGATTCTTGAGCTTGGGGGTAATCTCCTCTGGATAATGGCGCTACATTCCTCCGGCCACCGTCTCGTAATCTTTCAATCTTCTTTTCCTAGAGAGGATGTCCTTCATAAACTTCACATAGCTTGGCATTTACTCTAAGGCATCTGCGAAGGGAATGTTGATATGAGGTTTCTTAAAAGCCTCAAGAAATTTTACAAATTGTTGGTCCAGTTTTTGATTTTAAAATCTCTGGGGAAAAGGACTGGTGGTCTAACAGGGGGAGATGTAGTGGAAACTTTTGTAGCATCAGAGGATAAAGAAGGTGGTGACAAAGAAACAGGTAAAGGTGAAGAAATGCCTGGCTTTGTTTCCTTTGCAGCTTGATCTTTTGATTCATGCTCCTTTTGAGCTGCTTCATTAGAACCTATGGGGTTTTCAACTATGGGCTGGTCAGGTCTAGACTTAACTGGTGGAGTTACTAGCTCTCTGCCACTCCTAAGGGTGATGGCTTTCACATGTTCCTTCCCCTCCCTTTGCCTAACAGGATTGGCTTCAGTGTTACTAGGAAAGGTCTATTGAGGACGTTGACTAAGAGCGTTTGCTATTTGTCCTACCTGAACCTCTAGGTTCTTAATTGAAGCTGCTTGATTTTACAAGATTGTTGTGAACATTGCCTCAAGCGAGGGTTTCTTATCAGCTGCTGGTAAGTGCTGGGGTTGTGGTGGTAGTGGTGGTGGTTGATGGAAGTGGGATGGATGGGAATGATTAGGTGGATGGTGTGGATATTGAGGTGGTGGGTGGTGAGGAAATTGAGGCTGTGGTGGTACCTGAACCGGTGGAGCTTGAAAACCTAGGGTTCCTACTAGTCTAGAATTAGAGGCTTGCCCTTGGTTTTGGCTCCAAGAAAAGTTAGGATGGTTCCTCCACCCTGGATTATAGGTGTTTGAAAAAGGGTTGTTCCGTTGCTTAGGGGTAATGTACTGAACCGATTCTAGGTTAAGTGGACACCTATCCACAGCGTGGGTACCACTACACAGATCACACGAGAGAAAAGGACTTTGGACAGAAAACACAGGGTTAGGATTGTTGGAAGGATTAGGTTAGGTACTGAGCGACTCCACCTTCTTTGTAAGATTGGCGATTTAAGAGGTCAAGGTGGATAGCATGTCGAGCTCATATATACCCGTCGATTTCTTTGGCAATTACCTTTCTGAGGACCATTAATAGTTGTTAGCCACCATCTTATCTAGCAGCTCATAAGCCTCCTCTTCTGTTTTGCACATTAAGGCTCCACTCGAAGCAACGTCCACTATGGTCCTATTTTGGCTTGTAAGTCCGTTGTAGAAGGTTTGGACTTGCATCCATAGAGGTAGGCCATGGTGAGAGCACTTCCTAAGAAGCTTCTTATATCGTTCCCATGCCTCGTAAAGAGATTTAGAGTCGTACTGGGCAAAGGAGGATATATCGCTACGGAGTCTAGCCATTTTAGAGGGAGGGAAAAACTTAGCTAGAAATTGGTGGGCTAACTCGTCCCATGTAGAAATGGATCTTGGAGGCAGGGAGGTCAACCAGTGTCTCGCCCTATCCCTAAGTGAGAAGGAGAATAGTCTAAATCTAAGCGTATCATCCAATAATCCATTGTGTTTGAACGTGTTGCACAAGTCTAGGAATTGTCCAAGGTGAGCATGTAGGTCATCGTGCGGAAGCCCACTGAACTGTAAAGAGGTCTGGATCATCTGGAGGATGGAAGGCTTAATTTTGAAATTATTAGCAGGGACAGCTGGTGGCCTAATGTCGGTATAATATCCTTCGACTGTCGGCACCGCATAATCTCCAACGGTCCTACTTTCCCTATTTTCTGCCATCGTGTTTTGTTACGGAGCTATAAATTTCCTAGAATCCTTTCGAATTTTCCTAAGAGTTCGTTCGATTTCAGGATCTAGAGGAAAGCAATCAAAACTCCTTGCTCTACGCATGCAAACATCAGAAAGTCCTTAGAAAATTTTTTAAGTTTTTTAATTTTTCAATTTTTTTGATTTTAATTAATTATGAGAAAATTAACTAAACTAAACTAAGGATCTCAATATTTACAACCTAAATGTTTACAGGCTAGAATTACACCTAGGTATAATTTCACCGATATTAACTAATGGCTAATTAAGACTTCCCCGGTAACGACACCAAAAACTTGACACGCCCTAATCGTATTATAGCAAGTGCATGGGTCGTACAAGTAATAATGAGATTTGAATCCCAAGTTATCATCCCATAGAGAAGTTGACTAGCCTAATTAACTACCGGTTAATCTTACCCTAAGTATATCCTAGCAAATTATGAAGTTTAAGTGGGAGATCTACTAAGTCTAAAGTTAAAAA
The DNA here is from genome assembly GCA_033439115.1 of Firmiana major. Taxonomy (NCBI): domain Eukaryota; kingdom Viridiplantae; phylum Streptophyta; class Magnoliopsida; order Malvales; family Malvaceae; genus Firmiana; species Firmiana major. The sequence goes on from CM065914.1 coordinate 24,224,997, forward strand.
TACTGGAAAGCAATAAAATAAAAAGAACTAAATAAAACTTAGCAAAATTACTTACAGTGCTCCACGCAATTAAAATAAAAAACATACAAAAGAAATTAAAACAGTTAAAGCTAATCAACGCAATTAAGATTAAATGCAAATATGGAAATAAAGAAATAAAATTAATTAAACTACAATTAAACTAACCTAAAATAAAATATGCATGCAATTAAGCTAATTTACTAAACATGCAAATTAAACTAAAATAGAAATCTAATAAAAATGAAGACTAAACTAAAAATGCATAAAACACATTAAATCTAAATTAATTCTAAATACCACTAATAAAATACTAAACCAAAATACAATCCTAAACATATAATATAAAATCAACTACTAACTAAAGATTAACACTAAAAATTAACTTAATATGCAAAGTTATTAAAACTAACCTACCAATTACTAACAACTATTTAAAAATTAAATCATCTACAAGAATGAAATAACAATTTAGATGGCTAAACAAGGCCTTAACGAATTAAAATAATCCATATCCCTCCATTCACTGTTCATTCTTCATTTCATTTTTATTTCCAGGTGAGGTCTCGGTTTGTCCTCTGGTCCAGGCTTTTGCCTGCTGTTCGGCCTCCATTCTCGGTCTGTCATACAATACTGACACTGCAACTTGCTCCAGGCTACTCTAGATTTCGCTGCTACCTTCCTGCACCTTACAAAAACGTTGTTTCTGGCTACGGAACCAGCAGTAGTACTGTCCTGTCCCGCTTGTCATCCAGCTGTACCCCGATTCTTCCTTGGTCTAATGCTTCTGCTCCAGGCGTTATCGGTTCTGTTCCAGGTTGTATCGGTTCTGTCCTCTCCAGGCTTATGTTGATTCTACTCCAGGTTGCTATCGATTCTGTCTTGCTCCATGCAGTGGTCACGGTTTTTCCAGGCTACTGCGCAAGCCACTGTCCTCACACTGCTACAACTATTGTTTCTCGGTTTAATGCTTCCGCCACCAAACTGGAGATAGGTTCCTGTCCGAGCATCATCCCTTTTGTTTGAACTGCTGCTACCATATCTCTAAAACAAATAACTAGTCACGAAAAAGTGAAGAAAGATGTGAAAATGTAAGACTAAGTCATGCTATCCTACAACTAACATCATGCTCTTACAAAACAACAATCATTGATTATATAAAGCTAAACTTGAAGCAACAAGAACTAAGTAAAATATTAGCTAACCAGCAGAATCAGCACATTAAAATCATGGAAAAATACACAATATACAACAAAACAGAAATGAATAGTATGTGGAGGAATAAAACAGAGAACAACAGAGGCTAAAAATGAAGTAAACTTGCTGTCAAGAGGGAAACTCTACACCGAGCAATCATCTACATTTTTTTCACAATCCAACAGCAAGTAACAATCAATAATCAAACTGAAATAAATTTGCAATAAATGAAATTGATGCATGACGTGAGGGAAGGCAGTAAAAAAAAAAATGGAAACTAACTTTAAATGCAATCAAGATCTGAACATAAAATGCATGCAAGTAAGAATGATAAAAAGAAAAGAAAGCACAAGAAAACATAGCAAACTAGAAGATTGAAACCGGAATGAAATATATAAAACAGAAAACAAAACAACTGCTGACATTAAACACTCAAACCCGTAGCTTCATCAACGTGAAAAAATCATCATCATCTGCTTACTCTATTCTAGCTCTTTAATGCCATGGTTCCACTTTGCATAAATATGAAATAATGCTTAGCATTTGCCCACATTAAAGCACCAAAACCAAATAGCATAGAGGAAGGAATAAGTGAGGAACCGAATGCACAAAGAGCAACTAAGATAGGAAAATGGAAGTTATGCAATAGAGTTGAAATAAAAGGAGAAAATGTATCAAACAAACCGAGAAGCATAAAACACTTTAATTGCCATAAATAAACTATTTAAGACTGGAAAATGAAGAACTTTCATTCAAGTTGAATGCATTGAATCAACAATAAAGCAAAGAGATTGCAAAACCGAGAAGAACATGGGAGAATCACTATTCATTAAACCAATATAAAGTTTTAACAAAACAAGAGAAGAAAATGCTTAAAACTCAAAGAAACTATTCTAAAGTTTTAAAACAAAGAAAACTTAGAAATTAACCTAAAAATCTATTCTACCCTTAAATTCCATCTCTCTTCAATTGCCATATTTTTCTATTTATAAACACACTAGGGGTAAAATTGTAATTTTCCATCCTAGATGAGTTGGCATTTTTTTTGCCACTTATCATCACACCATTGGCTCCTTGAAAAGATATTTCCATGTCATCGGTCTTCTTGTCCAATTGGATGTGCTAGCTGGCATGGTTTCGATTTTAGCCCAATTCTGGTCCATTTTCTTCCGAAATATTTAAAATTCATCCGGATTTAATTTATCTGCAAACATGAGAATTTTAATTAAATAAAGGGAATAATTAACAAAATAAATTTGGGATTTAAATAATTAATTATGAAATTAAGTACAAATAATTCTAAAAATATAGAATTATCACTTGTTTATATAGACAATGCCTGATGAGATCGATCTCCTTTAGTGAGGGATCGATCTGCTGCTATTTTTAGCCTTTCAGAATTCAATTTTCAAGCTATGAAGATCGATCTCTCCCAGGCTAAGAGCTTCACAGATCAATTTGGCAGGGAAATGAGATCGATCTGCTTCAGGCCGAGGTTTAAGGGGATCAATCTGCTTGGACCGAGGATCGTTTTCCTTCTTCATTTTGCCTCTAAGATCGATCTCCCTTGCATTGGAGATTGATCTCCCCTTGTCCTGCAACCATACTTAGCCATTTTTCACTTCAATTCTCAAAGTTAACTTCATTTCCATTTACCACACTGCTCATTTTGCATTCAATACTCTTTTATCACTTCAAAAGGTCCATTTCTTGTTATTCATAATTAATGAAAGTTGGTGTACATCACGAATCCATATAACAAGTGTGTACATGGGATTCACAAACCTTACATCATTTATGATTCATATTACATAAATGAATGCATACTTAGGAATTCATACGGATTACATAAAAAAAATATGGGTCTTACACATGGATTTGACCAAACTATTATACAAGCATATATATATATATATATGCTCAATAACTTCTTTACATGCTTAAATCTCTATTAAACCATGCCTACTCGATTTTCTATCATTAGATCGATTCTAGGTCATATTTTTTTTTTGTTTAAGCATGTTTATCACATTTCAACCATCAATCTATATACCAATCAACTCAAACAAGTGTATAGATTAACATACATGAGATTGATGCATTGAAATCTTGCCAATCTCAGCTTTTCTCCATTTTCACGACTTTGAGGAAAAACTCTTTTTTCTCCTTTGATTCAGTGATTCTACCTCTCGTTCTCAACTATGTTGTTCTTCTCCTCTCTATGAACAACTCTGATGTAACAAACTTTTCTCCAATCTCAATGGAAAGTGTTGATACTTTAGAGAGGAAAGTTAGGTCACTTTGCTTCAAAAAATGGAAGGTTTGATGTTGTTCTCGTGAATTGCAGTTCAGCAGCCCTGTTTTTATAGAAACTGCTTGATGAGATCAATCTTCATAAGTGAGGGATCGATCTGCTGCTGCTTTTAGCCTTCTTGCAATCAGTTTTTAAGCATAAGAGATCAATCTATCGAAGAGCATGAGATCGATCTTATCCGGGAAAAAGGCTTCACAGATCGATCTGGTAGGAAAATGAGATCAATCTGCTTCTGGCAGAGGCATAAGGAGATCGGTCTGCTTGAGAATGAGATCGATCCTGGCTTGGCTTAGGCTTATTGAGATCGATCTGGCTTAAAGGAGAGATCGATGTCCTCTTGCTCTGCAGCCTACTTAGCTGAATTTCATCCCAAATTCTCAAAGTTAACTTCATTTCAATTTACCTCACTACTCATTTTGCATTCAATTCACATTTATCAAATCAAATGGTCCATTTCTTATAATTCATACTTAATGAAACTTGCATATAAATCACGAATTCACATAACAAGTGTGTACATTAAATCTAAGGACCTTACATCACTTATGATTCATATTACATAACAAGTGTACACTTAGAGAATCATAAGGATTACATATAAAAATACGGGTCTTACACGTAGTCTGAGGCCTCTCTGCCTCTGCAACTGCCTGTCTAGTAGTAGTAGGCTGAACGACTGGTCCTCGTCTATCGCCAGCACCCGATGCCTGCGTGACTATCTCAACGAGGCTTTCAATACTCCTTTCTATCCTAGCGAAGTGTGCCTCTGTATCCCCTGATCTCTTAACAGGGTCCTGTGGAGCCTGATCAGTCTGTGGCTCCGCATGGCTCTCAGGCCTACCTCTACGGCCTCTAGCACGTGCACTTGCCCCTCTACTTCGATGTGTAATAGGCATATTACCTAATTTCCTGTATCCATAACAATTTATTAATCTTATTCCATCTCGGTATACACAGTTACAACTAAACAAAAGTACAATAATATGAGGATGTAACTTTCCTACTTATTATTACCGACTCACATCAGGCCAACTCAGCTCTGATACCAATCTCTATCACGACCCTTTTTATCTATTTCATCTAAAAATTTCCATAAATTTTTCGCTTTAATCGTTAACTTACCCTGTCGTGAACAACTCTCACAAACACAGTTGAGCTGTGAGTCAGTATTAATCATCATTTACCATACCTCTTTCAATTGATCAAAAGCATATATTTGAAAGTGTAAGTCATATACTTATACATGACTTATTTCTTAACATTTACATCCCTCATATTACAATTCAAAATGATTATTGTGCTTTTACATGTTTAGATACAAAAAGAATCTCTATGTGTATACCTCTTGGCGATAGAGAGCAGAGGATATCCAAATACAACGCCTCAGTCCTTCACTAGGCTACTGTGCGCGCTTTGTAGAGGGGGAAAGTGAATGGGATGAGCAACCACACGCTTAGTAAGGTAATAATGCAAGCATGGTAGATAACTACACTATTTACATGATTATAATGTCATGCATAAAATCATGAATATCCAGAGCATGAGGATTTATTAAAACTATGCCACATGTTTATACATATATCATGCACTGAAAACATGGAAATAGGCATGTAAAACATGGAAAGATCATCATTTATAACCTCTCATGCTCATTATCATTAAAACTTATCATAAAAAGGGAAACTCAACAAAAAACATCCCTCAGGATTTATCACTTTCTCAAAACACGTCAAAATCCATCACAAATAGCAATAGCATCTCTTTAAACACAATCCCACAAGGCTCGACCCCTCCCTCGGGTCTACCCTGGACAGCACAAATCATACTCAGGATAAAAAACCATGTGATATCATGAGAGATAGATGGTCACTATATATATCAAGGAATATGTTGGCCAACTATGTCATTATCATCCCAGACCACACGGATCTCGGTTTGCAGGGTATCATGCTGGAACGAAGGTGGGTTAGTCCTACGCCAAACTTTTAAAACACCATCAGAACCACGTAGTAAAACTTACTCCATGTGATCTACACGGTACAACATACTTCGCGGACCCATATCATGGCTTGGGGTGCCTGTCGTAAGTCTTATCTACCCCATACCATGCATAACCTACTCAGTCTCAAGTGCACGTGCAAGCATTTCATCCATGTGACTAACTGTCTACACAAGGCATCCAGCACGGCTCGTGCGAGCATCTCATTCGTGTGACACACAGTCTACATGAGGCATCTAGCACAACTCATTACATATCACAGTGTGAAAACTAGTGCGAGCTAAACTCTAGCACGATTCATGCATCATCAATAAATCCCCTCGTACGAGCAACACTCTAGTACGGCTTTAAGCATAATAAATAATAAGGAAATCACGTACGAGCATAGCTCCAGTACGATTATATGCATAAGAAAATCAATGGATACCACGTACAAGCTAAAGATCCAGTATGGTTATATGCAGACGTAAGTCAATCGAAATCCACGTACAAGCAGAAGCTCTAGTACGATTTATAAAACATCATAATTCAAATTAAGGTGCGAGCTAAGCTCCAGCACATTTCATACATATCAAAACATCAAAATCTAGTCCAAACGAAGCTCCAACATGATTTAACTCATGTAAATCAGGTAGATCGCTCTATTTTAACACAACACATTTAAAATTACAATTTGCACTTGACTCGTGACATTTCATGAAATTATGAAATCATTAGACGGCCTATCCACAATTTGCTTAAACCAAAGCAATGTGTTTTCATAAAAATGTCAAAACACGATATTTATGCAATTATTAGCCTTACTATCCCTTTTTGTAAGATTCACTTCAAAGCCAAATCATCCATGTTCGTAGCCATTCATACAAACCATTTATTCATTTCTAGATAACCAAGCATTTGTAAAACCCTATATATACACCCAAAAAATACGTGCAGCTATCTCGAAGTACTTACAAAATTCCCTTACCTGGAATCGCGTCGAGTGATTCCACTTCCTTAGAGCTGCACGATTGTGCAGTTTGATTTGCCTCTAATGAAATCTCCGAGACTGCACAGAATTACCTATCACATCAATTAAATCCATGTAATATGATTCTTGTGTTTACTATAGTCTATTTGACTTATAGTTTCCATTTACACTTATAAAGCCCCATTCTGATTGCTCTATTAATTTCTCGAGAGTCTATTGAACTCTTTAGGCCTATTGATTCACACTAAATCGATATTAAGCTCATAGTACCTCTAGTTCATCATTTACTTCACTATGGTAATTTATCAAGCACCTCATATGCTTATTTTCAAAATTTGACTAATCTCACAATGTAGCTTCATTCAATCATCTCAAAATCATACATATCACCTCACTAACACCATAGTATAAGCCATTTATCATTAACTCAACCGTATCACATTTTCTCACACTAACTCATTCTAGGTTATGCTTGTTCCATTACATTCTAGGTAGTTTTAATTATCAATACATACACCAATCTACTCACAACAACAACTAGATAGATATATTTTAAATTGGTGTATTGGAAACTCACATAGCTTGACTTCCTCTTTTCCAAGTTTTAAAGACTCCTTTGCTCCTTCAATCCAACAAATGAATTGTTAATTCCAAGCTATGTTGTTATTCTCCTCCCAATGAACAATGTTACTCTAATAGTTTCTCAAATCTTTATAGAAGGGGGTGAAATCTAGAGTGAGAAAACTATGTTGTTGTTGCAAATGGAAGAAATGAGTTTGTTCCTGTGAAATACAGATCCAACTGCCCCATTTTTATAGAAAAAGCCTTAGGAGATCGATCTGCCTAGGGTGGAGATTGATCTAGCCTTGCTTGAAATCTTCAGAATTCGACATTTTGTAGGCAGGGGATCGATCTGTTGGAGTGCATGAGATCGATCTACTCAAGGTAATGAGATTAATTTGTTTCAGGCAGAAGGCTTTAGAGATCGATTTAGCCTTAAGAGGTGATCGATTTGGCCTATTCAGAGACCAATAGAGATCGATCTGCCTAAGGGAGGAGATCGATCTGGTCCTACCTGAGACAGCATGAGATTGATCTTCTTGAGTGAGGGATCGATCTCCCTCTTACAGAATGCTTGACATTGTGTTTTCAAGGCTATGAGATCGATCTCACCTTTCATGGGATCGATCTGTCATGTTTCCTGCAGCATTCTAGCTATAATTTTCCCAAATTTTCTAAGTTAAACTTCCATCCAATTGGTTCTATACTCATTTTACGATTTATTCACACTTAGAACTTACAAACATCCATTTCTTGTAATTCATATCTAATGTAACTTGTTTGTACATTCAATAATCATAAACTTTACATAGAAATTTACTGGTCTTACACCTAATTTGGCATAAACTCTCTCCAAGCACAAAGGCTGTTTTTTCTTCAATCTAAACACATACAAATACCCCTCTTTAGTGCCTAAACAACATACTTTAAGCTTGTAAAAGAAAGCAATTGAAAACCCCTTAAAAGGCCAAAATCGAAATTTAAGGAAAGTTAAGAACCCATTTTCGATCTCATAAACCACATAGAATTTGGTTACCAATTTTGACTAAGTTATATTGGAAGTGATGAAGAAGAACTTTGTAGAAGAAATGAAGTCCAAAAATGGCTAGAAATGGGAGCAAAGTTGGCGGCTAACTTGGTTCACTATGAAAATGGTGTTTTCTCTCTCACTTTTCTATTTTAATGGAACTTTTTATATGTTTTTGGTTTATTTTTGGTAGTTGCGAGTCCACCTTTTCTAGAAACAATATTTTACAATTTCTAATATTAATTGGATATTTATTGAATAAAAATATAAATTAGTAATAAGCTTATAAGTTAAGTTAATGAAAGTATTTAATTTACCTTTAATTTCCACTAAACTTTCATACTATTGGTCCACTTGTTTTTCTAATGGAAAATTCCACTATTTTCATGTGTATTACATGAATTTAATATACCATAGGTGAAACTAACCAAAATAGATAAGTCATTTGCCATATTCGGATGAATTTTACCCGATTTCACCTATTTCGATCTTTTTCGGTATTTTTATTGGACATTTCAAAAAAGATCTGACATGATGAATTAAGGGCTTAACATGACTTATTTCATACCCGTAATTCACTCTACAACATCCATTTAGTCACAATTGAAAATTCGAATTATGGACAAAATCGTCATTTTAACAATTATTACATGTCTACTAAGATAAGTTGAAAAATAAATTTCTAAGGGTTCAAAAGTTTATTGGAGGTCATAAAGCATCATATTAAGATGATTCGATATGTCTATGTAGGTGCATACTCCTGTAGGTCCCATGATCCACTCTATGCGCAAGTGGCCCTATTTGCACCATAATAAACATAAAAGGGAACTTTAGTAATTTCAGCTATTCTAAAGTCGTATGTGGTGGAAGTGCTAAATAGTATGCCATGCTTTTTACCTTCTTTAATATCTCAAAAGGATTAATAAAGCGAGGAGTGAGCTTTCCTTTCTTCCCGAATCTCATGATACCCTTAGAAAGAGATACTTTGAGGAAAACCTTATCCCTAGTCTAAAACTCAAGTGGTCGTCTCTTGGTGTCAGCATAAATCTTCTATCGACTCTGTGCTGTTCTTAATCTATCACAAATCAGTTTCACCATCTTAGAAGCTTTCTCTACTAACTCGGGAGCAAATATCCTATGTTCACCTACTTCTTCCCAAGTAATAGGAGATCTATATCTTCATCCGTATAAAGCTTCATAAGGAGCCATCTTTATACTCGAATGATAGCTGTTATTGTAAGTGAATTTGGCTAAAGCCAGATAGTCATCCTAAGAGCTTAAAAAATCAATGGCATAAGCCTTGAGCATATCCTTCAAGGTTTGTATAGTCTGCTAGAATTGACAGTCAATCTGAGATGAAAGGTTGTGCCAAATTGTAGTCAGAATCCCATAGCTTCTTAAAAATGTTCCAAAAATCAGGAAGTAAAGTGAGAATCTCTATCTGATACAATACTCAGTGGAACTCCATGTAGCCTGACAATCTCCCTAACATATAGCTCTGCAAGTGAACTAAAGGAATTTGTGGCTCTTATAGGCATAAAATTGACGGACTTGGTCAAACGATCCATAATTACCTAAATAGAATCATGACTTTCTGACTCTGGGGAAGTCCCATAATAAAATCCATGGTTGCATGATCCCGCTTCTATGTCGATATTAGTAAATGTTTGAGCAACCCTTTAAGCTAGTGATGCTCAACTTTAAGCCGCTGACACATGAGACATTTCGATGCAAAATCTATGATATCTCTCTTCATACCTGCCTACCTATACACTCCCCGTAGATTCAATACATCTTAGTACTACTCGGGTGTAATGTGTAACTAGAATTATAGGCCTCATCCAATATCAGTTTTTGAAGGATATCATTCTATGGCACAAATATCCAATTTTTGAATCTAAGAATACCATCTTCACTAACCTTAAACTCAGATGTCTAGTCCTACTCTAATTGACTAGCCCACTAAATCAAAATCGATTCCTATTTCTGAGCCTGTTTGATCTGGTTGAGAAGTGATGACTCGATTCGAAAGCTCGCTATCGAGCAATCATCTACAGATACCACATTCAAATCTAATTCTACGAACTTCTCTAATAGACCCCACTCCTAAACCATTATATATGGAACTATACTAGTGTTCTTTCTACTCAGAACATTGGCAACAACATTTTCCTTATCAGGATGGTATAAGATCTCCCAATCATAATCTTTAAGAAGTTTCATCCATCTATGTTGTCTCATATTCAATTCTTTCTATGAAAATAAATACTTGAGATTCTTATGGTCAATGAAGATCTGAAATTTCTAATGGTACAAGTAGTGGCGCCAGATTTTAATAGCGAAAACTATTGAAGGTAGCTCGAGATCATGGCTGGGGTGATTCTTCTTATGATCTTTGAATTATCTCGATCCTTAAGCCACTGCTTTCCCATGCTGCATCAGCAAACAACCCATTTCCTGAAGAGATGCGTCACTGTGCACTACAAATCCCCTTGAGCCTGTTGAAATGGTCAATATTGGTGCCAATTTCAACCTTTGTTTCAATTGCTGAAACCCATCCTTTGACTCATCTGTCCACTTAAACTTGACATCCTTATACGTGAGGCATGTAAGAAAAATAACTATCCTAAAAAATCCATTAACAAATAGTACCCAACCAATCCCAAAAAATTACAGATCTTGATGACTGTTTTTGGCTTATCCCCTATCAACACGGCCTTGACTTTAGATGAATCAATTGATACTGCATCTTTCGTCACCTCATGACCCAGAAATGAAATTTGTTCTAATCAGAATTTCTATTTACGAAATTTGGCATAATGTTGCCGATCTTAGAGATTCTGTAGAACAATCTTTAGATGATACTCATGCTATTCCCAAGACTTAGAATAGACTAGGAAGTTGTTGATAAACACTATTATAAACTGGATAAAAAAGGGCTTCAATACGTTATTCATAAGACTCATGAATGTTACTAGTGTGTTAGTTAACCCGAATAATAAAACTAAGAATTCAAAGTGTCCATATTGGGTCTTGAATGTGGTCTTTGAGATATCTTCATCTCTAGCTTTTAACTGGTGATACCTATACCTTAGATTAATTTTCAAAAATACTTTTGCACCTTGAAACTGATCAAACAAATTGTCGATTCGAGGTAATGGATATTTATTCTTTACTGTGGCCTTATTCAAAAGTCAATAGTCTATATATAATTGAAGGCTACCATCTTTCTTGCGGACAAACAAAACTGAAGTGCCCTATGGTGATACACTTGGCCATATGAAGCCTTTATCTAATAACTTTTGGAGCTGTGTCTTCAGTTTATCTAACTTCATCAAAGACATACGATATGGGTCTTCGAAATAGGATGAGTTCCAGGAAGAACACTAATTGCAAACTCAGTCTCTCTCAGGAGGTAATCTCGGTAAGTCATTTGGAAAAACATTAGTGAACTCTCTGACTATCGGGATCTTAGATAAGTCTGGATTTACACCATCTTTGTCTTCCACAAAATCCAATTAACCTTTGATAGGGTGCAAATTAAACATGTTAATTGTCATATTTTCCCATGATTTAGATTCTTTTATATGCTTAATTTTTGGATTTTACTTTTGCTTTGTATTTTGTATTGTTGGATGTGAAAGGATAAGAGCAAAATGGGATAAAGTTACAAATTTTGTTTGGTGCAAATGAAGTCTCAAAACTAGAGGATGTTGTGGTGTTAGGCGTGAGCACGTCTAAGGCAGTGACGAAAAATACAACTCTAATATGTGAATTCAAGTCAAGCTCCATCATCTGTAACTAATTTTGACTTAACCAGTCTGAGCATACCAAGTGTAGGATTTTAATTATTGATGAAGTGACATGGCATGACTTTCTTGGGCAAAAAGCAATTAATGATCAAAGAAAGAAAGAAGTTGATTTGTAATTAATCTCAATTAAGTTTCTTTTGGAAACAAATCTAGGGTTAGGCTATTGAGAATATATATATATATATAAGGCTAAGAGGGGGGGTGGGACGGCTACTGACATTTAACTATTCTATTTTTCTTTAGGCAATTGAAGACTTCCTTTTCTTTGGTGTTTTCCTCTCAACTCCATGGCTTGCTAAATTATTTAGTCTAGCCAAAGGATAATTAAAGATTTGAGTTCTTCAAGAATTGTGAGATCTAATTAGTTTTTATTTTATTCTTTTACACCGTTGCTATTTATATATCTTCTATGCTTATTGAAATTATTGTTTTGATTAATTATGCAAAAAGGGCCCTTTATTCAATTGTCAAAATAATATATCACCACTTAGAAACTTGAATCCGTAATTGTTTGGGCATTCTAATATTAGTGGTAAATAACATAATTGATTATAAAGAGGTTTTCAATTTTATGTTATGGGGATATATAATCTAGCTTAAATAAACCTACATGTGTGTTTGTTGGGTAAAATTGGTAGTTTCTCTAGTTTTTAATGTTATTGGTAAATTAAATCTTAAGATCGTATCTAAGGTTGTTTACTGGCAAGAGAAATAATTAGATCGTATCCTGATTATCGAAGAGGTAAGGAGAGACAGGTTGTTAGGTCGTACAAATAATCATAACCAATTTGGAAAATATTAAAAAGAATTCATCTTTGCATCAATGATCAATTCTATGAACCCATTCTAAAATTATTCCTTTGGTTGGATGCTTCACATATTGATTTTTCTTTCCAACGCTTCAACATATTGATTTTCATTTCATTCTTTTCGTTTGCAGAAAACTAAATCTATCAACATATTTCTTTTCATTTTCATTCTTTTGCAGAGAAATAAATCTAACCAAACTTTATGGGAAACGACATTGCTCATCTATACTATAGTTTTAATTTTATTTTTAGCAAGAATTTAATTTGTTGGCCTCGACAGCCACCAATTTTTGGCACCATTGCCAGGGATTGGTTTTTAATTAGATTTACTTTAATACCTCGTTCTTCTTGTGCAGGTGATCTAGTCTTGTATGATCTTGAGATTCTAAAGACAACAAAGCAAAATAGGAAGGAAACTAAACTTCGAAAATCACAGGAATTTACATTTTCATCACCGGGATTGAATTTTGCACTTGACTTGGCTGATTCATCTAGTGATTTAGAGACTGAAGAAATAATGGCGGAAGAAGAGCGAACTTTAAGGCAATTAGCTACACAAGCTGTCAATTAACAACCCCTCGACATTCAATAACCAACTTTGCAAGTAGATTTTGAATTAAAGTTGGGTTTGATCCATTTGCTTCCCAAGTTCCATGGTCTTGAGAATGAAGATCCTCACAAGCACTTGAAAGAATTTCATGTGGTATGTTCAAGCCTGAAGCCACAAAGAAGTTATCGAAGAACAAATCAAACTACGAGCTTTTCCATTCTCACAAGCTAATAGAGCAAAAGATTGACAATTCTATTTACCTCATGGTTCTATAACCACATGGACTGAGATAGTGAGACTATTCCTGGACAAATGTTTCCCTGCTTCAAGAGCTGCCATCATTAGAAGAGAGATATGTGGAATCAAGCAGAAAAATATAGAGACTCTTCATGAACACTGGGAAAGGTTTAAGCAACTTTGTGCAAGTTGTCCTCAACATGGGATTTTCGAACAACTCTTGATTCAATACTTTTATGAAGGATTGTTACCAATGGAAAGAAGGATAATGGATGCAGCCAGTGGAGGTGTTGTAGTGAACAAGACTCCTAGAGAGGTTAGAGATTTGATTTCCACCATGGTTGTTAACTCCCAGCAGTTTGGGTTCAGATAGGATATATCTTAGAGGTGTCACGACCCATTTTATTCTCTTATTACTGAAAATTTGAATAAATTTTTTGCTTTTATTCCTTTCTCTACTCGGTCGTGAACAAACTTACCACTACACTGTTGGGCTGTGAGTCAATAATAATCCACTCGCAATATCCATTCTCAGTTAATAAAAGTAATGTCATACATTTAAACGTCAATCATGCATTTATACAAAACATGATTTCTGACATCTACATCCCCCATAATTACATTTCAAATGACTACTGTGCTTTTACATTGTTTAGATACAAAAAGGAATCACTGTATATATACCTTTGACTGATGGAGATGCAGCGGATGTCCAAAATACCGTGCCTCAGTCCTCATTGGGCTACTATGCATGCTCTGTAAGAGGGGGAAAATAGAGAGGGATGAGCAACCACACGCTCAGTACGGCAATAATGCAAGCATGGTAGATAACTACTCTATCTACATGCTGATAGTGTTATGCATAAATCGATTATAGTAGGAGCATGGGGGAATAAAACTATGCCATATGAGTATACATATATATCATGGATGAAATCATGTAAAATTGGCATATAAAACATGGAATATCAACATGTGAAAACGTCTCATGCGCATTCTCATTAAACTCATAAAAAGGGCAATTCATTTACGAAACCTCCTTTTTTGAAATCATATCACAAAGCTCTTCCTCAATCACACTAAGATCCCATAAAAATGGTTTCTCAATCACAATATCATTATCATTTCTCAAGTTAAAATCCCACAAGGCTCAACCTTTCCCTCGGGTCTACCCTGGACAGTTCGCAATCACACTTATAGATTAAAATCATATGGTAGCAAGTAAATCAAGCAAGGGAGACAGGTCACTATAAGCTCATAAACTATGTTGGCCGACTATGTCACATATCATCCAAGACCACACAGATCCTGGTGTGCAGGGTATCATGTTGGAACGAAGGTGGGTTAGTTCTCCGCCAGGCTTTTCTCATCAGTAACTCAACCACGCGGTACATCGTACTCCATGTGATATACACGGTACATCATACTCTGCAGACCCATAATATGGATTGGGGGTGCCTGCGGTAGGTCTTATCTACCCCATACCGAGTGAAACCTCTAGTCTTAAGTGCACATGGGAGTACTCTTAATACCAGGTCCTAGCCCCTCATGGCCTTGGTCGCCCCTGTTGGGTTCCCTGATTTAGGTCCTAGCCCCTCACCCTCACCCCACTCAAGAGGTCTGTTAGGCCTGTTGGGTTCCCTGAACACCAATCCGTATCACTCTCACCACGGCCTTATATATACCACAGTGTGAAAACCAGTGCGAGCTACGCTCTAGGGCAAATTCATGCATCATAAGAAATCACCTTGTACAAGCAACGCTCTAGTACGACATTTATGCATAAAAATATGAAGAAACCATATACGAGCATCGCTCCAGTACGGTTATATGCATAAGAAAACTACTCAAAATCCACGTACGAGCAAAAGCTCCAGTACGGTTTATAAAGCATCGTCATAGTTTTAAACCAAAGTACGAGCTAAGCTCCAGCACGTCCAAACATATGAAAATATAAATATCCAATGCGAGCTAGGCTCCAGCACGTTTCAAATATGTGAAAATATAAATATCCAGTGTGAGCTAGGCTCTAGCACGGTTTAATTCACATAGACATGATAGACGGCTCATAAGTATTCAAAAAGCAAATCTCAAACAAAGTACGAGCTAAGCTCCAGCACGTCCAAACATATGAAAATATAAATATCCAATGCGAGCTAGGCTCCAGCACGTTTCAAATATGTGAAAATATAAATATCCAGTGTGAGCTAGGCTCTAGCACGGTTTAATTCACATAGACATGATAGACGGCTCATAAGTATTCAAAAAGCAAATCTCAAACACATTTAGCACCTCGTATGTGCTATTACATAACATCATTCAAACACTAGCCAGCCTATCCACCAATTTGCTTAAAACAAAGCAATATGTTTGGTGAAAACATTCAAAACATTCAATTTATGTAATTATTAGCCTTACTATCCCAGTTCTTTATAATTCCACTTCAACAACCAAGTCTCACGCAATTACTTTAATAATTTCCATACATTGTTAACCACATTTTCACAAACTCATGCACATTTCCAAAGCCCTATATACCCACGAGTTCAAAAAACGAGCAGCTACCTTTATATACTTACAAAATTCCCTTACCTGGAAATCGAGTCGCGAGATTTCACTTCCTTAAAGCTGCTTACTTGTGCGGTTCGATTCGTCTCCATTAGACTCTTCGAAACTGCACACAATCGTATTTCACATTATTTTAGTCCATAATGACACAACCCTTATATTTGCTATAGTTGATTCGACCTATAGTCCTCATTAGCTCTCATAAGGCCTAGGTTTATTGTTCTATTCATATCTTGAACTCAATGATTCTTTTAGGCCTATTGATTCATACCCTATCGATATCAAATCGATATTAAGCTCACAACGTTCCTATTTCATCAATTTTCCTTGATTTCTTCACTATGGCATTTATCAAGCATTTTACCTACTCATTTCCATAAATTCTCTAAACTCACAATGTGGCTTCATTTACCCATCTCAAATCATCCACATTATCAAAATCCATAACAACTTATCAAAATCCATAAACCACTAACTCACCCAATCTACACTTTCTCACACTAGACTCATTCCATTTCTAGGTCACATACTAATTCCATCTCAACCTAGGTGTTTCCTATCATCCATACACATGCAAATCAACTTCAAAATCACTTAAATAAACAATGTACTTGGATTGGAGTATTAGAAACTTACCAATCAAATTTCTCTTCTTGCTCCAAAGGGAAATGTTCCTTGCTCCTTCAATACCAACAATGAGGATTTGGGTTTCAGCTATGTTGTTCTCTTCTTCAAGATGAATAACTTTGTATCTAATAGCTTCCCCTCAATTCTTACTGGAAATGACTAATTTTAGAGAGATAAATCTAGGTTTTGGGTTGGAAACGGGAAGAACTTATTCAATCTCGAAAAATGTAAATTTTCACTGTTCCTTTTATAGAAATCACTTAATGAGATCGATCTGCACTAGGAGGAGATAGATCTGGTCCCCTTAAATTCCTCATTTTCACGGCATTTTAAGCACAAGATCGATCTGTTGAACCTTGAGATCGATCTGCTCCAAACAGAGAGCTAAGAAGATCGATTTGTATGCTTGATGATCGTTCTTTTCATTACATGATGTTTAGGAGATTGATCTGATCCCATGGGTGATCGATCTGCCCTATTCCATTGCTCAAATAAGAGCATTTTGGCTCTTCCAGATCGATCTCTCATACTATGAGATCGATCTAGCCTTCATATTTTCCATATTTTTTTACACTTTTCCTGTTGCAACTTATACCAAAACATCCTTAATCTGCTACCATAGCCATTTTCTCATCCATCCACCTTTATGACTAGAAAATGGCATCCATTCATACTGTATTCACATTGAAACTTGTGCGCATTCCTTGTATATCCAAAGGTATACTATATAAAACCAAATGGAAGCATTTATATTCATGCAACTTCCTTCCATTTACCACACTACTCATTTCTCATTCCACTCACATTCATCACTTATAAAAGCTCGTTTCCTCATATTCATACATAATGAAACTTGTATGTACATTATAAACTCATATTATACGTATGTACATTACATTTATAGACTTTACATCAATTGTACTTCACATTACAAGTACATTACCACACTTATGAATCCATAAGGTTTACATCCAAAAATACGGGTCTTACAAGAGTAGATTAAATGAGGTAAGTGCATATTCTCTTGAAATCAAACAGCTAATCTAACATCTATTGTTCAACAATTGGCTATAGGAATGAGAAATATGCAACAAGCTAAAGCCTATGGAATTTGTACTGCTACTGTTCATCCAACTGACATGTGTCCCGCACCTCAAGATGAACCTTATGAGCATGCCAATGCAGTTGGAGGATTTCCAGGTCTACCACAAAAGAATTATGATCCATATTCAAATACTTATAACTTAGGGTGGAGGGTCCATCCCAACATAAGCCATGAAGTAAGATTTCAATTTCAAAACTTCCAAAATAAACAACCTACTCCACAACAATAGCAGCCATCTTCAAGTACAGGTATGTCTTTTGAGGAAATTGTTAAATCACTTGCGGCTAGCACATAACAATTCCAACAGGAAACTAGGATAACCATAAAAGAGCTGAAGGATCAAATGAGTCAGCTAACAACTTTTAAGAGTAGATTGGAATCTCAAGGAAAGTTACCCTCACAGATAGTTATTAACCCCAAACAAAATGCCATTACAATGACCTTGAGGAGTGGAACCAAGTTGAAAGAGCCTAGCAAGACAATCCGAAAACGCATTCTGAAGGAAGAAGCTAAAAAGGAAGTTGCTGCATCCTAGCCACAACTTGATCACCTTAAGGAACCTAATGGCGCATAACAAAAAGTTTTGGCACCAATTCCTCATTTTTTAGATCATCTAAATCTAAGAGAGAGGAAGATGAAAAAGAGATTTTTGACACCTTTCGCAAGGTTGAGGTAAATATCCCTTTACTTGATGCAATTAACAGATACATCGATATGCCAAGTTTCTTAAGGAGGTTTGCACCAACAAAATGAAATTGAAAGGTAACGAATTTGTAAGCATGGGTGAGAGAATGTTTCAGTTGTCCTCAAGAAAAAGTTACCTCATAAATGCAATGACCTAGGTATGTTTACTATCCCTTGCAAAGTAGGTAATGTTAAAATTGAAAGAGTAATGTTAGATCTAGGAGCTTCAATTAATGTCATGCCTTTCTTTATTTATAGATCTTTAAATGTTAGACCATTAAAAGAAACTAGTGTGATTATTCAGCTTGTCGATAAATCTAATATTTATTCTGAGGGTGTTCTAGAGGATGTTTTGGTATAAGTTAATGGATTGATTTTCCCTGTTGATTTTTATGTGCTTAATATGGATGAGGATGATTTATCTAAATCTTTAATTTTGTTAGGAAGACCTTTCCTAAAAACATCTACAACTAAAATTGATGTGCATGATGGTACACTCATAATGAAATTTGGTTGTGAAGTTATTAAGTTTAATATTAATGATGCCTATGAGAGCTCTATAATTTACAAGGAAAATATAAAGGCCTTTCATGATCGTATGGTCTCTAGGAAAATTTTTTATGTTGGTCAAAAAGTTATACTTTATCATTCTAAATTAAAATTATTTCCTAGTAAATTACGTTCTAGGTGGTTAGAACCTTTTATTGCTACTAATGTGTTTCCTCACGGTGCAGTTAAAATTCAAAGCTTGGATACAGGTAAGAATTTTAAGGTCAATGGTCATCGCTTAAAGCCTTTTTATGAAGGTTTTCAAGTGCATGAAGTTGAATGGATCGATTTGGAATATCCAAATTACAACTGAGCATGGCCATGTCTAGCCAAAGACTTTAAAGAAAGGCACTTTTTGGGAGGCAATTGACACAATCTAAACATATTGTCCACAAGTGCACGGTCGTACAAGTAATAATGGGATTTGAGTCCCGAGTTATCATCCCTCAGAAAAGTTGGTTAGTCTAATTAACTACCGGTTAATCTTACCCTAAGTATATTCTAGCAAATTATGAAATCTTAGTGGGTGATCTACTAAGTATAAAATTAAAATTACTGGAAAGCAATAAAATAATAAGAGCTAAATAAAACCAAGCAAAATTTAATTACAATGCTCCAAGCAATTAAAAGCAAAAACCTACAAAAATAATTAAAACAGTTAAAACTAATTAACGTAATTAAAATAAAATGCTATAATAAAGAAGCAAAACTAATTAAGCTAAAATTGAACAATCTTAAAATGCAATTAAACTACTTAATCAAAATGCAATTTAAACTAACTTAAGATTTAAAGAAATAAAATCCTAGAAAAATTAAGAAAATAGCTACAAGCCTAATTGTCTAAAATATTAATTCTAAATTACTCCTGATTATATCTAATTACTAATTTAACAATAAAATTTAACAATGCATAAAATGATTTTAATCTAAGTGTATCCTAAATGCAACTCATACATTACTAAAATAAGTCCTAAAACATATAATATAAAATTAACTTTTAACTAAAAAATCAAAACTAAAGATTAAATTAACAACTTAAAACATTAGATCTAACCTACAATTATCAATTAACCACTATTCTAACTAAAAACTAATGAAACAATCAAAATAATAAAAATGCAATAAAAATTAAATTAAACAAGGAAGTAAGGTGGACAAACAAGGCCTTGCTCGGTTTGCAATAGGCAATTGCCCCAACTATACAGTTTGCATTTCGTGTACAGTTTGGTTTTCATCTTCTGCAACTTCCATTCCCTGCACCACTCCAAGCATTGTCCTTCCCATATCGTTGCTGCCCCTAGTACCATCCTTGCTTCAGCAATGGTTCATCACCTATTTCATGTCTACAGCTATCTGCTCCAGGTTCTGCTCTACATACCAGCACCGTGTCTTGCTCCTGATCGTATCTCTAACAGCAGGTTCTCCTTAGCCAACGCTTGTGGGCTATAGTGCCAAGACAAGAGCTAGATATGTAAGACCCCGTATATGTATAAGGGTAATGTGTGTAATTGGATCAAATAATATGAATGGACTTGTAATGTAAAGTATGATTGATGTAAGTCCATGGATTCAATGTATGTATGTGTAATATAAATTGTAACGTACATATAAGTTTTATTGAGTATGAATACGAAGAAATGAGTTTTAGCAAGTGATGGATGTGATTGAGACTCAAGATGAGTAGTGTGGTAAAATGGAATGGAGTTATGCTTCCATTTGGTTTTATGTAGCATACCTTTGAACATACAATGAATGCACACAAGTTTCAATGTGCATAAGGTATGAATGGATGCCATTTTCAAGTTATAAAGGTGGATGGATGAGAAAATGGCCATGGCAATAGATTAAGGATGTGTTCGTATGAGTTGCAGCAATGAAACTGCAGGAAATCTAGAAAACATGAGGTCCAGATCGATCTCATAGGATGAGAGATCGATCTGGAAGAGTCAGAATGCTCTTATTTGGGCGAAAGAATAGAGCAGATCGATCTCCAATGGAGCCAGATCGATCTGCCAAGCATTCTGTAGTGAAAAGATCGATCCTCAACCACCCAGATCGATCTCTTTAGCTCTCTGTTTGGGACCAGATCGATCTCATGCTTCGACAGATCGATCTCATGCTTCAACAGATCGATCTCATTGCTTCGACAGATCGATCTCAGGCTTAAAAATACCGTGAAAAAGAGGGATTTTAAGGGACCAGATCGATCTCCTCTTGGACCAGATCGATCTCCCCAAGCTATTTCTATATAAGGAGAGCTGAAAATCTGGAAATCTCGAAAAAACATATTAACCTCCCATTTTCAACCCAAAAACCTAACTTTCCCTCTCTAAAATCAGCCATTTTCAGTGAGATTTGGAGAGAGATCATTAGAGGCAAAGTTGTTCCTATCAAAGAGAAGAACAACATAGTGAGAGGGCATCTTCCCATCTTTGGAATTGAAGGAGTTAAGGGCATTACCATTTGGAACAAGAAGAGAAATCATATTGGTAAGATTCTAACACTCCAATCTAAATGCATTAGCTATTTAATTGATTTTGGAGTTGATTGA
The DNA here is from genome assembly GCA_033439115.1 of Firmiana major. Lineage (NCBI taxonomy): Eukaryota > Viridiplantae > Streptophyta > Magnoliopsida > Malvales > Malvaceae > Firmiana > Firmiana major. Next base: position 24,246,575 of record CM065914.1, read on the forward strand.
TATGAGTATTGATGGATAAACTACCTAGGAATGTAGTGGAATTGGTGTGACCTAGAAATCTAAAATGGGTATAATGTGAGGATATGTGGGATTAAATGAGCCTATGAATTATGGCATGCTAAAGTTGTTATTGGGGTAATGTTTATGATTTTAAATGGTTAAATGAGATTACATTGTGAGTTTGGAGGAATTGTGAAAATGGGTATGTATATGATTGAAAAATGCCATAGTGAGGGGATTCATGGAATATGAACACTATGAGCTTAATGTCGATTTAATATCGATTTTGAATAAGTTAATAGGCCTAAAAAGATCCATAGACTCGAGTTATGGGTAAAGTAATGAAACGAGGCCAAATAAGCTTTAATAGAGGCTATAGATTAAATTGACTATAGCAAGCACAAGGGTTGCAATATATGGATCGAATATAATGCGGGATACGATTTTGTGCAGTCCCGAAGAGTTCGTTAAAGACAAACCGAACCGTACGAGTAAGCAGCTTAAGGAAGTGGAATCACGCATCGCGATTCCAGGTAAGGGAATTTTGTGAGTATATAGAGGTAGCTGCTCGTACTTTGAACTTGTGGCTGAATATCGGGTGTTTTTATGAAATGCATGATTGCTCAAATAAATGTTGATGGTATTCGTGAATGATGATGAGTATATGCGTGGTTTTGGATTTGAAGTAGATTTTATGAAATGGGATAGTAAGGCTAATAATTGCATAAATCTAATGTTTTGATGCTTTTCAAAACGAAGTTGCTTGGTTTTAAGCAAGCTTGTAGATAGGTCGGCTAGTATTGTATTGCTGTTGTGGAAAAGCATTTGTGAGTGCCAAACCCGAATTATCGGGATTGATAAATTGTATATGAGCCGCCTATCACATTTGTATGACATAAATCGCGCTAGAGCTTCGCTCGCGCTGGATTTCTATGTTTTCACTTGTGTGAAACGTGCTTGAGCTTAGCTCTCGCTTTGAATTTAAATTGTGATGATGTTTATAAACCGTACTGGAGCTTACGCTCGTACGTGGATTTGAGTGGTTTTTCTTATGCATATAACTGTACTGGAGCAATGCTCGTACATGGTTTCTTCATATTTTATGCATAAATGCCGTACTAGAGCGTTGCTCGTACGAAGTGATTGGTTTTGATGCATGAATTTGCGCTAGAGCGTAGCTCGCGCTGGTTTTCACACTGTGGTATGTATGAGGCCGTGGTGAGAGATACAGATTAACTCAGGGAACCCAACAGGCCTGACAGACCTCTTAGGTGGGGTGAGGGTGAGGGGCTAGGACCTAGCATAATCCATCCAGGGAACCCAACAGGCCTGACAGACCTCTTAGGTGGGGTGAGGGTGAGGGGCTAGGACCTGGATCAGGGAACCCAACAGGGGCAAGCAAGGCCATGAGGGGCTAGGACCTGGTATTGAGGTTACTCCCACGCGCTTTCGAGACTATAAAGGTTACACTTGGTATGGGGTAGATAAGACCTATGGCAGGCACCCCCAACCATGTTATGGGTCCGCGGAGTACGATGTACCGTGTATATCACATGGAGTACGATGTACCGCGTGGTGGTTACTTGATTTGAGAAAGTCTGGCGGAGAACTAACCCACCTTCGTGCCAGCATGATACCCCGCACACCGGAATCCGTGTGGTCTGGGATGATATGTGACGATTGGCCAACGTAGTCACTTGAGATATAGTAACCTGTCTCCTTGCTTGATTTACTTACTACCACATGATTTTAAATCTCTAAGTGTGATTTGTGATTGTTTAAGGTAGACCCGAAGGATGGGTCGAGCCTCGTGGATTTAATTTGTGAAACGGAAATGAGGTTGTGATTGTGAGTTGATGTGATGTGATTGTATGTGATGAGAAAGAGTTTTTTTGACGTGGGTTTAAAAAGGAGGTTTCTTAATGAATTGCCCTTTTTATGAATTTAAATGAGATCGAGCATGAGATGATTTATACATGATGTTTTACCATGTTTTATATGCCAATTTTACATGACTTTGATACATGATATATATGTATACTCATATGGCATAGTTTTATTCCTCATGCTCCTACCATAAATGATTTATGCATAACACTATCAGCATGTAGATAGAGTAGTTATCTACCATGCTTGCATTATTGCCTTACTGAGCGTGTGGTTGCTCATCCCACTCTATTTTCCCCCTACAGAGCGTGCATAGTAGCCCAGTGAGGACTGAGGTGTGGTATTTTGGACTCCGCTGCATCTCCATCGCTTAAAGGTATATACACAGTGATTCTTTTTGTATCTAAACAATGTAAAAGCACAGTATTCTTTTGAGTTGTACTTATGGGGGATGTAGATGTCAGTAAAACATGTATTCGTATAAGTACACGATTAAATGCACATGTATGACATCGTTTTAATTAATTGAGAATGAATGAGATGTGGTGTTTATTATTGACTCACAGCCCAACAGTGTGTGGTGAGTTAGTTCACGACCGGGTAAGGTAACAGTAAAACGTGAAAAATTTTCAGTGATTTTCGGTTAAAGAGAATGGAATTGGGTCGTGACAAGATATAGCATCCACATTCTGCGTGCATCCCATGCATATCTTGCTGTAAACGGGGTACACCTAAAACTGTCGTTCAGCTGGAAGCAACAGCGAACCGACCTCTTGCCATGCGTCTGTCTCCCATTCAACTCTTGTAGAAGAACCAGAGAAGAACAGTAACACTGTCATTAGGAAACCTTTAGCAAAGTAGACCAAGCATTAAATAAAACTTAAGGAGAAGCTGTTAATATATAAATAAACCGTAAATGAAGAGACAAAGAAAATGCAGAATATCTAAAACCAAAAGCTAAAGACAAAAAGAAAATGAACAGTAGAAGAAGTTGTGAAACAGAAGAGAGTAGAGCATGGTTGTGACAGTGTCGGGTCTCCTTCATACAACAGACGGGAGCATAGAATTGAGTTGCACTTCGAGCATGAACCTGTTTAGAAATACGGTAGCGATCTTCACCTCATTGTACCGTCCTCTGCTAACTCTTCTCCTCGATAGCAACAATAGTAGAGCAAAACAGTAGCTCCTCTGGATAGTAGCAAGCGTGGCCTTCCAGCTACACCAAGAGCTTGAGCATTCCACGCTTCTGGTCCCAGCTCCAGTGAGAAGTATTTTACCTCAGTTCAGCTTTTCATGCCAATAAGGTACTCATCGAGCAGGATCTAGAAACATATCCTAAGATTTCACTATTGCAAGTTTCAAAAAAATGGAGTTTCCAGAAATCAAGAACAGTAAATAAAATGGGAGCAGTAACTTATAACATGAAACAAGTGATCAAGTAATGTAAGGTAACTTTGGTTCAGTCACCAGAATCTTTCCCTCCGTCTAACAAGAAAAATACACCAAGCCGAGAATGATTACTATTAAATGGAAATAAGGATGTTCATTAAAGGAGCTTAGATGGGTTGAAAAATAGTAAATGGAAACTTATAAAAACCTATAACCATGGTGGCTGCAAATATAACATGAAAAGCTTTTTATAAAAGATAACAATTGAAGATTAACATGAACTAATAGAAAATGGTTATCGGGAAAAGCTTCTAAAAAAATAAAAACTAAACTAATTTAACTAAGCTACTCTAACTAGTTCTACATTACACTACTTCTACACTAACACTACTCCTAACTTACATAGTTTTTCAATTGCCATCCTTTCCTATTTATACACACACTTAGGGGTACAATTGTAATTTTTTCATCCTAGATGAGTTGGCATTTTTTTGGCCACTTGTCTTCACACCATTGGCTCCTTGAAAAGATATTTTCATGTCATCTGTCTTTTTATCCAATTGGATGTGCTAGGTGGCATGGCTCGTGTTGTCTGCATGGTCCAATCTCGATTTTAGCCAAATTCCAGTCCATTTTCTACCGAAATATTCAAAATTCATCTGAATTTGATTTATCTGCAAACATGAGAATTTTAATTAAATAAAGGGGATAATTAACAAAATAAATTGTGGATTTAAATAATTAATTAGAAAATTAAGCACAAATAATTCTATTTTCATAGAATTATCAGCAATCCAAAACTTTACTTTGTTTTATGTTTAGCAAATATTTTTCGTATTTTTGTTATTTTTTTAGTAGTAGATAAGATTTATTTTTGTTTTGGTGGACAAGAGACAATTTCTAATAAGGTGTGGGCACGTCTTATAAAGAAATTTGGGTACTTAATTTCCAAGGGAAGTGTTTGCATAAGGCGTGACCATGCCTTAGTAAAAAAGCTCTTTTATCCTAAGGAGAGAATTCTTAAAAAAAAAAAAAAATCTTTTCTTATTTTAGGTTTAGGTGTTATTATCTCTCCCCCCGTACCATAGCCGCAACCAACCCCTTCCTTCAACCTTACTTTACTTTATCTACAAATACCATATCCGAGCTTTCGCATGACCCCAACATCATGCTATTGATGAAGAAGAAAACTTTGTGCAGCTTGAGTTAACAGCAGCAACAGGAATTCCACTTGATGAGAGACTTGAAGGACTTGAGCTCCGGTTAGAAAGAATGGAATTGAACCAAATGACATTCTACAAACATATGGGGTTTAATCCACCCTTTCTTGCTCCTCAGTAGTTAAAGCAATGCTTCAAGATGCTTAATATTTTTCAGGGGAGTTTTCTGTTTCTCTTGATCCTTTAAAGTTTATGAGTATTTGTTTTGATACATTGGGGACAATGTATAGCCTAGGTGTAGGGGAGGATCTTTAATTATGGTTTTGCCATTTGTTTCATTTTTTTTCTTTTTTGTTAATTTTTCATGAAAATTTTTGTAAATCTAAGAAATTTTGTTCCAAAAGGTACATTAGTTATTGTTTGTGATCTCTTTGAGTTCTAGATTTTTTCAATGCTTGTCCCATAAAAAATAATAATAAATGATTTACTTGTGTATGAAATGGTTTTGAATTCTCATTAAAACATTATGATTAGTTACTTTTGATAAGTTAGATGGAAAAATGTATAGGATCTAGCACACATAACCCTTTTCGGTGAGATTTGAGCCTATGAGTATCCATTACATCATGCTTCATTTCCTTGTTTGTGTGATTGTCATGCATAGTTGACTATTCTAGAACTTGCTCTACCATACATGTCTCAATCAACCCCTTTGATGAGTATACTTTTTCTTATCATTATACCCTTTCTTTTCAAGCCTACCCTTGTTATTACTAACCCCTAGAGGACCCACTTTGAGTATGACAATTTCTTTGGATTAAACCACATTACAAGCCGTGATAAACCCTTTTTGTTAATTTTTCCCCTCTTTTTAAACCTTAAATTAAAGAATCATATAGAGTTATGTGCATGAAACTTTAAATTATTTTTAGAAAGATTGCAACATGTTGGAAATTTAGTGTTCCAAGCTATTACTTTCATTGAGTTCTTCTCTTCCTGAAAAAAAAAAAGAAAAAAAGAAGAAAACAATAATAAAGAGAGAGGATGAGAAATGCAATTTTCATTACTTGGAAGTTAGTTCTGAAGATTATAATGGAATTGAAATCATGTAAAGACTTGTTCATTGATCATACTTTACTTGTGGTCCAATCAAGGATACTCATTGTATATTTTGATGAATGTGATGTGATTGAAGAAATCATTTGGAATCATTGAGTTGAGTTTTGTGTGAAAAGTTTTGTATGACTCTTTCAATTTCTTTAACCCAAAAATTCCTTTATCATACCTTACCTAAGCCCTGTTACAACCCTTTTAGACCTTTAGATTTTTGCATCCTAATTCATTCATTAGTGGAAGAGATGTGATTAATTTGCAAGCCTGTGGTAAGAAATCTTCTATGCAGTGACTGAGAGTTCATTGATATATATATCCTAGGCACTTAGAGTGTGATGAGTGAAATCCAATTGCGAGGGTGTTAGATCCTATGTACTTTATGAACGTTATAGAATCATTAAGGTGTTTTTCAAGTGTGTTATTAAAATTCACTTTAAGAATTTGAGTTTTAATTCAGAAAAAAATGTTTTGGATGAGCATAGGAAGAGGATGAAGGAATAATGAGAAGAGATTATGAATTTAGACTATTATATGCTTGAGGACAAGCAATGTTTAAGTACCGGGGAATTTGATAGGGTGCAAATTAAACATGTTAACTATCATATTTTCCCATGATTTAGATTCTTTTATATGCTTAATTTTTAGATTTGACTAATGCTTTGTATTTTGTATTATTAGATGAAAAGATAAGAGCAAAATAGACTAAAGTTGCAAAATTTGTTTGGTGCAAATCAAGTCTCAGAACTAGAGGATGTCTTAGTGTTAGGCGTGGGCACGTCTAAGGCAGTGACGGTAAATACAACTCAAATATGTGAATTCAAGTCAATCTTTATCATCTGTAACTAACTTTGACTTAACCAATCTGAGGATGCAAAGTGGAGGATTTTAATTATTGATGAAGTGACATGGCATGGCTTTCTTGGGCAAAAAACAATTAATGGTCAAAGAAGGAAAGAAGCTGACTTGCAATTAAACTTAATTAAGTTTCTTTTGGAAACAAATCTAGGGTTAGGCTATTTAGAATATATATATATATATTTAGAATATATATATATATGTATATATATATATATATATATAAGGCTAAGAAGGGGGACGACTACAGACATTCAACTATTCTATTTTTCTTTAGGCAATTGAAGACTTCCTTTTCTTTGGTGTTTTTCTCTCAACTCCATGGCTTGCTAAATTATTTAGTACAACCAAAGGATAATTAAAGATTTGGGTTCTTCAAGAATTGTGAAATCTAATTAGTTTTTATTTTGTTCTTTTATATCTTTGCTATTTATAAATCTTCTGCTCTTGTTGAAATTATTGTTTTGATTGATTGTGCAAAAAGGCCATTTGTTCAATTGTCAAGATAATATATAACCAATTAGAAACTTGAATCTGTAATTGTTTGGGTATTCTAATACTAGTGGTAAATAACATAATTGATTACAAAGAGGTTTGCAATTCTATGTTATGGGGATATATAATCTAGTTTAAATAAACCTACATGTGTGTTTGTTGGTTAGAATTGGTAGTTTCTCTAGTGTTTAATGTTGTTGGTAAATTGAATCTTAAGATCGTATCTAAAGTTGTTTACTAGTAAGAGAAATAATTAGAGATCGTATCCTGATTATCGAAGAGGTAACGAGAGACAGGTTGTTAGGTTGTACCAATAACCATAACCAATTTGGTAAAGATGAAAAAGAATTCATCTTTGCATCAACGTTGAATTCTATGAACCCATTCTAAAATTATTCATTTGGTTGGATGCTTCACATATTGATTTTTCTTTCCAAGCTTCAATATATTGATTTTCAGTTCATTCCTTTCGTTTGCAGAAAACTAAATCTATTAACATATTTTTTTTCTTTTCATTCTTTTGCAGAGAAATAAATCTAACTAATCTCTGTGGGAAATGGCCTTGCTTATCTATACTACATTTTTAATTTATTTTTGAGCAGGAATTTAATTTGTTGGTCTTGACAACCACCAACCTTCACAACATATAACACATATTGACATAAGAAGTCAAAATAGAAAGTATTCTTTCATTTCATTGCTTTGTAAAATCAATTACAACTGACTTCGAGAGAGAATAGGTTACACTCTTCTTATTACATTCTACAGTAGCATGGTTGGTTGTCAGCCAATCCATACCCAAATCACATTTACATCGATCATATTTAATAATAATAGGTCAGCCTTTAACTCTTTCTCTCCTACTTTCGTTTTACTCTTTTTACATATAGATTCTGTTATCTGAGACTCTTTAAGTGGAGTGCTATGTGAAACTTGAATCCGAGTGACTTGGGTTTTACGTTCAGTTTATTCACAAATGAAAATAAAAAATGAATATGTAGAGCCTAGTCTATTAAGCATAATGCTTTGAGACCAAATATAAAAAACTTACCCTTAACAACAGAACTGGAAGCATTTGCGACCTCTTAATCAGGAGCAAATACTCTACCTAAGCTACTGGTTTCTTACCCTTATCAACAAGCTTAGCTTTCTTCGAAGTGGCAGTAGTACTGGTAGCTGTAGTCGGTCTCTCAGGTGCTTTCTCAATCGAATTTATCATCGAATAATCTTTGATTAGGTGCTTGGTCTTACCACATGAAAGCAAGCACCCTTAGCTAGATGACACAGCTTACCCCTATGAAACCGTCCACACAAAGAATAAGGTTGGTCAAACTTAGGCTCTGTGGCCTGGGGTCGAGGTTTATCAATCTTCTGCCTCTTTTCTTTACCCTTACCTTTGTCTTTGGATTTTTTTGGAGTTGCGTCACTCTGAGCTGGGTGTTTACATTTACCCTTACATTAAGTTTCGTGGTGACCCTACGTCTTATTCAGATCATGCTCGACAAACTAGGCTCTCTAAATTGCCTTGAAGTAGGAGGTGATGTTAAATAGACATACGACCCCTAATAGCCGGTCTCAATCCATTAGTAAATTTCATTGCCTTTCTAGACACATCCTTCGAAATCAGTGGCTCGTACCTGCTCAGAGTGGTGAATTTAGACTCATACGAGTCCATTGTAAGGCTTACCTATTCAAAACTCAAGAACTCAGTTTGTTTCTATCTCCGAGCACTCTCATGGAAGTACTAAACACAGAATGCTGTAAAAAACCTATCTCATGAAATCATTGGTTCCTGAATCTGTAACACTTCTTGAGTAGATCTCCACCAATGATTTGTCTCTCCTTTGAACATATAAGTTGCTAATGGTACATTCTCTTCAGGCTGATAACCCATTTACTAAAAAACATTTTCTATCTTCATCATCTATGTCTTTGTCACATCTGGGTCTCTCACCCCCTTAAACGCCTACAGATTCATTTTTTAAAACTGTTTAAACATTCTCGCACTTAGCACTACAAACGAAACTACTGCAGATTGTGAAATTGAAATTGTCTATAGCTGAGGAAGTTGTGATTGAGGAACTAGCTGTGGAGTTAGATGAGGAAATGCAAGAGCTTGTGGTGGAATAAAAGCCTGTCGCTATACTGGGGGTACTGGAGGTGGTACTTTTTGTGGTGGTGGGGTCAATGCTAGTTGCAAGTTACCTAACTGCTGTGCCAACAAGGTTATCATAGTAGTTAGGTTTTGTAATGCAATTATGATATCTGTAAAATTCTTTTCTATGTGCTTCTTGCAAGTGAGCAGATCGAGTATCTCTAGCACTCGCGGAGGAGAAAGAAGAGAAGATGCATTAAATCGGTACTAATATTCAGAGAGACCAATACTAAGGGATGTACACGGGAAGTAATGACATAACGAACCTTTCTAGACTAACCCTGCAAGATAGATCTGCTCTAATACCAATAAAATATGTCACATCTCGAGGGACATGATATCATTATCACTTATTGCAAAAACTTAGCTATTATGTCTCATTTCTTCAATAACACTAAGAATTGTTTGTTATGCGAGTACAGTCCTATAGTCATATTGTGCATTCATCTATGCAATATCAGTTTAAGACATATTGCCTAGGGTCTCAATCATATTCTTAAATAAAAAATGTAATCATAAACAATTTCGACATAGTTTTTGCGTAAACGCCTATTTTCCCCTTGTCAGTTAACAGAAAAAAAAAAACTTGAAAATATTCCACAGTAGTCCTAATTCATAACTTAATGTGTTGTTATCAATAACAATGCGCTGTTATCTATAACAATCTTATATCTATTTTCCAAAATTTTTTCAAAATTTTCGGAGCACATCTTGGACTCCAGAAAATTGTATAACGCAATAATACATTCTTTTACTATTTCTAGCACTTAGTCAATAATTGATGCATTTACATCCTAATAACCTGAGTTTCAATAATATAAACATTCATACACTTAGTACAATCTCAACTTAGCTACTAGTACATTTCTATCTAAAAAGAAAATGATTATACAATAAAATATAAACCGATAAATGTGCTACGAGAGTGTTGAAGTCAGAAACTTCAATACCAGATTTTGCTATCGATCAAAGTTAACTCCGCAATTGACATGTGATGGAAAGTGTCACGACCCAATTCCATTCCCTTTAATCGAAAATCTCAATAAATTTTTCGCGTTTATTCCTTTCCTTACTCGGTCCTGAACAAACTCACCACAACACTGTTGGGCTGTGAGTCAATGATAAACATCACATCTCATTCATTCTTAGTTAAGTAAAGCAATGTCATAAATTCGAAAGTTAATCATTAACTTACACAAGTTATGTTTACTGACATCTACATCCCCCATAATTACATTTCAAATGAATACTGTGCTTTTACATTGTTTAGATACAAAAAGAAATCACTGTGTATATACCTCTAAGTGATGGAGATGCAGCGGATGTCCAAAATACCATGCCTCAGTCCTCTCTGGGCTACTATGCACGCTTTGTAGGAGGGGGAAAATAGAGAGGGATGAGCAACCACACGCTCAGTAAGGCAATAATGCAAGTATGGTAGATAACTACTCTATCTACATGCTGATAGTGTTATGCATAAATCGTTTATGCTAGGAGCATGATGAAATAAAAATATGCTATATGAGTATACATATATATCATGTATCAAAATCATGTATATTGGCATATAAAACATGGTAAAAACATCATGTATAAATCATCTCATGCTCAATCTCATTTAAATTCATAAAAAGGGCAATTCATTAAGAAACCTCCTTTTTAAACCCTCATCACAAAAACTCTTTCTCACACACATACAATCCCATCACAAAACCATTTTCTTAACCACAAACATCATCATCATTTCACAAATCAAGTCCACAAGGTACGCCCCTCCTTCGGGCTTACCCTGGTCGATCACAATCACACTTATAGATTAAAATCATGCGGTAGTAAGTAAATCAAGCAAGGAGACAGGTTACTATATCTCAAGTGACTACGTTGGCCAATTGTCACATATCATCCTAGACCACACGGATCCCGGTGTGCGGGGTATCATGCTGGCACGAAGGTGGGTTAGTTCTCTGCCAGACTTTCACAAATCAAGTAACCACCATGCGATACATCGTACTCCATGTGATATACACGGTACATCGTACTCCGCGGACCCAGAACATGGTTGGGGGTGCCTGCCGTAGGTCTTATCTACCCCATACCAAGTGTAACCTTTATAGTCTCAAGAGCACGTGGGAGTAACCTTAATATCAGGTCCTAGCCCCTCATGGCCTTGCTCGCCCCTGTTGGGTTCCCTGATTTAGGTCCTAGCCCTTCACCCTCACCCCACTCAAGAGGTCTGTTAGGCCTGTTAGGTTCCCTGAATGGATTATGTCAGGTCCTAGCCCCTCACCCTCACCCCACTTAAGAGGTCTGTCAGGTCTGTTGGGTTCCCTGAGTTAATTTGTATCTCTCACCATGGCCTCATACATACCACAGTGTGAAAACCAACGCGAGCTACGCTCCAGTGCGAATTCATGCATCAAAACCAATCACTTCGTACGAGCAATGCTCTAGTACGGCATTTATGCATAAAACTATGAAGAAACCATGTACGAGCATAGCTCCAGTATGGTTATATGCATTAGCAAAACCACTCAAATCCACGTACGAGCAAAAGCTCCAGTATGGTTTAGAAAACATCGTCATAATTCAAATCAAAGTGCAAGCTAAGCTCTAGCACGTTTCACACAAGTGAAAATATCAAAATCCAACGCGAGCGAGGCACTAGCGCGATTTATATCATACAAATACGATAGGCAGCTCATACACAATCAAACAATCTCAGCAATTGGGTTTAGTACTTCACAAATGCTTTTTCCACAACATCAATAAAATACTAGCCGGCCCATCTACCAGTTTGCTTAATACAAAGCAATTTCATTTTGAAAACATCAAAACATTAGATTTATGCAATTATTAGCCTTACTATCCCATTTCATAGAATACACTTCAAAACCAAAACCACACATATACTTATCATCATTCATAAATACCATCAATCATTTACTTGGGCAACCATGCATTTCATAAAACACCCAATATTCACCCACAAGTTTAAAGTACGAGCAGCTATCTGTATATACTCATAAAATTCCCTTACCTGGAATCGCGTTGCGTGATTCCACTTCCTTAAAGCTGCTTACTCGTACAACTCGATTCGTTTCCAATGGACTCTTCGGAACTGCACAAAATTGTATTCCGCATTATATTCGATCCATATAATATGACATCGTGCGTTCACTATAGTCAATTTGACCTATAGTTTCTAGTGACGCTCACAAGGCCTTGTTTCGTTTCTTTACCCATAAATCGAGTCTATGGATCTTCTTAGGCCTATTAACTTATTCCAAATCGATATTAAATCGACATTAAGCTCATAGTGTTCATATTTAATGAATTCCCTCACTACGACATTTATCAAGCATTTACATACTCATTTTCATAATTTCACTTAAACCCACAATGTAATTCCATTTAACCATCTAAAATCATACACATTACCTCAATAACAACTTTAGCATGCCTATAAACCACCAACTTCCCAAATCACACTCTCACACTAGAGGCATTCCATTTTCTAGGTTAAATTAGTTTCTAACACAACCTAGGTGTTTCCATCCATCCATACTCATGCCAAACAACTCCAAAATCAATTAAATAGACAATGTATATGGATTGGAGTGTTAGAATCTTACCAAATCTGATTTTTCTTCTTGCCCCAAATGTCAATGCCCTTAGCTCCTTCAATACCAACAATGAGATTTTGGGTTCCAACTACGTCTTTCTCTTCCTCAAGATGAACAACTTAGTATCTAATGGCCTCCCCTCAAATCTTACTAGAAATGGCTGATTTTAGAGAGAGAAAGTTAGGTTTTTTGGTTAGAAATGGAAAATTGGTGTTTTTCTTGAAATTTTTAGATTTTCAGCACTCTTTTTATAGAAATCACTTGAGGAGATCGATCTGGTCCAAGAGGAGACGATCTGGTCCCCTTAAATCTCTCATTTTCATGGCATTTTAAGCATGAGATTGATCTGTCGAAGCATGAGATCGATCTGCTCCCAAACAGAGAGCTAAAAAGATCGATCTGTATGCTTGAGGATTGATCTTTTCATTACAGAATGCTTAGGAAATCGATCTAGCCCCATTGGAAATCGATCTGCTCTATTCCATTGTCCAAATAAGAGCATTCTGGCTCATCCAGATCGATCTCTCATCCTATTAGATCGATCTGGCCTTCATACTTTCTAGATTTTCTGCAGTTTTCTTGCTACAAATCACACCCAATTGTCCTTAATCTACTGCCATGGCCATTTTCTCATCCATCCACCTTTATGACTTGAAAATAACATCTATTCATACCTCATGCACATTGAAACTTCTGTGCATTCATTGTATATCCAAAAGTATCACATTCCAAACTAAATGGAAGCATAACTTCATTCCATTTTACCACACTACTCATTTTGAGTTCCAATCACACTCATCACTTATAAGAACTCATTTCTTCATATTCATACACCATGAAACTTGTATGTACATTACAAAATCATATTACACATATGTACTTTGAATCCATGGACTTACATCAATTACAATTTACCTTACAAGTCCATTGGCATTCATTGGTCCAATTACACATGTTGTAACTATACATGTACGGGGTCTCACAGAAAGAGAGGGGGTAAGCTTTAGGGAAGCTCAATAAGCCAATGACATAAAGGTGAAATTAACCAAAAAAGGAAAATTACTTAGGTAAATGCATACTGTATAAATCACATTTCGAAGTCAATTATCATGTCTAAAGTTTATATCATAAATCAAAGTCTTTTAATAAATCACATCTTATTAAGTGTTCGAATTAAAATCCTATATAGACATTGTCAAGACTTTCATGTAGAGAAATATTTTGAAATACCTCATTTAGCCATCTGACTTGACCACCCTGAATGAAATACAATACACATGAGTTCGAAATATGATAACATAGCCAGAATGTAGAAAACCAAGGTTTACTGCAAGTTTGAAAATCACAAGTTCTTATGCTTCAAATTTCTTAAACTGAATACTCATATCAAAACACATTTCTCATACTCTTACACAAGGTTCAATAAAACTAAATCAAAGTCCTAGGGTTCGATAAAATTCATATCATGTTCATATATCGAAAAATAATTTTAAAACCATATAGTTCGATATATCATTCACAAAGTTCAATCATCAGATCATATGAATACATGCAAAGTCAATAAGTATATCCCAATAAAAACTTCCCAATTGTAGCTATTAGTGAGCCGAAACTACCCTAGAAATTAGGTTGTTACCTATGACCATAAATCCAAAAATCTCCAGTCCTAGTCATCAGCCACAATCGAAACCTTTCACAACAATGTCAGACAAGCCAAATTGTTCGTATAAGAGTCGTAAACTCAAGGTTATCTCTATATGATCTATTAGGAGTTACATAGCCAGAACCCCTATAAACGATCAAACATTCAAAAAACATGTTTCTAAAAGTCATATAACAATCGAGATGGAAAGTATCTACCTATTTCCATATATTTCTTATTGAGATGTTGTGCTAACCCCTTTACTTTTCCCCCTCTACAAAGCATTTACAGTAGAGTGTGTCAGCTATGTCCGTCCTGTAACTTTTTACACAGTGATCCAGTAGCATAAATGTATACACACCTATGTGAATCTTTGTATCTAAGTAATAGTGTACAGTGATGTAATCACAATTATATGGGGGATGTATATGTAAGGTAATGTAAACGACTTTTTATTTTTGAAATGATAACTTTATGAGCTTCCACGATGTTAGTGCTTGGGATGAGAGTATTTTTTGAGATGTATATAATGTATGAGACTGAGTGACTGATATTGACTCACAGCCTAACCAGTGAAGTGAGGTAAGTTCGCAAAAAATTTGTGGTGATTTTTGGGAAACAGGTCGCGACAAAAAGAAAGGTATATTTTAGGTTATTTTGTAGTCATTTACGTATCCCTACTATTAATAGTACTTATATGGACAAAGAAGTTAGGAAGAATGTGGTAACTACTCAATTTAAAGTCGTAGAGAGAAGAAAAGTTTCCATGCTGCGATGAACCAGCGATAAAGCTATAGAAACAGATGACTACACATGTACTTAATATTAGTACTTATTTTCCCTATATAAAATAGTTTTTCGAATTATTTATGTAGTAAAATGATAAAATTGGTATTTCATATTAAATTAAAGAAGAAAAATTTGTACATTTGCTTTCGTTCTTACTTAGTAATGCAAGAAATAGAAAAATAGAAAGTATGATGATATGTAAGTTAAAAGTAGAAGTAATATGCTCACGGTCCGTTGTATTCACAACTTCAATTTGGAGCATATTTAGGAAATGCTTTTTGTAAAGCATATAGTTTTTATACTCAGATCATAATCTTGTTATTTGGAATATATTTTTATTGCTACTGTCACTATAGTTGATGAGTGGATGATTGATCTTGACATGGTTAAATGGTGCACTGACCAACTGACCTAACAACTACTTGAAATTGTGAACTACTTGCACTTAGTTGTTAGCCATGTATCAAGCTCTATATCCAAAGTGTAAAACCCCGAATTTAATGGTATAAACTAGATACTATATTGAATAAGTTGATTTTGTAATGTATGGATGTTATGAGTTGTGAATATGTAAGTAAAAGCTATGGGTGTCTATGAATCAATGTCTTATGATGATTGAAGATGAGATAAATTACATTTATTGATTTTATGCATGTCTGAGGTATTAAGTACAAGCTAAGAATTTGGATCTTATGTGATGTTATGGATGTGTTATCGTTGAGCTAAATGTGATATTGTTGGATTGAAGAATGATTTTTGAGGTGTTAAAGTGTAGGTAGAAATTAGGGGCTAAAAGTTTGGTGTTTTAAGGGTTTGAACATCAAAAAATGATGTTCCTTGCCGAAGGATTGATCCTCTACCTTAGAAGAATCGATTCCCAATTGGCAGAAGGTAAAATTGAATAGTAAGGGAGCAAAGGATTAATCCCTTAAGCTAAAGAATCAATCCCATAAAGCCAGAATGCCCAAATGTTATAGGAAAACACAGAAGGATCGATTACATTCAGGGTATTTTAAAAGTTGAGTATCGATTTCAAGTTAAAAGTATCGATCCTTTAGTGGTTTGAAGCCTTAAAATCAGGTTTTAAGACATGAAAAACTTAAGGAAAAGCTAAGAGAGCCAAGAGAAAAAAAGGAAAAAAAAAGAAAAGAGAAAGAAAAAAGGAAAAGAAATTGAAAAAGAAAAGGAAGAAAAAAAGCTAAGAAGCTTTATTCCATTCCCATTTCCTACCTCCATTACTTCAAGAACACAAATTTTAGAGTGAGATTGGAGTTAGAGAAAGGAGAAAGTGAAGAGAAAAAATTGGCTTTTTGGCTTAAAAGGGGAGAACTAAGGTAAAGGCATTTATGTTAGTGTCACGACCCAAACTACCCAAAAATCAGAGTAAATTTTTCGCGTTTTGTTATTTACTTAAAATGAAACCTGTCCTCGAATCGTGACCAACACTCCACTAATAATTGGGCTGTGCGTCAATGCCAGTCCCACCATTCAATTACCATCTAACTTATTTATTCTCCAGTCATTTATAATTGTTTATATTATTTATACATCCCCTAAAGTTACTTACAAACATGTTACTGTGCTATGCTTATGTAGATACAATAAGTACAAGTGTATATACCTTGTGTTGATGGGCAGCAGCAGATATCCGGAATGCAGTACTGAGTCGTCGCAACTTCAACTGGAGATTATCTGTGGGAGAAAATGAAAGGGGTGAGCACATCAAGCTCAGTAAGGCAATCCTACGAACAAGTAGGTAACCATACTACCTACATGAACGTAGTGCCATGCATAAACCACCCTTTCTCCACACATTTAAAAACAATGCTATGCATTATGATGATATGTAAAACACATTTGCACGGAAAATCAACATGCAATTATTATAAATCATTTCTTTCTCAATTAAGATTTTCACAATAAAGTCAGGACTCGACCCCTCCTGCGGGTGATCCTGACTCACACAAAATCATGAAAACGTTTACATCACACGTGGGTTTTGAAAAGCATGGAAATACCATCATGCAATTTAGTTTTAAAACCCAGTTTAAATCATCATAAAAGTCATCAACATGCGAGACTAGGCAACGTCTGTATATAGGTAAATAACTAGGACTATGGCCACATCTGTCCTCGGGAGTTCCACAGCTACACGGATCCTAGTGTGCGGGTTCTCACCATGATCGGGAACTGCCCAGGAGGTGGGTCAATCCATCCCGTCAGTCTTATCCGATCCCCGGCATCCGAAGATGCTACATCCGGAGATGCCGTATCCGAAGATACCACACGGTACATCGTACTCCATGCTACTTGCACGGTACATCGTACTCCATGAACCCATATAATATCTCTAGGTACTCCAGCCCAATTGGCCTGCTTCCCACAGAGGTTTGTTTCTCAATACTCATGCCATGTCTCAAATCGCACGTGCGAGCCTATTAAATCGGTAACACACAGTCTACCCGATGCTCCAAGCACGGCTCATCGCATGTTCTCATAAAAGCTGTGCGAGCGATGCTCAGCACTCTCATCGACTTAAATAAAACTGGCAGAGCCCGCTTTACATCCCCACAAGACCGCCAACCTCATCCCTCACTCTCACCCCACCTAAGAGGTCTCTTGAGCCTGTTGGGCCTTTTGGCTGACTCCAAGGGCAGACAGCGGTACTCCACAAATCCGGAAAAACTAGTGCGAGCTAAGCTCAGCACTCTGTATAAAAATCACATGAAAATCTTATAAATTCTGGTGCGGGTTAAACTCCAGCACCCTGTCTCGAAAATCACGTAAAAAATATGGTGCGAGTTAGACTCTAACACCGTGTCACGAAAAAGCATATGAAATCTGGTGCGAGTTATACTCTAGCACCTATGCATGTAAAACTCTAGTGCGAGCTCTCGCTCTAGCACTAATGCGTGCATCACACAAATCGACAACATCGTGCGAGCTGAGCTCTAGCACGTCAATGTCAATAAAAACACGTAGGCGGCTCTGTTTCCTCAAAACAGTTTTCACAAAACAATATCACGTTGAAAGTATGCAATGCTGTGCATTTTCTTTCAAGGTGAGCCAGCCTACTCATGCATGCATCAAAACACCTCCAGAATGAGCAGGAACCTTTTGTTCTTGCTCCTCCCAATTTTTCCTAAATTTTTAGAATTTTACCCTTAGCAAGGGTATTTTAGTAATTTGCCCATTCGGGGCACTAAAATTATTAATTGACCTCTAGACCCTTCAGAATACTTTAAAGGACTGCATATGAATTTAAAATTGCGTAAAGTTACCTCTAGCAGTCCGCAGAATTCCCTTACCTTATTTTCCTGTCGAGTCTGACCTTTTCTTTTCCAATGTTGTCTCGTCGCGCAGTCCGATATGCTTCCAATCCAATGCCCGGAACTGCGTATTAACATTCCTCAGGTCAGATAACATATAATTTAATTGTATTTTATCTTTCTGGGCTTAATTTAAATCATTGGGCCCGTTTACCCCTATTGGGCCCGATTGCACCTTAATGGGCCTTAATCGGCCTTAAGCCCGTTTTTCACTAAATTCCCACTTTATCGAGGCCTATTGGGCTCATTGGGCCCACCAATAATTTATCGGGCCTCGTTCTAATTCTCGAATAGCTAAATTTAATATTTACGACAATTTAACTAATTTTCCATAATTTAATTCAATTTATGCGAAAATTAAATCAATATCACGCATAACGAGGTAATTGTCGTAAATAGGGGTCACTTACCCGAGATTCCATGCTAGTCTGTAAATCGAGGCTGTCTCGAGCCCTCGGTGGATGCCAATCGTCGAGCTACACAATTTAAATATATTTTTCGGGTAAACTTTCAATCGATAATTAATTAAATAAAATATTCCAAATTTAAATAGGGTCAATTTGACCGCTTATCGACTTTCCCGAAGCTCGATTGCATCATAGGAATTTTTCCCAATTTTTTTCTCTTTTTCTTTTTCCCTTTTTCTCCTTTTTTCCCTCTTTTTGGCTGAACCGGTTCAGTCCGGTTCGGACCGGTTCAGACCGTCGGTTCACCCCGGTTCGGCCGGTTCACCGCCGGTTTGCAACCTTGCCGGCCGGTTCTCCGCCGGCTTCCACCGCCAGCAGCTCTGCTGGGTCGCCCGCACCTCGAATCTGGCCTCGGTTCGCCTCAACGTCGCTGGAATGCCGCCGGTCCGGCTGTTCTCCTCTTCGCCGTCGGACCCGTCTCCCTCTTTTGGCCGTCACCGGCGATTCCGGCAGTTTCACCGACTGCTACCGGTGCAGAAAGGACCGCCGTCGCCTGGGCTGTCGGAATCGGGCCTTGGTTCCGGCCGATTCGCCGCCGTTCGCCGCCGGTAACCCCCTCTTTCCCGCGGCCTTCTCCTCCGTTTTTCACCGGATTCCGGCGTCGATAAGCTGCACCGCCGGTACTGTTGGAACCGCCGGGCTTTGCTCTACGTGTTCCGACCATCAGCTGGGATCATCGGCCGCCGGTGGCTCGTCGGGCCTTCCTCGGTCGGCTGCCCCCTTTTCGTTTTTCATTTTCGCGATTTTCGCGATTCGTTTCTTTTTTTTTTCTTTATTATTTAACAATTTATTTTAATTATTTTACTATTCATTAAAAAACTCCATAAAATCCCAAAATATCTACAAAATTATTATTTTTATTTTAATTTATTTTATTTAATTTTATTTAATTTATTTTAACCCTTTTTCGGGTATAATTTCTCGATTATTTTCGGGATTATTTTTCCAAACTAAAAATCCTGATTAATTCCCATAAATTAATATCTTGATCAATTTAACCCAAAATAAATTTATTTCATCTTTATTGACCAAGATTTCTCAAATCCATATTTTTAATTAAATTTCCTTATTGAAATTATACCGGCCTTTAGTCTTTTGACCGTTTTGCCCTTACACGTGTTCGGGATTAATTTAACCCGACTTCCTTCATACTTCCCCCATCTTTTCTTATTTAATTTCCGTGTTTTAATTAAATTCGGGTCTTACAACTCTCCCCCACTTAAAGAATTTGGCCCTCCAAATTAGAACCAATTCATATGAGTCCATATACAACTCCGGGTATATCGATCATATCTTACTCTTAAATTCTTATGTGACCTTCTCCGGAGTGTATTACTATCAAAGGACTTTAATTAGGGAGATCTTCAACCTCAATATTTTCTCTTTCCTATTTAATGCCCGAATCAACTTCTTCAATATACTCATATTTTCATTAAACTGAACTTTTGAATCTCATATCCTATCACCTACGCTGGATCTGGATAGTATTTTCGAAACATCAAAAGTGGGACACATTGTGGGTGCCTGCTTATTCAAGTGGAAATGTCACCCACAGGTCTTATCTCCCACTTGTCCAATCTCTCAAAATATTCCATCCAGCGTAACTTAATTTACTTTCTTCCAAAAGTTCGCTATGTCCTTATTCTCTTAGGACAAGAAATATTTCAATCATACTAATTCACCAAGGGTGAATTCCAATACTTGTTTATCTGCTCTGAGGTGCTCTTAATCTCTCATCCTTAACTAAACATCCTCAGAGACTTATTATCCAACGTCGAAAATGATTCTACCTGTCACCCACTTTTTCTTATCCAATTTGGGGAACAACCCCTACAGCCATACATTGTCTCATATCTTGTCATCCCGATACTCAAGTGACAACTGTCACTATTGGCTAATTTGATTGAAAATCAACTGATCATTCCAGGAGCTTATAAAAATCAAGGGCACACGCTTTCATCGGATCCTCCAGAACTTGTACAGTCCTCTCTGACTGACCATCTGTCTGAGGATGGAAAGCTGTGCAAATATTCAGTCGGGTTCCCATAGCTTCCTAAAAATATTCCCTGAAGTAAGAAGTGAAGCGGGAATCCCTATATGATACCATGCTCACTGGAATGCTACTAAATGTTCCACAATCTTCCTTACACATAAATCCTCATATACACTCTGAGTATTTAGGGATTTCATATCCAAAAGGTGGGTAGACTTAGTCAACTTAGCGACTATCATCTAAATAGTCTCGTGATTCACCTGGGTTCTCTGTAACCCATCACGACATTCATGGAGACTTGCTCTCATTTTTCGTGCCGTGTCGATATAGGTAGGTGCTGCAATAACTCTGCAGACTTTTAATACTCTACCTTATTCTGCTGACATACTAGGCACTTTTCACAACCTCTACCATGTGTCTTTCCACATCTGACCACCAATACCCTTATCGAGATTTCGATAAATAATCATTACTTTTCATATGCACTGTATATCCCGAAGAGTGAGCTTCTGACAATATTACTATCTCATCCACTGTGGTCCTGGGGAGCACTCATACTGTCTCTGAATCCTCAGTAACTCATCATCACCCACTGTGAACTCTATCACTGTACCCTTCTGAATCAGACCCAAACTATTGACATCCGGTCGATCATCACGCTAAGCCTGACAAATCCGGGCATTCTCATCCGGTTCTAATCATCAAGCTAGCCGTCACATAGTCATACCAATCACTGTCATCATCAGAAGGGATCACATCAATACTGAGGTTCACAACTGCATCTAGCAGCTCACGCTCCCTGACCATCATAATGTAATACCATTCCGAGGCTCTTTCTGCTCAAAGCATCAGCCTTTCCTGGGTGGTACAATTTTCATGAATCAAAATCTCTCAGAAGCTCCAACCCAATATGTATTCTCATATTCGCCCCTTTTCTGTGAAAACAGATACTCGGGCTCTATGATCAGTGCATATCCATAATTCCTCATCGTGTACTTAATAGTACCATATCCTCGGTACAAATGCTGTTGTCAACTTTAAATCATGGGTCAGATAGTTTATTTCATGATCAAGGAGTTGTCTGACTCTATACTTGACTATCTTCCCATTATACATCAATACACAGCTCCTTCATGATTTTGAGGTATCCTTACTCACTGAGAACCTCTTGAGCTGTTGGGTATAGTGAAATTAATCACGGTGGTCAATTCATACTTCACTACACCGAAATCCATGTCACATCTATCATCTTATTTTTCATCTCATTCCAAGACCACGTTTTCTTAGTTAAACGTGTCAACAAGGTAAATCCTTTTAGAACTCGCAGCGACCATCTGCAAAAGCAATTTCCCAATTGTTGCTTATAAATCACCCTAGACTTTAACTACACCCAGCATATCACCGATACTGCTGATTACAACTCGATCTAAACCTTGACTTATTTACGCATAAGCGTATAAGATCCTTCTCAACCGCTTACATTTTCAGGTACTAACCTGCATCATTTCCTTTCCTTATCTTAACGACTCTTATTAAATTCTACTCTGTTAAACTTTATGATTTGTCGAATTTTTAATATTGTTTTCGTCTTAGTAGAGGTATCCTAATGCTAAAGGTATTTATTACATCGATCGATTTCACGTTATAGGTCATATATATATATTTTTAGACGCTGTCAAGTCTTCAGGCGGGGAGGTATTTTGAAATACCTTTATTAACCTTCAGACTTAACCACAACTACGTTATATCTCAGTCTCTGTGGTCACAATTTATATTCGTTACTAATTGCTTTAATCCTAATGACTCCATATCGTAAGAATGTTCTTACCTAGCATATATCTCTTACTCCAATACATCTTGTATTCAGAATTAAGCATATCTCATCTTAAAGATTATCTCCTTCGTATATCAATCATGACAAAACTCTTGTCATTATTCATTCCGTGAGTACAATTCTTTACTCCTTTAATTTCAACTGTTGCACCCCTGTTTTCAACTTAAAATCTCTATATCCATATTCCGTTAATTAAACCTCCTCTATTGGGGTACTCATTTATTAGTATTGTATCCAATGATGTAGGCATTCATACCTTTTACTCACTTATATGGGAATGAAGGCGGTATGAATAAATATGTGGCACCAGGATCAATGAACATACGTACTTCGTTATTCATAACAAGTGTGGTATCTTACACCACATCCCTGAGACATTAATAGTGTCCTGGTCCGAGACATCCTCTCGCCTTCATCCAACAGCCTACTTTCCTTTTTCTTTTCGGCTACGGCTTCCCTTTTCATTGCAGCTATACCAACGAAGTTTTTCTATCTCTTTACTTTCCTGTAGGGCGATCTCGCTCAACTCTGAGCAATCAAAATCAATGGCCCGTCTTACCACACTTAACGACCATTTTCATCAATACAGTATAGGTATAGACCCTCCTTCCGTGGTATCCACCACACATCTCACACTGCTTACAGTGCTCACACTGCTACACTGCTTCGTAGCAGGTCGGGGTCCTCCAATCGTAATGCCCCTCAAGAGTGCCAAAATTAGATGCACTGAGGCCTTACCAATTATCTTAGCCCATAACTCATCAAATTAAATCTCTTACCAGTTTCCATTTTTCCCATTTTTAACATCTCTGTCATTTCTCGATTCTCTTTCTGTCTCTATTTCAGCCCTCACTACCTTTCTCAATCTCAGAGGCGTGCAATTCATGTTCTATTTACCCAACTGTAAATCTGTGCACTGCCTCGGTATAAGTAATATCTCACGAGCCAATCGAACTCTAACTGAAAATCTGAGCCCTTCCATAAACTTTTAGACATCTCGACTGTCACTTGTTCATAGTGTCGAGGTAATATCTGCCCAGAATATAATCGAGTCTCCATACTCGTCAATAAATTAAATCCTCTGGGTCAGAGTAAGGACTTTAATTCGAAATTTCCTTTAAATAATGTCCGGGATGTTCTGTCACCGGAATACATCCATAAACAATTCTCATCTTAGCTCTGAATGTTTAACACTTAAGATGGGTCGAGCAGGTTTCCACCAATGCTCCGCTACGCCCTCTGATCTCATACATAATCTGAGCAATTAGCTCCTCAAAATGATACCCATGCTCCGCTTCAATCTCGCGAAGCGTCTCTCAATACTGTCCGATCACTCTGTCGGACTCTGTGGGGCATACTCAACATTAGCCTCCATTTCAATTTCATCATGATTCTCATAGTCAAACTCAGCACGACTTAGCAGATTCAGGTCTACCTCTAGGACCTCTGCCTCGTGCACTATCTCATCTAACGCGACTCATATTAAGCATTCCTGCATTCTCAACCATTTCTTAGTCAAGCCCATCTCGATATACACTATTGTATCTAACTAAGCACAGTAACACGGGGATGTAATTTCCTAATTACTGACACTGACACACATCAGACCAATTGTGCTCTGATACCACCTTTATAATTGTCACGACCCAAACTACCCAAAAATCAGAGTAAATTTTTCGCGTTTTGTTATTTACTTAAAATGAAACCTGTCCTCGAATCGTGACCAACAGTCCACTAATAATTGGGCTGTGCGTCAATGCCAGTCCCACCATTCAATTACCATCTAACTTATTTATTCTCCAGTCATTTATAATTGTTTATATTATTTATACATCCCCTAAAGTTACTTACAAACATGTTACTGTGCTATGCTTATGTAGATACAATAAGTACAAGTGTATATACCTTGTGTTGATGGGCAGCAGCGGATATCCGGAATGCAGTACTGAGTCGTCGCAACTTCAACTGGAGATTATCTGTGGGAGAAAATGAAAGGGGTGAGCACATCAAGCTCAGTAAGGCAATCCTACGAACAAGTAGGTAACCATACTACCTACATGAACGTAGTGCCATGCATAAACCACCTTTTCTCCACACATTTAAAAACAATGCTATGCATTATGATGATATGTAAAACACATTTGCACGAAAAATCAACATGCAATTATTATAAATCATTTCTTTCTCAATTAAGATTTCACAATAAAGTCAGGACTCGACCCCTCCTGCGGGTGATCCTGACTCACACAAAATCATGAAAACGTTTACATCACACGTGGGTTTTGAAAAGCATGGAAATACCATCATGCAATTTAGTTTTAAAACCCAGTTTAAATCATCATAAAAGTCATCAACATGCGAGACTAGGCAACGTCTGTATATAGGTAAATAACTAGGACTATGGCCACATCTGTCCTCGGGAGTTCCACAGCTACACGGATCCTAGTGTGCGGGTTCTCACCATGATCGAGAACCGCCCAGGAGGTGGGTCAATCCATCCTGTCAGTCTTATCCGATCCCCGGCATCCAAAGATGCTGCATCCGGAGATGCCGTATCCGAAGATACCACACGGTACATCGTACTCCATGCTACTTGCACGGTACATCGTACTCCGTGAACCCATATAATATCTCTAGGTACTCCAGCCCAATTGGCCTGCTTCCCACAGAGGTTTGTTTCTCAAAACTCATGCCATGTCTCAAATCGCACGTGCGAGCCTATTAAATCGGTGACACACAGTCTACCCGATGCTCCAAGCACGGCTCATCGCATGTTCTCATAAAAGCTGTGCGAGCGATGCTCAGCACTCTCATCGACTCAAATAAAACTGGCAGAGCCCGCTTTACATCCCCACAAGGCCGCCAACCTCATCCCTCACTCTCACCCCACCTAAGAGGTCTCTTGAGCCTGTTGGGCCTTTTGGCTGACTCCAAGGGCAGACAGCGGTACTCCACAAATCCGGTAAAACTAGTGCGAGCTAAGCTCAGCACTCTGTATAAAAATCACATGAAAATCTTATAAATTCTGGTGCGGGTTAAACTCCAGCACCCTGTCTCAAAAATCACGAAAAAAATATGGTGCGAGTTAGACTCTAACACCGTGTCACGAAAAAGCATATGAAATCTGGTGCGAGTTATACTCTAGCACCTATGCATGTAAAACTCTAGTACGAGCTCTCGCTCTAGCACTAATGCGTGCATCACACAAATCGACAACATCGTGCGAGCTAAGCTCTAGCACGTCACTGTCAATAAAAACACGTAGGCGGCTCTGTTTCCTCAAAACAGTTTTCACAAAACCATATCACGTTGAAAGTATGCAATGCTGTGCATTTTCTTTCAAGGTGAGCCAGCCTACTCATGCATGCATCAAAACACCTCCAGAATGAGCAGGAACCTTTTGTTCTTGCTCCTTCCAATTTTTCCTAAATTTTTAGAATTTTACCCTTAGCAAGGGTATTTTAGTAATTTGCCCATTCGGGGCACTAAAATTATTAATTGACCTCTAGACCCTTCAGAATACTTTAAAGGACTGCATATGAATTTAAAATTGCGTAAAGTTACCTCTAGCAGTCCGCAGAATTCCCTTACCTTATTTTCCTGTCGAGT
This sequence comes from Firmiana major, assembly GCA_033439115.1. NCBI lineage: Eukaryota > Viridiplantae > Streptophyta > Magnoliopsida > Malvales > Malvaceae > Firmiana > Firmiana major. The sequence goes on from CM065914.1 coordinate 24,272,915, forward strand.
CTGACCTTTTCTTTTCCAATGTTGTCTCGTCGCGCAGTCCGATATGCTTCCAATCCAATACCCGGAACTGCGTATTAACATTCCTCAGGTCAGATAACATATAATTTAATTGTATTTTATCTTTCTGGGCTTAATTTAAATCATTGGGCCCGTTTACCCCTATTGGGCCCGATTGCACCTTAATGGGCCTTAATCGGCCTTAAGCCCGTTTTTCACTAAATTTCCACGTTATCGAGGCCTATTGGGCTCATTGGGCCCACCAATAATTTATCGGGCCTCGTTCTAATTCTCGAATAGCTAAATTTAATATTTACGACAATTTAACTAATTTTCCATAATTTAATTCAATTTATGCGAAAATTAAATCAATATCACGCATAACGAGGTAATTGTCGTAAATAGGGGTCACTTACCCGAGATTCCATGCTAGTCTGTAAATCGAGGCTGTCTCGAGCCCTCGGTGGATGCCAATCGTCGAGCTACACAATTTAAATATATTTTTCGGGTAAACTTTCAGTCGATAATTAATTAAATAAAATATTCCAAATTTAAATCGGGTCAATTTGACCGCTTATTGACTTACCCAAAGCTCGATTGCATCATAGGAATTTTTCCCAATTTTTTTCTCTTTTTCTTTTTCCCTTTTTCTCCTTTTTTTCCCTCTTTTTGGCTGAACCGGTTCAGTCCGGTTCGGACCGGTTCAGACCGTCGGTTCACCCCGGTTCGACCGGTTCACCGCCGGTTCGCCACCTTGCTGGCCGGTTCTCCACCGGCTTCCACCGCCAGCAGCTCCGCTGGGTCGCCCGCACCTCGAATCTGGCCTCGGTTCGCCTCAACGTCGCCGGAATGCCGCCGGTCCGGCTGTTCTCCTCTTTGCCGTCGGACCCGTCTCCCTTTTTTGGCCGTCGCCGGCGATTCCGGCCGTTTCGCAGGCTGCTACCGGTGCAGAAAGGACCGCCGTCGCCTGGGCTGTTGGAATCGGGCCTTGGTTCCGGCCGATTCGCCGCCGTTCGCCGCCGGTAACCCCCTCTTTCCCGCGGCCTTCTCCTCCGTTTTTCGCCGGATTTCGGCGTCGATAAGCTGAACCGCCGGTACTGTTGGAACCGTCGGGCTTCGCTCTACGTGTTCCGACCATCAGCTGGGACCATCGGCCGCCGGTGGCTCGTCGGGCCTTCCTCGGTCGGCTGCCCCCTTTTCGTTTTTCATTTTCGCGATTTTCGCGATTCGTTTCTTTTTTTTTTCTTTATTATTTAACAATTTATTTTAATTATTTTACTATTCATTAAAAAACTCCATAAAATCCCAAAATATCTACAAAATTATTATTTTTATTTTAATTTATTTTATTTAATTTTATTTAATTTATTTTAACCCTTTTTCGGGTATAATTTCTCGATTATTTTCGGGATTATTTTTCCAAACTAAAAATCTCGATTAATTCCCATAAATTAATATCTTGATCAATTTAACCCAAAATAAATTTATTTCATCTTTATTGACCAAGATTTCTCAAATCCATATTTTTAATTAAATTTCCTTATTGAAATTATACCGGCCTTTAGTCTTTTGACCGTTTTGCCCTTACACGTGTTCGGGATTAATTTAACCCGACTTCCTTCATACTTCCCCCATCTTTTCTTATTTAATTTCCGTGTTTTAATTAAATTCGGGTCTTACAGTTAGTTTTAAATTGGTGGGTAAAGTTAAATTATGATTATTAAATGTTGTATTTATAGGTATTTATGGTTTGAAGGTGGTTGTTGGTGTGGAAAGCTTATAGAGACAAAACTTAGAGTTTCTTTCTCTACAAGTTATGATTTCCATCAATTCTAAGATAATTATATATTGTGATTGGTGGTATAATGTATCGATTTGTGATACGAACTAAACGTATTATCCGCAAGTGTACAGGTCGTACAAGTAATAATGAGATTTGAGTCCCGGATTATCGTCCCACAGAGAAGTTGATTAGCCTAATTAACTACCAGTTAATCTTACCCTAAATATATCCTAGCAAATTATGAATTAATGGGTGATCTACAAAGCTAACAGTACTGAAAATTAATAAAACTATAAAATAAAGAAAATAAAACCGAGCTAAGATTTACTTACCGAGCTCCATGCAATTAAAAGCAAATACCTACGAAAATAATTAAAACAATTAAAATTAATTAACGCAGTTAAAATCAAATGCAAAAATGAAAATAAAGAAACAAAATTAATTAAACTAAAACTTAAAATAAAAATGCATGTAATTAAACTAATAAAAATTGCAAATTAAACTAACCTAAAATCTAGTAAAAATGAAGACTAACTTAAAAATGCATTAAACACATTTAATCTAAATTAATTCTAAATGTAACTCAACTAAAATAAAGTCCTAAAAAATTTAATATAAAATTAACTACTAACTAAAAATTAACACTACAAATTAAATTAACATGCAAAGATATTAAAACTAACCTACCTACTAATAAAAACTAACAACTAATAAAAGATTAAAACAACTAAAAGCATGAAATAACAAATTAATTGGCCAAACAAGGCCTTAAACTACTTTGCATCAATGTGGTCCCGATGCAAGTGCACTGTGCACTGTTACACATCCTGCTCCATCAGTTATCCTCTCAGTTTGTCCAGGTGCTAGCTTTGTACATCTTCTGCATGTTCATCAGGTGCAAACTGCAACCTTCCAGCTCTCGTTCGTGGCTTCTACTCCAGCCTCGTACTGCTACTGCACCTGTCCAGGTGGTGCTCTGGTTTTGCTCCTGCTCCCAGCCTTGTACGAGCCTCTTCACGGTTTGTCCTCAGCTGGTGCTGCAGCAAATAAGGTTCTCTGTACACTGCCTATTTTTGATTCAGCTTCCACTCATGTGGCAGCCTTCATCCCTGCAGCATGCACATTCTTCTTACACAGGCCACGAACATTGCAACAACTTCTAGCCAATGCTTCACGATCCAGCTTAGCTCCTCGATTTCTTGCTAACCATATCCAAGACAGTCGGGACTAGAGTGGCAACAATCCAGCATTCTTCAGAACCACCAATCATCAAATAAAGGGATTTAAACATGCAAAAATCATTAAATGGTGAAGTAAAGACAATGAATGAAAAAATAAAACATTAAAAACCAGCAACTACAATAGTAAATAAAGATGAACAGAAGAGAAAAAACTTAAAACAGGGGAGAACAGAGAAGATTCATTGCTAATGCTGCTGCTGGAAATCAACCCGTGTCTCACTGCTACAGCTAATCGTGACATGAAACTCTACACCAAACAGCTTGATGCATCTTTCTCACTATCCACCAGCAAACAACGAATGGACTAACAACACTCATGCTGAAATGATTAGGCAGTAAATGAAATGGATTAAAGAATAAAAGACAATGCATTAAACAAAAATTGGCAGCAACTACTCTAAATGCAATCAAGAACCAAGACATAATGTGCATGTAAGTAAGAAATGAAATAAAGAAAAGAAAGAATAAGAAAGTATTGCAAGCCATGAGATAAAAAACGAGAGGAATTATGTGAAAACTACAACTAAAAACATCAATGTGCTTCATCAACGTGAATCCTTAGCTCGGGTTGCTTCCTTTCTTTCTCCAACCGTGGTTGCACTTTGCCATTGATGTAGATAAATGCTAAGCATCAACCCGCATCAAAGCATCAAAACCAAAAGGCATAAACAAAGGAAGAGGCCGAATGCATCAAGATAGTAAACCGAGAGCAAGAAAAAAATAAAGATTGATCAAAACAAAAACATAAATAGTTAAGGAAAACCGAGTGTTAGAAAATGAGAGGCAATTACTTTTCAATAACTTTCATTGAATCAAATGCAAAGGAAATAATCTTGAAATTATGAACTACAAATAACCAAGCAAAGAAAATGAAAAACTTTATAAAAACATTAAGAAAGTTTCCATGAATAGTAAAATTGTTTGTTGAAAAAAAACTATTCAAAAATTTAAAACAAGGAAAGCTTAAATTAATCTAAAAGCTACTCTACCCTAAATTAAAACTACTCCTAAATTGCTCTACACTACTCCTAACATAGGCTACATTTAATTTTCAATTGTCATCTTTTTCTATTTATATACACACTTAGGGGTACATTGGTAATTTATCCATCCTAGATGAGTCGACATTGTTTGGCCATTTGTCTTCCATTAATTTGCTGCAGAGTAGATATTTCCACGTCATCAGTCTTTTTTTCCAATTGGTTGTGCGATGTGCCCCGACGTGTGTCTTCCAGAAGGTTCGCACGGTGTCCGTCGATCTTATCGTTTCGAAACGAATAAAAATCGAACACCTGACATCACGTGTGTCCAGACGACTAGTGACTGGAAGCCCAATTTTGACTGAAATGACTAGTTTCATCTGGATTTATTTTATCTGCACATTAAAAAATTTTAATTAAATAAAGGGGATAATTAATAAAATAAATGGGGATTTAAATAAATAATTAGAAAATTTTAAGCATAAATAATTCTATTAAAAAATAGAATTATCAATTTGCTTTAGTAAATTCTTAAAATGAAATTTATGGAATGAGAATTTAGGGTCTGAATTTGATGAAATTTGGGGTTTATGTATGAATAGTTGTAATGAGTTTGGTGAATGATATGATGCTAAGGATGAATGTAGGATGTACATGGCATGAATTATGATAATGGATGACTAGAATGTCTATAAAAGTATATATGTTATGATTCTTAAGTTAAGACCTAAGGGAAATTAAGAGAAATGTTAAGTTAGGAAATGTTTGAATGAAAGTTTAAGATTGTCACGACCCAAATTACCTAAAAATCAGAGTAAATTTTTCGATTTTTCATTTTCTTACTCGTCGTGAACAGTTACACTACTAAACAGTTAGGCTATGATTTGGTGTTAGTCACCTCTCACCTATTTACCATTCCATTTTCATATTTCATTTACATATCAATTTATTTTAAATAAATACATCCCCAATATTACCTCCATGTACAGTACTGTGCCTCTATATGTTCAGATACAAAATTATACAAATGTGCATACCTGGTCTTGATAAGAAGCAGCGGATAATCGAAATGCAAGACTACTGTCGTTCTCTTCAACTAAATGTACCCTGTATGGTGAAAAATGAAAGGGTGAGCATAAACAACTCAGTAAGGCAATAATGTAAGCAGGTAGATAACTATACTATCTACGTGCTGATAATGTCATGATATAAAATCATTTACATTTGAAGCATGAGGTAAGACTAAAACGATGCCACATGTATGTATATATCATATAAGAGAAATCATGAAGTCGACATATAAATCAAACATGGAAAAATCATCATGTATGACATCTCATGCTCGTCACATTTAAAACTTATTTGTGTTCATCATAAACTCATCATGTTAAAACTCATTTGTTTTATCATAAAACAATCACATCAAGGCTAAACCCATCTCTTGGGAATACCTTGATTCATTAAATCACATCTCTTTTAAAAACAAAAATCAGGACATTACCCCTCCCTCGGGTTCGTCCTGGTCTATTCAGACCATATGATATCATGTGAGGCATGTAGGTTACTGTATGAAAATCGAGGACTATGGCCATACTTTGTCCCTATGATCCCAGGCTACATGGATCCCGATGTGCGGGGAATCACAACTGCAATGGGAGGTGGGGTCAAATCCTACCCGCCAGAATATCAAGTAACATGATCGAGTCATCATGACTGCACGGTACAGTGTACTCCGTGTGACATACACGGTACATCGTACTCCGTGGACCCATATCATAGTCTGGGGGTGCCTGCCGTAGGTCTTATCCACCCTAATACTATGTCGATAACCAACCCATGTCTCAAAGTATACGTGCGAGCATCTCAACTCTTTGCGACACACAGTCTACAGGAGGCTTCCGCATGACTATATGCATGTCAACTCACGTCTAGTGCGAGCGAAGCTCCAGCACCACGCTATGCATATCATGATATCTAAAATCTCGTGCGAGCGAAGCTCCAGCACGATTTTGTGCACACACAAATTTTTCGTACGAGCAATGCTCCAGTACGGCTTTTCATGAGTAATAATCAGTAAAATTTAGTGCGAGTAAGACTCTAGCACTCTTTTTACTCATGTAAATATGATAGGTGGCTCAATCTTGATAAAACATCTTTTAAAATAGTAACCGGTATAAACTGATACCCTTTCGTATAATTCATAAAGTCAATAGCCAACGTATGTGTAAATTTGCTTAAACCAAAGTAATAGATTCATATAAAACATCAAAACATGAAAATCATGCAATTTATCTACCTTACTACCCTTTTTGTAAATTTTACTCTCAGGGGCAAAATCGTTTTTCCTTTATTTATCTAAGCCCCAATTTTCGTAAAAATTATTATTTCATTTCTAGATACTTTAAGGAATTCTAAACTCTGTAAATCCCCTCAATAAATACGTATAGAACTCTCTATACACCTACAAAATTCCCTTACATTATTTTTCTGTAGAGTCTGACCTTTCCTTTTTCACTGCTATCTCGTCACGTAGTCTAATTTACTCCCAATCCAATGTTCAAAATCGAGATTCCATGCTAGTACGTAAATCGAGGCTATCTCGAGCTCTCGTTGGATGCCAATTGTCGAGCCGTAGCTCGATTACATCGTCGAGATTTTTCTTCAATTTTTCCTCTTTTTCTTTTTTTTCCTTTTTCTCCTTTTTTCTCTTTCCTCATTGGCTAAACCGATTCGGTCCGATTCAACCCGATTCGAACCGCCAGTTCACTCTGGTTCGACAGGTTCAGTGCCTTGTCGATCGGTTCTCCACCAATTTTCGTCGCCAGTGGCTCCGCTGGGCCGTCCGTAGCTTGAATCTGCACTCATTTTGTCCAAGGTCGTCAGAAAGTCGTCGGTCCGGCCTGTTCTCTCAACCGTCGGTACCCATTTCCTCTTTTCGCCATTTTTTGACGTTAGCTGCCATTTCGACGGTTGCTTCCGGTGCCATTCGGCGCACCGTTGCCTGGGCTTCCAAAATCGAGCCTTGGTGGGGCTCGAATCAGCGCCGATGGCCATCGATCGGAGCATTCCTTCCTGCGGCTTCTCCTTCCATTTTCGACCTCCTCCGGCGTTGTCGACGTACGTGCCGATACCTGGTGGTTCCTACGAGGCTTGTCGCCCTTCGTCGGCCCTCGTCGACCCCTCAGTCCCGCCGGTGGTGGCTCTTCGGTCTTTCTCGATTTCGGCTTCATTTTTTCGTTTCTATCTTCTTTCTCTCTCCCCGATTTTCAATTTTTGATTCTTTTATTATTATTATTATTATTATTATTTATAATTTATTTTATTATTAAAATATTCATTAAAATATTCTAAATTATTCAACAAATATCTACAAATCTATTACTTTATTCCAAATAAATTTATTTAATTTATTTATTATATTTTTAACCCTTTTTTTTCGATATAATTTCTCCGTATTTTTGTGATATTGTCCCGAATGACTTTTCGGTATTTCTAAAAATTCCAGATCTTGATCAATTTAACCTAAAATTTAATTATTTCCTCGTTATTGATTAAAATTTCTCAATCCATTATTTTTAATAAAAATTTTCCTATCAAATTAATACCAGATTTTGGTATTTTGACCATTTTACCCTTGCACGTGTTCGGGATTAATTTAACCCGACTTCCCTTCACGAACACTCACTCATTTTGTGTTTGATTAAAATTGGGTCTTACAAATATAAAGAGTAAGAAACAAAGTGTAGATTAGCTTTTACAGCAAAGAGGTCCATTAGGAGGAGTTAGGCAATATAGATGCATTGCCTAACCTAAGTTGGTGCCAAGGAAGCCAAATTTAAGTGCTGTAATCACATAGAGGTAGGAGATTAAGTGTAAAGTCTTGGCGTCTATTAGTTTTCGATGCATGCATGCAACTTTATTTGTTTTAGAGCATGATTATAACAAGAATTATATGAAAAGTCCCCATTTGGACTAAGAGATTGATCCCATGAGGCATGAGACTGATCCTTCACATAAGTTTTACAGAAATGTTGCATTCGGGTGTTAAAAGACCGATCCTTTAAGAGATAAGATCGATCCTCTTCCCTTATTTGTACAAAAAATGTGTTTTTTTCATACAAATTGACCCATTTGTGTTTAAAGTCAATAAATGCATGATTTATTAAGCTTATGATTTTATGATTTAAGTATGAAGATCCCACAAAATGCATTAGAGAACTTCATTTTCAAAAAATTACATGATAAAACATGTTTAGGTATTTAAAGCAAACTAATTGTAAGACCCTTAATTTTCTATGTAATGTATATGATTAATTGATGTACGAACAAGTTACATTACATATGAATTACAAGAAATAAATGTTTTTGAAGTTCTAAGTGTGAATGGAATGATAAATGAATGTGGAAGTGATTGAGTATGAGTTTGAATGAGAAAATTTCAGCAAAAAAGGATGTAAAATGAAGGCCAGATTGATCTCATGTCTTGAAGAGTACAAAATCAAGCATGTTGGAAGAGGGAGATCGATCACCCACTCAAGCAAATCGATCTCTATTACTCTCGGGTTGAAGCAGATTGATCTCCCCTTAAGGCCAGATCGATCTCCTTAGCTTTCTGCCTGAGAAAAATTGATCTTGTTTCATTGAGCAGATCGATCCCATGTAACATGGTAGATCGATCTCATGCAGCAAGCAGATCGATCTCATGCCTTCAAAATGTCGTGAAAATGAGGAGTTCAAGAGGACCAGATCAATCTCCACCCTATGCAGATCGATCTCATTAAGCTAATTCTACAAATAGGGAGCAGTTGGATCTACATTTCACGGGACTAAATCATTTCCTTCCATTTTCAATCCAAAAGCTAACTTTCTCACTCTAAAATCACTCCATTTTCATAAAGATTTGAGGAAAGATCATTAGAGAAAAGTTGTTCATCTTGAAGAGAAGACCAACATAGTTTGAAATCAATACCCCATTGGTTGGATTGAAGGAGGAAGGAGAGTTTTCATTTGGAGCAAGAAAGAAATCAAACTAGTTGAGTTTCTAATATACCAATCCAAGTACATTTGTGTAGTTATTGATTTTGGAGTTGATTGGTATGTATATTAATGATAGAAACTACCTAGATTGCAATGGAATAAGTAAAACCTAGAATAAGTCTAGTGTGAGAAAATGTGTTATGGATGAGTTGATGATAAATGGATTATTTTAAAGTGTTAATGTAGTAATATGCATGACTTTAAGATGATGAAATGAAGCTACATTGTTAGATTGGCCTAGTTAAGGAAATAAGCATATGAGGTGTTTTGACAAGATGCCATAGTGAAGTAAATGATGAACTAGAGACACTATGAGCATTAAATACCGGTTTGGTAAGGATCAATGGATCTAAAAGAGTCCAATAGACCCTCGAGATAAGAGTAGAGCAATCAAAAGAGGCCTCATAAGTGTTAATGAGTACTATAAGTCGAATCGACTATAGTAGACACACGAACTATGTTATATTGAACTAAATTGACGTGAAACGTAATCTCGTGCAGTTTTGGAGAGTTTGTTGGAGACGAAATGAATCACTCAATCAAGCAGCTTTAAGGAAGTGGAATCACGCGATGCGACTCCAAGTAAGGGAATTCTGTGAGTATATAGAGATAGCTGCTCGTATTTTGTAGGCATATAGGGCTTTGAAATTGATTGCATTGCTAAATATAAATAAACGGTTTGTGTAAACGGTTACGAACGAGGATGATTTGGCTTCTGAAGTGGATTTATAAAAATGGGATTGTAATGCTAATAATTGCATAAATCACACGTTTTAGTGTTTTACAAAAACAAATTGCTTTAGTTTAAGCAAATTGACGGATAGGTTGGATAGTAATTTCCTGATTTTGGTGAAAAGCACGAGTGAGGTGCTAACCATTGTTTTGAGAATGTTTTGTTGAAATAAAGTCGCCTATCATGTTTATGTGAGTTAAAATCTTGCTGGAGCCTCGCTCGAACTGGATTTTGGTGATTTTACATGTATGAAACTTGTTGGAGCTTAGCTCGCACCTTGATTTGAACTATGATGATGTTTCATAAACCGTACTAGAGCTTCTGCTCGTACGTAGATTTCGATTGACTTTCTTATGCATATAATCGTACTGTAGCTATGCTCGTACGTGTTTCTTCATGATTTTTTTTGCATAAAGTCATACTAGAGCGTTGCTCATACTAGGAGATTTATTGATGATGCATGAATCATGCTAGAGCTTAGCTCCCACAGGTTTTCACACTGTGGTATGTATAATGCCGTGGAGATGATAAGATCTTCAAGCCCAACATCCTTAAGCCCGATGGGGTAGGGAGGCTTTGTTCGGTGGGGAGGCTCTCTTACGGTAGTATCCTTAAGCCAACATCCTTAAGCTCGTTGGGGTGGGGAGGCTCTGTTTGTGGGGAGGCTCTCATACATGGAAACGAAAAGCTCCACGTGCACTTAAGACTATATAGGTTACACATGGTATGGGGTAGATAAGACCTATGACTAGCACCCCCTAACCATGATATGGGTCCGTGGAATATGTTGTAACGTGTAAATCACATGAAGTACGCTTTACTGTGTGGTTGTGATGATGATTTGAAAAGTCTGACAAAGAACTAATCCACCTTCGTTCCAACACGATGCCCCGTACATCAGGATCCGTATGGTCTAGGATGATTACGACATAGTTGGCTAACGTAGTCTTTGAGATTTAGTGACCACCTATCTCACATAATATTACATAGTACCACATGGTGTTATACACTAAGTGTGATTGTATTGTCCACGATAGACCCAAGGGAGGGGTCGAGCCGTGTGGGATTTGTTTAAAGAAATGATTTTTCTACTTGTGATGAGATTTGATGTGTTTTGAGAAAATGATGAATCCTGAGGGATATTTTGTACTGAATTTCGAACTTATGATGAGTTTTAATGATGATGAGCATGAGAGGCTTTACATGTTGATTTTACTGTGTTTTACATGCCTAATTCCATGTTTTAGTACATGATAAATGTATATACATGCGGCATAGTTTTAATTCCTCATGCTCCAACTATAAATGATTTATGCTATGACAGTATCAGCATGTAGATAGGGTAGTTATCTACCATGTTTGTATTATTGCCTTACTGAGCGTGTGGTGGATCATCCCTCTACTTCCCCCTCTACAAAGTGTACACAGTAGCCTTGTGAGGGACTGAGGCATTGCATTTTGGACATTCGCTGCACTCTATCGCAAAGAGGTATACACACATGGATTCTTTTTGTATCTAAACATGTAAAGGCATAGTAGTCATTTTGAATTATGATATGAGGAATGAAAATGTTAGAATCATGTCTTGTATAAGCTTATGACTTAACTTCAATGTATGACATAGTTTTTGATTAATTGAAAATGAATGAGATATGATGATTATTACTGACTCACAACCCAACTGTGTAGTGGTAAGAATGTTTGCGACCAGGTAAGCGAAAAAAAAATGCGAAAAATTTGTAGTGATTTTTTCGACAAATTGGATAACTAGGGTCGTGACAGAGATTAGTATCAGAACTGAGTTGGCCTGATGTAAGTAAGTATAAAGAAGTAGGAAAATTACATCCCCATATTATTGTGCTTTTGTTTAGATATAACTGTGTATACTGTGATGGATTAAGACTAATAAGTGATTATGAATACAGGAAGTTAGGCATTATGCCCATTACACGCCAAGGTACAGGGGCGGGTGCACGTGCTAGAGGCCATAGAGGTAGGCCTGAAGGCCGTGCGGAGCCACAGACTGACGAGGCTCCATAGGACCCTGCTAAGAGATCAGGGGATACAAAGGCATGCTTCATTAGGATAGAGTGGAGTATTGAGAGCCTAGTGGAGATAGTCACACAGGCATTAGGTTTCGGTGACAGATGGGGTCCCACAGTTCTACCTACTACTGCTAGACAGGCAACTACAGAGGCTGAGAGACCTAAGACTATAGAGACTGTTACATCCCCAGTTCAGGATACCTCTTCTCCCATCGCTCCATAGCCGAACGAGAGTGATCTTAGTTATGACTGTGAACTGGGTAGTTTGCGGCAATTCCAGGAGTTGAAACCTCTGATATTCAAGGGAGTGAAGGACCCTATGATTATTGAGGATTGGGTCTATGAAATGGAGAAGTTGTACAGATTCTTCAGATGTACATCAGCGGAGAAAGTAGCCTTTGTCATATTTATGCTGAAGGGCGAGGCTAAGCACTGGTGGAGATCCACCAAAGCTATTTTGAGGGTTCGACACTCCGAGATCACATGAGAGATATTCTTGGAGGCCTTCAGAAGGCAATATATTTTGGCCATCACAGAGAGGAAATTATGGATGAAGTTCATTAATTTGGTTCAGGGGAACCGTTCTGTGGACGAGTATGAGTCGAGATTCATGTCGTGAGGGAGATATGACCCGGATATGATGAGTAGTGAGACTCGAAAGGTCCAGAAGTTCATGGATGGGTTAAGATTGACCATCCAGACTAAGTTAGCTCCCTTTGACATTTATACTTACGAGGAGGCTGTACACAGGGCACAGTTATGTAGCAGGACTTTGAGCGGAATGCCTGCGAGCTTGGAAAGATTAGTGTCAGGAGAGATAGAGACTAGAAGAGATCTGGGATTGATAGAGTGGCCAAGAGAGGAGGCCAGGGATATTTCGAGAAGAGACCTAAGATTGAGGAGGTGCAGGAGAGAGCTACTAAACCTCCTGTGTACCCAGCTTTGACTGCACTGAGGGGCATGGTTATTTGAGACCATGGTCTACTACTGATCAGTGTAGGAGATGTGGCAGATTTCATGGAACTAAGCCTTGTCAGATGCCCCCTATTACATGTTATAGGTGTGAGAAGCTAGGGCATATTGTGAGATATTGTCCTGAGATGATGGAGATTGCCCCACAGTAGGGCAAGGACCTAGAGAGAGCTCCAGTAGAGACAGCTACTGATAATTCTATATTTTTAGAATTATTTGTGCTTAATTTCCTTATTAATTATATAAATCCCTAATTTATTTTGTTAATTATCCCTTTTATTTAATTAAAAATCTCATGTTTGCAGATAAATTAAATCCGGATGAATTTTGACTATTTCGATAGAAAATGGATCGAAATTGGGCTAAAATCGAGATTGAGCCACGCGGACAACACAAGCCATGACAGCTAGCACATCCAATTGGACAAGAAGACTGATGACATGGAAATATCTTTTCAAGGAGCCAATGGTGTGAAGACAAGTGGCCAAAAAAATGCCAACTCATCTAGGATGGAAAATTACAATTTTACCCCTAGTGTGTTCATAAATAGGAAAGGATGGCAATTGAAAGAGTATGGAATTTTTAGGAGTAGGAGTAGGGAATGTAATGTAAGTTAAGAGTAGTGTTAGATTAGTGTAGGTAGAATAGTTTTCTAGTTTTATTTTGATTGTTTTAAACTTTCCCGAATGTTAGCATTTTCCGTATTTTTCACTATTCATTTCATTTTGATGTTCTTCTTTTGGATATTTTCGAATTCATGGCAATCAATTCATCATTCCAAGCTTCTCGATTCTGTTAAAAATTAGCTCTTTTATTTTCATAGCATATTTTTCCTAGTGGTATCTCTCGGTTTTTGCTTCCCATTTGTAGTTTTGTTTTTGTTCAATGATTCTCGGTTGCTTCCATTGATAGTTTTATTTTTCCTTTTCGTTAGCTGTCCTTGTTACTCGAGAATGTGGGGAGCTGGTTTGATCTCATGAACCATGAAAGAAACCCGAGATCTTGTCAGCAGACCATGAATCGAGAGTAAAGCAGGACAGACCGAGAGCTTTCCTCTGTTCTCCTATGTTATTTGAATTAACTACTGTTCATCTTCATGTTTGGCTTGTATTTTCTCTTAAGCTTGAAGTGAAGCTGTTTATTGTCCTGGAGTAAAGCAGAAGACCGAGAGCAACCTGGAGTAGAGGACACAGCTGAGAGCAGCTAGGAGTAGAACCAGTACAAGGTCGGTGCACTGCAGGAGGCTGGACTAATGCTAATCCAGCTACTGGGCATTCCTTGGTGTCTATTGGAGGGAGATGTTTTGTGCTGAAGCAAGGCCGGTACATTGCATAAAGGCTTGACAGCAACTTTTTTACGTGATTGGTAAGAAAGAAGTAGGAGCTAGTGCAGTAAAAACGAGCAATGCAGGAGCAGGAGCCGAGGATGTGTAGAGCAGTCGATTGCAGGACTGGAGTAGTAGGGAGTGGAGGACATCACCAGCAGCAGATGGTAGAATCGAGCAACTTGTGAGCAGTAGAGAACAACTAGCCGAACAGCAGGCAAAATCATGGACCAGAGGACAAACCGAACCAACACTTGAAAATGAAAATGTGAAAGACACGTGAACAGTGAATAGAGGGAGTTCTTTGTTGATTTAAATTGTTTAAGGCCTTGTTTGGACAATTAATGTGTTATTTCATGTTTTTACTTTAATAAATTAAATTGGTTAATACTTGTTAGTTGTCATTTAGGTAATTTAATTAAGTAATGGTAGGGTAGCTTTATTGTTTAGTAGCTAATTTTATATTAAATGTTTTAGGATTTTATTTTAGTTTAGTGTTTTATGAGTGCCATTTAGAATTAATCTAGATTAAATGTTTTTCATGCATTTTTAATTTGGTTTCTATTTTTGTTAGATTTTAGGTTAGTTTAATTTGCAATTTTTATTAGTTTAATTACATGCATTTTTAGGTTAGTTTAATTGTAGTTTAATTTTATTGCTTTATTTTCATAATTGCATTTTATTTTAATTGTGTTAATTAGTTTTAACTGTTTTAATATCTTTTGTAGGTTTTTTTATTTTAATTGCGTGGAGCACTGTAAGTAATTTTGCTCGGTTTTAATTTCTTTATTTTATAGCTTTTATTATTTTATTGCTTTCAGTATTTTTAATTCTAGCTATGTAGATCACCCACCTTAATTTCAAAATTTGCTAGGATATACTTAGGGTAAGATTAACTGGTAGTTAATTAGGCTGATCAACTCCTCTGTGGACGATAACTCGGGACTTAAATCCTATTATTTCTTGTACGACCCGTGCACTTGCGGATAATACTCTTTGGGCGTGTCAAGTTTTTGGCGCCGTTGCCAGGGAAGTCTTAATTAGCCATTAGTTAATATCGGTGAAATTATGCTTCGGTGTAATTCTAGCTTGTAAAATATTTAGGTTGTAAATATTTAATCTAGATTAGTTAATTGAAAAATTAAAATCAAAAAAATTGAAAAATTGAAAAAACTTTAAAAAAAAAATTTCTAAGGACTTTTCGATGATTGCATGCGTAGAGCCAGAAGTTTTGATTGCTTTCCTCTAGATCCTGAAATCGAACACACTCTTAGAAAAATTCGAAAGGACTCTAGGAAATTTATAGCTCCGCTGCAATTCACCATGACAGAAAATTAGAACCGTTGGAGATTATGCAATGCCGACGATTGGAGGATATTATACCAGCATTAGGCCACCAACTGTCTCTACTAATAATTTCGAAATTAAGCCTTCCATCCTCCAAATGATCCAGACCTCTTTACAGTTCAGTGGGCTTCCGTACGATGATCCACATGCTCACCTTGGACAATTCCTGGACTTGTACAACACGTTCAAACACAATGGGTTATCTGATGATGCGCTTAGGCCTAGATTATTCCCCTTCTCACTTAGGGATAGGGCGAGACACTGGTTAACCTCCCTGCCTCGAGGATCCATTTCTACATGGGACGAGTTAGCCCATCAATTTCTAGCTAAGTTTTTCCCTCCCTCTAAAATGGCCAGACTATATAGTGACATATCTTCCTTTGCTTAGTACGACTCTGAAACTCTTTACGAAGCATGGGAACGATATAAGGAGCTTCTTAGGAAGTGCCCTCACCATGGCCTACCTCTGTGGTTGAAAGTCCAAACCTTCTATAACAGACTTACAAGCCAAAATAGGACCATTGTTGACGCTGCTGCGGGTGAAGCCCTGATGTGTAAAACATAGGAGGAAGCTTACGAGCTGTTAGAAAAGATGGCAGCTAACAACTATCTATGGTCCTCGGAGAGGCAAATGCCAAAGAAGCCGACGGGTATTTATGAGTTCGACACACTGTCTACCTTGACCTCTCAAATTGCTAATCTTACGAAGAAGGTAGAGTTGCTCAGTACCCAACATAATCCTCCCACCAGTCCTAATCCGATTTATTCTGTCCAAAGTCCTTTTCTTTCCTAAGAGTTGTGTAGTGGTACCCACTCTGTAGATAGGTGTCCGCTCAACTTAGAATCGGTTCAGTATGTTGCCCCTTCTCAAACGCAACAGAACAACCCTTTTTCAAACACCTATAATCCAGGGTGGAGGAACCATCCTAACTTCTCCTGGAGCCAAAACCAAGGGCAAACTTCTAGCTCTAGACCTGTAGGACTCCCTGGTTTTCAAGCTCCACCAGTTCAGGCACCACCTCAGTTGTAATTTCCATACCATCCACCACATCATCCATCCCTACCTCAATTTCAATATCATCCATCACCACCACCACCACCACCCCTACAACCCGTGCAACCCCAACATTATCGTGTACCAACAGCTCAGAAGAAGCCCTCGCTTGAGGAAATGTTCACGACTATCCTGCAAAATTAAGCTGCCTCAATTAAGAACTTAGAAGTTCAGGTTGGACAAATAGCTAGTGCTCTTAGCCAACGTCCTCAAGGGTCCCTTCCTAGTAACACTGAAGTTAATCCTATTAAGCAAAGGGAGGGTAAGGAACATGTTAGATCCATCACCCTTAGGAGTGGCAGAGAGCTAGATGAGCCACAAGTTAAGTTTGCACCTGAACAGCCCATAGTTGATAAACGCTTAAGTTCTAAAAGGCAGTTCAGAAGGAGCAGGAACATCAGGATCGGGCTGCAAAGGAAACAAAGCTAGGCGCTTCTTCATCTATACCTTCTTCTTCTTCATTGCCTTCCTCGTCCTCTGATTCTACATAGGTTCCCACTATATTACCTTTAGTTAAACCACCAGTACCTTTTCCTCAGAGGTTCCAAAATCAATAAACTGGAACAATAATTTGCTAAATTTCTTAAGGTTTTTAAGAAGCTTCACATCAACATTCCTTTTACAGATGCCTTAGAGCAAATGCCAAGTTATGTGAAGTTTCTAAAGGACATCCTCTCTAGGAAAAGAAGATTGGAAGATTATGAAACGGTGGCCTTCACTGAGGAATGTAGTGCAATTATCCAGAGGAAATTAAACCCCAAGCCCAAAGATCTCGGGAGTTTTACCATACCCTGCACTATTGGAAATCTATTCTTTGGTAGAGCCCTGTGTGATTTAGGAGCTAGTATCAATCTAATGCCTTTGTCTATCTATCAGAAGTTAGGAATAGGGGATGTTAAGCCCACTACAGTGACCCTGAAGCTAGCAGATCAATCCATTAAATATCCAAAGGGGGTCATTGAGGATGTCTTAGTAAAGGTGGACAAGTTTACTTTCCTTGCAGGTTTTATTGTACTAGATATGGAGGAAGACAGGGAAGTCCCTATTATTTTGGGCAGACCTTTCCTAGCTACTAGTAGGATGATAATTGATGTGCAAAATGGGGAGTTGACTATGAGAGTGCAAGATCAAGAAGTGAAGTTTAATGTTTTCAAACCTTTGAAGCTCCCTGATGACTCTCAAGAGTGTTTTAAGATAGAGATTACTGAGGATATAAGGCTTAAGCACATGAAATCTAAAAGAATGAGGGAAGTAGATAGAGCTAAGGAGGATTTAACTGTTAACATTCTATCACCACTCTGGCTGATCCTCCTACTCTTTGCCCTGCTGTTGAGTGTTGTTTTCTTCAGTTACATTTGAAGTGGTTGTGTTTTTCTTTTCACCTTATATATAGTTCTTTTTTCTTTTCTTTTGTTTCTTTCTTTGTTTATTTTACAGGTTTATTTTCTAGTTTTACGCTTTCAATAAAAGCTTCAGTTGTTCATCATCATCAGTAAGGGGAGTACTTTGTTCCTGAACTTCAATTCTTATATTATCAGCACACTGAGGACATAGTGCACTTTAAGTTTGGGAGAGGGGATATCACTTGAGTATTTTTCAAAAATTTGAGCAAAATTGAAAAATTTTTCAAAATTTTTTCGAAAATCTGAGCTTAAACTGTTTGATTTTAGGATGATTTAGTGCTTAGCATGCAGTTTTCCTATATTCCGATGATATGACCCCATGATTAAGTATGATTTTGATTGAATGAGAAATATGATTATAGGAAAAGCATGAAGTTGAATTCTTGAATTTGTCTTAATTCTGATTGTGATTGCCTCATCTTATGCACATGTCATGTCATGAATTTGTATATTTATTTAGAGAAAGCTTATATAGACATAGGATTGCATTTGTTCAATTGATTTTGTGCATCATATTCTAGAATTTGTTTGATCTAATCTCGAGGTGAAATATTAGATCACACTTTATTAGAGAGATGATTTAGGCCATCTTTGGATCATTTGAGCCTTTCTAGCCTTCCTTGTACATATTCTACCCCTAGTCACCCATCTGGACCAAATAAGTTTTTCTCTGTAAATATACCTGCATTATTTTCCTTAGCTTAAATACTTTGTTCCTATCCCTTACCCCAAAAGCATGAAAAGTCATTAGGATATACTGTGAGCTATATGAGTATTAGGTGATAGTGAAAGAGTATGTAAAAATAAAAAATAAAAAATAAAAAAAAAGAGAAGAAAAATACAAAAATAGAATAAAAAGTTTAGTGAAAGAAATAAGTTTGGGGGAAATGATTTGAGCTCTTACATTAAAGATCCTAGAAGTAATGCATGTTAAGGGGTAATTAAACCTAAATTGACTTTAGCATACCTTAGCCCCAGCCTTACATTACAAGTTTAATGAAGTCCTATCGATCTTTAGTTAAGTGTGACTACATTAGTGGAGAGAGAAGTGAAAAGCAAACTTATGGGAATGATTACATGTCTTTGACTTTGCATTCACTATGTTTGCATAATTTGATCCCGGTAATGTACTATGAAGTGACTTTGACATTTTCACACACACACACGAGGGATCCAATTTGTGTTAGGACTTATGATTGAATGATTCTGAGTGTTGGACTTATAATTATGATTCTTTGATTACATAGTCTGTACTTTTTCTTTAAGGATGATATTAGGGAACTTATTGTGTTTTGTGCTTATCATTCCTATTATCATTTTGTTTTGCTTGAGGACAACCAAAAGCTCAAGTTTTGGGGTATGATAATTCTATATTTTTAGAATTATTTGTGCTTAATTTCCTAATTAATTATTTAAACCCCAATTTATTTTATTAATTATCCCCTTTATTTAATTAAAATTCTCATGTTTGCTGATAAATTAAGTCCGGATGAATTTTGAATATTTCGGTAGAAAATGGATCGAAATTGGGCTAAAATCGAGATTGAGCCATGCGAACAACAGAGCCATGCCACCTAGCACATCCAATTAGACAAGAAGACCGATGACATGGAAATATCTTTTCAAGGAGCCAATGGTGTGAAGACAAGTGGCCAAAAAAAATGCTAACTCATCTAGGATGGAAAAATTACAATTTTACCCCTAGTGTGTTTATAAATAGGAAAGGATGGCAATTGAAAGAGTATGTAATTTTTAGGAGTAGGATTAGGGAATGTAATGTAAGTTAGGAGTAGTGTTAGTGTAGAAGTAGTGTTAGATTAGTGTAGGTAGAATAGTTTTCTAGTTTTATTTTGATTGTTTTAAACTTTCCCGAATGTTAGCATTTTCCTTATTTTTCACTGTTCATTTCATTTTGATGTTCTTCTCTTGGATATTTTCGAATTCATGGCAATCAATTCATCATTCCAAGCTTCTCAATTCCGTTAAAAATTAGCTCTTTTATTTTTCAAGTTTCATTTTCATAGCATATTTTTCCTAGTGGTATCTTTCAGTTTTTGCTTCCCATGTTTTTGTTTAATGATTCTCGGTTGCTTCCATTGTTAGTTTTATTTTTCCTTTTCGTTAGCTATCCTTTTTACTCGAGAATGTGGGGAGCTGGTTTGATCTCATGAACCATGAAAGAAACCCGAGATCCTGTTAGCAGACCATGAACCGAGAGCAAAGCAGGACAGACTGAGAGCTTTCCTCTGTTCTCCTATGTTATTTGAATTAACTACTGTTCATCTTCATGTTTGGCTTTTATTTTCTCTTAAGCTTGAAGTGAAGCTGTTTATTGTCCTGGAGTAAAGTAAAAGACCGAGAGCAACCTGGAGCAGAGGACACAGCTGAGAGCAGCCAAGAGCAGAACCAGTACAAGGTCGGTGCACTGCAGGAGGCTGGACTACTGCTGATCCAGCTACTGGGCATTCCTTGGTGTTTGTTGCAGGGAGATGTTTTGTGTTGAAGCTAGGCCGGTACAGTGCATGAAGGCTTGACAGCAACTATTGTATGTGATTGGGAAGAAAGGAGCATGAGCTAGTGCAGCAAAAACGAGCAATGCAGAAGCAGAAGCCGAGGATGTGTAGAGCAATCGATTGCAGGATTGGAGTAGCAGGGAGTGGAGGACATCACCAGCAGTGGATGGCAGAATCGAGTAACCCATGAGCAGCAGAGAACAGCAGGCAAAAGCATGGACCAGAGGACAAACCGAACCAACATCTGAAAATGAAAATGTGAAAGACACGTGAACAGTGAATGGAGGGAGTTCTTTGTTGATTTAAATTGTTTAAGGCCTTGTTTGACCAATTAATGTGTTATTTCATGTTTTTACTTTAATGAATTAAATTGATTAATACTTGTTAGTTGTCATTTAGGTAATTTAATTAAGTAATGGTAGGGTAGCTTTATTGTTTTGCATGTTAATTTAATTTGTAGTGTTAATTTTTAGTTAGTAGTTAATTTTATATTAAATGTTTTAGGATTTTATTTTATTTTAGTGTTTTATAAGTGGCATTTAGAATTAATCTAGATTAAATGTTTTTCATGCATTTTTAATTTGGTTTCTATTTTTATTAGATTTTAGGTTAGTTTAATTTGCAATTTTTATTAGTTTAATTACATGCATTTTTAGGTTATTTTAATTGTAGTTTAATTTTATTGCTTTATTTTCATAATTGCATTTTATTTTAATTGCATTAATTAGTTTTAACTGTTTTAATTTCTTTTGTAGGTTTTTTTATTTTAATTGCATGGAGCACGGTAAGTAATTTTGCTCGGTTTAATTTCTTTATTTTATAGCTTTTTTTATTTTATTGCTTTCAGTATTTTTAATTCTAGCTATGTAGATCACCCACCTTAATTTCATAATTTGCTAGGATATACTTAGGGTAAGATTAATCGGTAGTTAATTAGGCTGATCACTTCTCTGTGGGACAATAACTTGGGACTCAAATCCCATTATTACTTGTACGACCCATGCACTTGTGGACAATACTCTTTGGGCGTGTCAACTACTCCGAGGAGGAGGGCTACAGCTGAGGAAAAAGGGAAACAAGTGGTTGGTGTGAGCAGAGGATGAGTGCACGCACTGGACCAGGACACAGCAAACACATCGACAGATGTGATTAAAGGTACCATCCAAATCTTTGATTTAGAAGTATTTGTATTGTTTGATCCTGGTGCCACGCATTCTTTCATATTGCCTTCCTTTGCACATAAATTGTTGAAGCATGTAAAACCTACACTGTTAAATAAAATGTTGATTATATCTACCCCTATGAATGATAGTCAGTTGACTTAGCATGTATATAGGAATTGTAAGTTGAAGATAGGGGAAAGGAAATGACAGTTGATTTAATCTTACTGTGTATGAGTGATTTCGATGTAATCCTAGGAATGGATTGGTTGGCTGCAAATCATGTGGTTATGGATTGTCATGCCAAAACATTGATGTTTCCAGAGATAGATAATCTTGTTGTAAGCTTTGTTGAAAAGAAATGAAGAACATGACTATTATAAATGAGAAGAGTATAATTTTGATCATCATATATTCGAGAGATGAATTTATTTATTATTTTTGAACGTTAATGTGATGGCTTATGTTGCTAACGGTGGAAAGAATAATATGAAAGGTTCATTGCCTACGTGGTTGACACTGATAAGGTACACCCAGAATTGAGAGACATTCCTATAATTACGGACTTTTCTATGTCTTTTCGGACGAATTACAAGGGCTACCACCTGATAGAAAAATAAAATTTTGAATAGAATTAGTACCTGGTACAGAGCCGATATCGAAACCACCGTATAGAATGGCTCCGATTAAGTTGGAAGAGCTAAAGAAGCAGTTGTAAGAGTTGCTAGAGAAGGGGTTTATTAGACCGAGCGTCTCACCTTGGGGAGCTCTGGTTCTGTTTGTAAGGAAGAAAGATGGAAGCGTCTGTCACGCCCCGAAAATGCGAAAAATAGGGCTAATTTAAAACTTTTTACTCATTAATTCACAAATAAGAGTGCATTCCTGTGCAGTGTCATACATCATCATAATTATCATGCCTCAGGATCTCAACATAATATAACGTATATTGTACCGTATACAAATACGCAATTCCAAGTTAATTAATCCTAATACATCCCATATAATGTTGTACAACAAGTGTCTGCAATTACAATAATAGTCTGGGTACATAAAAAGATAAATATACCTCAAAGTACAAAATATATATAGCCTGGAGCTCGAATCCTCCACTAGCCACTACTCCGTACGTCGCAGGGAAGTCCTTATTCACTTGAAGAACTCTGGGGGGAAAGAAAAACAGGGTGAGCATCTAAATCGCTCAGTAAAGGGGGTAGGGGACTCATTTCATAAACCAAAATGCACATCACAAAACATTTATTTGTATGTGGAACTCATTTGAAAACCATAGCATGAAAATACTCAAAACGACACTCTCATGTGTCAAGTCATGTGAAAACATGAAGTAAAAGGCTCACTCTAGAGCATTAACAAAGCATGTGAAAACAACGTGATAAACGTTTTCTCAAATAACATGGCATAGCCACTGATTTAAAATCACTCGTGGCATAGCCACAAAACACACGTGGCAAAGCCACTGAATTAATTTCTCACGTGGCATAGCCACAAAACACACGTGGCAAAGCCACTGTTTTAATTTCTCGCGTGGCATAGCCACAGAATAGGGTTTCTCAACGTGGCGCAGCCACCAATTGGGGTATAACGTGGCACAGCCACCAATGGGGTATAACGTGGCACAGCCACCAATGGGGTATCTCAACGTGGCACAGCCACCAATGGGGTTTCTCAACGTGGCACAGCCACCAATGGGGTATAACGTGGCACAGCCACCAATGGGTTTCTCAACGTGGCACAGCCACCAATGGGGTTTCTCAACGTGGCACAGCCACCAATGGGGTTTCTCAACGTGGCACAGCCACAGAATAGGTTATTCTCACGTTACCAGAACGGAGAAGAAATCGGGCTTACATGCTACCAGAGCAATGCCCGGTGTGTACTCACAACTACACACCTAAGTCTTATCACATAAGACAGGTTTGCCTTCACGTAGAACTCGTAATGGTTTTTCTCTCATAAAACTCATTTGAAATCGTTTTGTACTCAACACAAAACGTAATAAAATCGAGTTCTAACCGGCAAAGCGCACGCACACATTTCTCAAATCACAATATTGCCTTAACGTAGAGCCCAGTTATAAACTCATAAAACATTGGGCTCCAACCGGCTATAAAATCGTGTGCAGTTTAAATCTCAACACAAAACACTCAACATGCTTGTTTATAAATCATAAATCATGCTATAGCAGTTTACAAATCACATACACAAATGGTTTAGATTTCCCTTACCTCTTTGCACCTCGTATAGTGCAATCGTTCCCCCGTATCACGGACTAGCCTCGCATTCCACTCTGGAACTCTCGAGCTGTCCAAACGATGTTAAAACATCAATACTCAACATCACATAAACCTCAATTCTCAAAATCGAGCATAATTGCTCATAACACCTCAATTCTCTTGATTTCTCGTAACTCAACCCTAAACTACAACCTCATTCACAATATCTCAATGTCCTACATTTCTCATGCCAATTATCTAGGCTAATTCTCCACATTGTCTATATTTCCATTTATGGCACAATTCTCAAAATTACCAAAATCTCCAAATATCAACATTAATCCAACTACATTGCAATTTCATCAATCCCTAATCATTCCTCAACTATTTCAACGCAATAACAACCACCAATAACATCAAAATCAGCTCAACTATCAAGATCGAGGTTTAGAAATTACCCAAAGCTTGTGAGACGCACAACTCACGCCTCGATCCGATTCGTCCTTCGATTTCCAAGTATGTTGTTCTCCCTTTGATGAGGAACAACTTTCCTTCTTACCACAATAGCTGATTTGGTCGGAAATGGGTGATTTGGGGGAGTGAGAAACTAGGTTTTCGAAAAAATGGAGGTTTTAGAAGAGAGAGAAAGTGAAATTGCAGAGAAAACACGGGTTCCTTATATAGACTGGAGGTAGGAGATCGATCTGCCTCTTGATGAGATCGATCTATGTTTGAATTTTGGGGACGATCTGGGCAATTTTATGCCTAGGAGATCGATCTGTCGAGGGGTGAGATCGATCTCTTTATGGCTTTATGAGATCGATCTGCTCCTAAGGAGATCGATCTTCTCCCCAAACAGAAGCATTTGGAGATCGATCTCCTCCTCATGAGATCGATCTTCTCTCAAACAGATTCGTTTGGAGATCGATCTCTTCCTCATGAGATCGATCCCTTCTCAAACAGATTCATAAGGAGATCGATCTCTTCCATTGGAGATCGATCTGCTCCTCAAATTTCCCCTTCCTCGTCATTTTTAACTCACCAGATCGATCTCTCCTTCTCCCAGATCGATCTGTCCTCATGCTTCATGCTCATTTTACACACTTAACACATAAATCTCCAATTATAATTCCCACAATTCACTTAGCTCAATAAATTATACTCAAATTATTATTACATCAATAAAATATGTCTGAAATTCTCAGATCTCACATCCTCCCCACCTTAAAAAGAATTTGGTCCTCCAAATTCAACTCAACTAGTTAAAATAGATGGGGGTATTTCTCCTTCATGAGGCTCTCTAGTTCCCACGTTGCCTCTTCCCTTGAGTGATGTTTCCACAAAACTTTCACTAATGGGATGCTCTTGGTTCTCAGTACCTTCTCCTTTCTATCGAGAATCCGGACGGGTTCCTCAGTGTAGCTAATGTCCTCCTGCATGTCCATCTCATCATACTCTATAACATGAGAAGGGTCCGGGTGGTACTTCCTCAACATAGATACATGAAAAACATTATGTATTCTGGACATCTGTGGGGGTAATGCCAATCTGTAGGCTACCTCTCCCACTCTCTCAAGAATCCCGAATGGTCCTATGTATCGAGGACTCAATTTTCCTTTCTTCCCAAATCGCATGATACCCTTGCTCGGTGATACTCTCAGAAATACTGCATCACCAACATCAAACTCAAGTGGCCGTCTACGCGCATCCGTGTAGCTTTTCTGTCTACTCTGTGCAGCCCGTAACCTCTCACATATGAGCTTCACACTCTGTACAGCTTGCTCAACAAGCTCGAGAGCATTTATCTTTCTGTCACCGACCTCTTCCCAAGCTACAGGGGATCTACACCTCCTACCATATAGAGCTTCAAAAGGTTCCATTCCAATACTTGCATGATAGCTGTTATTGTATGCAAACTCTGCTAGGGGCAGGTGATCATCCCATGATCCCTTAAAATCCATCGTACACGCCCTCAACATATCCTCCAGGGTCTGAATAGTCCTCTCTGACTGAGCATCTGTCTGAGGATGATAGGCGATACTAAAACTCAATCGAGATCCCATGGACTCCTGAAACTGGGTCCAGAATCTGGAAGTAAATCGGGAATCTCTATCAGAAGTAATACTCACTGGAGCCCCATGTAATCTAGCTATCTCGCTGACATATAGCTCAGCTAAGGCATCCACCGTATCTGTGCTCTTGATGGAAAGGAAGTGGGCACTCTTGGTCAATCTATCCACTATAACCCATATAGCGTCATGACCTCTTCGGGTCCTCGGTAAACCCATAATAAAGTCTATAGTGACATGCTCCCATTTCCATGTAGGTACAGGTAAGGGCTGTAGTAGTCCTCTGGGCTTCCGATGCTCAGCTTTCACTTGCTGGCATACTAAACACCTGGCCACATACTCTGCCACGTCTCGCTTCATACCACTCCACCAATACACCTTTATCAAGTCTCGGTACATCTTAGTACTCCCTGGGTGCATGGTGTATCGCGAGCAGTGGGATTCTCTCAGTATTTGTCTCTTCAGGGTATCATCGTCCGGTACACAAATCCGTCCTCTGAACCTCAATAATCCATCCTCACTGATGGTGAGATTCGAATGTGAACTCTGCTCAGCTTGGCTAACCATGTCTATCAATCTCTGATCACTGCGCTGCCCAGTTCTAATCTGATCCATGATCCTAGGCTCTATCCGCAGGCTAGCCAAAAATCCAGTCTCTACCTCTTTAACTCTGATCCGAAGTTCGGCAAACTGCTCTAACAAATCCCATTCCCTGATCATCATAGCAGATATCATACTCTTCCTGCTCAGGGCATCAGCAACCACATTCGCCTTACCCGGATGATATAGAATCTCGCAGTCATAATCCTTAAGGAGTTCCATCCATCTCCTTTGTCTCATGTTTAACTCTTTCTGATCAAAGAGATATCTCAAACTCTTGTGATCAGTGAAGATCTGGAATCTTTCCCCATATAAGTAATGTCGCCAGATCTTCAAAGGAAATACCACAGCGGCTAACTCCAAATCATGCGTGGGGTAATTCTGCTCATGGTCCTTCAACTGTCGCGATCCGTATGCGACCACTCTTCCGTGCTGCATAAGCACACACCCCAATCCTTAATGAGACGCATCACTATACACCGAGAATCCTCCTGATCCCTCAGGAATAGTTAACACAGGTGCCGCTGTTAATCTCCTCTTTAACTCTTGAAAATTGAGCTCACATTGATCAGTCCATATGAACGGAGTCTCCTTACGCGTGAGCTTAGTCAAAGGAGCGGCAATCCTTGAAAATCCTTCCACAAATCTCCTGTTATACCCTGCCAAACCAAGGAAGCTTCGTACCTCAGTAACTGTCCTCGGTTTCTCCCAATTAAGCACAGCCTCCACCTTACTTGGGTCCACTGATACTCCTTCCTCTGAGACTATATGTCCAAGGAAAGCTATCCGGTTCAGCCAAAACTCACACTTACTAAGCTTCCCGTACAATTGCTTATCTCGGAGTATCTGAAGTACTAACCACAAATGCTGTGCATGCTGCTCATACGATCGAGAGTACACCAGGATATCATCGATAAAGACTATCACAAACTTATCCAGATAGTCTCTGAACACCTCGTTCATCAACCTCATAAATGCTGCAGGGGCGTTCGTCAATCCAAAGGACATCACCAGAAATTCGTAATGGCCATACCTTGTCCTGAAGGCCGTCTCTGGAATATCTTCTTCCTTGATCCTCAATTGGTGATAGCCCGATCTCAAATCAATCTTAGAAAAGACTGATGCCCCTCTCAGCTGATCAAGTAGATCATCAATCCTGGGTAGTGGGTATTTATTCTTCACCGTGGCTTTATTCAACAGCCGGTAGTCTACGCATAATCTGAGACTACCATCCTTCTTCTTAACAAATAGTACTGGCGCTCCCCACGGTGAAACACTGGGTCTAATAAACCCTTGATCCAATAACTCCTGTAGTTGTCTCTTCAATTCCTCAAGTTCCACTAATGCCATCCTGTAAGGAGGTTTAGAGATCGGCTGAGTATCTGGTACCAAATCAATGGTAAACTCCAGCTCTCTCTCTAGTGGTAAACCTAGCAATTCATCTGGGAAAACATCCAGAAATTCACAAACCACAGGTATATCCTCAACCCTCGGATGTTCCCGCTCATCGTCTGAGATGAGTGTCTCATAACCTTCACATAAATAATCATATTTAATATTCTCTAAAATAATATTAAAATTCTCAAATTACTTACTAGAATTCCACATAATTATTCCCTCAATATCTCAATCGTACACTGTAAGGTTCAGGTAGGGAGAAAGTTACAATCTTAGTGTAGCAGTCTAAACTCACTCGATTGGTCGCCAACCAATCCATCCCCAGAATTACATCAAATCCATATACATAAAACATGATTAGATCTGCTAACATCACTCTATCTCCCACCTTTATCTCACATCCTCTACAGATTAACTCAGTTCTCTGGGATTCACGCATAGGGGTATTTACATGTAGTAGGTATTCTAGAGGTTCAAACTTTAAGTTTAATCTACATGCAAAATGCTCAGAAATAAACGAATGCGTGGATCCTGAATCAATCAACACATGAGCCTCATAATTACAGACAGAGAGTGTACCTCTTATAGTTTCTGTCGAAGCGTCTGCGGTCTCCTTATCCAGGGCAAACACACATCCCTGTGCCACAGGTTTCTTCCCTTTCTCTGCCGTAGTGGCCCGTCTCCGGGGATCCACTCTCTGAGGCTGTTGTCTAGTGGGCTCCGGAGCATGTGGTATCTGAGGTTGGGGACAGTCCTTCACTCTGTGACCCATGTCACCACATCTAAAACATCCATGGATCGACCCAGTACAACTTCCTTCATGCGATCGGCCACAGTCCCTACAAACCCTTATCTCCGGCCTGACATATCGAGGGGTCTCCTTGATAATAGGATAGGCTCTGGGTCTCTCCAATCTATCCTTCTGTACCTCAATCCTTCCTCTTCTGAAGGAACCTCTCCGAGCCTCTGACTGGAAAAGTGCTGGCCTCTTGCCCTTATCTCTATTCACCGCTCTGAGCTCATTCTAGGATTGTACCATCTCAATCCCTCTTTCAATCTCTTGTGCTCGTCTCAGAGCATCTCCAAACTCAGTAATGCACAGCCCTATCAATCTATCTCTGATGACGGGCTTCAACCCATACACAAACTTCTCTGTGCGGAGCTCTTCACTCTTGAAGGTCTCTGGGTCATATCTCAATAGCGCTGTGAATTGGCTCTCATAGTCATCCACAGACATGTCACCCTGTACCAAACTCAAAAACTCGGCCTGTTTCTTTCTCTGGGAAGCCCGTGGTACATATTGGGTCCTAAAGGCTGTCTGAAACTCTTCCTAACCAATCACACCATGGTGGGACATCAAAATACCCTGGGTAGTACCCCACCAATCTCGAGCTCTCCCCTTCAGCATATAGGCACTCATACTGACCCTCTTAGCATCGGTGCACCCCAGGATATCAAATATAATTCTTAATTCCGTCAACCACTCCTCAGCCTCCGTAGGATCCTTCTTTCCCTTAAATGCGGGTGGATTCATCTTCAGAAAATCCCTTAGTCGGACCATACTTCTATCCTCAGGCTGGGCGACGGGAGGCACTGGGGGCATGGGAGGTCCTTGTGGTGGTGTAGGGGTAGTATCCGAGGCATTAACTCCAAAGTGTTGTGCGAATAACGCTGCCATCTGTTCAAAACCTTGCCTCACATCGGTCTCAATCCGATTAAATCGAGAGTTAGGACTCTCTGGTTGTGGGACAGGTGGCGGAGGGGACTCTGCCTGCCTCCTCGAACGACCTCGTCGTTTACTCATTCTCTACCTCAACTCGTCTCCTGTGCGTACATATCAAAATTGATTGAAATCTCAATCCTCAATTTCAGTTCATGACCAGACTATTACAGACACTTGGGATGTATTCTATTTCTCTTAACCGACACTGACAGTACTAGACACCCTAAGCTTTGATACCAAGAAAACTCTATCACGCCCCGAAAATGCGGAAAATAGGGCTAATTTAAAACTTTTTACTCATTAATTCACAATTAAGAGTGCATTCCTGTGCAGTGTCATACATCATCATAATTATCATGCCTCAGGATCTCAACATAATATAACGTATATTGTACCGTATACAAATACGCAATTCCAAGTTAATTAATCCTAATACATCCCATATAATGTTGTACAACAAGTGTCTGCAATTACAATAATAGTCTGGGTACATAAAAAGATAAATATACCTCAAAGTACAAAATATATATAGCCTGGAGCTCGAATCCTCCACTAGCCACTACTCCGTACGTCGCAGGGAAGTCCTTATTCACTTGAAGAACTCTGGGGGGAAAAAAAACAGGGTGAGCTTCTAAATCGCTCAGTAAAGGGGGTAGGGGACTCATTTCATAAACCAAAATGCACATCACAAAACATTTATTTGTATGTGAAACTCATTTGAAAACCATAGCATGAAAATACTCAAAATGACACTCTCATGTGTCAAGTCATGTGAAAACATGAAGTAAAAGGCTCACTCTAGAGCATTAACAAAGCATGTGAAAACAACGCGATAAACGCTTTCTCAAATAACGTGGCATAGCCACTGATTTAAAATCACTCGTGGCATAGCCACAAAACACACGTGACAAAGCCACTGAATTAATTTCTCACGTGGCATAGCCACAAAACACACGTGGCAAAGCCACTGTTTTAATTTCTCGCGTGGCATAGCCACAGAATAGGGTTTCTCAACGTGGCGCAGCCACCAATTGGGGTATAACGTGGCACAGCCACCAATGGGGTATAACGTGGCACAGCCACCAATGGGGTATCTCAATGTGGCACAGCCACCAATGGGGTTTCTCAACGTGGCACAGCCACCAATGGGGTATAACGTGGCACAGCCACCAATAGGTTTCTCAACGTGGCACAACCACCAATGGGGTTTCTCAACGTGGCACAGCCACCAATGGGGTTTCTCAACGTGGCACAGCCATAGAATAGGTTATTCTCACGTTACCAGAATGGAGAAGAAATCGGGCTTACATGCTACCAGAGCAATGCCCAGTGTGTACTCACAACTACACACCTAAGTCTTATCACATAAGACAGGTTTGCCTTCACGTAGAACTCGTAATGGTTTTTCTCTCATAAAACTCATTTGAAATCGTTTTGTACTCAACACAAAACGTAATAAAACCTAGTTCTAACCGGTAAAGCACACGCACACATTTCTCAAATCACAATATTGCCTAAACGTAGAGCCCAGTTATAAACTCATAAAACATTGGGCTCCAACCGGCTATAAAATCGTGTGCAGTTTAAATCTCAACACAAAACACTCAACATGCTTGTTTATAAATCATAAATCATGCTATAGCAGTTTACAAATCACATACACAAATGGTTTAGATTTCCCTTACCTCTTTGCACCTCGTATAGTGCAATCGTTCCCCCGTATCACGGACTAGCCTCGCATTCCACTCTGGAACTCTCGAGCTGTCCAAACGATGTTAAAACATCAATACTCAACATCACATAAACCTCAATTCTCAAAATCGAGCATAATTGCTCATAACACCTCAATTCTCTTGATTTCTCGTAACTCAACCCTAAACTACAACCTCATTCACAATATCTCAATGTCCTACATTTCTCATGCCAATTATCTAGGCTAATTCTCCACATTGTCTATATTTCCATTTATGGCACAATTCTCAAAATTACCAAAATCTCCAAATATCAACATTAATCCAACTACATTGCAATTTCATCAATCCCTAATCATTCCTCAACTATTTCAACGCAATAACAACCACCAAAAACATCAAAATCAGCTCAACTATCAAGATCGAGGTTTAGAAATTACCCAAAGCTTGTGAGACGCACAACTCACGCCTCGATCCGATTCGTCCTTCGATTTCCAAGTATGTTGTTCTCCCTTTGATGAGGAACAACTTTCCTTCTTACCACAATAGCTGATTCGGCCGAAAATAGGTGATTTGGGGGAGTGAGAAACTAGGTTTTTGGAAAAATAGAGGTTTTGGAAGAGAGAGAAAGTGAAATTGCAGAGAAAACATGGGTTCCTTATATAGACTGGAGGTAGGAGATCGATCTGCCTCTTGATGAGATCGATCTGTGTTTGAATTTTGGGGACGATCTGGGCAATTTTATGCCTAGGAGATCGATCTGTCGAGGGGTGAGATCGATCTCTTTATGGCTTTATGAGATCGATCTGCTCATAAGGAGATCGATCTTCTCCCCAAACAGAAGCATTTGGAGATCGATCTCCTCCTCATGAGATCGATCTTCTCTCAAACAGATTCGTTTGGAGATCGATCTCTTCCTCATGAGATCGATCCCTTCTCAAACAGATTCATAAGGAGATCGATCTCTTCCATTGGAGATCGATCTGCTCCTCAAATTTCCCCTTCCTCGTCATTTTTAACTCACCAGATCGATCTCTCTGTCTCCCAGATCGATCTGTCCTCATGCTTCATGCTCATTTTACACACTTAACACATAAATCTCCAATTATAATTCCCACAATTCACTTAGCTCAATAAATTATACTCAAATTATTATTACATCAATAAAATATGTCTGAAATTCTCAGATCTCACAGCGTCCGACTGTGTATAGATTATCGGTTATTGAATAAGGCCACCATTAAGAACAAGTACCCCCTTCCACGCATAGATGATTTGTTGTATCAGCTTTGGGGAGCACATGTATTTTCTAAGATAGATCTACGATCTGGGTACCATCAGTTGAGGATACGAAGTGGAGATGTACCCAAGACAGCATTTCGTACACGATATGGCCACTACAAGTTTTTGGTTATGCCATTCGAATTGACGAATGCCCCCGCAGCGTTTATTGCATTGATGAATGATGTATTTAAGCCATACCTGGACCAGTTTGTGGTAGTGTTTATTGATGACATTTTGGTATATTCCAAGTCCAGGGAAGAGCATAAATAGCATTTGAGGTTAGTTCTCGAAACCCTCCAAGAGAAGGAATTATATCCAAATTCAGTAAGTGTAACTTTTGGTTAGAGCAGATCTCATTTTTGGGTCATGTTGTATCAAAGGATGGGATATCAGTGGATCCATTCAAGATTGAGGCAATTGTATAGTGGGAACAGCCCAAAACAGTTACTCAGATCAGAAGTTTTCTGGGATTGGTAAGTTATTATCGGAGATTTGTAGAGGGTTTCTCCAGACTAGTTGCTCCGTTGATGCGCCTCACATGTAAGGATGTTAAGTTTGTGTGGGATGAGGCTTGTGAGAGGAGTTTTCTAGAGCTTAAGCATCGGTTGACCACTGCTATGATTCTCACCTTTCCTACCAGCTCAAGAGGATTCTTTGTGTATACTGATGCATCACACTAGGGATTGGGCTGTGTACTCATACAGGATGGGAATGTAGTTACTTATGGATCCAGACAGTTGAAGGATCATTAGAGGAACTATCAAACTCACGATCTAGAGTTGGCAGTCGTAGTGCTTGCATTGAAGATATGGCGCCACTATCTCTATGGTGAGAAATTTTAAGTTTATATCGATTATATGAGCCTTAAATACCTGTTCTAGCAGAAAGAGTTAAACATGAGACGGAGGCGATGGCTCGAACTCCTAAAGGATTATGACTGTGAGATCATGTACCACCCAGGTAAGGTGAATGTAGTTGCCGATGCTTTAAGAAAGAAGAACCTCGAGTTGGTTTCCTATATGATGGTTTGGGAGCATGAGTTCTTGGAACAATTTGCGAACCTCAATTTGGATGTGACCCCACTTAGTTCAGAGAGATTTGATATTATGGCTAGTTTGAGATTGGAGCCAGAGTTGATTTGTCGTATTCGACATGCTCAACAGTGCATCAATTGGTTGAGTTAGGCTCAGACAGGTGTGAGTACTGATTTTGAACTGAGTACAGATGGATTATTGAGGTTCAGAGGCAGAGTATATGTTCCCGAGGATTCAAAGATAAAAGGGTTAATTTTATCAGCGGCTTACTCATCGAAGTATATGATACATCCATGGAGTAATAAGATGTATCAAAACCTTCAAAAAGTCTATTGGTGGTCTGGAATGAAAAGAGACATTATTGAATATGTCGCTAGATGTCTCATCTGTCAGGAGGTTAAGGTAGAGCATTAGAAGCCTGCAGGGTTATTGCAGCTTCTACTAATACTGATATGGAAGTGGGAGCACGTCACCATGGATTTTGTGATTGGATTACCGAGGACCCGCAGAGGTCATGATGCCATTTGGGTTATTGTGAATAGGTTGACGAAGTCAGCCCATTTCTTACCTCTGAGGGTTACTGATACTCTGAGTCTGTTGGCGAACTTGTATGTTTGAGAGATAGCTTGGTTACATGGTATACCAGTGAGCGTTGTTTCTGATCGAGATGCCTACTTCACTTCCCATTCTGATAACATTTTCAGGAAGCGATGAGGACCTAATTGAGCTTTAGCACCGCTTTTCATCCTCAAACAGATGGTCAGTCAAAGAGGACTATACGAACCTTGGAGGATATGTTGAGAGCGTGTGTATTGGATTTTAGAGGCTCTTGGGATGATCACATACCGTTAGCCGAGTTCGCTTATAATAACAACTATCATGCGAGTATCAGAATGATACCATATAAGTCACTGTATAGACGCAGATGTCAATCCCCTATTGCATGGGAAGAGGTTGGTGATAGATAGATTTTTACTCCGGATTTAGTACAGCAAGCCTCTGAGGATGTCCAGTTATATGTGAGAGAATATAGACAGCTTAGAGCCAGTAAAAGAGTTATGCTGATAGGAGATGGAGACCATTGGAGTTTGATATGGGTGAGTCAGTATTTTTTAGAGTTTCTCCCTCGAAAGGGATTATAAGGTTTGGTAAGAAGGGAAAGTTAAGTTCTCGATATATCGGACCCTTCGAGATTTTGGAAAGAGTGGGAGATAAGGCTTATAGGTTGGCATTCCCACCAAACTTGGTAAATGTTCATAATGTCTTCCACGTCTCTATGCTTCAAAAGTATCACCCGGACTCGATACATGTGATAAGATATGAGCCATTGGAGCTCAATGGGAGTATGACGTATGTTGAGAAGCCGATTGGGATATTGGATAGAAAAGAGAAGGTGTTAAGGACAAAGATAATTTCATTAGTGAAAGTCCTTTAACAATATCACACCCCGAAGGAAGCTACATGGGAGTTAGAGAGTATAATGCAAGAGAAGTACCCGAAGTTATTTTCAAATTAACTTGGTTCTAATTTGGAGGACCAAATTCCTTGAAGGAGGGGAGGATTGTAAGACCCTTCATTTTCTGTGTAATGTATATGATTAATTGATGTACGAACAAGTTACATTTCATATGAATTACAAGAAATGAATGTTTTTAAAGTTCTAAGTGTGAATGGAATGATAAATGAATGTGGAAGTGATTGAGTGTAAGACCTGTGATTTAACGTGTAATCCTTATGACTTTGTGAGGTATAGAAAAGTCACAATTGATATAAATTATGAGAAATGGATGTTTTGAAGTTGTAAATGTGGATGAAATGAAAAATGTATGGTTAAGTAAACTAAATATCAATGTAACAGTGAATTGGGATGAAAATTTGTAGCATAACTGCTTCTAGAGAGGAGTAGATCGATCTCTTTGGCAATATAGATCAATTTCCTTAAGTCTGGGGTTGCAACAGATTGATCTCATTACCAGGCCAGATCGATCTCCTTAAGGTTCTGAGTAATGCTGATCGATCTCATGCTTAGGGGCAGATCGATCTCATTAGGCCTAAAAGGTCATTTTTTAGGAGAAAAATGCAGGGTAGATCGATCTCATATGGTTAGAAGATCGATATCATAGAGACAATTGTATAAATACTGGACTTCTGCAACCTCTGTTTCATGAGATTTACTATTTTATTCAAGAACCAAAGCTAAACTTAACATTTCAACTCTAGGAAACTTTAGTTTCAAATAAGTTTTGAGTGAGTTTTAGTTGAGCAAAGTTGTTCTTGGTAAAGAGGAGAGCAGCATAGTTAGAAACAAGAGATTGGAATCAAAGATTGGAAGAGCAAGGAGGATTTTACCAATTTTGGTGGAAAATGAAGATCTCAGCTAGGTAAGATTTAATGCACCAAGTTGATATATGTTAAACTAAGTGTATTGGTGAACTTGTTGGTATATATATGAATTGTTAGAAATGAAAGGATCATGAAAAATAAGCACGACCTGGTTCTTGGTATGAAAGTGAGAAAATGATGAGGAAATGGTGTTGGCATAAATCTAATGGTGGAATATGCATGTATAGAAGATTTTAAGTTGATCCTATGAAATGCATAAATTGGAAATAAGAAAAAATGAATATAGCTATATGGAAAAATGGTATAACACCATAATATGAGGAAGTGATGTGTTTGATGTATCTAATTGAGATTTGGCAAGTAAAACAAGTATATTTCGGTATACTAATGTAAATACATATAACAGCTTCGAAAATCACATTTGGAAGCTGATCGGACTGCAAGAGTGAGTAGCACCAAGGAAGAGAGGTCACTTGACGTGATACGAGATAAGAGCATTTCGTGAGTAGCTAGAGATAGCTACACGTAATTTGAATAGAATTTCAATAAATATATGATATAAGAATTCCCTTGAATAGGCATGATAGCATGATAGAGAATAATAATGATAAGTGTGTTTTATTTAAAAATAGGGTGAAAATACCTTAGAAGCATGATGTGACCAAAATTCATGAGTTGCATGATAGAATGGCTAATGTTTTCATGTATATGCGAAACAACATGTGTTAGTACGAATTTGATTTAATTAGGTGAATTGTGATTTGAATAGCCATCTATTGGGTTTTGGGTGAAAATCATAAGTGCTAGAGATTACTCGCACTATATTTTGAGATGTTCATCACATAATACTTGAGTGTATACTCGTACAAAGTTTTAAATGCATGTTATGCATTTTAGAGTACTGGGAGCATTGCTCGTACTCAATTTTTGTGATTGATGCATTATAGAGTATTGTGAGCTATGCTTATACTCAGTTTTACATGATAGAGTACTAGGAGCTTAGTTCGTACTCAGTTTTCATATATTATACATTATAGAGTATTAGGAGCATTGCTCGCACTAGAGTTTATCATTGTGATTGGTCATGTTGGGAGTTTTACTCGCACGTACCAGATTTAAAAGAGCAAGAAACAGCCGTGTTGGGATGTGAGATCTGAGAATTTCAGACATATTTTCATTATGTAATATGAGCTTGAAGTATAATTTATTGAGCTAAGTGAATTATGGGAATGATAATTGGAGATTTATATGTTAAGTGTTTAAAATAAGTATGAAGCTATGAGGACAGATCAATCTGAGAGAAGGAGAGATCGATCTGGTGAGTTAAAAATGACAAGGAATGAGGACTTTAAGGAGCAGATCGATCTCCAATGGAAGAGGATCGATCTCCTTATGATTCTGTTTGAGAGAAGATCGATCTCATGAGGAAGAGATCGATCTCCAAATGTTTCTGTTTGAGAGAAGATCGATCTCCTCAAGGCGCAGATCGATCTCATAAAGCCATAAAGAGATCGATCTCACCCCTCGACAGATTGATCTCTTAGGTATAAATTGCCCCAAATCGTCCCCAAATTCAAATGCAGATCGATCTCATCAAGAGCCAGATCGATCTCTTACCCTCAGCCTATATAAGGAACTCCTATTTTTCTCCTGCAATTTCACTTTCTCTCTCTTCCAACCCCTATTTTCACCGAGCCCTAACTTTCTCACTCATCCAAAGCACCCGTTTCCGTCCAAATCAGAAGTTGTGACAAGAAGGAAAGTTGTTCCTCACCCAAGGGAGAACAACATACTTGGAAATCGAAAGACGGATCGAATCGAGGCAAGAGATAAGCTCTCCACAAGTTTTGGGTAATTTCTAAACTTCGATCCTTATATTTGAGATGATTTCGGTGATGATAGTTGTTGGCATTGTATTGAAATAGCTAAAAAATGATTAGGGATTGATGAAATTACAATGTAGTTAGAGTGATGATGATATTTAGCAACTTTGGTAAATTTAGGAATTTTGAGCTATAAATGGAGATTTAGACAATGTGCTGTATTAGCATAGATATTGTGGCATAGGAAATATAGAATGTTGAGGTGTCGTGAGCGAGATTGTGGTTTGTGATGGAGTTATGAGAATTGAGAAATTTAAGGAGTTATGAGCAATTATGCTCGATTTTGAGAATTAAGATTGATGTGATAATTGAGTATTGATGTTTTAACATCGTTTGGACAGCTCGGGAGTTCCAGAGTGGAATGCGAGGCTAGTCCGTGATACGGGGGAAACGATTGCACTATACGAGGTGCAAAGAGGTAAGGGAAAACTAAACCATTTGTATATGTGTTTTGATGAATTGTTGTAGCATGAACCATGATTTGAGAATACAAGCATGTTTGGTGTTGTGTTGTGATATAATTGCACACAGTTTTTATAGCCGGTTGGAGCCCATTATTTTGTGAGTTTATAAGCTGAGTGTGAAATTGCTTTATAAACCTTTGAGTTGCGTGAAAAGTAAATTGGGCTCTACGTTAAGGCGATATTGAGATTTGAGAAAATGTGTGCGTGTTTTACCGGTTGGAACTCGATTTTAATATGTTTTGTGTTGAGTACACAAATGTTTTAAATGAGTTTTATGAGAGAAAACCATTATGAGTTCTACGAGAAGGCATAACGTTTTATAAGATAATGGTTAATGATTGAGACTTAGGCGTGTCATGTTGAATACACATCGGGCCTTGCTTTGGTAGCATGTAAGACCGATATAGTGGGACGCCTGAGAACCGACCTAGGGACCACGGGCCTTGTTCTGGTAACATGTAAGTCCGATTATTCTTCCGCTTTGGTAGTGTTGGGAGGCCTTGCTCTGGTAGCATGTAAGTCCGATATTCCTTCGTTTTGGTAACGAGAGATGCCTCTGTTTTGGTAACGTGAGATGACCCCCGTTCTGGTAACGCTGGGTGGCCTTGCTTTGGTAGCATGTAAGACCGAGAGAGTGGGCCACCTGGGAACCGACCAAGGGACCACATGATAGTGTGCACGAGGTGAGGCATTGCTCTGGTAGCATGTAAGGCCGGGCCTTGTTCTGGTAACATATAAGTCCAATATACCATGCATACGACCATATTGTCGACGTTCCCTCTATATGAGGATGCCTGGGATGCGCACCCAGAGGAGATTACACATTTGATGTGCCATGACGAGTTTTAATTGAGCTTTATTGCCTAGTCTCGTTTTACACATGAGTTGTGTTTTATGACCTTGTCACGTGCTATTTACTGAGGTGATTTTTATCACGTATTTTGAGAACAGCCATTATCGCATATATTTACACATGCTTGTGAGTGCTCGATATTGAGCCTTTTTACCTTCATGTTTTCACATGATTTATGAGTTATGAGATGATGATGTTTTGAGAATTTTCATGCTATGATTTCAAATGAGCTTCATAAACAAATACATATTTGTGATGTGTGATATGGTTTATATAACTGAGTTCCCTTACCCCCCTTATTGAGCGATTTGGAAGCTTACCTTGTTTTCTCTTCCCCTCAGATCGCTTCAAGTGAAGTGAGTTCCCTGCGGCGTACGGGTTAGAGGCTAGTGGAGGACTTGAGCTCCAGGCCGTATTTTGTGTATTGAGGTAGACATTTAATATTCATGTACCCAGACTAGAGTTATATTTACAGACACTTAATGTACAATGATGTACGGGATGTATTAGGATTAATTAACTTGGAATTGAGTAATGTATATGATACAATATATACTATATTATGATGAGATTATGAGGCATGATAATTATGATGATGTATGACACTACACAGGAATGCGCCCTTAATTGTGAATTAATGAGTGAAAAGTTTTAAATTAGCCCTATTTTCTACGCTTCCGGGGCGTCACATGGGAGCATGTACTGAATGTGTGTCGCACCAATATATATACTCACACGTGCAATATTTTGAGATCAGGCTGAGGGCTATCAAAAATAACCTATGGTATGAGGAATACGACTCATGGCGAGCATCCTGACTATGAGGTATATTCAAGGTATGACGATTAAGACTTATGGCGAGCATCCCACTTTGAGATAGGGTTCATGGAGTACTCTGTACTGTGTATCTCACATGGAGTACATTGTACCGTGAGTACTTGATGTACTATGATAGGACTGGTTAGCAGTGGGAGCGGGATCCAGTAGGATTTGGTGTGCTCCAAGATCAAGTCCTCGAATTGAGAGTTGAAGGTAGAGATTTGACCAACCTCTCGTTACAACAATTTGTGAGACCCCGCACACCGAGTACTGTGTAGCCTGGGATCACGAAAAATGAGTTATGATCTTAAACTCGGAACATGTAGTCGCCTATCTCGATTTTCTTTTCATGCAATGTGAATCAATATTTCTTGAATGAATTATCACATGGTTTTATGATATAAACATGTGAGTTTGTGAGTTGTAAAAAAGGGTAACCCGAGGGATGGGTGAGGCCCAAATTTCCATGTTTTTAAACATGATGAATGCCATATTATTTGATTTAACTAAATGGCATGATAAATATAAGATTTATGAATTTGCATGAGAAATACAGTGTTGTGCATAAAATGCTGAGGTTATTAAACCAGCATATTCCCAAATTTATAACTAATGTTTTGTATCTATATATATTGCATAAAGCTTTGAGAGATGCATGCTTTAGATACAGATAGGGTAAGGAAATGATTTCGAGGCATGAACATAGTGTTTTGTTGATAGTGTGGTTATCTACTTGCTTGCCTGATTTCCTTATTGAGATGTGAGCTCACCCCCTTATTATTTCCCTCTTTTCAGAGCATCCACAGTAGGTGGACACGACTGAGGACTGATATTCCCTGATTCGCTACATATCCATCTTACGAGAGATATACATACTTGATATTTTGTATTGAACATTATAAAAGCACAGTTATGTAGACTAATGTATGGTCGGGATGTATATGTGCAAATATTTGTAATTATGTATAAGAATTTATGTTATAGAAAAAACATTAAATTCTATGCATGTTTTGAATGAGTGTGAATGGGTGACTAATATCGAATCACAGCCCAACATTTGATGTGAGTAATGACAGAAGGAAAAGTAAGTAAATGTGAAAATTTTATGGTGATTTTGGTAAGTCACATGTGAGAGAAGGGCATGACAGAATGGTATCAGAGCAGTGTTTGTCTGATATGAGTCGATATTAGTAATTAGGAAAAATATACATCCCCCTAGTACTGTGCTTTGTTCAGTTACAATTTTGTATACTAGATGGAAATCAGACTAATTAATGATTTTAAATGTAGGGATTTAGCCATTATGGTTAATACTCGCCGTGGTAGAGGGGCTAAAGATAGGGTTCGAGGTCGTTGACGTAGGCCAGAGACTCGAGATGAGACTGTTGGTCCAACTGAGGTACCAGAGAGTACCGAGGCACTTTTTGAGAGACTAGAGCGTCGTCTTGAGATATAGTGGAGATACTGGCACAAACTATGCTAGGAGGACAGGGACAGGATGCAGAGACTGACCAGGAGAGGCAGTTGCACCTGATACACCTACACCCCCGTCGGTTCAGGATATACCGTCTCATGTTGCTCCATGATAGGGCAGAAATGTTTTGGGGTGTGGTTGTGAATTGGACAGACTCCAACAATTCCAGAAACTTGGAGCTCCAACTTTTCATGGGATTAAGGACCTAGTGTTGGCGGAGGAGTGGATAGGAGAGATGGAGAAGTTGTACGGATTCTTTGAGTGTATGACTTTCGAGATGGTTGCATTTATTGCATTCCTACTGAAGGGGATGACAGAATATTAGTGGAAGTCCACCCGTCCTATATTGAGATCAGTTAGGAGATATTTCTAGATGCCTTCAAAAGGCAGTTTGTTTTAGATACAGCTCAGCAGAGGCTGCAGCCTAAATTTTGGGGTTAAGAAAGGGTAGTCATTCAGTAGATGAGTATGAGACCAGATTTTTATCCTTAGAAAGGTATGACCCTGACACTATGAGTAGCGAGACCAAGAAGGTTCGCAGGTTTATCGATGGACTGAGATTAGTATTGTGGTCTAAACTAGTTCCATTCGATATCTCTACCTATGATGAGGCAGTGCGTAGGGCGCAACTCTTTGTATAAGATTATGAGAGGAATGTCTGAGTTCAGAACAGTGGGGAAAGGTAGAGACAGAGATAGGAAGAGGCCGGTGAGTTACAGTGCTCGAGGTTTCAGATATCAAGGAGGGAAGAGACTCTTAGGTAAGAGACCAAGGATCGAGGAAGTACAAAAGAAGATTATTAGATCTCCTGCATACCTGGCTATAGCTCTAGCTAGAGGAGTAGTGATTTGAGGATCGAGGCCTACTACTGAGCAGTGCAGTTGATGTGGTAGATTCCATAGAGGTAGGCCTTGTCCTGTTTCTAGTAGATTGTGCTTCAGATGTGGGAAGCCATGACACATGGCCTGAGTTTGCCAAGAGGTCATTGATATTGCCCCACATAAGGGTAAGGAGCCTGAGAGAGCTCCAGTTGATATGTTTGCTCCTAGGAGGAGAGCAAAAGTAGAGGAGAAGGGGAAGCAGGTTATTGGATGAGGGCGAGTGCATGCCTTAGACCAAGGGACAGCTGATGCTTCTTCGGATGTAATTAGAGGTAACATATTGATATATGATTTAGAAGCACATATTTTAATTGATCCTGGTGCCATGCATTCATTTGTATCGCCTTCATTTGCATGTAAGTTAGATAAGCAGGTAAAGCGTACACCTTTGAGTAGGATGATGTTGATTAGTATGCCAATGGATAATAGTCAGCTAGTGGAACATGTATTAAATGATTGCAAGTTAAGAGTAAGGGAAAAGGACATGACAACCAATCTCATACTGTTAAGTATGAGTGATTTTGATGCTGAGGAATGGATTAGTTATTGTCAAACCATGCTGTTTTAGATTTTATGCTAAGACAATTATGTTTCCTAACCCTAAAAAAATATGTTGTAAAATGTTTTGAAAAGAGATGAAAGTAGTAGTCAGGATTACAATTGATAATGTACTATGCTGACTGAGAAATGGATATATTGATGCTTTTATTGCATACGTGATTGATACGAATAAGGTACATCCGGAGTTGGCAAATATTCCTGTGATTAGTGAGTTCCTAAATGTCTTTCCGGATGAGTTTCTAGGGTTACCACCAGACAGAGAGATGAAGTTCTGTATAGACTTAGTGCCATCGAAACCACCGTATCGCATGGCCTTAACTGAGCTGGAGGAGCTCAAGAAATAGTTATAGGAGTTGTTGGACAGGGGTTTCATCAGACCTAGTGTTTCACCTTAGGGAGCACCGATTTTATTTGTAAATAAGAACGATGAAAGCCTCCGATTATGTATAGATTACAGATTATTGAATAAGGAAACCATCAAGAATAAATATTCCTTTCCACACATTGATGATCTGTTGGATCAGCTTCGAGGAGCGCATGTCTTTTCTAAGTTGATATGATGTCTGGGTGTCATCAGTTGAGAGTTCGGAGTGAAGATATACCCAAGACAACATTTAGGACCTGATTGGCTATTATGAGTTTTTGGTGATGCCATTCGGATTGATGAATTCTCCCGCAGCTTTCATGGCTTTAATCAACGACGTGTTCACGCCATATTTGGATCAGTTTGTTATCATCTTCATAGATGACATCTTGGTATACTCTAAATCTGAGGAAGAGCATGAGAAGCGCCTCAAGATTGTTTTACAAACTTTACGAGAGTAGAAGTTGTATGCTAAATTCAATAAGTGTGATTTTTGGTTATCACAGATCTCATTTTTAGGACATGTTATGTCGAAGGATGGTGTATCAGTAGATCCATCTAAGATTGAGGT
The DNA here is from genome assembly GCA_033439115.1 of Firmiana major. Lineage (NCBI taxonomy): Eukaryota > Viridiplantae > Streptophyta > Magnoliopsida > Malvales > Malvaceae > Firmiana > Firmiana major. Next base: position 24,316,747 of record CM065914.1, read on the forward strand.
TGTAGTTCAGTGGGAGTAGCCAAGGACAGTAATCGAGATCAGACATGTTTTTGGTTTAATAGGATATTATCGGAGATTCATAGAAGGATTTTCGAACTTAGTTGCTCCATTAACACATCTCACTCGGAAGGGTGTAGCATTTGTGTGGGATGAGGATTGTGAGAAGAGTTTTCAGGATTTGAAGAGTTGATTGGTTACTGCTTCGATTCTCACTATCCCTACCAGCTAAAGAGGATTTTCAGTGTATACTAATGCTTCGCATCAGAGACTGGGCTGTGTATTGATGCAGGAAAGGAAAGTAGTTGCTTATGGATCCAGATAGCTAAAGAACCATGAGAAGAACTATCCGACCCATGATTTGGAGTTAGCAATAGTAGTGTTTACGTTGAAGATATGGGGCCATTACTTGTATGGAGAGAAATTTCAGATATTTGCTGACCACAAGAGCCTTAAGTATCTGTTCTCACAGAAAGAACTGAATATGAGAAAAAGAAGATGGCTAGAGCTTCTGAAAGACTATGATTTTGAGATACTTTATCATCCGAGGAAGGCTAATGTTGTAGCCGATGCCTTGAGTAGGAAGAGCCTAGGGATGGTATTATAGATGATGGTCAGGGAACATGAGTTGTTAGAGCAATTTGCTAGCCTTAGTTTGGGAGTTGTACCCTCTAATATGGATACAGACTATGTGATTGCTAGTCTACGCTTGGAGCCAGATCTATTGGACAAGATCAGACAGGCTTAGCAGACTGATCCGTATTGCATTTACATAATTGGTCAGATATAGGAGGGCACAAAGACTGATTTTGAGTTAAGTTCTGATGGACTTCTGAGGTTTAGAGGCAGATTGTGTGTTCCGGAGGACCAGAAGCTCAGGAGATTGATATTGACAGAAGCCCATTCATCGAGGTACACGCTACATCCGGGGAGGAATAAGATGTATCAGAATCTTCAGAAGGTGTACTAGTGTTCAGGTATGAAGAGAGATGTGACAGAATTCGTGGCGAGATGTATTATGTGTCAGAAAGTGAAGGTAGAGCATTAAAAACCTGTAAGGTTATTGTAGCCTCTACCTATGTCGACATGGAAATTGGAGCATATCACCATGGACTTCATGATTGGTTTACCGAGGACCTGGAGGAATCACGATGCGATATGGTTGATTGTTGATAGACTGACGAAGTCAGCTCACTTTATAGCTATGAGAGCTACCGATACTCTGAGTTCATTGGAAGAACTGTATGTGCGTGAGGTAGTAAGGTTACATGGTATTCCAGTGAGCATTGTTTCGGATAGAGATTCCCGCTTCACTTCCCACTTTTAGGAACATTTTCAGGAAGCCGTGGGAACCCAGTTGAGTTTGTGCACCGCTTTTCATCCATAGACAGATGGGCAGTCAGAGAGGACTATGCAGCCTCTGGAGGATATGTTGAGAACGTGTGTGCTAGATTTTAGAGGCTCCTGAGATGATCATTTGCCATAGCCGAATTCGCCTACAACAACAGTTATCATGAGAGTATTAGGATGGCATCGTATGAGGCTTTGTATGGCCGTAAATGTCGTTCCCTTATTTGTTGGGAAGAAGTGGGTGACAGAAAGATTTTTGCTCCTAATTTGGTTACACAAGCCTCTGAGGATGTCCAATTGATTGTTAAGAGATTAAGGACAGCTCAGAGGTGATAGAAAAGCTATGTTAACAAGAGATGGAGACCACTTGAGTTCGCAGTTGGTGATTCAATGTTTCTGAATGTTTCTCCTTCCAAGAGTATAGCGAGATTTGAGAAGAGAGGTAAATTGAATCATCTCTATATCGGACCCTTTGAGATACTGGACAGAGTGTGAGATAAGGCATATAGATTGGCTTTGCCACTGGAATTATCAGGAGTGCATAATGTCGTCCACATTTCAATATTGAGGAATAAGACTATTGGGTTAGTGAGATTCTCTGGTAGCATCACACTTCAGAGAAAGCTACTTGGGAGCTCGAGAGTCTAATGAGAGAGAGATATCCCCAGTTGTTTCTAGAGTAACTTGGTTCTAATTTGGAGGACCAAATTTCTTAAGGTGGGGAGGATTGTAAGACTCGTGATTTAACATGTAATCCTTATGACTTTGTGAGGTATAGACAAGTCACAATTGATATAAATTATGAGAAATGGATGTTTTGAAGTTGTAAATGTGGATGAAATGAAAAATGGATGGTTAAGTAAACTAAATATCAATGTAACAATGAATTGGGATGAAAAGTTGCAGCAGAACTGCTTAGGGAGAGGAGCAGATTGATCTCCTTAGCAATACAGATCGATTTTGTTAAGTTTGGGGTTGCAACAGATCGATCTCATTGCAAGGCCAGATCGATCTCCTTAAGGTTCTAAGTAATGCAGATTGATTTCATGCTTAGGGGTAGATTGATCTCATTAGGCCTGAAAGGTTGGTTTCGAGGAGAAAAATGCAGAGTAGATCGATCTCATTTGGTTAGCAGATCGATCTCATAGAGACAATTCCATAAATATTGGACTTCTGCTACCTCTGTTTCACGAGATTTACTATTTCATTCAAGAACCAAAGCTAAACCTAACATTTCAACACTAGGAAACTTCAGTTTGTAATCTGTTTTGAGTGAGTTTTAGTTTAGCAAAGTTGTTCTCAGTAAAGAGGAAAGCAGCATAGTTAGAAACAAGAGATTGGAATCAAATATTGGAAGAGCAAAGAGGATTTTGCCAATTTTGGTGGAAAAAGTGGAAATCTCAGCTAGGTGAGATTTAATGCACCAAGTTGATATATGTTAAACTAAGTGTATTGGTCAGCTTCGTAGTATATATATGAATTGTTGGAAATGAAAGGATCATGAAAAATGAGCATGACCTAGCTATTGGTATGAAAGTGAGAAAATGATGAGAAAATGGTGTTGGCATAAATCTAATGGTGGAATATGCATGTATAGAAGATTTTAATTTGATCCTATGAAATGCATAAATTGGAAATAAGGAAGAATGAATATAGCTTAATATGAGGAAATGATGAGTTTGATGTATTGAATTGAGATTTAGCAAGTAACACAAGTATATTTCGGTATACTAACATAAATACGTATAACAGCTTCAGAAATCACATTTGGAAGCTGATCGGACTGCAGGAGTGAGCAGGCACCGAGGAAGAGAGGTCACTTGACATGATCCGAGGTAAGGGAATTTTGTTAGTAGCTAGAGATAGCTACACTTAATTTTAATAGAATTTCGTTAAATATATGATATAAGAATTCCCTTGAATATGCATGATAGCATGATAGAGACTAATGAGGATAAGTGTGTTTTATCCAAAAATAAAGTGAAAATACCTTAGAAACATGTTATGACTAAAATTCAGGAGTTGCATGATAGAATGGCTAATGTTTTCATGTATATGCGAAAACAACATGTGTTAGTGAGGATTTTATTTAATTGGGTGAATTGTGATTTGAATAGCCATCTATCAGGTTTTGTGTGAAAACCATAAGTGCTAGAGATTACTCGCACTATATTTTGAGATGTGCATCACATAGTACTTGAGTGTATACTCATACTAAGTTTTAAATGCGTCTTATGCGTTTTAGAGTACTGGGAGCATTGCTCGTACTCAATTTTTGTGATTGATGTATTATAGAGTATTGGGAGTTATACTCATACTCAGTTTTACATGATACAGTACTGAGAGCTTAGCTTGTACTCAGTTTTCATATATTATACATTATAGAGTATTGGGAACTTTGCTCATACTCAGATTTCTATATGACATAGTGTTAGGAGCATTGCTCGCACTAGAGTTATATCATTGTGATATGGTATTGTTGGGAGTTTTACTCGGATGTACCAGATTTAAAAGAGTAAGAAACAGCCGTGTGAGTTTTGATCATAAACTCAGAACATGTAGTCACCTATCTCGATTTTCTTTTCATGCAATGTGAATTAATATTTCTTGAATGAATTATCACATGGTTTTATGATATAAACATGTGAGTTTGTGAGTTGTAAAAAGGGTAACCCGAGGGATAGGTGAGGCCCAGATTTCCATGTTTTTAAATATGATGAATGCCATATTGTTTGATTTAACTAAATGGCATGATAAATATGAGATTTATGAATTTGCATGAGAAATACAGTGTTGTGCATAAAATGCTGAGGTTATTAAACCAACATATTCCCAGTTTTTTAACTAATGTTTTGTATCTATATATATATATTGCATAAAGCTTTGAGAGAGATGCATGCTTTAGATATAGATAGGGTAAGGAAATGATTTTGAGGCATGAGCATAGTATTTTGTAGATAGTGGGGTTATCTACTTGCTTGCCTAATTTCCTTACTGAGCTATGAGCTCAACCCTTTATTATTTCCCTCATTTTAGCTCATCCACAGTAGGTGGACACGGTTGAGGTTTGATATTCCCTGATCCGCTGCATATTCATCTTACGAGAGGTCTACACAGTTGATATTTTGTACTGAACATTGTAAAAGCACAGTTATGTAGACTAATGTATGGTCGGGATGTATATGTACAAATATTTGTAATTATGTACAAGAATTTATGTTATAGAAAAGAATATTAAATTCTATGCATGTTGTGAATGAGTGTGAATAGGTGACTAATATCGAATCACAACCCAACGTTTGATGTGAGTAATAAAAAAAGGAAAGGTAAGTAAATGTGAAAACTTTATTGTGATTTTGGTAGGTCATGTGTGAGAGAAGGGCGTGACATTGAGTATGAGTTTGAATGAGGAAATTTCAGCAAAAAGGATGTAAAATGAAGCCCAGATCTATCTCGTACAAGGAGAGATCGATCTCATGGCCTGAAGAATGCAAAATCAAGAATGTTAGAAGAGGGAGATCGATCCCTCACTCAAGCAGATCGATCTCCATTACTCTCGGGTTGAACCAGATTGATCTCCTTAGCTATCTACCTGAGATAAATTGATCCTGTTTCGTTGAGCAGATTGATCCCATGCAACACAGCAGATCGATCTCATGCAGCAAGCAGATCGATCTCATGCCTTCAAAATGTCGTGGAAATGAGGAGTTCAAGAGGACCAGATCAATCTCATGCCTTCAAAATGTCGTGGAAATGAGGAGTTCAAGAGGACCAGATCGATCTCCACCCTATGCAGATCGATCTCATTAAGCCAATTCTATAAATATGGAGCAGTTGGATCTGCATTTCACAGGACTAAACCATTTCCTTCCATTTTCAATCCGAAACCTAACTTTCTCACTCTAAAATCACCCCATTTTCATAAAGATTTGAGGAAAGATCATTAGAGCAAAGTTGTTCATCTTGAAGAGAAGACCAACATAGTTTGAAATCAATACCCCATTGGTTGGATTGAAGGAGCAAAGTGATTTTCATTTGGAGCAAGAAGGAAATCAAACTAGGTGAGTTTCTAATATACCAATCCAAGTATATTTGTGTAGTTATTGATTTTGGAGTTGATTGGTATGTATATTAATGATAGAGTGTGAGAAAATGTGTTATGGATGAGTTGATGATAAATGGATTATTTTAAAGTGTTAATGGAGTAATATGCATGACTTTAACATGATGAAATGAAGCTACATCGTTAGATTGGCCTAGTTAAGGAAATGAGCATATGAGGTGTTTGAAAAAATGCCATAGTGAAGTAAATGGTGAACTAGTGACACTATGAGCATTAAATATCGATTTGGTTAGGATCAATGGATCTAAAAGAGTCCAATAGACCCTCGAGATAAGAGTAGAGCAATCAAAAGAGGCCTTATAAGTGTTAATGCGTACTATAAGTCGAATCGACTATAGTGGACGTACGAACTATGTTATATTAAACTAAATTAACGTGAAACGTCTTCTCGTGCAGTTTCGGAGAGTTCGTTAGAGATGAAATGAATCACACAATCAAGTAGCTTTAAGGAAGTGGAATCACGCGACGCAATTCCAGGTAAGGGAATTTTGTGAGTATGATAGTTGCTCTCATTTTGTGGGCATATATATAAATAGGGCTTTGAAATTGCTTGGATTGCTATATATGAATAAACGGTTTGTGTGAATGGTTACAGATGAGGATGATTTGGCTTTTGAAGTGGATTTTATAAAAATGGGATAATAAGGCTAATAATTGCAAAAATCACATGTTTTAGTGTTGTACGAAAACACATTGCTTTGGTTTAAGCAAACTGACAGATAGGTTGGCTAGTGATTTCCTGATTTTGGTGAAAAGCACGAGTGAGGTGCTAACCATTGTTTTGAGAATGTTTTGTTGAAATAAAGCCGCCTATCGTGTTTATGTAAGTTAAAATCGTGCTAGAGCCTCATTCGCACTGGATTTTGGTGATTTCACATGTATGAAACTTGCTGGAGCTTAGCTCGCACGTTGATTTGAACTATAATGATGTTTTATAAACCGTACTAGAGCTTCTGCTCGTGCATGGTTTTCGGTTGACTTTCTTTTGCCTATAACCGTACTGGAGCTATGCTCGTTCGTGATTTCTTGATGATTTTTATGGATAAAGTCGTACTAGAGCATTGCTCGTACGAGGAGATTTATTGATGATGCATGAATCGTGCTAGAGCTTAGCTTGCACAGGTTTTCACACTGTGGTATGTATGATGCCGTGAAGATGGTAAGATCCTCAAGCCCAACATCCTTAAGCCCGACGGGGTGGGGAGGCTCTCTTACGATAGGATCCTTAAGCTAACATCCTTAAGCCCATTGGGGTGAGGAGGCTTTGTTGGTAGGGAGGCTCTCTTACATGGAAACGAAAAGCTCCACGTCCACTTGAGACTATATAGGTTACACATGGTATGTGGTAGATAAGATCTATGGCTAGCACCCCCATCCATGATATGGGTCCGCGGAGTACATTGTACCATGTAAATCACATGGAGTACGCTGTACCGTGTGGTTGTGATGATGATTTGAAAAGTCTGGCGAAGAACTAACCTACCTTCGTTCCAGCATGATGCCCCGCACATTGGAATCCGTGTGGTCTGGAATGATTATGATATAGTTGGCCAACATAGTCTTTGAGATATATTGACCACTTGTCTCACATAATATTACATAGTACCACATGGTTTTATAAACTGAGTGTAATTGTATTGTCCATGGTAGACCCGAGGGAGGGGTCGAGCCCTGTGGGATTTGTTTAAAGAAATGATATTTCTACTTGTGATGAGATTTGACATGTTTTGAGAAAATGACGAATCATGAGGGATATTTTGTACTGAGTTTTAAACTTATGATGAGTTTTAATGATGATGAGCATGAGAGGCTTTACATGTTGATTTTACCATGTTTTACATGCCTAATTCCATGTTTTAGTACATGATATATGTATATACATGTGGCATAGTTTTAATTCCTCATACTCTGACTATAAATGACTTATGCTATGATGTGATCAGTATGTAGATAGGGTAGTTATTTACCATGCTTGCATTATTGCCTTACTGAACTTGTGGTTGCACATCCCTCTACTTTCCCCCTTTATAGAGCGACACAGTAGCCTTGTGAAGGACTGAGGCATTACATTTTGGACGTCCGCTGCACTCCATCGCAAAATGGTATACACACATGGATTCTTTTTGTATCTAAGCATGTAAAGGCACAGTAGTCATTTTGAATTATGATATGGGGGATGTAAATGTTAGAAACATGTCATGTATAAGCTTATGACTTAACTTCAATGTATGACATAGTTTTTGATTAATTGGAAATGAATGAGATATGATGATTATTACTGACTCACAACCCAACTGTATAGTGGTAAGAATGTTCGCGACCGGGTAAGGGAAAGGAAAAATGCAAAAAATTTGTAGTGATTTTTTAGACAAATTGGATAAATAGGGTCGTGACACTAATTCCTTGAAATGATTTTACAAAAATGTATTTGGCACGTTTTGAAGTGGGGTCACTATGTTAAGTTATTGAAAAGATAATTTCGTGGGATAACCATCCCTGTTACTGATGTATTGCAATCTGAATGTTAAGTTATGTTTCTTTTGTTATGTAATCATGCCATGTATACCATTTGTAATGTGTATAAGGGGCGTATAATGCCTATCTATGTTATGTTAGCAATTATGCCTCTTATTTTTAAGGGTGTATAACGCCTACCCTCTATGTGGCATTTATTCCTTTATGTTTAAGTAAGGTCGTATGACCTGGATAAGAAGACAATAGTCTTAATACTCACCGGTCCAGTGTGGTTAAGGAAACCCTAACCATGGCCATAGTTTAACCTTCCTTTTTAGGGGCACCGGTTTTGGGATGTAAATAAGATGCATAACACTCTTGGGACCAGATGCCTAGTTTCTACTTATATTTCAAGTTTATACATGCATATGTTGTTAAAATTATGATTTATAAGAATGCATCACAAGCATGATTTACTTACTTGCCTATGCTTTATAAGACACTTATGCTATGCTTTATGAATTAACTAAAGTTTTGAACAAGTATGCTTGAAAACAAACTGCCTCAATATGTTTTAAATTGAGTATGCATGTTGTTTTGCCTCCCCCTCTACATGTACTCTTGCTGAGCGTTAAACTCAGCTCCTTTTCCCTTCATCCATAGATTATCTGCGCTCGAAACAAAAAAAGTGACTTCTTTTGGGGTAGGCGAGGAAAGTATCATCTTACCGCCCACTTACATTCCTTTTGAAGGTATATTCTTAAGTTATATATCTTACTTTATATGTTAGACACGTTCATGCACAACTTATGTAATCTTAAGGTTGTATTAGATGTCGATTATGACTTGTAAGAGAAGTGTGATGAAATGATTAGGCTAAGTACAATTGTATTCTTTTGTAGAAAATTAATGGATGACTCTAGTTATGATTATGTGTTATGATTTTATGATGGAATGTATGGTAATCACATTACACGCTTATGAATAGGACCAGGACTAAAGGAAATCACAACAGAGTTGATTAAGAAGATCAGTGAAAGCAAATATCTGCTACATTGATTGTTGTCAAACATATGTAAAGAAAAGAAAAAATTAATCTAATTTTCACTCTGCGTATGATTGCTCGAAGTTATGCTTATGTGAACGATTTTGGTATAGTTTAAGCAAAGACTATGAATGGAAGACAAGGATGACCAAAAGGATGAGCTCTTCAACCTCGGCGTCCTCCATATCTAGATATCCTCAATATTAGATTACTTCCCTCAAGCAGAGGTTTGAGCACGGGTTTAGTGACATGATTGCGACCATGGTAGCCATGATTGCACAACACTTAGGTGGTGTCAAAATTCCAACCTCTACTGAGGAAAACCAAGCTACACCACCACCTTCTTCGGCACCACAACCTTCAGTGCCATAACCACCAGCATCACAGGCCCCTTCACCTTAACCGCTAGCTTTTCACCCATGGACTATGGATGAGGATGATAGGCACCTGAGTCAGGTGCGATAGCTTCAGAAGTTCAACCCTCCGGCATTTAAAAGGTAAATTCTTTAGTAGTAGCTGAGAATTAGGTCTAAAAGTCGAGAAGATCTTTAAGTATATGAACAGACTTTTAATAGAAAAGGTAGACTTGGTCGTATTCACTTTGGAAGAAGAGGTTGAGTATTGGTAGATGGCCACTGAGACAGTTTTAAGGGTTAGGCATTCGGTCTTAACCTAAGAGACTTTCCCTGAGGCCTTTCGACACCAGTTGATTCCCTACATTGCTCAAAAGAAGATGCTGATAGAGTTTTTAGATTTGACATAAGGGTCATTATTTGTGGATAAGTACGAGTCCAATTCACAGCTTTAAGTTGCTATGACCCCAACATCTTCAAGAGTGAGTACAAAGAGGTTGAGAGGTTCTTGGAAGGGTTGAAGCTAGCCTTTAGGGCCAAGTTAGCTCTATTCGGCATCAACACCTATGATGAGGCCATCTGAAGGGCCCAACTGGTGAAATAGGACTATGAACTCCACTAAGGTGACTATGAGGCCCGAGGTAAGGTTAAAGGCAAGCGATTTTTTGACAATAGGCTTTCACATAAGAAAGGTTCCCAAGGCTTCGATATGAGACAAAAAAATGGTTGAGATTAGAATAGTCACCACCAGATCTGCTCCTGCCACTAGTATCCAAAAGGTTTGCAATGAGTGTGGTAAGGATCATGAGACGAGGCCTTACTACTTGGCATCTGGCGCTAGTTTCAACAATGGACAGACAAGCTACCACATTTGAGATTGCCTACAACCTAGGCCTTCCAAAGGGTAAATAACCAGACAGCCCACTTAGGGACAGGCTGCTAGACTCACTGAGTAAAAGAGATCTATCCTGCCAATAACTTTTTGGTCGAGTGGTTATGAAAGAGTTGTGGTATATTATAAGGCTTGGATTCGAATCTAAGCAACTCCACCCCATTCTCCAGTTATTAAATATTTCCCTTATAATTAAAAGAAAGGAAAGCTACCCCTGTAGAGAAAGGCAAGAAATTTATAGCTTAGGGCAGAGTCTTTAGATTAGATAAAGAGTATACTGATGGCCCCTTAGGCGTCATTTAGGGTAAGATTTACGTTTATGGTTATGAAACTTTAGCCTTGTTTAATGTGGGTTCTACCTATTCTTTTGTATCACTGACATTCACAAACAAGTTGCATATAGAGCTTGTACCCCCAAGTCACCTTTTGCATATTAGTACTCCTATTAGAGAATAATAAATGATTTGCCTAGTGTATAAGAACTTTAAGCTAAGGGTAGAAGATAGGGATTCAGTAGTAGATCTAATCATGTTATGTATGTATGGATTTTATGTGATATTAGGCATGAATTGTCACCAATTATGTAAGTTTAGACTAGTACTCTAAGACTGTAACCTTCTCCTCACGTGACAAGTATGTTGTAAGTTGTGGGAAGTAAGAGATAAAAATTTATGCTTTGTTTTATGAAGTTTTAGGAGTTATGTTGATGTGAAGGTTATCTTGCCTATGTGGAAGATGCCAGAAGGAAGTATCCAAAGCTTAAAGAGATTCCAGTGGTATAAGATTTTCCAAATGTCTTTCTTGATGAGTTACCTGGATTACTTCCAGATAGGGAGCTGAAGTTTACTATTGATTTGGTACCAAAAACCCAGTCTATTCCTAGCCACCTTATAGAATGACTTTAGTTGAATTGGAAGAGCTGAAGAAGCAGATCCAAGAGTTGTGGACAAGGAGTTTATATGCCTGAGCGTCTTACCTTAGAGTGCTCTAGTTATATTTGCTAAGAAGAATGATAGTAGCTTAAGGTTATATATTGATTACCGGTTGTTAAACAAGGCTACTGTCAAGAACAAATACCCTCTTTTAAGGACCAATGACTTGTTCGATTAGTTGTGAGGTGCTATGGTTTTCTCTATGATTGATATAAGATTGTGGCATAATCAACTGAAGATCAAGAAGGAGGATATTGTCACGACCCTATCGCTCTCTGTCTGTGACCTATACCTCACTTCCAACAGTTGGGCTGTGAGTGAACATCCAATCCATATCTCATCCATTATAGTTTAATAAATTCATATAAATAAAGTAGAATAGAAACTAGACTTTTATATATATATATGTGTGTGTGTGTGCGCAAGCGTTTACATCAGTTTCTATTATATACATCCCCCAAAATACAAAATACATACTTTACTGTGCATTAATTTACAGGGAACAAATTTTTCATCTCAAATGTATACCTCTATACTGCTAGATGACTAGAGCAACGTGATAGCAGGGACGACTGCAGTATACTCACTACTGCGTAGAATTTATAGAGAAGAAATAAGGGGGTGAATTAACATGCTCAGTAAGGAAAATATGAAAGCAGGTAGATAACTACACTATCTACATGCTAAAAATATATAATCATTTTCCTTATAAAACATATGCATTCTTTAAAATAACTTCTATCGATGCGAAATCATTAATTCGCTAGATGGGTATATGCATATTCACACAGCATACTCTTTTCACACAACTCATACTTAGAAAATGCTTTATATTTAGCAAACCAATATACTTGAGACTTAAATTATGGGTTATCATATCCCCAGACACACAGCAAAGGGACATATGTCACCTCACACAGTAGTGACAATGTCGTATCACATAGATATAAGAAGACTTATGGCCATAGTTGGATTCCAGGCAACACTGATCAGGTGTACAGGAACCCTACGCTTGGAGAGGTAGATCAACCATCCCTTCAGCTCATACTCAGATCACGACACATCGTACTCCATGGCTAACGCTCACGGTACATCGTGCTCTTATGGATCCTCATCACCCATTTCCATTATCTCAAAATCTCATGCGAGCAGGTCTGTACAAGACACACAATAATACACGACGGCTCAAGCATGATTTTGTACTCATTACATCACATTCATAAACCGCGTGCGAGCAAGTCAATGCAAGACACATAGCAATACACGACGGCTCTAGCACAGCTTTACCCAATAAATAGCATAATCATAGAAACCTCATGCGAGCAACTCAGCGTAAGACACACAAGATACCTGAGGCATCGACCAAGGTATTACTAGGAAATCACATATGAGCATAGTCAGAGCAAAACACATAGTAATACTCGAAGGCTCCAGCATGATTCCTAAAAATCTAGAGCTAGCTCTCGAGTGGAACACACAACATCACCCGAGGCATCGAGCACTCTTTTGCCTTTCTCAAAAATCCCTTTAAAATAGTGTGAAAGCAGGGCTGGTCAATTTACAGTTGCCACTTAGGCTCTAACACAGTTTCACATAGAAAAGAGATAGAGGACTCCATTCACTGAGTATGAGTGAGAGGGCAATCTCCCTTCAATCACTCGTTAAAAGATTTTTATGCAAATTACTAAACCGAGAGTCTGTCTATCGTTACTCTTTCTCAAAACGTTTGCAAAACCTCTTTTCACAATAATAACATAGAAGTCATGCAACTTATACTTACATGCTTATTCTCATACATAGTTTTCACCTAGATATATCAATATCTACAAACTTATCGCATATATTCGCACACAACAGGTAAGAAAACATGCCTATACCTATCTTTATAGCTCACATAAGTCCCTTACCTTGAATCATGCTTGAATCACTTTCCTTCGATTCCTAACGTTCATGACCCGGTCTTATCGACTCCAATGATATTTTTGGAACTGAAATCATGTACTACACACATTCGTATACTTCATTTCACTTGCATGATATTCAAATCAATTCATCGGGCCATTTATATCTCATTTGGCCTCGTTTTATCATTATCAGAACTTATTCTTTTCATAAGTCCATTTCGAGTATATAACTCATTTCTCAAGAATCTCTTAGACTCCTTGAGTCTAGTGACTCACATTGAACCGACATTTATCTACCAATGCCTTTAGTTCATCATTTCAATTCATTTTGGCATTCCATCAAATGCCTCATATGCTTATTTTCAACCATTAATGTTTCTAGCACATGGATTTCACTAAACTATTATACAAGCATATACATGCTCCATAACATCAATGCACACTTATTTCATCATTAAATCCATGCCTACTAATCCTTCTCTCATTTTGACACATCAAGCTATTTATAGGTCTTGGAAGATTAGGCAAGAACCAAGATGTTTCAACCATTAATCTATATACCAATCAACTCATACCAATGTATAGATCACCATATATGAGATTGTACATTGAAATCTTACCTATCTCAAATTTTTCCTCCCTTTACCCAATTTGGGAAAAACTCATGTTCTTCTTCAATTCAACGATTTAACCTTTCATTTTGTTGTTCTCCACCTATCTTGGAGCAACTTTGCTAAAATTAACTTTTCTCCAATCCCAATGGAAAGTGTTGATACTTTAGAGAGATAACTAGGTCACTTTACTTAAAAAATGGAAAGTTTGAGTTGTTTCTCGTGAAATGCAGTTCAGCTGCCCAGTTTTTATAGAAATTGCTTGATGAGATTGATCTCCACAATTGAGAGATCGATTTTCTCTTGCTTTAAGTCTCTCAGCATTCAGCTTTTCAAGTATGAGGAATCGATCTTAACCAGGTAGAGAGCTTTAGAGATTGATCTGCTAGAGGGATGAGATCGATTTGCTTCTGGCTGAGACATAAGGAGATCGGTCTGCTTGAGGATGAGATCAATCCTTGCTTAGCAGAAGCATAATGAGATAGATCTGGCTTGAAAGAGAGATCGATCTCCCCTTGTTTTGCAGCATACTTGGTTGAATTTCATTACAGATTTCCAAGGCTAACTTCTTTTTAATTTACATCACCACTCATTTTGCATCCATTCCACATTTATCACTTAAAAAGGTCTATTTCTTATAATTCATACATAATGAAACTTGTGTGTACATCACGAACTCACATAACAAGTGTGTACATCAAATTTACGAACCTTACAACTTTTATGATTCATATTACATGAACAAATGTATACTTAGAGAATCATAAGGATTACATATGAAAATATAGGTCTTATAGATATTCCTAAGACAGCTTTCCCGACGCGATATGGCCACTTTGATTTTCTAGTGATGCCATTTAGTCTGACCAACGTATGTATAACATTCATGAACTTGATGAACGAAGTGTTCAAACAGTACCTGGATAAGTTTGTGATAATGTTCATTGATGACATTTTAGTTTATTTCTAATCTCGGGAGGAGCATGAGGATCATTTGAGAATCATGTTGCATATGCTCTGAGATAAGAAATTGTATGCCAAGTTGGAAAAGTGTGATTTTTGGTAGGAGCAAATTGCATTCCTTTGTCATATCATTTCAAAAGGTGAGGTGTGAGTGATCATTTAAGATTGAGGCAGTTTACAGTAGGAACGATCTAAGAATGTGACTGAGTTTGAAGTTTCTTGGGACTTGTCAGGTACTATAGACGCTTCTTGGAAGGGTTCTCTAAGCTACTTGCTCCTTTAATAAGGCTGACAAGGAAAGATGTAAAATTTAAGTGGTATGATAGTTGTGAGCACAGTTTTCTTACGAAAGTTGACATCAGTACCGATCTTCACCATTCCAAGCAGATCATGAGGTTTTTCGATCTATAGTGACGCCTCCTTATAGGGTTTGGGCTGTATTCTTATGCAACATGGGAAGGTAGTTGCTTATGATTCTTTCCAACTTAAGAACCATAAAAAGAACTATTTAACTCATGACTTGGAACTCGCTGCGGTGGTTTTTGCATTAAAGATTTGGCAGCACTATCATATAGTGATAGGATCCAAATGTTCACTGATCATAAGAGCTTGAATTATCTATTTTCTTAGAAGGAAATAAATATGAGGCAGAGAAGATGAATGGAAGTTCTAAAGGATTATGACTACGAAATACTATACCACCCGAGTAAGGGTAAATGGTAGCAAATGCGCTAAGTAGAAAACACTCAGGTTAGATTCTTACATGATGATCAAGGATCACGAGATGCTTGAGCAATTAGCAGGTTTAAAGTTAGATGATACTTTTTCCCACGTTAATTGTACGGTGGCCAACTTAAGGATTGAACTTGATTTTATGGAACAGATTAAGCAAGCTTAGAGCGAGGATTAGTTTTATATGGATATTGTAGCAGTGATCCAATATGGTCAGAAGCCTGATTTTAAGATAGGTAGTGATGAACTTTTGAGAATCCACGGTCAAATTTGTATACCAAATGATGAGGCCCAAAAAAAAGTGAATTTCGGATGAGGCCCACACCTGTAGATACACTTTGCATCCAGGGAACAATAAGATGCACCATAACCTGTGCAAGGTGTATAAGTAAGTGGATCAGTATGAAGTGTGATATAGCTGAATATGTGGCGAAGTGTCAGGTGTGTCAGCAGGTTAAGGTAGAGCACTAAAAACCAATAGGAGTAATCAAGCCTCTATCTATACCAATATGAAAATGAGAGCATATCATTACGAATTTTATTATGAGATTGTCGAGGATCCAAAAGAACCATGATGTAATTTGTGTCACGACCCAAATTACCTAAAAATCAGAGTAAATTTTTTTATTTTTCATTTATTATTTAATTCTTACCTTTCTCTCATCGTGACCATCCTACAAACAGTTGGGCTATGATTCGGTGTTAGTCACCTCTCACTATTTACCATTCCATTTCCATAATCACATTCACATATTAGAGTTTACTATCCTTTGAGTTTAATTGAATACATATATAATGGTATTTATAACTCTACACCCCGACATCATATCCGTTTACAGTACTGTGCATTTACATATTTAGATACAAAACTATACAAATGTGTATACCTGTCTCTCGATAGGAAGCAGTGGATACCAAGATGCAAGTCCTCAGCCACTTACTAATTATTGCAAGTGCTCTGAAAAGATGGGAAAATAAGGGGGTGAGCAAACTACACGCTCAGTAAGGCAATTATGCAAGTAAGTAGATAGCTCCACTATCTACATGCTCATAATGCCATGCCCTTAAATCCATTTCTTTTCATTAAAATCTCAAGCACAAAATCATGTATTTCATCAATGACTTAGTTTATAAAACTATTCGTGCATATATCATTCATACTACTTATGCATCAATGACATTTTATGTGACATCAGTAGATCATACTTAGCAAGAATTAAATAAAAATCATGCATTATTTCATGCGATATAAAACAAATCATAAGATACTATCATTTCATGAATTTATCATTAAAGCATGGAAAACACATCATGCTACTGCATTCAAATCATTTCATTAAAACTGCAGTATAAACTAACCCTTTCGGGTCAATCATCTCATAAAACAATTCGTTATAAAATTCTCAGAAAAATCTATCATCATAGTACAAAATCATAAAATCGAGGGCCTGACCCCTCCCTCGGGTCTACCCTGATCTATCGACCAATAGTTATATCATGTGAGACAGGTAGGTGACTATCAGTAACAACATAGAACTATGGCCATAACCTCGTGATCCCTGGCAACACGGTACCTAGTGTGCGGGGTATCACACCTGAAATGGGAGGTGGGTCGTTCTACCTGCCAGAACAGGATAACAACAGGATTGCGATGGCAAGGCTTGCTGCCTCGTGGCTAATGCCACTCCACTCTAACAATCCCCACGGTACAGTGTACTCCTCGTGACATACACGATACACCGTACTCCGTGAACCCAAGCTTAATCAGGGGTGCCTACAATAGGTCTTATCCACCCATATCATCTCTGTCTCAGTATGCACGTGTGAGCATATCATCTCATTATGACACACAATCTACAGGAGGCTCCAACACGGCTATATGCATGTAATAGAAATCCATGTGCGAGCGAAGCTCTAGCATGACTCCATGCATATTCATGATATCTGAAAATCTCGTGCGAGCGAAGCTCTAGCACGGTTTCATAGAAATCAATAAAATCTGTATACGAGCAGTGCTCCAGTACAACTTAAAATAATTATAAATTCAAGTAAAATCCACGTACGAGTAATGCTCTAGTACGGATATGTATAAAAACTCAGTGAAAACCTCGTACGAGAAAAACTCCAGTATGGCTTTAAAATGAGTTATAAAACCATATAAAACTTCGTGCGAGCAATGCTCCAGCACGAGTGAATGCTCAAGTAAATCAAAACTTCGTACGAGCAACGCTCCAGTACGACTTTATGCATAAATACATCAAATCTAATCTCGTGTGAGTTACACTCCAGCACAGCTTATATGCAATATCATTTCAAAACAGGATATGAGTTAAGCTCCAGTACCTCTCATGCATGTCAAATCATTAAAACTAGTTCGAGCAATCGCTCCAGCACCATTTTATGCATATCACGTCAAAATAGTCAAAACTGTCAAAATAGAGTGCGAGCTAGTCTCCAACATTTCTCATACATTTCACAAGAATAAAAATCAGTGCGAGCAACCGCTCTAGCACATTTCATGCATATGATGTCACACAAGTCGGTGCGAGCAACAGCTCAAGCACATTTTATGCACACTCACAAACGTAGATATAGTGCGAGCTATATGTCAGCACTATCTGTTTCCATATAAACTTGATAGTTGGCCCATTTTCCAAAGAAATTTCATTAAAATATTAATAACACCTACGTAGTGTTATCTTGTGAAATTTATGCAATTACTGGCCAATCTATCGATTTACTTTGCTTAAAACCAATAAAATTCCTTAAACCAGAAATTTCCTTAAATCATGCATGTCATGCTTTCACCATCCTTAGGTGAACTTCCCTCAATAGGGGTAAAATAGTCTTTACCTATTTCGAGTCCTTAAAATAGTTAAACCATTTTTAGGACCTTTATACATAATCAGGGGGTATACATACATATTCAGTGTACAGAAAAGCTATTAAAATACGCGTAGCTACCTCTAGCTACTCACACAATTCCCTTACCTCATTTTTCTGTAGTCTGACCTTTCACTGATGTCTCATCATACAGTCCGATTTGCTCTCAATCAAATCTTTGAAACTGCATATAATATACATCAAGTCAATATACAATACAATTAATTGTATTTCATATTTTCTAGGTTAATTTAAATCATTGGGCTCGTTTACCCATATTGGGTCCGATTGTACCATAATGGGCCTCAATCAACCTTAAGCCCATTTCTCACTTACTATTCACCTAATCGAGGCCTATTGGGCTCACTGGGCCCATCAATATTTATTGAGCCTCATTCTAAACTCTCGAATAGCTTAATTTAGTATTTACGACAATTTATCCAATTTTTCAGAATTTAATTCATTAAATGCGAAATTTAAATCTGTAATTTATGCGGTAAATTCTAACACACATAACGATACAAAATTGTCATAAATAAGGGTTACTTACCCGAGATTCCATGATAGTATGCAAATCGAGGATGTCTCGAGTTCTCGGTTGACGTCAATTATCAAGCTACACAATTAAATATTTTTTCGGGTAAACTTTCCAGTTGAATATTAATCAAATTAAATATTTTGAAAATTAAATCGATCAATTTCGATCGCTTACCAAATTACCCATAGCTCGATTGCATCACTGAGATTTTTTTCAAATTTTTCCTCTTTTCTTTTTCCCCCTTTTCTCTTTCTTTTCTTTTCCGCTGAACCTATTCGGTCCGATTCAACCCAGTTCGGACCACCGGTTCAGTCCAGTTCGGTCAATTCAGTGCCTGACCGATCGGTTCTCGGTGTGGTCTGAGGTCACCGAAAAGTGGTCGGTCCGGCTCTTCTCCTTTCCACCGTAGGTGACTTCTCTCTTTCTCGTTGTTTCCAGCGCTAGTCGTCGCCCGACCGGTCGATTCAACTGCTGATCGACCAACCTTGGCGTGGCTACCTTCGCGTAGTGGTGGCCGGGCTCAAATCGACGCCGGTCACTGGGAAATTCCTTTTCCTCTCTCGGCTTCTCTGTTTCCCGCCGCTTTCACCGTCATTCGTCGCTTCTCTTCCGCCTACCGATGCCGGTGAGGCTTGGCTCGTCGTCGGCCACTTCCGTCGGTGCCGTGAAGACTTGGCTTCCATTTTCTCGGTATCCATCAAAAATTTGCGTTTCGTGATTTTTTGTTTCTTTTTATTATTATTATTTTATTTGATTAAAATAATCAATTAAAATCCAAAATATCTAAAAAATTATATTTTATTCATTTATTCAATAAATGAATTTCTCAGTATTATTTCATCTTTTCGGTATATGTTTCGATTATTTTCGGGATAATTTCCCGAGGTGAAAATATCGATTAATTCCTATAAATTCATATCTTGATCAATTTAACCCGAAATTTAATTATTTCTTCGTTATTGATCAAGATTTCTCAATATCATATTTTTAATTAAATTTTCTTGTCCCGATTAATACCAAATTTTGGTCTTTTGATCATTTTACCCTTCACGTGTTCGAGAATACCATTTCAATCCTTTTGCATTTTTCCATTTCGTGTTTTAATTAAAATTAGGTCTTACAATTTGGGTCATTGTTGATAGATTAACTAAGTCGGCACATGTCCTAGCCATTTTGATGGCGAATACCCTAAATGCTTTAGCTGATTTGTATATTAGGGAGATTCTTAGGCTACATGGGACTCTAGTGAGCATCACTTCTGATATAGACTCTAGGTTTACTTCTCATTTTTGGAAACAATTTCAAGAAGTTATGGTGTCTTGATTAAATTTCGGTATAACCTTTCATCCTTAGACTGATGGTCAGCTAACCATTGAAAATTCGGAGGACATGTTATAGGCTTGGGTTATGGATTTTAAAGGCTTATGAGATTATTAGTTATCATTAGTCGAATTTGCATGCAGCAATAGCTACCCTTCCAGCATTGAGATGGCTTCAAATGAAGCTTTATCTGGGAAGAAGTTGGTGATAGGAAGATGTTTGCTTTTAAGATAGTTGAGCAGGTTTTCGAGAAATTCTGATTGATTTGTGAGAAACTGAAGGAAACTTAAAATCGACAAAAGAGTTACGCTGACACTTAGAGACGGGAGTTGGAGTTCATAGTAGGTGATGCATTTTTCTTCCATGTATCCATGCTTTAGAAGTACCACTCGAATCTCTCCTCGTTGTTGAGTATGAGCCGTAGGAGATTATGGAAGATCTCAGTTATGATGAACAACTGATCCAGATTTTGGATAGGAAAGAAAGAATGTTGAGGTCGAAGATGATTCTAACGGTCAAAGTTCTCTGGCAACACCTGTTTTGAGTTTGATAAAGGAAAAGCACCCATACCTGTTTTGAGTTGCGTAAGAAATTTGGAGGACCAAATTTCCTAAGGTAGGCAGGATGTAAAATCTCAAATTTTCATGGTATAAATTATATACTATATTGAATAAGTTGATTTTGTAATATATGGATGTTGTGGGTTGTGGGTTGTGGATATGTGTGTAAAAGGCATGGTTGTTTATGAATCAATGTCTTATGATGATTGAAGTTCAAAGAAATTACATTTATTGATTTTATGCATGTATGAGGTATTAAGTATAAGTTAAGGATTTGGATCTTATGTGATGTTGTTGATGTGTTACTATTGAGAGAAATGTGGATATTATTGTTGAAGAATGATTTTTAAGGTGTTAAAGTGTTGGTAAAAGTTAGGGGTTAAAAGTTGGGTGTTTTTAGGGTTTGAATAAAAAAAATGAAGTTCCAGGCCAATGGATCGAGTCCCTACCTTAGAAAGATTGATTCCCAATTGGTAGAAGCCAAAATTGAATGGTAAAAGAGCAAATGATTGATCTCTTATGAAAGACCCAAATTTCCACATTGTATTCCTTATGATTCATCACTATAAGAATTAAAATATGTTATTAGAATAATAAGAGAAGTGATTATTGAATTCCAAGTGCAATTGAAGTGGAAAGTGCTCACGAATGCACAAAAAAGCCAAATATGAGCTATAGTGACCATGGGCTAAACCATAGGGATCAGACCATTCCGACTGAAGATATGGACTCGAAACATTAAAATATAGAGGGTCCAAGAAGGGAAGTTGGTTTGGTTTGGTCCCGAGAATGTTGAAGTGGTGAAAATGTCAAAAGCCCCAAACGAGCTCAAAATTAATCGTTTGAGCTGTTTTTAGCATTTTCAGCTAGTAAAAGCACCCAAACCACTAAGATGAATTACCCAGCCATGATAATTCACATATTTAGATCAAAGGACATTAGTCAAACGTGGTCAAAGTTAAAAAGCCAACAAAAAGTCAAATTTAAAATGTTTACTTTGACAAAGTGACTAAACCATGGTTAAATGGAACCAGACCATGGTTAACGCATGGAGAAAATTATTTGGGCAAATATACTTAAATTTCCAGCCAACAATACTTATGAAATTGAATAGATATCATTAGGCCAAAATAAATCTGGACTAAAATTAAGAAAAGACTTTGGGCCAATTGGTTACAAGTTAAAGGCCTATTAAGCTTTAAACTACGTGGGCCGAATATGCATGGGAGATTGGGCCAAACCTTGGGCCTATTTATGGGTTGAAAAGTAAGACAATTTGTAGGCCCAATTGGCATTGAAAATCCAACCCAATAATATGAATATTTAAAGCCCAAATCCAAGGCCAGAACTTAACCAGGCCCAAACCAAATTGTAAGCCCAACCCATAGGATAATTTTTAAGGATATAATGAATGAAATTGAAGACGAAAAATTAGAATTGGCTAAGTGAAAATTTCCTTCTTCATTAAGTAATATTCAGCCACTATGGAAACATAAGCCACCAAGCTTTCTCTCTCTAGATTTCATCCCTCTACAAGCATAATTGAAACACGTGTTCATCAAAGTTGTTCCATATTATAAAGGGAATAATATAGTCTAAAACCAGCAACCAAGGAGCTGAATTGGAGAAGTCAAACCCTCCCACAAGTTCTAGCCAAGGTGAAAAGTGTAAGCTAGGTATGTTTTCAACCCACCAATCTTACATATGTTAATCTAGGGATTTTATGGAGTTGATTAGTGTATGAATTATGTATCAAAACTACCTAGAACACCATGAACAAGCTTAGGTTGAAAATGGGTATTTGTATTACGATGAATATGCATATGATTTTAATGCAAATATGACTTGTTTAGAATGTGTACATGATGATAGTAAGATTAAGTGAAATCAATTTTGTGAATTGGATGAAGAAATCTTGTTGACATGTAAGGTGTTTGATAAAATGCCTTAATGAACTAAGTTAAAGGCTTAAACCATGCCAACCATGTTTTTGATGAAATGCCTAAGTGAATTCAAGGCAAGGGTGGCAAGAATGGCATGGCTAGGCGATTTTGGTGGCGTGATGATGCTCAACCACCATGCCATGGCTGAGAGGTTGCATGGGCCAAGGCTAAATGCAATCAGCCCAAATGTAACAAATGGGCCTCATGAATGGCCCAATGAGTGTTAATGGGCTTAATGAGCCTAATGGGCTTAATGTAATAACTAGTGAAATGAAAAAGGGCTTATGACAAAGTTAAGGCCATTAAAGTGTAATAAGGCCCAATAAGAGTAATCGGGCCCAATACTTCAAATTTAACCGTATAGAAAGTGAAAAATGAGTTAATAAAATTGATTGATATGATTGATGGTTATCTGTAGCTCCAGGACAAATATTTGGAGCCAGATAGATGGATATACGAAAAATAGAAAAGGTGAAAAGTGCATTTGAAGGGATTCTAGGAAAGGGATCAATGCTAGCTCTTAGAGGTAGCTGTACGTATTTTCATCGTCATTTGTATACACCTAAATTTCATATAGAATATAAATATGAGGTTTTCTGGATAGTACCCAAATATGAGAAAATTACGAAATTGCCACTAGGAATGACAAAAATTTTAAAATGCATAAAGTGCATGATGTCAGTTGTTTTTGTATGAAAAGGGGTTTTGTGAGTGTGAAATGATAGATTGGCTCATGATTTTTACTGTATGCATTAAATTGCACATTATTCCAAGTTAAGTATGCTTGAGTTGGAGAAATTCCATGATGGGTGTCCTCTTGGGATTTATCCACTCATGCTTCGTTTACCTTCTGCTTTCTACTCTGAATTCTGATTATGATAATGCTTTCGAGGAAACTGCGCCATCTATCGATTTTTCTGATGAAATTCAGAAAAATCGTGCTAGAGTCGAATGCTGACTGTGTGCTGCACTGATATGCTCGCACGTGATTTTAAGACATAGGCATCGAGTGATTTTTGATAGTGGGATGGTAAGACCCTGACTGATCTAGGCACTCCCAACTATTATGTATCTGTATCTGGGTCCACGAAGTACATTGTGCCATGTGACAACACAGAGTACGTTGTACCGTGTGTTTTAGTCTTCGGACTTCTGAACTGATCTGTCTGGCCGACGGGTTGGATTGACCACCCTCCCTAAGCTCTAGATACCCTCGTACACCTGATCGATGAGGCGTGGGATAACTGACTATGTCCACATGTCATCTGTTAGTCTGGATTCTTTGCCTAGTCTCTCTTAACTGATTTCAATTTTTTGATTTATTCGGATCTCTGACTGATCTGAATTCTATTTTTGAGTTTGATTTTTGACTGGTTTCTGAACTGTGAACCTATTCAAATTTTGGTAGTCAGTTTCTAACTGATTTGATTTCTGTTCTGATCTGGACTCTGATATGTTTCTGAACTCTGAACTAATCTCTATTTTCTAATATTTTTCTACACTTTGATATGTTTTTGAACTCTGAACTGGTTTTTTGTTTTCTGATATGTTTTCTAACAAATTCTGCATATGGTTTCCGATATAATTTATAGACTAGTTTCTATCCCCAAATTCTGAAATGATTCTACTTACTGATTTTTGAACCGTTACTGAACTACATGTTTCTGATCTGATTTTCTGTCTGATTTCTGAATGGATTTTCTGAACTAGCATCTGAACTGAATCCTGAACAGTAGGAAACTACATGTTCCAATATATGATATGACACTATCAGCATGTAGATAGTATAGTTATCTATTTACTTGCTCACCTCCTTTACGTTTCCCCCTCTATAAAGCATTTTCAGGGAGTGTTTCAACTGCGCCTGCCCTACGCTCTTTTGTACACAGTGATCGAACAGCATAGAGGTATACACACTTATGTGAGTGTACAGTGATGTAGGCATGTTTATATGAGGGATGTATATGTAAGGCAATGTAAATGACTTTCTAGTTATGAAAGATAACTTTATGAGCTACTGCGATGTTAGTGCCTAAGATAAAAGTATTGCTTGAGATATAATTAATATGTATGAGGCTGAGTGACGGACATTGATTCACAGCATAACCATTGAAGTAAGGTAAGTTCGTAAAAAAATTGTAAGATTTTTGAGAAAATCGATCGCAACAAAAGTGGTATCAGAGCATGGTTGGTCTGATGTGAGTCAGTGTTTATAGTTAAAATGTATGCATCCCCATGTCACTGTACATTATTAGTTACAATTGTGTATACCAAGCTATGTAGTTGTATTGAAAATGGATTGTGTATACAAGATATATCTAATAGGCATCGCAACAGTAGGGGAGAAAGTTCACGTTCTCAAGGCCGTAGAGATGAGCCTGAGAGATATAGTGAATCGACATCTGATAGAGCCCCACAAGGTCCCACAGAAAATATAGAGGCATGCTTTGCGAGTTAGAGCAAAGTGTGGACACCATTTTGGAATTGTTTGCTCAAGCTATGCATGGGTTTCGGGGTAGATAAGGCCCAACTGCACAGACTACTACTACTGAACAGGCAGTTGCTCTTAATATGCCAGTACTACCTGCACCTATGCCTCAGACTACAGAGACACCTATACCTTATTTGTAACTCTACAACAGATTGGTGATGATTCCGTATACGATTGTGAATTAGAACGACTGAAGCAGTTTCAAGAATTTCAGACTCCATCGTTCTGTGGCATTAAGAATCCAGTGGTGGCAGAGAATTGGGTAAACAGATTTGATAAATTATATGGTTATCTTTGGTGTTAGACTATTGAGAGAGTAGCCTTTGCTACCTTTATGCTTGAAGGTGAGGCGAAGCACTGGTGGAAATTCGCTCGATCGATTCTGAGAGTTAGACATCTAGTTCTGACATGGAATATGTTTTTGGATGCATTCCAGAGACAGTACGTCCCAGATACTGCTCAGAGAAAGCTACAATTGAATTCTTCACTCTGACATAGGGGAGCAGATCTGTTAACGAGTATGAGTCACAGTTCACCTCCCTGGGCAGATACCATGGGCACCATGGGCAATGAGAGTCGAAAGGTTAGAAAATTCATGGAAGGGCTCAAATTGTCTACCAGAGCCCGATTGGCTCCATTAGATGTCCAGACTTATGACGAGGTAGTGCGTAAAGCATAGTTGTGCGAACAAGATTATAAATTGCACGCCTTTGTGTTTGAGAAGAGTGGAAGGGGTCGAGACAGAGATAGAAAGAGGTCAGTAGAAGATAGAGGCTCCGGGGAAGAAATGAAGCCTTTTGGAAAGAGACTCAAGTGTATCGGAGAGTCATGGGGTGAGAGTAGTAATCCCCTAGTGTATCTGACTTCAGCTCCAATTAGAGGTATTGTGATTGATAGACCTCGACCTACCATTGGGCAGTGTGACATTTGTTGGAATTATCAGAGTGGTAGATCTTGTTATAGAGCTTCTAGAGCGTGCTTTAGATGCAGAAAGACTGACCTCTTCGTTAGAAATTATCCTAAACCTCTAATCCCGACCATACAAGACCAGAGGAGCCGCAGAAAACCCTCATTAGTTCTTCAGCTAAGAAAAGGAAGGCCACAACCGAGGAAAATAGGAAACAAGCTGCTGGCAGTGGTCGTATATATGCTTTGGACCAAGACACTGCAGGTTCCCCATCTATGAAGACATAGTTAGTTGACTGAACATGTGTATGGACTAATAAGTTCTGAATAGAAGGCAGAGATTTGACAGTGTGAGAACTGAGAATTTTGTATACCCAGTTATAAGAATTGTAATTTGGTATATGTAATTATGATGTATTAATGTACATACAAGTTTTAAATATGATGAAGTATAAGAAGATGAGGTTTTTAAGTCTTGAATGTGTATGGATTGAAATATGGACTATATGGTAGATTTTGAGAAGTTTTACATTGAGTCTTCTGTAAATTAATGCAGCAGCAGTACAATCTGTGAAGGCCATATCGATCTCCAAGGATAAGAGATCGATCTCATGGCTTCGAATGTAGGGATTGTGCAAGACCTGATAGATAAATCGATCTCATAGGTAAGAAGATCAATCTCAAAATGTTTTTGTAAAAAGATCGATCCGCTCAAGGAGCACATCGATCTCATGAAGTATTCTTTAAATAAAAGATCGATCTCCTCAAGGAGCAGATTGATCTCCTGAAGTAATTATAAGATCGATCTCACCCCACGACAAATCGATCTCCTAGGCATAAAATTACCCCAAAACGTTCCTAAATTCAAAAGCAGATCGATCTCCTACCTTCGACCTATATAAGGACCCCTTTGTTTTCCTGGAAATCTATCTCTCTCTCTTCAAATCGTCATTTTCACAACCCTAGCTTTCTCTCTCCTCCAAAACTCCTATTTTCGTCTAAATCTCGGGCAGAGGCAAGATGGAAAGTTGTTCCTCACCCAAAGGAGAACAATATACTTGGATATCGAAGGACGAATTGAATCAAGGTGTGAATAGAGCTCTCCATAAGTTTTGGGTAAATTTCTAAGCTTTAATCTTTGATGTTGAGGTGATTTTGGTGATTGTGACTATGGGTGTTGTGATAAAATAGCTAGGAAATGATTAGAGTTAATGAGATTGTAATTTTGTTGGAGTGATGATGATATTATACAATTTGTAATAATTTTGGGATTTTGGCTATAAATTGGGATCGAGGCAATGAGGTGATTTTGGCATGGATATTATGCATGAAAAATGTAGGATTTGAAATGTAGTGGAAGAGAATGTGGATTATGATAGGAATATGAGAAAAATATGAGGTTTATAGTATTTAACGAGAATATGAGCAAATATGTGCTAGATAATGTGATTGAGATCAATTATTGATGTTTTAGCATCGTTTGGACAGCCCGAGAGTTCCAGAGAGGAATGCGAGTCACGACCCAAACTACCCAAAAATCAGAGTTAATTTTTTTCGCGTTTTGTTTATTTACTTGTATTCTTACCTGTCCTCGAATCATGACCACACTCCACTAATAATTGGGCTGTGCGTCAATGCCAGTCCCACCATACCATTACCATCTAACTTATTTATTCTCCAGTCATTTATATTTGTTTACAATATTTATACATCCCCTAAAGTTACTTACAAACATGTTACTGTGCTATGCTTATGTAGATACAATAAGTACAAGTGTATATACCTTATGTTGATGGGCAGCAGCGGATATTCTGGAATGCAGTACTGAGTCGCCTCAACTTCAACTGGAGATCATCTGTGGGAGAAAATGAAAGGGGTGAGCACATCAAGCTCAGTAAGGCAATCCTACGAACAAGTAGGTAACCATACTACCTACATGAACGTAGTGCCATGCATAAACCACCCTTTCTCCACACATTTTAAAACAATGCTATGCATTATGATGATATGTAAAACACATTTGCATGGAAAATCAACATGCAATTATTATAAATCATTTCTTTCTCAATTAAGATTATCACAATAAAGTCAGGACTCGACCCCTCCTGCGGGTGATCCTGACTCACACAAAATCATGAAAACGTTTACATTACACGTGGGTTTTGAAAAGCATGGAAATACCATCATGCAATTTAGTTTTAAAACCCAGTTTAAATCATCATAAAAGTCATCAGCATGCGAGACTAGGCAACGTCTGTATATAGGTAAATAACTAGGACTATGGCCACATCTGTCATCGGGAGTTCCACAGCTACACGGATCCTAGTGTGCGGGTTCTCACCATGATCGGGAACCGCCCGGGAGGTGGGTCAGTCCATCCCGTCAGTCTTATCCGATCCCCGACATCCGAAGATGCTGCATCCGGAGATGCCGTATCCGAAGATACCACACGGTACATCGTACTCCATGCTACTTGCAAAGTACATCGTACTCCGTGAACCCATATAATATCTCTAGGTACTCCAGCCCAATTGGCCTGCTTCCCACAGAGGTTTGTTTCTCAATACTCATGCCATGTCTCAAAATGCACGTGCGAGCCTATTAAATCGGTGACACACAGTCTACCCGATGCTCCAAGCACGGCTCATCGCATGTTCTCATAAAAGCTGTGCGAGCGATGCTCAGCACTCTCATCAACTCAAATAAAACTAGCAGAGCCCACTTTACATCCCCACAAGGCAGCCAACCTCATCCCTCACTCTCACCCCACCTAAGAGGTCTCTTGAGCCTGTTGGGCCTTTTGGCTGACTTCAAGGGCAAACAGCGGTACTCCACAAATCCGGTAAAACTAGTGCGAGCTAAGCTCAGCACTCTGTATGCAAATCGTATAAAAATCTGGTGCGAGCGAAGCTCTAACACCCTGTCTCAGAATCATATAAAAATATGGTGCAAGTTAGACTCTAGCACCCTGTCACGAAAATCATATATATATGTATACAAATCTGGTGCGAGTTGGACTCCAGCACCTATGCATGTAAAACTCTAGTGCGAGCTCTCGCTCTAGCACTAATGCATGCATCACACAAATCAAACATCGTGCGAGCTAAGCTCTAGCACATCACATGTAAATAAAAACACGTAGGCGGCTCTGTTTCCTCAAAACAGTTTTCAAAACAATTTCACGTTGAAAGTATGCAATGCTGTGCATTTTCTTTCAAGGTGAGCCAGCCTACTCATGCATGCATCAAAACACCTCCAGAATGAGCAGAAACCTTTTGTTCTTGCTCCTCCCAATTTTTCCTAAATTTTTAGAATTTTACCCTTATCAAGGGTATTTTAGTAAATTTGCCCATCCGGGGCCCTAAAATTATTATTCGACCTCTAGACCCTTCAGATAAATTTTAAAGGACTGCGTATGAATTTAAAATTACGTAAAGTTACCTCTAGCAGTCCGCAGAATTCCCTTACCTTATTTTCCCGTAGAGTCTGACCTTTTCTTTTCCAATGTAGTCCCGTCGCGCAGTCCGATATGTTTCCAATCCAATGCCCGGAACTGCGTATTAACATTCCTCAGGTCAGATAACATATAATTTAATTGTACTTAATCTTTTCTGGGCTTAATTTAAATCGCTGGGCCCATTTACCCCTATTGGGCCCGATTGCACCTTAATGGGCCTTAATCGGCCTTAAGCCTGTTTTCCACTTAATTCTCACTTTATCGAGGCCTATTGGGCTCACTTGGTCCACCAATAATTTATCGAACCTCGTTCTAATTCTCGAATAGCTAAATTCACTATTTACGACAATTTATCTAAATTTTCATAAATTAATTCAATTCATGCGTAAATTAAATCAATATCACGCATAACGAGGTAATTGTCGTAAATAGGGGTCACTTACCCGAGATTCCATGCTAGTCCACAAATCGAGACTGTCTCGAGCCCTCGGTGGATGCCAATCGTCGAGCTACACAATTAATTACATTTTCGGGTAAACTTTTCGGTCGAAATTTAATTAAATAAAATATTTCAAATTTAAATCGGGTCAATTTGACCGCTTATCGACTTACCCGAAGCTCGATTGCATCACCGAAATTTTCTCCAATTTTTTTC
Organism: Firmiana major; assembly: GCA_033439115.1. Taxonomy (NCBI): domain Eukaryota; kingdom Viridiplantae; phylum Streptophyta; class Magnoliopsida; order Malvales; family Malvaceae; genus Firmiana; species Firmiana major. Next base: position 24,346,856 of record CM065914.1, read on the forward strand.
TCTTTCTTTTTCCCTTTTTTTTTTCTTCCTTTTTTTCCTCCTCTTTTTGGCTGAACCGGTTCAGTCCGGTTCGGACCGGTTCAGACCGCCGGTTCACTCCGGTTCGGCCGGTTCACCGTCGGTTCACCCCTTTTCCGGCCGGTTCTCCGTCGGCTTCCACCGCCACTCGCTCCGCTGGGTCGTCCGCATCACGAATCTGGCCTCGGTTTGGGTCAAGCTCGCCGGAACGCCGCCGGTCCGGCTCTTCTCCCTCGGCGTCGGAACCCATTTTCTTTCTCTTCGTCGTTACCGACGTTTCCCGCCGTTTTGTCGGCTGCGACCGGTGCAAAAATGATCGCCGTCACCTGGGCTTTCTGAATCGGGCCTCGACTGGGGTCGAATCCCCGCCGTTCGCCGCCGATCGAAGCATTCTTCCCGCGGCTGCCACCTCTCGATCCGGCTGATTCCGGCGGTTTCGTCGGCCAATACCGATCTTAAAAGGACCGGCTCCTCCTCCTGATCACGCCGGTACCCGCCGTTCGCCCCCAGCTGCCGTGGATCGCCGGTACCGACTCCGTTTTTCCCGCGATCTTCTCCTCCTCCGTTCGGCTTCCTCCGGCGTCGGTAGGCTGCACCGCCGGTACCATTGAGATCACCGGCCTTCCCTCTTTCTTTTCCGATCCTTGGCCGGGCCGTTGCCCGTCGGACGGTGGTCGGGTCTCCTTTGGTCAATTGCCTCCGTTTTTCTTTCTCTCTCCCCGACCACTCTCTCTCTCTCTTCCATTTTTTTTTCATTTCTTTTATTAATTTTATTATTATTATTATTTATTTTAATTATTTTACTATTCATTAAAATACATTAAAATACCCAAATATCTACAAAAATTATTATTATTTTTTTTTCTAAATTAATTAATTTAATTTTATTTAATTTATTTATTATATTTTAACCTCTTTTTCGGGTATAATTTCTCGATTATTTTCGGGATTATTTTTCCAAACTAAAAATCCCGATTAATTCCCATAAATTAATATCTTGATCAATTTAACCTAAAATAAATTTATTTCATCTTTATTGACCAAGATTTCTTAAATCCTTATTTTTAATTAAATTTTTCTCATCGAAATTATACCAACCTTTGGTCTTTTGACCATTTTGCCCTTACACGTGTTCGGGATTAATTTAACCCGACTTCCTTCATACTTCCCCCATCTTTTCTTATTTAATTTTCGTATTTTAATTAAATTCGGGTCTTACAACTCTCCCCCACTTAAGGAATTTGGTCCTCCAAATTAGAACCAATTCATATGAGTCCATATACAACTCCGGGTATATCGATCGTGTCATACTCTTAAATTCTTATGTGACCTTCTCCGGAGTGTATTACTACCAAAGGACTTTAATTAGGGAGATCATCTTATACCTCAATACTTTCTCTTTCCTGTTTAATGCCCGAATCAACTTCTTTAATATACTTATATTTGCATAAAACTGAACTTTTGAAGTTCATACCCTATCACCTCTGCTGGATCTGGATAGTATTGCCGAAGCATCAAAAGCTGGGACACATTGTGGGTGCCTGTTAATTCAAGTGATAACACCAACCTACAGGTCTTATCTCCCACTTGTCCAATCTCTCAAAATATTCCATCCAGCGCAACTCAATTTACCTTCTTCCAAAAGCTCGCTATGTCCTTATTCTCTTAGGACAAGAATTATTTCAACCATACTAATTCACTAATGGTGAATTCCAATACTTATCTATTTGCTCTGAGGTGTTCTTAATCTCTCATCCTTAACTAACCAATCTCAGAGACTTATTATCCAAGGTCGAAAATGATCATATCTGTCACCCACTTTTCTTATCCAATTTGGGGAACAACCCCTACAGCCATACACTGTCTCATAACTTGTTATCCCGCTACTCAACTGTCAACTGTCGTTATTGGCAACTTTAATTAAAAATCAATTGATCATTCCAGGAGCTTATAATATCAGTGGCACACGCTTTCATCGGATCCTCCAGAACTTGTACAGTCCTCTCTGACTGACCATCTGTTGAGGATGGAAAGCTGTGCTAATACTCAGTCGGGTTCCCATAGCTTCCTAAAAATATTCCCTGAAGTAAGAAGTGAAGCGGGAATCCCTATATGATACCATGCTCACTGGAACGCTACTTAATGTTTCATAATCTTTCTTATACATAAATCCTCATACACACTTTGAGTATCTGGGGATTTCATAACCAGAAGGTGGGTGGGCTTAGTCATTCTGTCGGCTATCATCCAAATAGCCTCGTAATTTACTTGGGTTCTCTGTAACCCATCACGACCTTTATGGAGACTTGCTCTCATTTTTCGTGCCGTGTCGATAAAGGTAGGTGCTGCAATAACTCTGCAGACTTTTAATACTCTACCTTACTCTGCTGACACACTAGGCACTTTTATACAATCTCCACCAATATCTCTTTCCACATCTGACCACCCATACCCTTTTCGAGATTTCGATATATTTATTTACTTCCGTATGCACTGTATATCCCGAAGAGTGAGCTTCTGACAATATCACTATTTCATCAACTGTGGTCTTGGGGAGTACTTATACTGTCTCTGAACCTCTCTGTAAATCATTAACATACTCTGTGAACTCTGTCATTGTACCCTTCTGAATCTGACCCAAACTATCGACATCCTGTCGATCATCACGCTAAGCCTGGCAAATCCGGGCACTCTCATCCGGTTTTAATCATCAGGCTAGCTATCACACAATCACTGTTATCATCAGAAGGGATCACAACAATACTGAGGTCCACAACTGCTCTAGCAGCTCATGCTCCCTGACCATCATATGCAATACCATCCCGAGGCTCTTTCTACTCAAAGCATCAGCCTTTCCTGGGTGGTACAATTTTCACAAATCAACTCTCTCAGAAGCTCTAACCCACTATGTATTCTCATATTCGTCTCTTTCTGTGAAAACAGATACTCGGGCTTTATGATCAGTGCATATCCACAGTTTCTTACCATGTACATAATAGTACCATATCCTCGGTACAAACACTTTCGCTGTCAACTTTAAATCATGGGTCAGATAGTTTATTTCGTGATCAAGGAGTTGTCTGACTCCAAAATTGACTATCTTCCCATTATACATCAATACACAGCTCCATCATAATTTTGAGGTATCTATACTCACTGGGAACCTCTTGAGCTGTTGGGTATGACGAAATTAATAACGGTGGTCAGTTCATACTTCACTACACCGAAATCCATATCACATCTATCGTCTTAGTTATCATCTCCTTCCAAGACCACGTTTCTTAGTTAAACGTGTCAACAAGGTATATCCTTTTAGAACTCGCAGCAACCCATTTGTAAAAGCCATTTCTGATTGTTGCTTATAAATCGCCCTAGACTTTAACTACACCCAACATATCATCGATAATGATGATTTCAACTCGATCCAATCCTTGACTTATCCACGCATAAGCGTATAAGATCCTTCTCAACCGCTTACGTTTTCAGGTACTAACCTGCGTCATTTCCTTTTCTTATATTGACGGCTCCTACTAAATTTTTCTATGTTAGTCTTTATGATTGTCGAATTTTTATATTCTTATCGTCTTAGTAATGGTATCCTAATGCTAAAGTTATCTATTACGACGCTCGATTTCACGTTATAGGTTATACATATATATACTTTTAGACGCTGTCAAGTATTCAAGCGGGGAGGTATTTTGAAATACCTTTATTAACCTTCAGACTTAACCACAACTACGTTATACCTCAGTTTATGTGGTCACAATTTATATTCGCTACTCATTGCTTTAATCCTAATGACTCCATATATTAAGGGTATTCCTTACCTAGCATATGTCTCTTACTCCAGTACATCTTGTATTTAGGATCTATCTTATCTCGAAGATTATCTCCTTTCGTATATCAATCATGACGAAACTCTTGTCATTATTCATTTCGTGAGCACAATCCTTTACTCCTTTAATTTCAACTGTTACACCCCTGTTTTTAACTTAAAATCTCAATAACCATATTCCGTTAATTAATCCTCCTCTATTGGGGTATTCATTTATCAGTATTGCCCAATGATGTAGGCATTTATGCCTTTTACTCGCTTATATGTGAATGAAGGCGGTATGAATAAATATGTGGCACTAGGATTAATGATCATATGTGCTTCATTATTCATAACAAGTGTGGTATCTTACACCACATCCATGAAACATCAATAGTGTCCTGGTCCAAGACATCCTCTCGCCTTCGTCCAACAGCCTACTTTCCTTTTTCTTTTCTTCTCGGCTATTGCCTCCCTCTTCGTTGCAGCTATACCAACGAAGTTTTTCTTTGTCTCTTTACTTTCCTGTGGGGCAATCTCGCTCAACTCTGAGCAATCAAGATCAATGGTCCGTCTTACCACACTTAACGACCATTTTCATCAATACAGTGTAGGTATAGACCCTCCTTCCGTGGTATCCACCACACATCTCACACTGCTTACAGTGCTTACACTGCTACACTGCTTCGTAGCAGGTCGGGGTCCTCCAAATCACAATGTCCCCCAAGAGTGCCAAAATTGGATGCACTGAGGCCTTACCAATTATCTTAGTCCATTACTCGTCAAATTTAATCTTTTACCAATTACCATTTTTCCATTTTGACATCTCTGTCATTTCTCGATTTTCTTTTCTGTCTCTATTTCAACCCTTACTACCTTTCCCAATCTCAGAGGCGTGCAATTCATATTTTTATTTATCAAACTGTAAATCTGTGCACTGCCTCGGTATAGGTAATATCTCGCGGGCCAATCAGACTCTAATTGAAAAGTTGAGTCATTTCATAAACTTTTAGACATCTCGACTGTCACTGTTCATGTGTCGAGGTAATATCTGCCAAGAATATAACTGAGTTTCATACTCATAATCAATTTAGTATTCCTGGGCAGTGTAAGAAATTTTTCCTTAAAATTTCCTTTAAATCATGTCCGGGATATCCTGTCACCGGAATATATCCAAGATATTTCTCATCTCAACTCTTAAGATGGGTCGAGCGGGTTTCCACCAATGCTCCGCTGCGCCCTCTGATCTCATACGTAATCTGAGCAATTAGCTCCTCAAAATAATCTCCACACTCCGCTCCAATCTCGCCAAGTGTGTCTCAATACTGTCTGATCTCTCTGTCGAACTCTGAGAGGCATGCTCAACATTAGCCTCCATTTCAATTTCATACTGATTCTCATAGTCAAACTCAGCATGACTTAGCAGACTCCGGTCTACCTCTACGACCTCTGCCTCGTGCATTATCTCATCTAACGCGACTCATATTAAGCATTCCTGCATTCTCAACCATTTCTTAGTCAAGCCCATCTCGATATACACTATTGTATCTAACTAAGCACAGTAACACGGGGATGTAATTTCCTAATTACTGACACTGACACACATCAGACCAATTGTGCTCTGATACCATAATAATTGTCACGACCCAAACTACCCAAAAATCAGAGTTAATTTTTTTCGCGTTTTGTTTATTTACTTGTATTCTTACCTGTCCTCGAATCGTGACCACACTCCACTAATAATTGGGCTGTGCGTCAATGCCAGTCCCACCATACCATTACCATCTAACTTATTTATTCTCCAGTCATTTATATTTGTTTACAATATTTATACATCCCCAAAAGTTACTTACAAACATGTTACTGTGCTATGCTTATGTAGATACAATAAGTACAAGTGTATATACCTTATGTTGATGGGCAGCAGCGGATATTCTGGAATGCAGTACTGAGTTGCCTTAACTTCAACTGGAGATCATCTGTGGGAGAAAATGAAAGGGGTGAGCACATCAAGCTCAGTAAGGCAATCCTACGAACAAGTAGGTAACCATACTACCTACATGAACGTAGTGCCATGCATAAACCACCCTTTCTCCACACATTTTAAAACAATGCTATGCATTATGATGATATGTAAAACACATTTGCACGGAAAATCAACATGCAATTATTATAAATCATTTCTTTCTCAATTAAGATTATCACAATAAAGTCAGGACTCGACCCCTCCTGCGGGTGATCCTGACTCACACAAAATCATGAAAACGTTTACATTACACGTGGGTTTTGAAAAGCATGGAAATACCATCATGCAATTTAGTTTTAAAACCCAGTTTAAATCATCATAAAAGTCATTAACATGCGAGACTAGGCAACGTCTGTATATAGGTAAATAACTAGGACTATGGCCACATCTGTCCTCGGGAGTTCCACAGCTACACGGATCCTAGTGTGCGGGTTCTCACCATGATCGGGAACCGCCCGGGAGGTGGGTCAGTCCATCCCGTCAGTCTTATCCGATCCCCGGCATCCGAAGATGCTGCATCCGGAGATGCCGTATCCGAAGATACCACACGGTACATCGTACTCCATGCTACTTGCACGGTACATCGTACTCCGTGAACCCATATAATATCTCTAGGTACTCCAGTCCAATTGGCCTGCTTCCCACAGAGGTTTGTTTCTCAATACTCATGCCATGTCTCAAAACGCACGTGCGAGCCTATTAAATCGGTGACACACAGTCTACCCGATGCTCCAAGCACGGCTCATCGCATGTTCTCATAAAAGCTGTGCGAGCGATGCTCAGCACTCTCATCAACTCAAATAAAACTGGCAGAGCCCGCTTTACATCCCCACAAAGCAGCCAACCTCATCCCTCACTCTCACCCCACCAAAGAGGTCTCTTGAGCCTGTTGGGCCTTTTGGCTGACTTCAAGGGCAGACAGCGGTACTCCACAAATTCGGTAAAACTAGTACGAGCTAAGCTCAGCACTCTATATGCAAATCGTATAAAAATCTGGTGCGAGCGAAGCTCTAACACCCTGTCTCAAAATCATATAAAAATATGGTGCGAGTTAGACTCTAGCACCCTGTCACGAAAATCATATATATATGTATACAAATCTGGTGCGAGTTGGACTCCAGCACCTATGCATGTAAAACTCTAGTGCGAGCTCTCGCTCTAGCACTAATGCATGCATCACACAAATCAAACATCGTGCGAGCTAAGCTCTAGCACGTCACATGTAAATAAAAACACGTAGGCGGCTCTGTTTCCTCAAAACAGTTTTCAAAACAATTTCACGTTGAAAGTATGCAATGCTATGCATTTTCTTTCAGGTGAGCCAGCCTACTCATGCATGCATCAAAACACCTCCAGAATGAGCAGAAACCTTTTGTTCTTGCTCCTCCCAATTTTTCCTAAATTTTTAGAATTTTACCCTTAGCAAGGGTATTTTAGTAAATTTGCCCATCCGGGGCCCTAAAATTATTATTCGACCTCTAGACCCTTCAGATAAATTTTAAAGGACTGCGTATGAATTTAAAATTGCGTAAAGTTACCTCTAGCAGTCCGCAGAATTCCCTTACCTTATTTTCCCGTAGAGTCTGACCTTTTCTTTTCCAATGTAGTCCCGTCGCGCAGTCCGATATGTTTCCAATCCAATGCCCGAAACTGCGTATTAACATTCCTCAGGTCAGATAACATATAATTTAATTGTACTTAATCTTTTCTGGGCTTAATTTAAATCGCTGGGCCCATTTACCCCTATTGCGCCCGATTGCACCTTAATGGGCCTTAATCGGCCTTAAGCCCGTTTTCCACTTAATTCTCACTTTATCGCGGCCTATTGGGCTCACTGGGCCCACCAATAATTTATCGGGCCTCGTTCTAATTCTCGAATAGCTAAATTCACTATTTACGACAATTTATCTAAATTTTCATAAATTAATTCAATTCATGCGTAAATTAAATCAATATCACGCATAACGAGGTAATTGTCGTAAATAGGGGTCACTTACCCGAGATTCCATGCTAGTCCACAAATCGAGACTGTCTCGAGCCCTCGGTGGATGCCAATCGTCGAGCTACACAATTAATTACATTTTCGGGTAAACTTTTCGGTCGAAATTTAATTAAATAAAATATTTCAAATTTAAATCGGGTCAATTTGACCGCTTATCGACTTACCCGAAGCTCGATTGCATCACCGAAATTTTCTCCAATTTTTTTCTCTTTCTTTTTCCCTTTTTTTTCCTTCCTTTTTTTCCTCCTCTTTTTGGCTGAACCGGTTCAGTCCGGTTCGGACCGGTTCAGACCGCCGGTTCACTCCGGTTCGGCCGGTTCACCGTCGATTCACCCATTTTCCGGCCGGTTCTCCGTCGGCTTCCACCGCCACTCGCTCCGCTGGGTCGTCCGCATCACGAATCTGGCCTCGGTTTGGGTCAAGCTCGCCGGAACGCCGCCGGTCCGGCTCTTCTCCCTCGGCGTCGGAACCCATTTTCTTTCTCTTCGTCGTTGCCGGCGTTTCCCGCCGTTTTGTCGACTGAGACCGGTGCAAAAATGATCGCCGTCACCTGGGCTTTCTGAATCGGGCCTCGACTGGGGTCGAATCGCCGCCGTTCGCCGCCGATCGAAGCATTCTTCCCGCGGCTGCCACCTCTCGATCCGACAGATTTCGACGGTTTCGTCGGCCAATACCGGTCTCAAAAGGACCGGCTCCTCCTCCTGATCACGCCGGTACCCGCCGTTCGCCCCCAGCTGCCGTGGATCGCCGGTACCGACTTCGTTTTTCCCGTGATCTTCTCCTCCTCCGTTCGGCTTCCTCCGGCGTCGGTAGGCTGCACCGCCGTTACCATTGAGATCACCGGCCTCCCCTCTTTCTTTTTCGGCCCTTGGCCGGGCCGTTGGCCGCCGGACGGTGGTCGGGTCTCCTTTGGTCAATTGCCTCCGTTTTTCTTTCTCTCTCCCCGATCACTCTCTCTCTCTCTTCCATTTTTTTTTTCATTTCTTTTATTAATTTTATTATTATTATTATTTATTTTAATTATTTTACTATTCATTAAAATACATTAAAATACCCAAATATCTACAAAAATTATTATTATTTTTTTTTCTGAATTAATTAATTTAATTTTATTTAATTTATTTATTATATTTTAACCTCTTTTTCGGGTATAATTTCTCGATTATTTTTGGGATTATTTTTTCAAACTAAAAATCCTGATTAATTCCCATAAATTAATATCTTGATCAATTTAACCTAAAATAAATTTATTTCATCTTTATTGACCATGATTTCTTAAATCCTTATTTTTAATTAAATTTTTCTCATCGAAATTATACCAACCTTTGGTCTTTTGACCATTTTGCCCTTACACGTGTTCGGGATTAATTTAACCCGACTTCCTTCATACTTCCCCCATCTTTTCTTATTTAATTTTCGTATTTTAATTAAATTCGGGTCTTACAGAGGCTAGTCCGTTGTTTGGTGGAACGATTGCACAATACGAGGTGCAACGAGGTAAAGGAAAACTTAAACTCATTTGTGTATTCGATTTTGTGATGATATTGTAGTATGAAATGTGATTTGAGAAAACACACATGTTTTTATGAGTTGTTAATGAGTTGTTGCACATGGTTTTATAGCCGGTTGGGGCCCAATTTTTATGAGTTATAAACTAAATGTGAAATTGTTTTACAACCATTTTGAGTTTAAAAAGTGAAAAGTGATTTGCGCTCTACGTTAAGGCATACTGAGATTTGAGAAATGTGTGCGTGGTTTTGTCGGTTTGAGATCGATTTTGACATGTTTCGTGTTGAGTACAAAACGGTTTTGAGATGAATTTTTTGAGAAAAAGCATTATGAGCGCTACGTGAAGGCAAAAATGGTTTTATATGATAATGACTATTACTGAGACTTAGGCGTGTCATGTTGAATACACATCGGGCTTTGCTCTTGTAGCATGTACGGTCGGGTCGTGCTCTAGTAGCACATAAGACCGACGCCTCCGTTCTAGTAACGCGAGATGACCCCGCTCCGCGATAGCGAAAGGTGGCATTGCTTTGATAGCATTTAAGGCTGCGTCATGCTTTGATAGCATGTAAGGCTGACGGCTGTATGACTCTAATCAAGTCTACAGTAAACCATGGCCATGGGCGTATTATTTTTGATGAAATCCCTTGATTGGGGATGTCCGCCTAGGGGACGAGTTCAATCATTTTGATGTGCCATGACAAATTTTTACATGAGTTTTATTTGCCTAGTCTCGTTTTACACATGAGATTGTGTTTGGTGGCTGCACCACGTGCATTACTATTGCGGTGATTTTCATCATGTTTTATAAGAAAAGCCATTGTCGCATCCTATTTTATACATGCCTGTAACTGTGGTTTTTATATTAAACTAATTATTCTCATGTTTCTGCATCAGCTTTAAGAAATGAGTTGAGATGGTGTTTTGATTATTCATGCTGTACAAATCATTGTGTTGTGCAAATCATTATAATTGTGCTGTGCAAATCATTCTACTGAGTTTATTGGGTTTCCACCTACAAAACGAAATAATTGTGCTGTGTAAATCATTATTTTATCAATGAGTCCCTTATCCGCTTACTGAGCGATTTAGAAGCTCACTCTGTTTTTATATTTCCCCCCAGATTTCTTCAAGTAAGGAGAATTTCTTAGACATACGGAGCAGTGGCTAGTGTAGGACTTGAGCTCCAGGCCATATATTGTACTTTGAGGTATAATTTATCATTTCATGTACCTAGACTAATATTGTATTTACAGACACTTGATGAACGGTGATGTATGGGATGTATTAGGATTATTTAATTCGGAATTGAAGAATGTCTATGATGTAATATATAGATGTTGGATGATGAGATCCTGAGGTGTAAGCTTATAATTTATATATGATGATGCATGACACTGCACAAGAATGCACCTAGAATTGTGAAATGATGTAAATAAGTTTTAAATTTGCCCTGTTTTTCGCTCTTCCGGGGTGTCACAGACAGCTGACCTTGTCATACTGACATGGAAAATTTTTGATGTAATACTGAAAATGGGTTGGTTGACTGTAAATCATATCGTTTTAGATTGTTATCCTAACACGATAACTTTTCTTTCATATATAAGATAGGTTGTAAGACTTTGGAAGGGTAATGAAAGAATGTAGTTACTGAAATTGAAAGAGTGAATGTATTGTACAAATTGTATTGATGATGTGATGAGAAGTTTCTGATAATCACTGACCACAAAAGCCTCAAATGATTATCTTCATAAAAAGGATTGAATGAGAGGTAATGTAAGTGATGAGAGCTTCTGTAAGATTGTGATGGTGAAAATTGTACCACCCAGTTAAGGTGAATGTTGTAAATTGATGCTTCGAGCAAAGAAAGCCTCGAGATGGTATTGTACATGATGGATAGGGAACACAAACTGTTAGAGCAATTACAATCCTCAGTTTAAATGTGAGCCATTCTTAGAGCTGGCAAAAATTGGCTCGAGACCGGACCCATTTGACCAAAAAGTCAAAGTCCCAAGCCCGAAAAAACCCTGACCCGAAAAAACCCGAACCCAATAAAGACCGAGCCCGAAAAAACTCGAACTTGAAAAAACTCAAGCTCGATACGACCTGAACCCGAAACTGATCCGATTCAAAACCCGAGAAAACCCAAATTTATAACCCGAAAAACCCGAATTATAATTTTATAATTATTATATTAATAAATAAATAAATAATACACTTTTTTCTATTTAAAATTTATAAAATTTTAAAACAATCATTATTTATTTATTACATAATTATATCAATAATTTATTATCAACAAAATAAATATTGCATATTTAAATTCAATTATTAAATAAAATTATTTTAAAACACAATATAATATTCAATATCAAATAATTTTCAATATTATGCTTATTACATTTGTAATAATAAATAATAAATATATTATTAAATATAATATTTGATTTTATTATAAAAACAATTATTATACTATAATTTAAATTTAATTCCACAACAATTTCACATCTATAACACAATTTGTTTACTAATTTAGCTAGATAAAAATTTAGTTTTTTCTTTTTACCTAGTAATTTTCTGGTTCAAAAATGGAGATGCAGGAAAATGAGTATTCGTCGATTTTGGGTACTGTTGGCGTCACAGGGGAACAGGACGGACAGTGGAGGTCACTGGGGCTTGGAGTCAGGGGTGGGAGCCAACGTCGGTCTTCTCCGGCGGTTTGTTCGTGGAACAGACACTAAAAAGAGGAGGGTTTTCATGTTGTTCAAGAGAGGGAGAGAGAGAGAAAAGGGGGGGAAAGGAAACAGGTCGTCAAGGCTCGGAGACGGGGGTGGGACCTGATGTCGATCTTCTCCGGCGGTCTGTTCGTGGAATAGACAGTGAAAGGGGGAGGGTTTTTGGGTTGTTCAGGAGAGGGAGAGAGAGAGAAACGGGGGGAAGGAAAGAGGTCATCGGCGGCTTAGGGTGACGGGCGGCAGGCGAAGGAGAGGAGAGGGGAGTCGATCGACGGTGAAGGCTGAAGCAGGAAAAAAAAGGGACAGGAGGGTTTTGTGTCATGACCTATTTTATCCTTTTTAACCGAAAATCACTATAAACTTTTTGCATTTTCCTTTCCTTACCCGATTGTGAGCAAACTCACCACTTCACAGTTGGGCTGTGAGTCAATAATAATCATTACTCATCATTCATTCTCAAATTAATCAAAAGAAGTGTCATTCATTTGAAAGTTAAGATGTACACTTATACATGACACGTTTTCTAACTTTTACATCCCCTATATTACAATACAAAATGACTACTAAGCCTTTACATGTTTAGATACAAAAAGAATCCCTGTGTGTATACCTTTTGGCATGGAAGTAGCAGATGTCCAAAATACAATGCCTCGGTCCTCACTGGGCTGCAATGTACGCTCTGTAGAGAGAGAAAAGTAGAGAGGGATGAGCAACCACACGCTCAGTAATGTAATAATGAAAGTATGGTAGATAACTACTCTATCTACATGCTGATAATGTTATGCATAAATCATTTACAATAGGAGCATGAGGGAATAAAACTATGCCATATGAGTATACATATATCATGTATTGGAGACCATGAAATTAGGCACATAAAACATGGAAGAATCAACATGTAAAATCATCTCATGCTCATTCTCATTAAATCTCATCACAAAAAGGGAAATTTATTTACGAAACATCTTTTACAAACCACATCAGATCTCATCATAAATCAAATTATCATTTCTTTAAATCTCAAATCCCACAAGGCTCGACCCCTCCATCGGGCCTACCCTGGATAATCACAATCACACTCATGTATCAAAACCATGTCGTATTATGTAATATCAGGTGAGATAGGTCACTATACCTCAAAGACTATGTTGGCCAACTATGTCATAAATCATCCCATACCACATGAATCCCTGTGTGCGAGGTATTGTGCTGGAACAAGGTGGGTTAGCTCTTCGCCAGACTTTTCAATCATTATCACAACCATTTGGTACATCGTACTCTATGTGATATACACGATACAGCATACTCTGTGGACCCATATCATGGTTGGGGGTGCCAGCCTTAGGTCTTATCTACCCTAATGCCATTCGTAACCGATATAGTCTCAAGTGCACGTGAGAGTATTTTTAATGTCAAGTCCTAGCCCCTCAGGGCCTTGCTCGCCGCTGTTGGGTTCCCTGAATTAATCTGTATTATGCTCACCATGGCATCATACAAACCATAGTGTGAAAACCTATGCGAAGCTAAGCTCTAGCATGGTTCATGCATCATAAATAAATATCCTTGTACGAGAACGGCTCTAGTACGACTTTTATGCATAAATTCATGAGAAAACTAGGTACGAGCATAGCTCTAATACAGTTATATGTATACGAAACCACTTAAAATCCACGTACGAGCAGAAGCTTCAGTACGGTTTATAAAACATCATCACAATCAAATCAAGGTGCGAGCTAAGCTCTAGCATGTTTTATACATGTGGAAATACCAAAATCTCGTGCGAGCGAGGCTCCAACACGATTTAACTCACATAAACATGATAGGTAGCTCATATACATTCAAAACAAATCTCAAAACATGTTTAGCACCACCCATGTGCTATTCTACAACATCTTTCAAACACTAGCCAACCTACCCATAGATTTGCTTAAAACAAAGCAATGTGTTTTGTGAAAACATCAAAACATGTTATTTATGTAATTATTAGCCTAACTATCCCCTTTTCAAGAATCATTTCATAATCTAAATCATATACATACTCGTAGAAATTCACACATACCAACAATCATTTTTGTAAACAATCGTGCATTTTACAACACCATATATTCACCCACGAGTTCAAAGTACGAGCAGCTATCTCTATATACTCACAAAACTCCCTTACCTGGAATCATGTCATGTGATTCCATTTCCTTGAAGTTGCTTACTTGTACAGTTTGATTTGCCTCCAACGAAATCTTCGAAACTGTACAAAATCATATATCGCACCCATTTTAGTTCCCTACTACACAACTCTTGTGTTTGCTATAGTCGATTCAACCAATAGCCTCCATTAATAATGATAAGGTCTCTTTTTATTGTTCTACTCATATCTCGAGTCTATTGATTCTTTTAGCCCTATTGATTCATACCCTATCGATATTAAATCGAATATTAAACTCATAGTGTTCATATTCTATCAATTTCTTCACTACGTTATTTTACAAACATCTTATATACTCATTTTCATAAATTGACTATCCTCACAATGTAACTTCATTTACCCATCTTAAATCATTCTCATTACTTCAATAACAACTTAGCATAATCCAGAAATCACCAACTCATTCAAATCACATATTCTCACTCTAGATTCATTCTATTTTCTAGGTCACACTAGTTCCATCACATCCTAGGTAGTTTTAACCATTAATACACATACAAATCAACCCCAAAATCAATAAATAAGCAAATGTACTTAAGCTGAAGTATTAGAAACATACAAATCTAGTTTCTCTTCTTACTCCAAATAAAAAATGCCCTTTGCTCCTTCAATCCAACAAATGAGGCTTTGATTCCAAAGTATGTTGTTCTTATCTTGGATATAAACAACTCTGTATCTAATGGTCTTTCCTCAAATCTTACTGGAAATGGGATGGTTTAGAGAGAGAAAACTAGGTTTTAGATTGAAAATGGAGGAATTGAGGTTGTTTTTCGTGACTTGCAGATTTCCACTGCTCCTTTTATAGAAATTGCTTAATGAGATCGATCTGCATTGGGTGGAGATCAATCTGGTCCTCTTAAATTCCTTATTTTCACGACATTTTTAAGGCATGAGATTGATCTGTCGAAGGCTTGAGATCGATCTGCTTCAGGAAGAAAGTTAAGGGGATCGATCTGGCTAAGGGAGGAGATCAATCGGCTCTAATCAGAGAGCCAAGGAAATTGATCTGCTTACATTAAGAATCGATCTCTTCATTATAGAATGCTTAGAAGATCGATCTGGCCCCATTGGAGATCGATCTGCCCTATTCCATTGCTCAAATAAGATTATTTTTGGCTCTTCCAGATCGATCTTTCCTTCTATGAGATCGATCTGCCATTCATATTTTTCAGATTTTGCTGCAATTTTCTGTAGTAATTCACACAAACTTCCTTAATTTTGCTGCCATAGTCATTTTCTCATCCAACCACCTTTAAGACTTGAAAATGACATCCATTCATACTTTATACACATTAAAACTTGTACGCATTCATTGTATAACCAAAGGTATACAATACAAAACTAAATAGAAGTACAAGGATTTATGTAACTCATGCAACTTCATTCCATTTGCTGCACTACTCAATTTGCATCCCACTCACATTCATCACATACAAAAGTCTATTTCTTCATATTCATACATAATGGAACTTGTGTGTACATTCCCAACTCATATTACAAGGGTGTACATTGATTTTATGGACTTTACATCACTTATGACTCACATTACATGTATTCATGAATACTTATTCATTCCTTTTGCAATATCATTAACATTTCATGGTCAAATTCATCCATCTTAAGATTCCATTAACAAATGATAATGTTGTATATACACAGGGGTCTCACAATCTTCCCTCCTTCAAGGAATTTGGTCCTCCAAATTAGAACCAAGTTACCTCTAAACAACTCCAGGTACTTCTCTTGCATCATGCTTTCCAATTCCCATGTAGCTTCCTCCGGAGTGTGATTTGCCAAAGCACTTTTACTAAAGGGATCATCTTTGTCCTTGACACCTTCTCTTTTCTGTCTAATATCCAAATCGGCTTATCAACATACGTCATTCTCTCATTGAGCTCTAACAGCTCATATCTTATCACATGTGTTGGGTCTGGGTGATACTTCCGAAGCATAGAGACGTGGAAGATGTTATGAACGCTTGCTAATTTCGATGGCAACACTAATCTATAAGCCCTATCTCCTACTCTCTCCAAAATCTCGAAGGGTCTGATATATCGAGGGCTCAACTTGCCATTCTTACCAAATCTCACAATACCCTTTGAAGGTGAAACTCTGATATCTGCGTCCATACAGTGCCTCATAGGGTGCCATCCCGATACTCACATGATAGTTGTTATTATAGGCGAACTCGGCTAACGGTAGGTGATCATCTCAAGAGCCTCTAAAATCTAACACACACGCTTTCAAGATATCCTCTAGGGTCTGTATAGTCCTCTCTGACTGTCCATCTGTCTGAGGATGAAAAGTGGTGCTAAAACTTAAGTGGCTCCCAATCGCTTCCTTAAAATGTTCCCAAAAATGGGGAGTGAAGCGGGCATCCCTATCATAAACAACACTCACTAGAACACCATGTAGCCGTACTATCTCTCGAACATACTGGTTTGCCAACTGACTTAGAGTATCGGTAGCTCTCATAGCTAAGAAATGGGCTGACTTCATCAATCGATCCACAATAACCAATATGGCATTATGACCTCTGCGGGTCCTCGGTAATCCCATAACAAAGTCCAGGGTGACATGCTCCCACTTTCATGTTGGTATCGGTAGAGGCTGTAATAACCCTATAGGCTTCTAATGCTCTACCTTCACCTGCTGACAAACGAGACACTTAACGACATATTCAACAATGTCTCTTTTCATTCCAGACCACTAATAAACCTTCTGAAGGTTTTGATACATCTTGGTACTTCCCGGATGTATCGTGTACTTCGATGTGTGAGCTTCTAATAAAATTAGTGTCCTAACCTCAGGATCCTCGGGAACACATACTTTACCTCATCTGTACTTAGCTCAAAATCAATACCCACACTTACCTGTATCTGACTCAACCAATCGATACACTGTCGATCGCTCTGCTGAGCCTGTCGAATACGACCAATCAACTCTGGCTCTAATCTCATACTAGCCATGATATCCAGTCTCTCTGATCCAAGTGAGGTTACATCCAAACTAAGGTTAGTAAATTGTTCTAACAACTTATGTTCTCGTACCATCATATAAGACACCAACCCTAGGTTCTTCCTGTTCAAAGCATCGACAACTACATTTGCCTTACCGGGTGGTACATGATCTCATAATTGTAATCCTTCAGGAGTTTGAGTCATCTCCTCTGTCTCATATTTAACTCTTTCTACGAGAACAGGTACTTAAGGCTCTTTTGATCAGTAAAAACCTGAAATTTCTCACCATAAAGATAGTGGCGCTATATTTTCAAAGCAAACATTGCTGTCGTCAACTCCAAATCATGTCTTGGGTAGTTCCTCTCGTGATCTTTTAACTGTCTAGATCCACAGGCAACCACCTTCCCATCCTGTATAAGCACATAGCCCAGTCCCTGGTGTGATGCATCCATATACACCGAGAAACCTACTGAGCTGGTAGGAATGGTGAGAACTAGAGCAGTAGTCAATCGATGCTTAAGCTCCTTAAAACACCTCTCACATGCCTCATCCCATACAAACTTAGCAACTTTTCACGTGAGACGCATTAATGGAGTAGCTAGTCTGGAGAAACCCTCTACAAATCTCCAATAATACCCTGCCAATCCCAGAAAACTTTTGATCTCAGTAACTATCTTGGGTTGTTCCCACTGTACAACTGCCTCTATCTTGGATGGATCCACTGATACCCCATCCTTCGGCATATCATGGCCTACAAATGAGATCTGCTCTAACCAAAAGTTACACTTGCTGAGTTTGGCATGTAATTCTTTCTCTCAGAGGGTCTGCAGAACTACTCTCAAGTGCTCCTCATGATCTTCCCTGGACTTGGATAGACCAAAATGTCATCAATGAACACAATCACAAATTGGTCCAAGTATGGCTTAAAGACATCATTCATCAATGCCATAAATGATGTGGGGACATTCGTCAATTTGAATGGTATAACCAAAAACTCGTAGTGGCTATAATGGGTACGAAATGCTATCTTGGGTACGTTTCCACTCCGTATCCTCAACTGATGGTACCCAGACCATAAGTCTATCTTAGAAAAGACCTGTGCTCCCCGAAGCTGATCCAACAAATCATTTATGCATGGAAAGGGGTACTTGTTCTTAATGGTAGCCTTATTTAACAACTAGTAATTTATACACAGTCGGAGGCTTCCATCCTTCTTCCTCACAAACAGAACTTGTGCTCCCCAAGGTGAGACGCTTGATCTAATGAACCCCTTCACTAGCAACTCTTGCAGCTGTTTCTTTAGCTCTTCAAACTCAATCGGAGCCATTCTATATGGTGGTTAAGATATCGGCTCGGTACCAGACACTAACTCTATCAAAATTCCATTTCCCTTTCAGGTGGTAGCCCTGGTAAATCGTCCGAAAAGACATCAGGAAATTCTGCAATCAGTGGTATGTCTCTCAATTCTGGGTGTGCCTTATCTATGTTAACCATGTATGCAATGAACCCTTCACATCATTCTTTCCACTGTTAGTGTCACAAGTCATCACATCAATATTTAACATAAAAAATAAATTCATCTCTCGAGTAGGTTAAATAAAATCATACTCTTTTCATTTATAGGAACCATGTTCTTTCATTTCATTTCACAAATCTTACAACATGATTTCCTATCTAGGGAAACATCAATGTTTTAGCATGACAATCCATAACAACATGATTGGCAGCCAACCAATCCATTCCTAATATTACATCAAAATCATTCATATTCAATAAAATTAAATCGGCTGTTATTTCCTTTCCCTCTATCTTCAATTTACAATCCTTACATACATGCTTAGTTAATTGACTATCGTTCATGGGTGTGGAAATCAACAACATTTTATCCAACAATGTAGGTTTCACATGCTTTAACAATTTATGTGCAAAGGAAGGCAATATAAAGGAATGCGTGGCACCAGGATCAAACAATATAATTGCTTCTAAATCAAAGATTTGGATGGTACCTTTAATCACATCAATCGATGCGTCTACTATGTCCTGGTCCAGTGCGTACACTTGCCCTCTGCTCACACCCACTGGCTATTTCCCTTTTCCCTCAGCTGTAGCCCTCCTCCTCAGAGCAGCTGTCTCAACTAGAGCTCTCTCTGGCTCCTTGCCTTTTAGTGGGGCAATCTCACTCGTCTCAGAACAATATCTCAAAATATGTCGGGGCTTCCCACACCTATAACATGAAACAGGGGGCGTCTGACATGGTCTAGTCCCATGGTATCTGCCACATCTCCTACACTGATCAGTAATATGCTGTGGTCCTCCAATAACCATACCCTTCGGTGCAGTCAAAGTCAGGTATATAGGAGGTCTAGTAGCTCTCTCCTGCACCTCCTCAATCTTAGGTCTCTTCTCGTAAAATCTCTAGCCTCCTCTCTTGGCCATTCTATCCATCTTGGATCTTTTTCGGTCTCAGTCTCTTCTGACACTAATCTTCCCAAGCTTGGAGGCATTCCTCTCAAAATCCTACTAGCATAACTGAGCCCTGTGTACAGCCTCCTCATAAGTAAGTATGTCAAAGGGAGGTAGTTTAGTCCGGATGGCCAATCTTAATTCATCCACAAACTTCTGGACTTTCTGAGTCTCACTACCCATGTGTCCGAGTCATATATCCCCAAAGACATGAATCTTGACTCGTATTCATCCACAAAATGGTTCCCCCGAACCAAATTAATGAATTCCATCTGTGCAGTAGCTGGGATGTACTGCCTTCTAAAGGCCTCTAAGAATATCTTCCAGGTGATCTCGGAGTGTCTAGCTCTCAAAATAGATTTGGTGGATCTCTACCAGTGCTCTCCCTCACCTTTTAACATAAACACGGCAAAGGCCACTTTCTCAACCGATGTGCATCTAAAAAATTAGTACAATTTTTCCATCTCGCAGACCCAATCCTTAGTATTCACTGGTTCCTTTATCCCTCTAAACATTAGAGGTTTCAACTCTTGAAATTGGCTAGCCTACTCAGCTCGCAATTATACCCCAAATCCCTATCGCTCGACTGTGGAGCAATAGGTGAAGTTGTATCCTGTACTGGGGTGTAACAGTCTCTGTAGCCTGAGGTCGCTTTGCCTCTGCAGCTACCTATCCAGTAGTAGGCTGTACTGCAGGACCTCGTCTATCACCGGCACCCAATGCCTAAGTAACTATCTCAACTTGGCCCTCAATACTCTACTCTATCATAGCGAAGCGTGCCTTAATATCCCTTGGTCTCTCAACAGGGTTCTGAGGAGCCTGGTCAGTCTGTGGTTTAGTACAGCTCTCAGGCCTACCTTTACGGCCTCTAGCACGTGCTCCCGCCCCTCTACCTCGACATATAATAGGCATACTGCCTAACTTCCTGTATCCATAATCATTTATTAGACTCAATCCATCATGGTATACACAATTATATCTAAACAAAAGCACAGTAATATGTCGATGTACTTTTTCTACGTTTTATTATTGACTTACATCAGGCTAATACAGCTCTGATACCAATCTCTGTCACGACCCATTTTATCTTTCTTAACTGAAACTCACTATAAAATTTTTGCATTTTTCTTTCCTTATCCGGTCGTGAACAAACTTACCACTACACAGTTGGGTTGTGAGTCAATAATAATCATCACTTATCATTCATTCCCAAATTAATCAAAAGAAGTGTCATTCATTTGAAAGTTAAGTTGTACACTTATACATGACACGTTTTCAAACTTTTACATCCCTCACATTATAATACAAAATGATTACTGTGCCTTTACATGTTTAGATACAAAAAATCCCTGTGTGCATACCTTTTGGCCATGGAAGCAACGGATGTCCAAAATACAATGCCTCAGTCCTCACTAGGCTGTTATGTACACTCTGTAGAGAGGGGAAAGTAGAGAGGGATGAGCAACCACAGGCTCAGTAAGGCAATAATGCAAGCATGGTAGATAACTACTCTATCTACATGCTGATAATGTTATGCATAAATCATTTACAATAGGAGCATAAGGGAATAAAACTATGCCATATGAGTACACATATATCATGTATCGAAGATCATGAAATTAGGCACATAAAACGTGGAAGAATTAACACGTAAAATCATCTCATGCTCATTCTCATTAAATCTCATCACAAAAAGAAAAAATCATTTAAGAAACATCCTTTTCAAACTACATCACATCTCATCATAAATCAAATTATCATTTCTTTAAATCTCAAATCCCACAAGGCTAGACCCCTCCCTCGGGTCTACCCTGGACAATCACAATCACACTCATGTATCAAAACCATGTCGTATTATGTAAAATCAGGTGAGACAGGTCACTATATCTCAAAGACTATGTTGGCCAACTATGTCATAAATCATCCTAGACCACACAAATCTCGGTGTACGAGGTATCGTACTAGAACGAGGTGGGTTAGTTCTTCGCCAGACTTTTCAATCATTATCACAACCATATAGTACAACGTACTCTATGTGATATACACGGTACAACGTACTTCACGGACCCATATCATGGTTGGGGGTGCTAGCCGTAGGTCTTATCTACCCCAATGCCATGCGTAGCCGATATAGTCTCAAGTGCATGTGGGAGTACTTTTAATGTCAGGTCCTAGCCCCTCATGGCCTTCGCACCCCTTTTGGGTTCCCTGAATTAATTAATGTCAGGTCCTAGCCCATCGTGGCCTTGCTCACCCCTTTTGGGTTCCCTTAATTAATCTGTATTACCCTTTCTACGGCATCATACATACCACAGTGTGAAAACCTCTACGAGCTAAGCTCTAGCACGATTCATGCATCATAAATAAATATCCTCGTACTAGCAATGCTCTAGTATGACATTTATGCATAAATTCATGAGAAAACCACGTACGAGCATAGCTCCAGTACAGTTATATGCATAAGAAACCACTCAAAATCCATGTTCGAGTAGAAGCTCTAGTACAATTTATAAAACATCATCATAATCAAATCAAGGTGCAAGCTAAGCTCCAGCATGTTTCATACATGTGGAAATACCAAAATCCCGTGCGAGCGAGGCTCCAGCACAATTTAACTAACATAAACACGATAGGTGGCTCATATACATTCAAAACAAATCTCAAAACATGTTTAGCACCTCCCATGTGCTATTCCACAACATCTTTCAAACACTAGCCAGCCTACCCGTAGATTTGCTTAAAACAAAGCAATGTGTTTTGTGAAAACATCAAAACATGTGATTTATGCAATTATTAGCCTAACTATCCCCTTTTCAAGAATCATTTCATAATCTAAATCATATACATACTTGTAGCAATTCACACATGCCAGCAATCATTTTTGTAAACAATCTTGCATTTTACAACACCATATATTCAGCCACGAGTTCAAAGTATGAGCAGTTATCTCTATATACTCACAGAATTCCCTTACCTGGAATCGTGTCGTGTGATTCCACTTCCTTGAGGCTACTTACTTGTACCATTCGATTCGCCTCCAACGAACTCTCCGGAACTGCACAAAATCGTATATCGCACCCATTTTAGTTCCCTGCTACACAACTCTTATGTTTGCTATAGTCGATTCAACTTATAGCCTCCATTAATAATGATAAGGCCTATTGATTCTTTTAGGCCTATTGATTCATACCTTATCGATATTAAATCGATATTAAGCTCATAGTGTTAATATTCTATCAATTTCTTCACTATGGCATTGTCACTACCCTCAACTTACCAAAATACTTACAAATTTTTTGCATTTTCATGCGTCATTTATTATTCATCCTTACCTCAATCGTGAACAACAACTCATCTTAATAGTTGGGCTGTGTGTCGATGTTTAACTCATTCCACCATACCCATTTAATTTGAACATTATTTATGAGTAAACACTTGTATAAATGTATATATATCAGAGTTGTTACATGTGTTTACATTGTTTTACATCCCCAATAGTTACATACAAAATGCTACTGTGCTATCGTAAATTTAGATACAAAATTACAATAGTATGTATACCTTACGCGATGGGATACAGCGGATTTCCAAAAAGGGAATGCCTCCAGTCACGTTCAATCTATACTCAAATCTCTGTAGAGAGGGGAAAATAAGGGGGTGAGAAAACCACACGCTCAGTAAGGCAATCATGCGAACAAGTAGATATTGTACTATCTACGTGATCATGATGCCATGCTCAAAAGCATTTAGTTCATCATTTTATCTCAAAACATGAGTGTATGGATGTGTTAATGGTATGTAAAGCATTCATGCTATTAAAATCCAGCGCACAATGCAATTCAAAGCATGGTATAAATCATCATGCATAATTCACAATAAAGCATGGCATTACCCATCATGTGTTTTCTCAAATAAGCATGACATTAAACATCATGCATTTTCTCAAATAAACATGGCATTAACCATCATGTATTTTTCACAATAAAGCATGACATTAACCATCATGCATTTTTCATAATAAAGCATGGCATTAATCATCATGCTTCGGTGCACTTTAAACCATTAACAATTAATATCTCAAAATAATTCAACACTTATCAGGTCTCAGCCCCTCCCTCGGACTGTCCTGACCCACAAATCATTTGAAACATGGATTTATTCTCAAAGCATTAGACATGTGAGATAGGCAATTCAATAATAGGTAATAACGTCAACGTTTATGGCCATAACCTGTGATACCGACTACACGGATTAGGTGTGCGACATATCGCCACTATCTGCTTCCACACGGGAGGTGGGTCAAATCCTACCCACTGGTCCATAGCAGATCTCGTCCAAAGACGGCACATCATAATCTCAACACGATACAACGTAATCCATGCTACTTATACAGTACAACGTACTCCATGGACCCAATCAACACATCATATCATGCCACATCTCAAAAGGAACGTGTGAGCCTATTTAATCAGTACGACCTCTTGTCTACCCGAAGCTCCTAACACGGCTAATCAATCATGTCAAAACAATGCATGTGCGAGCCTATTTAATCGATGTGACACCCAGTCTACCTAAAGCTTTAAGCACGACAACAAGAAAGGTGGCCATCTAGTGCGAGCTAAGCTCCAACCACTATGCCAAAA
Source organism: Firmiana major (assembly GCA_033439115.1). Lineage (NCBI taxonomy): Eukaryota > Viridiplantae > Streptophyta > Magnoliopsida > Malvales > Malvaceae > Firmiana > Firmiana major. Next base: position 24,371,229 of record CM065914.1, read on the forward strand.
CTAGTATGAAATCCATGTGAAAACTAGTGTGAGCTAAGCTCTAGCACTCATGTGTATAAAACATGTCAAATCTTGTGCAAGTCATACTTTAGCATGCTTTCATTCTCACAAAAACAATGTAGGTGGCTCATTTCTTTGCAAAATGTGGTTAACAAACCGAAACGACTCATTTCTTTTGCAATTCATTTCAAATGCTAGCCAACCTACCAAATCATTTACTAAAAAGCAATAAAACATGATTTTCAAAGCAATATGCTTTTGTTTTCATGCACATTTCTCAAATACCCAACTTTTGCCCTTCAATCACCTAATTTCATTTCCTAACATTTCATGCATTCTAGCAAAGCATTTTAGAGCCCAAATTGCATACAGATATCTCTAAGAGTCCACACAATTCTCGGTTCGCTAACTGGCTCAGAGTATCGGTAGCTCTCATAGCTAGAAAATGGGCTGACTTCGTCAACCGATCCATAATCACCCATATGGCATCATGACCTCACGGGTCCTCGGTAATCCCATCATAAAATCTATGGTGATATGCTCCCACTTCCATGTCGGTATCGGTAGAGGCTGCAATAACCCTGTAGGCTTTTGATGCTCTACCTTCACTTGCTGACAAATGAGACACTTAGCAACATATTCAGCAATGTGCTTTTTCATCCCAGACCACTTATAAACCTTTCGAAGGTTTTGATACATCTTAATACTCCCTGGATGTATCGTATACTTCGATGAGTGAGCCTCTATCAAGATCAACCTCCTGATCTCTGTATCATCAGGAACACATACCCTACCTCTAAACCTCAACAATCCATATGAACTCAACCCAAAGTCTGTCTCTGTACCCCTCTGTATCTGCTCGACAATATCACTGCACTGTTGATCAACTAGCTGAGCCTATTGGATTCGATCTACCAGATCTGGTTCCAACTGCAGGCTAGCCATCATAAATCCACTCTCAGCGTCAGGCGGGGTCATATCCAAATTGAGGTTCGTGAACTGTTCCAACAACTCGTGTTCCCTGACTATCATGAATGACACCATCTCGAGATGTTTCCTACACAATACATCAGCAACCACATTTGCTTTACCCGAGTGGTACAGGATCTCACAATCATAGTCCTTTAACAACTCGAGGCATTTCCTTTGTCTCATGTTCAACTCTTTTTGCGAGAATAGGTATTTAAGGCTCTTGTGATCCGTAAATACTTGAAATTTCTCTCCATAAAGATAGTGGTGCCATATTTTAAGCGCAAACACCACTACTGCCAACTCCAAGTCATGGGTCGGGTAGTTCCTCTCATGATCCTTCAACTGTCTAGACCCATAGGCTACTACCTTCCCATCCTACATCAATACGCAGCCCAGTCTTTAGTGTGAAGCATCTGTATACATCAAGAAACCTCATGAGCTAGTAGGAATAGTGAGGATCGGAGCTGTGGTTAATCTCCTTTTCAACTCCTCAAAGCTTTCCTCAGACTTCTCATCCTACATATACTCCACATTCTTCCTTGTGAGGCGTGTCAAAGGAGCAGCTAACCTCAAAAATCCCTCTACAAACCTTCGATAATACCCAGCTAAACCCAAAAAACTTTTGATCTCTGTCACTGTTCGGGGTCTCTGCCACTGTACTATAGCCTCAATCTTAGATGGATCCACTGCGACTCCATCCTTCGACACTATATGACCCATAAAAGAGATCTGTTCTAACTAAAAGTCGCATTTATTGAGTTTAGCGTACAACTTCTTCTCACGAAGGGTCTGTAGCACTATCCTTGATGCCTCTCATGCTCCTCTCTAGATCTTGAGTACACCAATATATCATCAATAAACACAATAACAAACCGATCCAAATACTGGTGGAATACCTCATTCATCAATGACATAAAAGCTATGGGAGCATTCGTCAACCTGAATGGCATAACCATAAATTCATAATGTCCATATCGGGTGCGAAAAGCTGTCTTGGGTACATCTCCACTTCGTATCTTTAACTGATGGTACCTAGACTTCAGATCTATCTTGGAAAAGACTTGCGCTCCCTTAAGCTAATCCAACAAGTCATCGAAGCGTGGAAGGGGATACTTATTCTTGATAGTGGCCTTATTCAACAACCGATAACCTATACACAGTCGGAGGCTTCCATCCTTCTTCCTAACAAATAGAACCGGTGCTCCCCAAGGTGAGACACTCGGCCTGATGAACCCCTTCTCCAGCAACTCCTGTAATTGTTTCCTTAACTCCTCCAACTCAACTTGAGCCATTTTATACTATGGCTTGGATATCGGCTCTGTACCAAGTTCCAAGTCTATACCAAACTCCATCTCCCTATCTAGAGGTAACCCTGATAACTCATCCGGAAAGACATCTGGAAACTCCTTAACCACTAGTACGTCTCCCAATTCCGGACGTGCCTTATCCATCTCAATCACATAAGCGATGAACCCTTCACATTATTCTTTCCACCATTAGTAATGATAAATCATCATATTCATACACAAGATTGATAAACAGATTTATCTTTCATACTTCATGTATCAAGATTGTACTCATCACACTTATAATAATCATGTTCTTCAATTTCATTTCATAAAATTTACTACAAGGTTGTCTATCTTTGGAAACATCAAAGTTTTTGCATGACAATCCATCATAACATGATTTGCAGCCAGCCAATCCATCCCTAAGATTACATCAAAATCACCCATATTTAGTAAAATTAAATCGACTGCCATTTCTTTACCTCTTATCCTCATCTTACAATCTCTATATACATACATAGTTAACTGACTATCATTCATAGGGGTAGATATCAACAACATCTTATCAAGCAGTGTGGGTTTTACATGCTTCAACAATTTACATGCAAAAGATGGTGAAATAAAGGAATGCGTGGCACCAGGATCAAACAATACAAATGCTTCTAAATCAAAGATTTAGATGGTACCTTTTACCACATCCGATGACTGATCCACAATGTCCTGGTCCAGTGCGTGCACTTGTCCTCTACTCATACCTACTGCTTGCTTCCCCTTTTCCTCAGCTGTAGCCCTCCTTCTCGGAGCAGTTGTACCCACTAGAGCTCTCTTTGGCTCCTTGCCCTTCTGTGGGCTCTCTCGGTCATCTCTGGGCAATCTTTGATTATATGCCCTGGCTTCCCACATCTGAAGCATACTATCTAGGTCTATAGCATGGTCGAGTTCCATGGTACCTACCACACTTACCACACGGTTTGGCAGTAGGCCGTGGCCCTCCAATCACAATTCCTTTAGCTGGAGCAATAGCCGGATACATGGGAGTATTAATTATCCTCTCTCGGATCTCATTAATCCTTGGCCTCTTTCCAGAGAATCTCTTGCTTCCTTTATAACTGAAGCCTCTATCCATCATTGGTCTCTTTTTTCTCCATGTCCCTCATCTTACCAACCTTCCCAAACTCTGAGGTGATTCTATCAACATCTTGTTCACATAATTGCGCCCTGCGCACTGCCTCCTCATAGGTCGGTATATCAAGGGGAACCAATCTGGACCTGATGGTCGGTCTCAATCCATCCATAAACTTTTGGATTTTCTCGACCTCAGTACTCATAGTGTTGGGATCATACCTGCCTAGGGAGATAAAGGTCATCTCATACTCATCCATAGTCCGACTCCCTTGGGTCAGTCCCAAAAATGCTATTCTCATCTTCCGCTATGCGGTATCCGAGACATATTATCTCCAAAAGGCCTCTAAAAACATATCCCAGCTAATCTCTGTATGCCGGGCTCTCAAAATAGGTCGGGTGGATTTCCACCAATGTTCTGTTGACCCCTTCAGCATAAAAGTGGTAAACGGTACCATCTCGGTGGTAGTGGACTCAAATAACCCATACAACTTCTCGATTTCACTAATCCAATCCTCAGCTACCACTGGATCCTTAATTCCGCTGAAAGACGACGGTCCAAACTTTTGGAACTTCGTAGTCTGTCCAAATCCCATCCATATCCCTAACCTCTACTGCTTGGCATAGCAACCGGCGTAGGCACATCCTGTGTGGGTGGGGTATCTGTTGTCTGAGGTCTCTGGGCTTCCTTTGCCCATGTCTCAGGAGCTGTCGCCTGCTCGGCATCACACTGTATAGTGGGACTCCGTCTGCCGCCAACTCTAGGTAAGGATTGGGTGACCAAGGCCAATATCATCTCAATGCTCCGCTCAATCCTCGCGAAGCGAGCCTCTCGTCTGGACCCTGTGGAGCGTGATCAACCTCAGCCTCCACCTCAATATCATCCTGAACCTTGTATGTTTGTGGCTCAACATTACCCTGAAGTCTACCCCTACGACCTCAAGCCTATGCTCTTATCCCTCTACCGTGACTGGTATTAGGCATACTATTTCACTTCCATGCATACATCTCAATTTCTTAGTTAACCAATCGACACAAACAATTTGTATCTAAATAAGAACAGTAACATGAGGATGTAATTTTCCAACTTATTAAGTATTTTAGACACGACACACGTCAGACCAACTCGATCTTTGATACCAACTTCTGTCACTGCCCTCAACTTACCAAACTACATACAAAGTTTTACATTTTCATGCGTCATTTATTATTCGTCCTTACCTCAATCGTGAACAGCAACTCTCCTTAATAGTTGGGTTGTGTGTCGACCTTTAACTCAGTCCACTATACCAATTCAATTTGTATATTATTTATGAGTAAACACTTCTATAAATGTATATATATCAGAGTTGTTACATGTGTTTACATTATTTTACATCCCCAATAGTTACATACAAAATGCTACTGTGATATCATAAGTTTAGATACAAAATTACAGCAGTGTGTATACCTTACGCGATGGGATGCAGCGGATTTCCAAAAAAGGAACGCCTCTAGTCACGCTCAATCTATACTCAAATCTTTATAAAGAGAGGAAAATAAGGGGGTGAGCAAACCACACACTCAGTAAGGCAATCATGAGAAAAGGTAGATACTGCACTATCTACATGATCATGATGCCATGCTCAAAAGCATTTAGTTCATCATTTTATCTCAAAACATGAGTGTATGATTATGTTAATGGTATGTAAAGCATTCATGCTATTAAAATCCAGTGCACAATTCAATTCAAAGTATGGTATAAATCATCATGCATAATTCACAATAAAGCATAGCATTACCCATCATGCATTTTCTCAAATAAGCATGGCATTAACCATCATGCATTTTCTCAAATAAGCATAGCATTAACCATCATGCATTTTTCATAATAAAGCATTGCATTAACCATCATGCATTTTTCACAATAAAGCATGGCATTAATCATCATGCTTTGGTTCACTTTAAACCATTAACAATCAATATCTCAAAATAATTCAACACTTATCAGGTCTCAACCCCTCTCTCGGATTGTCCTGACCCACAAATCATTTCAAACATGGATTTATTCTCAAAGCATTAGACATGTGGGATAGGCAATTCAATAATAGGTAATAACCTCAAGGTCTATGGCCATAACCTATGATACCAGCTACACGGATCAGGTGTCCGGGATATCACCATTATCTGCTTCCACACGGGAGGTGGGTCAAATCCTACACATCGGTCTATAGCAGATCTCGTCTGAAGACGGCACATCACAATCTCAACATGGTACAATGTACTCCATGCTATTTGTATAGTACAACGTACTCCATGGACCCAATCAACACATCATATCAAGCCACATCTCTAAAGGCACGTGTGAGCCTATTTAATCAGTACGACCTCTTATCTACCTGAAGCTCCTAGCATGGCTAGTCAATCATGTCAAAACAATGCACGTGCGAGCCTATTTAATCGATATGACACATAGTCTAACTGAAGCTCCAGGCACGCAACAAGCAAGGTAGGCATCTAGTGCGAGCTAAGCTCCAAGCACCATGCCAAAACTAGTATGAAATCCATGTGAAAACTAGTACGAGCTAAGCTCTAGCGCTCATGTGTATAAAACATGTCAAATCTCATGTGAGTCATACTCTAGCATGCTTTCATTCTCATAAAAAGAATGTAGGTGGCTCATTTCTTTAAAAAGTGTGGTTAACAAACCAAAACGACTCATTTCTTTTGCAATTCATTTCAAATGCTAGCCAACCTACCAAATCATTTGCTAAAAAGCAATAAAACATGATTTTTAAAGCAATATGCTTTTTTTTTTCATGCACATTTCTCAAATACCCAGCTTTTGCCCTTCAATCACCTAATTTCATTTCCTAACATCTCATGCATTCTAGCAAAGCATTGAAGTACCCAAATTGCGTACAGATATCTCTAAGAGTCCACACATTTCCCTTACCTCAATTTACTTGGTGTGACGCTTTTCCTCTTAGCTTCTCACGCTCTTGGCTTAACTCGCTCCGGTGTATCATCAGAAGCTGTAATTTATTCATCATACGTTCGAGTTACTATTGCTAACTCTCATTCAACTATATATTCCACCCAATGCCTTACCCTTTTTGGGTAAGTTTCTCTATTCATTCCATATTATTATCTTAAAATCATCTCCTCAACACCATTATCATCTCAAGATATCCCATTCATCATTTGTTCCACCACATTTCACTTCTCACATAAACCTATTTCTAGGTTATATTCATTTCATGGTATTCTAGGTAGCTTTACCCATAATGTGCACACCCAAATCAACTTCATAATCATCAACTAGACAAATGTACTTGGATTTGTGCACCAAAAACTTACCTCTTTGGATTTCCTCTTTACTCCAATTAGAAATGCCCTTTGTTCCTTCAATCCAACAAATGGGTAAATGCCTCCAAACTATGTTGTTCTTCTTCTTAATGTGAACAACTTTGCCTCTAATAGTCTTCCTTCAAATCTCCTTGAAAATGGTTGGATTTAGAGAGAGAAAACTAGATTTTAGGATGAAAAGGGAAGGAAATGGTTGTCTCGAAATCTGTAAATTTTCAATGCCCTTTTTTATAGAAATAGCTTAAGGAGATAGATTTGCACAAGGAGGAGATCGATCTGGTCCCTTTAAATTCCTCTTTTCCACGGTATTTTAAGCATGAGATCGATCTGTCGAAGCTTGAGATCGATCTCCTCCAAACAGAGAGCTAAGGAGATCGATCTGTGTGCTTGAGGATCAATCTTTTCATTACAGAATGTTTAGGAGATCGACTTGCTCCATTGGAGATCGATCTGCCCTATTCCTTTACTCAAATACAAGCATTTTGGCTCATTCAGGTCGATCTCTCATCCTATGAGATTGATCTGCCCTTCATATTTCCCAAATTTTCTGCAGTTTTTCTGCGACAACTCATACCAACTCCATACATTTTGTTGCCATGGTCATTTCCTCATTCGATTGTCTTTAAGACTTGAAAATGGCATCCATTAATACGTCATACACATTAAAACTTATGTAGAATCTTTGTATAACCAAAGATACTTAATATAAACCAAATGGAAGTGCATACTCATGCAAACCTTCATTCCATTTACCACACTACTCATATTCCATTTTACTCACATTCTCCACATGTTTAAGTCTATTTCTTCATATTCATACATAATGTAACTTGTATGTACAATCACAACTCTTATTACAAGTGTGTACATTAACTTATGGACTTACATCACATATACTTCACTTATGAATTCATCGTATAACTTCAGTTACATTTCTATGTACATATATATAATTATACAAATACGGGGTCTCACAGGCATTTTACCTACATCTTATATACTCATTTTCATAAATTGACTATCCTCATAATGTAACTTCATTTACCCATCTCAAATCATTCCCATTACTTCAATAACAACTTATCATAATCCATAAATCACCAACTCATTCAAATCACATTTTCTCATTCTAGATTTATTCTATTTTTTAGGTCACACTAGTTCCATCACATCCTAGGTAGTTTTAACCATCAATACAAATACAAATTAACCCCAAAATCAATAAATAAACAAATGTACTTGGACTGAAGTATTAGAAACTTACCAATCTAGTTTATCTTCTTGCTCCAATTAAAAATGTCCCTTGCTCCTTCAATCCAACAAATGAGGTTGTGATTCCAAAGTATGTTGTTCTTCTCTTGTATATGAACAACTTTATATCTAATGGTATTTCCTCAAATCTTACTGGAAATGAGATGGTTTAGAGAGAGAAAACTAGGTTTTAGATTAAAAATAGAGGAATTGGGGTTGTTTTCTGTGACTTGCAGATTTCAACTGCTCCTTTTATAGAAATTGCTTAATGAGATCGATCTGCATGGGATGAAGATCGATCCGGTCCTCTTAAATTCCTCATTTTTATGATATTTTTAAGGCATGAGATCAATTTGCTTTAGGCAGAGAGTTGAGGGGATCGATCTGGCTATGGGAGGAGATCGATATGCTCCAACCCGAGAACTAAGGAAATCGACCTGTTTACATTAAGGATTGATCTCTTCATTACAGAATGCTTAGAAGATCGATTTGGCCCCATTGGAGATTGATCTGCCCTGTTCCATTGCTCAAATAAGAGCATTTTTTGCTCTTTCAGATCAATCTTTCCATCTCTGAGATCGATCTGGCATTCATATTTTCCAGATTTTGCTGCAATTTTATGCAGTAATTCACACAAACTTTCTTAATCTTATTTTCTCATCCAACCACCTTTAAGACTTGAAATGACATCCATTCATACTTTATACACATTAAAACTTGTGTGCATTCATTGTATAACCAAAGGTATACAATAGAAAACTAAATGGAAGTACAAGGATTTATGCAACTCATACAACTTCATTCCATTTGCTGCACTACTAATTTTGCATCCCACTCATATTCATCACATACAAAAGTCCATTTCTTCATATTCATACATAATGGAACTTTTGTGTACATTCCCAACTCATATTACAAGGGTGAACATCGATTTTATGGACTTTACATCACTTATGACTCACATTACATGTATTCATGAATACTTATTCCTTCCTTTTGCAATATCAATAACATTTCATGGTCAAATTCATCCATCTTAAGATTCCATTAACAAATGATAATGTTGTACATACACAAGGTCTCACATTTTGTTTTCGCGAGGGAGGCGGGGGGAGAAGGGGAAGGAAAAAAGGGGTCGTGCGACAAGGAAATCCCTGTCGCGTGATCCCCAAAAATATTTTTTTTTTTACTTTTTGTTTTTTCTTTTTACTTTTCTCCCAAATTTTTTGACTTTTTTTTATTTATTTAAATAATTTTGAAATTAATCTAGAAAAATATCTATTTCAAATTTCTATTCCTACTTAGAAAATTTTAATTTTAACTATGTTTTAGTTCTTCTATAAATTTTATTACTAAATTATATAGGTTTTCCTATTTATTTATATCTCCTAATTTACCCCAAATTAATATACTCAAATACATGCATATAATCAAATTTTGTTTCTAAGTTATAAAGTCAAATTTCTAATTTAGCTAAATGAACTAATTTATGTGTCAATATAAAAAATGATTTAGTATTTAACTAGCAGTCTTACACATAGTAAATAACAACAATAAAAAAAACAAATAATAAGAGCTTTTACTTGATAAAATTTAATAATTAAATCTGATAATTTCATCAGAATGTGGGTTTCTTTTCTTTAAATAAATAAGAAAACATTGAAAATCTTAAACTAGATTCTGCACAAAATGGAAATAAAAAAATACCAAGCAAAACATCAAACAAGACAAGAAAAGATATATATGGGCATGAGTATGCCCTTCACATTCTATGATTCTACTAACACTGAACGATTCTAACCGCTTAAAATGCACACTTCATGCAGCAAAAAACCAACCAAAGTTGGCAATGTAATTATGTAAACATATTATCAGAGAATACTATGTTTGCCTCATTGTTAAACCTAAATACTACTAGGTGAAATCATCGATGCTACTTTTCAGAAATAGAATCATTTACGTAAATTAACTGAGTGAGGGGCAGCGACGCTTGAGTGAGAGACTGAGTGAGGAGTGGCAATGAGTGGCTAACTAAGGGAGCAATGCAGACAGACTGAGTGAGGAGCGGCTGAGTGAGGCAGCAGAGCAGAGAGATTGAGTGAGAAGCGGCGATTATGAAACTTTTATTAATATAATTTTAGTGACTTCTATTCAAAAATTTTAAAATTTATTATTTTAATCATAATTATCTAATTTAATTTCATAATTATTTATATTATGTTTATTTTTTTAAACTCACAAAGTTTTATTGTATAAATATATTTTTTAGTGTATTATATCAACTACAAAATATAGCTCATATGGTAGTGTATAATTATATATGATATAATTATATCAAATGTTAAAAATATATACTTTTTTTAATTCAATATTTTAAATTTTTAAAGAGACATTTGATTAATTAATGTAAACGATTATATTTAATGCAATAATGTTAATTATGATTTATGTACAAATAAAAAACAAATTAAAAATAAAATAGAGCTAATTAATTGACCATTTATTCATATTAAGCATTTTTTGGTAAATGATAATATTAATTGGTACTTTTCTTCCTATAATATTTATATTGTGAGATCTGAGAATTTTAGATATATTTGAATGATGTAATATGAACTTGAAGTGTAATTTATTGAGCTAAGTGAATTGGGGAATGATAATTGGAGATTTATATGTTAAGTGTTTCAAAAAAGTATGAAGTTATGAGGACAGATCGATCTGGGAGAAGGAGAGATCGATCTGGTGAGTTAAAAATGACAAGGAAGGAGGAATTTGAGGAGCAGATCGATCTCCAATGGAAGAGGATCGATCTCCTTATGATTTTGTTTGAGAGAAGATCGATCTCCTTATGATTTTGTTTGAGAGAAGATCGATCTCATGAGGAAGAGATCGATCTCCAAATGATTCTGTTTGGGAGAAGATCGATCTCCTCAAGGAGCAGATCGATCTCATAAAGCCATAAAGAGATCGATCTCACCCCTCGACAGATCGATCTCCTAGGCATAAAATTGCCCAAATCGTCCCCAAAATTCAAATGCAGATCGATCTCATCAAAAGGCAGACCGATCTCCTACCCTCAGCCTATATAAGGAACCCCTGTTTTTCTCCTGTAATCTCACTTTCTCTCTCTTCCAACCCCCATTTTCACCGAAACCTAGCTTTCTCACTCATCCAAAGCACCCATTTTCGGCCAAATCAGAAGTTGTGGCAAGAAGGAAAGTTGTTCCTCATCAAAGGGAGAACAACATACTTGGAAATCGAAAGACGAATCGAATCGAGGCGTGGGTTGTGCGTCTCACAAGCTTTGGGTAATTTCTAAATCTCGATCTTGATATTTGAGATGATTTTGATGATAATGGTGGTTGTCATTGTGTTGAAATAGCTGAGAAATGATTAGGGATTGATGAAATTGCAATGTGGTTGGAGTGATAATGATATTTAGCAATTTTGGGAATTTGAGCTATAAATAGAAATTAGACAATGTGGTGAATTAGCATAGATAATTGGCATGAGAAATGTAGAACGTTGAGATGTTGTGAATGAGAGTGTAGTTTGGGGTAGAGTTACGAGAATCAAAAGATTTGAGGTGTTATGAGCAATTATGCTCGATTTTGAGAATTGAGGTTGATGAGATAATTGAGTATTGATGTTTTAACATCGTTTGGACAGCTCGGGAGTTCCAGAGTGGAATGCGAGGCTAGTCCGTGATACGGGAGAAACGATTGCACTATACGAGATGCAAAGAGGTAAGGGAAATCTAAACCATTTGTGTATGTGATTTGTAAACTATTATAGCATGATTTGTGGTTATAAAACAAGCATGTTGAGTGTTGTGTTGTGATACAATTGCACACGATTTTTATAGCCGGTTGGAGCCCTTATTTTATGCGTTTATAAGCTGAGTGTGAAATTGCTTTATAAACCGTCGAATTTGTGTGAGTAATGAATTGGGCTCTACGTTAAGGCAATATTGAGATTTGAGAAATGTGTGCGTGTTTTGCCGGTTGGGACTCGGTTTCAATATGTTTTGTGTTGAGTACAAAACGGTTTTCAAATGAGTTTTATGAAAGAAAAACCGCTATGAGTTCTACGTGAAGGCAAACTAGTCTTATGTGATTAAGACTTAGGTGTGTAATTCTGAGTACACACCGGGCATTGCTCTGGTAGCATGTAAGCCCGATTCTTCTCCGTTCTGGTAACGTGAGAATAACCCATTCTGTGGCTATGCCACGTATACTTGGTGGCCGTTGCCACGTGAGAAACCCTATTTGGTGGCCGTTGCCACGTGAGAAACCCCCATTGGTGGCCGTTGCCACGTGAGAACCCTATTTGGTGGCCGTTGCCACGTGAGAAATCCCATTTGGTAGCCGTTGCCACGTGAGAAACCCTATTTGGTGGCCGTTGCCACGTGAAACCCTATCCTGTGGCTGTGCCACGTGTAAATTTAACTCAGTGGCTATGCCACGTGTATTTAGTGGCTGTGCCACTTGTGAATTTAAATCAGTGGCTATGCCACGTGTGTTTAGTGGCTGTGCCACGTGCATTATTATTACAGTGATTTTATCACGTTAATTGAGAAAGCGTTTATCGCATTATTTTCACATGCTTTGTTATTGCTCTATACTGAGCATTTTACTTCATGTTTTCACATGATTTGAGATATGAGAATGCCGTTTTGAGTACTTTCATGCTATGATTTTCAAATGAGATTAATGAGTTTCACATATAAATAAATATTTTGTGATGTGCATTTTGGTTTATGAAATGAGTCCTTTACTCCCTTACTGAGCGATTTAGAAGCTCACCCTGTTTTCTTTCCCCCAGATCTCTTCAAGTGAAAAGGGTTTTCCTGCAACGTACGGAGTAGTGGCTAGTGGAGGACTTGAGCTCCAAGCCATATATTGTATTTTGAGGTATCTTTTATCTTTTCATATACCCAGACAATTACTGTAATTGCAGACACTTGATGTATAACATTGTGTGGGATGTATTAGGATTAATTAACTTGAGATGGATTAATGTATTTGATATGATATATAATTTCTAGTGATGAGATCCTGAGGTACGATAAATATGATAATGTATGACACTGCACAGGAATGCACTCTTAATTGAGAATTAATGAGTAAAAAGTTTTAAATTAGCCCTATTTTCCGCACTTCCGGGGCGTGACATATATGTAATATTTTCTTTTGCATTTAATGAATATAATTATATCTACTATTTTATTGTAAATATTGTAGGTAATTAAAAAAGAGTAAATGATTTTTGTCAAATAAAAATATTAAAATATAGAAATTTGTTTTTATATAAATATTTATTAAAATATAAAATCATATAAAAATTAAATTAATTATCACATTCAAATTTTTTTTTAAAAAAAGCATAACTAATTAAATTTCAAAATATTTTAAGCCGGCTCACTAAACCAGCCCAACTAGAACTGGGACTGAACCCGAAGAAGCCCGAAACCGAAAAAACTCGAAATCGAAAAAGCCCGAACTCGAAAAAGCCCGAATCCAAAAAGGATCAAACCCGAAAATAACCAAACCTGAAAAAGCTCGAACCCAAAAAGACCCAAACCCGAAGAGAACTCGAACCAAACCCGCCCGAACCCGCTCGTTTGCCCCTTCTAGCCATTCTGATATTGATAATTTTTGTCTGTTAGCTGGCCTGAGATTGAAACCGTATTTGAGTGATCGGATATGACAGGCTTAGCGTAGTGATTTGTATTGTATTGATGTGACGAGTCAGGGTAAACCTACAGTCGATGTTGTGAGCCCAAGAGGGATGGCCATAACTGGTTGAGCGGATGCTAGTTGACGGCCTGTGAACGGGCTGTCCTTGATAAGAAAACAATATGTGTATTGACAATGTATTGAGTGGATAAAATAGATACAGAAAGGTACTGTGATTGAAATTGAAGTAAGCAATAATGGCTTACTGAAATTCTGAGACTAAATTAGTGTTCCCAATAATCCACAGTTGAAAAGATGTTGATTGTGTCAGAAACTCAGTTATCGAGAGATATCTTATATCCGGGGAGTAATGAGATCTACTAGAACATTCAAAAAGTGTATTGGTGGTTAGATATGAAGAAAGACATAGCAGGATATGTCAATCGATGGTTATGAATGTTCTCCCTCCTAGGGTATAATGAAGATTAAGTTGGTTCCAATTTGGAGGACCAAATTTCTTAAGGTGGGGAGAAATGTAAGGCCTAAATTTCCACATTGTATTCCTTATGATTCATCATTATAAGCATTGAAATATGTTATTGGAATCATAAGAGAATTGATTATTGAATTGCAAGTGCAATTAAAGTGGAAAATGCTCACGCGTGCACAAAAATGCCAAATATGAGCTATAGTGACCACAGGCTAAACCGTAGGGATTCCGACCATTCTGAATGACGATATGGACTCAAAACATTAAAATATAGAGGGTCCAAGAAAGGAAGTTGGTTTGGTTTGGTCCTGAGAATGTTGAAATGGTGAAAATACAAAAAAGTCCCAAATGAGCTAAAAATCAATCGTTTTAACTGTTTTTAGCATTTTCAGCTAGTAAAAGCACCCAAACCATAAAGAGGAATTACCCAACCATGATAATTCACATATTTGGATCAAATGAAATTAGTCAAATGTGGTCAAAGTTAAAAAGTCAACAAAAAGTCAAATTTAAAATGTTGACTTTGTCGTGACCCGTTTTCCTTAAAATCACTACAAATATTTCACTTTTTCACAACTAGTTACAATTAAATAGTTGGGCTATGAGCCGACATCAATCCAGTCACTTTACTTATTTACCATTCATTTTCTATATCACTTTACCAGTAGGATCGACAGTTAGTAAACTTTATACAGAAGCATTTCGTAACTATAAATACATATGTTTACATCTCCAAGTATTACATCCATATACATTACTGTGTTGTTACATGTTCAGATGCAAAAACTATATAAATGTGTATACTTTCTCGCACGATGGGAAGCTACAAGCAATAGGAATGCAGAACTAGCGTTGACTCTCTATCTATGACAAGTGCTTTGTAAAAGGGGAAAATGAATGGATGAGCACAACTTGCTCAGTAAGGCAAATATGCAAGAAAGTAGATAACTACACTTTCAACATGCTCATAATGCCATGTAATAAAATAGTCGCTTCCCCTATAAAACAATAGTAGTAAATTCGACATGTAAGCTATTCTATAGGTTGGACGCTTATTTTGTGAAAAATATGCTTAAATCAGTTCAATTCAGTACAGTAAATTAGTAGATCAAGGTTCCAACCCATCTCTGGGGTTTACCTTACTCAGTATAAAATATGTTTAGTTTTATCAATCCGATAAACATATGAGGTCATGAGAGCATAGGCAGTCCACATAAACATGTGACTCCATAAAAACATGTGAGACTAGGCAGGGATTGGTAAACAGTAGGAAGTATGATCATATCCTATGGATTCCAGGCATCACGGATCAAGTGTGCGAGATATCCAATCGCCTAGGGAGGTGGGTCAAATCCTACCCATCGGCCAGTCAGTTCAGTACAGTTCAATAGTTCGAAGACTTAAGCATGGTAGAGCGTACTCCGTGTTACTTACACGGTACAACGTACTCCATGGACCCCAGTATTCAGTATCCAGTGCCATGTCTCAAAATCCAGTGCAAGCAAGGTCAGTATGACACACAGTCTACATGAGGGCTGCAACACAATTTTACTCATCTCATCATATCAAAATCCAGTGCGAGCAAGTCTATGTAACCCCCGATTAACATGATGGCTCCAACACGATTTCATATCATAAACACATCAGATGGCTCAATTTTGGAAAAACGGTACTCAAAATCGAGTTCAACACATAAAATGGTGTAAGAGGGGTAATATTCTGTCACGACCCTCAACTTACCAAAATACGTACAAATTTTTCACATTTTCATGCATCAATTGTTAATCATCCTTCCTCGATCGTGAACAACCACACTCTTAACAGTTGGGCTGTGTGTCGATGTCTAACTCATTCCACCATACCTACTCAATTTGAACATTATTTATGAGTAAACACATGTATAAATGTATATATATTAGAGTCGTTACATGTGTTTACATTGTTTTACATCCCCAATAGTTACATACAAAATGCTACTGTGCTATGTCTAGTTTAGATACAAAATAATCCAAGTGTGTATACCTTTAGCGATGGGATGCAGTGGATTACCAAAAGGGAAACACCTCTAGTCATGCTCAATCTATACTCAACACTCTGTAGAGAGGGGGAAAATAAGGGGGTGAGCAAACCACACGCTCAGTAAGGTGATCATGCGAATAGGTAGATACTGTACTATCTACGTGATCGTGATGCCATGCTCAAAAGCATTTAATTCATCATTTATCTCAAAACATGAGTGTATGATTGTGTTAATGGTATGTAAAGCATTCATGCTATTAAAATCCAGTGCACATTTCAACACAACGCATGGTATAAATCATCATGCATAATTCATAATAAAAGCTTGGCATTACCCATCATGCATTTTCTCAAATAGCATGGCATTAACCATCATGCATTTTCATAATAAAGCATGGCATTAAACATCATGCATTTTCAAAATAAAGCATGGCATTAAACATCATGCATCCGTGCACTTTAAAAAAACCATTAACAAATCAATCAAACACTGGTCAGGTCTCAGCCCATCCCTCGGACTTCCCTGACCCACAAATCATTTCAAACATGGATTTATTCTCAAAGCAATAGACATGTGAGATAGGCAGTTCAACAACAGGTAATAACCTCAAGGCCTATGTACATAACCTGTGATACCGGCTACACGGATTAGGTGTGCGGGATATCACCACTATCTGCTTCTACACGGGAGGTGGGTTAAATCCTACCCGCCGGTCCATAGCAGATCTCGTCCGAAGATGGCACATCACAACTCAACACGGTACAATGTACTCCATGCTACATGCACAGTACAACGTACTCTGTGGACCCAATCAACACATCATATCATGCCACATCTCAAACACACGTGTGTGCCTATTTAATCGGTACGACCTCTTGTCTACCCGAAACTCCTAACACGGCTAACTAATCATGTCAAAATAATGCACATGTGAGCCTATTTAATCGATATGACACCTAGTCTACTCGAAGCTCCAAACACGGCAACATGCAAGGTAGGCATCCAGTGCGAGACAAACTCCAAGCACAATGACAAAACAAATATGAAATCCATGTGAAAACTAGTGCCTCTAGCACTCGTGTGTATAAAACACGTCAAATCTCATGCGAGTCATACTCTAGCACGCTTTCATACTCATGAAATCATGTAGGTGGCTCAAAACTTTGCAAAGTATGGTTAACAAAACCAAAACATACTCATTTCTTTTGCAAATCATTTCAATGTCAGCCAACCTACCAATCATTTGCTAAAAAGAAATAAAACATGATTTTCAAAGCAATATGCTTTTGTTTTCATGCACATTTTGTCAAACACCTAACTTTTGCCCTTCAATCACCCAACATCATTTCCTATATCACATGCATTCTAGCAAAGCATTTAATGAGCCCAAATTGCGCACAGATATCTCTAAGAGTCCACACAATTCTCTTACCTCGGTTTACTTGGTGTGACTCCTTTCCTCTTAGCTTCTCACGCTCTTGGCTCAACTCGCCCCGGCGTATCCTCGGAAGCTGCGATTCCTTCAACCAAATCAATTGAGTTAATGTTTTTAACCCATATTTGACCTCACTATTCAATATAATTCACTTATGCATTTTACCAATGCCTTAATCCACATTTTACCCCTTTTAGGAAATCTTACAATTTATTCACCAACATCTTAAAATCATACCAATAACACTATTGTCACCTCTAGACATCCCATTTCTCATTAATCTCCGTACATTTCACTTTCTCACACTAGACCATTTCTAGGTCATAATCATTCCAATGCATTTTAGATAGTTTCTAACCATCCATACTCATGCCAAACAACTCCAAAATCAATTAAATAGACAATGTACCATAGTTGGAGTGTTAGAATCTTACCAAATCTGATTTCTCTCCTTGCTCCAAATGATAACGCCATTTAACTCCTTCAATACTAACAACGGGAAAATGCTTTCCAACTATGTTGTTCTTCTCTTTGATGGGAACAACTTTGCGTCTAATGGTCTCTCTCTAAATCTTACTAAACATAGCTGATTTTAGAGAGAGAAAGTTAGGTTTTTGGGTTAAAAGTGGAAGGTTATTGTTTTTCCCAAAATTTTTTTATTTTCAGCACTCCTTTTATAGAAATAGCTCGAGGAGATCGATCTTGTCCCCTTAAATCCCTCTTTTTCACATCATTTTAAGCATGAGATCGATCTGTCGAAGCATGAGATCGATCTGCTCCCAAACAGAGAGTTAAGGAGATCGATCTGGGCGCTTGAGGATCGATCTTTTCAATACAGAATGCATAGGAGATCGATCTGGCTCCATTGGAGATCGACCTGCTCTATTCCATTGCCCAAATAAGAGTATTCTGGCTCTTCCAGATTGATCTCCCATCCCATGAGATCGATCTGCCCTTCATAGTTTCCAGATTTTCTGCAGTTCTTCTGCAGCAACACTTACCAAACTTCCTTAATTTGCTACCATGATCATTTTTTCATTCATTCATCTTTGAGGCTTGACAATGACATCCATACATACCTTATTCCTATTGAAACTTTTGTGGAATCTTTATTTAACCAAAGATACTTAATATTAACCAAATGGGAGTGCATACTCATGCAACACTTCATTCCATTTACCACACTACTCATAATCCATTCTACTCACATTCTCTACATGTTTAAGTCCATTTCTTTACATTCATACATAACGTAACTTGTATGTACAATCACAACTCTCATTACAAGTGTGTACATTAACTTATGGACTTACATCACATATACTTCACTTATGAATTCATAGTACAACTCTATTTACATTTCTATGTGCATATATTCCATTATACATATACGGGGTCTCACATATTCCCATCAGGTCACCCATCCATGAGATTTCTCTCACTAAAGCATGTTTGACTTTGAAAAATATGCAATTTAAAGCAGACAAAAAAATATTGAGCCAATCTATCTGTATACTCTTTACAAAATCACTTTTCATGAAAAACAGTGAAATATGCCTTTCCATGCATTTTTATTTCTTTTCAATTCCCAGTGGCATTTTCGTAATTTAGCTATATTTGGGTACTATCTAAAAATATCATATATATACTCTATAAGAAATTTAAGTTCATGTAAACGATCATGAAAATATATAAAGCTATCTCTAATAGCTCGTATAAATCCCTTACGTAGATTTCAGTCGATATGCACTCATATCCTTTCCACTTTTCGTATATTGATCTATTTTACATGCTTTAACAATTTACATGTAAAGGATGGTGAAATAAAGGAATGCATGGCACCAGGATCAAACAGTACATAAGCTTCTAAATCAAAGATTTGGATGGTAACTTTTACCACATCCGATGAGTGATCCGCAGTGTCCTAGTCCAGTGCCTGCACTCGTCCTCTGCTCATACCCACTGCCTGCTTCCCCTTTTCTCTGGAGCGCTTTCTGGCTCTTTGCCCTTCTGTGGGGCTCTCTCTATCATCTCTGGGCAATCTCTGATTATGTGCCCTGGCTTCCCACATCTGAAGCATGCTACAGGAGATCCATGGCATGGTCGAGTTTCATGGTACCTATCACACTTGCCACACTGTTTCGTAGTAGGCCGTGGTCCTCCAATCACAATTCCCTTAGTTGGAGCAATGGCCGGATACATGGGAGTATTAACTTTCCTCTCCCGGATCTCATCAATTCTCGACCTCTTTCCAAAGAATCTCTTACTTCCTTTATAACTGAAGCCTCTATCCTTCATTGGTCTTTTCTTATCTCTGTCCCTCATCTTAACAACCTTTCCAAACTTTGAGGCGATTCTATCAACATCTTGTTTACACAATTGCGCCTTGCGCACTGCCTCCTCGTAGGTCGGTATATCCAGAGGAACCAATCTGGACCTGATGGTCGGTCTCAATCCATCCATAAATTTTTGGATCTTCTCGATCTCATTACTCATCGTGTTGGGATTATATTTGCCCAAGGATATAAAAGCAGTCTCATACTTGTCCACCGTCCTGCTTCCTTGGGTCAGTCCCAAAAATGCCATCTTTAGCTTTCGCTGTGCGGTATTCGGGACATACTCTCTTCGAAAGGCCTCTAGAAACACATCCCAGCTTATCTCAGTATGTCGGGCTCTCAAAATAGGCCTGGTGGACTTCCACCAATGTTCTGCTGATCCCTTCAGCATAAAAGCGGCAAACGCTACCATCTCGGTAGTAGTACACTCAAAGAACCCATATAATTTCTCGATCTCATTGATCCAATCCTCAGCCGCTACTGGGTCCTTTACTCCACTGAAAGATGGCGGTCCAAACTTCTAAAACTGCCACAGTCTATCCAAATCAGAACCGTATCCCCAACCTCTACTGCCTGGCGTAGCAACCGGCATAGGCACATCCTGTGTGGGTGGGGTATCTGTCGTCTGAGGTCTCGGGGCTTCCCTTGCCCGTGCCTCAAGAGCTGCCGCCTGCTCGGCATCACCCTATGTAGCGGGACTCTGTCTACTGCCAACTCCAGATAAAGATTGGGTGACCAACTCCACAATCATCTCAATGCTCCGCTCAATCATCACAAAGCGAGCCTCAGTACTCTCGGGCCTCTCCTCTGGACCCTGTGGAGCGTGCTGAACATTAGCCTCCATCTCAACATCATCCTATGCCTCATGTGTTTCTGGCTCAACACGACCCCCAGGCCTACTTCTACGGCCTCGAGCCTGTGCTCTCATCCCTCTACCGCGATTGGTATTAGGCATATTTACTCAATTTCCTAAATTCACAACCAATTACTTAGTCAACCCATTGACACACACACAATTGTATCTAAACAAGCACAGTAACATGGGGATGTAATTTTCCAATTTATTAAGTATTTTAGACACGACACATGTTAGACCAACTCAAGCTCTGATACCAACTTCTGTCATGACCCTCAACTTACCAAAATACGTATAAATTTTTTGCATTTTCATGCATCAATTGTTAATCATCCTTCCTCGATCGTGAACAACCACACTCTTAACAGTTGGGCTATGTGTCGATGTTTAACTCATTCCACCATACCCATTCAATTTGAACATTATTTATGAGTAAACACTTGTATAAATGTGTATATATCAGAGTCGTTACATGTGTTTACATTGTTTTACATCCCTAATAGTTACATACAAAATGCTACTGTGCTATGTCTAGTTTAGATACAAAATAATCCAAGTGTGTATACCTTTAGCGATAGGATACAGCAGATTACCAAAAGGGAAACGCCTCCAGTTACGCTCAATCTATACTCAACACTCTGTAGAGAGAGGAAAAATAAGGGGGTGAGCAAACCACATGCTCAGTAAGGTAATCATGTGAACAGGCAGATACTGCACTATCTACGTGATCGTGATGCCATGCTCAAAAGCATTTAATTCATCATTTATCTCAAAACATGAGTGTATGATTATGTTAATGGTATGTAAAGCATTCATGCTATTAAAATCCAGTGCACATTTCAACTCAAAGCATGGTACAAATCATCATGCATAATTCACAATAAAAGCATGGCATTACCCATCATGCATTTTCTCAAATAGCATGGCATTAACCATCATGCATTTTCTCAAATAGCATGTCATTAACCATCATGCATTTTCACAATAAAGCATGGCATTAAACATCATGCATTTTCACAATAAAGCATGGCATTAAACATCATGCATTTTCACAATAAAGCATGGCATTAACCATCATGCATTTTCACAATAAAGCATGGAATTAAACATCATGCATCCGTGCACTTTAAAAAAACCATTAACAAATCAATCTAACACTGGTCAGGTCTCAGCCCATCCCTCGAACTTTCCTGACCCACAAATCATTTCAAGCATGGATTTATTCTCAAAGCAACAGACATGTGAGATAGGCAGTTCAACAACAGGTAATAACCTTAAGGCCTATGTACATAACCTGTGATACCAGCTACACGGATCAGGTGTGCGGGATATCACCACTATCTGCTTTCCACACATGAGGTGGGTCAAATCCTACCCGTCGATCCATAGCAAATATTATCCGAAGACAGTACATCACAACTCACCATGGTATACTGTACTCTATGCTACAGGCACGGTACAACATACTCCGTGGACCCACTCATATCACGCCACATCTCAAACGCACGTGTGAGCCTATTTAATCGGTACAACCTCTTGTCTACCCAAAGCTCCTAACATGGCTAATTAATCAGGTTAAAACAATGCATGTGTGAGCCTATTTAATCGATGTGACACCCAGTCTACTCGAAGCTCCAAACACGGTAACATGCAAGGTGGGCATCCAGTGCCAAATAAACTCCAAGCACAATGCCAAAAAAAATATGAAATCCATGTGAAAACTAGTGCCTCTAGCACTCGTGTGTATAAAACACGTCAAATCTCGTGCGAATCATACTCTAGCACGCTTTCATACTTACGAAATCATGTAGGTGGCTCAAAACTTTGCAAAGTATGGTTAACAAAACCAAAACACACTTATTTCTTTTGAAAATCATTTCAATGTCAGCCAACCTACCAATCATTTGCTCAAAAGAAATAAAACATGATTTTCAAATCAATATGCTTTTGTTTTCGTGCACATTTTGTCAAACACCCAACTTTTGCCCTTCAATCACCCAACATCATTTCCTATATCACATGCATTCTAGCAAAGCATTTAATGCGCCCAAATTTCGTACAGATATCTCTAAGAGTCCACACAATTCCCTTACCTTGGTTTACTTGGTGTGACTCCTTTCCTCTTAGCTTCTCATGCTCTTGGCTTTACTCGCCCCGGCGTATCCTCAAAAGTTGTGATTCCTTCATTCAAATCAATTGAGTTAATGTTTTTAACCCATATTTGACCTGACTATTCAATATAATTCACTTATGCATTTTACCAATGCCTTAATCCACATTTTACCCCTTTTAGGTAAATCTTACAATTTATTCACCAACATCTTAAAATCATACCAATAACACTATTGTCACCTCTAGACATCCCATTTCTCATTAATCTCCATACATTCTACTTTCTCACACTAGACCATTTCTAGGTCATAATCATTCCAATGCATTTTAGATAGTTTCTAACCATCCATACTCATACTAAACAACTCCAAAATCAATTAAATAGACAATGTACCATAGTTGGAGTGTTAGACTCTTACCAAATCTGATTTCTCTCCTTGCTCCAAATGATAACGCCCTTAACTCCTTCAATACTAACAATGGGAAAATGCTTTCCAACTATGTTGTTCTTCTCTTTGATAGTTACAACTTTGGCTCTAATGGTCTCTCTCCAAATCTTACTAAAAATGGCTGATTTTAGAGAGAGAAAGTTAGGTTTTTGGGTTGAAAGTGGAAGGTTAGTGTTTTTCCTGAAATTTTCTAATTTTCAGCACTCCTTTTATAGAAATAGCTTGAGGAGATCGATCTGGTCCAAGAGGAGATCGATCTGGTACCCTTAAATCCCTCTTTTTCACGGCGTTTTAAGCATGAGATCGATCTGCTCCCAAACAGAGAGCTAAGGAGATCGATCTGGGTGCTTGAGGATCGATCTTTTCAATACCGAATGCTTAGGAGATCGATCTGGCTCCATTGGAGATCGATCTGCTTTATTCCATTGCCCAAATAAGAGTATTCTGGCTCTTCTAGATCGATCTCTCATCCCATGAGATCGATCTGCCCTTCATAGTTTCCAGATTTTCTGCAGTTCTTCTACAGTAACACTTACCAAACTTCCTTAATTTGCTACCATGATCATTTTCTCATTCATTCATCTTTGAGGCTTGACAATGACATCCATACATACCTTATTCCTATTGAAACTTGTGTGAAATCTTTGTTTAACCAAAGATACTTAATATTAACCAAATGGGAGTGCATACTCATGCAACACTTCATTCCACTTACTACTCATAATCCATTCTACTCACATTCTCCACATGTTTAAGTCCATTTCTTTACATTCATACATAATGTAACTTATATGTACAATCACAACTCTCATTACAAGTGTGTACGTTAACTTATGGACTTACATCACTTATACTTCACTTATGAATTCATAGTACAACTCTATTTACATTTCTATGTACATATATTCTATTATACATATACGGGGTCTCACAAATTCCCATCAGGTCACCCGTCCATGAGATTTCTCTCACTAAAGCACGTTTGACTTTAGAAAATATGCAATTTAAAGCAGACAAAAAAATATTGAGCCAATCTATCTGTATACTCTTTATAAAATCACTTTTCATGAAAAAACAGTGAAATATGCCTTTCTTGCATTTTTATTTCTTTTCAATTCCCAGTGGCATTTTCATAATTTTTCCTATATTTGGGTACTGTCTAAAAATATCATATCTATACTCTATAAGAAATTTAAGTTCATGTAAACGATCATGAAAATATATAAAGCTATCTCTAGTAGCTCGTATAAATCCCTTACGTAGATTTCAGTCGATATGCACTTATATCCTTTCCACTTTTCGTATATCGATCTATTTGGCTCCCGATGTGCCTCTCAAAGCTGCAGATAGTTATCAATCACATCAATCCATCTTTATAACCCCTATTCCACTTTTACTACGGTATATTTAAACTATTGGGCCTAATTACTCTTATTGGGCCTCGTTGATCTTTAATGGGCCCAACTTTATCTTAAGCCCATTTCATCTTTTCTATTAAGGCCCATTTAGCGTTTTAGGCCCATTAACACTTATTGGGCTGGCCGTAAGGCCCACTAGTCTTTTAGGCCAGTCACATTTCATCTTGGCTCATGGAAGACATTCAACCAAGGCATGGTGGCTGAGTACCATCATGCCTAGCCATGATCGATTGGCCATCACCATGGCTTGCCATGTTTGCCTAGCTCACTTAGGCATTTTGTCAAACACTTGGTGTGCTTGCCTTAAGCTTTTCATTTTGTTCATTAAGGCATTTCATCAAACACTTTATATGCTTAAGTCATAAAACTATCCAATTCAACAAATTGGTTTCACTTAATCAGACCATCATCATGTACACATTATAAACTATCCACATATGCATTTAAACATCATGCATATTCATCAAAATCCAAATACCCATTTTCGGCCAAGCTTGGTTTACCAAATTTGGTGATGATTTGTCATGCAATTCATACACCAATCAACTTTATAAAATCCCTAGATTAACATATATGAGATTGGTGGATTGAAAACATACCTAGCTTAATGTTCTTATTTTGGTCGAGACTTGTGGGAGGGATTGAATTCTCTAATTCAGCTTCTTGGTTGTTTGTTTTAGACTATGTTATTCTCCTCACTATATGGAACAACTTTGATGAAGATAACTTGTTCCAATTCGGTTTGCAAATGGGTGAAAACTAGAGAGAGAAAGCTTGCTGGTTATGGTTTTAATGGTGGCCAAAAATCCCAAGAAGAAACCAATTTTTCCTTTTCAATTTTTATTTTTATTTTTAAGACCTCAAAATTTAAAAAATTTCACTTATTAAATCAGCCCATAAGTTGGGCTTACACTTGGTTTGGGTTTGGTTAAGTTTTGGGCTTGAATTTGGGCTTGAACTATTCATATTGAGCTTGTCTTATATTTCCTATTGGGCTTTTGGTTTGGGCCTAGAATTTTTAGATTTTGGGCTTTAATTTTCTTGGTAATTCGGCACATATTTATACCTTTAAATGGGCCCACATTCGGCCCAATAGCTTGGCCCAATTTTCAGCCCATTTTGGTTTAAGCTTAATGGGTTTTAATAATTTACCTATTTGGCCCAATATCATTTTCCATTTTCAGTCCAAATAATTTTAATCCAATTAAATTTAATAAATTTCCTAAGTATTATTGGCTGGAATTTAGGTGTTTTAACTCGAAATAACTTTCCTCAAGTCTTAACCATGGTTGGGTTAAGTTAACCATGCTTTGGTTAACTAGTCAAAGTTTATTCGTCAATTATTGACTTTTCTCTTAGCTTTGACCATTGACCACGTTTGACTAAAGTCAACTATCCCAACTTTATGCATTTTAATGGTTGGTTAGTCCATCTTGATGTTTTGGACATCCTTGGTAGGTGAATGTATTGAAAACACTTCAAACAGTCCATTTCTAGCTTATTTAGGCCCTTTTTTTGACAATTTCACCACTTCGACATTATCGGGACAAAACCAAACCAAATTTCCTTCTTGGACTATCCTTATTTCATTGTTTTAAGTTCTTATCTTCAGTAATAATGGTTGGCATCCCTTTTGTTTAGCCTAAGCTGACCATAGCTCACAATTGGCATTTTCTTGCATTCATGGCATTTTCTACTTTCACTTGGACTTTGTATTGAAATAAAACCTTTCTTATGATTCCAATAAGATATATTTAATGTTTACAATGAAGAATCATAAGTAATATAGTAGGAAATTTTAGGTCTTACAGACTTTGACAAAGTAACTAAACCATGGTTAAATGAAACCAAACCATGGTTAGTTCATTGAGAAAATTATTTGGCAAATGTACTTAAATTTCCAGCCAATAATAATTAGGAAATTGAATGGATATCATTGGGCTAAAATAAATATGGACTGAATTTAAGAAAAGACTATTGGGCCAATTGGTTATAAGTTAAAGGCCCATCAAGCTTTAAAATATATGGGCTGAATATGCATGGGAAATTGGGCTGAACCTTGGGCCCATTTATGGGCTGAAAAGTAAGACAATTTGTAGGCCCAATTGACATTGAAAATCTAGCCCAATAATATAAATAGTTAAAGCCCAAACCAAATTGTAAACCCAACCCATGGGTTGATTTCTAAAGATATAATGGCTGAAATTGAAGAGGAAAAATCAAAATTGGCTAAGTGAAAATTTCCTTCTTCATTAATTAATATTCGGCCACCATGGAAACATAAGCCACTAAGCTTTCTCTCTCTAGATTTCATCCCTCTACGGGCATAATTGGAACAAGTGTTCTTTATCAAAGTTGTTCCATATTGTGAGAGGAATAACATAGTCCAAAACCAGCAACCAAAGAGTTGAATTGGAGAAGTCAACCTCTCCCACAAGTTTCAGCCAAGGTGAAAAGTGTAAGCTAGGTATGTTTTCAATCCACCAATCTTACATATGTTAATCTAAGGATTTTATGGAGTTGATTGGTGTATGAATTATGTATCAAAACTTCCTAGAACACCATGAACAAGCTTAGGCCAAAAATAGGTATTTTTATTATGATGAATATGCATATGATTTTAATGCATGTATGACTTGTTTAGAATGTGTACATGATGATGGTAAGATTAAGTGAAATCAATTTTGTGAATTAGATGAAGAAATCTTGTTGTCATGTAAGGTGTTTGATAAAATGCCTTAATGAACTAAGTTAAAGGCTTAAACCATGTCAACCATGTGTTTGATGAAATGCCTAAGTGAATTCAAGGCAAGGGTCACGTGAATGGCATGGCTAGGCGACCTTGGTGGCGTGACAGTGCTTGGCCACCATGCCATGGCCGAGAGGTTACATGGGCCAAGGCTAAATCCAATCGGCCCAAATGTAGCGAATGGGCCCCATGAATGGCCTAATGATTGTTAATGGGCTTAATGAGCCTAATGGGCTTGATGGAATAAGTAGTAAAGTGAGAATGGGCTTAAGATATAGTTGGGCTCATTAAAGTGTAATAAGGCTCAATAAGAGCAATGAGGCCCAATACTTCAAATTTAAATATAGCAAAATACAAGTTAATAAAATTGATTGATGTGATTAATGGTTATTTGTAGCTCCAGGACATATATTTGGAGCCAGATAGACGGATATACAAAAAGTGGAAAAGGTGAAAAGTGCATTCAACATGATTCCAGGTAAGGGATCTATGCTAGCTCTTAGAGATAGCTTTACTTATTTTCATTGTCGTTTGTATGCACTTAAATTCTATATAGAGTATAGATATAAAATTTTCTAGATAGTACCTAAATATGAGAAAATTACGAAAATGCCATTAGGAATGATGAAAATTTAAAAATGCATAAAGTGCATGATTTCAACTATTTTTGTATGAAAATGGGTTTCGTGAGTGTGAAATGATAGACTGGCTCATCATTTTTATTGTATGCATTAAATTGCACATTTTTCCAAGTTAAGCATGCTTGAGTTGGAGAAATTTCATGATTAGTGTCTTCCCGGGAAATATCCACTCATGATGTTTACCTTCTATTTTTTGTTTTGACTTCTGATTATGATACTGCTTTCGAGGAAACTGAGCTATCTTTTGATTTTTCTGATGAAATTTTGGAAAACCGTGCTGGAGCCAAGTACTGATTGTGTGTTGCACTGATATACTCGAACGTGATTTTAGGACACAAGCATCAAGTGATTCTGATAGTGGGATGGTAAGACCCTGACTGATCCAGGTACTCTTAGCTATTCTATATATGTATCTAGGGTCCACAGAGTAAATTGTACCGTACGACAACTCGGAGTATGTTGTACCATGTGTTTTAGTCTTCGAACATTTGAACTGATCTGTTTAGCTGACGAGTTGGATTGACCACCCTCCCTAGGCTTGGGATACCCTCGTACACTTGATCCCTGAGGCGTGGGATCACTGATTATGGCCACATGTCATCTGTTATTCTAGATTCTCTGCCTAGTCTCTCTTAACTGATTTTGATTTTCTGATTTTTTCAGATCTTTGGCTGATCTGAATTCTGTTTTTGATTCTAATTTTTTGACTGGTTTATGAACTCTGAATCGATTCAAATTTTTGTACTAAGTCGGTTTCTGACTAATCTAATTTCTATTCTGATATGGACTCTTATCTATTTGTGAACTTTGAACTAGTCTGTGTTTTCTGATTTGTTTCTGCACTCTAATCTATTTTTAAACTCTGAACTAGTTTTCTATTTTCTGATATGCATTCTGGAAAATTCTGCATATGGTTTTTGATATGATTTATAGACTAGTTCTGTCCATAAATTCTAAAATGATTCTGGTTACAGATTTCTGAACGATTTTTAGACTGTACTGGACTGCATGTTTCTGAACTGATTTTTTGTTTGATTTCTGAATGGATTTTTTGAATTATCATCTGGACTGAATCCTGAACGGTACAAAACTACATGTGCTAATACATGACATGACACTTTCAGCATGTAGATAGTATAGTTATCTATCTGATTGCATGACTTCCTTACTGACCGTGTTATGCTCACCCCCTTTACTTTTCCCCCTCTACAGAGCATTTTCAGTAGAGTGTGTCAGCTGCATTAGCCCTACGCTCTTTGTACTCAGTTATCCAGCAGTACAAAGGTATACACACTTATGTGATAATTGTATCTGAATAATAGTGTACAGTGATGTAGGCACGTTTATATGAGAGATGTATATGTAAGGCAATGTAAATGACTTTCCAGTTATGAAAGATAACTTTATAAGCTTCCACGATGCTAGTGCCTTGGATGAAAGTATTGCTTGAGATATAATTAATATGTATGAGGCTGAGTGACAGACATTGATTCATAGCCCAACCATTGAAGTAAGGTAAGTTCGCGAAAAAATTGTAAGGATTTTTGAGAAAATGGGTCGTGACACCCTAAGCTAAGAGATTGATTCTTTGAAGTCAGAATGCCTAAATGCTATAAGAAAACACAGAAGGATCTATCCTCTCTTCTTGAATATGATTTCAAGGAATTTTGAAAGGTGAGGATTGATCCCAAGTTAAAGGGATCTATCCCCTAGTGGTCCAATTGGTTTTAAGACGCAAGAAACTTACGAAAAAGCTAAGAGAGCCAAGAGAGAAAAAAGGAAAAAGAGAAAAAAAGAAAAAAAGGAAAAAGAGAAAAAGGAAGAAGAAAGCTGTGCAGCTCTATCCCATTCTCATTCCTTACCTCCATTTGTCACGACCCAAACTACCCAAAAATCAGAGTTAATTTTTTCGCGTTTTGTTTATTTACTTAAATTCTTACCTGTCCTCGAATCGTGACCACACTCCACTAATAATTAGGCTGTGCGTCAATGCCAGTCCCACCATACATTTACCATATAACTTAACTCTTCTCCAGTCATTTATAATTGTTTACATTATTTATACATCCCCTAAAGTTACTTACAAACATGTTACTGTGCTATGCTTATGTAGATACAATATGTACAAGTGTATATACCTTAAATGATGGGCAGCAGCGGATATCCGGAATGCAGTACTGAGTCGTCTCAACGTCTACTGGAGATTATCTGTGGGAGAAAATGAAAGGGGTGAGCACATCAAGCTCAGTAAGGCAATCCTACTACCTACATGAACGTAACCATACTACCTACATGAACGTAGTGCCATGCATAAACCACCCTTTCTCCACACATTTTAAAACAGATGATATGAGTTATGATGTTATGTAAAACACATTTGCACGGAAAATTCAACATGCAATTATATTCTAAATCATATCTTTCTCGTTTAAAATTTCACAGTAAAGTCAGGACTCGACCCCTCCTTCGGGTGATCCTAACTCACACAAAATCATGAAAATCCGTTCACATCACATATGGGTTTAAAAAGCATGGAAATAACCATCATGCACATTTAATTTAAAACCTGATTTGATCTCATCAAAATCGTCGACATGCGAGACTAGGCAACATATGTATATCGGCAATAACCAGGACTATGGCCATGTGTGTCCTCGTGAGTGCCTCTAGCTACACGGATCCTAGTGTGCAAGGTCTCACCTTGATCGGGAACCGCCCGGGAGGTGGGTCAATCCAACCCGTCAGTCTTATCCGATCCCACGCATCCGAAGATGCCGTATCCGAAGATACCCCGTATCACAAAGATACCGTATCCGAAGATACCCCGTTTCACAAAGATACCATATCCGAAGATACCCGTATCACAAAGATATCGTATCCGAAGATACCCCACGGTACATCGTACTCCATGCTACTTGCAAGGTACATCGTACTACATGGACCCATATCACTCTAGGTACTCCAGCCCAAATGGCCTGCTTCCCACAGAGAGGTTTGTTTCTCAATACTCATGCCATGTCTCAAAACGCACGTGCGAGCCTATTAAATCGGTGATACACAGTCTACCCGATGCTCCAAGCACGGCTCATCGCATGTTCTCATAAAATCAGTGCGAGCGATGCTCAGCGCTCTCATCAAATTAAGTTAAATCGACAGAGCCCGCTTTACATCCCCACAAGGCCGCCAACCTTATCCCTCACTCTCACCCCACTTAAGAGGTCATTTGAGCCTGTTGGGCCTTTTGGCTGACTCCAAGGGCAGATAGCGCTACTCCACAAATCCAGTAAAACTAGTACGAGCTAGGCTCTAGCACTCTGTATATAAATCACATGAAAATCTTATAAAATCTGGTGCGAGTTAAACTCCAGCACCCTGTCACGAAAATCATGTAAATTCTGGTGCGAGTTAGACTCTAGCACCGTGTCACGAACAAGCATGTGAAATCTGGTGCGAGTTATACTCTAGCACCTATGCATGTAAAACTCTAGTGCGAGCTCTCGCTCCAGCACTAATGCATGCATCACACAAATCAAACATCGTGCGAGCTAAGCTCTAGCACCTCACATGTAAATAAAAACACGTAGGCGGCTCTGTTTCCTCAAAATAATTTTTAAAACAATTTCATCGTTGAAAGTATGCAATGCTGTGCATTTTCTTTCAAGGTTAGCCAGCCTACTCATGCATGCATTAAAATGTCTCCAGAACGAGCAGAAACCTCTTGTTCTTGCTCCTCCCAATTTTTTCCTAAATTTGTAAATTTTACCCTTAACAAGGGTATTTTGGTAATTTGCCCATTCGGGGTACTACAATTATTATTTGACCTCTAGACCCATCAGGTAATTTTTAAAGACTGCAATGAACTTAAAATTGCGTAAAGTTTACCTCTAGCAGTCCGTAGAATTCCCTTACCTTATTTTCCTGTCGAGTCTGACCTTTCCACTGATGTCACGTCGCGTAGTCCGATCTGCTCTCAATCCAATGCCCGAAACTGCGTATCAATATTCCTCAGGTCAGATAACATACAATTTAATTGTATTTCCTATTTTCTGGGCTTAATTTAAATCATTGGGCCCGTTTACCCCTATTAGGCCCGATTGCACCTTAATGGGCCTTAATCGGCCTTAAGCCCGTTTTCCATTTAATTTTCACTTTATCGAGGCCTATTGGGCTCATTGGGCCCTCCAACAATTTATTGGGCCTCGTTCTAACTCTCGAATAGCTAAATTTAATATTTACGATAATTTATCTAAATTTCCATAATTTAATTCAATTTATGTGGAATTTAAATTCATATCATGCATAACGATGTAAATTGTCGTAAATAAGGGTCACTTACCCGAGATTCCATGCTAGAACGAAATTTGAGGCTATCTCGAGCTCCCTTTGGATGCCAATTGTCGAGCTACATAATTTCATGAATTTTCGGGTAAATTTCCAGTCGAATAATAATTAAATAAATTATTCCCAAATTTAAATCGGTCAATTTCGACCACTTACCGACTTACCCGAAGCTCGATTGCATCACTGGAATTTTTCCCAATTTTTTTCCTCTTTTTCTTTTTCCCTTTTTCTCACTTTTTTCCTCTCTTTTTGGCTGAACCGATTTAGTCCGGTTCGGACCGGTTCAGATCCACCGGTTCACCCCGATTCACTCCGATTCGGCCGGTTCACCGCCTTGCCGACTGGTTCTCCGTCGGCTTCCACCGCCAGTAGCTCCGTGAGGTTGTCCGCAGCATGAATCTACCCTCGGTTTCACCCAAGTCAGCCAGAACGCCATCGGTTCGGCCTTTTCTCCCGGCGTCGGAAACCCATTTCTTCCCTTGGTCGTCGCCGGTGATTCTCGTCGTTTCGTCGGCATCCAATGGCCTCAACAGAATCGTCTCGGACTAGGGATCATTTTACGGGGTCGAATCGGAGCCAAGACGCCGCCGTTCATCGGGACAGAGGCGATTTCTCCCCGAAACTTTCGTCGATCGATTCGTCGGGATTAGCTGCCGTCGACGCGCGTTGATGTACCGTTGGAATCGTCGGGATTCGCTCTAGCTTTTTCGACCTTCTCCTGGGCTCAACGGCCGCCGGTGGCTCGTCGGACTCCTCAGTTTGGCTGCTTCCGTTTCCGTTTCTCCCTTCTCTTTCTCTCTCCCGACCCGTTTTCAGATTTCTTTTATTATTATTATTATTATTATAATTTATTTAATTATTTCACTATTCATTAAAATACTCCATAAAATCCAAAATATCTACACTTATATTATTTTTATTCTAATTTAATTTATTTAATTTAAATATATTTTTCTCCAAATTTTTGATATTATTCCTTCGCGCTTTTCGAGATATCGTTCCGATAATTTTTTCGATATTTTTTAAAATTTCTGAATCTTGATCAATTGACCCAAATTGTATAATTTCCTCATTATCGATCAAGATATCTTACATCCTTATTTTAAATTAAAATTTTCTTATCGCCTTAATACCGGGTTTTGGTATTTTTACCATTTTACCCCTGCTCTTGTTTCGAAAATCAATTTTTACCTGACCTTCTTTCATACATCCCCCATCTTTTCTTATTTAATTTTCGTATTTTAATTAAATTCGGGTCTTACAACTCTCCCCCACTTAAGAAATTTAGTCCTCCAAATTAGAACCAAGTCATATGAGTCCATATACAACTCCAGGTACATCGATCGTATCATACTTTTAAATTCTTATGTGACATTCTCCGAAGTGTATTACTACCAAAGGACTTTAATTAGGGAGATCATCTTAAACCTCAATACTTTCTCTTTCCTGTTTAATGCCCAAATCAACTTTTTCAATATACTTATAATTGCATTTAGCTGAACTGTTGGATCTCATATCTTATCACCTATGCTAGATCTGGATAGTATTCCCGAAGCATCAAAAGATGGGACACATTGTGGGTGCCAACTTATTCAAGTGATAACACCAACCTATAGGTCTTATCTCCCACCTGTCCAATCTCTCAAAATATTCAATCCAACGAAACTCAACTTACCTTCCTCCAGAAGCTCGCTATGTCCTTATTCTCTTAGGACAAGTAACTTTCAACCATACCAATTCACCAAGGGTGAATTCCAATACTTGTCTATCTGCTCTGAGGTGTTCTTAATCTCTCATCCTTAACTAAACATCCTCAAAGACTTATTATCCAAAGTCGAAAATAATTCTATCTGTCACCTACTTTTTCTTATCCAATTTGGGGAACAACCCCTACAACCATACACTGCCTCATATCTTGTTATCCCGATACTCAAGTGGCAACTGTCACTATTGGTGAATTCGATTTGTAATTACTAATCATCCAGGAGCATAAAAATCAAGGGCACACGCTTTCATCGGATCCTTCAGAACCTATACAGTCCTCTCTGACTGACCATCTGTCTGAGGATGAAAAGCTGTGCTAATACTCAGCTGGGTTCCCATAGCTTCCTGAAAAATATTCCCTGAAGTAAGAAGTGAAGCGGGAATCCCTATATGATACCATGCTCACTGGAATGCTACATCATGTTCCACAATCTTCCTTATACATAAATCTTCATACACACTCTGAGTATCTGGGGATTTCATAACCAGAAGGTGGGTAGACTTAGTCACTCTATCGACTATCATCTAAATAGCCTCGTAATTCACCTGGGTTCTCTGTAACCCATCACGACATTCATGGAGACTTGCTCTCATTTTTCGTGCCGTGTCTATATAGGTAGAGGCTGCAATAACTCTGCAGACTTTTAATACTCTACCGTATTTCTTTTCACATCTGACCACCAATACCCTTTTCGAGATTTCAATATATTCTTTACTTCCGTATGCACTGTATATCCCGAAGAGTGAGCTTCTGACAATATTACTATCTCATCAACTGTGGTCCTGGGGAGCACTCATATTGTCTCTGAATCCTCAGTAACTCATCATCGCTCACTGTGAACTCTGTCACTGTCTCCTTCTGAATCTGACCCACACTATCGATGTGAGATCTGAGAATTTTAGACATATTTTGTTGATGTAATAATAATTTAAAGTGTAAATTATTGAACTAGATGAATTGTGGGAATTATAAATGGAGATTTATATGTTAAGTGTGTAAAATAAGCATGAACTATGAGGACAGATCGATCTGGGAGAAGGAGAGATCGATCTGGTGAGTTATAAACGACAAGGAAGGAGAAATTTAAGGAGCAGATCGATCTCCAATGGAAGAGGATCGATCTCCTTATGAATCTGTTTGAGAGAAGATCGATCTCATGAGGAAGAGATCGATCTCCAAATGATTCTATTTAAGAAAGGATCGATCTCATGAGGAAGAGATCGATCTCCAAATGATTCTGTTTGAGGAGAAGATCGATCTCCTTAGGAGCAGATCGATCTCATAAAGCCATAAAGAGATGATCTCACCCCTCGACAGATCGATCTCCTAGGCATAAAATTGCCAGATCGTCCCCAAATTTCAAACGCAGATCGATCTCATCAAGAGGCAGATCGATCTCCTACCTCCAGTCTATATAAGGAACCCGTGTTTTCTCCTGAAATTTCACTTTCTCTCTCTTCCAACCCCTATTTTTCCGAAAACCTAACTTTCTCACTCATCCAAATCCCCCATTTCTGGCCGAATCAGCTGTTGTGGTAAGAAGGAAAGTTGTTCCTCATCAAAGGGAGAACAACATACTTGGAAATCGAAGGACGAATCGGATCGAGGCGTGAGTTGTGCGTCTCACAAGCTTTGGGTAATTTCTAAACCTCGATCTTGATATTTGAGCTGATTTTGATGATATTGGTGGTTGTCATTGTGTTGAAATAGCTGAGAAATGATTAGGGATTGATGAAATTTCAATGTGGTTAGAGCGATAATGATATTTAACGATTTTGATAATTTTAGGAATTTTGAGCTATAAATGGAAATATAGACAATGTGGAGAATTAGCCTAGATAATTGGCATGAGGAATGTAGGACATTGAGATATTGTGAATGAGGTTGTAGTTTAGGGTTGAGTTACGAGAAATCAAGAGATTTGAGGTGTTATGAGCAATTATGCTCGATTTTGAGAATTAAGGGTTATGAGATAATTGAGTATTGATGTTTTAACATCGTTTGGATAGCTCGGGAGTTCCAGAGCGGAATGCGAGGCTAGTCCATGATACGGGGGAAACGATTACACTATACGAGGTGCAAAGAGGTAAGGGAAATCTAAACCATTTGTGTATGTGAATTGTAAACTATTTTAGCATGAATTGTGGTTTATAAAACAAGCATGTTGAGTGTTTTGTGTTTAGATATAATTGCACACGATTTTTATAGCCGGTTGGAACCTAATGTTTTTATGAGTTTATAACTGGGTTCTACGTTAAGGCAATATTGAGATTTGAGAAATGTGTGCGTGTGCTTTGCCGGTTGGAACTCGGTTTTATTACGTTTTGTGTTGAGTACAAAACGATTTTTAAATGAGTTTTATGAGAGAAAAACCATTACGAGTTCTACGTGAAGGCAAACCTGTCTTATGTGATAAGACTTGGGTGTGTAGTTGTGAGTACACACCGGGCATTGCTCTGGTAGCATGTAAGCCCGAATTCTTCTCCGTTCTGGTAACGTGAGAATAACCTATTCTGTGGCTATGCCACGTAAAATTGGTGGCTGTGCCACGTTGAGAAACCTCATTGGTGGCTGTGCCATGTTGAGAAACCCCATTAGTGGCTGTGCCACGTTGAGAAACCCTATTCTGTGGCTATGCCACGCGAGAAATTAAATCAGTGGCTTTGCCACGTGTGTTTTGTGGCTATGCCACGTGAGAAATTATTTTTACTGTGATTTTATCACGTTATTTGAGAAAACGTTTAACGCGTTGTTTTCACATGCTTTGTTATTGCTCTAGAGTGAGCCTTTTACTTCATGTTTTTACATGATTTGAGATATGAGAATATCGTTTTGAGTATTTTCATGCTATGGTTTTCAAATGAGTTTCACATACAAATAAACCTTTTGTGATATGTGTTTTGGTTTATGAAATGAGTTCCTTACCCCCTTTACTGAGCGATTTAGAAGCTCACCCTATTTTTCTTTCCCCCAGAGTTCTTCAAGTGAATAAGGACTTCCCTGCGACGTACGGAGTAGTGGCTAGTGGAGGATTCGAGCTCCAGGCTATATATTTTGTACTTTGAGGTATATTTATCTTTTCATGTACCCAGACTATTAATGTAATTGCAGACACTTGATGTATAACAGTATATGGGATGTATTAGGATTAATTTACTTGGAATTGAGTAAGGTGTATAACACCGTATTTATTGTATCATGTTGAGATCCTGAGGCATGATAATTATGATGACGTATGACACTGCACAGGAATGCACTCTTAATTGTGAATTAACTAGTAAAAAGTTTTAAATTAGCCCTATTTTTCGCATTCTCGGGGCGTGACAGAGTTTTCTTGGTATCAGAGCTTAGGGTGTCTAGTATTGTCAGTGTCGGTTAAGTGAAATAGAATACATCCCAAGTGTCTGTAATAGTCTGGTCATGAACTGAAATTGAGGATTGAGATTTCAATCGATTGTGATATGTACGCGTAGGAGACGAGTTGAGATAGAGAATGAGTAAACGACGAGGTCGTTCGAGGAGGCAGGCAGAGTCCCCTCCGCCACCTGTCCCACAACCAGAGAGTCCTAACTCTCGATTTAATCTGATTGAGACTGATGTGAGGCAAGGTTTTGAGCAGATGGCAGCGTTATTCGCGCAACACTTTGGAGTTAATGCCTCGGATACTACCCCTACACCACCACAAGGACCTCCCATACCCCCAGTGCCTCCCGTCACTCAGCCTGAGGATAGAAGCATGGTCCGACTAAGGTATTTTCTGAAGATGAATCCACCCGCATTTAAGGGAAAGAAGGATCCTACGGAGGCTGAGGAGTGGTTGACGAAATTAAGAATTATATTTGATATCCTGGGGTGCACCGATGCTGAGAGGGTCAGTATGAGTGCCTATATGCTGAAGGGGAGAGCTCGAGATTGGTGGGGTACTACCCAGGGTATTTTGATGTCCCACCATGGTGTGATTGGTTGGGAAGAGTTTCAGACAGCTTTTAGGACCCAATATGTACCACGGGCTGCTCAGAGAAAGAAACAGGCCGAGTTTTTGAGTTTGGTACAAGGTGACATGTCTGTGGATGACTATGAGAGCCAATTCACAGCGCTATTGAGATATGACCCAGAGACCTTCAAGAGTGAAGAGCTCCGTACAGAGAAGTTTGTGTATGGGTTGAAGCCCGTCATCAGAGATAGATTGATAGGGCTATGCATTACTGAGTTTGGAGATGCTCTGAGACGAGCACAAGAGATTGAAAGAGGGATTGAGATGGTACAATCCCAGAATGAGCTCAGAGCGGTGAATAGGGATAAGGGCAAGAGGCCAGCACTTTTCCAAACGAGGCTCGGAGAGGTTCCTTCAGAAGAGGAAGGATTGAGGTGCAGAGGGACAGATTGGAGAGACCCAGAGCCTATCCTATTATCAAGGAGACCCCTCGATATGTCAGGCCGGAGACAAGGTTTTGTAGAGACTGTGGCCGATCGCATGAAGGAAGTTGTACTGGGTCGATCCATGGATGTTTTAGATGTGGTGACATGGGTCACAGAGTGAAGGACTGTCCCCAACCTCAGATACCACATGCTCCGGAGCCCACTAGACAACAGCCTCAGAGAGTGGATCCCCGGAGACGGGCCACTGCGGCAGAGAAAGGGAAGAAACCTGTGGCACAGAGACGAGTGTTTACCCTGGATAAGGAGACCGCAGACACTTCGGCAGAAACTATAAGAGGTACACTCTCTGTCTGTAATTATGAGCCTCATGTGTTGATTGATTCGGGATCCACGCATTCGTTTATTTCTAAGCATTTTGCATGTAGATTAAACTTGAAGTTTGAACCTCTAGAATATATACTACATGTAAATACCCCTATGCGTGAATCCCAGAGAACTAAGTTAATCTGTAGAGGATGTGAGATAAAGGTGGGAGATAGAGTGATGTTAGCAGATCTAATCATGTTGAATGTACATGGGTTTGATGTAATTCTGGGGATGGATTGGTTGGCGACCAATCGAGTGAGTTTAGACTGCTACACTAAGATTGTATCTTTCTCCCTACCTGAACCTTATAGTGTACGGTTGAGATATTGAGAAAATGAATATGTGGAATTCTAGTAGTAATTTGAGAATTTTGATATTATTTTGGAGAATATTAAATATGATTATTCATGTGAAGGTTATGAGACACTCATCTCTGATGATGAGCGGGAACATCCGAGGATTGAGGATATACCTGTGGTGTGTGAATTTCTGGATGTTTTCCCAGATGAATTGCCAGGTTTACCACTAGAGAGAGAGCTGGAGTTTACCATTGAATTGGTACCAGATACTCAGCCGATCTCTAAACTTCCTTACAGGATGGCATTAGTGGAACTTGAGGAATTGAAGAGACAACTACAGGAGTTATTGGATCAAGGGTTTATTAGACCTAGTGTTTCACCGTGGGGAGCACCAGTACTATTTGTTAAGAAGAAGGATGGTAGTCTCAGATTATGCGTAGACTACCGGCTGTTGAATAAAGCCACGGTGAAGAATAAATACCCACTACCCAGGATTGATGATCTACTTGATCAGCTGAGAGGGGCATCAGTCTTTTCTAAGATTGATTTCAGATCGGGCTATCACCAATTGAGGATCAAGGAAGAAGATATTCCAAAGACGGCCTTCAGGACAAGGTATGGCCATTACGAATTTCTGGTGATGTCCTTTGGATTGACGAACGCCCCTGCAGCATTTATGAGATTGATGAACGAGGTGTTCAGAGACTATCTGGATAAGTTTGTGGTAGTCTTCATTGATGATATCCTGGTGTACTCTCGGTTGTATGAGGAGCATGCATAGCATTTGTGGTTAGTACTTCAGATACTCCGAGATAAGCAATTGTACGGAAAGCTTAGTAAGTGTGAGTTTTGGCTGAACCGGATAGCTTTCCTTGGGCATATAGTCTCAAAGGAAGGAGTATCAGTGGACCCGAGCAAGGTGGAGGCTGTGCTTAATTGGGACAGACCGAGGACAGTGACTAAGGTACGAAGCTTCCTTGGTTTGGCAGGGTATTACAGGAGATTTGTGGAAGGATTTTCCAGGATTGCCACCCCTTTGACTAAGCTCACGCGTAAAGAGACTCCATTTATATGGACTGATCAATTTGAGCTCAGTTTTCAGGAATTAAAGAGGAGGTTGACAGCGGCACCTGTGTTAACTATTCCTGAGGGATCAGGAGGATTCTCAGTGTATAGTGATGCATCTCACCAAGGATTAGGGTGTGTGCTTATGCAGCACAGAAGAGTGGTCGCATATGGATCGCGACAGCTGAAGGACCATGAGCGGAATTACCCCACGCATGATTTGGAGTTAGCCGCTATGGTATTTGCTTTGAAGATCTGGCAACATTACTTATATGGGGAAAGATTCCAGATCTTCACTGATCATAAGAGTTTGAGATATCTCTTTGATCAGAAAGAGTTAAACATGAGACAAAGGAGATGGATGGAACTCCTTAAGGATTATGACTGCGAGATTTTATATCATCTGGGTAAGGCGAATGTGGTTGCTAATGCCCTGAGCAGGAAGAGTATGATATCTGCTATGATGATCAGGGAATGAGATTTGTTAGAGCAGTTCACCGAACTTCAGATCTGAGTTAAAGAGGTAGAGACTGGATTTTTGGCTAGCTTGCGGATAGAGCCCAGGATCATGGATCAGATTAGAACTGGGTAGCGCAGTGATCAGAGATTAATAGATATGGTTAGCCAAGCTGAGTAGAGTTCGCAGTCGGATCTCACCATCAGTAAGGATGGATTGTTGAGATTCAGAGGACGGATTTGTGTACCGGACGATGATACCCTGAAGAGACAGATACTGAGAGAATCCCACTGCTCGCGATACACCATGCACCCAGGAAGTACTAAGATGTACCGAGACTTGAGAAAGGTGTATTGGTGGAGTGGTATGAAGCGAGACGTGGCAGAGTATGTGGCCAGGTGTTTAGTATGCCAGCAAGTGAAAGCTGAGCATCGGAAGCCCAGAGGACTACTACAGCCCTTACCTGTACCTACATGGAAATGGGAGCATGTCACTATGGACTTTATTATGGGTTTACCGAGGACCCGGAGAGGTCGTGACGCGATATGGGTCATTGTGGATAGATTGACCAAGAGTGCCCATTTCCTTGCCATCAAGAGCACA
The DNA here is from genome assembly GCA_033439115.1 of Firmiana major. Classification (NCBI taxonomy): domain Eukaryota; kingdom Viridiplantae; phylum Streptophyta; class Magnoliopsida; order Malvales; family Malvaceae; genus Firmiana; species Firmiana major. The sequence goes on from CM065914.1 coordinate 24,412,671, forward strand.
GATACTGTGGATGCCTTAGCTGAACTGTATGTCAGCGAGATAGCTAGATTACATGGGGCTCCAGTGAGTATTACTTCTGATAGAGATTCCCGATTTACTTCCAGATTTTGGATCCAGTTTCAGGAGTCCATGGGATCTCGATTGAGTTTTAGTACCGCCTACCATCCTCAGACAGATGGTCAGTCAGAGAGGACTATTCAGACCCTGGAGGATATGTTGAGGGCGTGTACGATGGATTTTAAGGGATCATGGGATGATCACCTGCCCCTAGCAGAGTTTGCGTACAATAACAGCTATCATTCGAGTATTGGAATGGCACCTTTTGAGGCTCTATATGGTAGGAGGTGTAGATCCCCTGTAGCTTGGGAAGAGGTCGGTGACAGAAAGATAAATGCTCCCGAGCTTGTTGAGCAAGCCGTACAGAGTGTGAAACTCATATGTGAGAGGTTACGGGCTGCACAAAGTAGACAGAAAAGCTACGCGGATGTGCGTAGACGGCCACTCAAGTTTGACATTGGTGATGCAGTATTCCTGAGAGTATCACCGAGTAAGGGTATCATGCGATTTAGGAGGAAAGGGAAATTGAGTCCTCGATACATAGGACCATTCAAGATTCTTGAGAGAGTGGGAGAGGTAGCCTACAGATTGGCATTACCCCCACAGATGTTCGGAATACACAACGTTTTTCATGTATCTATGTTGAGGAAGTACCACCCGGACCCTTCTCATGTCATAGAGTATGACGAGATGGACATTCAAGAGGATATGAGCTACACTGAGGAACCCGTCCAGATTCTCGATAGAAAGGAGAAGGTACTGAGAACCAAGAGCATCCCATTAGTGAAAGTTTTATGGAAACATCACTCAATGGAAGAGGCAACGTGGGAACTAGAGAGTCTCATGAAGGAGAAATACCCCCATCCATTTGACTAGTTGAGTTGAATTTGGAGGACCAAATTCTTTTTAAGGTGGGGAGGATGTGAGATCTGAGAATTTTAGACATATTTTGTTGATGTAATAATAATTTAAAGTGTAAATTATTGAACTAGATGAATTGTGGGAATTATAAATGGAGATTTATATGTTAAGTGTGCAAAATAAGCATGAACTATGAGGACAGATCGATCTGGGAGAAGGAGAGATCGATCTGGTGAGTTATAAACGACAAGGAAGGAGAAATTTAAGGAGCAGATCGATCTCCAATGGAAGAGGATCGATCTCCTTATGAATCTGTTTGAGAGAAGATCGATCTCATGAGGAAGAGATCGATCTCCAAATGATTCTGTTTGAGAAAGGATCGATCTCATGAGGAAGAGATCGATCTCCAAATGATTCTGTTTGAGGAGAAGATCGATCTCCTTAGGAGCAGATCGATCTCATAAAGCCATAAAGAGATCGATCTCCTAGGCATAAAATTGCCCAGATCGTCCCCAAATTTCAAACGCAGATCGATCTCATCAAGAGGCAGATCGATCTCCTACCTCCAGTCTCTATAAGGAACCCGTGTTTTCTCCTGAAATTTCACTTTCTCTCTCTTCCAACCCCCATTTTTTTGAAAACCTAACTTTCTCACTCATCCAAATCCCCTATTTCTGACCTAATCAGCTGTTGTGGCAAGAAGGAAAGTTGTTCCTCATCAAAGGGAGAACAACATACTTGGAAATCGAAGGACGAATCGGATCGAGGCGTGAGTTGTGCGTCTCACAAGCTTTGGGTAATTTCTAAACCTCGATCTTGATATTTGAGCTGATTTTGATGATATTGGTGGTTGTCATTGTGTTGAAATAGCTGAGAAATGATTAGGGATTGATGAAATTTCAATGTGGTTAGAGCGATAATGATATTTAGCGATTTTGATAATTTTAGGAATTTTGAGCTATAAATGGAAATATAGACAATGTGGAGAATTAGCATAGATAATTGGCATGAGGAATGTAGGACATTGAGATATTGTGAATGAGGTTGTAGTTTAGGGTTGAGTTACGAGAAATCAAGAGATTTGAGGTGTTATGAGCAATTATGCTCGATTTTGAGAATTGAGGGTTATGAGATAATTGAGTATTGATGTTTTAACATCGTTTGGACAGCTCGGGAGTTTCAGAGCGAAATGCGAGGCTAGTCCGTGATACGGGGGAAACGATTGCACTATACGAGGTACAAAGAGGTAAAGGAAATCTAAACCATTTGTGTATGTGAATTGTAAACTATTTTAGCTTGAATTGTGGTTTATAAAACAAGCATGTTGAGTGTTTTGTGTTGAGATATAATTGCACACGATTTTTATAGCCGGTTGGAACCCAATGTTTTTATGAGTTTATAACTGGGTTCTACGTTAAGGCAATATTGAGATTTGAGAAATGTGTGCGTGTGCTTTGCCGGTTGGAACTCGGTTTTATTACGTTTTGTGTTGAGTACAAAACGATTTTTAAATGAGTTTTATGAGAGAAAAACCATTACGAGTTCTACGTGAAGGCAAACCTATCTTATGTGATAAGACTTGGGTGTGTAGTTGTGAGTACACACCGGGCATTGCTCTGGTAGCATGTAAGCCCGAATTCTTCTCCGTTCTGGTAACGTGAGAATAACCTATTCTGTGGCTATGCCATGTAAAATTGGTGGCTGTGCCACGTTGAGAAACCCCATTGGTGGCTGTGCCACGTTGAGAAACCCCATTGGTGGCTGTGCCACGTTGAGAAACCCTATTCTGTGGCTATGCCACGCGAGAAATTAAATCAGTGGCTTTGCCACGTGTGTTTTGTGGCTATGCCACGCAAGAAATTATTTTTACTGTGATTTTATCACGTTATTTGAGAAAGCGTTTAATGCGTTGTTTTCACATGCTTTGTTATTGCTCTAGAGTGAGCCTTTTACTTCATGTTTTTACATGATTTGAGATATGAGAATATCGTTTTGAGTATTTTCATGCTATGGTTTTCAAATGAGTTTCACATACAAATAAACCTTTTGTGATGTGTGTTTTGGTTTATGAAATGAGTTCCTTACCCCCTTTACTGAGCGATTTAGAAGCTCACCCTATTTTTCTTTCCCCCCAGAGTTCTTCAAGTGAATAAGGACTTCCCTGCGACGTACGGAGTAGTGGCTAGTGGAGGATTCGAGCTCCAGCCTATATATTTTGTACTTTGAGGTATATTTATCTTTTCATGTACCCAGACTATTAATGTAATTGCAGACACTTGATGTATAACAGTATATGGGATGTATTAGGATTAATTTACTTGAAATTGAGTAAGGTGTATAACACCGTATTTATTGTATCATGATGAGATCCTGAGGCATGATAATTATGATGACGTATGACACTGCACAGGAATGCACTCTTAATTGTGAATTAACTAGTAAAAAGTTTTAAATTAGCCCTATTTTCCGCATTCTCAGGGCGTGACAATCGACACCCTGTCGATCATTACGCTAAGCCTGTCAAATCCGGGCACTCTCATCCGGTTCTAGTCTCAGGCTAGCTGTCATACAATCACTGTCATCATCAGAAGGGATCACATCAATACTGAGGTTCACAACTGCTTTAGCTGCTCACGCTCCCTGACCATCATATGTAATACCATCCCGATGCTCTTTCTGCTCAAAGCATCAGCCTTTCCTGGGTGGTACAATTTCCACAATCAAAATCTCTCAGAAGCTCTAACCCACTATGTATTCTCATATTCGCCTCTTTCTATGAAAACAGATACTTGGGACTTTTATGATCAGTGCATATCCATAATTCCTCATCGTGTACATAATAGTACCATATCCTCAGTACAAGTACTATCGTTGCCAACTTTAAATCATGGGTCAGATAGTTTATTTCATGATCCTTGAGTTGTCTAACTCCAAAAATTGACTATCTTCCCATTATACATCAATACACAGCTCCTTCATAATTTTGAGGTATCCATACTCACTAAGAACCTCTTGAGCTGTTGGGTATGGTGAAATTAATCACGGTGGTCAGTTCATACTTCACTACACTGAAATTCACGTCACATCTATCATCTCATTTATCATCTCATTCAAAGACCACATTTTCTTAGTTAAACGTGTCAACCAAGTAGACCATATTGAGAACTCGCAACAACCCATTTGTAAAAGCCATTCCCAATTATTGCTTACAATTTTACCCTGGGCTTTAACTACACCCAACATATCATCGATAATGATGATTACAAATCGGTCCAATCCTTGACTTATTTGCACATAAGCGTATAAGATCCTTCAAAATCGCTTACGTTTTCAGGTACTAACCTGCGTAATTTCCTTTTCTTATCTTAACGGCTCTTATTAAATTTTTTTACTATGTTAACCTTTATGATTTGTCGAATTTTAATATTCTTATCGTCTTAGTAAAGGTATCCTAATGCTAAAGGTATTTATTATGACGATCGATTTCACGTTATAGGTTATATATATATATATATACACTTTTAGACGCTGTCAAGTCTTCAGGCGGGGAGGTATTTTGAAATACCTTTATTAACCTTCAGACTTAACCACATATACTTTATATACCAGTCCATGTGGTTACAATTTGTATTCGCTAGTAATTGCTTTAATCCTAATGACTTCATATTGTAAGGATGTTCTCACCTTGCATACGCCTCTTACTCCAATACATCTTGTATTCAGAATTAAGCATATCTCATCTTAAAGATTATCTCCTTAATGTATCTATTATAACGAAACTCTTGTCATTATTCATTCCGTGAGTACAATCCTTTACTCCTTTAATTTTAACTGTTGCACCCCTTTTTATCACTTGTCAACACTTACAATATACTTTTCAGTGATGTTTTCACCTCTGTTTTCAACTTAAAATCTCTATATCCATATTCCGTTGATTAATCCTCCTCTATTGGGGTACTCATTTATCAGTATGTGCCCAATGATGTAGGCATTCATGCCTTTTACTCACTTATATGCGAATGAAGGCGGTATGAATAAATGTGTGGCACCAGGATCAATGAACATATGTACTTCATTATTCATAACAAGTGTGGTATCTTACACCACATCCATGAAACATCAATAGTGTCCTGGTCCAAGACATCCTCTCGCCTTCGTCCAACAGCCTACTTTCCTTTTTCCTTTTCTTTTCGGCTATTGCCTCCCTTTTCGTTGCAGCTATACCAAAGAAGTTTTTCTGTCTCTTTACTTTTCTGTGGGGTGATCTTGCCCAACTCTGTGCAATCAAAATCAATGGTCCGTCTTACCACACTTAACGGCCATTTTCATCAATACAGTGTAGGTATAGACCCTCCTTCCATGGTATCCACCACACATCTCACACTGCTTACAGTGCTTACACTGCTACACTGCTTCGTAGCAGGTCGAGGTCCTCCAATCACAACGCCCCTCAAGAGTGTCAAAATTGGATGCACTGAGGCCTTACCAATTATCTTACTCAATGACTCATCAAATTAAATCTTTTACCAATTACCATTTTCCATTTTAACATCTTTATCATTTCTCAATTCTCTTTTCTATCTCTATTTCAGCCCTCACTACCATTCCCAATCTCAGAGGCGTGCAATTCATGTTCTTATTTACCCAACTGTAAATCTGCGCATTGCCTCGGTATAAGTAATATCTCACGGGGCCAATTGGACTCTAATTGAAAAGTTGAGCCATTTCATGAACTTTCAAACATCTCGACTGTCACTATTCATAGTGTCGAGGTAATATCTGCCCAAGAATATAACCGAGTTTCATACTCATAATTCATACTCATCAATAAATCAATTTCTTTTAAACAGTGTCCGGGATGCTCTATCACCGGAATACATCCATAAACATTTCTTATCTTAGCTCTGGATGTTTAACACTTAAGATGGGTCGAGCGGGTTTCCACCAATGCTCCGTTGCGCCCTCGTATCTCATTCATAATCTGAGCAATTAGCTCCTCACAATAATCTCCACACTCCGCTCCAACCTCGCGAAGCGTGTCTCAATACTATCCGATTACTCTGTCGGACTCTGAGAGGCATGCTCAACATTAACCTTTATTTCAATCTCATCTTAATTCTCACAGGTCAACTCAACACGACTTAGCAGACTCAGGTCTACCTCTACGACCTCTGCCTCGTGCACTATCTCATCTAACGCGACTCATATTAGGCATTCCTGCATTCTCAGCCATTTCTTAGTCAAAACCCATCTCGATATACACTATTGTATCTAACCAAGCACAGTAACATGGGGGTGTAATTCCTAATTACTGACACTGACACACATCAGACCAATTTCGGCTTTGATACCAAACATGTCACGACCCAAATTACCCAAAAATCAGAGTTAATTTTTTCGCATTTTGTTTATTTGCTTAAATTCTTACCTGTCCTTGAATCGTGACCACACTCCACTAATAATTGGGCTGTGCGTCAATGCCAGTCCCACCATACATTTACCATATAACTTAACTCTTCTCCAGTCATTTATAATTGTTTACATTATTTATACATCCCCTAAAGTTACTTACAAGCATGTTACTGTGCTATGCTTATGTAGATACAATATGTACAAGTGTATATACCTTAAATGATGGGCAGCAGCGGATATCCGGAATGCAGTACTGAGTTGTCTCAACGTCTATTGGAGATTATCTGTGGGAGAAAATGAAAGGGGTGAGAACATCAAGCTCAGTAAGGCAATCCTACGAACAAGTAGGTAACCATACTACCTACATGAACGTAGTGCCATGCATAAACCACCCTTTCTCCACACATTTTAAAACAGATGATATGAGTTATGATGTTATGTAAAACACATTTGCATGGAAAATTCAACATGCAATTATATTCAAAATCATATCTTTCTCATTTAAAATTTCACAGTAAAGTCAGGACTCGACCCCTCCTTCGGGTGATCCTGACTCACACAAAATCATGAAAATCCGTTCACATCACATATGGGTTTAAAAAGCATGGAAATAACCATCATGCACATTTAATTTAAAACCCGATTTGATCTCATCAAAATCGTCGACATGCGAGACTAGGCAACATCTGTATATCGGCAATAACCAGGACTATAGCCATGTGTGTCCTCGTGAGTCCCTCTAGCTACACGGATCCTAGTGTGCGAGGTCTCACCCTGATCGGGAACCGCCCGGGAGGTGGGTCAATCCAACCCGTCAGTCTTATCCGATCCCACGCATCGGAAGATGCCGTATCCGAAGATACCCCGTATCACAAAGATACCGTATCTGAAGATACCCCGTATCACAAAGATACCGTATCCGAAGATACCCGTATCACAAAGATACCGTATCCAAAGATACCTGTATCACAAAGATACCGTATCCGAAGATGCCCCACGGTACATCGTACTCCATGCTACTTGCAGGTACATCGTACTCCATGGACCCATATCACTCTAGGTACTCTAGCCCAAATGGCCTGCTTCCCACAGAGAGGTTTGTTTCTCAATACTCATGCCATGTCTCAAAACGCACGTGCGAGCCTATTAAATCGGTGACACACAGTCTACCCGATGCTCCAAGCACAGCTCATCGCATGTTCTCAGAAAATCAGTGTGCGAGCGATGCTCAGCACTCTCATCAAATCAAGTAAACTCGACAGAGCCCGCTTTACATCCCCACAAGGCCGCCAACCTCATCCCTCACTCTCACCCCACTTAAGAGGTCTTTTGAGCCTGTTGGGCCTTTTGGCTGACTCCAAGGGCAGACAGCGCTACTCCACAAATCCAGTAAAACTAGTGCGAGCTAGGCTCTAGCACTCTGTATATAAATCACATGAAAATCTTATAAAATCTGGTGCGAGTTAAGCTCCAGCACCCTGTCACGAAAATCATGTAAATTCTGGTGCGAGTTAGACTCTAGCACCGTGTCACGAACAAGCATGTGAAATCTGGTGCGAGTTATACTCTAGCACCTATGCATGTAAAACTCTAGTGCGAGCTCTCGCTCCAGCACTAATGCATGCATCACACAAATCAAACATCGTGCCAGCTAAGCTCTAGCACGTCACATGTAAATAAAAACACGTAGGCGGCTCTGTTTCCTCAAAACAGTTTTTAAAACAATTTCATCGTTGAAAGTATGCAATGCTGTGCATTTTCTTTCAAGGTTAGCCAGCCTACTCATGCATGCATTAAAATGTCTCCAGAACGAGCAGAAACCTCTTGTTCTTGCTCCTCCCAATTTTTTCCTAAATTTGTAAATTTTACCCTTAACAAGGGTATTTTGGTAATTTGCCCATTCCGGGCACTAAAATTATTATTTGACCTCTAGACCCTTCAGGTAATTTTTAAAGACTGCAATGAACTTAAAATTGCGTAAAGTTTACCTCTAGCAGTCCGTAGAATTCCCTTACCTTATTTTCCTGTCGAGTCTTACCTTTCCACTAATGTCACGTCGCGCAGTCCGATCTACTCTCAATCCAATGCCCAGAACTGCGTATCAATATTCCTCAGGTCAGATAACATACAATTTAATTGTATTTCCTATTTTCTGGGCTTAATTTAAATCATTGGGCCCGTTTACCCCTATTGGGCCCGATTGCACCTTAATGGGCCTTAATCAGCCTTAAGCCCGTTTTTCATTTAATTTTCACTTTATCGAGGCCTATTGGGCTCATTGGGCCCTCCAACAATTTATTGGGCCTCATTCTAACTCTCGAATAGCTAAATTCAATATTTACGACAATTTATCTAAATTTCCATAATTTAATTCAATTTATGCGGAATTTAAATTCATATCACGCATAATGATGTAAATTGTCGTAAATAAGGGTCACTTACCCGAGATTCCATGCTAGAACGAAATTGAGGCTATCTCAAGCTCTCTTTGGATGCCAATTATCGAGCTACACAATTTCATGAATTTTCGGGTAAATTTCCAGTCGAATAATAATTAAATAAATTATTCCCAAATTTAAATCGGTCAATTTCGATCGCTTACCGACTTACCCGAAGCTCGATTGCATCACTGGAATTTTTTCCAATTTTTTTCCTCTTTTTTTCCCTTTTTCTCCTTTTTTTCCTCTCTTTTTGGTTGAACCGGTTCAGTCGGGTTCGGACCGGTTCAGACCCGCCGGTTCACCTCGGTTCACTCCGGTTCGACCGGTTCACCGCCTTGCCGATCGGTTCTCCGTCGGCTTCCATCGCCAGCAGCTCCGTGAGGTTGTCCGCAGCATGAATCTACCCTCGGTTTCACCCAAGTTCGCCGGAACGCCGCCAGTTCGGCCTCTTCTCCCCGGCGTCGGAAACCCATTTCTTCCCTTGGTCGTCGCCGGCGATTCCCACCGTTTCTTCGGCATCCAATAGCCTCAACAGAATCGTCTCGGCCTAGGGATCATTTTGCGGGGTCGAATCGGTGCCAAGACGCCGCCGTTCGCTGGGACAGAGGCGATTTCTCCCCGAAACTTTCGTCGATCGATTCACCGGGATTAGCTGCTGTCGACGTGCGTTGATGGTACCGTTGGAATCGTCGGGATTCGCTCTAGCTTTTTCGACCTTCGCCTGTCGGTGGCTCGTCAGACTCCTCGATTTGGCTGCTTCTGTTTCCGTTTCTCCCTTCTCTTTTTCTCTCCCCTACCCGTTTTCAGATTTCCTTTATTATTATTATAATTTATTTAATTATTTCACTATTCATTAAAATACTCCATAAAATCTAAAATATCTACACTTATATTATTTTTATTCTAATTTAATTTATTTAATTTAAATTTAATTTATTAAATATATTTTTCTCCAAATTTTTGATATTATTCCTTCGCGCTTTTCGAGATATCGTTCCGATAATTTTTTCGATATTTTTAAAATTTTCGAATCTTGATCAATTGACCCAAATTGTATAATTTCCTCATTATCGATCAAGATATCTTACATCCTTGTTTTAAATTAAAATTTTCTTATCGCCTTAATACCGGGTTTTGGTATTTTTACCATTTTACCCCTGCTCTTGTTTCAAAAATCAATTTTTACCTGACCTTCCTTCATACATCCCCCATCTTTTCTTATTTAATTTTTGTATTTTAATTAAATTCGGGTCTTACACCATTAATTCAATAACTCAAATTTTAGAGTGAGATTGGAGTGAGAGAAAAGAGAAAGTGATGAGGAAAAAATGGGTTTTTGGCCCAAAAGGGAGAACCAAGGTAAGAGACATTATGTTGGTTTTGAATTGGTAGGTAAAGTTTAATTATGATTATTGAATGTTGTATTGATAGGTATTTATAGGTGGTTATTGGTGTGGAAAGCTTAGAAAGACAAAACCTAAGGTTTCTCTCTACAAGGAATAGTTCCATAAATTCTAAGATAATAATTTATTGTGATTAGGGGTATAATGTATTGATTGCTTAATGAGATTCTCGAAATGAAATTTATGGAATGAGAATTTAGGGTTTGAATTTGATAAAAATTGAGGGTTTATGTATGAATAGTTGAATTAAGGATCAATGTAGGATGGACATGGTATGAATTATGAGAATGGATGACTAGAATAGTATATAGAGTATATAAGTTAACATTCCTAAGTTAAGACATAAGGAAAATTAAGAGAAATGTTAAGTTAGGAAACGTTTGAATGTATGGAAGTTTAAATAATATAAAGAATATGAAACTAAGTAGTGTGGATTAGCTTTTGTAGTAAAGAGGTCCATTGAGAGGAGTTGGGCAATATAAATGCATTTTCTAACCTAAGTTGGTTCCGAGGAACCTAAGCTAAGTGTTGTTGTCACCTAGAGGTAAAGGATTATGTGTAGAGTCATGGTGTTTATTTGTTTTCAATGCATGCGTATAAGTTTATATGTTTTGGAGCATGATTATAACTATAATTATATGAGAAGTCTCCATTTGCACTAAGGGATCGATCCCATGAGGTAGGAGATCGATCCCTTACATAACTTTTCCAAAAATGTTGATTTTGGGTGTTAAAGGATCGATCCCTTAAGAGGTAGGATCGACCCCCTTCCCTTATTTTATACTAAAAAGGTGTTTTTGTCATACAAATTAGCCTATTTTGGTTTAAAGTAAATGAATGCATGATTTATTAAGTTTGTGATTTTACGATATAAGTATGATGATCCCATAAAATGCATTAAAGAACTTCATTTTAAAAAAATTGCATGATAAAACTTATTTAGGTATTTAAAGTAAACTAATGCATTAAAGAGATTTCCCAAAAATGTATTTGGGATGAAAAGAAAGTTAAGCATCCCACTTACTTATGTATTACGATATGAAAGTCAAGCTATTTTTCTTTTCTTATGGTATCATGCCATGTATCTCTTATGAATTGTTTTAAAGAGATTTTAAGGCTACCACTTGTAACGTGCTTAAGGGATGTATAACGTCCACTGATTTTTTGTAGGCAATTATGCCTCATATTCTTAAGGGATATATAACGTGCACCCTCTGTGTGGTATTGATGAGTGCCATATTTTTATTATTTATTTCCTTTTACATTTAATATTTTGCTATGTTCCTCATGCTAATTAGAATAATTATGTGTCACGACCCTTTTCATTCTCTTTAATCGAAAATCTCAATAAATTTTTCGTATTTATTCCTTTCCCTACTCGATCGTGAACAAACTTTCACTACATTGTTGGGCTGTGAGTCAATAATAATCCACTCGTAATATCCATTCTCAGTTAATAAAAGTGATGTCATACATCTGAACATCAATCATTCATTTATACAAAATATGATTACTGACATCTACATCCCCCATAATTACATTTCAATTGGCTACTATGCTTTTACATTGTTTAGATACAAAAAGGAATCACTGTGTATATACCTCTGAGTGATGGAGATGCAGCGGATGTCCAAAACACAATGCCTCAGTCCTCACTGGGCTACTATGCACGCTCTATAGGATGGGGAAAATAGAGAGGGATGAGCAACCACACGCTCAGTAAGGCAATAATGCAAGCATGGTAGCTAACTACTCTATCTACATACTGGTAATGTTATGCATAAATCTTTTATAACAGGAGCATGAGGAATTAAAACTATGCCATATGAGTATACATAAATCATGTATTTAAAATTATGGGAATTGGCATATAAAACATGGTAAAATCATCATGTACAAATCATCTCATGCTTATCAATCATCAAATCTCATAAAAAGGGCAATTCGTTTAAGAAACATCCTTTTTGATTATCTCATTCTCAATATAACAAAATTCCCATCAAATTATTTCACAATCACAACATCATAACCATTCCACAAATCAAATACCACAAGGCTCGACCCCCCTCGGGTCTACCCTGGACAGTCAAAATCATACTCAAGTATTCAAAACCATGTGGTATTATATAAATCAAGCAAAGAGATAAGTCACTATATCTCAACTGACTATGTTGGACAACTATGTCACATATCATCCCCGACCACACGGATCTCGGTGTGCAGGGTATCATGCTGGAACGAAGGTGGGTCACATATCTCCGCTAGACTTTGCTCATTAGTAACTCAACCACGCGGTACATTGTACTCCATGTGATATACACGGTACATCGTACTCTGCGGACCCATGACATGGTTGGGGTGCCTGTAGTAGGTCTTATCTACCCCATACCGAGTGAAACCTCTAGTCTCAAGTGCATGTGGGAGTACCCTTAATACCAGGTCCTAGCCCCTCGTGGCTTTACTCGCCCCTGTTGGGTTCCCTGATTCAGGTCCTAGCCCCTCACCCTTACCCCACTCAAGAGGTCTATTAGGCCTGTTGGCTTCTCTAAATGGATTATGTCAGGTCCTAGCCCCTCACCCTCACCCCACTCAAAAGGTCTGTTAGGCCTATTGGGTTCTCTGAACACCAATCTGTATCACTCCCACCATGGCCTCGTACATACCATAGTGTGAAAAATAGAGCGAGCTACGCTCTAGGACGAATTCATGCATCATAATAAATCACTTTGTACGAGCAACGCTTTAGTACGACATTTATGCATAAAAATATGAAGAAACCACGTATGAGCATCGCTCCAGTATGGTTATATGCAAAAGAAGACCACTCAAAATCCACGTACGAGTAAAAGTTCCAATATGGTTTATAAAGCATCGTCATAGTTTTAAACCAAAGTGTGAGCTAAGCTCCAACATGTTTCAAACATATGAAAACATCAACACCCAGTGCGAGCTAGGCTCTAACATGATTCAAACATGTGAAAATATAAATATCCAGTGCGAGCTATGCCACGACCCTTTTTCATTCTCTTTAACCAAAAATGACTATAAATTTTTCACGTTTTGCTATTACCTTACCCGGTCATGAACAAACTCACCACATACAGTTGGGCTGTGAGTAAACAATAATCACCACTTACCATTCATCCATAATTAATAAAAACGATGTCATATATTCGAAATTAAATCATTCACTTATACAGAACATGTTTACTGACATCTACATCCCCTATAATTACAACTCAATCATTACTGTGCCATTACATTATTTAGATATAAAAAGAATCCTATGCATATACCTTTCGGCGATAGAAGTAGCGGATGTCCAAAAACGCAATGCCTCAGTCCTCACTGGGCTACTACGCACACTCTGTTTGAGGGAAAAAATAGAAAGGGATGAGTAATCACACGCTCAGTAAGGCAATAATGCAAGCATGGTAGATATGTCACGACCCTCAACTTACCAAAATACGTACAAATTTTTCTTATTTTCATGCATCAATTGTTAATCATCCTTCCTCGATCGTGAACAACCACACTCTTAACAGTTGGGTTGTGTGCTGACGTCTAACTCACTCCACCATACCAATTTAATTTGTATATTATTCATAGGTAAATACTTGTATAAATGTATATATATCAGAGTTGTTACATGTATTTACATTGTTTTACATCCCCAATAGTTACATACAAAATGCTACTGTGCTATCGTAAGTTTAGATACAAAATTTCAACAGTGTGTATACCTTTAGCGATGGGATGCAGCGGATTACCAAAAAGGGAATGCCTCCAGTCACGCTCAATCTATACTCAACACTCTGTAGAGAGGGGGAAAATAAAGGGGGTGAGCAAACCACACACTCAGTAAAGCAATCATGCGAACAGGTAGATACTGCACTATCTACGTGATCGTGATGCCATGCTCAAAAGCATTTAATTCATCATTTATCTCAAAACATGAGTGTATGATTGTGTTAATGGTATGTAAAGCATTCATGCTATTAAAATCCAGTGGACATTTCAACTCAAAGCATGGTATGAATCATCATGCATAATTCATAATAAAAGAATGGCATTACCCATCATGCATTTTTATCAAATGGCATGGCATTAACCATCATGCATATTCACAATAAAGCATGGCATTAAACATCATGCATTGTCACAATAAAGCATGGCATTAAACATCATGCATCCGTGCACTTTAAAAACCATTAACAAATCAATTCAACACTGGTGAGGTCTTAGCCCATCCCTCGGACTTTCCTGACCCATAAATCATTTCAAACATGGATTTATTCTCAAAGCAATAGACATGTGAGATAGGCAGTTCAACAACAGGCAATAACCTCAAGGCCTATATACATAACCTGTGATACCGGCTACACGGATCAGGTGTGCGGGATATCACCATTATCTGCTTCCACACGGGAGGTGGGTCAAATTCTACCCACCTGTCCATAGCAGATCTCATCCGAAGACGGCACATCACATCTCAACACGGTACAATGTACTCCATGCTACATGCACGGTACATGTACTTCGTGGACCCAATCAACACATCATATCATGCCATATCTCAAACGCACGTGTGAGCCTATTTAATCGGTACGACCTCTTGTCTACCCGAAGCTCCTAACACGACTAATTAATCATGTCAAAACAATGCACGTGTGAGCCTATTTAATCGATGTGACACCCAATCTAGTCGTAGCTCCAAACACAAACATGCAAGGTGGGCATCCAGTGCGAGACAAACTCTAAGCACAATGCCAAAACAATTATGAATTCCATGTGAAAACTAGTGCCTCTAGCACTTATGTGTATAAAAAACGTCAAATCTCGTGCGAGTCATACCCTAGCACGCTTTCATACTCACGAAATCATGTAGGTGGCTCAAAACTTTGCAAAATATGGTTAACAAAACTAAAACACACTCATTTCTTTTGCAAATCATTTCAATGTTAGCCAACCTACCAATCATTTGCTAAAAAGCAATAAAACATGATTTTCAAAGCAATATGCTTTTGTTTTCATGCACATTTTATCAAACTCCCAACTTTTACCCTTCAATCACCCAACATCATTTCCTAATGTCTCATGCATTCTAGTAAAGCATTTAATGCGCCCATGTTGCGCACAGATATCTCTAAGAGTCTACACAATTCCCTTACCTCGATTTACTTGGTGTGACTCCTTTCCTTTTAGCTTCTCACGCTCTTGGCTTAACTCGCCTCGGCGTATCCTCGGAAGCTGCGATTCATTCATTCAATGAATTGAGTTAATGTTTTTAACCCATAATTGACCTCACTAGTCAATATTATTCACTTATGCATTTTACAAATGCCTTAATCCACATTTTACCTCTTTTAGGTAAATCTCACAATTTATCCTAACCACATCTTAAAATCATGCCACAACACTATTAATAACTTCTACATATCTCATTCATCATTAATCTCCATACATTCCACTTTCTCACTCTAGACCATTTCTAGATCATAATCATTCCAATGTATTTAGATAGTTTCTAACCATCCATACTCATGCCAAATAACTCCAAAATCAATTATATAGACAATGTACCATAGTTGGAGTGTTAGAATCTTACCCAATTTGATTTCTCTTCTTGCTCCAAATGACAATGCCTTTTTCTCCTTCAATACCAACAATAGGAAAATGCCTTCCAACTATGTTGTTCTCCTCTTTGATAGGAACAACTTTGCCTCTAATGGTCTCTCTTCAAATCTTACTGAAAATGGCTGATTTTAGAGAGAGGACGTTAAGTTTTTTTGGGTTGAAAGTGGAAGGTTAGTGTTTTTCCCGAAATTTTTAGATTTTCAACACTCCTTATATAGAAATAGCTTGAGGAGATCGATTTGGTCTAAGAGGAGATCGATCTGGTCCCCTTAAATCCCTCTTTTTCACGGCATTTTAAGCATGAGATCGATCTATCGAGGCATGAGATCGATCTGCTCCCAAACAAAGAGCTGAGGAGATCGATCTGGGTGCTTAGGGATCGATCTTTTCATTACAGAATGCTTAGGAGATCGATCTGGCTCTATTGGAGATCGATCTGCTCTATTCCATTGCCCAAATAAGAGCATTCTGGCTCTTCCAGATCGATCTCTCATCCTATGAGATCGATCTGCCCTTCACAATTTCCAGATTTTTTGCAGTTCTTCTGCAGCAACACTTACCAAACTGCATACATTTTGTTGCCATGATAATTTTCTCATCCAATCATCTTTGAGACTTGAAAATGACATCCATACATACCTTATTCATATTGAAACTTGTGTGGAATCCTTGTATAACCAAAAGTATATGATATAAACCAAATGGAAGTGCACAACTTATGCAATTCTACTTCCATTTTACCACACTACTCATAATCCATTCTACTCACATTCTCCACATGTTTAAGTACATTTCTTTATATTCATACATAATGTAACTTGTATGTGCAATCACAACTCTTATTACATGTGTGTACATTAACTTATGGACTTACATCACATACTTTACTTATGAATTCATAGTACAACTCTGTTTACATTTCTATGTACATATATACCATTATACATATACGGGGTCTCACAAGATAACTACTCTATCTACATGTTGGTAATGTTATGCATAAATTTTTTATAACAGGAGCATGAGGAATTAAAACTATGCCATAAGAGTATACATATATCATGTATTTAAAATCATGGAAATTGGCATATAAAACATGTTAAATCATCATGTATAAATCATCTCATGCTCATCAATCATTAAATCTCATAAGAAGGGCAATTCGTTTAAGATACATCCCTTTTTATTATCTCATTCTCAATATAACAAAATCCCATCAAATCATTTCACAATCACAACATCATAACCATTTCACAAATCAAAGCCCACAAGGCTCGACCCTTCCCTCAGGTCTACCCTGGACAGTCAAAATCAGACTCAAATATTCAAAACCCTGTGGTATTATATAAATCAAGCAAGGAGACAGGTCAATATATCTCGACAGACAATGTTGGCCAACTATGTCATACTCCAAGTGATATACACGGTACATTGTATTCCGCAGACTCATCTCATGGTTAGGGGTGCCTGCCGTAGGTTTTCTCTACCCCATACCGAGTGAAACCTCTAGTCTGAAGTGCATGTGGGAGTACTCTTAATACCAGGTCCTAGCCTCTCATGGCCTTGCTCGCCCCTGTTCGGTTCCCTGATTCAGGTCCTAGCCCCTCACCCTCACCCCACTCAAGAGGTTTGTTAGGCCTGTTGGGTTTCTTGAATGGATTATGTCAGGTCCTAGTCCCTCGCCCTCACCCCACTCAAGAGGTATATTAGGCCTGTTGGGTTCCCTGAACACCTAATCCGTATCACTCTCACAACAGCCTCATTCATACAGTAGTGTGAAAATCAGCGTGAGCTACACTCTAGCGCGAATTCATGCATCATAAGAAATCACCTCATACGAGCAATGCTCTAGTACGACATTTATGCATAAAAATATGAAGAAACCACGTACAAACATCGCTCCAGTACGGTTATATGCATAAGAAGACCACTCAAAATTCACGTACGAGCAAAAGCTCCGGTACAGTTTATAAAGCATCATCATAGTTTTAAACTAGAGTGCGAGCTAAGCTCTAGCACGTTTCAAACATATGAAAACATCAACACCCAGTGCGAGCTAGGCTCTAGCACGATTCAAACATGTGAAAATATAAATATCCAATACGAGCTAGGCTCCAGCACAGTTTAATTCACATAAATATGATAGGCGGCTCATAAGCATTCAAAAATCAAATCTCAAACACATTTAACACCTCATATGTGCTATTACATAACATCATTCAAACACTAGCCAGCCTATCCACTAATTTGCTTGAAACAAAGCAATATGTTTGGTGCAAACATTCAAAGCATTCAATTTATGCAGTTATTAGCCTTATTATCCCATTTCTTTATAATACCACTTCAACAACCAAATCTCACACAATTACTCGTAATAATTTCCATATATTTTCAACCACATTTTTACAAACTCATGCACATTTCCAAAGCCCTATATACCCACGACTTCAAAATACGAGCAGCTACCTCTATATACTTACAAAATTCCCTTACCCAGAATCGCGACGCCTGATTCCACTTCCTTAAAGCTGTGTACTCGTGCGGTCCGATTCGTCTCCAACGATCTCTTTAGAACTGCACATAAAAGAATTTCTTAACATTTTAGCCCATTATAATCGAACACTTACGTTTACTATAGTTAATTCGACCTATAGTTTCTATTAACGTTTATAAGGCCTCGTTTCATTACTCTACCCATAACTCGAGTCTATGGATTTTCTTAGGCCTATTAACTCGTTCCAGGTCTATATTAGATCGATACTAAGCTCATGGTATTCATATATCATGAATTCCCTCAATACGGCATTTATCAAGCATTTACATACTCATTTTCACCATTCCTCCAAACTCACAATGTGGTTTTATTTAACAATCACAAATCATTCATACTACTTCAACAACAACTTATCATAGCATATAAGTCATCAACATACCCAATTCACACTTTCTCACACTAGACTATATCAATTTTCTTGGTTATATGTGTTCCCTTACTTCCTAGGAGATTTCAATCATCCATATACATGCCAATCAACTCCAAAATCAATAAAATAGACATTATACTTGGATTGGAGACTTAGAAACTTACCAAGTATGGTTTCTCTTCTTGCTCCAAAGGAAAATATTCCTTGCTCCTTCAATACCAACAATGAGGTTTTGGGTTTCAACTATGTTGTTCTCTTTCTCAAGATGAACAACTTTGTATTTAATAGCCTCCCATCAATTCTTACTAGAAATGGCTGATTTTAGAGAAAAAAATTTATGTTTTGGGTTGGAAATGGAAAGGGTGATGTTTCTCCCGAAAATTGCAGATTGTTAGCGCCTCATTTACAGAAATAGCTTGAGGAGATCGATCTGCACTAGGAGGAGATCGATCTGGTCCCCTTAATTCCCTCTTTTTCATGACATTTTAAGCATGAGATCGATCTGTCGAAGCTTGGGATCAATCAGCTCTAAACAGAGAGCTAAGGAGATCAATCTGTATGTTTAAGGATCGATCTGGCCCCATTTGGGATCGATCTTCTCTATTCCATTGCCCAAATAAAAGCATTCTGGCTCTTCCAGATCGATCTCTCATCATATGAGATCAATCTGGCCTTCATATTTTTCAGATTTTCTACAGTTTTTCTACAGCAACTTACACCCAAATGTGCTTAATTTGCTGCCATGGTCATTTTCTCATCCAACCACCTTTTAGACTTAAAAATGGCACCCATCCATACCTTATACACATTAAGACTTGCGTGTATTCATCATTTAGTCAAAGGTATCATATTCCAAACTAAATGGAAGCATAACTTCATCCCATTTCACCACACTACTCATTTTGAGTTCAAATCACATTCATCACTTATAAGAACTCATTTCTTCATATTCATACACAATGAAACTTGTATGTATAGTACAAACTCATATTACACATATGTACATTGAATCCATGGACTTACATCAATTATACTTTACATTACAAGTCCATTAGCATTCATTGATCTAATTACACACGTTACAACCATACATATACGGGGTCTCACATTCTCCCTCCTTCAACGAATTTAGTCCTCCAAATTAGAACCAAGTCACTCTTTAAAAAGTTGGGGGTACTTCTCCCATATCAAGTTCTCCAATCCCATGTGGCCTCTTCCACCGTGTGATGTTGCCAAAGAACTTTCACCAAGGGAATTGTCTTATTTCGCAAAACTTTCCCTTTTCTGTCCAATATCCGAACCGACTTCTCAACATATGTCATACTCTTATTGAGCTCCAACAGCTCATATCTTATCACATGTGTCGTGTCTGGGTGATACTTCCGAGGCATAGAGACGTGGAAGACGTTGTGAACATTTGCCAAGTCTGGTGGCAACGCCAACCTATACGCCTTATCTCCCACTCTCTCCAAAATCTCGAAGGGTCCGATATATCTAGGGCTCAACTTGCCCTTCTTACCAAATCTCATAATACCCTTCAATGGTGAAACTCTTAGAAATACCGACTCACCCACATCAAACTCTAGTGGTCTCTATCTCTTGTCTGCATAACTCTTTTATCGGCTCTGAGCTATTCGTAATCTCTCACATATCAATCGGACATCCTCAGATGCATGCTATACCAAGTTCGGAGCAAAAATCTGTCTGTCACCAACCTCCTGCCATCCAATGGGGGATCGACATCTGCGACGATACAGTGCCTCATAGGGTGCCATTCTAATACTCGCATGAAAACTGTTATTATAGGCGAACCCGACTAACTGTAGGTGATCATTCCAAGAGCCTCCAAAGTCCAGTACATACTCTCTCAACATATCCTCGAGGGTTTGTATAGTCCTCTCTGGCTGCCCATCTATCTTAGGATGAAAAGCGATGCTAAAACTCAGTCGGGTCCCCAACGCTTCCTGAAAATGTTCCCAGAAATGGGAAGTGAAGAAGGCATCCATATTAGAAACAACGCTCACTGGAACACCATGTAGTCGTACTATCTCTCGAATATACAGGTTCGCCAACTAACTCATTGTATCAGTAGCTCTCATAGCTAAGAAATGAGCGAACTTAGTCAACCGGTCCAGAATAACCCATATGGCATCATGACCTTTACGGGTTCTCAGCAATCCCATCACAAAATCCATGGTGACATGCTCCCACTTCCAAGTCGGTATCGGTAGAGGCTGCAATAATCCTACAGGCTTCTGATGCTCTACCTTCACCTGCTGACAAATGACACTTAGTAACATATTCAGCAATGTCTCTTTTCATACAAGACCACTAACAAACCTTTCGAAGGTTTTGATACATCTTAGTACTCCCCGGATGTATCGTGTACTTCGATGAGTGAGCCTCTGATAATATTAACTTCTTGATCTCAGGATCCTCGAGAACACACTATGGCCCTGAACCTCAATAAGCCATATGTACTCAGCTCAAAATCACTACCTACACCAGTCTGTATCTGCCTCAGCCAATCGATGCATCGTCGATCGCTCTGCTGGGCCTGCCGAATACAGCCAATCAACTTTGGCTCTAATCTTATACTAGCCATGATATCCAATTTCTCCGATCTAGGTGGGGTTACATCCAAACTAAGGTTCATAAAGTGTTCCAACAATTCATGCTCCCGTACCATCATATAAGACACATCCTAAGGTTCTTCCAGCTCAAAGCAGTGGCAACTACATTTGCCTTACCTAGGTGGTACATGATTTCACAATCATAGTCGTTCAGGAGTTCGAGCCATCTCCTCTGTCTCATATTCAGTTCTTTCTGTGAGAACAGGTACTTAAGGCTCTTATGATCTGTAAACACCTAAAATTTCTCACCATAGAGATAGTGGCACCATATTTTCAAAGTAAATACCACGGACGCCAACTCCAAATCATGTGTCGGGTAGTTCCTCTCGTGATCTTTCAATTGTCTAGATCTATAGGCAACTACCTTACCATCCTACATAAGTACACAGCCCAGTCCCTGGTGTGATGCATCCATATACACTGAGAATCCTCCTGAGCTGGTAGGAATTGTGAGAACTGGAGCAGTGGTCAATCGACGCTTAAGCTCCTCAAAACTCCTCTCACATGCCTCATCGCACATAAACTTAACATTCTTTCTCGTGAGGCGTGTCAATGGAGCAGGTAGTCTAGAGAAACCCTCAACAAATCTCTGATAATACCCTGCCAATCCTAGAAAACTTCTGATCTCAATAACTGTCTTCGACTGTTCCGACTGTACAATTGCCTTAATCTTGGATGGATCCACTGATAACCCATCCTTCGATATAACATGGCCTAGAAATGAGATCTGCTCTAACTAAAAGTTACACTAGCTAAGTTTGGGAAACAACTATTTCTCTCGGAAGGTCTACAGAACTATCCTTAAGTGCTTCTCATGTTCTTCCCTGGACTTGGAATAAACCAATATGTCATCAATAAACACAATCACAAACTTGTCTAGGTATGGCTTAAACATATCATTCATCAGTGCCACAAATGCTGTGGGAGCATTCGTCAATCCAAATGGCATCACCATAAATTTGTAGTAGCCATAACGGGTACGAAATGACGTCTTGGGTACATCTCCACTCCTGATCCACAATTGATGGTACCCTGACCGCAAGCCTATCTTAGAAAATACTTGGGCTCCTCGGAGTTGATCCAACAAATCATCTCTGTTTGGAAGGGGGTAATTGTTCTTAATGGTGGCCTTATTCAACAATCAGTAATCTATACACAGTCGGAGGCTTCCATCCTTCTTCCTTACAAACAGGACCAGTGCTCCCCAAGGTGAGACACTCAGTCTAACAAACCCCTTCTCCAGCAACTCTTGCAACTGCTTCTTTAGCTCTTCCAACTTTATCGGAGCCATTGTATATGGTGGTTTCGATATCGGCTCGGTACCAAGCATAAACTCTATGTAAAATTCCATTTTCTTTTCAAGTGGTAATCCTGGTAATTCGTCCGAAAAGACATCGGGGTAATCCGCAATTATGGGTATGTCCCTAAATTCCGGGTGTGCCTCATCTATATCAACCACGTAGGCAATGAACCCTTCATAACATTCTTTCTACCATTAGTAACATAACCCATCACATCAATATTCATCATAGATAAATAAATTCATCTCTCACACAGATTAAACAAACTCATACTCTTTTCATTTATCATGGTTATATTCATTTCTTTTCATCAAAGTTTACAATAAGATTGTCTAATCCTGAAAACATCAATGACTTAGCAAGCCAATCCATAGCAACATGATTGGTAGCCAACCAATCCATTCCTAAT
Source organism: Firmiana major (assembly GCA_033439115.1). NCBI lineage: Eukaryota > Viridiplantae > Streptophyta > Magnoliopsida > Malvales > Malvaceae > Firmiana > Firmiana major. Next base: position 24,435,749 of record CM065914.1, read on the forward strand.
ATTACATCGAAATCATTCATATTCAATAAAATTAAATTGGCTTTCATTTCCTTTCCCTCTATCTTTAACTTACAATCTCTACATACATGCTCAATCAATTGACTATCATTCATGGGTGTGGAAATCATCAACATTCTATCCATCAATGTAGGTTTTACATACTTCAATAATTTATGGGCAAAGGAAGGTGATAATAAAGGATGCGTGGCACCAGGATCAAATAATACCAATGCTTCTATATCAAAGATTCGAATGATACCTTTAATCACATCCCTCGATACGTCTACAGTGTCCTGATCCAGTGCGTGCACCCCTTCCTCTACTCACACCCACAGCCTGTTTCCCTTTTTCCTCAGCTGTAGCCCTCCTCCTCGGGGCCACTGTCTCAACAGGAGCTCCCTCAGGCTCCTTGCCCTTCTATAGGGCAATATCAACCATCTCAGTATAGCATCTCGAAATATGTTCGGGCTTTCCACACCTAAAACACGAAATAGGGGGCACTTGACATGGTCTAGTCCCATGGTATCTGCCACATCTCCTACACTAATCAGTGGTAGGTCATGGTCCTCTAATAGTCATACCCTTCAGTGCAATCAAAGCCAGGTACACTGGAGGTCTAGTAGCTCTCTCCTGCACCTCTTCGATCTTAGGTCTCTTCTCAAAATACCTTGGGCCTCTTTTCTTGGTCACTCTATCCTTCCTGAATCTCTTCCGGTCTCTATCCTTCCTGACACTAATTCTCCCAAACTCAAAGGCATTCCGCTCAAAATCTTGCTCGTATAACTGAGTCGTATGTACAGCCTCCTCATAGGTCAAAATGTTAAAGGGAGCTAGCTTATTTTGGATGGCCAATCTCAATGCATCCATGAACTTCTGTATCTTCTGGGTCTCACTACCCATTGTGTCCGGGTCATATCTCCCAAGGACATAAACTTGGACTCATACTCGTCCACAGTACGGTTCCCCTGAACCAGATTCATGAATTCCATCTGTAGTTTCCTCTGTGCGATAGTTGGAATGTACTGTCTCCTAAAGGCCTCTAAAAATATCTCCTGTGAGAACTCGGAGTGTCTGGCCCTCAAAATAGCCTCAGTAGACCTCCACTAATACTCGACCTTGCCTTTCAACATAAGCACAGCAAAGGCTACCTTCTCAGCTGAAGTGCATCGGAAAAACCTAAATAGTTTCTCCATCTCATACACCCAGTCCTCCGTGATAATCGGGTCCTTCACCCCTCTGAACATTGGGGCTTTCAATGCTTGGAACTCTCGCAATCTGCTCAAGTCGCAGTCATAGTCCAAATCACTACCGTTCTGCTGTAGAGTGATAGGAGAATCCGTATCCTATACTGGAGGAGTCATCGTCTTAGTAGCCAAAGGTCTCTCGGCCTCCGTTGCTACCTGTCCAATAGCATCAGGCTGTATTTTGGGACCTCGTCTATCACCGACACCCAAGGCCTGCATGACTATCTCCACCAGGTTCTCAATACTCCACTCTATCCTAGCGAAGCGTGCCTCTATATCTCCTGCTCTCTCAACAGGGCCCTGTGGAGCTTGATCAGTCTATGGCTCTTCACGGCTCTTGACCTTACCTCTATGGCCTCTTGCAGGTGCTCCCACCCCTATACCTCGGCGTGTAACAGGCATATCGCCTAACTTCTGGTATTACTAATCATTTATTAAGCTTAATCCATCACGGTATTCATAGTTATATCTAAACAAAAGCACAGTAATATAGGGATATACTTTTCCTATGTTTTATTACTAACTCACATCAAGCCAACACAGCTTTGATACCAATCTCTGTCACGACCCTTTTTCATTCTGTTTAATCAAAAATCACTATAAATTTTTTACGTTTTACGGTTACCTTACCCGGTCGTGAACAGACTGACCACATATAGTTCGGCTGTGAGTCAATAGTAATCACCACTTACCATTCATCCACAATTAATAAAAACGATGTCATATATTCGAAATTAAATCATTCACTTATACAGAACATGTTTACTGACATCTATATCCCCCATAATTACAACTGAATCATTACTATGCCATTACATTGTTTAGATATAAAAAGAATCCTGTGTATATACCTTTCGGCGATGGAAGCAACGGATGTCTGAAAACACAATGCCTCAATCCTCACTGGGCCACTACGCACGCTTTGTAGGAGGGGGAAAATAGAGAGGGATGAGCAACCACATGCTCAGTAAGGCAATAATGCAAGCATGGTAGATAACTACTCTATCTACATGCTGGTAATGTTATGCATAAATCTCTTATAACATGAGCATGAGGAATTAAAACTATGTCATATGAGTATACATATATCATGTATTTAAAATCATGGAAATTGGCATATAAAACATGGTAAAATCATCATGTACAAATCATCTCATGCTCATCAATCATCAAATCTCATAAAAAGGGCAATTCGTTTAAGAAACATCCTTTTTTTATTATCTCATTCTCAATACAACAAAATCCCATCAAATCATTTCACAATCACAACATCATAACCATTTCACAAATCAAATCCCACAAGGCTGGACCCCTCCCTTGTTCTACCCTACACAATCAAAATCACACTGAAGTATTCAAAACCATGTGGTTTTTTATAAATCAAGCAAGGAGACGGGTCACTATATCTCGACTGACTATGTTGGCCAACTATGTCATAAATCATCCTAGACCACATAAATCCTGGTGTGCGGGGTATCATGCTGGAATGAAGGTGAGTTAGTTTTCCACCAGACTTTTCAAATCACGTAACCACCACGCGGTACATTGTACTCCGTAGACCCATATCATGGTTGGGGGTGCCACCGTAGGTCTTATCTACCCCATACCGAGTAAAACCTCTAGTCTCAAGTGCACGTGGGAGTACTCTTAATACCAGGTCTTAGCCCTTCATGGCCTTGCTCGCCTCTGTTGGGTTCCCTGATTCAGGTCCTAGCCCCTCACCCTCACCCCACTCAAGAGGTCTGTTAGGCCTGTTGGGTTTCCTGAATGGATTATGTCAGGCCCTAGCCCCTCACCCTTACCCCAATCAAGAGGTCTGTCAGGCCTGTTGGGTTCCCTGAATGGATTATGTCAAGCCCTAGCCCCTCGCCCTTACCCCAATCAAGAGGTCTGTCAGGCCTGTTGGGTTCCCTGAACACCAATTCGTATCACTCTCACCACGACCTCATTCATACCACATTGTGAAAATCAGCACGAGCTACACTCTAGCGCGAATTCATGCATCATAAGAAATCACCTCGTACGAGCGATGCTCTAGTACGACATTTATGCATAAAAATATGAAGAAACCATGTATGAGTATCGCTCTTGTACGGTTATATGCATAAGAAGACCACTTAAAATCCACGAATGACCAAAAGCTCCAGTACGATTTATAAACCATCGTCATAGTTTTAAACCAAAGTGCGAGCTAAGCTCAGCACATTTCAAACATGTGAAAACATCAAAACCAAGTGCGAGCTAGGCTCTAGCACGGTTCAAACATGTGAAAATATAAATATCCAGTGCGAGCTAGGCTCCAGCATGGTTTAATTCAAATAAACATGATAAGCGACTAATAAGCATTCAAAATCCAAATCTCAAACACATTTAGCACCTCATACGTGCTATTACATAACATCATTCAAACACTAGCCAGCTTATACACCAATTTGCTTAAAACAAAGCAATATGTACGGTGAAAGCATTCAAAACATTCAATTTATGCAATTATTAGCCTTACTATCCCATTTCTTTATAATACCACTTCAACAACCAAATCTCACGCAATTACTCGTAATAATTTCCATACATTTTCAACCACATTTTCACAAACTCATGCATATTTCCAAAGCCCTATATACCCACGAATTCAAAATACGAGCAGCTACCTCTATATACTTACAAAATTCCCTTACCTTGAATCTCGACGAGTGATTCCATTCCTTAAAGCTGTGTACTCGTGCGGTCTGATTTGTCTCCAACGATCTCTTCAGAACTGCACATAAACTATTTATCAACATTTTAGCCCCGTATAATCCAACACTTGCGTTTACTATAGTCAATTCGACCTATAGTTTCTATTAATGCTTATGAGTCCTCATTTCATTACTCTACCCATAACTCGAGTCTATGGATTTTCTTAGGTATATTAACTTGTTCCAGGTCGATATTAGATCGATACTAAGCTCATAGTGTTCATATTTCATGAATTCCCTCACAATGGCATTTATAAAGCATTCACATACTCATTTTCACAATTCCTCTAAACTTACAATGTGGTTTCATTAAACCATCACAAATCATTCATACTATTTCAACAACAACTTATCATAACCCATAAGTCTTCAACATACCCAATTCACACTTTCTCATACTAGACTATATCCATTTTCTAGGTTATATGTGTTCCCTTACTTCCTAAGTGATTTCAATCATCCATGTACATGCCAATCAACTCCAAAATCAATAAAATAGACAATGTACTTGGATTGGAGTCTTAGAAACTTACCAAATCTGCTTTCTCTTCTTGCTCCAAAGGAAAATGTTCCTTGCTCCTTCAATACCAACAATGAGGTTTTGGGTTTCAACTATGTTGTTCTCTTCCTCAAGATGAACAACTTTGTATCTAATAGCCTTCTCTCAATTCTTGCTGGAAATGGTTGATTTTAGAGAGAAAAATCTAGGTTTTGGGTTGGAAATGGAAAGGGTGATGTTTTTCCTAAAAATTGTAGATTTTTAGCGCTTCTTTTAAAGAAATAGCTGGAGGAGATCGATCTACACTAGGAGGAGATCGATCTGGTCCCTTAATTCCCTCTTTTTCATGGTATTTTAAGCATGAGATCGATCTGTCGCAGCTTGAGATCGATCTGCTCCAAACAGAGAGCTAAAGAGATCGATCTGTATGCTTAAGGATTGATCTTTTCATTATAGAATGTTTAGGAGATCGATCTGGCGCCATTGGAGATCGATCTGCTCTATTCCATTGTCCAAATAACAGCATTCTTGGTCTTTTAGATCAATCTCTCATCCTATGAGATCGATTTGGCTTTCATATTTTCTAGATTTTGCTGCAGCAACTCGCACCCAAAGGTCCTTAATTTGCTACCATGGTCATTCTCTCATCTAACCACCTTTTAGACTTAAAAATGGCACCCATCCATACCTTATACACATTAAGACTTGCGTGTATTCATTGTTTAGTCAAAGGTGTCATATTCCAAACTAAATGGAAGCATAACTTCATCTCATTTCACCACACTACTCATTTTGAGTTCAAATCACATTCATCACTTGTAAGAACTCATTTCATCATATTCATACACAATGAAACTTGTTTGTACATTACAAACTTATATTACACATATGTACATTGAATCCATGGACTTACATCAATTATACTTTACATTACAAGTCCATTAGCATTCATTGATCCAATTACACACGTTACAACCATACATATACGGGGTCTCACAAGCTAGGCTCCATCATGGTTTAATTCACATAAACATGATAGGCGGCTCATACACATTCAAAAACCAAATCTCAAACACATTTAGCACCTCATATGTGCTATTACATAACATCATTTAAACACTAGCCAACCTATCCACCAATTTGCTTAAAACAAAGCAATATGTTTGGTGAAAACATTCAAAACATTCAATTTATGCAATTATTAGCCTTACAATCCCATTTCTTTATAATACAACTTCAACAACCAAATCTCACGCAATTACTTATAATAATTTCCATATATTTTCAACCACATTTTCACAAACTCATGTACATTTCCAAAGCCCTATATACCCACGAGTTTAAAATACGAGCAGCTACCTCTATATACTTACAAAATTTCCTTACCTGGAATCGCGATGCGTGATTCCGTTTCCTTAGCGCTGCTCATTCGTGTGGTTCGATTCGTCTTTAGCGAACTTTTCGAGACTGCACATAATCATTTTTCACATTATAGTCGATCCATATAACAGGACATCATACGTTCACTATAGTCGATTCGACCTATAGTTTCTATTTATGCTCATAAGGCCTCGTTTCATTTCTCGAGTCTGTGGATTCCTTTTAGGCCTATTAACTCATTCCAAATCGATATTAAATCAATATTAAGCTCATAATGTTCATATTTCATTGATTTCTTCACTATGGGATTTTATCAAGCATCTCATATACCCATCTTCATAACTTCTCTAAACTCACAATATAACTCCACATAACCATTTCAAATCACCCACATTACTTAAATGACAACTCAACCAATCATATAAATCATCAACATACCCAATTTACACTTTCTCACTCTAGACTATATCTATTTTCTAGGTTATATATGTTCCATTGCTTTCTATATGATTTCTATCATCCATATACATGCCAATCAACTCCAAAATCAATAGAATGGACAATGTACTTGGATTAGAGTCTTAGAAGCTTACCAAACCTGGTTTCTCTCCTTGCTCTAAACAGAAAATGCTCTTTGCTCCTTCAATACCAACAATGAGGTAATGGGTTTCAACTATGTTGTTCTCTTCCTCAATATGAACAACTCGGTATCTAATAGCCTCCCCTCAATTCTTACTGGAAATGGCTGATTTTAGAGAGATAAACTTAGGTTTTGGGTAAAAAATGGAAGGGTGATGTTATTTTCCCGAAATTTCTAAATTTCAGGCTTCTTTTATAGAAATAGCTTGAGGAGATCGATCTGCACTAGGAGGAGATCGATCTGGTCCCCTTAAATCCCTCGTTTTCATGGTATTTTAAGCATGAGATCGATCTGTGGAAGCTTGAGATCAATCTGCTCCCAAACAGAGAGCTAAGGAGATCGATCTGTATGCTTGAGGATCGATCTTTTCATTACGAAATGGTTAGGAGATCGATCTGGCCCCATTGGAGATCGATCTGCTCTATTCCATTGCTCAAATAAGAGTATTCTAGCTCTTCCAGATCAATTTCTTATCCAATGAGATCGATCTGGCCTTCATATTTTCTAGATTTTCTGCAGTTTTCCTCCAGTAACTTACACCAAAACATCCTTAATCTGCTACCATAGCCATTTTCTCATCCATCCACCTTTATGACTTGAAAATGGCATCCATTCATATCTTATTCAAATTTAAACTTGTGTGCATTCCTTGTATATCCAAAGGTATACTATATAAAACCAAATGGAAGCATTTATATTCATGCAACTTCCTTCCATTTACCATACTACTCATTTTTGAGTTCCAATCACATTCATCACTTGTAAGAACTCATTTCTTCATATTCATACATAATGAAACTTGTATGTACATTACAAATCATATTACACGTATGTACATGAATCCATGAACTTACATCAATCAAAAACTCGGGTCCCCAGCGCTCCCTGAAAATGTTCCCAAAAATGGGAAGTGAAGCAGGCATCCCTATCAGAAACAACGCTCACTGGTACACCATGTAGCCGTACTATCTCTTGAATATACAGGTTCGCCAACTGACTCAGAGTATCAGTAGCTCTCATAGCTAAGAAATGGGCAGACTTAGTCAACTGATCCACAATAACCCATATGGCATCATGACCTCTACGGGTCTTTGATAACCCCATCACAAAATGTCATACCCCGCTTTTGTGAACCCTTCTATCCATACATTCTCTACTACGGTTGGGCTGTGAGAAGATGCAATTACTAAAAATTTATTCATTTACAGCTAAATATTTAAAGCTTTAATTCACACTCCCAAGTGTGTGTGTAGATACACAAAATTAATTGTATAAATACCATGTGCTTACATATCATCCCCATAATACTGTTTACAATTCCAAGATATAACTGTGCGATACGATATATTAGATACAAAATACTCGTGTATACAAATCTTATACCTTTACAGATTGTGGGAGCTGTTTAGCATAAGAGATCTAGAGATCACCGCTCTCTTACTTCTCAGTACCTGGAGGGGGAAAATAGTGGGATGAGCAAACCACGGCTCAGTAAGGAAATGTATGCTAGCAGGTAGATATCGTACTACCTACATAGCCCATGCATGCATAAACCAAAACCATGTTTTCGTTATAAATGGAAATATCATACGAACAATGCATTTAAACACATATTTCTCAATAGCATTTTCGTGTAAATCAAATGTCAAACTTTCATTTAAAACATGCTCATAAATAGTGCCCTCACGGCACGAATGTGAAATTAGAGATCTATCAAAAACACGAAATCTCTTTCACTTCTCAAATCATTCTTTCTCGCAAATCTCTTTCTTTTCTGAGATTGTCTCTGTTTCTCGATTCTCTGAGACAGGCATGGAATTTTCGGCAATCAAATATCCACGACTTATGGCCACAGTCAGTGATCCCAGGCCTCACTGATCGGGTGTGCACAGGGTATCACTTCGCCTGAAGGGGGATAGGTCAGTCCTACCCTCCGGCTCATTTCAATCCACCTCATCTCCTCGTATACTCACGGTGAAGATACGTCGTGTGTCATCTACGCGATACTCGTACTCACGTGCACCCAGCACGGTACATAGTATACCAACGGGTGACTACACTATTCTACGTACAACCGTGGACCCAAGTCCATACTCCAACTCCGATGGACTTTTTATCCTTTAACCATGTCTCATATACCAGGCGAGCAAGCAGCGTGACACACAGTCAACGCAAAGCTCCAGCGCGGTACGATCTATCGTTAAGGCCCAGCCCGTTCAATTGGCCGTCGGCTGGTATCCCCTTGGGTCCCAGACCCCCAGGTTTACCTTAACTCAATAAAACAGGTGCGAGCAAAGTTCCCGCACTTTCTCAAAACCCTCGTGCGAGTTAAAACTCCCGTACGGTACATCAAGGCATTAAAATGGGTGTGAGCTAACGCTTCAACACCAAATCTCATCTCAAAACTGATAGATGGCTATTTTCTCTTTTAAAACTCAAAACACATTTATTCATGCAGCATGCCTCTTCATGCTAAAACATGTAAAATTAGCCAACCTATCATCAACATTTCTCAATCATCAATAACAATATAAAATTGAGAACATCATTGAAAACATGCATATCATGCTATTTCCTTACCCTATCCCATTTCTCAATACGTATATACATCATAGTACTTTTCATACTTCCACATCATTTCATAAAATTATAATATCGTACTAGTCCTAGCAATATTTCTACGAAATTGCGATAATTACGTACGAACGTCTCTATAGCTAACACACAGTCCCTTACCTCGTTTTACTTGTGTGCAACTATCCGCCTTTATGCTTCTCGCGTTCTCATCTCGATTGCTCCGACGTATCATCCGAAACTGAAATTCATCCATCAACATTTGAGTTAATGTTTCTAACTCTTATTCAACTAAGCATTTATCCAATGCCTTAATTACACATTTTTACCCTTTGTGGTAAATCTCACAATTTATCCCAATATCAACATTTCCAAACCATTTCCACAACATACTCATCCACTCAAGATATCTCATTCATCATAAACACTCCCACACTCCACTTTCTCACACTTGACCATTTCTAAGTTATATTCATTTCATACCATTCTAGGTAGTTCTATCCACAATATGCACACCCAAATATCTTTATAATCATTAACTAAACCAAAGTACTTGGATTTGTGCATTAGAACTTACCTCATTGGATTTTCCTCTTGCTCCAATTAGGATTGTCCTTTATTTCTTCAATCCATCAAATGGGGAAATGCCTCTAGACTATGTTGTTCTTCTCTTTGATGTGAACAACTTTGTCTCTAATAGCCTTTCCTCAAATCTTACTAAAAATGGCTGGATTTAGGAGTGAGAAACTAGATTTCTTTGAGTTGAAGTGAAAAGGAAATGTTTGTCCCGAAATTTTGATGATCCAACTGCTCCCATTTATAGTTTTGACTTGATGAGATCGATCTTCCTTGGGTGGAGATCGATCTGTTCCTCTAAAATCCCTCTTTTCTAAGACGTTTTAAAAGTAGGAGATCGATCTGTCGAGACTGGAGATCGATCTGCTGTCAAACAGAAGCTTAAGGAGATCGATCTGGTCTTAGGGGAGATCGATCTGCTTCCAACCCGAGAGCTAAGGAGATCGATCTGCTTCCTTTGGAGATCGATCTGTTCCCTTCCATTTCTCACATAAGAGCATTTTGGCTCTCCCAGATCGATCTCTCATCCTATGAGATCGATCTGGCCTTCACAAATTCCAGATTTTCCTGCAGTTTTTCTGCAATAACCCTTACCAAACACCCTTAATTTGCTACCATGATCATTTCCTCATTCATTCATCTTTGAGACTTGAAAATGGGATCCATCCTCACTACATACACATTAAAACTTGTGTAAATTCTTTGTATGACCAAATATATATGATATTACTCGAATGGAAATATAAACTTATGTAAATCTTTCCTTCCATTTTACTATACTACTCATATTCCATTTCGATCACATTCTTCTCGTGTTCAAGTTAATTTCTTCCTACTCATTCATAATGCAACTTGTATGTATAATCACAATTCTTATTACAAGTGCGTACATAATCTTATAAACTTACATTGCATATACTTCACATTATAATACATCATCTTACTTATGATTTTATTTACATTCCCATGTTCCTATATACAGCTATACATGTACGGGGTCTCACATTCTCCCCCACTTAGAGAATTTGGTCCTCCAAATTAGAACCAATTCAATCCGTGAATAACTCGGGATACTTTTCCCACATCAAACTTTCCAGTTCCTATGTGGCCTCTTCCACAGTGTGATGTTGCCATAAAACCTTAACCAATGAAATCGTCTTGTTCCGCAACACCTTCTCTTTCCTGTCCAACACCCTGATCGGTCTCTCGACATACGACATATCTTTCTTGAGCTCCAACGGCTCATAACTAATTACATGTGTCGGATCCGGGTAGTACTTCCGAAGCATAGAAATGTGGAAGACATTGTGGACTTCTGCTAGCTCAGGTGGTAAGGCTAGCCTATATGCTCCTTCTCCCACTCTATCCAAAATCTCAAAGGGACCAATGTAACGAGGACTTAATTTTCCTTTCTTCCCAAACCTCATTATTCCCTTAGAAGGAGATACTTTCAAAAATACGGACTCGCCAACATCAAACTCAAGTGGTCTCCGTCTCCTGTCAGCGTAGCTCTTTTGTCGACTTTGAGCTGTTCGCAGCCTCTCGCATATTATCCGAACATCCTCGGAGGCTTGCTTAACCAAATCAGGAGCGAGCAATTGTCTGTCACCAACTTCTTCCCAACCAATGGGCGATCGGCATCTACGACCGTATAGTGCCTCATAAGGGGCCATACCAATACTTGAGTGATGACTGTTATTGTAGGCGAACTCAATCAATGGCAAGTGATCGTCCCATGAGCCTCTAAAACCCAGCACACACGCTCTCAACATATCCTCCAGGGTCTGTATAGTCCTCTCTGACTGACCATCTGTCTGAGGATGAAAAGCGATGCTAAAACTCAACTGGGTCCCCATCGCTTCCTGGAAATGTCCCCAAAAGTGGGAAGTGAAGCGGGCATCCCTATCAGAAACAACACTCACTGGGACTCCATGCAATCTCACTATTTCTCGCACATACAGGTTCGCCAGTGCACTCAATGTATCTGTAGATCTCATGGCAAAGAAATGTGCCGATTTCGTTAGTCGATCTACTATCACCCATATCGCATCATGGTTCCTACGGGTTCTCGATAATCCCATCACAAAATCCATGGTGACATGCTCCCACTTCCATGTTGGTATCGATAGAGGTTGTAATAATCCTCCTGGTTTCTGATGTTCGACTTTTACTTGCTGACAAATGAGACATCTAGCGACATACTCAGCTATGTCTCTCTTCATTCCAGACCACCAATATGCTTTTCGGAGATTTTGATACATCTTACTACTCTCCGGGTGTATCGTGTATCTCGACGAGTGTGCCTCTGATAAGATCAGCTTTCTCAGCTCTACATCCTTAGGAACACATATTCTATCTCTAAACCTTAGTATTCCATATGGACTCAATATAAAATCAGCACCCTTCCCTTTCCGAATTTGGCTAATCATGCCAATACACCATTGATCAATTTGCTGAGCTTGTCGGATTCTCTCAATCAACTCCGGTTCTAATCTCAAGCTAGCAATAATCCCATGGCTGCCAATCTTAGGTAGGGTCATATCCAGACTAAGGTTCGTGAATTGTTCCAACAACTCGTGCTCCCTAACCATCATATGAGATACCAACCCGAGACTCTTCCGACTCAATGCATCGGCAACCACATTTGCCTTCCCCGGGTGGTATAAGATCTCACAATCATAGTCCTTGAGGAGTTCCAACCACCTCCTCTGTCTCATGTTTAACTCCTTTTGTGAGAATAGATATTTCAGACTCTTATGATCCGTAAAGATCTGAAATCTCTCACCATATAAGTAGTGGCGCCATATCTTCAATGCAAACACTACGGCCGCTAACTCCAAATCATGAGTGGGGTAGTTCTTCTCATGATCTTTCAGCTGTCTAGATCCATAAGCTACTACCCTTCCATCTTGCATCAAAACACAGCCTAGTCCTTGATGCGAAACATCTATATACACCGAGTAATTCCCTGAACTGTTAGGGATGACAAGAACTGGCGCGGTAGTTAATCTGCGCTTAAGTTCCTGAAAACTCCTCTCACAAGCTTCATCCCATGAAAACTCCACACTCTTCCTCGTAAGACGTGTCAATGGAGCAGCTAATCTAGAGAAACCTTCTACAAATCTCCTGTAGTAACCAGCCAAACCCAGAAAACTTCTGATCTCTGTGACTGTCCTAGGTTGTTCCCACTGAACAACTGCCTCAATCTTGGATGGATCTACTGACACCCCATCCTTCGATATAACATGGCCTAGAAAAGAAATTTGTTCTAACCAAAAGTCATATTTGTTAAGCTTGGCATATAACCTTTTCTCTCGGAGGGTTTGCAAAATAATCCTTAAGTGCTGCTCATGCTCTTCTCTGGACCTTGAATACACCAATATATCATCAATGAAAATAATTACGAATTGGTCCAGGTATGGCTTGAATACTTCGTTCATTAGGGCCATAAAAGCTGCCGGCGCATTGGTCAACCCAAAAGGCATCACTAAGAATTCGTAATGGCCATAGCGGGTACGAAATGATGTCTTGGGCACATCCTCCTTCCGAATCTTCAATTGATGATACCCAGACCTCAGATCTATCTTGGAGAAGATCTGTGCTCCCTGAAGCTGATCCAATAAATCGTCAATGCTTGGCAAGGGGTACTTATTCTTGATGGTAGCCTTGTTTAACATCCGATAGTCAATGCACAACCTGAGGCTTCCATCTCTCTTCTTCACAAATAATACCGGGGCTCCCCATGGTGAGACGCTCGGTCTTATGAACCCCTTCTCTAACAACTCTTGCAGCTATTTCCTTAATTCCTCTAACTCAACTGGAGCCATCCTATATGGTGACTTCGATATTGGTTCGGTTCCAGGCGTCAAGTCTATATCGAATTCTGTTTCTCTATCAGGTGGCAATCCTGGTAGATCGTCTGGAAAGACATCAGGGAATTCTCTGACCACTGAGATGTCCTCCATATCCGGGTGTACTTTGTTCAAATCCACCACATAAGCAACAAAACCTTCAAAACAACACTCAAGCCATTTATACCAAAGTACTTTACTTAACACAAAATTTAAGATTTCATTTCTTCTCTTAAAATCTTACAACACATTCTTCAGGTAGAGAAAACTTAATGGACTTAGAACGACAGTCTATGATAGCATGATTGGCGGCTAACCAATCCATTCCCAAAATTACATCAATGTCATACATATTCAACAAAATCAAGTTGGCTGTCATGCACTTATCTCCCACCCTCACTTTACAATCTTTATACACTTGCTCAACTACTTGGCTCGCTCTCATGGGAGTGCTTATTAGTAAAGTCCTACTCAAGTATGTGGGCTCTACAAAACCTTTTAACTTAGATGCACATGCAGGTGATATGAAGGAATGCGTAGCACCAGAATCAAACAAAGCAATAACCTCCAAATTGAAAATCAAGATTGTACCTTTTATCACTTCAGAAGAGGTATCAGCCGATGCCTGGTCTATCGCATACACCCTACCTTGACCCACAACTTGTTTTCCTTTTTCTTCAGCCGAGGCTTTCTTTCTTGCAGGAGGTGCAACTGTAGGAACCCTCTCTGGCTCTTTACCCCTCTGTGGAATTGCCTCAACTATCTCTGGGCACTCTCTGGCATAATGTCCAAATTTACCACATCTGAAGCATCGGGTACCCTGAAGATGACATGGCCTACCACCATGGTATCGACCGCATAACCTACACTGATCTGTAGTCGATCGGGGTCCACCAATCATTATACCCCTGGCTGGTGTCTGAGTCGGAGGCATAAAAGGTCTAGCAACCTTTTTCTGGAACTCATCTACCTCTCTCCGACGTTTACTCATGAATTTTCGACCAAATTTGGCACTCTTGCCATCTCCCAGCTTCCTCGGACCCTTGTCCTTACCCCAACTAAATTCAAAAATTTGCAAGTCATAATCTTGCTCACATAACTGGGCCCGTCGCACAGCCTCTCTATATGTAGAGACATCGAATGAGGCCAACTTCGCTCGGATCGAAGGCCTCAGTCCATCTACAAATCTATGGACTCTAATAGCCTCACTCCTGATCGAGTCCGGATCATATCTACCCAGCGAAGTGAATCGTGACTCGTACTCATCAACTGTTCGATTCCCTTGAGTTAGATTCAGAAATTCCATCTGTAGTCTCCGTCGAGTAGTATCTGGGATGTATTGCTCTCTGAAAACGTCCAAGAACATATCCCAAGTGATAACCATTCCTTGAGCTCTTAACATCGGCCTAGTGGACTTCCACCAGTGCTCTGCTTCGGCTCTCAATACAAAGGCCGCAAGCGCTACTCTCTCCGTAGCTGAACATCTACAGAAGTCGAATAACTTCTCCATTTGACTGATCCAGTTCTCAGCCACCGTCGGATCCTTTATCCCGCTAAACGAAGGAGGCTTAAAGTCCATAAAGTGCCTCAATCTTTCCATATCACAATCATATCCATACCCCAAATCATCATCATGCTGATGTGGGGCTACCGGAGGAGGTACCGGTCGAATATGAGGTTCCCGTGGCCTAGCCGGTTCAGCTTGCGCAGGTGCAACATTCTCAGGTTCAGGTACAGCTGCTGGGGGATTCGGTGCAGCCTGTCCCGCTGTACCAGGTGTACCCTCAAACCTAGCCATGATCTGACCCATCATGGTCATCATCGTGCGCATGTCTTCCTCCAATCGGGTTATTCGAGGATCAGAAGCCTCTATCTGTTCCTGGGGCTCATGACTAGAGGATGATCTACTGTGCCTCTCAGTCCTGTCATTTTGCCCTCGAGCTCTCGAGCTCTCTCCCCTCTTGCGGTGTCTCTCAGGCATAACTCACTAGCCTGATAACTTACCTGCGTTATAACAAACATTTAATTCACTACCAGCTCCGTACACACATTTATATCTAAATATCGCACAGTAACTTGGGGATGTATGTTTTCTTAGTCCTAAGCATCAACTCACATCAGACCAACCATGCTCTGATACCAAGCCTGTCATACCCCGCTTTTGTGAACCCTTCTATCCATACATTCTCTACTACGGTTGGGCTGTGAGAAGATGCAATTACTAAAAATTCATTCATTTACAGCGGAATATTTAAAGCTTTAATTCACACTCCCAGGTGTGTGTGTAGATACACAAAATTAATTGTATAAATACCATGTGCTTACATATCATCCCCATAATACTGTTTACAATTCCAAGATATAACTGTGCGATACGATATATTAGATACAAAATACTCGTGTATACAAATCTTATACCTTTACAGATTGTGGGAGCTGTTTAGCACAAAAGATCTAAAGATCACCGCTCTCTTACTTCTCAGTACCTGGAGGGGAAAAATAGTGGGATGAGCAAACCACGGCTCAGTAAGGAAATGTATGCTAGCAGGTAGATATCGTACTACCTACATAGCCCATGCATGCATAAACCAAAACCATGTTTTCGTTATAAATGGAAATATCATACGAACAATGCATTTAAACACATATTTCTCAATAGCATTTTCGTGTAAATCAAATGTCAAACTTCCATTTAAAACATGCTCATAAATAGTGCCCTCACGGCACGAATGTGAAATTAGAGATCTATCAAAAACATGAAATCTCTTTCACTTCTCAAATCATTCTTTCTCGCAAATCTCTTTCTTTTCTGAGATTGTCTCTGTTTCTCGATTCTCTGAGACAGGCATGGAATTTTCGACAATCAAATATCCACGACTTATGGCCACAGTCAGTGATCCCATGCCTCACTGATCGGGTGTGCATAGGGTATCACTTCGCCTGAAGGGGGATGGGTCAATCCTACCCTCCGGCTCATTTCAATCTATATCATCTCCTCGTATACTCACGGTGTAGATACGTCGTGTGTCATCTACGCGATACTCGTACTCACGTGCACCCAGCACGGTACATAGTATACCAACGGGTGACTACACTATTCTACGTACAACCGTGGACCTAAGTCCATACTCCAACTCCGATAGACTTTTTATCCTTTAACCATGTCTCATATACCAGGCGAGCAAGCAGCGTGACACACAGTCAACGCAAAGCTCCAGTGCGGTACGATCTATCGTTAAGGCCCAGCCCGTTCAATTGGCCGTCGGCTGGTATCCCCTTGGGTCCCAGACCCCCAAGTTTACCTTAACTCAAAAAACAGGTGCGAGCAAAGTTCCCGCACTTTCTCAAAACCCTCGTGCGGGTTAAAACTCCTGCACGGTACATCAAGGCATTAAAATGGGTGTGAGTTAACGCTTCAACACCAAATCTCATCTCAAAACTGATAGATGGCTATTTTCTCTTTTAAAACTCAAAACATGTTTATTCATACAGCATGCCTCTTCATGCTAAAACATGTAAAATTAGCCAACCTATCATCAACATTTCTCAATCATCAATAACAATATAAAATTGAGAACATCATTGAAAACATGCATATCATGCTATTTCCTTACCCTATCCCATTTCTCAATACATATATACATCATAGTACTTTTCATACTTCCACATCATTTCATAAAATTATAATATCGTACTAGTCCTAGCAATATTTCTACGAAATTGCGGTAATTACGTACGAACATCTCTATAGCTAACACACAGTCCCTTACCTCGTTTTACTTGTGTGCAACTATCCGCCTTTATGCTTCTCGCGTTCTCATCTCGATTGCTCCGACGTATCATCCGAAACTGAAATTCATCCATCAACATTTGAGTTAATGTTTCTAACTCTTATTCAACTAAGCATTTATCCAATGCCTTAATTACACATTTTTACCCTTTGTGGTAAATCTCACAATTTATCCCAATATCAACATTTCCAAACCATTTCCACAACATACTCATCCACTCAAGATATCTCATTCATCATAAACACTCCCACACTCCACTTTCTCACACTTGACCATTTCTAAGTTATATTCATTTCATACCATTCTAGGTAGTTCTATCCACAATATGCACACCCAAATATCTTTATAATCATTAACTAAACCAAAGTACTTGGATTTGTGCATTAGAACTTACCTCATTGGATTTTCCTCTTGCTCCAATTAGGATTGTCCTTTATTTCTTCAATCCATCAAATGGGGAAATGCCTCTAGACTATGTTGTTCTTCTCTTTGATGTGAACAACTTTGTCTCTAATAGCCTTTCCTCAAATCTTACTGAAAATGGCTGGATTTAGGAGTGAGAAACTAGATTTCTTTGAGTTGAAGTGAAAAGGAAATGTTTGTCCCGAAATTCTGATGATCCAACTGCTCCCATTTATAGTTTTGACTTGATGAGATCGATCTTCCTTGGGTGGAGATCGATCTGTTCCTCTAAAATCCCTCTTTTCTAAGACGTTTTAAAAGTAGGAGATCGATCTGTCGAGACTGGAGATCGATCTGCTGTCAAACAGAAGCTTAAGGAGATTGATCTGGTCTTAGGGGAGATCGATCTGCTTCCAACCCGAGAGCTAAGGAGATCGATCTGCTTCCTTTGGAGATCGATCTGTTCCCTTCCATTTCTCACATAAGAGCATTCTGGCTCTCCCAGATCGATCTCTCATCCTATGAGATCAATCTGGCCTTCACAAATTTCAGATTTTCCTGCAGTTTTTCTGCAATAACCCTTACCAAACACCCTTAATTTGCTACCATGATCATTTCCTCATTCATTCATCTTTGAGACTTGAAAATGGGATCCATCCTCACTACATACACATTAAAACTTGTGTAAATTCTTTGTATGACCAAATATATACGATATTACTCGAATGGAAATATACACTTATGTAAATCTTTCCTTCCATTTTACTATACTACTCATATTCCATTTCGATCACATTCTTCTCGTGTTCAAGTTTATTTCTTCCTACTCATTCATAATGCAACTTGTATGTATAATCACAGTTCTTATTACAAGTGCGTACATAATCTTATAAACTTACATTGCATATACTTCACATTACAATACATCATCTTACTTATGATTTTGTTTACATTCCCATGTTCCTATATACAGCTATACATGTACGGGGTCTCACACAAAATCCATGGTGACATGCTCCCACTTCCAAGTCGGTATCAGTAGAGGCTGTAATAATCTTGTAGGCTTTTGATGCTCTACCTTCACTTGTTGACAAATGAGACACTTAGCGACATATTCTGCAATGTCTCTTTTCATTCCAGACCACCAGTAAACCTTCCGAAGGTTTTGATACATCTTGGTTCTTCTCGGATGTATCATATACTTCGATGAGTGAGCCTCTAATAAAATTAACCTCCTGACCTCATGATCATTGGGAACACATACTCTACCCCTAAACCTCAATAAGCCATCAACACTCAGCTCTACATCAATACCCATACCTATCTGTATCTGCCTCAGCCAATCGATGCACCGTCTATCACTCTGCTAGGCTTGTCCAATGCGGCCAATCAGCTCTAGCTCTAATCTCATACTAGCCATGATATCCAATCTCTCCGATCCAGGGGGGTTATATCCAATCTGAGGTTTGCAAAGTGTTCTAACAATTTATGCTCTCGTACCATCATATAAGATACCAACCTAAGGTTTTTTCTACCCAAAGCATCGACAACTACATTTACCTTACCTGGGTAGTACATGATTTCACAATCATAGTCCTTTAAAAGTTTGAACCATCTCCTGTATCTCATATTCAGCTCTTTCTGCGAGAACAGGTACTTAAGGCTTTTATGATCTGTGAAAACCTGAAAGTTCTCACCATAGAGATAGTGACACCATATTTTCAAAGCAAATACTATGGTTGCCAACTCCAAATCATGTGTCGAGTAGTTCCTCTTGTGATCTTTCAACTATCTAGATGCATAGGCAACTAGCTTCCCATCCTGCATAAGTACACAACCTAATCCATGGTGTGATGCATCTGTATACACCGAGAATCCTCCTGAGCTGGAAGGAATGGTGAGAATTGGAGTAGTGATTAATCGACGCTTAAGCTCCTCAAAACTCCTCTCACATGTCTCATCCCATACAAACATAACATCCTTATGTGTAAGGTATGAAGTAGTTAGTCTGGAGAAGCCCTCTACAAATCTTCGATAATACTCTGCCAATCCCAAAAAACTTCTGATCTTAGTAACTGTCTTGGGCTCTTCCCACTATACAACTGTTTTTATCTTGGATGCATCCACTGATACCCCATCTTTCGACATAACATGGCCCAAAAATGAGATTTACTCTAACCAAAAGTTACACTTACTGAGCTTGGCATACAACTCTTTCTCTCGGAGGGTCTGCAGAACTACTCTCAAGTGCTCCTCATGCTCTTCCCTGGACTTAGAATAAACCAAAATATCATCTATAAATACAATCACAAACTTATCTATGCATGGCTTAAACACATCATTCATCAGTGCCATAAATGTTGCGGGAGCATTCGTCAATCTGAATGGCATCACCAAAAACTCGTAGTGGCCATAACGGGTACGAAATGCTGTCTTGGGTACATCTCCACTCTTGATCCTTAACTAATGATACCCTGACTGTAGATCTATCTTTGAAAATACTTGGGCTCCTTGGAGCTAATCCAGCAAATAATCTATGCATGGAAGGGGGTACTTGTTCTTAATGGTAGCCTTATTCAACAACCGGTAGTCTATAGACAGTCGGAGGCTTTCATCCTTCTTCCTAACAAATAGTACCGGTGCTCCCCGAGGTAAGACACTCAGTCTTATAAACCCCGTCTCCAGTAACTCTTGCAGTTGTTAGCTCTTCTAACTCAATCGGTGACATTCTGTATGGTGGTTTCGATATCAACTCTATACCAGGCACAACTCTATGCAAAATTCCATTTCCTTTTCAGGTGGTAGTCTTGGCAATTCATATAGAAAGACATCAGAATAATCCGCAATCACAGGGATGTCCCTCAATTCCAGGTGTGCCTCATCTATATCAACCACGTAGGCAATGAACCCTTCATAACATTCTTCCTACCGTTACTAACATAACACATCACATCAATAGTCATCATAGATAAATAAATATATCTCTTACACAGATTAAAAAAAATCATACTCTTTTCATTTTCATGGTTATATTCATTTCTTTTCATCAAAGTTTACAATAAGATTGTCTATTCCTGAAAACATCAATGACTTAGCATGGCAATCCATAACAACACGATTAGTAGCCAACCAATCCATTCCCAATATTACATCAAAATCATTCATATTTAATAAAATTAAACTGGTTGTCATTTCCTTTCCCTCTATCATCAGTTTACGATCCCTACACACATGCTCGGTCAATTGACTATCATTCATGGGTGTGAAAATCATCAACATTCTATCCATCAATGTAGGTTTCAGATACTTCAACAATTTATGTGTAAAGGGAGGTGATATGAAAGAATGTGTGGCACTAGGATTAAATAATACCAATTCTTCTAAATCAAAGATTCAGATGGTACCTTTCATCACATCCGTCGATACGTCTGTAGTGTCCTGGTCCAGTGCTTGCACCCTTCCTCTGTTCACACCCACAGCCTGTTTCCCTTTTTCCTTAGCTGTAACCCTCCTCCTTGGGGCCGCTGTCTCAACTGGAGCTCCCTCAGGCTCCTTAACCTTTTGTGGGGCGATCTTAACCATCTTGATATACTATCTCAAAATATGTCCAGGCTTCCCACACTTAAAACATGAAACAGGGGGCACCTGACATGGTCTAGTCCCATGGTATCTGCTACATCTCCTACACTGATCAGTGGTAGGTCGTGGTCCTCCAATAGTCATAAACCTTGGCGCAGTCAAAATTGGGTACACGGGAAGTCTAGCAGCTCTCTCATGCACCTTCGCTATCTTAGGTCTCTTCTTAAAATACATTGGGCCACCTCTCCTGGCCACTCTATCCCTCCTGGATCTCTTTTTGTATCTATCCTTGCTTGCAAAACTGAGCCTTATGTACAACCTCCTCATAGGTCAAAATGTTGAAGGAAGGTAGATTAGTCTGGATGACCAATCTCAATCAATCCATGAACTTCTGTATCTTTCGAGTCTCACTACCCATGCGTCTGGGTTATATCTCCCCAAGGATATAAACTTGGACTCATACTCATCCACAATATGGTTCCCCTAAACCAGATTCATGAATTCCATCCGTAGTTTCCTCTGTGCAGTAGCTGGAATTTACTATCTCCTGAACGTCTCTGAAAATATCTCCCATGAGATCTCAGAATGTCTGGCCCTCAAAATAGCCTCTACGGACCTTCACCTATGCTCGGCCTCGCCTTTCAACATAAACATGACAAAGGCTACCTTCTTAGATGAAGTGCATCAGAATAACCTATACAGTTTTTCCATCTCATACACCCAGTCCTCTATGATAACCGGGTCCTTCACCCCTCTGAACACTGGGGGTTTCAATGCTTAGAACTCTCGCAGTCTGCTCAAGTCGCAGTCATAACCAAAATCACTACCGCTCTACTGTGGAGCGATAGGAGAATCTGTATCCTGTACTGCAGGTGATGTAGTAGTAGCAGTCTCTACAGTCTGAAGTCTCATCACCTCTGCAGCTGCCTGTTCAGTAGTAGGCTATGCTGTGGGACCTCGTCTATCGTCGGCACCCAATGTCTGTGTGACTATCTTCACCAAATTCTCAATACTCCGCTCTATCCTAGCGAAGCGTGCCTCTGTATTTTTTGCTCTCTCAGTAGGGTTTTGTGGAGCCTAATCAGTCTGTGGCTCCATACGGCTCGCAGGCCTACCTTTATGGCCTCTAGCATGTGCCCTCGTCCCTCTACCTTGGCGTGTAACAGGAATAATGCCTAACTTCCTGTACGAAGATCATTATTAAGCTCAATCCATCACGGTATACATAGTTATATCTAAACAAAAGCACAGTAATATGGGGGTGTATTTTTCCTACGTTTTATTATTGACTCACATCAGGCCAACACAGCTCTGATACCAATCTCTGTTAGGACCCTTTTCATTCTCTTTAATAAAAAATCTCAATCAATTTTTCCCATTTATTCCTTTCCCTACTCGATCGTGAACAAACTTCCACTACAATATTGGGTTGTGAGTCAATAATAATCCACTCGCAATATCCATTCTCGGTTAATATAAGTGATTCCATACATTTGAGCGTCAATCATTCATTTATACAAAATATGATCACTGACATCTACATCTACCATAATTACATTTCAATTGGCTACTGTGCTTTTACATTGTTTAGATACAAAAAGGAATCACTGTGTATATACCTCTGAGTGATGGAGATGAAACGGATGTCAAAAACACAATGCCTCGATCCTCAATGGGCTACAATGCACGCTCTGTAGGAGGGGGAAAATAGAGAGGGATGATCAACCACACGCTCAGTAAGGCAATAATGCAAGCATGGTAGATAGCTACTCTATCTACATGCTGGTAATGTTATGCACAAATTTTTTATAACAGGAGCATAAAGAATTAAAACTATGCCATATGAGTATACATATATCATGTATTTAAAATCATGGAAATTGGTATATAAAACATGGTAAAATCATCATGTACAAATCATCTCCTGCTCATCAATCATCAAATCTCATAAAAGGGCAGTTCGTTTAAGAAACATCCTTTTTTATTATTTCATTCTAAATACAACAAAATTCCCATTAAATCATTTCACAATGACAACATCATAACCATTTCAAAAATCAAATCCCACAAGTCTCGACCCCTCCCTCGGGTCTACCCTGGATAGTCAAAATCATACTTAAGTATTCAAAACCATGTGATATTATATAAATCAAGCAAGTAGACGGGTCACTATATCTCAAATAACTATGTTGGCCAACTATGTCACATATCATCCCAGACCACAAGGATCCCGGTGTGCGGGGTCTCATGCTGGAACGAAGGTAGGTTAGTTCTCCGCCAGACTTTTCTCATCAGTAACTCTACAACGCGGTACATCGTACTCCATGTGATATACACGGTACATCGTAGTCCGCGGACCCATGACATGGTTAGGGGTGCTTGCAGTGGGTGTTATCTACCCTATACCGAGTGAAACCTTTAGTCTCAAGTGTATGTGGGAGTACTCTTAATACCAAGTCTTAGCCCCTCATGGCCTTGCTCGCCCCTGTTGGGTTCCCTGATTCAGGTCTTAGCCCCTCACCCTCACCCCACTCAAGAGGTCTGTTAGGCCTATTAGGTTCCCTGAATGGATTATGTCAGGTCCTAGCGCCTCACCCTCACCCCACTCAAGAGGTCTGTTAGGCCTGTTGGGTTCCATGAACACCTGGTACGATCTGAACATATTGTCCGCAAGTGCACGGGTCGTATAAGTAATAATGCGATTTGAGTCCTGGATTATCGACCCACAAAGAAGTTGATTAGCCTAATTAACTACCGGTTAATCTTACCCTATGTATATCCTAGATAATTATGAAGTTTATAATGGGTGATCTACAAGGCTAAAAATATCGTAAATAAAAAGAAACTATAACTAAAGAAAAAATAAAATCGAGTTAAAAATTACTTACAATGCTCCACGCAAGCAATTACCTACAAAAGAAAATTAGAACAGTTAAAATTAATTAACGCAATTAAGAATGCAAATATGAAAATAACAAAACAAGATTAATTAAACTACAATTAAACTAACCTAAAATAAAATATGAATGCAAATAAATGTAATTATGAAAATGCAATTTAAACTAACTTAAAATATAATAAACATGAAGACTAAATTAAAAATGTATAAAATGAGTTTAATCTAAATTAATTCAAATTAGAAAACCTATTACTAAAATGAAAATAAAAATTAACTAATGGCATAATTAAATCTAAATTCTAGACTAATCAATCAATTGAACTATAGCTAATCATGCAAATAAAATTAAAATTCTAAATTCTTATGCTAACAAATTAAATTGGAATTAACTATTCTAAAAATGCATGTAAATAAATTGTACAATTAAAATGCATTGGCCAAACGAGGCCTTAACAACAAATTCTAGCGAGTGGTCCCGATTATGTGCTGGTACTGTTCATTGTCTTTCTCCAATTTTGGTTCTGCCTCCAAGTGCTCGATATGTGCTCTCGGTTCTGCAAGTGATGCACTGCTCTCTGCTGCAGGTGCTACACAAATCAGCTTTATGCGTTGGTACCAGTCTGTCCATGTCTGTATAAGCTGTTGATCTTCCTCGACCAGTCCTACCTAGTCCAGGTAATGCTCCGCATAACTCAGCTACTACCTGCACTTATGTGAACCAGAGAACGACACTATACCAACGTTCTTTCCCTTATTCTGCTACCGTCTTGCCTCAAGCACTGCCATGAGCCTCCTCAACAACCTGGAAATCACAACTTATATTGAACCAGACATGACAGAAAAACTCAAAAAAAAGAAAAACATTACACAATTGTAAAAGAGATTGAAGTTGCTGTTTAAACCGAGAGTCTAAGAAATCTTGAAATGCTTTGAACTTTGCTACCTAACATCGATCGACATAAACTAATCAAACTTAAAAAGAACAATAACATGCTCCCGAAACATAAGCAGCAAAAAAGACATACTATAATATAAAATCCATAATAAGCAGTAGTAAAAATTGAAAACAGAGCACAATAGAGGCTGAAAATAAAGTTAAAGAAACGTACGGGTTGAATATAAACTATAAACCAAAAAAAAATGACAATATGAACTACTAGAAACTAATAAATAAATATAAGCGGAATATGGCAATTAAACATGATCATGGAACCAAAGCCGCAATTCTTGGCACATTAATCACTCAAACCCGAGAAGCCATAAGCATAAGAAAGCTATGAAAGATACTATTAAAATCCAGTAAATAGTTGAATTCATGAAGTGCAGACAAAGGAAGATAAAATAAACAAAAAAAATAACAAGGTAATCACACATAAAATCGAAAGGAACTAAGTAACATTAGCAGCTGAAAATAAAAACAAGACTATCCGCACCCGTAGAGCACATAAACATGAAAAATTAGCTTCCTCGATTTTTTTCTAATCCTCCTCCTACTGTTGTGATCACACATTACCATTGATGTGGAAATAATACTGGGCATTAAGACCACATCAAGGAATCAGAATCAAAGACAGTGATGGATGAAACCGATTTACTTGAATGAACATTGAAGAATAAAAGGTGACTCTAAAGAATGAACAAACCGAGGGCTTGACATTGAAAACTCTAAAGTTTCATTTAAAACTCACAAAATAAGAAACATCAAGGAATGAACTTTTACAAACCGAGAAGAAGAAGATGAAATGTGATTGCTAATGAAATACCAAGAAACTAGAAAATGAAATAAACGTTTTCATAAAATGAAGATTGAATGAACAGTAAAATTTGGCTAAACAAAATACTCTTTTCGAGAAAGCTTAAAAACAAAGGCAATAAATCTTAAAGTTACCCTAAAAACTATTCTACCCTAACTTGCATGCTTTTTCCAATTGCTATCATTTTCTATTTATATGCACACTTAGGGGTACAATGGTAATTTTTTATCCTAGATGAGTTAGCATTGTTTGGCCACTTGCCTTCATTTGATTTGCTATAGAGCATATATTTCCATGTCACTTGTCGGTTTGTCTAGTTGGCTGTGTGATGTGGCCTGGCATATGCCTTCTAGAATGTTCGCACTGTGTCTGTCGATCTTATCGCTTTGGAGAAAATAAAATACGGACACATGGCATCACGCGTATCCAGACGACTGATGACTTGGTGTAAAACCCGATTTTATCGTAAGAGCAAAAGGGAATGAATAAAAATTTTTGAGTGCATTTAAAAATGCAAAGGGATTGAAACGGTATTCTCGAACACGTGCAAGGGTAAAATGATCAAAAGACCGAAACTCGGTATAATTTTGACAAGAAAATTTAATTAAAAATATAAGATTGAGAAATCTTGATCAGTAACGGAGAAATAATTAAATTTCGGGTTAAATTGATCAAGATATGAATTTATTGGGATAAACCAAAATTTTCACCTCGGGAAATAATCCCGAAAGTAATGAAAAATATATCGAAAAGGTAAAATCAGACTAATAAATTCATTTACGGATTAAATGAATTTAATATGAATTTTTTAAAGATATTTTTGAGATTTTTATTATTATTTTAATGAATAAATATTAATAAAACTTAATTATAAATAAATAAAGTTAAAAAAACGAAAACTGATTTTTCGCGAAACAGAAAGCGAAAATGAAACAGAAAAGTGAAGGCCGACTGAGGAAGAAGAGATTCACCGGCGACGAACCAGCGACGTACGGCGCGAGGGGTGCCGGGCAGAAAGACGACCCGCACCGGGGGAGAGTTCGACAGCCATCACGCGTCGTGAATCGCTGCCGGTGAGGAGATCTGTGAGAGGGAAGCTGCAGGAGAGAAAGACGGATTCGGCTGAATCCAGAGCCGGTCAACCCCAGATGAGGCCAAAAGAAGCCTATAGAGGCGAGGCCGCAACCTTTGGAGGTGGAATCGGTGGCAGAACCAATCAGACGGCGTCGGAAGGACCAAATGATGCTTGAACTGGTCGAACCGGACTGAACCGATCGAACCGAACTGGACTGAACCGACAGTTTGAACCAGACTGAACCGGTTCAGCCAAAAAGAGAAGGAAAAAAAAGAAGAAAAATGGAAAAAGAAAAAGAGGAATAAATGGGGGAAAATCCCAATGATGCAATCGAGCTACGGGTAAGTCGGTAAGCGGTCGAATTGACCGATTTAAATTTTGAAAATATTTAATTTGATTATATCCAACTAGAAGTTTACCTGGAAAATATTTAAATGTGTAGCTCGACAATTGGCGACAATCGAGAGCTCGAGGCAGCCTCGATTTACGTATTATCATGGAATCACGGGTAAGTAACCCTTATTTACGATAATTTTGCATAGTTATGCGTGTTAAAATTTACCACATAAATTACAGATTTAATTTTTGCATAAATGAATTATATTCTAGAATTAGAGATAAATTGTCGTAAATAATAAATTAAGCTATTCGAGAGTTAGAACGAGGCTCAATAAATACTGATGGGCCCAATGAGCCCAATAGGCCTCGATAATGTGAATAGTAAGTGAAAAACGGGCTTAAGGCCGATTAAGGCCCATTATGGTGCAATCGGGCCCAATATGGGTAAACGGGCCCAATGATTTAAATTAAGCTTAGAAAATATGAAAATACAATTAAATTGTATTGTATTTGACCTGATGAATGTGTATCCACAGTTCTGGAGATTGGATTCAGAGCAAATCGGACTGCGTGACGAGTCATCAGTGGAAAGGTTAGATTGTACAGAAAAATGAGGTAAGGAAATTGTGTGAGTAGCTAGAGGTAGCTACGCGTATTCTAATAGCTTTTTTTGTACACTGATTATGTATGTATACATTGTTATTGTATAAAGGTCCTAAAAATGGTTTTAAGATTTTAAGGACTCGAAATAGGTAAAAAGTCTGTTTTACCCCTATTGAGGAAAGTTCACCTAAGGATGGTAAAAGCATGACATGCATGAAATGCATGATTTATGAATTTTTTGATTTAAGGGATTTTCGTGGTTTAAATGAAATTTCCTCGGAAAATAGGCTAACTATCAAGTTTATATTGAAACAGATAGTGCCGACACGTAGTTCACACTATATCTGCGTTTGTGAATGTGCGTAAATGTGCTTGAGCGGTTGCTCGCACCGATTTGTGTGACATCATATGCATAAAATGTGCTAGAGCAATTGCTCACACTGATTTTATGATTTGATATGCATGAGAGCTGCTGGAGCCTAGCTCGCACTCTGTTTTGACATGTTTTGACTTGTTTTGACGTGGTATGCATAAAATGGTGCTGGAGCGATTGCTCACACTAGTTTTTATGATTGACGTGCATGAGAGGTGTTGGAGCCTAGCTCGCATCCGTTTCTGATATAATAATTGCATAAAAGCCGTGCTTGAGTGTAGCTCGCACGAGATTTGATTTAATTATGCATAAAGCCGTGCTGGAGTGTAACTCATATGAGATTTGATTTACTTGAGCATTCACTCGTGCTGGAGCGTTGCTCACATGAAGTTTTATATCATTTTATAACTCATTTTAAAGCTGTACTAGAGTTTTTCTCGTACGAGGTTTTCGTTGAGTTTTTATACATATCCGTACTAGAGCGTTGCTCGTACGTGGATTTTACTTGAATTTATAATTATTTTAATTCGTACTGGAGCACTGTTCGTACGCAGATTTCATTGATTTTTATGACACCGTGCTAGAGCTTCACTCGCACGAGATTTTCTGATATCATGAATATGCATGAAGCCATGCTAGAGCTTCGCTCGCATAGGGATTTATATTACATGCATATAGCCGTGTTGGAGCCTCCTGTAGACTGTGTGTCACAGTGAGATGATATGCTCACACGTGCATACTGAGACAGAGATGATATGGGTGGATAAGACCTATTACAGGCACCCCTGATTGAGCTTGGGTTCACAGAGTACGTTGTACCGTATATGTCACGTGGAGTACGCTGTACCGTGGGGATTGTTGGAGTGGAGTGGCATTAGCCACGAGGCAGCAAGCCTTGCCCTCGCAATCTTGGTGTTATGCTGTTCTAGCGGGTAGGATGACCCACCTCCCGTTTCAGGTGTGATACCCCGCACACTAGGTACCGTGTTGCCAGGGATCACTAGGATGTGGCCATAGTCCTCGATGTTACTAATATAATCACATGCTTGTCTCACATGATATAAATATTGGTCGATAGACCAGGGTAGACCCGAGGGAGGGGTCAGGCCCCCGATTTTATGATTTTCTACTATGATGCTAGATTTTAGATGATTTTATGATATGTGACCCTGAAAGAAGGGTGGTTTTATAACCGAAGTTTTCTGACAAATTTTAATGAATTGTTTTATGAAATGATTGATCCGGAAGGGTTAGTTTTTACTGCAGTTTTAATAAAATGATTTGAATGCAGTAGCATGATGTTGTTTTCCAAGCTTTTATTTCAAATTCATGATTTGTCTTACATGACATGAAAGAATGCATGATCTGGATTTGCTTCATGCTCATTATGATTTAATGATGTCACATAAAATGCCTTTGATGCATGAATTACATGATTTCTATATGCACAAATAGTTTTGATAAAGTAAGTCATTGATGTTTGCATGACTTTGTGCTTGATGATTTTAATGAAAAGAAATGGATTTAAGGGCATGGGCATTATGAGCATGTAGATAGTGGAGCTATCTACTTACTTGCATAATTACCTTACTGAGCGTGTGGTTTGCTCACTCCCTTATTTTTCCATCTTTTCAGAGCACTCACAGTAACTAGTAAGCAATAGAGGACTTGCATGCTTGGTATCCGCTGCTTCCCATCGAGAGTCAGGTATAAACATTTGTTTGGTTTTGTATCTAAATATGTAATGCACAGTACTGTAAACATAAATCATGTCGGAGATGTAGAGTTATAAATACCATTGTGTATATATTTAATTAAAGTCAAAGGATAGTAAACTCTGATATATAAATGTGATTATGGAAATGGAATTGGTAATAGTGTAAGGTGACTAATATCGAATCATAGCCCAACTGTTTGTAGGATGGTCACGATGAGAGAAAGGTAAGAATTAAATAATAAATGAAAAAGTGAAAAATTTACTCTGATTTTTAGGTAATTTGGGTCGTGACAGTTTTGGTATCAGAGCTTGAATTGGCCTGATATGAGTCGATGTTAGTGGTTAAAGAAGTTTACATCCCCATGTACTATGCATTGTTTAGATACAATTGTGTATATCGAGATGGAAGTGCAGCTAAGAATTTGATTTTTAAATGCAAGAATAGAATCATTAACTGATAGCCGCTATGATAGAAGGGCAAGTACACGAGCTCGAGGCCATAGAGGTAGGCCTGAGAGTTGTACTGAGTCACCACATGAGACTCTAGATGAGACTGACGTAGAGGCTGGTATTAAGCATGCCCCACAGAGTCCGACAGAGAGACCGGACCGTATTGAGACACGCTTTGCGAAGTTGGAGCAGAGTGTGGAGAACATTTTACGAGCTAATAGCTCAGAGTATGAATGAGATTTTAGGGCGAGTTGGAACATTGGTGGAAGTCCGCTCGACCCATTTTAAGAGTTAAACGTCTAGAATGGATATGAGAAATAATTATATATGTATTCCGGTGACAAAATATCCCGTACACTACTCAAAGGAAATTACGGATTAAATTATTTACTCTGACCCAGAGGAACTAGTTGATTAACGAGTATGAGCAGATATGACTCGGATACTATGAATAGTGAGAGTCGAGATGTCTGAAAGTTCATGGAAGGGCTCAGATTGTCAATTAGAGTCCGATTGGTCCCGTTAGATATCACTACCTATGCCGAGGCAGTGCGCAGGCTACAGTCGTGTGAATAAGATTATAAGTTGCACGCCTCTGAGATTGAGAAAGGTAGTAAGGGTCGAAATCGAGACAAAAAAGGAATAGAGGATGACAAGGATGTCAGAACGGGAAAAAGGTAGTTTGGTAAAAGATTAGAGCTGATTGGAAAATATAACGTATGATTGGAAAATCGATTCGTGTATTAGACGGAAGGGGAAAATGTTAAGGTTTAAGATGATCTCCCTAGTTAAGTATGATGGTAGTATTACACTCCGGAGAAAGTCACTTGAAGATGACAGTATATGATATGATAGACGTACCCGGAGCTGTGTATGGACCCATAAGACTTGGTTCTAGTTTGGAGGACCAAATTTCTTAAGTGGGGGAGATTGTAAGACCGGATTTTATCGTAAGAGCAAAAGGGAACGAATAGAAATTTTTGAGTGCATTTAAAAATGCAAAGGGATTGAAATGGTATTCCCGAACACGTGTAAATGTAAAACGGTTAAAAGACCAAAACCCGGTATAATTTTGACAAAAAAATTTAATTAAAAATATAAGATTGAAAAATCTTGATCAATAACAGAGAAATAATTAAATTTCGGGTTAAATTGATCAAGATATGAATTTATTAGGATAAACCGAAATTTTCAACTCAGGAAATAATCCCGAAAGTAATCGAAAAATATATCGAAAAGGCAAAAAATTCATTTACGGATTAAATGAATTTAATATGAATTTTTTAAAGATATTTTTAAGATTTTTTTTATTATTTTAATGAATAAAATATTAATAAAATTTAATTATAAATAAATAAATAAAGTTAAAAAAAAAAGCGAAAACTGATTTTTCACGAAACAGAAGAGCGAAAATGAAACAGAAAAATGAAGGCCGATCGAGGAAGAAAAGATTCACCGGCGACGAACCAACAGCGTACGACGCGAGGGGTGCCGGGCAGAAGGACGACCAGCACCGGGGGAGAGTTCGACGGCCACCACGCATCGTGAATCGTTGCCGACGAGAAGATCTGTGAGAGGGAAGCCGCGGGAGAGAAAGACAAATTCGACAAAATTCGGTGTCGGTCAACCCCAGACGAGGCTAAAGGAAGCCTCTAGAGGCGAGGCCACAACCTTTGGCGGTGGAATTGACCACAGAACCGATCGGACGGTGCTGAAAGAACCAAATGATGCTTGAACCGGTCGAACCGGATTGAACCGGTTGAACCGAACAAGACTGAACTGATGGTTTGAACTGAGTTGAACCGGACCGAACCGATTCAGCCAAAAAGAGAAGGAAAAAAAAGAAGAAAAATGGAAAAAGAAAAAGAGGAATAAATGAGGGAAAATCCCAATGATGCAATCGAGCTACGGGTAAGTCGGTAAGCGGTCGAATTGATCGATTTAAATTTTGAAAATATTTAATTTGATTATATTCGACAGGAAGTTTACCTAGAAAAATATTTAAATGTGTAGCTCGACAATTGGCAACAATCGAGAGCTCGAGACAGCCTCGATTTACGTATTATCATGGAATCACGGGTAAGTAACCCTTATTTACGACAATTTTGCATAGTTATACGTGTTAGAATTTACCGCATAAATTACGGATTTATTTTTTGCATAAATGAATTATATTCTGGAATTAGAGATAAATTATCATAAATAATAAATTAAGCTATTCGAGAGTTAGAACGAGGCTCAATAAAAACTGATGGGCCCAATGAGCCCAATAGGCCTCTATAATGTAAGTAGAAAACGGGCTTAAGGCCGATTAAGGCCCAGAAGTAGGAGGGTCAACTAAAGTGGTCACAGAATGCTGACAATCAAACCCTCCCCCAAAATAGTGTTTCAGTTTGTCCCCGTTAACCTTAAAGGGTTGATTCAGGGTCTCATCCATAATTTCAATGGCTCCATGAGGGAATACTTGTGTAATGGTAAAGGGACTTGACCACCTAGACTTAAACTTTCCTAGAAACAACTTCAAGCGTGAATTAAAAAACAGAACCTGCTGGCCTCCCTCGAAGTGTCTCTCCTTAATTTTCTTATCATGCCATCGCTTAGTCTTTTCCTTGTAGAGCTTGGCATTCTCATATGCCTGCAACCTGAACTCATCTAACTGATTGAGCTGTAGCAGCCTCTTCTCCCTCGCTGCCTCTAAGTTGAAATTCAGGTTCTTAAGGGTCAAGTAGGCCTTATGCTCAAGCTCTACTAGTGGATGACAGGTTTTACCATAAACAAGCTGATAAGGGGACATTCCTAAAGGTGTTTTAAAGGCTGTATTATAAGCCCAAAGTGCATCATCTAACCTAATTAACAAGTCCTTCCTACTTGTGTTCACTGTTTTCTCTAATATCCCCTTAATTTCCCTATTGGACAACTCTACTTGGCCACTCGTCTGTGGGTGATAAGCAGTGGCTACCTTATGTTTGACCCCATATTTCTTTAACAGCTCATCAAAACTTCGATTGTAAAAGTGGGATCCTCCATCACTAATGATAGCCCTAGGTGTGCCAAATCTTGTGAAAATATTCTTCTTCAAAAACCTTACAACTACCTTGGCATCATTAGTTGGTAAAGCCATCGCTTCAATCCATTTCGACACATAGTCCACAGCTGCTAAAATATAGAGATTGCCATATGAAGGAACAAATGGTCCCCTGAAATCAATACCCCAAACATCAAAGAGTTCTATTTCTAAAATCTTAGTCAGAGGCATCTCATTTCTTTTAGAAATATTACATACCCTCTGACATCTATCACAGTTTAGCACAAAGTAGTGGGCATCATTAAATAACGTGGGCCAGTAATATCTATAATGTAAAACCTTAGCCTCTGTCCTCTCTCCTCCAAAATGCCCTCCATAATCAGAAGAATGGTAATGTCTAAGTATATCCTCTACTTCTTCCATGGGAACACACCTTGTCAAAATCTGATCTTTACATTGCTTGTATAGGAAGAGTTCATCCCAAACATAATACTTGATATCACTCAAAAACTTTTTCCTCTGCTGAGCAGTCAAATCAGGTAGCATCACATTGCTTATCAAATAATTCACAAAATCAGCATACCAAGGCAATCTGGAGTGCCCAAAAGGAAATAGCTATTCATCGGGAAAGTACTCATTAATAGCTGTACCATCTTCTTTAAGTCCACTCTCTAATCTAGATAGATGGTCAGCAACCTAATTCTCTGTACCTTTCCTGTCCTTAATCTCCAAATTAAACTTCTGTAGTAGAAGGATCCATTGAATCAGCCTCGGCTTTGCATCCTTCTTGGAGACTAAGTACATAATGGCAATATGATTAGTATATACTACTACATTAGTACCAATGAGATAGGAGCAAAACTTATCAAAGGAAAATACCACAGCTAACAGCTCCTTCTTGGTAGTAGCATAGTTTATCTGGGCCTCATTCAGTGTTTTTCTTGCGTAGTAGATAGAATAAAAGACTTTTCCTTTTCTTTGTCCTAGTATAGCCCCGATAACATAATAACTTGCATCAAACATAAGCTCAAAAGGTAAACTCCAATTCGGAGCTATGATTACAAGGGATGTAATTAATGTTTCCTTCAAAGTCTTAAATGCTTCTAAGCATCTCTCATCAAAGCAAAACACAGTGTCCTTCTCAAGGAGATTACATAAAGGATTAAATATCTGAGAAAAATCCTTAATGAACCTTCTGTAAAATCCCGCATGGCCCAGGAAACTTCGAATTCCTTTTATAATACTAGGGGAAGGTAACTTCTCAATAATTTCCACCTAAGCCTTATCCACTTCTATCCCTCTAGCCGAGATTTTGTGCCCTAGTAGTATACCTTCTTTTACCATAAAGTGACATTTCTCCCAATTAAGCACTAAGTTAGTTTCTTCACATCTCAGTACTAGTGCCAAATTATGCAAACATAAATCAAAGCTATCCCTAAATACTAAGAAATTGTCCACGAAAACCTCAAGAAAATCCTCCACCATATCATGAAATATGGCCATCATACAACGCTGGAATGTGGTAGGTACATTGCATAGGCCGAAAGGTATTCTTTTAAAAGCAAAGGTCCCATAAGGACATGTGAAGGTAGTCTTTTCTTGGTTTTCTGGGGCTATAGCTATCTGATTGTACCCAGAGTATCCGTCCAGCAAGCAATAAAATTTGTGACTAGCTAATCGATCTAACATTTGGTCAATGAAGGGTAAAGGGAAATGGTCTTTCCTGGTGGCCTTGTTGAGTTTCCTATAGTCCATGCATACTCGCCAACCAATGACAGTCCTAGTGGGGATAAGCTCATTATTTTCATTCTCGATCACTGTCATCCCTCCCTTCTTAGGGACACATTGTACTAGGCTCACCCAGGCACTATCAGAAATGGGATAGATGATCCCTACATCTAACCACTTAATGATCTCCTTCTTGACAACTTCTTTCATTACAGGGTTCAATTGACGCTGGTGCTCTATGGATGACCTATACCCCTCCTCCAATAGTATCTTATTCATACAGATAGAGGGACTAATACCCTTAAGGTCAAAGATAGACCAGCCTATAGCCTTCTGATGCTCTCTTAACACTTGTAATAATTTTACTTCCTGATCACTGGAGAGAGCAGCAGATACTATTACTTGTCGTGTAGAGGATTCACCTAAGTAAGCATACCTAAGGTGTGAGGGTCAAGGTTTGAGCTCTAATGCTGGAGAATCAGTGGTGGATTGAAAGATATTTGAAGCTGGAATAGATGAAGGGTCTAATGTCTCAAATTGGGCAATTTCCTCAAAAGAAGTGACCTCTAATAATTGTAAAGTCTCGTAGACCTCATTATTGTCTTCACTGTATTCTCTAAGATTAACAGATTTCACTATTGAGGCTTCTAAAGGGTTTAAAGGATGTGTCTTGAAAAACTCCTCAGTGATGTCCTTATCCACTAAATCTATCCTAAAGCAATTGTGAGAGTCATCAGGAAACCTTAGAGATTTGAACACATTAAACTTGACTTCCTGATCTTGAACTCTCATTATTAGCTCCCCCTTTTGTACATATATTAAAGTTCTACCAGTCGCTAGGAATGGTCTGCCTAGTATAATGGGGATTTCCCTGTCTTCTTCCATGTCCAATATGATAAAATCCGCAGGGAAAATAAACTTGTCCACCTTTACTAAGACATCCTCAATGACCCCCTTCGGATATTTAATTGATCGATCAGCTAACTGGAGGGTCACTATGGTGGGCTTGGCATCCCCTATTCCTAACTTCTGATAGATAGATAACGGCATCAAATTTATACTAGCTCCTAAATCACTTAGGGCTCTACCAAAGAATAAATTTCTAATAGTGCATAGTATGGTAAAACTCCCGAGATCCTTGAGCTTGGGGGGTAGTCTCCTCTGAATAATTGCACTGCATTCCTCAGTTAAGGCCACCATCTCACAATCTTCCAATCTTCTTTTCCTAGAGAGGATATCCTTCATAAACTTCACATAGCTTGGGATTTGCTGTAAGGCATCTGCGAAGGGAATGTTGATGTGAAGTTTCTTAAAATCCTCAAGGAATTTAGCAAATTGTTGGTCCAGTTTTTGATTTTGGAACATCTGAGGAAAATGAACTGGTGGTCTAACAAGATGAGATGTAGTGGAAACATTTGTAGCATCGAAGGACAAAGAAGGTTGTGACACAGAAACAGGTAAAAGTGAAGATAGGTCTGGCTTTATTTCCTTTGCAGCTTGATTTTTTTATTCCTGCTCCTTCTGAGCTGTTTCATTAGAACCGATGGGTTTTTCAACTATGGGCTGGTCAGGTATGGACTTAACTAGTGGATTCACTAGCTCTCTACCACTCCTAAGGGTGATAGCTTTCACATGTTCTTTACCCTCCCTTTGACTAACAGGATTGGCTTTAGTGTTACTAGGAAGGGTCCCTTGAGGACGTTGACTAAGAGTGTTTGCTATTTCTCCCACCTGAACCTCTAGGTTCTTAATTGAAGCTGCTTGATTTTACAGGATCGTTGTGAACACTTCCTTAAGCGAGGGTTTCTTATCAGCTATTGGTAAGTGCTGGGGTTGTGGTGGTGGTGGTGGTGGTTGATGGAAGTGGGATGGATGGGAATGATTAGGTGGATGATGTAGATACTGAGGTGGTGGGTGGTGAGGAAATTGATGCTGTGGTGTTACCTGAACCGATGGGGCTTAAAAATCAGGGGGTCCTACTGTTCTAGAATTAGAAGTTTGCCCTTGGTTTTTGCTCCAAGAAAAGTTATGATGGTTCCTCCACCTTGGATTATAGGTGTTTGAAAAAAAGGTTGTTCTGTTGCTTAGGAGGAGCAATGTACTGAACCAATTCTACGTTAAATGGACACCTATCTAGAGAGTGGGTACCACTACACAGATCACAAGAGCTAAAAGGACTTTGAACAGAAAACACAGAGTTAGGATTGGTGGAAGGATTATGTTGGGCACTGAGCGACTCTACCTTATTTGTAAGATTGGATATTTGAGAGGTCAAGGTAGATAGCGTGTCGAGCTCATAAATACCTGTCGACTTCTTTAGCAATTGCCTTTTTGAGGAGCATTGATAGTTGTTAGCAGCCATCTTGTCTAATAGCTTATAAGCTTTGTCCTTTGTTTTGCACATCAACGCTCCACCCGCAGCAGCGTCCACTATGGTCCTATTTTGGCTTGTAAGTCCGTTGTAGAAGGTTTGAACTTGCAATAACAAAGGTAGGCCATGGTGAGGGCACTTCTTGAGAAGCTCCCTATATCGTTCCCATGCTTCGTAAAGAGATTCAGAGTCGTATTGGCCAAAGGAAGATATATCACTATAGAGTCTAGCCATTTTAGATGGAGGGAAAAACTTAGCTAGAAATTAGTGGGCTAACTCGTCCCATGTAAAAATGGATCCGGAGGCAAGGAGGTTAACCAATGTCTCACCCTATCCCTAAGTGAGAAGGGGAATAATCTAAGCCTAAAAGCATCATCAGATAATCCATTATGTTTGAACGTGTTGCACAAGTCCAGGAATTGTCCCAGGTGAGCATGTTGGTCATCGTACGGAAGCCCACTGAACTGTAAAGAGGTCTGGATCATCTGGAGGATGGAAGGCTTAATTTCAAAATTGTTAGCAGGGACAACTGGTGGCCTAATGCCGATATAATATCCTCCAATTGTTGACATCGTATAATCTCCAACGGTCCTAATTTCCTTATTTTCTGCCATCGTGTTTCGCAGCGGAGCTATAAATTTCCTAGAATCCTTTCGAATTTTCCTAAGAGTTCGTTCAATTTCAGGATCTAGAGGAAAGTAATCAAAACTCCTGGCTCTACGCATGCAAACACTAGAAAGTCCTTAAAAATTTTTTAAGTTTTTTAATTTTTCTATTATTTTTTTAATTATGAGAAAATTTCACTAACCTAAGTAGGGCTACAAATATTTACAACCTAAATATTTACAAGCTAGAATTACACCTATGCATAATTTCACCGATATTAATTAACGACTAATTAAAACTTCCCCGGCAACGGTGCCAAAAACTTAGTACGATCTGAACGTATTGTCCTCAAGTGCACAGGTCGTATAAGTAATAATGGGATTTGAGTCTCGGATTATCGTCCCACAGAGAATTTGACTAGCCCAATTAACTACCGGTTAATCTTACCCTAAGAATATCCTAGCAAATTATGAAGTTTATAATGGGTGATCTAAAAGGCTAATAATACCATAAATAATAAAGAAACTATAACAAAAGCAAAAATAAAACGGAGTTAAAAATTACTTACGATGCTCCTCGCAAGCAAATACCTACAAAAGAAAATTAAAACAGTTAAAATTAATTAACGCAATTAAAAATGCAATATGAAAATAACAAAACAAGATTAATTAAACTACAGTTAAACTAACCTAAAATAAAATACGCATGCAAATTAATCTAATTATTAAAATGCAAATTAAACTAACTTAAAATTTAATAAAAATGAAGACTAAATTAAAAATGCATAAAACGAGTTTAATCTAAATTAATTCTAATTGGAAAACCTATTACTAAAATAAAAAAAAAGAACTAATGACATTATTAAATCTAAATTCTAGACTAATCAATCAATTGAACTATAGCCAATCATGCAAATAAAATTAAAATTCTAACTTCTTATGCTAACAAATTAAATTAGAATTAACTATTCTAAAAATGCATGTAAATAAATTGTACAATTAAAATG
The DNA here is from genome assembly GCA_033439115.1 of Firmiana major. Lineage (NCBI taxonomy): Eukaryota > Viridiplantae > Streptophyta > Magnoliopsida > Malvales > Malvaceae > Firmiana > Firmiana major. The sequence goes on from CM065914.1 coordinate 24,474,969, forward strand.
CATTGGCCAAACGAGGCCTTAACAACAAATTCTAGTTGAGTGGTCCCGATTATGTGCTAGTACTGTTCATTGTCTTTCTCCAATTTTGGTTCTGCCTCCAGGTGCTCCATATGTGCTCTCGGTTCTGCAAGTGATGCACTGCTCTCTGCTGCAGGTGCTACTGTCCTGGTGCTGTACAAATATGCCTTCTGCGTTGCTACCGGTCTGTCCATGTCTGTATAAGCTGCTGATCTTCCTTGACCAGTCCTATCCAGTCCAGGTAATGCTCCGCATATCTCAGCTACTGCCTGCATTGATGTGAACCAAAGAATGACACTATACCAATGTTCTTTCCCTTATTCTGCTACCGTCTTACCTCAAGCACTGCCATGAGCCTCCTTAACAACTTGGAACTCACAACTTATATTGAACCAGACATGACATAAAAACTCAGAAAAAAGAAAAACATTACAGAATTGTAAAAGAGATTGAAGTTGTTGTTTAAACCGAAAGTTTAAGAAATCTTGAAATGCTTTGAACTTTGTTGCCTAACATCAATCGGCATAAACTAATCAAACTTAAAAAGAACAATAACATGCACCTGAAACATAAGCAGCAAATAAGACAGACCATAAGATAAAATCCACAATAAGCAGTGATAAAAACCGAAAACAGAGCATAACAGAGGCTGAAAATGAAGTTAAAGAAACGTATGGGTTGAATATAAACTATAAACAAAAAATGACAATATGAACCACTAGAAACTAATAAGTAAATATAAGCAGAATATGGCAATTAAACATGATCATGGAACCAAAGCCGCAGTTCTTGGCACATTAATCACTCAAACCCAAGAAGCCATAGGCACAAGAAAGCTATGAAATATACTATTAAAATCCAGTAAAGAGTTGAATTCATGAAGTGCAGACAAAGGAAGATAAAATAAACAAAAAATAACAAGGTAATCACACTTAAAACTGAAAGGAACTAAGTAACATTAGCAACTGAAAATAAAAACAATACCATAAACACCCGTAAAGCACATAAACATGAAAAACTAGCATCCTTGGTTTGCTTCTAATCCTCCTCCTACTGTTGTGATCCCACATTACCATTGATGTGGAAATAATACTGGGCATTAAGACCACATCAAGGCATCAGAATCAAAGACAGTGATGGATGAAACCGATTTACTTGAATGAACATTGAAGAATAAAAGGTGACTCTAAAGAATGAACAAACCGAGGGCTTGACATTGAAAACTATAAACTTTCATTTAAAACTCATAAAACAAGAAACATCAAGGAATGAACTTTTACTAATCGAGAAGAAGAAGATGATGAAACGTGATTGCTAATGAAATACCAAGAAACTAGAAAATGAAACAAACTTTTTCATAAAATGAAGATTGAATGAACAGTAGAATTTGGCTAAACAAAATACTCTTTCAGGAAAGCTTAAAAATAAAGGCAATAAATCTTAAAGTTACCCTAAAAACTATTCTACCCTAACTTACATGCTTTTTCCAATTGCCATCATTTTCTATTTATATGCACACTTACGGGTACAATGGTAATTTTCTATCCTAGATGAGTTGGCATTGTTTGGCCACTTGTCTTCATTTGATTTACTGCAGAGTAGATATTTCCACGTCACTTGTCGGTTTGTCCAGTTGGTTGTGTGATGTGGCCCGACGTGTGCCTTTTAGAATGTTCGCACTGTGTCTGTCGATCTTATCATTTCGGAGTAAATAAAATATAGAAACCTGGCATCACGCGTGTCCAGATGACTGATGACTTGGTCTGTAAATTGGAAGTGGTCCAATCTCCTTTAGCCCATTTTCAACCCGATTTCGACTAAAACGACTGAGTTTCATCAGGATTTAATTTATCTGCACATTAAAGAATTTTAATTAAATAAAGGAGATTATTAATAAAATAATATGGGGATTAAATAAATAATTAGGAAATTATGCACAAATAATTCTATAAAAAAATAGAATTATTCTTACACAGTTATGTTTCCTAACCCTGAAAAATATGTTATAAATCTTGATGAAAAGAAATAAAAGTAGTAGTTATGGTTGTAATTGATAATGTACTATGCTTACTGAGAAATGAAGATATTGAAGGTTTTATTGCATACGTGGTTGATACGGATAAGGTACATCCGGAGTTGACAGATATTCCTGTGGTTTGTGAATTTTCAGATGTCTTTTCGAATGAATTGTCAGGGTTGCCACCAGATAGAGAGATGGAGTTTTATATAGATTTGGTGTATGGTACCGAACCTATATCAAAACCACCGTATCGCATGGCTTTAATTGAGCTGGAGGAGCTCAAGAAAGAATTACAAGAGTTGTTGGATAGGGGTTTTATCAAACTGAGTGTTTCACCTTGGGGAGAACCAGTTTTATTTGTAAAGAAGAAGGATGGAAGCATCTGATTATGTAAAGATTACAGATTGTTGAATAAGGCAACCATCAAGAATAGGTATCCCCTTCCACGCATTGATGATTTGTTGGATCAGCTGTAGGGAGCGCAGGTCTTTTTTAAGATTGATCTGAGGTCTGGGTATCATCATTTGAGAGTTCGGAGTGGAGATGTGCCTAAGACAGCATTTATGACCTGATATGGCCACTATGAACCTTGGTTATGCCATTTGGAGTGACAAATGCTCCGCAGCTTTCATGGCTTTGATGAACGATGTGTTCAAGCCATACTTGGATCAATTTGTTATTATCTTCATAGATGATATCTTCGTATATTCAAAATTTAAGGAAGAGCATGGGAAGCACCTCGGGATTGTATTGCAGACATTATGAGAGTAGAAGCTGTATGCTAAACTCAACAAATGTGATTTTTTATTATCACAGATCTCATTTTTGGGACACGTAGTGTCGAAGGATGGTGTATCAGTAGATTCAATCAAGATTGAGGCTATAGTTAGTGGAAATAGTCGAGGACAGTCACCGAGATCAGGAGTTTCTTAGGTTTAGCAGGGTATTATCAGAGATTTGTTGAAGGATTTTTGAAGTTAGCTGCTCCATTGACACGTCTCACTCGGAAGGGTGTAGCATTTGTGTGGAATGAGAATTGTTAGAAGAGTTTTCAGGAGTTGAAAAGTTGATTATACACTGCTCCGATTCTCACTATCCCTACCAGCTCAAGAGGATTTTCAGTATATACCGATGCTTCACATCAAGGACTGGGCTGTGTATTGATGCAGGATGGGAGGGTAGTTTCTTATGGATCCAGACAGTTGAAGGACCATGAGAAGAACTATTTGACCCATGATTTGGAGTTAGCAACGGTAGTATTTGCTTTGATGGTATTGCACCACTACTTATATGGAGAAAAATTTAAGATTTTTACCGACCACAAGAGCCTTAAGTATTTGTTCTCGGAGAAAGAATTGAACATGAGGCAGAGAAGATGGTTAGAGCTTCTAAAGGACTATGATTGTGAGATACTTTATTTTTCGGGTAAGGCTAATGTTGTAGCAGATGCTCTGAGTAGAAAGAGCCTTGGGATGGTATCGTATATGATGGTCAGGGAACATGAGTTGCTAGAGCAGTTTGCTAGCCTTAGTTTGGGAGTCGTGCCTTCTGAGATGGTGTTGTAAATTAGGGAAGTCTTGACTATTAGAGATTGGAATAAATTTACAAAGGTTATATCCTAGAATCAAGGGAAATCACTAGAATTATGGACTGATTGTGAGAAATTTTAGGATTAACCTTTTCTATGTTTTTTTATTTAAGTTGTAAGCTTAGTGCTTGTTTTGATATGAATCAAAGTATTTTTATTTTCTCTGCCTTTATATTTTACTACATGGTATCAAAAGTCTAGGACTTAATTATGAGTTATAAGGCTACCATGGTTGGCTCCGGTTCAGCCTCTTCGGATGCCAGTAGCTGTGTGACGTCTTCGAAGGGAGGTGACCAGCCTGTAATTAGTTCTCTTTCTGAGCATTCTCTTCAAATTACCATTCACAAATTGAATGGTAAAAATTAGCTCGAGTGGTCTCAGTCTGTGCGGTTGGTGATCGACGACAAAGGAAAGCTCGACTATTTAAACGGTGAAGTGAAACCGCCAGCTGCTGATGATCCAAAATATAGGAAGTGGTGATCTGAAAATTCAATGGTTACCGTATGGTTGATCAACTCTATGGATCCGATAATTAGAAAACCATTCATGTTCTTACCAACAGCCTGCGATGTGTGGAAAGTAGTTAGAGAAACATATTCGGATTTGGACAGTGATTCACAATTGTTCGAATTGAATACCTGAATGTGGAAAATGCAGCAAGGTGAATGTGAAGTAATAGATTATTATAATGAGATGATGGTTGTTTGGCAGGAGTTAGATCTATTTGAAGAAGAAGAATGGGAAAGTCCGAGTGACAGTGCTCGGTATAAAAAGAAAATAGAAAGAGGTCGGGTATTTTTTTTTGGCTGGTTTAAATAAAGAAATAGATGAGGTTCGAGGACGTATCTTAGGGCGAAAGCCATTGCCAACTATGAGAGAAGTTTTCTCAGAAGTGTGTAGAGAAGAAGCACGATGAAAAGTGATGTTGCAAAATGTTATTGAAACAAAAATAGACAGTGATGGGTCTGCTCTTGAGGCCCGAGGTGCTGACTTAGATGGAGATAAACGAGAATGAAAGAAGAGGTCGTGGTGTGATAATTGTAGGAAGCCATGGCATACTTGGGAAACCTGCTAGAAGTTGCATGAAAAACTAATATGTTGGAAGAAAAAATCAAGCAGTGAAAACAAGTCAATAGGAGATGTCCGTGCGTTTCAAGTGAGCAATTCAGATCCGGGGCAGCAATCATCCTCTAAGCCTCTTCCTTTCACAAAGGAACAATTAGAGCATTTATATAAAATGTTTCAATCCCAATCTATAGGAAATTCTTACCCATCCCATTCCTAGCTCAGTCAGGTATTTTTTTCTACTGCAACTATTGCTTGTTCAAAGTCCAATGGCATTTAGATATTATATTCAGGTGCCACTAATCATATGATTGGTAGTTCGTAATTTTTTTCTTCATATATAACTTATGCAGGTAATCAAAAGGCTAAAATTACAGATGGTTCCTTTGCTACTATTGCTGGGAAAGGAACAATGTCTATTTCTCCTTCTCTAAACCTTAGGGATGTTCTGCACGTTCCTAATCTATCATACAATTTCTTGTCAGTTTGTAAACTAACCCTTAATCATAATTGTCGGGTTAATGTTTGGTCTTCTCGTTGTGAATTTCAGGATTTAACCTCGGGGGAGATGATTAGGGGTGCTAAACTGGATTGTGGCCTCTACATCTTTCATACAAGATCAACCTTTGAAAGGCAAGACCAACAGATCTGTTTTAATTCTATTTCTGTTTCTAGTGACAGTGACATTGTGTTATGGCATTATCGATTTGGATATCCTAGCTTTCAATATTTAAAATGTTTGTTTCCAAAATTATTTATGAATAAAAGCCCTTCAGTTTTTCAGTGTGAATCTTGTGAATTAGCAAAACATCATCGTGCTATTTTTCCATCTCAACCATATAAGAAATCAAAACCGTTTTCCATAATTCACAGTGATGTTTGGGGTCCTTCTACAGTAACAACTTTTTTCGAAAAGCATTGGTTTATTACTTTTATTGATGATCATACTAGGGTCACATGGGTTTTCCTCTTAAAAGAAAATTTTGGTGCTGCAGCTGTGTTCAAAAATTTCTATAACATGGTTCAAACACAATTTCAGACTCAAATTAAATTTTTTTTAATGTGATAATGGAAAGGAATTTTTTAATAATGTGTTAGGGAATTTTTTCGCTGAGAAAGGTATTGTTCAACAAAGTTCATGTAATAATACACTCTAATAAAATTGGGTGGCTGATAGGAAAAACAAACATCTCCTTGAGGTTGCTAGGGCAGTCACTTTTCAAACTAAAGTTCCTAGGTATCTATGGGGGGGGAAGCCGTTTTAATAGCCGTTTATTTGATTAATAGACTGCCTACACGAATTTTGAATTTTACAACACCCTTACAGCTTTTCACTAAGTGTTTCCCTAACTCTCGGCTAGTGGCAGACATTCCCTTAAAATTTTTTGGAAGTGTGGCTTTTGTGCATAATCATGATCCTAAATGTTCTAAACTTGATCCAAAAGCACATAAATGCATTTTTGTAGGCTATCCTACTAATTAAAGGGGTTACAAATGCTTTGATCTGATTTTGAAAAAGATATTTCTGTCGATGGATGTTACTTTTTTTAAAGAACCTCATACTATAGTAACTCTCATCTTCAAGGGGAGAAAAACACTAGTGCAGATGGTTATTTAAATGGTTATGATTTAACATTTGAATTTATCCATAATGATGTTCCTTACAACTGGTCAATAAATGAAAATGAGGCAGAAATTATAGAATTAGTGGAAACAAATGAATTAAATATTGAAAACGTTGAACAACCAGTGGTAATGCCATCTCAAAATGAAAATGCTGAAACAACAGAGATGGATGTGAAATGATATAAAGGTCTTGTATATTCAAAGGAACATTTTGCACTGAAAAGGAGAGGCACTATTCCACTGCGTCACTAAGAATCTGACTAGAGGATAGATCATGAAATTCATAATAATTCTTCAAAAGTTCTTCCAGGTAATTCTGAGTCTAATTCTTCTAGTCAGCTTAATCTTCCCATTGCTCTTAGGAAAGGTGTTAGATCTTGTGCAAAACATCCTCTCTTAAATTTTGTATCTTATAAAAATATTTCACCTTCATTTTCTGCCTTTATTTCACAAGTGTCTAGCGTTTCCATTCCTAATAGTATCCAGGAGGCTCTAAATGTTCCTAAGTGGAAAGAAGCTGTTTTTGAGGAAATGAGAGCTTTGGAAAAGAATGCTACTTAGGAGAAAGTGGATTTGCCAAATGGAAAGACAGTTGTTGGTTGTAAATGGGTGTTTACTCTAAAATACAACTCAGATATATCCTTAGAGAGATACAAGGCTCGCCTAGTAGCTTAAAGGTTTTACTCAAACTTACGGTGTGGATTACTCTGAGACTTTTCTCCAGTGGCAAAATTAAATATTGTTCGAGTGCTCTTGTCTATTGCAGCTAACCTTGATTGGACACTGAATCAGTTGGATGTGAAGAATGCATTTCTAAATGGAGACTTAGAGGAAGAAGTCTATATGGAGCCTCTACCTAGCTTCACTGAGGAGTTTAGAACTAAGGTATGCAGGCTGAAAAAGTCTTTATATGGACTTAAACAATCTCCTAAAGCCTAGTTTGAAAGGTTCACAAGGTTTGTTAAAAGTTAAGGATACAGCCAAAGACAATCCGATCATACACTTTTCATAAAAAGATCCACCAAAAACAAGTTCTCGATTTTAATTGTCTTCGTGGATTACATAATCTTAACTAGAGATGATATAGAAGAGATGAGTAGACTGAAGAAGAGCTTAGCTAAAGAATTTGAGATTAAAGACTTAGGCTAGCTAAGGTACTTTCTTGGAATGTAAGTGGTAAAATCAAATAAGGGCATTGTGGTTTCACAATGAAAGTATACTCTTGATCTCTTGAAAGAAACCGAAATGAGTGGTTACAAACCTTCAGACACTCCAATAGAAGTGAATGCTAAGCTTGGAGAAATTAAAGATAGGGTTCCACTTGATACAGGAAGGTACCAAAGACTTGTTGGAAGACTAATTTTGTCACGCCCCGGAAACGCGAAAAATAGGACTAATTTAAAATTTTTTTATTTACATCAATACACATTTATAGGTGCATTCCTGTCCAGTGTCAAACATCATCATGCATATCATACCTCAGGATCTCATCATTAGATAGTATATATCATATCATATACATTACTCAATCTCAAGTTAATTAATCCTGATACATCCCATACAAGGTTATACATCAAGTGTCTGTAATTACAATAATTGTTTGGGTACATGAAAAGATAAATGATACCTCCAAACACAATATATATGGCCTGGAGCTCAAGTCCTTCACTAGCCACTACTCCATACGTCACAGGGAAACCCTTTTCACCTGAAGAAATCTGGGGGGAAAGAAAATAGGGTGAGCTTCTAAATCGCTCAGTAAGAGGGGTAAGGGACTCATTATATAAACGATAATGCACATCACAAAATATTTATTTGTATGTGAAACTTAGTATACTCATTTGAAAACCATAGCATGAAAGTTCTCAAAACAACATTCTCATATCCCAAAATCATGTGGAAACATAAAGTAAAAGGCTCAGTATAGAGTAGTAACAAGCATGTGAAAATAATGCGATAATTGCTTTCTCAATAAACGTGATAAAATCTCTATAATAATAATGCACGTGGCGCAGCCACCAAACACACATGGCACAGCCACTGATTTAGATTCACATGTGGCACAGCCACCAAATATACGTGGCATAGCCACAGAATAGGGGATCTTACGTGGCACAGCCACCAAATATACGTGGCACAGCCACAGAATAGGGTTTGCTCGTGGCACAGCAACCAAATACACGTGGCACAACCACAAAATAGGGGTTCTCACGTTACCAGAATGGAGAAGTATCGGACTTATATGCTACCAGAGCAATGGTCGATGTGTACTCAAAATTACACACCTAAGTCCTTATCATATAAAACTGGTTTGCCTTCACGTAGAACTCATAGTGGTTTTTCTCTTATAAAACTCATTTAAACCGTTTTGTACTCAACACAAAACATATTAAAATCGAGTTCCAACCTGCAAAACACGCACACATTTATCAAATCTCAATATTGCCTTAACGTAGAGCCCAATTCATTTCTCACACAAACTCAACGGTTTATAAAGCGGTTTCACACGTAGCTTATAAACTCATAAAAACATTGGGCTCTAACCGGCTATAAAAATCGTGTGCATTCTCATCAAAACATGACACATCAAACATGCTTGTTTTATAAATCGTAAATCATGCTATAATAGTTCACAAATCACATACACAAATGGTTTAGTTTCCCTTACCTCTTTACACCTCGTATAGTGCAATTGTTTCCCCTTTGTCACAGACTAGTCTCACATTCTACTCTGGAACTCCCGAGCTGTCCAAACGATGTTAAAATATCAATACTCATCATCACAGTAACCTCAATTCTCAAAATCGAGCATAATTGCTCATAACACCTCAAATCTCTGAATTCTCATAACTCTATCACAATCCACAATCTCATTCACAACATCTCAACATCCTACACTTCCAATGCCATAATATCTATTCTAATTCACCACATTATCTAAATTTCCATTTATAACTCAAAAATTCCCAAAATTGCTAAATATCATAATCACTCCAACTACATTGTAATTTCATCAATCCCTAATCATTTTTCAGCTATTTCAACACAATGGCAACAGCCATTATCACCAAAATCATCTCAAATATCAAGATCGATGTTTAGAAATTACCCAAAACTTGTGGAGAGCTTATCTCTTACCTCGATTTAATCCGTCTTTCGATTTCCAAGTATGTTGTTCTCCATTTGATGAGGAACAACTTTTCTTCTTGCCATAGCCTCTGATTTGGACGGAAATGGGTGCTTTGGATGAGTGAGAAAGCTAGGGCTTGGGTGAAAATAGGGTTTTAAAGAGAGAGAAAATGAAATTGCAGGAGAAAGCAGGGGTTCCTTAGATAGATAGAGGGTAGGAGATCGATCTGGCTCTTGATGAGATCGATTTGCATTTGAATTTAGGGATGACTTGGGGTAATTTTATGCCTAGGAGATCGATCTGTCGAAGGGTGAGATCGATCTCTTAATGGCTTCATGAGATCGATCTGCTCCAATTATGAGATCGATCTCTCGTTTACAGAATGCTTCATGAGATCGATCTGTTCCTTGAGGAGATCGATCTTCTCCCAAACAGAAACATTTTGAGATCGATCATTTCCGCATGAGATTGATCTCTTCATTACAGAATCATAAGGAGATCGATCCTCTTCCATTGGAGATCGATCTGCTCACTTAATTTCCTCATTCCTTGTCATTTTTAACTTACCAGATCGATCCTCCCTTCTCCAAGATCGATCTGACCTCATAGTTTCACACTTTAACATATACATCTCCAGATATAATCTCCATAATTCACTACTGTGATTATTTCTCATTCGTTACTTATGCATTTCACTTAACTCAATAAATTACACTTCAAGTCCATATTACATAATTAAAATATGTCTAAAATTCTCAAATCTCACATATTTACCTATCACATACACGTCCTGATATTGCCTTCGTGGTGAGTATGGTAAGCCAATTTATGCACTCTCCATGCGAAGAGCATCTTAAAGCTGTGTATCGAATTCTTCGATACCTAAATGGCACACCAGGGAAAGGACTTTTCTTCCAAAAAAATGAGAAGAGAGGGGTTGAGGTATATGTAGATGCAGATTAGGCAGGTTCAATTACTGTAGAATATCAACTTAGGGTATTACACACTTCTTTGGGGCAATTTAGTTACTTGGAGAAGCAAGAAGCAAAATGTAGTTGCTAGAAGCAATGCTGAGGCTGAATTTAGATTAATGGCTCAAGGAGTGTGTGAGATTCTTTCGCTAAAAAGGATTCTAGCAGATCTTGAGAGACCGGTGAGCCTTCCTATAAAGTTGTATTATGATAACAAGTTAGCTATCAGCATTGCACATAATTCGGTTCAACATGATATGACAAAACATGTTGAGATTGACAGACACTTTATAAAGGAGAAACTTGAAGAGGGAATAATCTACACTCCGTTTGTACCAAGCAAGTAGCAAGTTACAGATGTTCTAACTAAAGGCTTGTTGAGGTAATCATTTGAGGTTCAAGTTAGCAAGTTGGGCATGATAGATATCTTTACACCAACTTGAGGTAGAGTGTCGTAAATTAGGGAAGTCTTGACTATTAGAGATTGGAATAAATTTAGAAAGGTTATATCCTAGAATCAAGGGAAATAACGAGAATAATGGACTGATTGTGAGAAATTTTAGGATTAACCTTTTCTATGTTTTCTTATTTAAGTTGTAAGCTTAGTGCTTGTTTTAATATGAATCAATGTATTTTTATTTTCTCTCTTTTTATATTTTACTACACATGGATATGGACTGTGTGATTGCTAATCTACACTTAGAGTCGGATCTGTTGGACATGATTAGACGGGCTCAGCAGACTGATTTGTATTGCATCGATATTACTGGTCAGATACAGAAGGGCACAGTGACTGATTTTGAGATAAGTTCATATGGACTTCTGAGGTTTAGAGGTAGATTGTGTGTTCCTGAGAACCCAGAGCTCAGCAGATTGATATTGATGGAAGCACATTCGTCGAGGTACACGTTACATCTGGGTAGTAATAAGATGTATCAAAATCTCCAAAAGGTGTACTGGTGGTCAGGTATGAAGAGAGATGTGGCAGAATTCGTGGCAAGATGTCTCATATATCAGTAAATGAAGGTAGAGCATCAGAAACCTGCAGGGTTATTATAACCTCTACCTATACCGACACGAAAATGGGAGTATATCACCATGGATTTTATGATGGGTTTACCGAGGACCCAGAGAAATCACAATGCGACATGGGTGATAGTTGATAGACTGATGAAGTCAACTCACTTTCTAGCTATGAGAGCTACCGATACTTTGAGTTCATTGGCAGAGTTGTATGTACGCGAGGTAGTGAGGTTACATGGTATTCTAGTGAGCATTATTTCGGATAGGGATTCCCGCTTCACTTCCCACTTTTGGGAACATTTTTAGGAAGCCATGGTAACCCAGTTGAGTTTGAGCACTGCTTATCATCCTCAGACAGATGGTCAGTCAGAGAGGACTATATAGACTTTGGAGGATATGTTGAGTGCATGTATGGTGGATTTTAGAGGCTTCTGGGGTGATCATTTGCCACTAGTCCAATTCGCCTACAACAACAGTTATCATGCGAGTATTGGGATAGCACCGTATGAGGCTTTGTATGGCTGCAGTTATTTTTCCCCTATCGAATGGGAAGAAGTGGGTGACAGAAAGATATTTGCTCTTATCTTGGTTACACAAGCCTCTGAGGATGTCCGGTGGATTGCTGAGAGATTGAGGACAGCTCAGAGTAGGCAAAAAAGCTATGCTAACAAGAGACAGAGACCACTTGAATTCGTAGTTGGTGATTCAGTATTTCTGAAGGTTTCTCCTTCTAAGGGTATAACGAGATTTGGGAAGAGAGGCAAATTGAGTCCTCACTACATTGGACCCTTTGAAATACTGGACAGAGTGGGAGATAAGGCATATAGATTGGCTTTGCCAACAGATTTATTTGGAGTGCACAATGTATTCCACATTTCGATGCTAAGGAAATATCATCCAGATCCAAATCATGTGATTCAGTATGAGCCATTGGAGCTGAAAGATGATTTGACATATATAGAGAAATTAATATGGATACTGGATAGAAAGGACAAAGTCTTGAGAAATAAGACTATCGGGTTAGTGAAGATTCTCTGGCAGCATCACACTTCAGAGGAAGCTACTTGGGAGCTAGAGAGTCTAATGCGAGAGAGGTATCCCCAATTGTTTAGAGAATAACTTGGTTCAAATTTGGAGGACCAAATTTTTTAAGGTAGGGAGGATTGTAAGACCCAAAATTTAACATGTAATCCTTATGACTTTGTGAATGTATAGACAAGCCACAATTGATATAAATCATAAGGAATAGATGTTTTGAAGTTGTAAATGTGTATGAAATGTGAATTAGATGGTTAAGTAAATCAAGTACCAATGTAACAGTGATTTGGGATGAAAATTTGTAGCAGAACTGCTTAAGGAAGGGAGTAGATCGATCTCATTGGTAATGCAGATCGATCCCATAGGTTAAAAAATGAGTAAACAAGGCATCTGTAAGAGACAGATCGATCCCTTAACAAGAGCAGATCGATCCCTCAATGATGCAGATCAATATTATGCAAGTTTTGGCTGAAGCAGATAAATTTCCTTAAGGCTCGGGTTGCAACAGATCGATCTCATTGCAAAGCCAGATCGATCTCCTTAAGATTCTGAGTAATGCAAATCGATCTCATGCTGAGGGGCAGATCGATCTCATTTAGCCTGAAAGGTCGATTTCGAGGTGAAAAGTGTAGGGAAGATCGATCTCATGTAGTTGGCAGATCGATCTCTATGAGCCAATTCTATAAATACTGGACCTCTGCAACCTCTATTTCACGAGAAATACTATTCCATTCAAAACCTAAAGCTAAACATAACCTTTCAACACTAGAAAACTTCAGTTTGCAATCAGTTTTGAGTGAGATATAGTTAAGCAAAGTTGTTCTTGGTAAAGAGGAGAACAACATACATGGAATAAGAAGTTTAAATCAAAGATTGAAAGAAGCAAGAAGGATTTTGCCAAATTTGATGAAAATGTGGAAATTTCAGTTAGGTAAGATTCAACACACCACTTCGATATATGTTAATCTAGGTGTATTAGTGAGTAAATAGGTATATGTGTAAATTGTTGAAAACGGATTATGAAAAATGAGCATGACCTAACTATTGACATGAAAATGGGAAAATGGTGTTGGCATGAATTAAATGATGGAATATGCATGTATGGAAGATTATAAGATGGTTCTAGGAAATACATAAATTAGAAATAAGGAGAAATAAAGAAAGATAGGTGAAAAATATGGTATACCATAATGGGAGAAAGTGAGGAGTTGATGTATAGAATTGAGATTTGGTAAATGAAACAGGTATAATACGGTATACTAACGAAATAATTGTAACAGCTTCAGAAATCACATTGGAAGCTGGTCAGACTGCGAGAGTGAATAGAACCGAGGAAGAGAGGTCACGTGACGTGATCTGAGGTAAAGGAATTTCGTAAGTAGCTAGAGATAGCTAAACGTATTTCAAATAAAATTTCGATATTTATATGATATATGAATTCACATGAATAGGCATGTTGTTCTGATAGGGACTAATGAGATAAAGTGTGATTTTATCCAAAAAAGTAGGATAAAAAGGCTTAGAAGCATGTTGTGACTAAAATTAATAGTTGCATGATAGAATGGCTAATGTTTTCATGTATATGCGAAAACATGAACATTTTAGTGACGATTTGATTTAATTGGGTGAATTATGATTTAAAACAGCCATCTATTCGGGTTTGTGTGAAAACCATAAGTGCTAAAGAATACTCGCTCTATATTTTGAGATATACATCACATAGTACTTAAGTGTATACTCGTACTAAAATTTAATTCGATTTATGCATGTTAGAGTACTGGGAGCATTGCTCGTACTTAGATTTATTGATTGATGCATTATGTAGTATTGGGAGCTATACTCATACTTAGTTTTACATGATAGAGTACTGGGAGATTAGCACGTACTCAGTTTTCATATATTATACATTATAGAGTATTGGGAGCTTTGTTCATACTCGTGTTTTTACAAGACATGGTGTTGGGAGCATTGCTTGCACTAGAGTTATGTCATTATGATATGGTCGTGTTGGGAGTTTACTCACACGTACCAGATTTGAAAAGAACATGAAACAGCTGTGTTGGGAGCTTGTGTTGACTATGTGTCATATCGATATATATATATATATGCTCACATGTGCATTATTTTGAGATATGGCTGAGGGTTATCGAAAATAGAACCCACGATATGAGGATTAAGACTTTTGGAGAGCATCCCGACTATGAGGTATATCCAAGGTATGAGGACTAAGACTCATGGCGAGCATCCCACCTTGAGATAGGGTTCATGGAGTACTATGTACCATGTATGTCACATGGAGTACGATATACCGTGAGTACTTGAATGTACTTGGATAGGACTGGTTAGCAGTGGGAGTGGGATCCAGTGGGATCTGGTGTGCTCCAGGATCAGGTCCTCAGTTGAGAGCTGATGGTAGAGATTTGACCCACCTCCCATTACAGCAATTGTGAGACCTTGCACACCGAGTACTGTGTAGCCTGGGATCATGGAAAATGACTTATGATCATAATCTCGGAACATGTAATCTCTTATCTCAGTTTTCTTTTCATGCAATGTGAATCAATATTTCTTGAATGAACTATCACATGGTTTTTATGATATGAACATGTGAGTTTGTGCGTTGTGAAAATGGTAGCTTGAGGGATGGGTGAGGCCCAGATTTCCATGTTTTTAAACATGATGAATGCCATATTATTTTGATTTAATTGAATGGCATGATAAATGAGAGATTTATGAAATTATACGAGAAACGCAGTGTTAAACATAAAATACTGAGGTTGTTAAACCAGCATATTTCCAGTTTTATAACTGATGTTTTGTGTCTATATATATATATTGCATAAAAGCTTTAAGCAGGATGCATGCTGTCACGACCCAAATTACCTAAAAAGCAGAGTAATTTTTTCGCTTTTTCGTTTATTAATTAATTCATACCTTTCTCTCATCGTGACCATCCTACAAACAGTTGGTCTATGATTTGGAGTTAGTCACTTCACACTTATTTACCAATCCATTTCGATAATCACATTCACAATCAGAGTTTACTATCCTTTGACTTTAATTAAATACATACACAATGGTATTTATAACTCTACATCCCTGACATCAATGTCCGTTTACAGTACTGTGCATTACATATTTAGATACAAAACTATACAAATGTCTATAGCTATCTCTCGATGGGAGGCAGGGGACACCAAGCATGCAAGTCCTCAGCCGCTCAATAACTATTGCGAATGCTCTTAAAAGATGGAAAAATAAGGGGGTGAGCAAACCACAGGCTCAGTAAAGCAATTATGCAAGTAAGTAAATAGCTCCACTATCTACATGCTCATTATGCCATGCCCTTAAAATCCATTTCTTTTCATTAATATCTGAAGCACAAAACCGTTCATACATCAATGAAAAAGTTTATTCAAAACTATTTGTGCATATAAAAATCATGTAATTCATGCATCAAAGCCATTTCATGTGACATCATTAAATCATACTTAGCATGAATTAAAACAAGATCATGCATTCTTTCATGTCATGTAAGACAAATCATGAATTCGAATAAAAGCACGGAAAACTTCACATGCTACTGCATTTAAATCATTTCATTTAAAATGCAGTATAAAACAACTCAAAGGGGTTAAACACCTCATAAAACAATTCATTAAAATTCATTATAAAACTTCGATTATAAAACCCCCTTCTTTCAGGGTCATAAATCATAAAATCATCTGAAATCTCGTATCACAGTATAAAATCATAAAATCGGGGGCCTGGCCCCTCCCTCAAGTCTACCCTGGTCTATCGACCAATAGTTATATCATGTGAGACAAGTAGGTAATTATCAGTAACAACATAGGACTATGGCCAAAATCTCGTGATCCTTGGCAACACGGTACCTAGTGTGCGGGGTATCACACCTGAAACGGGAGGTGGGTCGTCCTACCCGCTAGAACAGTATAACACCAGGATTGTGAGGGCAAGGCTTGCTGCCTCGTGGTTAATGCCACTCCACTCCAACAATCCCCACGGTACAGCGTACTCCGCGTGACATACACGATACAACGTACTCCATGAACTCAAACTCAATAAGGGGTGCCTGTAATAGGTCTTATCCACCAAATCATCTCTGTCTCATAATGCACGTGTGAGCATATCATCTCACTGTGACACACAATCTATAGGAGGCTCCAACACGACTATATGCATGTAATATAAATCCCTGTGTGAGCGAAGCTCTAGCACGGCTCCATGCATATTCATGATATCTGAAAATCTCGTGCGAGCGAAGCTTCAACACAGTTTCATAGAAATGAATGAAATCTTCATATGAGTAGAGCTCCAGTACGACTTACAATAATTATAAATTCAAATAAAATCCACGTACGAGCAAGGCTCTAGTACGGATATGTAATACAACTTAGTGAAAACCTTGTACGAGAAAAACTCCAGTACGGCATTCAAATGAATTATGAAAATCATATAAAACTTTGTGCGAGCAACGCTCCAGTACAAATGAATGCTCAAGTAAATCAAATCTCATGCGAGTTACACTCCAGCACGGCTTTTATGCAATTATCATATCAAAACTGGATGCGAGCTAGGCTCCAGCATCTCTCATGGAAGTCAATCATAAAAACTAGTACGAGCAATCGCTCCAGCACCTTTTTATGCATATTCAGTCAAAACAAATCAGAACAATTAAAACATGTCAAAACATGTCAAAACAGAGTGCGAGCTAGGCTCCAGCAGCTCGCATACATATCAAATCATAAAATCAGTGCGAGTAACTGCTCTAGCACAGTTCATGCATATGATGTCACACAAATCGGTGCGAGCAATCGCTCAAGCACATTTATGCACATTCACAAACGCAGATATAGTGCGAACTACGTGTCAACACTATCTGTTTCCATATAAACTTGATAGTTTGCCTATTTTCCAAAGAAATTTCTTTTAAATATAAATAACACTTACGTAGTGTTATCATGTGAAATTCATGCAATTACTGGCCAATCTATCGATTTTCTTTGATTAAACCCAAGAAATTCATTAATCAAAAAATTTCTTAAATCATGCATTTCATCTATGTCATGCTTTCACCATCCTTAGGTGAACTTCCCTCAATAGGGGTAAAATAGTCTTTTTACCTATTTTGATCCTTAAAATCATTTAAACCACTTTTAGCATCATTATACAATAACCGTGTATACATACATAATCAGTGTACAAAAAAGCTATTAAAATACGCGTAGCTACCTCTAGCTACTCACATAATTACCTTACCTCATTTTTCTGTACAGTCTAACCTTTCCACTGATGACTCATCACATAGTTCGATTTGCTCCTGATCCAATCTCCAGAACTGCGGATACACATTCATCAGGTCAAATACAATACAATTTAATGTATTTTATATTTTCTTGGCTTAATTTAAATCATTGGGCCCATTTACCCATATTGGGCCCGATTGTACCATAATTGGCCTTAATCGGCCTTAAACCCATTTTCTCACTCTATCGAGGCCTATTGGGCTCATTGGGCCCAGCAGTATTTATTTAGCCTTGTTCTAAACTATCAGACATCTTATGAATTATTTACGACAATTTATCCCAATTTCCAGAATTTTATTCATTTAATGCAAAAATTAAATTCGTAATTTATGCAGTAAATTCTAACATGCATATTGACGAAAATTGTCGTAAATAAGGGTTCCTTACCCGTGATTCCATGATAGGACGCGAATCAATGCTGTCTCGAGCTCTCGATTGATGCCAATCGTCGAGCTATACAATTAAATATTTTTTTGGGTAAATTTTCAGTTG
This sequence comes from Firmiana major, assembly GCA_033439115.1. Lineage (NCBI taxonomy): Eukaryota > Viridiplantae > Streptophyta > Magnoliopsida > Malvales > Malvaceae > Firmiana > Firmiana major. Next base: position 24,493,267 of record CM065914.1, read on the forward strand.
GATATTAATCAAATTAAATATTTCAAAATTTAAATCGGTCAATTCGATCGCTTATCGACTTACCCGAAACTCGATTACATCACTAGAATTTTCTCTCAATTTTTCATCTTTTTCTTTTTCCATTTTTCTTCCTTTTTCCTTTTTTTTAGCTGAACCGGTCCGGTCCGGTTCAACCCGGTTCAGATTGGTTCGGTCCAGCAGTTCGATCCGGTTCGGCCGGTTCAGTCACCATTTTGTCGTTTCGACACCGTCCGGTCGGTTCCCGACATGATTCCGGCACTAATCTGTGCGCCACGGCCTGGGCTTCCAAACTCGAGCCTCAGCTAGAGTCAAAACGGCACCATCGCCGGTGAATCAAGGCTTCTCTCCCGCGGCACTCCTCTTTCGATCTACCGATTTCTGACGAAATTCACGGCGCGTCGCGGCCGCTGGTGGGGCGCCTGGTGTCGGGCTACCTTCGTCGGCCCTCACCGGCCTCTCAGCCTCGCCTGTGGTGTCGGATCGGAGGGAAATCGACTCCCTCGATTTTGCTGCTTCGTTTCGTTTGTTTTCTGTTTCGCGTTTTCCCAATTTGCGAATTTCAGATTTTTTTTTCAATTATTTTATTATTTATAATTTATTTTTATTATTATTTTATTCAATTAAAATAATATTATTTTTGTCAAAATATCTAAAAAAATTATATTTAATTCATTTAATCAATAAATGAATTTCTCGGTCTTATTTCGACTTTTTGGTATATTTTTCGATTATTTTCGGGATCGTTTTCGAAGTGAAAATTCTGATTTATTCTAATAAATTCATATCTTGATCAATTTAATCCAAAATTTAATTATTTCTTCGTTATTGATCAAGATTTCTCAATCCCATATTTTTAATTAAATTTTCTTATCCCGATTAATACCGAATTTTAGTCTTTTGACCATTTTACCATTCAGATGTTCGAGAATTTCAATTCAATCCTTTTGCATTTTTAAATGCACTAAAAAATTTCTATTCATTCCCTTTTGCTCTTACAATAAAATCGGGTCTTACAATCTCCCCACTTAGGAAATTTGGTCCTCCAAATTAGAACTAAGTCAAATGTGTCCATAAATAACTCCGGGTACGTCTATCGTATCATATACTGTCATCCTCAAGTGACTTTCTCCGGAGTGTAATACTACCATCATACTTAACTAGGGAGATCATCTTAAACCTCAACACTTTCTCCTTCCGTCTAATACCCGAATCGATTCTCCAATCCTAACGTTATACTTTTATTGAGCTAAGCTATTAAAGCTCATATCCGATCACATATATCAGGTCTGGATAATATTTTTGAAGCATAATAAGATAGGACACAGAGTGGATGCCTGCTAATTCAAGTGGTAACGCCAACTTACAGTTCTTACCTTCCACTTCGTCCAATATCTCTATCTAAATCTTGTTACGTCCTAAAGACAAGTAACTGCCAACAATACTAATTCACCCTCTGTGAATTTCCAATGGTTTCCCGTCTCTTGTCAGCATAGCTTTTCTATATACTCTGAGGCGTTCTTAATCTCTTACAAATCAACTGAACATCCTCAGAGGTTTATCTTACCAATTTAGGAACAATTCTCTATTTGTCACCCACTTCTTCTTATCCAAATCGGGGAACAACTCCCTACGGTTATACAATGCCTCATATCAAGTCATCTCGATACTCAAGTGACGACTGTCATAATTGGCGAATTTGATTAATAACAACTGACCATCCTAGGAGCTTACAAAATCAATGGTACATTCTCATCATATCCTCTAGAACCTGTACAGTCCTCTCTGATTGACCATCTGTCTGAGGACGAGAAGCTGTGCTAACACTAAATCAGGTTCCCATAGCTTTCAAAAATAATATTCCTAGAAGTGGGAAGTGAAGCGAGAATCCCTATCTGATACCATGCTCCCTGGAACACTGCATAATGTTCCACAACCTTCCATACACATGAATCCGCCTACACACTCTGAGTATTTGGGGATTTCCATAGCCAGAAGGTGGCCAGACTTAGTCACTCTATCGACTATCACTCAGATAGTCTCATGATTTATCTGGGTCCTCTGTAACCAATCACGAAATTTATGGTAACTTGTTCCCTTTTCTGTGTCGATATAAGTAGAGGCTACAATAACCCTGCAACTCCTCGTACTCTACATTAATCTGATGACATACGAGACACTTTTTCACAATCTCTACAATATCACTTTTCATATCTGACCACCAATACCCTCTTTAAAGATTTCGATATATTTATTACTTCTCGGTGTAGTGTATATCCCGAAGAGTAAGCTTCTGTCAATAGCACTATCTCATCAACTGTGGTCTTAGGGAGCACTTATATTGTCTTTGAACCTCTGTAAGTCATCATCACTCACTGTGAACTCTGTCACTATACCCTTATGAATCTTACCCACACCATTGACACCATGTCGATTATCACGCTAAGCCTGGCAAATCCGGTCACTCAAAGTCGATTCTAATCTCAGGTTAGCTGTCACACAATCACCGTCATCATCAGAAGGGATCATATCATTACTGAGGCTCACAACTGCTCTAGCAGCTCACGCTCCCTGACCATCATATGTAATACCATCCCGAGTCTCTTTCTGTTTAAGGCCTTAGCCATTACATTAGCCTTTCCTGGGTGGTACGATTTTCACAATCATAATCCTTAGAAGCTCTGACCCTCTTGGTTAACTCATATTCCGACTCTTTCTGTGAAAATAAATACTCGGGGCTTTTATAATCAGTGCCTACCCAAAATTTCTTACCATTTAAGTGGCGGCGCCATACCTTCAGTGTAAACGCTATGGTTGCCACTCTAAATCATGGGTCAGATAGTTTCTCTCATACTCTTTGAACTATTTAGATCCATAAACGACTATCTTTCCATTTTACATCAATACACAACCCAATCCTTATTCTGAGGTATCCATACACACTGGAACCTCTGGAGCTGTTGGGTATGGTGAGAATAATTACGGTGGTCAGTTTATTACTTCAATATACCAAAACTCACCGAAGCTATTTTCATACTTATCATCCCACTCGTATGAAATGTTTTCCAAATGGAACGTATCAACTGAGCAGTCAATTTCGAGAAACTCTCAACAACTCATCTGTAAGACAGTTTTCCGTTGCTACTCATGTTCTTCCTTGGACTTCGAATACATCGAAATGTCATCGCTAAAGATGACAATCAATCGGTCCAGGTAAGGTTTAAATACCTCATCGTAGTTGAGTTCCACTCAATATTTCAATCACCCATATTGTTGACCTATGTACGCATAAACGTATAATGTCCTTTCGAAATCGTTTCGTTTTAAGATACTAACCCACGTCATTTCGTTTTTCTTATATTAACAGTTTTTTATAAAATTTTATTTTTAAACTTTCATGATTAATCGAACTCTATATTTCTTTATCGTACCAGTAAAGTTACCCAAATTTTAAATTACATATATACGACTGTCTATTTCAATTTGTAGGGTATGTGTGCGCTTATCGACACTGTCAAGTCTTCGGGTAGGGAAGTATTTTGAAATACCTTTATTAACCCTCAGACTTGACCACAATTACGTTACATATCAGTCCATGTGGTCACAATTCATATCTAGTACATATCGCTTAATCCAAATTACTTCACGTATCATAGATATTCTTACCTTGCATACGTCTCTTATTCCAATATATCTCCTTTAATATATCACTTATAACAAACTCTTTCATTACGTGTCAATCTTATAATATACTTTTTCAGTTATGTTTCCACCCCTATTTTCAACTTACAATCTCTATAGCCATATTCAGTTAGTGAAAATCAGCTAACTAGTATTATTTTGCTTAAGGGTACAAGCTTCACATATTTCACTAGCTTATAAGCAACTGAAGGCGATATGAATAAATGCGTGGCACCAGGATCAATTAACATAATTACTTCATCATTAACCACCGATGTGGTATCTTCCACCACATCCAATGAAACATCAATAGTGTCCTGGTCCAAGGCATACACTTGCCCTCATCCAACATCTTATTTCCCGGGGTAACTACCACATATTCTGCACTGTTCACACTGCTACTCTATTACACTACTACATAGCAGGTCGGGGTCCTCAAATCACAATACCCCTCGTAAGTGTTGAAATTAAATACATTGGGGTTACCATTCATCTTACCCTGTGACTCATCAGCTCTCAATTTCGACCCTTACTACCTTTCTCAATCTCAGAGGCGTGCAACTCATGATCTTATTCACACAACTGTAGTCTACGCACTGCCTCTGCATGGGTAGTGATATCTAACGGGCTAATCGGACTCTAATTGACAATCTGAGCCCTTCCATGAATTTTTAAACATCTCGACTCGCACTGTTCATAGTGTAGAGTCATATCTACCCAGGGACATAAACTGAGTTTCATACTCGTTAATCAACATGTTCCTCTAGGTCAGAGTAAAGAATTTTATCTGTAAGTTCCTTTAAGTAGTGTCTGGGATATTCTGTCACCGAAATACATATAGAATTACTTTCCCATGTCCCTTCCAGATGTCTAATTCTTAATATGGGTCGAGCAGACTTCTACCAATGCTCCGACTCGCCCTTAAACCTCAAGTATATTCTAAGCAATTTGCTCTCAAAATATTCTCCACACTCCGCTCCAACCTCGCGAAGCGTGTCACAATACTGTCCGATCTCACTGTCAGACTCTGTCTGATCTCTCTGTCTGACTCTGTGGGGCATGCTCAGTATCAGCCTCCACGTCAATCTCATCTCGAGTCTCATGTGGTGACTCGGTACAACTCTCAGGCCTACCTCTACGGCCTCGAGCTCATGTACTCGCCTCTCTACCATAACAACTATCAGTTAATGAGTATATTCTTGCATTTAAAACCAAATTCTTAGCTGCATTTCCATCTCGATATACACAGTTGTATCTAAACAATGCACAGTACATGGGGATGTAATTTCTTAACCACTAACAACGACTCATATCAGGCTAACTTAGCTCTAACACCATTACCTGTCACGACCCAAATTACCTAAAAAACACAGTAAATTTTTTGCTTTTTCGTTTATTAATTAATTCATACCTTTCTCTCATCGTGACCATCCTACAAACAGTTGGGCTATGATTTGGTGTTAGTCACCTCACACTTATTTACCAATCCATTTTCATAATCACATTCACAATCAGAGTTTACTATCCTTTGACTTTAATTAAATATATACACAATGGTATTTATAACTCTACATCCCCAACATCAATGTCCGTTTACAGTACTGTGCATTACATATTTAGATACAAAACTATACAAATGTGTATACCTATCTCTCGATGGCAAGCAGTGAACACCAAGCATGCAAGTCCTTAGCCGTTCAATAACTATTGCGAGTGCTCTGAAAAGATGGAAAAATAAGGGGGTGAGCAAACCATAAGCTCAGTAAGGCAATTATGCAAGTAAGTAGATAGCTCCACTATCTACATGCTCATAATGCCATGCCCTTAAAATCCATTTATTTTCATTAAAATCTCAAGCACAAAATCGTTCATACATCAATGACATAGTTTATTCAAAACTATTTATGCATATAAAAATCATGTAATTCATGCATCAAAAGCATTTCATGTGACATCATTAAATCATACTTAGCATGAATTAAAACAAGATCATGCATTCTTTCATGTCATGTAAGATAAAATCATGAATTCGAATAAAAGCACGAAAAACTTCACATGCTACTGCTTTTAAATCATTTCATTTAAAATGCAGTATAAAACAACTCAAAGGGGTTAAACATCTCATAAAACAATTCATTATAAAACTTCGATTATAAAACCCCCTTCTTTCAGGGTCACAAATCATAAAATCATCTGAAATCTCGTATCACAGTATAAAATCATAAAATCGGGGGCCTGGCCTCTCCCTCGAGTCTACCCTTGTCTATCGACCAATAGTTATATCATGTGAGACAAGTAGGTAATTATCAGTAACAACATAGGACTATAGCCATAACCTCGTGATCCCTGGCAACACGGTACCTAGTGTGCAGGGTATCACACCTGAAACGGGAGGTGGGTCATCCTACCCGCCAGAACAGTATAACACCAGGATTGTGAGGGCAAGGCTTGCTGCCTCGTGGCTAATGCCACTCCACTCCAACAATCTCCACGGTACAGCGTACTCCGCGTGACATACACGATACAACGTACTCCGTGAACCCAAGCTCAATCAGGGGTGCCTGTAATAGGTCTTATCCACCAAATCATCTCTGTCTCAGAATGTACATGTGACCATATCATCTCACTGTGACACACAATCTACAGAAGGCTCCAACACGGCTATATGCATGTAATATAAATCCCTGTGCGAGCGAAGCTCTAGCACGGCTCCATGCATATTCATGATATCTGAAAATCTCGTGCGAGCGAAGCTCCAGCACGGTTTCATAGAAATCAATGAAATCTTCGTACGAGCAGCGCTCCAGTACGACTTAAAATAATTATAAATTCAAATAAAATCCACGTACGAGCAATGCTCTAGTACGGATATGTAAAACAACTCAGTGAAAACCTCGTACAAGAAAAACTCCAGTACGACATTCAAATGAATTATGAAAACTATATAAAACTTTATGTGAGCAACGCTCCAGTACAAATGAATGTTCAAGTAAATCAAATCTCGTGCGAGTTACACTCCAGCACGGCTTTATGCATAATTAAATCAAATCTCGTGTGAGTTACACTCCAGCATGGCTATTATGCAATTATCATATCAAAACTAGATGCGAGCTAGGCTCCAGATCTTTCATGCAAGTCAATCATAAAAACTAGTATGAGCAATCGCTCCAGCACCTTTTTATGCATATTCGTCAAAACAAATCAGAACAGTCAAAACATGTCAAAACAAAGTGCGAGCTAGGCTCCAGCAGCTCTCATACATATCAAATCATAAAATCAGTGCGAGCAACTGCTCTAGCACATTTCATGCATATGATGTCACACAAATCGGTGCGAGCAACCGCTCAAGCACATTTATGCACATTCACAAACGCAGATATAGTGCGAACTACGTGTCGACACTATCTGTTTCCATATAAACTTGATAGTTGGCCTATTTCCCAAAGAAATTTCGTTTTAAACATAAATAACACTAACGTAGTGTTATCATGTGAAATTCATGCAATTATTGACCAATCTATCGATTTGCTTTGATTAAAACCAAGAAATTCTTTAATAAAAAAATTCCTTAAATCATGCATTTCATGCATGTCATGCTTTCACCATCCTTAGGTGAACTTCCCTCAATGGGGGTAAAATAGTCTTTTTACCTATTTTGATCCTTAAAATCATTTAAACCACGTTTAGCATCATTATACAATAACCGTGTATACATACATAATCAGTGTATAGAAAAGCTATTAAAATACGCGTAGTTACCTCTAGCTACTCACATAATTCCATTACCTCATTTTTCTGCACAGTCTGACCTTTCCACTGATGACTCGTCACGCAGTTCGTTTTACTCCCAATCCAATCTCCAAAACTGCAGATACACATTCATCTGGTCAAATACAATACAATTTAACGTATTTCATATTTTCGGGGCTTAATTTAAATCATTAGGCTCGTTTACCCATATTGGGCTCGATTGTACCATAATGGGCCTTAATCGACCTTAAGCCAGTTTTCTCACTCTATATAGGCCTATTGGGCACATTGGGCCCAACAGTATTTATTTAGCCTCGTTCTAAACTCTCAGACAGCTTATGATGCCTGAACCAGTACAGTCAGCTCAGCGTAGTGAGAGTATGCTGAACCGGATCGGATCGGTTCAGCCAAAAAGAAAGGAAAAGAAAAAAAAGGGAATGAAAAAAGAGGAAAAAATGAGAAAAATTATAGTGATGCAATCGAGCTACAGGTAAGTCGATAAGCGATCAAATTGATTGATTTAAATTTTAAAATATTTAATTTAATTAATATTCGACTGAAAGTTTACCAAAGAAATATTTAATTGTGTAACTCGACAATTGGCGTCAATCGAGAGCTCGAGACAGCCTCGAATTACGTACTATCATGGAATCACGGGTAAGTAACCCTTATTTATGATAATTTTACATCGTTATGTGTGTTAAAATTTAGCACATAAATTTTGAATTTAATTTTCGCATTAAATGAATTATATTCTGAAAATTAGGATAAATTATCGTAAATAATTAATTGAGCTATCCGAAAATTTTGAATGAGGCTCAATAAATACTGATGGGCCCAATGAGCCCAATAGGCCTCGATGATGTGAATATTAAGTGGAAAATGGGCTTAAGGCTGATTATGGCCCATTATGGTACAATTGAGCCCCATATGGGTAAATGGGCCCAATGATTTAAATTAAGCCCCAAAAAATATGAAATACAATTAATTATATTGTATTTCACCTGATATATATTTATACACAGTTACAGAGATTTGATTAAGAGCAAATCGGACTGCATGATGAGACATCAGTGAAAGGTCGACTGTACAAAAAAATAAGGTAAGGAATTGTGTGAGTAGATAGAAGTAGCTACGCGTACTTTAAATAGCTTTTGTATACACTGAATATGTATGTATACATTGATATTGTACAAAGGTCCTAAAAATGGTTTAAAGATTTCAAGGACTCGAAATAGGAAAAGGCTATTTTACCCCTATTGAGGGAAGTTCACTTAAAGATGGTGAAAGCATGGCATGCATGAAATGCATGATTTAAGAAATTTTCTGATTTAAGGAATTTTCGTGGATTTTAAGCTAAACAAATTGGTAGATTAGCTAGAAATTGCATAAATTTCACAAGATAACACTACATAGGTGTTATTTATATTTAAATGAAATTTTCTTGTAAAACAGGCCAACTATCAAGTTTATATGGAAATAAATAGTGCTGGCGCATAGCTCGCACGATATCTGCATTTGTGAGTGTGCATAAAATGTGCTTGAGTGGTTGCTCGCACCGCCTTGTGTGACATCATATGCATGACATGTGCTAGAGCAGTTGCTCGCACTGATTTTGATTATTGTGAAATGCATGAGAGGTGTTGGAGCCTAGCTCGTACTCTGTTTTGAATGTTGTGATTTGTTTTGACTTAATTTGCATAAAAAGGTGCTAGAGTAATTACTCGCACTAGTTTTTATGATTTGAAATGCATGAGAGGTGCTGGAGCTTAGCTCGCATCCTATTTTGATATGATAATTACATAAAAGCCGTACCGATGCCTTGCTCGTACATGATTTAATCGATTTAATTGTATAAAGCCGTGCTGGAGTGTAACTCGCACGAGATTTGATTTATTTATGCATAAAGCCGTGCTGGAGTGTAACTCGCACCATATTTGATTTATTGATGCATAACACCATGTTCGAACTTGCTCGCACGTGATTTAATATGGATTTATAACTCATTTTAAAGTCGTATTTGAGTGCTACTCGTACGCAGATTTTACTGATTTTTATGAAACCGTGCTAGAGCTTCGCTCGCACGAGATTTTCAGATATCATGAATATGCATGGAGCCATGCTAGAGCTTCGCTCGCACAGAGATTTATATGACATGCATATAGTCATGTTGGAGCCTCCTGTAGACTGTGTGTCATAGTGAGATGATATGCTCACACGTGCATACTAAGACAGAGATGGTATGGGTGGATAAGACCTATTGCAAGCACCCCTGACTGAGCTTGGGTTCGCGGAGTACGTTGTACCTTGTATGTCACGCGGAGTACGCTGTACCATGGGGATTGTTGGAGTGGAGTGGCATTAGCCACGAGCAGTAAGCCTTACCCTCGTAATCCTGATGTTATGCTGTTCTGGCAAGTAGGACCGACCCACCTCCCGTTTCAGGTGTGATACCCCGCACACTAGGTACTATGTTGCCAAAGATCACGAGGTTATGGCCATAGTCCTTGTTGTTACTGATAGTCACCTACTTGTCTCACATGATATAACTTGTGGTCTTAATAGACCAAGGTAGACCCGAGGGAAGGGTCAGGCCCTCGATTTTATGATTTTTTTTACTATGCTAATATATGTTTTAGAGGATTTTATGATATGTGACCTTGAAAGAAGGGTGGTTTTATAACCGAAGTTTTATAATGAATTTTAATGAATTGTTTTATAAGATGATTGACTCGGAAGGGTTAGTTTTTACTGCAATTTTAATGAAATGATTTGATTGTAGTAGCATGGTGATGTTTTCCATGCTTTCATTTCAAATTAATGATTTGTATTACATGACATGAAAGAATGCACGATCTTGATTTACTTCATGCTAAGTATGATTTAATGATGTCACATAAAATGCTATTGATGCATAAATAGTATGAATGATATATGCACGAACAGTTTTATAAACTAAGTCATTAATGAAATACATGATTTTGTGCTTGAGATTTTAATGAAAAGAAATGAATTTAAGGGCATGGCATTATGAGCATGTAGATAGTGGAGCTATCTACTTACTTGCATAATTGTCTTACTGAGCGTGTGGTTTGCTCACCCCCTTATTGTCCCATCTTTTCTGAGCACTCGCAATAGTTATTGAGCGGCTGAGGACTTGCATTCTTGGTATCCGTTACTTCCCATCGAGAGATAAGTATACACATTTGAATAGTTTTGTATTTGAACATGTAATGCATAGTACTGTAAATGGATATGATGTCGGGGATGTAAGGTGATGTAATACCATTGTATAAGTATTTATTTAAAGTCAAAGGATAGTATATCCTAATATATATATGTGATTATGGAAATGGAATGGTAAATAGGTGAGAGGTGACTAACAGCGAATCATAGCCCAACTGTTTGGTAAGATGGTCACGATGAGAGAAAGGTAAAAATTAAATAATAATCGAAAAGTGAAAAATTTACTCTGATTTTTAGGTAATTTGGGTCGTGACAGGAAAAGAGATCGAAAGGCAGATTTCAGAGTTAGAGAAAAAGGGTAAGACACCGATGCAACCTGTTATAAATAACACTAACCCTATCCGTCTTTATTTTCCTTGTAGGTTAGCTAAGACACAGAAAGAGGAATAACATAAAGAGATCATAGAGGTATTTATGACGGTGGAAATTAACATACCGCTTTTGGATGCAGTGTCACGACCTAAATTACCTGCAAATCACTACAAATTATTTTTTTCGTTTGTTATTTAATTCTTACCTTTCTCTTATCGTGACCATCCTACCAACAGTTGGGCTATGATTCGGTGTTAGTCCCCTCTCACCTATTTACCATTCCATTTCCATATTCACATTCACATATCAGGATTTACTATCATTTGACTTTAACTAAATACATTCACAATGGTATTTACATAACCTTACATCCCCAACATCATAACCGTTTACAATACTGTGCATTTACATGTTCAGATACAAAACTATACAAATGTGTATACCTGTCTCTCGATGGGACGTAGCGGATACCAAAAATGCAAGTCCTCAGCCACGCTCAAACTACTAAAAGTACTTTGTAGAGAAGGAAAATAAGGGGGTGAACAACCACACGCTCAGTAAGGCAATTATGCAAGTAAGTAGATATCTCCACTATCTACATGCTCATAATGCCATGCTCTTAAATCCATTTCTTTTCGTTTAAATCTCACGCACGAAATCATGCATACATTAATGCCATAGTTTATAAAAATTGTTCGTGCATATAGAAATCATGCAACTCATGCATCAATTGCATTTTATGAAAATTCATAATTCGCATGAAGTAAATCAAGATCATGCATTATTTCATGTCATGTAAAACAAATCATGAGAGACAATTCTTTTCATGAATTTGTAATTAAAGCATGAAAAACTCATCATGCTACTACATTTAAATCACTTCATTAAAGTTTAGTATAAAAAATCCCTCTGGGTCAATCCTCTCATAAATCAATCTCAAACTCATAAAAAAATTCATTATAAAATTCTGTTATAAAATCATCCTTCTTTTAGGGTCGCATGTCATAAAATCCTCTGAAGAATCTATCATCATAGTAGAAAATCACATCTCAGTGAAAATCACAAATCGGGGGCCTAACCCCTACCTCGGGTCTACTGTGGTCTATTGAGACAAAAAGTTATATCATGTGAGACATGTAGGTGACTATAGCAGTAACATCGAGGACTATGGCCATATCCTAATGATCCCTGGCTACACGGTACCTAGTGTGTGAGGTATCACACCTGAAATGGGAGGTGGGTCAGTCCTGCCGCTAGAACAACGTAAATACTAGGATTGTGAGCGCAACGTTTACAGCCTTGTGGCTAATGCCACTCCACTCCAACAATCCCCATGGTACGGCGTACTCCGTGTGACATACACGGTACAACGTACTCTGTGAACCCAACTCAGAGTTAGGAGGTGCTTGCCTTAGGTATAATCCACCCAACCTATCTCTCAGTATGTACATGTGGGCATGTCATCTCACTGTGACGTACAGTCTACTAGAGGCTCCAACACGGCTATATGCATGTCATATAAATCCCTGTGCGAGCAAAGCTCCAGCACGGCTCCATGCATATTCATGATATTTGAAAACCTCGTGCGAGCGAAGCTCTAGCACAGTTTTATAAAAATCAGTAAAATCTGCATATGAGCGGCACTCCAGTATGACTTTAAAAGAGTTATAAATCCATATAAAATCGCGTGCGAGCAAGCTCCTGCACGGTTTATGCATAAAATCCATCAAAGCCTCGTGTGAGCAATGCTCCAGCACGGTATTATGCAGAAATCATTCAAAACTTCATGTGAGAAATGCTCCATCACAAATGAATTCTCAAGTAAATTAAAAATTCGTGCAAGCAATGCTCCAGCACGGTTTCATGCATAAAGAAATCAAATCTCGTGCGAGTTACACTCCAGCATGGCATTTATGCAATTAAATCGATTAAATTACATACGAGCAAGGCTCCAGTACGACTTTTATGCAATTATCATCTCAAAACAGGATGCGAGCTCCAACACCTCTCATGCATGTCAAATCATTAAAACTAGTGCGAGCAATCGCTCTAGCACCTTTTTATGCATATCAAGTCAAAACAGGGTGCGAGCTAGGCTCCCGCACCTCTCATGCATTTCACAATAATAAAAATCAGTGCGAACAACCACTCTAGCACATTTCATACAGATGATGTCACACAAATCGGTGCGAGCAACCGCTTCAGCACCATTATGCACACTCACAAACTCAGATATAGTGTAAGGAAATGCTCTAGCACCATCTGTTTTCCATATAAACTTGATAGTTGGCCCATTTTCTAAAGAAATTTCATTTAAATCTAAATAACACTTACGTAGTGTTATCTTGTGAAATTTATGCAAATACCGGCCAATCTACCAATTTACTTTGATAAAAAGTCACAAAAATTCCTCAAATCATGCATTTCATGCATGTCATGCTTTTACCATCCTTAGGTGAATTTCCCTCAGTAGGGGTAAAATAGTCTTTTACCTATCTCGGGTCCTTCAAAATTTTAATCCATTTTTGGGATCGTTATAGAGTTTCAATATATGTAAAAGCTGTTAAAAATACGCTTAGCTACCTCTAGTTACTCATAAAATTCCCTTACCTCAATTTTCTGTACAGTCTAACCTTTCCACTAATGTCTCGTCACGCAGTCCGATTTGCTCCCAATCCAATCTCCGAAACTACGTATAAATATTCATCAAGTCAAATACGATATAATTAATTGTGTTTCATATTTTCTAGTCTTAATTTAAATCATTGAGTCTGTTCACCCCTATTGGCCTGATTGTACCATAATGGGCCTTAACCAGCCTTAAGCCCATTTTCCACTTACTATTCACATCATCAAGGCTTATTGGGCTAATTGGGCCCATTAGTATTTATTAGGCCTCGTTCTAAACTCTTGGATAGCTTAATTAATTATTTACGACAATTTATCTTAAATTCCAAAATTTAATTCATTTTATGCGAAATTCATCCGTATTTTATACGGTAAATTTTTAACATGCATATATATGCAAATTGTCGTAAATAAAGGTTACTTACCTAAGATTCCATGATAGTACACAAATCGAGGCTGACTCGAGCTCTCGTTTGATGCCAATTGTCGAGCTACACAATTACATATTTTTTTGGGTAAATTTTCAGTCGAATATTAATCAAATTCAATATTCCAAAATTTAAATCGGTCAATTCTTACCGCTTACTGGCTTTCCCATAGCTCGACTGCATTATTGGATGTTCCCCCAAATTTTTTATCTTTTTCTTCTCTTTTTTTTCTTTTCCCCTTTCTTCCTTGGTTGAACAGGTCCGTCCGGTTCAGCACAGCTTCACTTTACTAAATAGGTCCGTACTGATTCAATCGTTTCCTTCATCGTTCTCAGCATTTTCGACCAGTTCCCAACTCCCCTCTGCCACCAATCGACTCGTCTCTGGCTGGGGAACGCTCGGTTGGCCTTGTATTGGACCGATCGGCGCTGGTGGCCACCGAATTTCTCCTTCATTCCTCAAGAATTTCCCTCGTCGATCTCCTCTTTCAGGCATTATCGACGCGCGTTGGGTCAGCTGGTGGTTCGCACGGTGTCAGGCTTCCTTCGTCGATCCTAGCCTGGCTTTCTCTCTCACCTGTGGTCGTCGGAGCTGGGGTCTCCTCGGCTGTCTTCCGACTTTCCCCTTTTCTTTTTGGCTGAACCTGTCCGGTCCGGTTCAGCATATCCTCACTTCACCGAATTGGTCCGTACTGGTTCAGGCTCATCTTTTTCATTCCACCGCCGTCTGATCGGTTCTTTGGTAATTTTAGACACCAATTGATGCGCCATCGCGAGGGGAACCTTTGTCTAGCCTTGGGGTGGGTCGAATCGACGCCGATGGCTCCCGATCCCGTCTTCTGTCCCTCGGTCTCTCCCTCTCGATCTGGCGTTCTCTGGTGATGTCACTGCGTGTGGGTGTAGGGGTCTACTTCCTAGGGTACTGATTGCCTTTCGCCGTCCACCTCTTCGCATCGTCCGCCAGCGGTTTCATCGAAGACGAGGGAAACCGGTCCCTTGGTTTCGTCTTCTTCAGAAATCGCAATTCGCGATTTCTCTTCTCTCCTCTTTTCTTCTTTTTTCATTTACTTTGTTTTTCTTTTATTATTTATTATATTTTATTTTAATAAAATAAAATACAATAAAACCCAAATTATCCTAAGTAAATTAATATTTTATTCATTTAACCAATTTATTTAATTTATATACTTATTTTATCTTTTTACTATATTTTTTCAATATTTTCAGGATAATTTCTCGAAGTGAAAATTTCGATTTATTCCAATAAATTCATATCTTGATTAATTTAACCTAAAATTTAATTATTTCACCTTTATTGATCAAGATTTCCTGAGTCCATGTTTACAGTGTAAATTTATTATCGAATTGACGCCGAACTTTGGGTCTTTTGACCGTTTTATCCTTCAACGTGTTCAGAAACCAAACAAATCCAACTTCCCTTCACGAACACTCTCTGATTTCGTGTTTTAAATCCTTATCTCTAGTCCGAATCTCATTCGTTTAATTTGTGACCATTTCAATCTCCATTTGATCTTTAAATGCATTCGAAAATTTTTTTCTTCATTCCATTTGCATTTTTATTCACGTACAACTCTTCTTATGATTCAATCTACATAATATCGTGTTTACATCACGTGAATCATAAGGAAATATGATAAAAATCGGGTCTTAACACGTGAATCATAAGGAAATATGATAAAAATCGGGTCTTACATAATCTCCCCCACTTAAGAAATTTGGTCCTCCAAATTAGAACCAAGTCAAATCGTCTATAAACAACTCCAGGTACATCTATCGCTTCATACTCTTTAAATCTCATAGGACTTTTTAAGGAGTGTAAAACTACCAACAAACTTGACTAGGGAGATCATCTTAAACCACGACACTTCCTCCTTCTATTTAATGCTCGAATCGATTTTTCAACATACGACCTACTCTCTTTGAGCTTCGACGGTCTCTGTCTCATCAGCATAGCTTTTCTGTCTGCTCTAAGGTATTCTCCATCACTCACAATCAACTGAACACCTTTAGAGACTTATTATACCAATTCAGAAGCAATTTTCTATCTGTCACCCACTTCTTCTTATCTAAGTTGTTATTGGCGAATTTGATTAGTAGCAATTGATCATCCCAGGAGCTTATAAAATCAATGGCACACACTCTCATCATATCCTCCAAAACCTGTATAGACCCCTCTGATTGACCATCTGTCTGAGGATGGAAAGTTGTGCTAACACTCAGTCGGGTTCCCATAGCTTCCTAAAAATATTCCCAAAAGTGGGAAATGAAGTGGGAATCCCTATATGATACCATGCTCACTGGAACACTACATAATGTTCCACAATCTTCCTTACATATAACTTCGCCTACGCACTCAGAGTATCTGGGGATTTCCATAGCCAAAAGGTGGGTAGACTTAGTCTATCTATCGACTATCACCCGGATAGCCTCATGATTCATTCGGGTCCTTTATAACCCATCACAAAATTCATGGTAACTTATTCTCTTTTCCGTGTCAATATAAGTAGAGGCTGCAATAATCCTGCAGACTTCTAGTACTCTACCTTACTCTGCTGACATACGAGACACTTTGCTACAACTCTACAATATCTCTTTTCATACCTGACCATCAATACCCTTTTTAGAGATTTCAATAAATTTATTACTTCCTGGATGCACTGTATATCCCGATGAGTGAGCTTTTGACAATAACATAATCATCAATTGTGGTCCTTGGGAGCCCTTATTATGCTTCTTGTGAGATCTGAGAATTTCAGACATATTTTAATTATGTAATATGAACATGAAGTATAATTTATTGAGCTAAGTGAATTGGGGAATGATAATTGGAGATTTATATGTTAAGTGTTTAAAATAAGTATGAAGTTATGAGGACAGATCGATCTGGGAGAAGGAGAGATCGATCTGGTGAGTTAAAACTGACAAGGAAGGGGGAATTTAAGGAGCAGATCGATCTCCAATGGAAGAGGATCGATCTCCTTATGATTCTATTTGAGAGAAGATCGATCTCATGAGGAAGAGATCGATCTCCAATTGATTCTGTTTGGGAGAAGATCGATCTCCTCAAGGAGCAGATCGATCTCATAAAGCCATAAAGAGATCGATCTCACCCCTCGACAGATCGATCTCCTAGGCATTAATTACCCCAAATCGTCCCCAAAATTCAAATGCAGATCGATCTCATCAAGAGCCAGATCGATCTCCTACCCTCAGCCTATATAAGGAACTCCTATTTTTCTCCTGCAATCTCACTTTCTCTCTCTTCCAACCCCCATTTTCACCGAAACCTAGCTTTCTCACTCATCCAAAGCACCCATTTTCGTCCAAATCAGAAGTTGTGGCAAGAAGGAAAGTTGTTCCTCATCAAAGGGAGAACAACATACTTGGAAATCGAAAGACGGATCGAATCGAGGCAAAAGATAAGCTCTCCATAAGTTTTGGGTAATTTTTAAACCTCGATCTTGATATCTGAGATGATTTTGATGATAATGGTTGCTGTCATTATGCTGAAATAGCTGGAAAATGATTAGGGATTGATGAAATTACAATGTGGTTGGAGTGATAATGATATTTAGCAATTTTGGGAATTTGAGCTATAAATAGAAATTTAGACAATGTGGTGAATTAGCATTGATAATTGGCATGAGAAATGTAGAACTTTGAGATGTTGTGAATGAGAGTGTAGTTTGGGGTAGAGTTACGAGAATCAAGATATTTGAGGTGTTATGAGCAATTACGCTCGATTTTTTAGAATTGAGGTTACTGTGATGATGAATATTGATGTTTTAACATCGTTTGGACAGCTCGGGAGTTCCAGAGTGGAATGCGAGACTAGTCCGTGTCAAGGGGGAAACGATTGCACTATACGAGCTGCAAAGAGGTAAGGAAAATTAAACCAATTGTGTATGTGATTTTGAACTATTATAGCATGATTTGTGATTTATAAAACAAGTATGTTGAGTGTGTGTTGTGATATAATTGCACACGGTTTTTATAGCCAGTTGGAGCCCATTATTTTATGAGTTTATAAACTTAGTGTGAAATTGCTTTATAAACTGTTGAATTTTGTGTGAGTAATGAATTGGGCTCTACGTTAAGGCAATATCGAGATTTGAGAAATGTGTGCGTGCTTTGCCGGTTGGAACTCGGTTTTATTATGTTTTATGTTGAGTACAAAACGGTTTTCAAATGAGTTTTATGAGAGAAAAACCACTATGAGTTCTACGTGAAGGCAAACCAGTCTTATGTGATAAGACTTAGGTGTGTAATTTTGAGTACACACCAGGCATTACTCTGGTAGCATGTAAGCCCGATTCTTCTCCGTTCTGGTAACGTGAGAATAACCCATACTGTGGCTATGCCACGTATACTTGGTGGCCGTTGCCACGTGAGAAACCCTATTTGGTGGCCATTGCCACGTGAGAACCCCATTTGGTGGTCGTTGCCACGTGAGAAACCCTATTTGGTGGCCGTTGCCACATGAGAACCCCATTTGGTGGCCGTTGCCACGTGAGAAACCCTATTTGGTGGCCGTTGCCACGTGAGAACCCTATTTGGTGGCCGTTGCCACGTGAGAACCCTATTTGGTGGCCGTTGCCACGTGAGAAACCTTAATTAGTGGCCGTTGCCACGCGAGAAACCCTATTCTGTGGCTGTGCCATGCGTGAATTTAAATCAGTGGCTATGCCACGTGTGCTTAGTGGCTGTGCCACGTGTGAATTTAAATCAGTGGCTACGCCACGTGTGTTTAGTGGCTGTGCCACGTGCATTATTATTACAGTGATTTTATCACGTTAATTGAGAAAGCGTTTATCGCATTATTTTCACATGCTTTGTTATTGCTCTAGACTGAGCCTTTTTACTTCATGTTTTCACATGATTTGAGACATGAGAATGTCGTTTTGAGTACTTTCATGCTATGGTTTTCAAATGAGATTAATGAGTTTCACATACAAATAAATATTTTGTGATGTGCATTTTGGTTTATGAAATGAGTCCCTTACCCCCTTTACTGAGCGATTTAGAAGCTCACCTTGTTTTCTTTCCCCCCAGATTTCTTCAAGTGAAAAGGGTTTTCCTGCGACGTACGGAGTAGTGGCTAGTGGAGGACTTGAGCTCCAGGCCATATATTGTATTTTGAGGTATCTTTTATCTTTTCATGTACCCAGACAATTATCACAATTGCAGACACTTGATGTATAACATTGTGTGGGATGTATTAGGATTAATTAACTTGAGATTGATTAATGTATTTGATATGATATATAATTTCTAGTGATGAGATCCTGAGGTACGATAAATATGATAATGTATGACACTGCACAGGAATGCACTCTTAATTGAGAATTGATGAGTAAAAAGTTTTAAAATTGTCCTATTTTCCGCGTTTTCGGGGCGTGACACTTCTAAACCTCAGTAAGCCATCATCACTCTCTATGAACTCTGTAACTGTACCCATCTGAATCTGACCAACACTATCGACACCCTACCGATCATCATGCTAAACCAGTCAAATTCGATCACTCAAATTCAGTTCTAATCTCAGGTTAGCTGTCACACAATCACTGTCATCATCAGAAGGGATCACATCACTACTGAGGCTCCAACTGCTCTAGCAACTCACGCTCCCTGTCCATCATATGTGATACCATCCAGTGGCTATTTCTGCTCAAGGCATCAACCATTACATTAGCCTTTCCTGGATGGTACAATTTCCATAATCATAATCCTTCAGAAGCTCTAACCCTCTATGTTATCCCATATTCTACTCTTTCTGTGAAAACAAATACTCGGAGCTTTTATGATTAGTGCATACCCGACATTCTCATCGTGTACATAGTAGTGCCATATACTCAGTACAAACACTACCACTGCCAACTTTAATTCATGGGTCGGATAGTTTCTGTCATGATCCTTGAGTTGTCTGGATCCATAAGTGACTATCTTTCCATTTTACATCAATACATAGCTCACTCATTATTTTGAGGTATCCATATACACTGAGAAACCTCTTTAGCTATTGGGTATGTTGAAATTAATTACGGTGGTCAATTCATACTTCAATACACCAAAACTCGTATAAGCTACTTCCATACTTATCATCCTACGCGTATACAATCTTTTTTTCGAACGAGATGTGTCAACTGAGCAGCCCATTTCGAGAAACTCGCAATAATTCTCCTGTAACATAGTTTTCAGTTGCTACTCATTCTCTTCCTTGGACTTCGAATACATCAAAATATCATCGCTAAGGATGACCATAAATCAGTCCAGGTAAAGTTTAAATACCTTGTTCATCAATGCCCTAATGGTTACGAAAATCATTTTGGGTGTATTCACTTTCTGAATTCTTAACAGATGTTACCCAAACTTCAAATCAATCTCTAAAAAGATTTGATAAACTTTTATCCAATCACTCCTATAATTTCTTCTTTAGTCCTTCCAGTTCCACTAATACCATTTTATACTGTGGTTAGGATATCTGCTCCGTACCAGGTACCAAATCAATACAAAACTCTATTCCTTTAATGGGTGGTAACCCTGGTAGATTATCCGGGAAGATATTCGAAAACTCCCTGACCATAAGGATATCTGTTAACTCCAGATGTGCCTTATCCATACCAACCACACAAGAGAGAAAACATTCCCATCATTATTCATTCCATGAGTACAATCATTTACTGCTTTAATTTCAATCACTACACCCCTTTCATTACTTGTCAAAACATACAGTATACTTTTCAGGGGTAAGCATTTCACTATCTTAGAATAGAAATCTGAACAGCGTAGTTTGCAACCGACCAATTTATTCTCAAATATTACTTCAAAATTATTCATATTTCGTTGAATAAAATCGGTTGACTTATACTTCTTCCCTCATTTTTGACTTATAATCTCTTCGTAATTATTTCGTTAGTTAGCCCTCCTTCATTGTGGTGCACCTATCAACATTGTGCCCAAGGGTGTAAGCATTCGCGTTTTTTACTAACTTATATGCAAATGAGAGCGGTATAAATAAATGCATCGCACTAAGGTCAATTAAGATAGTTGCTTCTTATTCACAATCAAGGTGGTACCCTCCACCACATCAGATGAAATATCAGTAGTGTCCTGGTCCAAGGCTTACACTCAGCCTCGTCTAACATCTTATTTCTATGGTAACTACCACATATCCAACCCTGCTCAGTAGCAGGACGGGGTCCTTCAATCACAATAACCCTCGTAAGTGCTGAAACTGAATACACTACAGTTACCAATCATCTTACCCCATGACTCGATAGCTCTTAATCTCTTACCAAATGGTCTCTTTCCCTCTCTAACATCTCTGTCATCCACTATTCTCTTTCTGTCTCTATTTCAGCCTTTACTACCTTTCCCAATCTCAAAGGCATACAACTCATAATCTTATTCACACAACTGTAGTCTGTACAGTACCTCGGCATAGGTAGTGATATCTAACGGGGCCAATCGGACTCTAATTGACAATCTGAGCCCTTCCATGAACTTTCAGACATCCCGACTCTCACTGTTCATAGTGTCGAGCTCATACCTGCTAAGGGATATAAACTGAGTTTCATACTCGTCAATCAACCAGTTCCTTTAGGTCAGAGTAAGAAACTTTATCTGTAATTTCCTTTGAACAGTGTCCGAAATAGTCTCTCTCCGAAATACATCTAGAATTATTTCCCATGTCCATTCTGGATGTCTAAGTCTTCAGATGGGTTGAGCGGACTTCAACCAATGCTCCAACTGGCCCTCAAATCCGATGCATACTCTAAGCAATTAATTCCTAAAATATTCTTCACATTCCACTCTAACCTCGCAAAGCGTGTTTCAATATTGTCCGATCTCTCTATCGGACTCTGTGGAGTACACTCAACATCAGCCTCCACTTCAATCTCATCTTAAGTCTCCTATTGCGACTCAATACGACTCTCAAGCCTACCTCTACGGCCTTGAGCTCGTGTACTCGCCCCTCTACCATAGCGACTATCAGTTAATGACCATATTCTTGCATTAGAAACCAAATTCTTATCCGTAATCTCATCTCGATATACACAATTGTATCTAAACAATGCAGAGTACATGGGGATGTAAACTTCCTTAACCACTAACACCTACTCATATCAAGCCAACTTAGCTCCGAGACCAAAAACTGTCACAACCCAAACTACCTACAAATCACTACAAATTTGAATTTTTTCATTTATTATTTAATTCTTACCTTTCTCTTATCGTGACCATCCTACCAATAGCTGGGCTATGATTCGGTGTTAGTGTCCTCTCACCTATTTACCATTCCATTTCCATATTCACATTCACACATCAGGATTTACTATCATTTGAGTTTAACTAAATACATTCACATTGGTATTTACATAACCTTACATCCCCAACATCATATCCGTTTACAGTACTGTGCATTTACATGTTCAGATACAAAACTATACAAATGTGTATACCTGTCTCTCGATGGGGCACAGCGGATGCCAAAGATGCAAGTCCTTAGCTGCACTCAAACCACTGAAAATACTCTGTAGAGAAGGAAAATAAGGGGGTGAGCAACCACACGCTCAGTAAGGCAATTATACAAGTAAGTAGATAGCTCCACTATCTACATGCTCATTATGCCATGCCCTTAAATCAATTTCTTTTCATTTAAATCTCACGCACGAAATCATGCATACACCAATGCCATAGTTTATAAAAGCTATTCCTGCATATAGAAATCATGCAACTCATGCATCAATGGCATTTTATGAAAAATCATAATTCGCATGAAGTAAATCAAGATCATGCATTATTTCATGTCATGTAAAACAAATCATGAGAGATAATTCTTTTCATGAATTTGTAATTAAAGCATGGAAAACTCCTCATGCTACTGCATTTAAATCACATCATTAAAGCTTAGTATAAAATAACCCCTCTGGGTCAATCATCTTATAAATCAATCTCAAACTCATAAAAAAATTCGTTATAAAATTTTGTTATAAAATCACCCTTCTTTTAGGGTCACATGTCATAAAATCCTCTGAAGAATATATCATCATAGTAGAAAATCACATCTCAGTGAAAATCACAAAATCGGAGGCTTGACCCCTCCCTCAGGTCTACCCTAGTCTATCGAGACCAAAAGTTATACCATGTGAGACATGTAGGTGGCTATATCAGTAACATCGAGGACTACAGCCATATCCTAGTGATCCCTGGCTACACGGTACCTAGTGTACGGGGTATCACAATTGAAACGGGAGGTGGGTTAGTCTGCCGCCAAAACAACATAAATATCAAGATTGTGAGGGCAACACTTACAGCATCGTGGCTAATGTCACTCCACTCCATCAATCCCCATGGTACAGTGTACTCCGCATGACATACATGGTACAACGTACTCCGTGAACCTAAATCATAGTCAGGGGCTACCTGTCGTAGGTCTTATCCACCCAACCTATGTCTCAGTATGCACGTGTGGACATATCATCTCACTGTGTCACACAATCTACAAAAGGCTCCAACATGGCTATATGCATGTCATATAAATTCCCGTGCGAGCAAAGCTCCAGCACGACTCTATGCATATTCATGATATCTGAAAACCTTATGCAAACGAAGCTCTCGCACAATTTTATAAAAATGAGTAAAATCTGCATATGAGCAGCACTCTAGTATGATTTTAAAAGAGTTATAAATCCTTATAAAATCACGTGCGAGCAAGCTCCAGCACAGTTTATGCATAAAATCCATTAAAGCATCGTGCGAGCAATGATCTAGCAGGGTATCATGCATAAATCATTTAAAACTTCGTGTGAGAAATGCTTCAGCACGAATGAATGCTCAAGTAAATTAAAACTTCATGCGAGCAATGCTCCAGCACGGTTTCATGCATAAAGAAATCAAATCTCATGAGTTACACTCCAGCACGGCTTTTATGCAATTAAATCAATTAAATTACGAACAAGTAAGGCTCCAGTACAGCTTTTATGCAATTATCATATCAAAACAAGATGCGAGCTAAGCTCCAGCACTTCTCATGCATGTCAAATCATTAAAACTAGTGTGAGCAATTGCTCTAGCACCTTTTTATGCATATCAAGTCAAAACAGGGTGTGAGCTAGGCTCCAGCACCTCTCATCCATTTCACAATAATAAAAATCAGTGCGAGCAACCGCTCTAGCACATTTCATGCAGATGTTGTCACACAAATCGGCGTGAGTAACTGCTCCAGCACCATTATGCACACTCACAAACTCAAATATAATGTGAGGAAATGCTCTAGCACCATCTATTTCCATATAAACTTGATAGTTGGCCCATTTTCCAAAAAACTTTCGTTTAAATCTAAATAACACTTACGTAATGTTATCTTGTGAAATTTATGCAAATACTGGCCAATCTACCAATTTACTTTGCTAAAAAGTCACAAAAATTCCTCAAATCATGCATTTCATGCATGTCATGCTTTCACCATCCTTAGGTGAATTTCCCTCAGTTGGGGTAAAATAGTCTTTTACTTATCCCGGATCCTTAAAATTTTTAATCTATTTCTAGGATCGTTATACAGTTTCAGTGTATGTAAAAGCTGTTAAAAATACATGTAGCTACCTCTAGCTACTCACAAAATTCCCTTACCTCATTTTTCTGTACAGTCTGACCTTTCCACTGATGTCTCGTCACGCAGTCCGATTTGCTCCCAATCCAATAACTGGAACTGCGTATAAATATTCATCAGGTTAAATACAATATAATTAATTTTTTTTTCATATTTTCTGGGCTTAATTTAAATCATTGAGTCCGTTTACCCATATTGGCCCGATTATACCATAATGGGCCTTAAACCCATTTTCCACTTACTATTCACATCATCGAGGCCTATTAGGCTCTTTGGGCCCATCAGTATTTATTGGGCCTCGCTCTAAACTCTTAGATAGCTCAATTAATTATTTTTTACAATTTTTCTTAAATTTGCAGAATTTAATTCATTTTATACGAAATTAATCCATATTTTATGCGGTAAATTTTTATCACGCAAATCTATGCAAATTGTCGTAAATAAGGGTTACTTACCCGAGATTCTGTGATAGTACATAAATCGAGGCTGACTCGAGCTCTTGTTTGATGCCAATTGTCGAGCTACACAATTACATATTTTTTTGGGTAAATTTTTAGTCGAATATTAATCAAATTAAATATTTCAAAATTTAAATCGGTCAATTTCGATCGCTTACCAACTTTCCTGTAGCTCAACTGCATTACCGAATTTTTCCCTAAATTTTTCCTCTTTTTCTTCTCTTTTTTTTTCTTTTTCCCTTTCTTCCTTTAGCTGAACCGTTCTGGTCCGGTTCAGCACAGTTTCACTTCACTGAATCAGTCTGTACTGGTTCAGTCCTTTCCTTCGACGTTCGCAGCGTTTTCAGCCGATTCATGCCTCCCCTCTACCACCAATTGACTCGTCTCTGGCTGGGGAATGCTCGGTTGACCTTTGATCGAACTGATCAGCGCTGATGGCTGTCAAATTTCTCCTTCCTTCCTCGATAATTTCCCTCATCGATCTCCTCTTTTAGGCATCATCGACCCGTGTGGGGTTAGCTGGTGGTTCGCACAGTGTCGGGTTTCCTTAGTTGACCCTCGTCTGGCCTTCTCTCTCACTGGTGGTCGTCGGAGCTGGGGTCACCTCGACTGTCTTCCTTCTTTCCCCTTTTCCTTTTCTTTTCTTTTCTTTCTTTTCTTTTTGGCTCAACCGATCCAATCTGGTTCAGCATATCCTCACTATATCGAATCGGTCCGTACCCGTTTAGGCTCATCTTTGTCGTTTTGCCACTGTCTGGTCGATTCTCCGACAATTTTTGGTACCAATCAGCATGCCATCGTGAGGGGAACCTTCGATTAGCCTCGGGGTGGGTCAAATCAGTGTCGGTGGCATCCGATCCCATTTTCTCTCCTGTAGTCTCTCCCTCTCGATCCGGGGTTCTCCGACGATCTCACTGCGCGTGGGTGTGCGGGTCGGCTTACTGGGGTGCTGATCACCCTTCGCATCGTTCGTCTGTAGTTTCATCAGAGTCGAGGGAATCGTTCCCTCGATTTCGTCTTCTTCAGAAATCACAATCCGCGATTTCTCTTCTCTCCTCTTTTTTTTCATTTACTTTGTTTTTCTTTTATTATTTATTATATTTTATTTTAATCAAATAAAATATAATACGACCCAAATTATCCCAAGTAAATTAATATTTTATTCATTTAACCAATTTATTGAATTTATCTGTCTTATTTTATCTTTTCGGTATATTTTTTCAATATTTTCGAGATAATTTCCCGAAGTGAAAATTTCGGTTTATTCCAATAAATTCATAACTTGATTAATTTAACTTGAAATTTAATTATTTCTCTTTTATTGATCAAGATTTCCTGAATCCATGTTTACAGTGTAAATTTCTTACCGAATTGACACTGAATTTTGGGTCTTTTGATCGTTTTACCCTTCAACATTTTTGGAAACCAAACTAATCCAACTTCCCTTCACAAACACTCACTCATTGTGTGTTTTAAATCCTTATCTCCAGTCCGAATCCTATTCGTTTAATTTGTGACCATTTCAATCTCCATTTGGTCTTTAAATGCATTCGGGAACTTTTTTATTCATTCCATTTGCATTTTTCATTCACGTACAACTCTTCTTATGATTCAATTTACATAATACCATGTTTACATTATGTGAATCATAAGGAAATACGATAAAAATTGGGTCTTACCCGTAGTAAAGCAAATTTCAAGGTATGCAAAATTCCTTAAAGAGTTATGCACAACAAAGAGGAAAATAAGAGGAGATGAGAAGGTAAGTGTAAGAGAGAATGTATCTGTGGTCATTCCAAGAAAATTGCCCCAAAAGCGTAATGACCCAGCTACGTTTACAATCCATTGCATCATTGGTAATAGGCAAATCGAACATGCCATGGTAGATTTGGGTGCATCAATTAATGTTATACCTTTATCAATTTATGTATCCTTAAGTTTAGGTCCTTTGAAAAAAACTGGAGTGATCATACAATTAGTAGATCGATCTAATGCATACCGTGAAAGGGTAGTTGAGGATGTTTTAATGTAGGTGAATCAGCTGATCTTTCCTACTGATTTCTACATTCTATATATGAAGGACAACAATAGCCCAGTGAATCCCGGATAAATAATTTTAGGTCGGCCATTTCTTACCATTGCTAGGACTAAGATTGATGTGTTTGATGGACATTAACCACGGAGTTCGATGGAGAGATTGTCAAAATTAGAATCTTCAATGCTATGAGGTATCCAACGATGTACATTAAGTATTTTCCATTGACAATTTTAATGTTTTGACGCAAGATAAATTTAAAGTAAGTAGAATGGATGAGCTAGAAGTGGTGATTAGTAAAAGCTTGATGTGGAACGAGGCTGAATTAGAGTTAAGCCCTGAAGTTGAAGAAATGATCATGGTCATGCAGTCATTGTAGCCCAGGTATGAAGTTAAAAGATTGGAACTACCATTTTCTCACACGAAGCTGCTACCTTCTGTTGTGTAGGCACCGATTCTAGAATTAAAGTCTTTACCTGACCACTTAAAGTATGCTTACTTGAGAGATGATGAGACACTTCCAGTCATTATTGTGAAGAACTTAATAGTGGCATAAGAAGAAAAGTTTATCAAGGTGCTTCGTGATCATAGAACAGCCATAGGATGGACCATAACTGACATTAAGGGAATTAGTCCATCCATGTGCATGCACAGAAGTCTATTGGAAGAGGGATCCAATCCAAGCCGAGAGCCTTAAAGAAGATTGAATCCCCAGATGATGGAAGTAGTCAAAATAGAGATTCTGAAGTTGTTGGGTGCAGGTATAATCTATCCAATTTTGGATAGTAAATTGGTAAGTCCAATGCATGTTGTGCCAAAAAGATTGAGATCACAACTATGAGAAATCGAAATAATAAGATTGTTCCAACGAGAGTGCAGAATGGGTGGAGAGTGTTTATAGGTTACCACAAGATGAATTCGGTAACTAGAAATGATCACTTTCCTTTACCCTTCATTGATCAAATGATTGAGCGTTTAGCTAGTAAATCTCACTACTATTTTCTTGATGGATTTTTAGATTATAACCAGATTGTAATTGCATTAGAAGATAAAGAGAAAACAACTTTCACATGCCTATTTGGAACATTTGCTTTTATGAGGATGTCGTTCGGCCTTTGTAATGCACCAGGTACTTTTCAAAGACGCATGGTAAGTATTTTTTATGATTTGTTGAAAAATTTCATTGAGGTATTCATGGATGATTTCACAATGCATGGTGACTTGTTTGACGAGTGTGCTTGAGCATTGCATTGAAACTAATCTAGTGCTGAATTTTGAAAAATGTCATTTCATGGTAGAACAAGGCATTGTTTTAGGGCATGTAGTTTCATCTAAGGGCATTGAACTAGATAAGGCTAAGATTGATTTGATTTTGAGGTTACCCTGCCCCACTAGTGTGCGAAAAGTGCATTCTTTTCTTGGTCATGTAGGTTTTTATCGTAGATTCATTTGGAACTTCTCAAAGATAGCATTACCATTGTTGAAGTTATTACAAAAGGACGTACCCTTTGAATTCAACGAAGAGTGCAAGGTAGCTTTCGATGAATTGAAGTCATCTTTGACTTTTGCCCCTATCATTCAACCACCAAATTGGGAGTTGCCTTTCGAAATAATGTGTGATGCAAGCAACTATGCTGTAAAGTCTTTTTTAGGATAGTGGGTCGTCAACTAAGCCCATGTGATTTATTATGCATTAAGGACGCTCAACCTAGCTCAGTACAATTATTCCATGACCGAAAATGAGCTTTTGGCTATTGTATTTGCTTTAGATAAGTTTCAGTCTTACTTGCTTGTGACTAAAGTTGTTGTGTTTTCTAACTATGCAGCTTTGAAATACTTTTTGGGGGAAAAAAGAGGCAAAGCCAAGGCTGATTAGGTGGATTCTTCTATTGCTAGAGTTTGATCTTGAGATCAAAGAGAAGAGGTGGGTAGATGTAAGACCGATTTTTTTTCGTAAGAGCAAATGGAATAAATAAAAATTTTCGAGTGCATTGAAAAATGCAAAAGGATTGAAATGGTATTCTCGAACACGTGCAAGGGTAAAACGGTCAAAAGATCGAAACCCGGTATAAAGTTGATAAGAAAATTTAATTAAAAATGTGGGATTGAGAAATCTTGATCAATAACGAAGAAATAATTAAATTTCGGGTTAAATTGATCAAGATATGAATTTATAGGAATTAATCGAAATTTTTACCTTGGGAAATTATCTCGAAAATATTCAAAAAATTATACCAAAAAGTCGAAATAATACCAATAAATTTATTTATTGGTTAAATGAATTAAATATATATTTTTAGATATTTTGGCAAAAATATTAATATAATATTAATTAAAATAATAATAAAAATAAATAATAAATAAATAAAATTAAAAAAAAAGAGAAGAAAGAAATTTTGGCGAAACGCAAACTGAAGAGGAAACCGAGCTTCCCCGACTGCTGCCTCACCTGACGGACGATCGACGGAGGCCATCGAGGGACCCAGACGAGAACCACCACCGGCCTAAAGAATGGCGACAAACGGCGAGAAACCGCTAGTGAGAAAAGAGGAGAAAGAGCAACTGAGAGGAGAAAGGGAGAAAAACCGGTGACCGACGACGATCTAGGCTGACCACCGACAGCCGAGGGAAGCTCGACCCCTTGAGAACCCCCAGCCATAGGAACACGGGCACCCAGTCAATGGAAAAGTCGTAAACGGCGAAGGGAAGAGAAGACATCGACGACGAGGAGAGAAGAGGCCGGACCAGCCACTTTCCGACGACTTTGGACAAAACTGACCTCAGATCCGAGCTACAGACGACCCCATGGAGCTGCTGGCGATGAAAATCAACAGAGAAATGGCAGACGAGGCCTAGAACTGGTTGAATCAGACTGAACCAGCTAGATCGAGTCGGTCTGAACTGGGTTGAACCGGACCAAACCGGTTCAGCCAAAAAGAAAAGGAAAAGAAGCAAAAGGAAAAGGGAAAAAGAAAATGAGGAAAAATAGGGAAAAATTTCAGTGATGCAATCGAGCTACAGGTAAGTCGATAAGCGGTTGAAATTGATCGATTTAAATTTTGAAATATTTAATTGGATTAATATTTGACTGAAAGTTTACCCGAAAAAATATTTAATTGTGTAGCTCGACAATTGGCATCAATGGAGAGCTCGAAACAGTCTCGATTTGCAAACTATCATGGAATCGCGGGTAAGTAACCTTTATTTATGACAATTTTACATCGTTATGCGTGTTAGAATTTACCGCATAAATTACGGATTTAATTTCTGCATAAATAAATTATATTTTAGAAATTGAGATAAATTGTCGTAAATAATTAAATAAGCTATTCGAGAGTTTAGAATGAGGCTCAATAAATACTGATGGGCCCAATGAGCCCAATAGGCCTTGATAATGTGAATAGTGAGTTGAAAACGAGCTTAAGGTCGATTAAGGCCCATTATAGTGTAATCGGGCCCAATATGGGTAAACGGGCCTAATGATTTAAATTAAGCCCCAGAAAATATGAAATACAATTAATTGTATTGTATTTGACTTGAAGAATATTTATCCGCAGTTCCGGAGATTGAATTCGGAGCAAATCGAATTGCGTGACGAGTCATCAGTGGAAAGATCAGACTTACAGAAAAATGAGGTAAGAGAATTATGTGAGTAGCTAGAGGTAGCTACGCGTATTTTAATAGCTTTTGTATACACTGAATATGTATGTATACATTGATTATGTATAAAAGGCCCTAGAAAATGATTTCCTGATTTTAAGGACTCGAAATAGGTAAAGACTATTTTACCCCTATTGAGGGAAGTTCACCTAACGATGGTGAAAGCATGACATGCATGAAATGCATGATTTAAGGAATTTTTTGATTTAAGGAATTTTCGTGGTTTTTAAACAAAGCAAATCGATAGATTGGCCAATAATTGCATAAATTTCACAAGATAACACTACGTAAGTGTTATTTAGATTTAAATGAAATTTCTTGGGAAAATGGGCTAACTATCAAGTTTATATGGAAACAGATAGTGCTGGCACATAGCTCGCAATATATCTACGTTTGTGAGTGCGCATAAATGTGCTTGAGCATTACTCGCACCGACTTGTGTGACATCATATGCATGAAATGTGCTAGAGCGGTTGTTCGCACTGATTTTTAATCTTATGAAATGCATGAGAAGTGCTGAAGCCTAGCTCGCACCCTGTTTTAACTGTTTTGATGGTTTTGACTATTTTGACATGATATGTATAAAATAGTGCTGGAGCGATTGCTCGCACTAGTTTTAATGGTTTGACATGCATGAGAGATGCTGAAGCTTAGCTCGTATCCTGTTTTGATATGAAATTGCATAAAGTCGTGCTAGAGTGTAATTCGCACGAGATTTGATTTATTTATGCATAAAGTCGTGCTGGAGTGTAACTCATACGAGATTTGATTTTCTTGAGCATTCATTTGTGCTGGAGCGTTGCTTGCACGAAGTTTTATATGGATTTATAACTCCTTTTAAGTCGTACTGGAGTGCTACTTGTACCCAGATTTTATTGATTTTTATGAAACCGTGCTAGAGTGTGCTCGTACGAGGTTTTCAGATATCATGATTATGCATGGAGCCGTGCTAGAGCTTCGCTCGTACAGGGATTTATATGACATGTATATAGTCGTATTGGAGCCTCCTATAGATTGTGTGTCACAATGAGATGATATGCTCACATGTGCATACTAAGACAGATATGATATAGGTGGATAAGACATATTGCAGGCACCCCTGACTGAGCTTGGGTTCACAGAGTATGTTGTACCGTGTATGTCATGTGGCACGAGGTAGCAAGCCTTACCCTCGCAATCTTGATGTTAAGCTGTTCTAGTGGTTAGGACCGACCCACCTTCCATTTCAGGTGTGATACCCCGCACACTAGGTACCGTGTTGCCAAGGATCACTAGGTTATGGCCATAGTCCTATGTTGTTACTGATAGTCACCTACTTGTCTCACATGATATAACTATTGGTCGATAGACCAAGGTAGACCTGAATGAGAGGTCAGGCATCCGATTTTATGATTTTCTACTATGCTAGTATATATTTTAGAGGATTTTATGATTTGTGACCCTCAAAGAAGGGTGGTTTTATAATCGAAGTTTTATAATGAATTGTTTTATGAGATGATTGACTCGAAAGGGCTGGTTTATACTGCATTTTTAATGAAGTGATTTGAATGCAGTAGCATGATGATGTTTTCCATGCTTTCATTTCAAATTCATGATTTGTCTTACATGACATGAAAGAATGCATGATTTTGATTAAATTCATGCTAAGTATGATTTACCGATGTCACATAAAATGTCATTGATGCATAAGTAGTATGATTTATATATGCACGAACAGTTTATAAACTAAGTCATTGATGACATACATGATTTTGTGCTTGAGATTTTAATGAAAAGAAACGGATTTTAAGAGCATGGCATTATGATCATGTAGATAGTGGAGCTATCTACTTACTTGCATAATTGCCTTTCTGAGCGTGTGGTTTGTTCACCCCCTTATTTTCCCATCTTTTCAGAGCACTCACAGAAATTAGTAAGCGGCTGAGGACTTGCATTTTTGGTATCCGCTGCTTCCCATTGAGAGACAGGTATACACATTTGTATAGTTTTGTATCTAAATATGTAATGCACAGTACTGTAAATGGATATGATATCGAGGATGTAAGGTTAAGTAAATACCATTGTGTATGTATTTAGTTAAAGTTAAAAGATAGTAAACTCTGATATGTGAATGTGATTATGGGAATGGAATGGTAAATAGGTGAGAGGTGACTAACACCGAATCATAGCACAACTATTTGTAAGATGGTCACGATGAGAAAAATGTAAGAATTAAATAATAATCGAAAAGAGAAAAATTTGTAGTGATTTTGGTAATTTCGATCGTGACAAATTTAATGGTATCAGAGCGGAGTTGGCCTAATATGAGCCGGTGTTAGTGGTTAAGGAAGTTTACATCCCCATGTACTATGCATTGTTTAGATACAATTGTGTATATCGAGATGGAAATGCAGCTAAGAATTTGGTTTTGAATGTAAGAATAGACTCATTAACTGATAGCCGCTATGACCGAGAGGCGAGTACACGAGCTCGAGGTCGTAAAGGTAGGCTTAAGAGTTGTACTGAGTCGCCACATGAGACTCAAGTTGAGATTGACGTGGAGGCTGGTATTGAGTTTACCCCACAGAGTCCGACAGAAAGATCAGACAGAGTTTGACAAAGAGATCAGACAGTATTGAGACACGTTCATGAGGTTGGAGCGAAGTGTTGAGAATATTTTGCAAGCTAATTGCTCAGAGTATGCATGAGATATGAAGGCGAGTTGGAGCATTGGTGGAAGTCTGCTCGAACCATCTTACGAGTTAGACATCCAGATTGGACATGGGAAATAATTTTAGATGTATTCCGGTGACAGAATATCCTGAACATAATTATAGATAAAATTCTTTACTCCGACCCAAAGAAATTGGTTGATTAACGAGTATAAAACTCAGTTTATATTCCTGGGCAGACATGACTCCGACACTATGAACAATGAGAGTCGAGATTTTTAAAAGTTCATGAAGGGCTCAGATTGTCAATTAGAGTCCGATTGGCCCCATTAGCTATCACTACCTATGCCAAGGCAGTACGCAGACTACAATTGTGTGAATAAGATCATGAGTTGAATGCCTCTAAGATTGGGAAAGATAGTAATGGCCGAAATAGAGACAGAAAGAGAATAGAGAATGACAGAGATGTCAGAACGGGAAAAAGGTAGTTAGTAAAAGCTTAGGGCTATTGAGTCACGGGGTACGATGATTGGTAAAGCCCCAGTGTATCTAATTTCAATAGTTACGAGAGGTATTGAGATTTGGGGACCCCAACCTGCTTCGTAGTAGTGTGAGCAGTGTAACAGTGTGAGCAGCATAGTAGTGTAAGCAGTGTAAATAGTGTAGAATATGTGGTAGTTACCACGAAAATAAGATGTTAGACGAAGGCAAGTGTATGCCTTGGACCAAGACACTATTGATGTTTCATCTGATGTGGTGGAAGTTACCACACTGGTTGTAAATAATGAAATAAATATTTTAATTGATCGTGGTACCACGCATTTATTCATAACGCCTTCAGTTGCTTATAAGCTAATGAAAGATGTGAAGCCTGTACCCTTAGGCAAGATGATGATAGTTAGCTGATTTTCACTAACAAAAAAATCAGTATAGGGATTATAAGTTGAAAACGAGGGAAAAAGGATATGTCAACCAATTTTATTCAATGAAATATGAATAATTTTGAAGTAATATTTAAGAATAGATTGATTCGGCTCCAAACCATGTTGTTTAGAGTGCTATCCTAAGATAGTGATGTTTCCAACCCTGAAAAGTATACTGTTTAGCACGTAATGAAAGAGTTTGTTATAAGTGATATATGAAAGGAGATAAGCTTTGAGATGTGATAGATCCTGAATACGAGATATATTGGTATAAGAGGTATATACAAGGTAAGAATATCTTTGATATGTAAAGTACTATGGATTAAGCGATATGTAGTGAATATGGATTGCGACCAAGGATAAAGAGAGAATATATCTACACCAAGTCCATGTGGTCAAGTCTGAGGGTTAATAATGGTATTCAAAATACTTCCTTGCCTGAAGACTTGATAGCATCTAGAAGCGCACACATAACCTATAAATTGAAATCGACAGTCGTAATATATACATTTAAAATTTGGGTACCTTTGCTGGTACGATAAAGAAATATAGAATTCGATTGATCATGAATGTTTAAAAGATTAGAATATTATAAAAGCCATTAATATAAGAAAAAGGAAATGATGTGGGTTAGTATCTTGAATGGAAGTGATTTAGAAATAACATTATACATAGGTCAAGAATATAGGTGATTGAAATATTTAGTGAACTCAACTATGATGAGGTATTTAAACCTTACCTGGACCGATTGGTTGTCATCTTTATCGATGACATTTTGATGTATTCGAAGTCTAGGGAAGAGCATGAGTAGCAACTAGAACTATCTTACAGACGAGGTACGAGAGTTTCTCGAAATGAGCTGCCTAGTTGACACATCCTGTTTGAAAAAAGATTGCATACGAGTGGGATGATAAGTATGAAAATGGCTTCTGTGAGTTCTGGTATATTGAGGTAATAAACTGACTACCATAATTATTCTCACCATAACCAATAGCTCAAGAGGTTTCAGTGTGTATGGATACCTCAAAATAAGGATTGGGCTGTGTATTGATGTAAAATGGAAAGATATTCATTTATGGATCCAGATAGTTCAAGGACCATGAGAGAAACTATCCGACCTATGATTTAGAGTTGGCAGCCGTAGCGTTTACATTGAAAGTATGGCACTACCACTTATACGGTGAGAAATTTCAGTTTGGGACTGATTATAAAAGCCCCGAGTATCTGTTTTCACAGAAAGAGTCGAATATGAGATAACCAAGAGGGTTAGAGCTTCTGAAGGATTTTGATTGTGAACATTGTACAACCAAGGAAAAGGCTAATGTAATGGCTGATGCCTTAAACAGAAAGAGCCTCGGGATGGTATCACATATGATGGTCAGGGAGCGTGAGCTGCTAGAGTAGTTGTGAGCCACAATAGTGATGTGATCCCTTCTGATGATGATGGTGATTGTGTGACAGCTAGCTTGAGGTTAGAACCAGATTTGAGTGATCGGATTTGCCAGGCTTAGCATGATGATCGACATGGTGTCGATAGTGTGGGTTAGATTTAGATGGGTATAGTGACAGAGTTCACAGTGAGTGATGATGACTTACAGAGGTTCAGAGACAGTATAAGTGCTCCCTAGGACCATAGTTGTTGAGATAGTGTTACTGTCAAAAGCTCACTTTTCGGGATATAGAGTGCATCCGAGAAATAATAAATATATCGGAATCTCTGAAAAGGGTATTAGTGGTTAGATCTGAAAAGAGACATTGTAGAGATTGTTGACAAGTGTCTTGTATGTCAGTAGATTAAGGTAGAGTACTAGACGTCTGTAGGATTATTGCAGCCTCTACTTGTATAACACGAAAATGGGAATAAGTTACCATAGATATCGTGATGGGTTATAGAGGACCCAAATGAATCACGAGGCTATCTGGGTGATAGTCGATAGATTGATTTAGTCTACCCACCTTCTGGCTATGGAAATCCCTAGATACTGTAAGTGTGTAGGCGAATTTATGTGTACGGAATATTGTGAAACATTTTGTAGCGTTCCAGTGAGCATGATATCAAATAGAGATTCCCGCTTCACTTCCCACTTCTGGGAATATTGTTTTTGGAAGCTATGGGAACCCGATTATGTGTTAGCATAGCTTTCCATCCTTAGACAGATGGTCCATCAAAGAGGACTGTATATGTCACGACCCAAATTACCTAAAAATCCCTACAATTTTTTTTCGCTTTTCATTTCCTCACCCGTCGTGAACAATTACACTCCTAAACAGTTGGGCTATGATTCGGTGTTAGTAACCTATTACACTCCTAAACAGTTGGGCTATGATTCGGTGTTAGTAACCTCTCACCTATTTACCATTCCATTTTCATATTCACATTCACATGTCAATTTATTTAAACAAAATACATCCCCAATATTAAATCCATATACAGTACTGTGCATCTATATGTTCAGATACGAAATTATACAAATGTGTATACCTGGTCTTGCTAAGAAGCAGCAGATAATCGAGATGCGAAACTATTGTCTCTCTCTTCTGCTGAATATACCCTGTGGGGTGGAAAATGAAAGGGTGAGCGAAACGTGCTCAGTAAAACAATAATGTAAGCAGGTAGATAACTATACTATCTACGTGCTGATAATGTCATGATGTAAAAATCGTTTACTTTCGGAGCATGAGGTAAGATTAAAACAATGCCACATGAATGTATATATCGTATACAAGAAATCATGAAATCGACATATAAAGCACACATGGAAAATCATCATGTATGACATCTCATGCTCGTCACATCAAAACTCATTTGTTTAATCACAAACTCATCACTTTGAAAACTTATTTGTTTCATCATAAATTCATCTCATTTAAAACTCATTTCTTTCATTATAAAACAACTTCATCAAGGTCAAACCCATCTCTCGGGAATACCTTGATTCATCAAATCACATCTCTTTTAAAAACACAAATCGGGACTACCCCTCCATCGGGTTTGTCCTGGTCTATCCAGACCGTATGATATCATGTGAGGCATGTAGGTTACAGTATGAAAAATCGAGGACTATGGCCATACTATGTCCCTGTGATCCCAGGCACACGGATCCCGGTGTGCAGGGTATCACAACTGCAACGGGAGGTGGGGTCAAGTCCTACCCGCCAGAATATCAAGTAACATCGTAGAGTCATCATGACTGCTCGGTACAGCGTACTCCGTGTGACATACACGGTACATCGTACTCCGTGGACCCATATCATAGTCTGGGGGTGCCTGCCGTAGGTCTTATCCAGCCCAATACTATGTCGATAACCAACCCATGTCTCAAAGTATATGTGCAAGCATCTCAACTCTCTGTGACACACAGTCTACAGGAGGCTTCCGCACGACTATATGCATGTCAACTCGTGTCTAGTGCGTTTATGTAAGCATCCTGCTGCCCGCCCCACACCAGGTCACAGGCTTACGGAGCTCCAGCACCACGCTATGCATATCATGATATCTAAAATCTCGTGCGAGCGAAGCTTCAGCACGGTTTTATGCACACACAAATTTCTCGTACGAGCAATGCTCCAGTACGGCTTTTCATGATAAATAAATAGTAAACTTGAGTGCGAGTAAGACTCTAGCACTCTTTTTTTATTCATGTAATTACGATAGGTGGCTCACTTTTAATGAAACATCTTTTAAAATAGTAACCGGTACAAACCGGTACCTTTTCGTAAAATTCACGAAATCAACAGCCCACCTATGTGCATATTTGCTTAAATCAAAGCAATATGTCCATATAAAGCAGTAAATATATAAAATCATGCAATTTACCTACTTTACTACCCTTTTTGCAAATTTTACTCTCAGGGGCAAAATCGTCCTTTTTCTCTATTTATCTAAGCCCCGGTTTTCGTAAAAATTATTACTTTATTTCTAGATGCTTTAAGAAATTTCTAAGCCCTGTAAATCCCCTCTCAAAATATGCATAATTATCTCTATGCACCTACAAAATTCCCTTACCTCGATTCTCGTCGAGTCTGACCTTTCCTTTTCCACTGTTGTCACGTCGCGCAGTCCGATCTGCTCCCAATCAAACCTCCGGAACTGCGTATAATTATTCCTCAGGTCAGATATCATACAACTTAATTGTATTTAATACTTTCTAGGCTTAATTTAAATCATTGGGCCCATTTATCCCTATTGGGCCCGATTGCACTTTAATGGGCCTCGACCCATTTTCAGCCCGTTTATACTGTTTAAATCCCTTCTTCGGGTTTACTGGGCTCATTCAGCTTACCAATAATTATCGGGCTTCGTTCCAAACTCATTGGATAGCCCGTATACCATTTACGGTAATTACGTTGTAATTCCGATTAATATTCCTTTTATACAGAATTAATCCGTAAATTCTGTAAAATAATTGAAACTCTGTATTAAAGGACTCTAATTGCCAGAATTAAACTGTACTTACCCGATACGATGCGGGATACGAAAATCGGAGCTCAATCGGCTCTCGTTCGGG
Source organism: Firmiana major (assembly GCA_033439115.1). Taxonomy (NCBI): domain Eukaryota; kingdom Viridiplantae; phylum Streptophyta; class Magnoliopsida; order Malvales; family Malvaceae; genus Firmiana; species Firmiana major. The sequence continues at coordinate 24,532,197 of CM065914.1, forward strand.
CTTTATCGTCGAACTGCACAATTATTATATTTAATCCCGGGTTACTCTTCGATTAAATATAATTTAAATAAATTTCTCGAAAATCAATTCGGTCACTTTTGACCTCATATTGACTTACCCAAAGTCCGGTGTATCCCCGAAAATCCTTTCCCTTTTTCCTTTTCCTCTTTTTCTCCTTTTTTCCTCTCTTTTTGGCTGAACCGATTCAGTCCGGTTCAGACCGGTTCAGACCGCCGGTTCAGCTCGATCCGGTTCGATTCAGTTTTGGCCGGTTCAGGCCGGTTCGACCGGTTCAATCCCCATTTGCTCATTCCGGCGCCGTCCGACCGGTTCCCGGTGCGATTTCGGTGCCATTCGGCTCGGCTACACCTGGGCATTCAGAATCGGGCCTCGGTTGGGGTCGAAACGCGACCATCGTGAACGAATTCCTCCTTCTCCCCCGTGGCTGTCTCCTCCCGATCCGGCTAATTCAGGCGGTTTCGCCGGCCAATACCGGTCTCAAAAGAACCGGCTCCTCCTCCTGAACTCGTTGGTACCCGCCGTTCGCCCCCAGCTGCCGTGGATCGCCGGTACCGACTCCGTTTTCCTCGCGGCCTTCTCGTCCTCCGTTCGCCGGACACGGCCATTGTCGGCGCGCGTCACCGGTGCCAATGGATTCACCGGCCTCTCCTCTTGCTGTTGGGCCCTTCGTCGGAGGCCGTCGGTGCTCGGTGGCCGTCGGTCGGACGAGCCACGCGCGTCTCCCTCTCCGTTTTCCTTGGTTCTTCTCTCTCCCCGATAGTTTTCATTTTCTGATTCTGTTTTGTTTTTTTTTTTAACAATTTGTTTTATTATTAAAATATTCATTAAAATATTCAAATATATTGTAAAATATCTACAAAAATCTATTAATTTATTCCAAATAAATTAATTTAATTTAATTTAATTTATTTATTATATTTTTAATCATTTTTCCAGTATAATTTCTCCGTATTTTCGGGATATTGTCCCGGGTGACTTTTCGGTATTTTTAAAAATTCCGGATCTTGATCAGTTTGACTCAAAATTATATAATTTCCTCATTATGATCAAGATATTCTAAATCCTTATTTTAAATTAAATTTTCTTATCGAATTTATCCCGGCTTTCGATCTTTTGACCGTTTTGCCCTTCACGTGTTCGGGATTAATTTAACCCAACTTCCCTTCATAAATACTCACTCATTTCGTATTTTAAATCCTTATTTCCTATCCGAATCCCATTTCATATAATTTGGGACTATTTTCAATTCTTCATAAAATTTACGATTTAATTTCGGGTCTTACAAATCTCCCCCACTTAAGAAATTTGGTCCTCCAAATTAGAACAAGTCATATGAGTCCATATACAACTCTAGGTACATCGATCGTATCATACTCTTAAATTCTTATGTGACCTTCTCCGGAATGTATTACTACCAAGGACTTTAATTAGGGAGATCATCTTAAACCTCAATACTTTCTCTTTCCTGTTTAATGCCTGAATCAACTTATCAATATACTTATATTTTCATTAAGCTGAACTGTAGGATCTCATATCCTATCATCTATGCTGGATCTGGATAGTATTGCAGAAGCATCAAAAGCTGAGACACATTGTGGGTGCCTGCTTATTCAAGTGATAACACCAACCTGTAGGTCTTATCTTCTACTTGCCCAATCTCTCAAAATATTCTATCCAGCGCAACTCAATTTACCTTCTTTCAAAAGTTCGCTATGTCCTTATTCTCTTAGGACAAGAAACATTTCAACCATACTAATTCACCAAGGGTGAATTCCAATACTTGTCTATCTGCTCTGAGGTATTCTTAATCTCTCACTCTTAATTAAAACACCCTCAGAGACTTATTATCCAAGGTCAAAAGTAATTCTATCTGTCACCCACTTTTTCTTATCCAATTTGGGGAACAACCCCTACAGCCATACACTGCCTCTTATCTTGTTATCCCGATACTCAAGTGACAACTGTCACTATTGACGAATTCAATTTGTAATAACTGATCATCCCAGGAGCATAAAAATCAAGGGCACAAGCTTTCATCGGATCCTCCAGAACCTGTACAGTCCTCTCTGACTGACCATTTGTCTGAGGACGAAAAGCTGTGCTAATACTCAATCGGGTTCCCATAGCTTCCTGAAAATATTCCCTGAAATAGAAAGTGAAGCGGGAATCCCTATATAATACCATGCTCACTGGAACGCTACTTAATGTTCCACAATCTTTCTTACACATGGATCCTCATATACACTCTGAGTATTTGGGAATTTCATAACCAGAAAGTGGGTAGACTTAGGCAATCTGTCGGCTATATCCAAATAGCCTCGTAATTCACCTGGGTTCTCTGTAACCCATCATAAAATTCATGGATACTTGCTCTCATTTTTCATGCCGTGTCGATATAGGTAGGTGCTGCAATAACTCTGCAGACTTTTAATACTCTACCTTACTCTGTTGACACACTAGGCACTTCTCTATAATCTCCACAATATCTCTTTTCACATCTGACCACCCATACCCTTTTTGAGATTTTCATATATATAATCGTTACTTTTCGTATGCACTGTATATCCCGAAGAGTGAGCTTCTGACAATATTACTATCCCATCAACTGTGGTCCTGGGGAGCACTTATACTGTCTCTGAACCTCTGTAAATCATTATCATACTCTGTGAACTCTGTCACTGTACCCTTCTGAATCTGACCCAACTATCGACATCCTGCCGATCATCATGCTAAGCCTGTCAAATCCGGGCACTCTCATCCGGTTCTAGTCATCAGGCTAGCTGTCACACAATCACTGTCATCATCAGAAGGGATCACATCTATACTGAGGCTCACAACTGCATCTAGCAGCTCACGCTCCCTGACCATCATATGTAATTCAATCCCGATGCTCTTTCTGCTCAAAGCATCAGCCTTTCCCGAGGGGTACAATTTTCACAAATCAAAATCTCTTAGAAGCTCTAACCCACTATGTATTTCTCATATTCGCCTCTTTCTGTGAAAACAGATACTTGAGACTTTATGATCAGTGCATATCCATAATTTCTCACCCTGTACATAATAGTACCCTATCCTCGGTACAAGTACTACTGCTGTCATCTTTTAAATCATGGGTCAGATAGTTTCTTTCGTGATCAAGGAGTTTGTCTGACTCCAAAATTGACTATCTTCCCATTATACATCAATATATAGCTCATCATGATTTCGAGGTGTCCATACTCACTGAGAACCTCTTGAGCTGTTGGGTATGGTGAAATTAATCACGGTGGTCAGATCATACTTCATTACACCGAAATTCACGTCACATCTATCATCTTATTTATCATCTCATTCAAAGACCACGTTTTCTTAGTTAAACGTGTCAACCAAGTAAACCATATTGAGAACTCGCAACAACCCTTTTGTAAAAGTCATTTTTCAATTGTTGCTTACAATTTGCCCTAGACTTCAACTACACCCAACCTATCATCGAAAATGATGATTACAACTCGATCCAATCCTTGACTTATTTACGCATAAGCGTATAAGATCCTTCAAAATCGCTTACGTTTTCAGGTACTAACCTGCGTCATTTCCTTTTCTTATCTTAACGGCTCTTATTAAATTTTTCTATGTTAGTCTTATGATTTGTCGAATTTTAATATTCTTATCGTCTTAGTAAAGGTATCTTAATGCTAAAGGTATTTATTACAACGATCGATTTCACGTTATAGATTATATATATATATACTTTTAGACGCTGTCAAGTCTTCAGGGGGGAGATATTTTGAAATACCTTTATTAACCTTCAGACTTAACCACAACTACGTTATATCTCAGTCTCTGTGGTCACAATTTATATTCGCTACTAATTGCTTTAATCCTAATGACTCCATATATAAAGATGTTCCTACCTAGCATACGTCTCTTACTCCAATACATCTTGTATACATATCTCAAAGATTATCTCCTTAGTGTATCAATCATGAGAAAACTCTTGCCATTATTCATTCCGTGAGTACAATCCTTTACTCCTGTAATTTCAACCGTTGCACCCCTTTTTATCACTTGTCAACACTTACAGTATACTTCTCAGTGATGTTTTCACCACCTGTTTTCAACTTAAAATCTCTATATCCATATTCCGTTAATTAATCCTCCTCTATTGGAGTACTCATTTATCAGTATTGTGCCCAATGATGTAGGCATTCATGCCTTTTACTCACTTATATGCGAATGAAGGCGGTATAAATAAATATGTGGCACCAGGATCAATAAACATATGTACTTCATTATTCATAACAAGTGTGGTATCTTACACCACATCCATGAAACATCAATAGTGTCCTGGTCCAAGACATCCTCTCGCCTTCGTCCAACAACCTACTTTCCTTTTTCTTTTCGGCTATGGCCTCCCTTTTTACGTTGCAGCTATTCCAACGAAGTTTTTCTCTGTCTCTTTACTTTTCTGTGGGGCGATCTCGCTCAACTCTGAGCAATCAAAATCAATGGTCCGTCTTACCACACTTAACGACCATTTTTCATCAATACAGTGATATAGACCCTCTTTCCGTGGTATCCACCACACATCCTACACTGCTCACAGTGCTTACACTGCTACACTGCTTAGTAGTAGGTTGGGGTTCTCCAATCACAATGCCCCTCAAGAGTGCCAAAATTAGATGCACTGGGGCTTTACCAATTATCTTACTCCTTATCTCGTCAACTCCAATTTCTTACCAACTGGTCTCTTTCCTGCTCTGACATCTCTGTCATTCTCTATTCTCTTCTGTCTCTATTTCGACCCTTACTACCTTTCCCAATCTCAGAGGAGTGCAACACATGATATTATTCACGCAACTGTATTCTGCGCACTGCCTCGACATAGGTAGTATCTCACGGGCCAATCAGACTCTTATCGATAATTTGAGCATTCCATGAACTTTTGGGCTTTTCGACTCTCACTGTCCACAATATCGAGTTCATACTTGCCCAGGGATGTAATCTGAGATTTATATTCATCAATCAACCAATGACTATGGGCAGTGTAAGAAACTTTATCAATAAATTCTTTTAAGTAGTGCCCAAAATATTCAGTCACCAGAATACATCCAATAAGATTTCTCATCTTAGTTATGGATGTTTAACACTTAAGATGGGTCGAGCGGGTTTCAATCAATGCTCCGCTGCGCCCTCTGATCTTATGTCTACTCTGAGCAATTTGCTCCTCAAAATAATCTCCACACTCCGCTCCAACCTCACGAAGTGTGTCTCAATACTATCCGATCACTCTGTCGGACTCTGAGAGGTACGCTCAACATTAACCTCTATTTCAATCTCATCCCGGTTCTCATGGGTCAACTCAGCACGACTTAGCAGACTCAGGTCTACCTCTACGACCTCTGCCTCGTGCACTATCTCATCTTGAGTCTCATATCATAACTCATTTGATTCTCAGACCGATCTCTACGGTCTCGAGCATGTGTACTCGCCACTCTACCATAGCGGCTATCAGTTATAAAAACTATATTTTTGCATTCGAAACTAAGTTTTTAGCTGCTGTTCCATCTTGATATACACAATTGTATCTAAACAATGCACAATACATGGGGATGTAATTTACTTAACCACTAACACCGACTCATATCAGGCCAACTCTGCTCTGATACCATTTAATTTGTCACGACCCAAATTACCTAAAAATCCCTACAATTTTTTTTTCGCTTTTCATTTCCTCACCCATCGTGAACAATTACACTCCTAAACAGTTGGGCTATGATTCGGTGTTAGTAACCTCTCACCTATTTACCATTCCATTTTCATATTCACATTCACATGTCAATTTATTTAAACAAAATACATCCCCAATATTAAATCCATATACAGTACTGTGCATCTATATGTTCAGATACGAAATTATACAAATGTGTATACCTGGTCTTGCTAAGAAGCAGCGGATAATCGAGATGCGAAACTATTGTCGCTCTCTTCTGCTGAATATACCCTGTGGGGTGGAAAATGAAAGGGTGAGCGAAACGTGCTCAGTAAGGCAATAATGTAAGCAGGTAGATAACTATACTATCTACGTGCTGATAATGTCATGATGTAAAAATCGTTTACTTTCGGAGCATGAGGTAAGATTAAAACAATGCCACATGAATGTATATATCATATACAAGAAATCATGAAATCGACATATAAAGCACACATGGAAAATCATCATGTATGACATCTCATGCTCGTCACATCAAAACTCATTTGTTTAATCACAAACTCATCACTTTGAAAACTTATTTGTTTCATCATAAATTCATCTCATTTAAAACTCATTTCTTTCATTATAAAACAACTTCATCAAGGTCAAACCCATCTCTCGGGAATACCTTGATTCATCAAATCACATCTCTTTTAAAAACACAAATCGGGACTACCCCTCCATCGGGTTTGTCCTGGTCTATCCAGACCGTATGATATCATGTGAGGCATGTAGGTTACTGTATGAAAAATTGAGGACTATGGCCATACTATGTCCCTGTGATCCCAGGCACACGGATCCCGATGTGCAGGGTATCACAACTGCAACGGGAGGTGGGGTCAAGTCCTACCCACCAGAATATCGAGTAACATCGTAGAGTCATCATGACTGCACGGTACAGCATACTCCGTGTGACATACACGGTACATCGTACTCCGTGGACCCATATCATAGTCTGGGGGTGCCTGCCGTAGGTCTTATCCAGCCCAATACTATGTCGATAACCAACCCATGTCTCAAAGTATATGTGCGAGCATCTCAACTCTCTGTGACACACAGTCTACAGGAGGCTTCCGCACGACTATATGCATGTCAACTCGCGTCTAGTGCGTTTATGTGAGCATCCTGCTGCCCGCCCCACACTAGGTCACAGGCTTACGAGCTCCAGCACCACGCTATGCATATCATGATATCTAAAATCTCGTGCGAGCGAAGATTCAGCACGGTTTTGTGCACACACAAATTTCTCGTACGAGCAATGCTCCAGTACGGCTTTTCATGATAAATAAATCAGTAAACTTGAGTGCGAGTAAGACTCTAGCACTCTTTTTTTATTCATGTAATTACGATAGGTGGCTCACTTTTAATGAAACATCTTTTAAAATAGTAACCGGTACAAACCGATACCTTTTCGTAAAATTCACGAAATCAACAGCCCACCTATGTGCATATTTGCTTAAATCAAAGCAATATGTCCATATAAAGCAGTAAATATATAAAATCATGCAATTTACCTGCCTTACTACCCTTTTTGCAAATTTTACTCTCAGGGGCAAAATCATCCTTTTTCTCTATTTATCTAAACCCCGGTTTTCGTAAAAATTATTACTTTATTTCTAGATGCTTTAAGAAATTTCTAAGCCCTGTAAATCCCCTCTCAAAATACGCATAATTATCTCTATGCACCTACAAAATTCCCTTACCTCGATTCTCGTCGAGTCTGACCTTTCCTTTTCCACTGTTGTCACGTCGCGCAGTCTGATCTGCTCCCAATCAAACCTCCAGAACTGCGTATAATTATTCCTCAGGTCAGATATCATACAACTTAATTGTATTTAATACTTTCTAGGCTTAATTTAAATCATTGGGCCCATTTATCCCTATTGGGCCCGATTGCACTTTAATGGGCCTCGACCCATTTTCAGCCCGTTTATACTGTTTAAATCCCTTCTTCGGGCTTACTGGGCTCATTCAGCTTACCAATAATTATCGGGCTTTGTTCCAAACTCATTGGATAGCCCGTATACCATTTACGGTAATTACGTTGTAATTCCGATTAATATTCCTTTTATACAGAATTAATCCGTAAATTCTGTAAAATAATTGAAACTCTGTATTAAAGGACTCTAATTGCCAGAATTAAACTGTACTTACCCGATACGATGCGGGATACGAAAATCGGAGCTCAATCGGCTCTCGTTTGGGCTTTATCGTCGAACTGCACAATTATTATATTTAATCCCGGGTTACTCTTCGATTAAATATAATTTAAATAAATTTCTCGAAAATCAATTCGGTCACTTTTGACCTCATATTGACTTACCGAAGTCCGGTGTATCCCCGAAAATCCTTTCCCTTTTTCCTTTTCCTCTTTTTCTCCTTTTTTCCTCTCTTTTTGGCTGAACCGGTTCAGTCCGGTTCAGACCGCCGGTTCAGCTCGGTCCGGTTCGGTTCAGTTTTGGCCGGTTCAGGCCGGTTCGACCGGTTCAATCCCCATTTGCTCATTTCGGCGCCATCCGGCCGGTTCCCGGTGCGATTTCGGTGCCATTCGGCTCGGCTACACCTGGGCATTCAGAATCGGGCCTCGGTTGGGGTCGAAACGCGACCATCGTCGGCGAATTCCTCCTTCTCCCCCGCGGCTGTCTCCTCCCGATCCGACGGATTCCGACGGTTTCGCCGACCAATACCGATCTCAAAAGAATCGGCTCCTCCTCCTGAACTCGTCGGTACCCACCGTTCGCCCCCAGCTGCCGTGGATCACCGGTACCGACTCCATTTTCCTCGCGGCCTTCTCGTCCTCCGTTCGCCGAACACGACCATTGTCGGCGCGCGTCACAGGTGCCAATGGATTCACCGGCCTCTCCTCTTGCTGTTGGGCCCTTCGTCGGAGGCCGTCGGTGCCCGGTGGCCGTCGGTCGGACGAGCCACGCGCGTCTCCCTCTCCGTTTTCCTTGGTTCTTCTCTCTCCCCGATAGTTTTCATTTTCTGATTCTGTTTTGTTTTTTTTTTTTTAACAATTTGTTTTATTATTAAAATATTTATTAAAATATTCAAATATATTATAAAATATCTACAAAAATCTATTAATTTATTCCAAATAAATTAATTTAATTTAATTTAATTTATTTATTATATTTTTAATCATTTTTTCAGTATAATTTCTCCGTATTTTTGGGATATTGTCCCGGGTGACTTTTCGGTATTTTTAAAAATTCCGGATCTTGATCAGTTTGACTCAAAATTATATAATTTCCTCATTATGATCAAGATATTCTAAATCCTTATTTTAAATTAAATTTTCTTATCGAATTTATCCTGGCTTTCGGTCTTTTGACCGTTTTGCCCTTCACGTGTTCGGGATTAATTTAACCCGACTTCCCTTCACAAATACTCACTCATTTCGTATTTTAAATCCTTATTTCCTATCCGAATCCCATTTCATATAATTTGGGACTATTTTCAATTCTTCATAAAATTTACGATTTAATTTCGGGTCTTACAGTATAGGTTTTGGAGGATATGATGAGAGCATGTGCCATTGATTTTATAAGCTCCTGGGATGATCATTTGTTACTAATCGAATTCACCAATAATAACGGTTGTCACTTGAGTATCGGGATAACATTATATGAGGCATTGTATGGCTGTAGGGATTGTTCCCTGACTTAGATAAGAAGAAGTGGGTGACAGATAGAGAATTACTTCCTAATTTGTAAGACAAACCTCTGAGGATGTTCAATTGATTTGTGAGAGATTAAGAACACCTCACAACAGACAGAAAGACTATGCTGACAAGATACAGAAACCATTAGAGTTCACCGAGGGTGAATCAGTATTGAGTTTCGTTAGAGTGAATTCTTTGAGATATTGGACAAAGTGGGAGATAAGGCCTATAGGTTGGTGTTACCACCTGAATAAGCAGGCATCCACAATGTATCCCATCTTTTGATGCTTCGAAAATAATATCCGAACTCAGCATATGTGATCGGATATGAGCTCCAACAAATTAACTCAATGAAAGTATAATGCATGTTGAAAAATATATTCGGGTATTAGACAGAAGGAGAAGGTGTTGAGGTTTAAGATGATCTCCCTAGTCAAGTCCATTGGTAGTAGTACACTCCGAAAAAAGTCTTATGAGAATTAAAGAGTATGATGCGATAGACGTACCCGGAGTTATTTATGGATCCATTTGACTTGGTTCTAATTTAGAGGACCAAATTTCTTAAGTGGGGGAGATTGTAAGACCCGATTTTTTTCGTAAGAGCAAATGGAATGAATAGAAATTTTTGAGTGCATTGAAAAATGCAAAAGGATTGAAATGGTATTCCCGAACACGTGCAAGGGTAAAACGGTCAAAAGATCGAAACCCAGTATAAAGTCGATAAGAAAATTTAATTAAAAATGTGGGATTGAGAAATCTTGATCAATAACGAAGAAATAATTAAATTTCTGGTTAGATTGATCAAGATATGAATTTATAGGAATTAATCAGAATTTTTACCTTGGAAAATTATCCAGAAAATATTCGAAAAATTATACCGAAAAGCCGAAATAATACCGATAAATTTATTTATTGGTTAAATGAATTAAATATAATTTTTTAGATATTTTCAAAAAAATAATAATATAATATTAATTCAAATAATAATAAAAATAAATAATAAATAAATAAATAAAATTTAAAAAAAAAAGACAAGAAAGAAATTTTCGTGAAACGTGAATTTAAGAGGAAACCGAGCTTCCCCGACTGCTACCTCACAAGACGGATGACCGACGGAGGCCATCGAGGGAGCCCGACGAGAAGTGAACCACCACCGGCCTAAAGAACGGAGACGAACGACGAGAAATCGTCGGTGAGAAAAGAGGAGAAAGAGCAACCGAGAGGAGAAAGCGAGAAAAATAGATGACCGGCGTCGATCTAGGCCTGGCCATTGATAGCCGAGGGAAGCCCGACCCCTTGAGAACCCCTAGCCACTAGAACACGGGCACCCACTCACCGAAAACATCGTAAACGGCAAAGGGAAGAGAAGTCACCGACTGTGAGGAGAGAAGAGGCCGGACTGGCCACTTTTCGACGACCTTGGACAAAATAGACCCTAGATTTGAGCTGCGGATGACCCCGCGGAGCTGCTGGCGACCGAGAACCGACCGACGAGGCCCTGAACCGATCGAACCATATTGAACCAGACCGAACCGGTTCAGCCAAAAAGAAAAGGAAAACAAGAAAAAAAGGGAAAAAGAAAAAGAGGAAAAATTTGAAAAAATTTCAATGATGCAATCGAGTTACGGGTAAGTCAGTAAGTGGTTGAAATTGATCGATTTAAATTTGGAAATATTTAATTTGATTAATATTCAACTGAAAGTTTACCCGAAAAATATTTAATTATGTAGCTCGACAATTGGCGTCAATCGAGAGCTCGAGACAGTCTCGATTTGCATACTATCATGAAATCTCGAGTAAGTAACCTTTATTTACGACAATTTTGTATCGTTATGCGTGTTAAAATTTACCGCATAAATTACGGATTTAATTTTCGCATGAATGAATTATATTCTGGAAATTGAGATAAATTGTCGTAAATAATTAAATAAGCTATTCGAGAGTTTAGAATGAGGCTCAATAAATACTGATGGGCCCAATGAGCGCAATAGGCCTTGATAATGTGAAAATATGAAATACAATTAATTGTATTGTATTTGACTTGATGAATATTTATCCGCAGTTTCGGAGATTGGATTCGGAGCAAATCAGACTGTGTGACGAGTCATCAGTGGAAAGGTCAGACTGTACAAAATAATGAGGTAAGGGAATTGTATGAGTAGCTAGAGGTAGCTACGCGTATTTTAATAGCTTTCGTATACACCGAATATGTATGTATACTCTGATTATGTATAAAAGGCCCTAAAAATGATTTAAAGATTTTAAAGACTCGAAATAGGTAAAGACTATTTTACCCCTATTGAGGGATTTTCTGATTTAAGGAATTTTCTTATTTAAGGAATTTTCGTGGTTTTTAAACAAAGTAAATCGATAGATTGGCCAATAATTGCATAAATTTCACAAGATAACACTACGTAAATGTTATTTAGAGTTAAATGAAATTTCTTTAGAAAATTGGCCAACTATCAAGTTTATATAGAAACAGATAATGTCGGCACATAGCTCGCACTATATCTGCGTTTGTGAGTGTGCATAAATGTGCTTGTGCGGTTGCTTGCACCGACTTGTGTGACATCATATGCATGTGTAAGACACGATTTTTTTATCGTAAGAGCAAATTGAATGAATAGAAATTTTCGAGTACATTTAATAATGCAAAAGGATTGAAATAGAATTACCGAACACATGCAAGGGTAAAATAGTCAAAAGACCAAAATTCGATATTCATCGGGACACGAAAATTTACTTAAAAATATGGGATTGAGAAATCTTGATCAATAACGATGAAATAATTAAATTTCGGATTAATTGATCAAGATATAATTTTATTTAATATTTTCAAAATTTTCAATTAGAAAAATAATCCCGAAAGTATCAAAAAATATACCGAAAAGTCGAAAAAATATCGAGAAATTCATTTATTGATTAAATGAATTAATTAATAATTTTGTAGATATTTTGGATTATTATTGAATATAATAATCAATTAAAATAATAATAAAAATAAATAATAAATAAAAATAAAATAATTAAAAAAAATTTCGCAAAAGAAACGCAAAAACTGTAAACAGAAGATAAGTGAGGGAGCCGAGCCCCCTCTGCCTCACCGATGGAGGCGATCGCCGTCGGGCCTAGGCGAGCTGGCCAGAAAGGGTGACCGTGAGCCACTGTCGGCACCACCAGCTCGGAGGAACGGCGATCGACGAAAGGAGAGAGGAGAAACAAAGCAGCCGAAAACTGAGGGAACCAAATCCCTCAGCTCCGATGCAACCATCGACGGACTACACGAGGAGGCAGACGGCGTAGGTCGATCGGCACCCCAGGAACCCAACCCGCACACCCAAGCGCCCCGAAGTGGCCGAAAAATGCCAAATCAACGGAGTGAGGACCGCGGGAGAGAAGCCTTGACTCACCGGCAATGGCGCCGTTTTGACTCTAGCAGAGGTCCAATAATGAACGCCCAGGCTGTGGCGTGCCGATTGGTGCCGGAATCGCATTGAGAACTGGTCGGACGAAATGACCAAATGATGTCGAACTGAACTGAACCGTTGGACCGAACAGGACTGAACCGCTGGACCGAATCGGTCTGAACCGGGTTGAATTGGATCGGACCGATTAAGCCAAAAAGAAAAGGAAAAATAAGAAAAAGGGAAAAAAAGAGAAAAAATTGGAGAAAATTTCAGTGATGCAATCGGGCTACGAGTAAGTCGGTAAGCGGTCGAATTGACCGATTTAAATTTTGAAATATTTAATTTGATTGTTAATCGACTGAAAATTTATGTAAAAAATAATGTAATTGTGTAGCTCAACAATTGGCTTCAACCGAGAGCTCGAGACAACCTCGATTTGCCTATTATCATGGAATCACGAGTAAGAAACCCTTATTTATGACAATTTGCATCGTTATACGTGTTAGATAAATTTCGGATTTAATTTTTGTATTAAATGAATTACATTCTGGAAATTAGAATAAATTGTCGTAAGTACTAAATTGAGTTATCCGAGAGTTTAGAACGAGGCTCAATAAATACTTATAGGCCCAATGAGCCCAATTGGCCTCGATGATGTGAATAGTAAGTGAAGAAAAAGGGCTTGAGGCCGATTAAGGCCCATTAAGGTGCAATCAGGCCCAATATGGGTAAACGAGCCCAATGATTTAAATTAAGCCCAAAAAATAATGAAATACAATGAATTATATTGTATTTAACCTGATGAATATTTATCCACAGTGTCGAAGATTTGATTTGGATTGGGAGCAAATTGGACTGCGTGATGAGTCATCAGTGGAAAGGTCAAACTGTATAGAAAAATGAGGTAAGGGAATTGTGTGAGTAGCTAGAGGTAGCTACGCGTAGTTTAATAGTTTTTGTATACACTGATTATGTATGTATACACGGTTATTGTATAATGATCTTAAAAGTGGTTTAAATGATTTTAAGGATCGAAATAGGTTAAAAGGCTATTTTACCCCTATTGAGGGAAGTTCACCTAAGGATGGTGAAAGAATGACATGCATGAAATGCATGATTTAAGGACTTTTATGATTAAGGAATTTTATTGGTTTTAATCAAAGTAAATCGGTATATTTGTCACGACCCAAACTACACAAAAATCAGAGTTAATTTTTCTCGTTTTATTATTTTCTTACTTAAATTCTTACCTGTCTTCTGATCGTGACCACACTCCACTAACAAATTGGGCTGTGCGTCAATGCCAGTCCCACCATACATTTGCCATATAACTTAATTCTTTCTCAGTCATTTATAAGTGTTTACAATATTTATACATCCCCTAAAGTTACTTACAAACATGTTACTGTGCTATACTTATTTAGATACAATTTATACAAGTATATATACCTTAGATGATGCGCAGCAGCGGATATCCGGAATGCAGTACTGAGTCGCCTCAACTTCAACTGGAGATTATCTGTGGGAGAAAATGAAAGGGGTGAGCACATCAAGCTCAGTAAGGCAATCCTACGAACAAGTAGGTAACCATACTACCTATATGAACGTGGTGCCATGCATAAACCACCCTTTCTCCACACATTTTAAAACAGATGATATGAGTTATGATGTTATGTAAAACACGTTCGCATGGAAAATTCAACATGCAACTCATTTTAAATCATTTCTTTCTCTTTAAAAATTTCACAATAAAGTCAGGACTTAACCCCTTCTTCGGGTGGTCCTGACTCTCACAAAATCATGAAAATCGGTTTACATCACACATGGGTTTAAAAAGCATGGAAATAGCATCATGCAAATTTAGTCTAAAACCCAGTTTCAATCATTGTCAAGATCATCAACATGTGAGACTAGGCAACGTCTGTATATCGGTAATAACTAGGACTATGGCCATATGTGTCCTCGGGAGTTCCTCTGCTACACGGATCCTAGTGTGCGGGTTCTCACCATGATCGAGAACCGTCCGGGAGGTGGGTCACTCCATCTCGTCGGTCTTATCCGATCCCATGCATCCGAAGATGCCAACGTATCACAAAGATACAATGTATCATAAAGATACCACACGGTACATCGTACTCCATGCTACTTACACGGTACATCGTACTCCTTGGACCCCCAACCTTATCCCTCTTTCGGGCTCATCAGGTTGTTTTAACATTAAACCGTATTGCCATGTCTCAAAACGCACGTGCGAGCCTATTTAATCGGTGACACACAGTCTACCCGATGCTCCAAGCACGGCTCATCGCATGTTCTCATAAAATCAGTGCGAGCAATGCTCAGCACTCTCATCAAATCAAGTAAAACTAGTGCGAGCTAGGCTCTAGCACTCTGTCTCAAAAATCATATAAAAATATGGTGCGAGTTAGACTCTACCACCCTGTCACGAAAATCATATATATATATAAAATCTGGTGTGAGTTGGACTCCAGCACCTATGCATGTAAAACTCTAGTGTGAGCTCTCGCTCCAGCACTAATGCATGCATCACACAAATCAAAATATCGTGCGAGCTGAGCTCTAGCACGTCACATGTCAATAAAAACACGTAGGCGGCTTTGTTTCCTCAAAACAGTTTTTCAAAACAATTATATCGTTGAAAGTATGCAATGCTGTGCATTTTCTTTCAAGGTTAGCCAGCCTACTCATGCATGCATTATAATGTCTCCAGAACGAGCAGAAACCTCTTGTTCTTGCTCCTCCCAAATTTTTTCTAAATTTGTAAATTTTTACCCTTAACAAGGGTATTTTGGTAATTTGCCCATTCGAGCACTAAAAGTATTTGACCTCTAGACCCTTCAGATAATTTTTAAAGACTGCATATAAACTTGAAATTTCAGAAAGTTTACCTCTAGCAGTCCGTAGAATTCCCTTACCTTATTTTCCTGTCGAGTCTGACCTTTTCTTTTCCACTGTTGTCTCGTCGCGCAGTCTGATATGCTCCCAATCAAACCTCTGGAACTGCGTATAATTATTCATCAGGTCAGATAACATACAACTTAATTGTATTTCCTATTTTCTGGGCTTAATTTAAATCATTGGGCCCATTTACCCCTATTGGGCCCGATTGCACCTTAATGGGCCTTAATCGGCCTTAAGCCCATTTTCCACTAAATTTTTACATTATCGAGGTATATTGGGCTCATTGGGCCCACTAACAATTCCTTGGGCCTCATTCTAACTCTCGAATAGCTAAATTTATTATTTACAACAATTTATCTAAATTTCCAAAATTTAGTTCAATTTATGCGGAATTTAAATTCATATCACGTATAACGATGTAAATTGTCGTAAATAAGGGTTACTTACCCGAGATTCCATGCTAGTACGTAAAATTGAGACTGTCTCGAGCTCTCGTTGGATCCAATTGTCGAGCTACAAAATTTCATAATTTTTCGGGTAAATTTTCAGTCGAAAATCAATTAAATAAAATATTCCAAAATTTAAATCGGTCAATTCGACCACTTAGCGACTTACCCGAAGCTCGATTGCATCACTGAAATTTTCCCCAATTTTTTTCTCTTTTTTTCCCTTTTTCTTCCTTTTTTCCTTCTCTTTTGGCTGAACCGGGTCAGTCCGGTTCGAACCGGTTTAGATCATCAGTTCAACCCGGTTCACTCTGATTCACTGCCTTTTCAGTCGGTTCTCCGCCGACTTCCACTGCCAGTGGCTCCGTTGGGTCGTCCGCAGCACAAATCTGGCCTCAGTTTCGGTCGAGGTCGCCGGAAGGTCGCCGGTCCGGCTCTTCTCCCTCGACCGTCGGAACCCATTTGTTTCCCTTCGTCGTCGCCGATGATTCCCGTTGTTTCATCGACTGCTACTGGTGCAGAAAGAACCGCCGTCGCCTGGGCTTTCAGAATCGGGCCTTAGTTCCGCCCGAATCACCGCCGTTTGCCGCCGGTGGCCATTTCTTTCCCGCGACCTTCTCCTCCGTTTTTTGGCATTCTCCGGCGTCCTTGGCGCGTGTCATCGGTGGCAGACGACTCATCTGGCATCGGGCTTCCTTCGCTGGCCCTCGCCTGGGGTCCCTGGCCGCCGGTGGTTCGTCGGGCTTCCTCGGTCTCGGCTTCGACTTTCCGTTTCCTTTCCTGCTTCGCGTTTTTGTTTTCAGTTTCTTTTTTTTTGTTTTCAGATTCACTTTTTTTTATTTTATTATTATTATTATTATTTATTTTAATTATTACACTATTTATTAAAATACTCTATAAAAATCCAAAATATCTACAACTTATATTATTTTATTCCAAATTTAATCTATTTAATTTACTTTAATTTAATTTATATATTTTTCTTCAATTTTCAATATTATTCCTTCGTATTTTTGAGGTATTGCTCCGGGTAATTTTTTAGTATTTCTAAAAATTTCGGATCTTGATCAATTGGACTCAAAATTATATAATTTCCTCATTATTGATCAAGATATTATTAATCCTTATTTTTAATTAAAATTTTCTTATCGAATTTATTCCGACTTTCGAACTTTTGATCGTTTTGCCCTTACACATGTTCGGGATTAATTTAACCCAACTTCCCTTCACGAATACTCATTCATTTCGTAGTTTAATTAAATTCGGGTCTTACAATATTGGCCAGTAATTGTATAAATTTTCAAGATAACACTACATAGGTGTTATTTGTATTTAAATGAAATTCTTTGGAAAATAGGCCAACTATCAAGTTTATATGGAAACAGATAGTGCCGGCACATAGCTCGCACTATATCTGCATTTTTGAATGTGCATAAAATGTGCTTGAGCGATTGCTCGCACTAACTTGTGTGACATCATATGCATGAAATGTGCTAGAGCGGTTGCTCGCATTGATTTTTATTCTTGTGAAATGCATGAGAAGTGCTGGAGCCCAGCTCGCACTCTGTTTTGACATGTTTTGACTGTTCTGATTTGTTTTGACTTGATATGCATAAAACGGTGCTGGAGCGATTTTTCGCACTAGTTTTAATGATTTGACATGCATGAGAGATGCTGGAGCTTAGCTCACATCCTGTTTTGATATGATATTGCATAAAAGCCGTGCTGGAGTGTAACTCGTACGAGATTTGATGTATTTATGCATAAACCATACTGGAGCATTGCTCGTACGAAGTTTGATTTACTTGAGCATTCACTCGTGCTGGAGCGTTGCTCGCATGAAGTTTTATATGGTTTTATAACTCATTTCAAAGCCGTACTGCAGTTTTTCTCGTACGAGGTTTTCACAGAGTTTTTATACATATTCGTACTAGAGCATTTGTCGTACGTGGATTTTACTTGAATTTATAATTATTTTAAGTCATACTGGAGCGCTGCTCGTACGCAGATTTCATTGATTTCTATGAAACCGTGCTAGAGCTTCGCTTGCACTAGATTTTCTGATATCATGAATATGCATGGAGCCATGCTTGAGCTTCGCTCGTACATGGATTTATATTACATGCAAATAGCCGTGTTGGAGCCTCCTGTAGAGTGTGTGTCACAATGAGATGATATGCTCACTAAGATAGAGATGATATGGGTGGATAAGACCTATTGCAGGCACCCCTGACTGAGCTTGGGTTCAGGAGTACGTTGTACCGTGTATGTCACGCGGAGTGCGCTGTACTTTGGCGATTGTTGGAGTGGAGTGGCATTAGCCACGAGGCAGCAAGCCTTGCCCTCACAATCCTGGTATTATGCTGTTCTGGCGGGTCGGACGACCCACCTCCCGTTTCAGGTGTGATACCTCGTACACTAGGTACCGTGTTGCCAGGGATCACGAGGTTATGGCCATAGTCCTCTGTTGTTACTAATAATCACCTGCTTGTCTAACATGATATAACTATTGGTCTGATAGACCAGGGTAGACCTGAGGGAGGGGTCAGGCCTCCGATTTTACAATTTTATGATATGTGACCCTGAAATAAGGGTGGTTTTATCACTGAAGTTTTATAATGAATTTTAATGAATTGTTTTGTGAGTTTGGAATTGAATTATGAGATGTTTAACCCATTTGGGTTATTTTATACTGAAGTTTTAATGAAATGATTTAAATGCAGTAGCATGATGAATTTTCCATGCTTTAATTAAAAATTCATGAAAAGATTTATCTCTCATGATTTGATTTACATGGCATGAACTAATTTATGATCCTGATTTAATTCATGCTAAGTATGATTTAATGATGTCACATATAATGCCTTTGATGCATGAATTATATGATTTATATATACACGAACAGTTTTATAAACTAAGTCATGATGAAATACATGATTTTGTGCTTGAGATTTTAATGAAAAGAAATGGATTTTAAGGGCATGGCATTATGAGCATGTAGATAGTGGAGCTATCTACTTACTTACATAATTGCCTTACTGAGCGTGTGGTTTGCTCACCCCCTTATTTTCTCATCTTTTTAGAGCATTCAAATATTTATTGAGCGGCTGAGGACTTGCATTCTTGGTATTTGCTGCTTCCCATTGAGAGACAGGTATACACATTTGTAGAGTTTTGTATCTAAATATGTAATGTACAGTACTGTAAATGTATATGATGTCGGGGATGTAAAGTTATGTAAGTACCATTGTATATGAATTTAGTAAAGTCAAAAGATAGTAAACTTTGATATGTGAATGTGATTATGGAAATGGAATGGTAAATATGTGAGAGGTGACTAACTCCGAATCATAGCCCAACTATTTGTAGGATGGTCACGATGAGAGAAAGGTAAGAATTAAATAATAAATGAAAAAGCAAAAAATTTACTCTAATTTTTAGGTAATTTGGGTCATGACAGCATGAAATGTGCTAGACCGGTTGCTCGCACTAATTTTTAGTCTTGTAAAATGCATGAGAAGTGTTGGAGCCTAGCTCGCACCCTGTTTTGACTGTTTTGACGGTTTTGACTATTTTGATGTGATATGCATAAAATGGTGCTGGAGTGATTGCTCGCACTAATTTTAATGGTTTGACATGCATGAGAGATGCTGGAGCTTAGCTCGTATCCTGTTTTGATATGAAATTGCATAAAGTCGTGCTAGAGTGTAATTCGCACGAGATTTGATTTATTTATGCATAAAGCCGTGCTGGAGTGTAACTCACACAAGATTTGATTTTCTTGAGCATTCATTTGTGCTGGAGCGTTGCTCGCATGAAGTTTTATATGGATTTATAACTCATTTTAAGTCGCACTAGAGTGCTACTCGTACGCAGATTTTACTGATTTTTATGAAACTGTGCTAGAACTTCGCTCGCACGAGGTTTTTAGATATCATGAATATGCATGGAGCTGTGCTAGAGCTTCGCTCGTACAGGGATTTATATGACATGCATATAGCGATGTTGGAGCCTCCTATAGACTGTGTGTCACAGTGAGATGATATGCACACACGTGCATTCTCAGACAGATATGATAGGGTGGATAAGACCTATTATAGGCACCCTTGACTGAGCTTGGGTTCACGGAGTACGTTGTACCATGTATGTCACGTGGAGTACGCTATACCGCAGGGATTGTTACAGTGGAGTGGCATTAGCCACAAGGCGCAAGCCTTGCCCTTGCAATCCTAATGTTATGCTGTTCTGGCGGGTAGGACTGACCCACCTCTCGTTTCAGGTGTGATACCCCGCACACTAGGTACCGTGTTGCCAGGGATCACTAGGTTATGGCCATAGTCCTATGTTGTTACTGATAGTCACCTACTTGTCTCACATGATATAACTATTGGTCGATAGACCAGGGTAGACTCGAGGGAGGGGTCAGGCCCCTGATTTTATGATTTTCTACTATGCTAATATATGTTTTAAAGGATTTTATGATTTGTGACCCTCAAAGAAGGGTGGTTTTATAATCGAAGTTTTATAATGAATTGTTTTATGAGATGATTGACTCAGAAGGGTTGGTTTATACTGCAGTTTTAATGAAATGATTTGAATGCAGTAGCATGATGATGTTTTCCATGCTTTCATTTCAAATTCATGATTTGTCTTACATGACATGAAAGAATGCATGATTTTGATTAAATTCATGCTAAGTATGATTTACCGATGTCACATAAAATGCCATTGATGCATAAGTAGTATGATTGATATATGCACGAACAGTTTATAAACTAAGTCATTGATGACATACATGATTTTGTGTTGAGATTTTAATGAAAAGAAATGGATTTTAAGGGCATGGCATTATGAGCATGTAGATAGTGGAGCTATCTACTTACTTGCATAATTGCCTTACTGAGCGTGTGGTTTGCTCACCCCCTTATTTTTCCATCTTTTCAGAGCACTCACAGAAATTAGTAAGCGGCTGAGGACTTGCATTTTTGGTATCCCCTGCTTCCCATCGAGAGACAAGTATACACATTTATATAGTTTTACATCTAAATATGTAATGCACAGTACTGTAAATGAATATGATGTCGGGGATGTAAGGTTAAGTAAATACCGTTGTGTATGTATTTAGTTAAAGTCAAAAGATAGTAAACTCTGATATGTGAATGTGATTATGGAAATGGAATGGTAAATAGGTGAGAGGTGACTGACACTGAATCATAGCCCAACTGTTTGTAAGATGGCCACGATGAGAAAAAGGTAAGAATTAAATAATAATCGAAAAGCAAAAAATTTCTAGTGATTTCAGGTAATTTGGGTTGTGACAGTAGAAAAGATAGTAGCTGAGCACTTAAGCCGATTGGTGAAAGAAGAAGATCCAGTGCCATTGTAAGAAAATTTCCCTGATTAGCATCTCTTCATGATGCAAGGTATGACCCCTTGGTATGGTAACTTGGTAAATTATTCGGTTACTAAGGTTATACCTCAAGATTTAAGTAGAGCTAAAAAGGATAAAATGAAAAAGTGAGGCTAAATACTATGTATGGGATGAACCATATTTGTGGAAATATTGTTCTTATCAAATTATTAGAATGTGAATCCCTAATTCGAAAATTTAGTCTGTCCTTACTTTTTGGCATGCATATGCCTGTGGGGGTCATTTCAGGCCAAAGAGAACAGCTAGGAAAGTGTTAGATTGTGGTTTTTATTAGCCTACTTTGTTTCGTGACAGTTGTGTTTTCTGTAAAAATTGTGAACGATGTCAAAGGATAGGGAGCTTAAATTGCAGGAATGAGATGCCTCAAACTCGTATACTTGTGTGTGAAAATTTTAATGTGTAGGGTATAGACTTTATGAGTCCATTTCCTCCTTCCTTTGGGTTTGTTTACATTTTACTTGCTGTTGATTATGTGTCAAAATGGGTGGAAGAAAAGGCCATCAAAACTGACAATTCACGAGCTGTTACAGGTTTTATGAAATCTAATATTTTCAGCATGTTTAGCATACTAAGATCATTGATTAGTGATCAAGGGACTCATTTTTGTAATCAGTCAATGAAGGCCTTGTTAAAGAAGTATGGAGTCCTGAAGAAACCTCCACAGCTTACCATCCCTAGACGAATGGACAGGCCGAGGTGTCTAATAGGGAAGTCAAGTTGATGTGGAGAAGACGGTGAATTCAAACAGAAACAACTGGAGTCTTAGACTTGACGACGCTTTATGGGCTTATAGGATAGGATATAAGATGACTATCAGGATATCCCCGTATAGGCCAATTTTTGGTAAGTTATGTCATCTGCCTGTAAAGTTAGAACACAAGGCTTGGTGGGTAGTTGACGATGCAACATGGACCTAAAGGAGGTAGGTTTGGAAAGGAAGTTTCAGTTGCAGGAATTGGAGGAAATTCCACTTGAGGCCTATGAAAACTCACGAATTTACAAGGAGAAGACTAAAACATTTCATGATAGGATGATCATTAGGAAGTAATTTATGGTTGGCCAAAAAGTCTTCCTATACAACTCAAAATTGAACTTGATGCCTGGCAAGTTATGTCCCCGTTGGATTGGACCCTTTGTTGTTATTGATGTATTTCCTCATTGTGTAGTTGAGATTCAAATTATGGAAACCAACAAGGTGTATAAGGTTAACGGGTATAGACTCAAACCATCTTACAAGGGTTTTCAAACACACACGGTTGAGGAAGTGCAGTTAGGAGTTGCGATCTACTTAGTGTGAAGGAAGTTGTATTGTCAAGCCAACGACATTAACCAAAGACGCTGCGTGGGAGGCAACCCATGAACCCCAGATTTGATCTCTCACCCTATCTCTTTTAATTTTACTTGTCCATTATTTGTTTTAATGATGTGCTTTACATTGGGGACAATGTAAGATCTATGTGTGGAGGGAGAATTTAGGATTTTTGAATTTTTACAAAAAAAATGGATTCTTAGTGCATGTTTAGGTGCTTTCTATCACGAAAGTTTGTATTTATCATGAACTTGAATCAACTGGATTTGAAAGGAGCATAACACAATTGAATTGATTGACTTTTCATCTTGAAATTTGTTGATTAAGTGATTGATTTCAGAATGTTGGTGAATTGAATTTGGTAGACTTTAAACCTGTGAGATTTTGAGCCTATAGATTGAGCATTAATGTCGATCTTTATTTTCTTTTGATGTTTGATATTCTTCCATAGATGTGTTCATCTAGAACTTGCATTGATTCTTTTTGAGATTACATTGAGTCAGGCATACATAAAAGTGATTAAGGCCTTTTTTGGATGAGCCAGTCTAGCCAAATAGCCCACCTAATATAATTTACCATTGTTAAGCCCCTTTGAGCTGAATTGATTTTTTTTTTTGTTGAATAACTTATTTTAGCCTTTAGCTTAATATGAATGACTTTACCTAACCTTAAAGATTAGTAGGGCATTTGAAAATTCTTAAGCAGGTTATGAAACAAGTGTGGGGGTGTGATTAATTCCATATGTAGGTGGTGGTGATGGTGGACTAAAAAAATAAAAAATAAAATAAAAAAGAGAAGTTATTTGATTGATAAAGGACCTGAGTAAGGTGTGAATGATTAATAAAGTATTTGTATTTTAGGTGATTGCAGCCTGTTGAGTGTTTTATTTACCCGAGTTGTAATTTTGAATGATTTATTAATTTTTAGTGTTTTAAACTCTCTTACTCCAAAAATAATTCATTACCTTATCCCTAGCCCCGCTACAACCCTTGAATAAAGTCCTTTTGATTTGTATTATGCATGAATACTAAGTAGTGGAGATTAGATGATATGCAAGCTTATGGTAGGACATGTTTATGGAATAAATGTGACTAAAATACTTACCCCTTAAACGCTTGAGTGAACAGAGAGATTATTGTGAGGATCTACCAATTTAGTTTGCTTTGTTTTGAATAAAATTGTTATGTTCACAAATTCTTGAGATTGTTGAGGATATTGATTCATGACATGTTATGTTTCTCGAGAATGTTGGTTGATTTTTTGTTTCTGGTTTTTGTAAGCTTGATGTGATTAAAAAGTTTTAGAGAGTGATTTAGTCTTAGATCTTGAGTTTGCTCGAGGACGTGCAAAAAATTTAAGTGTGGGGGAATTTTATGAGTGCCATATTTTTATTATTTATTTCCTTCTACATTTAATATTTTTCTATGTTCCTCATGTTAATTACAGTACTTATGTTCATTTTGTGATTTTGGCAGATAAATTGGACTTTAAAAGCTTAACCGAAGAAATTGGACAGTTTTAGTGTTGTTTGGAATTTTGGCTCTAAATAGAGTTCCAGCCCTCCAAATTATGCAAAGTCAGGCCCAGTGGAACGCTGACTTACTGATTTACAAATTTGAAGGAGAGCATAAGATCCAATTCGGCCTATGTCCACTGTAAAACCATCTGTGAAGAAAAAGCCTGAATCTGTCAACCCTTTTCCTACTTGTTATAAGATTTCAAATTTAGGTTTTTTTTACTATATATATATAGTTTTCATTTTTTTAGGGGAGAATTATTAGAGATAAAGGAGGAAAATAGTCGAAATAAAAAAAGTACACCCCCCAATTATTTTAATTATTGCACGATAATTAATCCACCAGTCTCTAGGGTTTGACCTGGATTTACTGCCACTGCAAAATTTCAGTAAGTCTAGTAATTTAAATTTGGTTGAATTCGACACTCACTAGGTTTTTACTCCTTTGTGTTTAAGTGAGGCTTTATGACTAGGACAAGTCAACAATATTCGCTGTACATACTGGTACGATGGGGCTGAGGAAACCCTAATCTTGGTCATATGTTAACCTTCCATTTTAGGGCTCCCATTTTGGGATGTAAGTAAGATGCACAACACTCTTGGAATTAGATGTCTAGTCTAAACTTATGTTTTAAGTTTATATGTGCATATGTGTCTAAAGTTATGATTTGCAAGAATGCATCAGAAGCATGATTTATTTACTTGCCTATGCTCTATGAGACATTTATGCTATGCTTTATGAATTAAGTAAGATTTTGAATGCTTGAAAACAAATTTCATCAATATGCTTTAAATTAACTATGCATGCTATATTGCCTCGCCCTCTACGCGTATTCTTGTTGAGTGTTAAGCTCGCCTATTTTCCATTCCTCTACAAATTATCTGTGCTAGATACAGAGAGGGTCACTTCTTTTAGGGCAGGCTAGGAGAGCATCGTCCTACCAAAGACTTGCATTTTTTTTTTTGAAGGTATATTCACAGGTTATATATCTTAACTTATATGTTAGACATGTTCCTGCATAGCTTATGTAATTCTGTTGAGATGTAATGATAAGCTATTATAGATATCAAATGTAGTCTTAGGGTTGTATTATATGTTGATTATGACTTTTAAGAGAAGTGTAATGAAATGATTAGGCTAAGTATAATTGTATTCTTTTATATACAATTAACGGATGAATTCAATTATGATTATGTGAAACCCAAAAATTTCTATTTTATTATTTATTTGGAAGTTAGAAAGCAATTAAGATGCTCAGAATAATATTATACAGAGCCCAAATAATCAAAAAACTCGGGGCACGGAAATCAATGTAAGGTTTTAAATTCAAGAATTTCTTAAAGATTGCATGTATAGATTTGTTTTGGTGGTTAGAAGGTGAAATAAGGTATTAGAAGCGAAAAAGTTGGTAAAAACTTGAGATAACACTAAATTGAGAAATTGAGCTTAGTAAGTGAAATAAATTCAGAATAAATTCTCTAAATTCATAAAAATTATTATAAGGTCGTAGGAAATTAGTATAAGGTATAATTGACATAAGGAGTGAAAATTAAGTGGAAATGTTGAGGTTTTGGTGATCAAATTAATTTTTAAAGTAAACCGAAAACCTTAAGCGATTTCAATCAATAATGACTAAATCAGGCAAAATGGGCTCAAACGGGAAAATTCTCACAAATAAGTGGGTCCCAAATTTTTGTGGGACATACTAGGGACTTAGTAGAACACATGATAAGTGGAAATTTTGAAGAAATTGGGTTGAAAACATTTTTAATGGATTTTACGAAATAGGGCTGCAAACTGCCCTAGCCTAGAAATCTGCTGACCCAAGAAGAATAATAAATTTGAAGACCTTCCAGAAAGTTTTCACTGAGATTTTTTAAGATTAGAAGATCCTTTCATGCTTTTTCCGGAAAGGTAAAATAAGCCTCGAACCGACCTAAACTCAGCAACTTACCCGTACATAAGCTGCCATTGGCGTCTTCTTCAAGCCAAGCTTGTATAATTTCTCTGGCCCCTTCTGGCCACTTTTAGAGTTTGGACAAGAAGGATCAAATCTTCCTTCATAAATCCTCTATAACATATAAAAAATCCAGCCTCAAAAAAGCTTGTTTACTAGGTGAAAAGTTGGTGAGAAGAACAGGGGCAGAGTTTGCCCTATTTCTAGGTGTGAGATCTGAGAATTTCAGACATATTTAATGATGTAATAATAAATTGAAGTGTAATTTATTGAGCTAAGTGAATTGTAGGAATTATAATTGGAGATTTATATGTTAAGTGTGTAAAATGGGCATGAAGCATGAGGACAGATCGATCTGGGAGAAGGAGAGATCGATCTGGTGAGTTAAAAATGATGAGGAAGGGGAAATTTGAAGAGCAGATCGATCTCCAATGGAACAGATCGATCTCCTTATGAATCTGTTTGAGAAGGGATCGATCTCATGAGGAAGAGATCGATCTCCAAATGAATCTGTTTGAGAGAAGATCGATCTCATGAGGAGGAGATCGATCTCCAAATGCTTCTGTTTGGGGAGAAGATCGATCTCCTTAGGAGTAGATCGATCTCATAAAGCTATAAAGAGATCGATCTCACCCCTCGATAGATCGATCTCCTAGGCATAAAATTACCCAGATCGTCCCCAAATTTCAAACACAGATCGATCTCATCAAGAGGCAGATCGATCTCCTACCTCCAGTCTATATAAGGAACCCGTGTTTTCTCCTGAAATCTCACTTTCTCTCTCTTCCAAACCTCCATTTTTCCGAAAACCTAGTTTCTCACTCCTCCAAATCCCCTATTTCCGGCCGAATCAGCTATTGTGGTAAGAAGGAAAGTTATTCCTCATCAAAGGGAGAACAACATACTTGGAAATCGAAGGACGAATCGGATCGAGGCGTGAGTTGTGCGTCTCACAAGCTTTGGGTAATTTCTAAACCTCGATCTTGATATTTGAGCTAATTTTGATGTTATTGGTGGTTGTAATTGTGTTAAAATAGTTGAGAAATGATTAGGGATTGATGAATTTCAATGTGGATAGGGTGACAATGATATTTAGCGATTTTGGTGAATTTAGGAAATTGTGAGCTATAAATGGAAAATTGGACAATGTGGTGAATTAGCGTAGACGATTTAACTTGAGAAATGTAGGACGTTGAGATATTGTGAATGAGGTTGTAGTTTAGGGTAGAGTGACGAGAATTGAAAAAAAAAATGAGGTGTTATGAGCGATGATGCTCGATTTTGAGAATTGAGATTTATGAGATAATTGAGTATTGATGTTTTAACATCGTTTGGACAGCTCGGGAGTTCCAGAGTGGAATGCGAGACTAGTCCGTGATACGGGGGAAACGATTGCACTATACGAGGTGCAAAGAGGTAAGGAAAACTAAACCATTTGTGTATGTATTTTGATGAATTATTGTAGCATGAACCATGATTTGAGAATACAAGCATGTTTTGTGTTGTGATGTAATTGCACACGGTTTTATAGCCGGTTGGAGCCCATTATTTTATGAGTTTATAAGCTGAGTGTGAAATTGCTTTATAAACCTTTGAGTTGCGTGAAAAGTAAATTGGGCTCTACGTTAAGGCGATATTGAGATTTGAGAAAATGTGTGCGTGTTTTGCCGGTTGGAACTCGGTTTTAATATGTTTTGTGTTGAGTACACAAATGTTTTAAATGAGTTTTAAGAGAAAACCATTATGAGTTCTACGTGAAGGCATAACGTTTTATAAGATAATGGCTAATGATTGAGACTTAGGCGTGTCATGTTGAATACACATCGGGCATTGCTCTGGTAGCATATAAGACCGATATAGTGGGACGCCTGGGAACCGACCCAGGGACCACGGGCCTTGCTCTGGTAGCATATAAGACCGATATAGTGGGACGCCTGGGAACCGACCCAGGGACCACAGGCCTTGTTCTGGTAACATATAAGTCCGATTATTCCTCCGCTCTGGTAGCGTTGGGAGGCATTGCTCTGGTAGCATGTAAGACCGAGAGAGTGGGCCGCCTGGGAACCGACCCAGGGACCACGTGTCAGTGTTCATTAGGCGAGGCATTGCTTTGGTAGCAAGTAAGGCCGGGCCTTGTTCTGGTAACATATAAGTCCAATATACTTTGCATACGACCATATTGTCGACTTTCCCTCTATACGAGGATGCCTGGGATGCGCACCCAGAGGAGATACATATTTGATGTGCCATGACGAGTTTTAATTGAGTTTTATTGCCTAGTCTCGTTTTACACATGAGTTGTGTTTTGTGACCTTGTCACGTGTGATTTACTGAGGTGATTTTTATCACGTATTTGAGAACAGCCATTATTGCATATATTTACACATGCTTGTGAGTGCTCGATGTTGAGCCTTTTATCTTCATGTTTTCACATGATTTAACGAGTTATGAGATGATGTTTTGAGAACTTTCATGCTACGATTTCAAATGAGCCTTATAAACAAATACATATTTGTGATGTGTGAAATGGTTTATATAACTGAGTTCCTTTACCCCCCTTACTGAGCGATTTAGAAGCTCACCCTGTTTTCCTTTCCCCCCCAGAGTTCTTCAAGTGAAAAAGGATCTCCCTGCGGCGTACGGAGTAGTGGCTAGTGGAGGACTTGAGCTCCAGGCCCTATATATTGTATTTGAGGTATATTTTATCTTTTCATATACCCAGACTATTAATGTGATTACAGACACTTGATGTATATCATTATATGGGATGTATTAGGATTAATTAACTTGAAATTGAGTAATGTATATGATTCAATATACACTATGTCGTGATGAGATCCTGAGGCATGATAATTATGATGATGTATGACACTGCACAGGAATGCACCTTTAATTGTGAATTAACAAGTAAAAAGTTTTAAATTTGCCCTATTTTCTGCAAACTTTCGGGGCGTGACAGAGTTTTCTTGGTATCAGAGCTTAGGGTGTCTAGTACTGTCAGTGTCGGTTAAGTGAAATAGAATACATCCCAAGTGTCTGTAATAGTCTGGTCATGAACTGAAATTGAGGATTGAGATTTCAATCGATTGTGATATGTAAGCGCAGGAGACGAGTTGAGATTGAGAATGAGTAAACGACGAGGTCGTTCGAGGAGGCAGGCAAAGTCCCCTCCACCACCTGTCCCACAACCAGAGAGTCCTAACTCTCGATTTAATCGGATTGAGGCCGATGTGAGGCAAGGTTTTGAGCAGATGGCGGCGCTATTCGCGCAACACTTTGGAGTTAATGCCTCGGATACTACCCCTACACCACCACCAGGACCTCCCATACCCCCAGTGCCTCCCGTCACTCAGCCTGAGGACAGAAGTAAGGTCCGACTAAAGGAATTTCTGAAGATGAATCCACCCGCATTTAGGGGAAAGAAGGATCCTACAGAGGCTGAGGAGTGGTTGACGGAGTTGAGAGTTATATTTGATTTACTAGGGTGCACCGATGCTGAGAGAGTCAGTATGAGTGCCTATATGCTGAAGGGGAGAGCTCGAGATTGGTGGAGTACTACCCAGGGTATCTTGATGTCCCGCCAGGATGTGATTGGTTGGGAAGAGTTCCAGACAGCTTTTAGAACCCAATATGTACCACGAGCCGCCCAGAGAAGGAAACAGGCTGAGTTTTTGAGTTTGGTACAGGGTGACATGTCGGTGGATGACTATGAGAGCCAGTTCACCGCACTACTGAGATATGACCCAGAGACCTTCAAGAGTGAAGAGCTCCGCACAGAGAAGTTTGTTTATGGGTTGAAGCCCGTCATTAGAGATAGATTGATGGGGCTATGTATTACTGAGTTTGGAGATGCTTTGAGACGAGCACAAGAGGTTGAAAGAGGAATCGAAATGGTACAATCCCAGCATGAGCTCAGAGCAGTGCGTAAAGATATGGGCAAGAGGCCAGCGATTTTCCAAACAGAGGCTCGGAGAGGTTCCTTCAGGAGAGAAAGGATTGAGGTACAGAAGGACAGATTGGAGAGACCCAGAGCCTATCCTATTATCAAGGAGACCCCTCGATATGTCAGGCCGGAGATGAGGATTTGTAGAGACTGTGGCCGATCGCATGAGGGAAGTTGTACTGGGTCGATCCGTGGATTTTTTAGATGTGGTGACATGGGTCACAGAGTGAAAGACTGTCCCCAACCTCAGATACCACATGCTCCGGAGCCCATTAGACAACAGCCTCAGAGAGTGGATCCCCAGAGACGGGCCACTGCGGCAGAGAAAGGGAAGAAACCTGTGGCACAGGGACGAGTGTTTGCCCTGGATAAGGAGACCGCAGACGCTTCGGCAGAAACTATAAGAGGTACACTCTCTGTCTGTAATTATGAGGCTCATGTGTTGATTGATTCAGGATCCACGCATTCGTTTATTTCTGAGCATTTTGCATGTAGATTAAACTTGAAGTTTGAACCTCTAGAATATATACTACATGTAAATACCCCTATGCGTGAATCCCAGAGAACTGAGTTAATCTATAGAGGGTGTGAAATTAAGGTGGGAGATAGAGTGATGTTAGCAGATCTAATCATGTTGAGTATACATGGGTTTGATGTAATTCTGGGAATGGATTGGTTGGCGACCAATCGAGTGAGTTTAGACTGCTACACTAAGATTGTAACTTTCTCCCTACCTGAACCTTACAGTGTACGGTTGAGATATTGAGGAAATGATTATGTGGAATTCTAGTAAGTCATTTGAGAATTTTAACATTATTTTGGAGAGTATTAAATATGATTATTTATGTGAAGGTTATGAGACACTCATCTCAGACGATGAGCGGGAACATCCGAGGATTGAGGATATACCTATGGTTTGCGAATTTCTGGGTGTTTTCCCAGATGAATTGCCAGGTTTACCACCAGAGAGAGAGCTGGAGTTTACCATTGATTTGGTACCGGATACTCAGCCGATCTCTAAACCTCCCTACAGGATGGCATTAGTGGAACTTGAGGAATTGAAGAAACAACTACAGGAGTTATTGGATCAAGGGTTTATTAGACCCAGTGTTTCGCCGTGGGGAGTGCCAGTACTGTTTGTTAAGAAGAAGGATGGTAGTCTCAGATTATGTGTGGACTACCGGCTATTGAATAAAGCCACGGTGAAGAATAAATATCCGCTGCCCAGGATTGACGATCTACTTGATCAGCTAAGAGGGGCATCAATCTTTTCTAAGATTGATTTGAGATCGGACTATCACCAATTGAGGATCAAGGAGGAAGATATTCCAAAGACGGCCTTTAGGACAAGATATGGCAGTTACGAATTTCTGGTGATGTCCTTTGGATTGACGAACGCCCCTGCAGCATTTATGAGATTGATGAACGAGGTGTTCAGAGACTATCTGGATAAGTTTGTGATAGTCTTTATCGATGATATCCTGGTGTACTCTCGGTCGTATGAGGAGCATGCACAGCATTTGTGGTTAGTACTTCAGATACTCCGAGATAAGCAATTGTACGGAAAGCTTAGTAAGTGTGAGTTTTGGCTGAATCGGATAGCTTTCCTTGGGCATGTAGTCTCAGAGGAAGGAGTATCAGTGGATCCGAGTAAAATAGCAGCTGTGCTTAATTGGGAAAGACCGAGGACAGTGACTGAGATACGAAGCTTCCTTGGTTTGACAGGGTATTATAGGAGATTTGTGGAAGGATTCTCGATGATTGCCGCTCCTTTGACTAAGCTCACGCGTAAGGAGACTCCGTTCATATGGACTGATCAATGTGAGCTCAGTTTTCAAGAGTTAAAGAGGAGATTAACGGCGGCACCTGTGTTAACTATCCCTGAGGGATCAGGAGGATTCTCGATGTATAGTGATGCATCTCATCAAGGATTGGGGTGTGTGCTTATGCAGCACGGGAGAGTGGTCGCATATGGATCGCGTCAGCTAAAAGACCATGAGCGGAATTACCCCACGCATGATTTGGAGTTAGCCGCTGTGGTATTTGCTTTGAAGATCTGGCGCCACTACTTATATGGGGAAAGATTCCAGATCTTCACTGATCACAAGAGTTTGAGATATCTCTTTGATCAGAAAGAGTTAAACATGAGACAAAGGAGATGGATGGAACTCCTTAAGGATTATGACTGCGAGATTCTATACCATCCGGGTAAGGCGTATGTAGTTGCTGATGCCCTGAGCAGGAAGAGTATGATATCTACTATGATGATCAGGGAATGGGATTTGTTAGAGCAGTTCGCCGAACTTCGGATCAAAGTTAAAGAGGTAGAGACTGGATTTTTGGCTAGCTTGCGGATGGAGCCCAGGATCATGGATCAGATTAGAACTGGGCAGCGCAGTGATCAGAGATTGATAGATATGGTTAGCCAAGCTGAGCAGAGTTCGCAGTCGGATCTCACCATCAGTGAGGATGGATTGTTGAGATTCAGAGGACGAATTTGTGTACCGGACGATGATACCCTAAAGAGACAGATACTGAGAGAATCCCACTGCTCGCGATACACCATGCACCCAGGGAGTACTAAGATGTACCGAGACTTGAGAAAGGTGTATTGGTGGAGTGGTATGAAGCGAGACGTGGCAGAGTATGTGGCCAGGTGTTTAGTATGCCAGCAAGTGAAAGCTGAGCATCGGAAGCCCGGAGGACTACTACAGCCCTTACCTGTACCTACATGGAAATGGGAGCATGTCACTATGGACTTTATTATGGGTTTACCGAGGACCCGAAGAGGTCGTGACGCGATATGGGTCATTGTGGATAGATTGACCAAGAGTGCCCACTTCCTTGCCATCAGGAGCACAGATACTGTGGATGCCTTAGCTGAGCTATATGTTAGCGAGATAGCTAGATTACATGGGGCTTCAGTGAGTATTACTACTGATAGAGATTCCCGATTTACTTCCAGATTCTGGACCCAGTTTCAGGAGTCCATGGGATCTCGATTGAGTTTTAGTACCGCCTATCATCCTCAGACAGATGGTCAGTCAGAGAGGACTATTCAGACCCTGGAGGATATGTTGAGGGCGTGTACGATGGATTTTAAGGGATCATGGGATGATCACCTGCCCCTAGCAGAGTTTGCGTACAATAACAGCTATCATGCGAGTATTGGAATGGCACCTTTTGAGGCTCTATATGGTAGGAGGTGTAGATCCCCTGTAGCTTGGGAAGAAGTCGGTGACAGAAAGATAAATGCTCCCGAGCTTGTTGAGCAAGCCGTACAGAGTGTGAAACTCATATGTGAGAGGTTACGGGCTGCACAGAGTAGACAGAAAAGCTACACGGATGCGCGTAGACGGCCACTTGAATTTGATGTTGGTGATGCAGTATTTCTGAGAGTATCACTGAGCAAGGGTATCATGCGATTTGGGAAGAAAGGAAAATTGAGTCCTCGATACATAGGACCATTCGAGATTCTTGAGAGAGTGGGAGAGGTAGCCTACAGATTGGCATTACCCCCACAGATGTCCGGAATACACAACGTTTTTCATGTGTCTATGTTGCGGAAGTACCACCCGGACCCTTCTTATGTCATAGAGTATGACGAGATGGACATACAAGAGGACATGAGCTACACTGAGGAACCCGTCTGGATTCTCGATAGAAAGGAGAAGGTACTGAGAACCAAGAGTATCCCATTAGTGAAAGTCTTGTGGAAGCATCACTCAAGGGAAGAGGCGACGTGAGAACTAGAGAGTCTCATGAAGGAGAGATACCCCCATCTATTTTGACTAGTTGAGTTGAATTTGGAGGACCAAATTCTTTTTAAGGTGGGGAGGATGTGAGATCTGAGAATTTCAGACATATTTAATGATGTAATAATAAATTGAAGTGTAATTTATTGAGCTAAGTGAATTGTAGGAATTATAATTGGAGATTTATATGTTAAGTGTGTAAAATGGGCATGAAGCATGAGGACAGATCGATCTGGGAGAAGGAGAGATCGATCTGGTGAGTTAAAAATGATGAGGAAGGGGAAATTTGAAGAGTAGATCGATCTCCAATGGAAGAGATCGATCTCCTCATGAATCTGTTTGAGAAGGGATCGATCTCATGAGGAAGAGATCGATCTCCAAATGAATCTGTTTGAGAGAATATCGATCTCATGAGGAGGAGATCGATCTCCAAATGCTTCTGTTTGGGGAGAAGATCGATCTCCTTAGGAGCAGATCGATCTCATAAAGCCATAAAGAGATCGATCTCACCCCTCGACAGATCGATCTCCTAGGCATAAAATTGCCCAGATCGTCCCCAAATTTCAAACACAGATCGATCTCATCAAGAGGCAGATCGATCTCCTACCTCCAGTCTATATAAGGAACCCGTGTTTTCTCTTGAAATCTCACTTTCTCTCTCTTCCAAACCTCCATTTTTCCGAAAACCTAGTTTCTCACTCCTCCAAATCCCCCATTTCCGGTCGAATCAGCTATTGTGGTAAGAAGGAAAGTTGTTCCTCATCAAAGGGAGAACAACATACTTGGAAATCGAAGGACGAATCGGATCGAGGCGTGAGTTGTGTGTCTCACAAGCTTTGGGTAATTTCTAAACCTCGATCTTGATATTTGAGCTGATTTTGATGTTATTGGTGGTTGTAATTGTGTTGAAATAGTTGAGAAATGATTAGGGATTGATGAATTTCAATGTGGATAGGGTAACAATGATATTTAGCGATTTTGGTGAATTTAGGAAATTGTGAGCTATAAATGGAAAATTGGACAATGTGGTGAATTAGCGTAGACGATTTAACTTGAGAAATGTACGACGTTGAGATATTGTGAATGAGGTTGTAGTTTAGGGTAGAGTGACGAGAATTGAAAAAAAATGAGGTGTTATGAGCGATGATGCTCGATTTTGAGAATTGAGATTTATGAGATAATTGAGTATTGATGTTTTAACATCGTTTGGACAGCTCGGGAGTTCCAGAGTGGAATGCGAGACTAGTCCGTGATACGGGGGAAACGATTGCACTATACGAGGTGCAAAGAGGTAAGGAAAACTAAACCATTTGTGTATGTATTTTGATGAATTATTGTAGCATGAACCATGATTTGAGAATACAAGCATGTTTTGTGTTGTGATGTAATTGCACACGGTTTTATAGCCGGTTGGAGCCCATTATTTTATGAGTTTATAAGCTGAGTGTGAAATTGCTTTATAAACCTTTGAGTTGCGTGAAAAGTAAATTGGGCTCTACGTTAAGGCGATATTGAGATTTGAGAAAATGTGTGCGTGTTTTGCCGGTTGGAACTCGGTTTTAATATGTTTTGTGTTGAGTACACAAATGTTTTAAATGAGTTTTAAGAGAAAACCATTATGAGTTCTACGTGAAGGCATAACGTTTTATAAGATAATGGCTAATGATTGAGACTTAGGCGTGTCATGTTGAATACACATCGGGCATTGCTCTGGTAGCATATAAGACCGATATAGTGGGACGCCTGGGAACCGACCCAGGGACCACGGGCCTTGCTCTGGTAGCATATAAGACCGATATAGTGGGACGCTCGGGAACTGACCCAGGGACCACAGGCCTTGTTCTGGTAACATATAAGTCCGATTATTCCTCTGCTCTGGTAGCGTTGGGAGGCATTGCTCTGGTAGCATGTAAGACCGAGAGAGTGGGCCGCCTGGGAACCGACCCAGGGACCACGTGTCAGTGTTCATTAGGCGAGGCATTGCTCTGGTAGCAAGTAAGGCCGGGCCTTGTTCTGGTAACATATAAGTCCAATATACTTTGCATACGACCATATTGTCGACGTTCCCTCTATACGAGGATGCCTGGGATGCGCACCCAGAGGAGATACATATTTGATGTGCCATGATGAGTTTTAATTGAGTTTTATTGCCTAGTCTCGTTTTACACATGAGTTGTGTTTTGTGACCTTGTCACGTGTGATTTACTGAGGTGATTTTTATCACGTATTTGAGAACAGCCATTATTGCATATATTTACACATGCTTGTGAGTGCTCGATGTTGAGCCTTTTATCTTCATGTTTTCACATGATTTAACGAGTTATGAGATGATGTTTTGAGAACTTTCATGCTACGATTTCAAATGAGCCTTATAAACAAATACATATTTGTGATGTGTGAAATGGTTTATATAGCTGAGTTCCTTTACCCCCCTTACTGAGCGATTTAGAAGCTCACCCTGTTTTCCTTTCCCCCCCAGAGTTCTTCAAGTGAAAAAGGATCTCCCTGCGGCGTACGGAGTAGTGGCTAGTGGAGGACTTGAGCTCCAGGCCCTATATATTGTATTTGAGGTATATTTTATCTTTTCATGTACCCAGACTATTAATGTGATTACAGACACTTGATGTATATCATTATATGGGATGTATTAGGATTAATTAACTTGGAATTGAGTAATGTATATGATTCAATATACACTATGTCGTGATGAGATCCTGAGGCATGATAATTATGATGATGTATGACACTGCACAGGAATGCACCTTTAATTGTGAATTAACGAGTAAAAAGTTTTAAATTTACCCTATTTTCCGCAAACTTTCGGGGCGTGACACTAGGTAAGAGAGAAACTTAAATTCATAAGTTCTTAGCTAGTTTTCGAGCTTGTTTCTTATGATTCTAAGTTGTATACATGTTGAACTACAACTACGAATCATTGATAGAGTAAGAAGAAGTGGTCAAAGTTGGTCAACCAAGGTGAAAAATTTATGGAAGATGATGATCTTGATGTATGTTGTTATTGGTTGTTTTCGGATGATTTTTGCTTAAGTAGAATTTGAAGAAAAATTTCTAGGAGCATGTATAGGTTCGGCCAACTCTTGGTTGTTAGGGTAGGGATGAAATTTAGTTGAATTTGATGTTGTGGAATGATTTTTTTAATACCAAAAAAACTATTTATAGCTCTGTTTAGTGGAGAATTGTGAAAGTGTGGAAATTTGACAATTTGGTAGATTGTGAAATGTTAACTTGAGCTTGAAATAAGTGTTTAAGTCACTAGGTTAATGAGTTAGAAATTTGAAGGAAAGAAACTAACTAAATAGCTTAAACCGACACTTTATCTGTAAAACCGAGAAAGTAGGGGAAAACGGTAAAATAGTTTAATCTAGTGAGTTTTATATAGTTTGAGGTATATTTAAGTGTCTTAAGATGGATTTGAATATCATTTGATGGTTTTGAAATTATTTTGGGCAGCTCAAAATATTGGCACGTAAAACGAGGTAAACTCGATACCCGACGAATTTGTGCTGCCCTAGCCTCGTTTAGGTAAGGGATGCAATCTATTTTTGTAATGATATTCCTTACCTGCAAATAGGTATTTATGGCATGAAAAATTATTTTATAAATAAGCACGAATTCCAGAAACGACTATAGCCCGCGTTTATTTAGTTCGAGTGCATGATTTTCATATAAATTGAAAGCTACGAATATTTGTGTAATAAGCATGTGTATGCATATGTAAATTTATGAAAATATGACTCATGTAAGCTTTTTGTACAAATAAATATGAAAATAGTTTCTGTAAATGATGATAAGTTTGATTTCGAGACTATAGGCTCTAAAGTGTGCAAGTCAGGGTAAACCTGGGGGTCGATTTAAAGGGACCCAAGGGAATCCTAGACAACGGCCTATGAACAGGCTGGGCCTTGACTATATTGTGCATATTTCTATATGAATGTCATGTCACCTTTATGGCAGTATGTGTTTCCGTCTGTGTGGCGTTTATGTGACGATGTACGACCTTGATCAAGTCTAAAGCCCTACCATGGCCATAAGTATTTTGTTCCCTTTTCGGAGGATACCCTCTTTTGAAGATGAAGTAGTGATTACCCTCATGATAGTAATAGTGAATGCCTAGTCTCCATATTTCGATTTTGTTACGATCCGTCTATTACCTATTCTTAGTTGGAGATAGATTACATCCCAAGTGTCTGTATTTGTCTGGTTATAAATTGAAAATATCCGCTCATGTTATGACTAAGTTTATTGTGGACGCACAGGTACCTTAAATATACACCATGAGAGGTAGACGAGGTCGTTCCTGGAGGCAGGCACAGCCTCCTCCACCACTTGCCCTGCAACTAGACAATCCTAACTCTCAGATAAATCAGTTAGAGTAGGATGTGAGATAAGGATTTAACCATATTGCAGCGTTATTTGCTCAACATTTTGGGGCAAATGCCTTCGGTACAATACCTACCCTAGCTCCTACACTCACACAACCACAAGATCTGCCTCCACCTCCTCCACAGACTTATCTAGTGTCTCCCGCCACTCAGCCTCCGATACAGACCAGGCCCGAGGACAAGGATGTGGGTAGAGACAACTTTTGAATATCTGGGGTGCATTGATGCAAAAAAGGTTAGCATGAGTGCATATATGCTCAAGGGATAGGCCTGACACTAGTGGAGAGCTAGCCAGAGACTACTGACTGCTAGCCACCCGATAATTAGTTGGGATGCTTACCAGTCAACATTTCGAACCCAATACATCCCCCGTACTACCCAAAAGAAGATGCAAGCAGATTTTCTGAATTTAGTCCAGAGTAGTATGACAGTCGATGAGTATGAGAACTAGCTTACTACTTTAATGAGATACGATCCGGAGATTGTCAAAGACAAAGAGCGCCATACAAAGCGATTCTTATACGAATTAAGCCCAGCCATCAGGGATAGATTATTAGGGCTCCGTGTTACAAAATTTAAGGATGCTCTTGGTTGCGTGAAGGAAATCGAGAGAGGACTAGATTTGACACAGTCCCAGTATGGGTCCCGACTGCAGGCCAGTGATAAGGGTAAAAGGCCTGAAGCATCCCAATAAGATTGTAGGAGGGATCCGCCCAAGAGGTAGAGGACCGAAGAGTCTAGGGCGAGGGTTGATAGGCCCAAGATTCCTTCGAGCATTACGGAGACCACTCGACGCACCAAACCTGGTATTAAGATCTATAAAGACTGTGGTCGGCCGCATGAGAGTGTTTGCTACCAGGTGACAAATAGATGTTTTAAGTGTAGAGACACGAGCCACAAGGTTAAGGATTGTCCACAGCTTCAGATGCCACAGACATAAGATGTCACGACCCTCTTTATCTAATTCGTCTAAAAATTACTACAAATGTTTTCGCATTTTTCATTTCCCTTACCCGGTGGTATGAACTAGATGTATTTTCGTAAGTGCACGGGTTGTACAAGTAATAATGGGATTTGAGTCCCGAGTTATCGTCTCACAGAGAAGTTGAACTGCCTAATTAAGTACCGGTTAGTCTTACCCTAAGTATATCCTAGCAAATTATGAATTGCTGATGGGTGATCTACATGGCTAATAATACTGAAAATAATAAAAACTATAAAGTAAAGAAAATAAAACCGTGCTAAAATTACTTATAGAGCTCTGAGTAATAAAAGTATTAACCTACAAAAGATAATTAAACAGTTAAAAATTTATCAAAGCAATTAAAATAAAATGCAAATATGAAAATAACAAAACAAGATTAATTAAACTAAAATTAAACAAACCTAAAATAAAATATGCATGTAATCAAACTACTTAATAAAAATGCTAATTAAACTAACTTAAAATTTAATGAAATAAAATCGTAGAGAATTTAAGAAAATAACTACAAGTCTACATGTCTAAAATATTAATTCTAAATTAATCCTAATTATATCTAATTACTAACTTAACAATAAAATCTAACTAAAGCATGAGAAATATTTGTCGATTTTTCAATTTAAAATGAAAACTTTAAAATACATAAAATGATTCTATCTCTAATTTAATTTTAAATGCAACACTTAACACTAAAATAAAAATTAACTAATGACATAATTAAATCTAAATTCTAAACTAATCAAGCAATTGAACTATAACTAGTCATGCAAATTAATTTAAAATTCTAACTTCTTAAGCTAACCCATGAAATTGAAATTAATCTATCTAAATTGCATGAAAATGAGTTATATAACTAAAATGCAATGGCCAAACAAGGCCATAATCAACTTGTGCAATCTGCCAACTGCCCCGACTGTGTACTGCACTCGGTAGATGGTGCATGTCCATTCCTGCTCTGCACCAGTCCTTAGCATGCTCCAGCTTCGATCTGCACAGCCCAGCACACACGCCACCTGCTGCTTCAAGCTTCAACCGAACACTGCCCAGCTAGAGTCTTCTGCTCCTGCTCCCTGTACTGTCCATCATCGCACCATGCTCCTACATTTGCTTCCAACTCCAGCAATAACAGCTCCCCATACTGCTCCAGCTTATTCTGCACAGCCCAGCACACAAGCCGCCTACTG
This sequence comes from Firmiana major, assembly GCA_033439115.1. NCBI lineage: Eukaryota > Viridiplantae > Streptophyta > Magnoliopsida > Malvales > Malvaceae > Firmiana > Firmiana major. The sequence goes on from CM065914.1 coordinate 24,572,875, forward strand.
CTCCTGCATCTTCTCCATTTCCAGATTTGCTTGGCGTTGTCCATGAGCTTCTGTGCCAGCTACTATCCAGGTCTGGTCCAGCTGTTGAATCCCTTAATTCTTTTCGCTCTGCCTCAGCTTCGCATATCCCAGCTGTCTGCTTCAGGTGCTGCCTTTAGATCACCATGGTAACAAATAGCTCAGTTCCCTGCAAGAGATCATTACAGCTCATAACAGAAGTAGAATATCAAAGGAAGCATCATCACTCAGTAAACTGATTGCACCAGAGAATGTTCAGCACTTTGTTAATGCAGAATCCAACCTCTTGCACTAAAACCGATCCTCCAAGCCATTATTCAAGCATAAAACAGTAAAGGGAGAGCAAACTAATAAAGCTGATTTTACTAGATTAATAAGTGAACACAAGCAAAACGTGTAAAATTATAAACTGAAAAAAACAACTCAAAACATAAATTGCAATGAAAGCCAAGATTGGAAGAAATTGCCGTAAACTAAACACTATACAACCTGTATGATAAGTTGCAGTAAACAAATAAGCGGAGTAACTAATGAAACCGATCCTTGTTGCATCAAGCAATAACTTCTACTTAGATCACCATCCAGCATACATTCTTCAATCACTCGAGTATCACAAAATGAAGCAATGAACCAATAAACGACCACATGCAGACAATCAAAGATGAACAGTAAGTAGAAAATCAAACAGAGGAGAATAGAGATGAAATGCAAGTTCTATCCACTGCACCCGTGAGGCTCTAATGCACCGAATGTCTTCAGCCCATCAACCCTTATCACCGGCCAACATTAAGAGCAATCCATACAAATTAAAAATGCCAAGAAGATAAATGTAAAGCAAGGAGCAACACACTTTGAATACTAAAATAAAAGATGAACACTAAAACTCTAAATGTAAGAAATAGATAAATCCGTGTAACGTAAACTAAAAATAGAAGATAAAAAGTAACAAAGTAATGAAGGATTTAAGAGTAAGAACGAAAAGAAATAAGTGGTCATTAACAATTGAAAATATAGCAAAACTATCCACACCCGTAAACTCAATAACGTGAACATTCATCACCCTCAGATTGCTTCAAATCCTACTCTTACTGCCGTGTTTCCACATTACCATTGATGTGGAAATAATGCTAGGCATCAAGACCACATCAACGCACCAGAATCAAGAAGGACAGTGATGGAGGAAAATGATATACTCAGATGAACCATGAAGAACAGAGACAATGAATCTTAAGGATGAACAAACCGAGAGCTACCACTAGGAAATATAAGCTATGTATTAAAACTTGAAAAAATAAAAGAACTGATTTTAACAAAATCGAGAAGCATGAAATGATATTGATTGCCATGAAATAAAACTATCGAAGACTATAAAATGAAGAGACGTTTATATCAAATAAAGATGGAATGAACAGTAAAGATAAAGAAGGTAGCTGAAGAATATACTCGGAAAAGGAAAAAATCTTAAAACTACCCTAAAAAAACTATTATACCCTAGATTACTTCTTTTTTTTTAATTGTCATCATTTTCTATTATATACACATTTAGGGGTACAATGGTAATTTTCCATCCTAGATGAGTTGACATTGTTTAGCCACTTGTCTTCATTTTATTTGCTGCAGAGTAGATATCTCCACATCACCCTTTTTCTAGTACACTTGACTGTGCGATGTGGCCCGACGTGTGTCTTCCAAAAGGTTGGCACGGTGTCCGTCGATCTTATCGTTTCGAAGCGAATAAAATACTAACACCCGACATCCTATGTGTCCAGACGATTGGTGACTCGGTCTGCAAATTAGAGTGGTCTAGTCTCCTTTAGCCCATTTTTAGCCCATTTTTTACTGAAATGACTGAGTTTCATCCGAATTTAATTTACCTGCACATTAAAGAATTTTAATTAAATAAAGTTGATAATTAACAAAATAAATTAGGGATTTAAATAATTAATTAGGAAATTAAGCACAAATAATTTAAAAAAATAGAATTATCACACCCCTAAGCTTGAGCTTTTGCTTGTCCTCAAGCAAAATAAAATTTATGCTGGAATGACAAGTACCAACATAATAATTTCCCCAATTTTATCCTCACAGAAAAAATACAGACTATGATATCAAAGATTCACAATTACAAGTCCAACATTCAGAATCATTCAATCATAAGTCCTAACCCAAATTGGACTCCTCGTGTGTGTGAAAATGTCAAAGCCACTTCACAGTACATTATCCGGATCAGATTATGCAAACACAGTGAATGCAAAGTCAATGACAAGTGATCATTCCCATAAGTTTTCTTTTCACTTCTCTCTCCACTAATGTAGTCACACTTAACCAAAAATCAATAGGACTTCATTAAGCTTGTAATGTAAGGTTGAGGCTAAAGTATGGTAAAGTCGATTTAGGTTTAATTACCCCTTAACATGCATTACTTCTAGGATCTTTATGTAAGAGCTCAAATTTATTTCCCCCAAACTTATTTATTTCACTAAACTTTTTATTCTATTTTTGTATTTTTCTTCTTTCTTCTTTTCTTTTTCTTTTTCTTTTTTTTTCATTTTTTTTATATATACTCCTTCACTATCACTTAATCCCATATGTATATAGCTCACAATATATCCTAATGACTTTTCATGCTTTCGGGGTAAGGGATAGGAATAGAGTATTTAAGCTAAGGAAAAAAAATCTGCAAGTGTATTTACAGAGAATAGCTTATTTAGCCCAAATGGGTGACTAGGGATAGAATATGTACAAGGATGGCTAGAAAGGCTCAAACGATCCAAATATGACCTAAATCATCTCCCTAATTAAGTGTAATCTAATATTTCGCCTAAAGATCAAATCAAACAAATTCTAGAATATGATGCACAAAATCAATTGATCAAATGCAATCCTACGTACACATAAGCTTTCTCTAAATAAATATACCGATTCATGACATGACATGTGCATAAGATGAGGCAATCACAATCAGAATTAAGACAAATTCAAGAATTCAACTTCATGCTTTATATGCACTTACAAGAGGATGATTTAGGACGATCAAGGAAATGTGTGGGTTGAGAATTGAAACAGATAAAAATGCAAGCTGGGTGGAAATAATGAGACAACATCAATAGGCAAAGTATCATGGAGTTCAGTATCAATGAAACAAGAATCTTTAAATAAAAGCAAAAGGATAGGAGACTTAGCAATAAATGTATTTTTCACATCTCGAGGATTGGCATGGTATCTCATTCCTTTGCTTTCCTTGCTTCCCTTCTTTTCTTTAGCTAGCTTCCTTTACTCGTCATGTTGCTCCTTCAGCCTTAATTGATCCTCGTAAATCTCTTTGGGGCTAAGGGGAGCAAGAGTGATCTTCTTGTCATCCATAAAAAAGGAGTAACGGTTGTAACCGTAATAGATGATTCTCTGATCATACTGTCACGGTCTACCCAGCAACAGGTGGCTAGCTTGCATGGGTACCACATCACACAACACTTTATCTTGATACCTTCCAATACGGAAAGGAACCAAGACTTGCTTCACCACGTTCACTTCACCACAATCATTAATCCACTGCAACTTATATGCGCGTACAAGAGGATGATTTAGGACGATCAAGGAAACGTATGGATTGAGAATTGAAATAGCTAAAAGTATGCTGGGCGAAAATAATGATGGTAGACTTTGAATGGAAAATACAATGACAACCTAGACCCGAAATCTAAAGAGACTTAAACTAAAGATATTGGACCTCGACCCGACGAATATAAAATTCGAGAACCTCAGGTATAACAATGGTGGTTGGTGAAGAGGGAGGCGCCACAAGGAAGAAGACCTTGATATGCCTAGTTGAGAGAGAACCCTAGAAAGAGGCACACTTAAATTTCTAAAAATTTAATCTGATAGATTCTATTCTATTCAAGAGCTCTTACAATGTAATTATAATAATATCTAGCAGTTAAGCCCTTAAACAAGTGGGCTGGAATAAACACTAAATAGAAAATAAGACTCAAATGTGGGCTATTTAAACACTTAACCCAACTTATTATTAAACTAAAACCTAAATTCAGGCATAAGCCTAGTTACATAGGATAATTGGTCTAAAATGTAATAAGACTTAAATGTGGGCTATTTAAACACTTAACCCAACTTATTACTAAACTAAGACTCATGTCGTTTGGGCTTCCAAACAAATATAGGTGGTTGGGGACATTTTATGGAAGCTTCCTTGACAAACCAATGAGACCAGGGCTTGTTGCATCTTCTTAGCTTGAGCTAGGGTAATTGGACCTCCTTGGATGACCCATAGATCCTTGGTATCATGATCATCATGAACATCACGAGCAAGTGGACCTCTATCATTCCCTCTCTCGTCAAAAGGATTTGTCCTCAAATCGCATGTACCTTCATCAAAAGAAAAGGGAGAAAGATCAGAAACATTAAAAGTAGCAGATACACCATACTCACCAGGAAGATCCAATCGGTAGGCATTATCGTTGATCTTCTCAATGACTTGGAATGGTCGATCTCCTCGGGGATGCAACTTAGTTCGTCGCTGAGAAGGGAACCTCTCCTTTCTCATATGTACCCAAACCCAATCACCAGGTTCAAAGACTACTTTCTTGCGGTGCTTATTGGCTTGGGTGGTATACTGCTCAGTCTTCCTTTCAATAGCTTGAAGCACTTTCTCATGGAGTTACTTCACAAACTTAGCCTTTTGTTCTCCATCTAAGTTGCTTTGCTTGGAACTAGGTAATAGCAACAAATCCAAAGGAGTAGGAGGATTAAAGCCATAAATAACTTTGAATAGAGAGCAACTCATAGTGGAGTGGACACTGCGGTTATAGGTAAACTCAACATGTGGCAAGCATTCTTCCCAATTTTTCAAATTCTTCTGTATGACAGACCTTAATAATGTAGATAGGTTCGGTTGACCACCTCAGTCTGTCCACCAGTTTGGGGGTGACAAGTGGTGGAGAATAACAATTTAGTTCCCAATTTTCCCTATAATGTCTTCCAAAAGTAACTGAGGAACTTAATATCATGATCGGAGACAATAGTCCTCGGCACACCATGTAGACGTACTATCTCTTTAAAAAAAGGTCAGCAACTTTGCTTACATCATCCATCTTGTGGTAAGAAATGAAATGAGCCATCTTGGAGAACCTGTCAGCCACAACAAAAATAGAATCTCTACCACATTTTGTTCTAGGTAAACCCAAATCAAAATCCATAGAGATATCAGTCCACGACGTAGTAGGAATGGGTAAAGGAGTACATGAAATGCATCTATCACATAACTTCTCTACATCTCTTCTCATGTTAGGCCAAAAGAAGTGCTCATGCAAAACATCTAAAGTTTTTCTAACTCCAAAGTGACCCATTAACCCTCCACTATGGGCTTCTCTAACTAACAGCTCACGCAAAGAACTCCTAGGCACACATAACTTATTGTCTTTAAATAAGAATCCATCATGCCATAGAACTTGCCAAAACCAAATGTCGCACATGCATCATAAACATTACCAAAATCAGCATCATCAGCATATTGATCTTTGATATACTCAAATCCTAAACGCTTAGCATCAAGAGTTGTGATAAGAGTATACGTACGAGACAACGCATCAGCTTCGACGTTCTCTTTACCTTGTTTGTACTTGATCACGTACGTGAACTCCTCAATGAACTCCATCCACTTGGCATGACGCTTGTTTAGCTTACTCTGTCCTTTCAGATGCTTTAAGGACTCGTGATCGGTATGGATGATGAATTCTTTAGGCCACAGGTAATGTTGCCATGTCTCCAAGGCCATAACTAACGCGTACATCTCCTTGTCATAAGTGGGACAGTTAAGTGCTGTCCCACTTAACTTCTCACTGAAGAAGGCAATTGGGCATTTTTCCTGCATAAGCACAGCTCCAATTCCTACACCTGAGGCATCACACTCAATCTCAAAAGTTTTAGTAAAGTTAGGCAGAGTTAACAAAGGAGTAGAATAAAGTTTATCCTTAAGTAAATTAAAAGCATACTCTTGTGCAGGACCCTAATGAAATGCAACATTCTTTTTGACCACTTTGGTCAAAGGTACAGCTATAGTGCTAAAGTCTCTAACGGATCGGGTATAGAAACTAGCTAAGCCATGGAAACTGTGCACTTCAGAAACAGACTTAGGTATAGGCCAATCTCTAATTGCCCTTACCTTCTCATCATCAACAGAAATGCCATGTGAAGAAACTACATACCCAAGGAAAACAACCTTATCAGTGCAGAATGTACATTTCTTAAAATTGGCATACAAACTTTCATTCCTCAAAATAGTAAGAACATTCCTAAGATGCTCAACATGCTCATGCAAACTCTTACTGTAAATTAGAATGTCATCGAAGTAGACAACCACATACTTACCAATGAAAGCACATAAAACATAATTCATTAAGCGCATGAAAGTACTGGGTATGTCAGTCAAGCCAAAAGGCATAACTAACCACTCATAAAGACCGTGTTTAATCTTAAATGCAATTTTCCATTCATCACCTTCTTTCATACGAATTTGGTGATATCCACTCTTTAAATCAATTTTACAAAATATGCATGCACCATGCAACTCGTCGAGCTTGTCATCTAGCCTAGGAATAGGATAACGATACTTTACAGTGATTTTATTGATGGCTTGGCAGTCAACGCTCATCCTCCACATCCCATCCTTTTTAGGTACAGCAATACGGGCACAGCGCATGGACTCATGCTCTCTCTCACGTAACCTTTCCTCAGGAGCTCCTCAACTTGCCCTTGAAGCTCCTTCGTTTCCTCTGGATTACTTCTATAGGCTGGGCGGTTAGGTATGGCAGCTCTGGGGATAAGGTCAATCTGATGCTCAATCCCATGAATCGGTGGTAGTCCATTTGGGATCTCCTCAGAGAATACATCCTTGAACTCTTGCAATAATGAGACAACATCAGTAGGCAAAGTATCATAGAGTTCAGTATCAATGAAACAAGAATATTTAAATAAAAGCAAAAGGATAGGAGACTTAGAAATAAATGCAGTTTTCACATCTCGAGGATTGGTATGGTATCTCATTCCTTTACTTTCCTTGCTTCCCTTCTTTTCTTTAGCTAGCTTCCCTTGCTCGTCATGTTGCTCCTTCAGCCTTAATTGATCCTCGTAAATCTCTTTGGGGCTAAAGGGAGCAAGAGTGATCTTCTTGTCATCCATAAAAAAGGAGTAATGGTTAGTGTAACCGTCATGGATGATTCTCTGATCATACTACCACGGTCTACCTAGCAACAGGTGGTTAGCTTGCATGGGTACCACGTCACACAACATTGTATCTTGATACCTTCCAATACGAAAAGGAACCAAGAATCGCTTCACCACGTTCACTTCACCACAGTCATTAATCCACTGCAACTTATATGGGCAGTGATGCTTAGTAGTGGGCAATTTTAGCTTATCAACAAGGTATGTGCTAGCAACATTAGTACAACTCCCACCATCAATGATCACAGAGCATACCTTATTACTAATATAACATCTTGTATGGAAGATGTTTTCACATTGTACCTCATCCTCAAACTTTACATGAGTATTAAGAGCACGTCTGGCAACAAGTGCTTCACCATAAGCAGTAAATTAACAACTTCTTCTTCTTCAGCATCTTATAACGTAGGCATCTCATCCTCAATACCAACATCAGAACCTTCACTCTCAACATCACCATTCTCAAGCATGAGCATCACTCTATGGTTAGGACACTGAGAGGCAACATGTCCATGACCCAAACACTTAAAACACTTTATGTCACGTGTTCTGCTCTGTGATGCTTGGGCAGGCTCAATCTTAGGCTTTGGAGGGTCCTCAGACTTTGGCTTAACAAAAATTTCTGACTTAGGCTTAAACACAGGTTTATCATCCCCAAAAAAAGGTGTTAGATTTCCAAACAAGAACTGAACTAGGAGTGAAATGGGATGTACCTTTCCTTTTGAGTTGCCTTTCCACTTTGATGGCCACATGCAACATCTCCTCTAAATCAATGTAATGCTGCAACTCTACAACATTGGTAATCTCATGATTCAAACCTTAGAGAAAATGAGCCATAGTAGCTTCTGTATCTTCTTGGATATTGGCTCAGATCATGATTATCTCCATCTCCTTGTAATAATCGTCAACACTTTTTAAACACTGGGTGAGACCTAGAAGCTTCTGGTACAACTCTCTGTAATAATGGTTAGGCAAAAATCTTTTCCTTATGATACGCTTCATCTTATCCCATGTAGACATTAGAGGATCACCACATCTTCTTCTACTGGAGACCAACTGATCTCACCATACCATAGCATATTCTGTGAACTCTACTGCAGCATGTTAACCTTCTTTACCTCAGAGTAGTGGTGGCAGTCAAATACCATGTCAATCTTCCTTTCCTACTCTAAATATGCCTCGGGATCGTTCTTGCCTTGGAAAGGAGGAATCTTCAATTTTATGCTACCAAGGTTTCCATCCATCTTCTCTTTGCCTCTATCATAGGCTCTATCAACTCGATCTCTATCTCTATACTCATGATACCTTCTATAATGTCTATTTACCTTAGACTCTTCTTCCAAATCATACCCAATATTATCATCATACTCTTCATTGGTAACAAACTTACTTTTTCATACGGGAAGAATCATCTTGTTGGATCCTTACAAATTGAGCTTCATGTTGGTCCAACTTATCATGAATGTCATTGAATTTCATGTCCATCCGTCGTAACTGTTCTTACATTGCTTGGAGCATGAACTCAATTTTTTTTAAAGTCTGACTTATCACCTTCAGAAGACATCTTTAACCTACAAGAAACGTTAGTGATAACAGAAAATAAAGAACCTCACAAGTGATAACCTCACGTGTTTACACTCAATTCACTCAAGATGGGGCACTCACACTCGTGTTTCACTCAAGTAATTTGGCTTTTCTCTACTAATGTTTCTCACACGCTCACGCTTTTTTCCCTTACTCTACCTCAACTCCATAGGTTCACAATTGTACTAGAGACTCAGTCAAAGATTCAACCTCGAAAGATCAACCAATTCACCAAGTATTTCTTTTGTTTCTTCTTTTTTTGACACTGACTTAGTGTTGAGATGAAGGGGAAGATACACAACCAGAAAATCGAAACCTTGCTCTGATAGCAAACTGATATGCGCGTACAGGAGGATGATTTAGGACGATCAAGGAAACGTATGGATTGAGAATTGAAACAGCTAAAACGCAAGCTGGGCGAAAATAATGATGGTAGACTTTGAATAGAAAATAGAATGACAACCTAGACCCGAAATCTAAAGAGACTTGAACCAAAGGTATTGGACCTCGACCCTACGAATATAAAATTTGAGAACCTAAGGTATAACAATGGTGGTTGGTGAAGAGGGAGGCGCCACATGGAAGAAGACGTTGATAAGCCTAGTTGAGAGAGAACCATAGAAAGAGGCACACTCAATTTTTTGAAAATTCAATCTGATCTATTCTATTCTATTCAAGAGCGTTTACAATATATTTATAATAATATCTAGCATTTAAGCCCTTAAACAAGTGGGCTGGAATTAACACCAAATACAAAATAAGACTAAAACCTAAATTCAGGCATAAGCGCTTAATGAACCATGTTTTACGTGCTTTCAATGGTAAGTATGTGGTTATCTATTTCGATGACATTCTGATTTGCAGTAAGAGTCTGCATGAGCATGTTGAGAAAGTGCATCATGCTATTAAAAGGATGACTAAGTAGTATACCACCTATGCCAATAAGCACCACATGAAAGTAGTCTTTGAACCTGGTGATTGGGTTTGGGTACATATGAGAAAGGAGAGGTTCCCTACTCTGCGAAGAACTAATTTGTATCCCCGAGGAGATGGACCATTCCAAGTCATTGAGAAGATCAACGATAATTGTCACGACCCTCAACATACCAAAATACGTACAAATTTTTTGCATTTTTATACATCAATTATTAATCATCCTTCCTTGATCGTGAACAACCACACTCTCAACAGTTGGGCTGTGTGTCGACATCTAACTCACTCCACCATACCAATTCACTTTGAAACATTATTTATGAGTAAACACTTGTATAAATGTATATATATCAGAGTTGTTACATGTGTTTACATTGTTTTACATTGTTTTACATCCCCAGTAGTTACATACAAAATGCTACTGTGCTATGTCTAGTTTAGATACAAAATAATCCAAGTGTGTATACCTTTAGTGATGGGATGCAGTGGATTAGCAAAAGGGAAACGCCTCCAGTCACGCTCACTCTATACTCAAATCTCTGTAGAGAGGGGGAAAATAAGGGGGTGAGCAAACCACGCGCTCAGTAAGGCGATCATGCGAACAGGTAGATACTGCACCATCTACGTGATCGTGATGCCATGCTCAAAAGCATTTCATTCATTATTTATCTCAAAACATGAGTGTATGATTGTGTTAATGGTATGTAAAGCATTCATGCAATTAAAATCAAGTGCACATTTCAACTCAAAGCATGGTATAAATCATCATGCATAATTCACAATAAAAGCATGGCATTACCCATCATGCATTTTCACAATAAAGCATGGCATTAAACATCATGCATCCGTGCACTTTAAAAACCATTAACAAATCAATTCATCACTGGTCAGGTCTCGGCCCATCCCTCGGACTTTCCTGACCCACAAATCATTTTCAAACATGGATTTATTCTCAAATAGCAGTAGACATGTGAGATAGGCAATTCAACAATAGGTAATAACCTCAAGGCCTATGTACATAACCTGTGATACCGGCTACACGGATTAGGTGTGCGGGATATCACCACTATCTGCTTCCACATGGGAGCTGGGTCAAATCCTACCCGCCGGTCCATAGCAGATCTCATCCGAAGATGGCACATCACAACTCAACACGGTACACTGTACCCCATGCTACATGCACGGTACAACGTACTCCGTGGACCTAATCAACACATCATATCACATCACATCTCAAACGCACGTGTGAGCCATTTAATCGGTACGACCTCTTGTCTACCCGAAGCTCCTAACACGGCTAATTAATCCTGTCAAAACAATACACGTGTGAGCCTATTTAATCGATGTGACACCCAGTCTACTCGAAGCTCCAAACACGGCAACACGCAAGGTGGGCATCCAGTGCGAGACAAACTCCAAGCACAATGCCAAAACAATTATGAAATCCATGTGAAAACTAGTGCCTCTTGCACTCATGTGTATAAAACACGTCAAATCTCGTGCGAGTCATACTCTAACATGCTTTCATACTCACGAAATTATGTAGGTGGCTCAAAACTTTGCAAAGTATGGTTAACAAAACCAAAACACACTCATTTCTTTTGCAAATCATTTCAATGTCAGCCAACCTACCGATCATTTGCTAAAGAGCAATAAAACATGATTTTCAAAGTAATATGCTTTTGTTTTCATGCACATTTCTCAAACTCCCAACTTTTACCCTTCAATCACCCAACATCATTTCCTAATCTCATGCATTCTAGCAAGACATTTAAGCGCCCAAATTGCGCACAAATATCTTTAAGAGTCCACACAATTCCCTTACCTCGATTTACTTGGTGTTACTCTTTTCCTTTTAGCTTCTCACGCTCTTGGCTCAACTCGCCTCGGCGTATCCTCGGAAGCTATGATTCATTCATTAAATCAATTGAGTTAATGTATTTAACCCATAATTGACCTCACTAGTCAATATTATTCACTTATGCATTTTACAAATGCCTTAATCCACATTTTACCTCTTTTAGGTAAATCTCACAATTTATCCACTAACCACATCTTAAAATCATACCACAACACTATTAATAACTTCTACATATCTCATTCATCATTAATCTCCATACATTCCACTTTCTCACTCTAGACCATTTCTAGGTCATAATCATTCCAATGTATTTAGATAGTTTCTAACCATTTGTACTCATGCCAAACAACTCTAAAATCAATTATATAAGCAATGTACCATAGTCGGAGTGTTAGAATCTTACCCAATTTGATTTCTCTTCTTGCTCCAAATGGCAATGCCCTTAACTCCTTCAATACCAACAATGGGAAAATGCTTTCCAACTATGTTGTTCTTCTCTTTGATAGGAACAACTTTGCCTCTAATGGTCTCTCTTCAAACCTTACTGAAAATGGCTGATTTTAGAGAGGGAAAATTAGGTTTTTGGGTTGAAAGTGGAAGGTTTGTGTTTTTTCCTAAATTTTCTGATTTTCAGCACTCCTTATATAGAAATAGCTTGAGGAGATCGATCTGGTCCAAGAGGAGATCGATCTGGTCCCCTTAAATCCCTATTTTTTCACGACATTTTTAAGCATGAGATCGATCTGTCGAAGCATGAGATCGATCTGTCGAAGCATGAGATCGATCTGCTCCCAAACAGAGAGCTAAGGAGATCGATCTGGGTGCTTGGGGATCGATCTTTTCACTACAGAATGCTTAGGAGATCGATCTGGCTCCATTGGAGATCGATCTGCTCTATTCCTTTGCCCAAATAAGAGCATTCTGGCTCTTCCAGATCGATCTCTCATCCCATGAGATTGATCTGCCCTTCATAGTTTCCAGATTTTCTACAGTTCTTCTGTAGCAACTCATACTCAAACATCCTTAATTTGCTACCAGGATCATTTTCTCATTCATTCATCTTTGAGACTTGAAAATGGTATCCATCCACACTTCATACACATTAAAACTTGTGTAGAATCTTTGTATGACCAATGGTACTTAATATAAACCAAAATGGAAGTGCACAGCTTATGCAATTCTACTTCCATTTTACCAAACTACTCATAATCCATTCTACACACATTCTCCACATGTTTTAAGTCCATTTCTTCACATTCATACTTAATGTAACTTCTATGTACAATTACCACTCTCATTACAAGTGTGTACATTACTTATGGACTTACATCACATATACTTCACTAATGAATTCATAGTACAACTCTATTTACATTTCTATGTACATATATACCCTTATACATATACGGGGTCTCACATTCTCCCCCCACTTATAAAATTTGGTCTCCAAATTAGGACCAATTATTCTGTGAACAACTCGGGATACCTCTCCCGCATCAAACTCTCCAATTCCCATGTGGCTTCTTCCACAGTGTGATGTTACCAAAGTATTTTCACCAAGGGAATTGTCTTTGTCCTCAGCACTTTCTCTTTTCTGTCCAATACCTGAACTGGCTTCTCATCATAGGTCATACCTTCATTGAGCTCCAAAGGCTCATATCTTATCACATGTGCTGGGTCCGGGTGATACTTCCTCAACATGGATACGTGGAAGACGTTATGCACACTTGCCAACTCTGGTGGCAATGCCAACCTATAAGCCTTGTCTCCCACTCTCTCCAAAATCTCAAAGGGTCTGATGTATCTAGGGCTCAGCTTGCCCTTCTTACCAAACCTCATAATACCGTTCGAAGGGGAAACTTTCAAAAACACTGACTCACCCACCTCAAACTCTAGTGGTCTCCGTCTCCTGTCAGCATAACTCTTTTGCCTGCTCTGAGCTGTCCGTAACCTCTCACATATTAATTGGACGTCCTCAGAGGCTTGTCTAACCAAGTCGGGAGCAAAAATCTGTCTGTCACCAACCTCTTCCCATCCAATAGGGGAACGACATCTACGCCCATACAATGCCTCATATGGTGCCATCCCGATACTCGCATGAAAACTGTTATTATACACGAACTCTGCGAGTGGCAAATGGTCATCCCAGGAGCCTCCAAAATCCAATGCACACGCTCTCAACATATCCTCTAGGGTCTGTATAGTCCTCTCTGACTGACCATCTGTCTGAGGATGAAATGCTGTGCTAAAACTCAACTGGGTCCCCATCGCTTCCTGAAAACGTTCTCAGAAGTGAGAAGTGAAGCGGGCATTCCTATCAGAAACAACGCTCACTGGAATTCCATGTAACCTCACTATCTCGCGCACATATAGGTTCGCTAACTGGCTCAGAGTATCAGTAGCTCTCATAGCTAGAAAATGGGCTGATTTCGTCAACCGATCCACAATCACCCATATTGCATCATGACCTCTCCGGGTCCTCGGCAATCCCATCACAAAATCCATGGTGACATGCTCCCATTTCCATGTCGATATCGGTAGAGGCTGCAATAACCCTGCAGGCTTCTGATGCTCTACCTTCACCTGCTGACAAACGAGACACTTAGCAACATATTCAGCAATGTGCTTTTTCATTCCAGACCACCAATAAACTTTTCGATGGTTTTGATACATCTTAGTACCCGCTGGATGTATCGTATACTTCGATGAGTGAGCCTCTATCAGGATCAACCTTCTGATCTCTGCGTCATCAGGAACACATATCCTACCTCTGAACCTCAACAATCCATCCGAACTCAACCCAAAGTCCGTCTCTATACCCCTCTATATCTGCCAGACAATATCACTACACTGCTGATCAACTCACTGAGCCTGTCGGATTTGATCTACCAGATTCGGTTCTAACTGCAGGCTAGCTATCATAAATCCACTATCAGCGTCAGGCGGGGTCATATCCAAACTGAGGTTCGTGAACTGTTCCAACAGCTCGTGTTCCCTAACCATTATAAATGATACCATCTCGAGATACTTCCTACTCAAAGCATCAGCAACCACATTTGCTTTACCCGGGTGGTATAGGATTTCACAATCATAATCCTTTAACAGCTCGAGCCATCTCCTCTGTCTCATGTTCAACTCTTTCTGTGAGAATAGGTACTTAAAGCTCTTATGGTCTGTATAAATCTGAAATCTCTCACCATAGAGGTAGTGGCGCCATATCTTTAGCGCAAATACTACCGCTGCCAACTCCAAGTCATGGGTCAGGTAGTTCCTCTCATGATCCTTTAACTGCCTTGATCCATAGGCTACTACCTTCCCATCCTGCGTCAATACACAGCCCAGTCCCAGATGTGAAGCATCCGCATACACCGAGAAACCTCCTGAGCTGGTAGGAATGGTGAGGATTGGAGCTGTGGTTAATCTCCTTTTCAGCTCCTCAAAACTTTCTTCACACTTATCGTCCCACACAAACTCCACATTCTTTCTTGTGAGGCGTGTCAAAGGAGCAACTAACCTCGAAAATCCCTCTACAAACCATTGATAATATCCAGCTAAACCCAGAAAACTCCTGATCTCTGTCACTGTCTGGGGTCTCTGCCACTGAACTATGGCCTCAATCTTAGATGGATCCACTGATACTCCATCCTTTGATACTATATGACCCAGAAAAGAGATCTGTTCCAACCAAAAGTCACACTTACTGAGTTTAGCGTACAACTTCTTCTCTCGAAGGGTCTGTAGCACTATCCTTAGATGCCTCTCATACTCCTCTCTAGACCTTAAATACACCAGTATATCATCAATAAACACGATCACAAATCGATCCAAATACTGGTGAAATACCTCATTCATTAACGACATAAAAGCTGCGGGAGCATTTGTCAACCCGAATGGCATAACCATAAACTCATAATGTCCATACCGGGTGCGAAAAGCTATCTTGGGTACATCTCCATCTCGTATCTTCAACTGATGGTACCCTGATCTCAGATCTATCTTGGAAAAGACCTGCGCTCCCTTAAGCTGATCCAACAAATCATCAATGCGTGGAAGGGGATACTTATTCTTGATGGTGGCCTTATTCAACAACCGGTAATCTATACACAGTCAGAGGCTTCCATCATTCTTCCTTACAAACAGAACCGGTGCTCCCCAAGGTGAGATGCTCGGTCTGATGAATCCCTTCTCCAGCAACTCTTGTAATTGTTTCCTTAACTCTTCCAACTCAACTTGAGCCATTCTGTACGGTGGCTTGGACATCGGCTCTGTACCAGGTGCCAAATCTATACCAAACTCCATCTCCCTATCTGGAGGTAACCCTGGTAACTCATCCAGAAAGACATCTGGAAATTCCCTAACCACTGGTATGTCTTCCAATTTCGGACGTGCCTTATCCATCTCAATCACAAAAGCGATGAATCCTTCACATTATTATTTCCACCATTAGTATCATAAATCATCACATCACATACATAAATGAAATCAAATTTATCTTTCATACATCATGTATCAAGATTGTTCTCATCACACTTATAATAATCATGTTCTTTAATTTCATTTCACAAAATTAACTACAAGATTGTCTATCTTTGGAAACATCAAAGTTTTTGCATGACAATCCATTCCTAGGATCACATCAAAATCACTCATATTTAATAAAATTAAATCGGCTGCCATCTCTTTACCTCCTATCTTCATCTTACAATCCCTATATATATGCTCAGTCAACTGACTATCATTCATAGGGGTAGATATCAACAACATCTTATCAAGCAGCGTGGGTTTTACATGCTTCAACAATTTACATGCAAAGGATGATGAAATAAAGGAATGCGTGGCACCAGGATCAAACAGTACATAAGCTTCTAAATCAAAGATTTGGATGGTACCTTTTACCACATCTGATGACTGATCTGCAGTATCCTAATCCAGTGCGTGCACTCGTCATCTGCTTACACCCACTGCTTGCTTCCCCTTTTCCTCAGCTGTAGCCCTCCTTCTCGGAGCAACTGTACGAACTGGAGCTCTCTCGCTCCTTACCCTTCTGTGGGGCTCACTCTATCATCTTTGGGCAATCTCTGATTATGTGCCCAGGCTTCCCACATCTGAAGCATACTACAGGAGATCTATAGCATGGTCGAGTACCATGGTACCTACCACACTTGCCACACTGTTCCGTAGTAAGCCGTAGTCCTCCAATCATGATTCCCTTAGCTGGAGCAATGGCCGGATACATGGGAGTATCAACTGTCCTCTCCCAGATCTCATCAATTCTTGGCCTCTTTCCAGAGAATCTCTTACTTCCTTTATAACTGAAGCCTCTATCCATCACTGGTCTTTTCTTATCTCTATCCCTCATATTACCAACCTTTCTAAACTCTGAGGCAATCCTATCAACATCTTGTTCACATAGTTACGCCATGCGCACTGCCTCCTCATAGGTCGGTATATCCAGGGGAACCAGTCTAGACCTGATGGTCGGTCTCAATCCATCCACAAACTTTTGGATTTTCTCGACCTCATTACTCATCGTGTTGGGATCATATCTGCCCAGGGATATAAAAGCAGTCTCATACTCATCCACAGTCCTGCTCCCTTGGGTCAGTCCCAAAAATGCCATCCTTCGCTTCCGCTGTGCGATATCCGGGACATACTATCTTCGAAAGGCCTCTAGAAACACATCCCAACTGATCTCAGTTTGTCGGGCTCTCAAAATAGGCCTGGTGGACTTCCACCAATGTTCTGCTAATCCCTTCAGCATAAAAGCGGCAAACGCTACCATCTCGATAGTAGTGCACTCAAAGAACCCATATAATTTCTCGATCTCATTGATCCAATCCTCAGCCGCTACTGGGTCATTTACTCCATTGAAAGACGTCGGTCCAAACTTTTGGAACTGCCGCAGTCTATCCAAATCACATCCATATCCCCAACCTCTACTGCCTGGCATAGCAACCGGCGTAGGCACATCCTGTGTGGGTGGGGTATCTGTCGTCTGTGGCCTCTGGGCTTCCCTTGCCCGTGCCTCAGGAGCTGCCGCCTGCTCGGTATCACCCTGTGTAGCGGGACTCTATCTACCGCTAACTCTAGATAAAGATTAGGTGACCAACTCCATAATCATCTCAATGCTCCGCTCAATCCTCGCGAAGCGAGCCTCAGTACTCTCGGGTCTCTCCTCTGGACCCTGTGGAGCGTGCTCAACATCGGCCTCCACCGCAACATCTTCCTGAGCCTCGTGTGTTTCTGGCACAACACGACCCCCAGGCCTACCTCTACGGCCTCGAGCCTGTGCTCTCATCCCTCAACCGCGACTGGTATTAGGCATACTTACTCAATTCCCTACATTCACAACCAATTACTTAGTCAACCCATCGACACACACACAATTGTATCTAAACAAGCACAGTAGCATGGGGATGTAATTTTCCAACTTATTAAGTATTTTAGACACGACACACGTCAAACTAACTCGAGCTCTGATACCAACTTCTGTCACGACCCTCAACTTACCAAAATACGTACAAATTTTTTGCATTTTTATACATCAATTATTAATCATCCTTCCTTGATCGTGAACAACCACACTCTCAACAGTTGGGCTGTGTGTCGACGTCTAACTCACTCCACCATACCAATTCACTTTGAAACATTATTTATGAGTAAACACTTGTATAAATGTATATATATCAGAGTTGTTACATGTGTTTACATTGTTTTACATTGTTTTACATCCCCAGTAGTTACATACAAAATGCTACTGTGCTATGTCTAGTTTAGATACAAAATAATCCAAGTGTGTATACCTTTAGAGATAGGATGCAGCAGATTACCAAAAAGGAAACGCCTCCAGTCACGCTCACTCTATACTCAAATCTCTGTAGAGAGGGGGAAAATAAGGGGGTGAACAAACCACACGCTCAGTAAGGCAATCATCCGAACAGGTAGATACTGCACTATCTACGTGATCGTGATGCCATGCTCAAAAGCATTTCATTCATTATTTATCTCAAAACATGAGTGTATGATTGTGTTAATGGTATGTACAGCATTCATGCTATTAAAATCAAGTGCACATTTCAACTCAAAGCATGGTATAAATCCTCATGCATAATTCACAATAAAAGCAAGGCATTACCCATCATGCATTTTCACAATAAAGCATGGCATTAAACATCATGCATCTGTGCACTTTAAAAACCATTAACAAATCAATTCATCACTGGTCAGGTCTCGACCCATCCCTCGGACTTTCCTCACCCACAAATCATTTTCAAACATGGATTTATTCTCAAATAGCAGTAGACATGTGAGATAGGCAGTTCAACAGGTAATAACCTCAAGGCCTATGTACATAACCTGTGATACCGGCTACACGGATCAGGTGTGCGGGATATCACCACTATCTGCTTCCACACGGGAGGTGGGTCAAATCCTACCCGCCGGTCCATAGCAGATCTCGTCCGAAGACGGCACATCACAACTCAACACGGTACAATGTACCCCATTCTACATGCACGGTACAACGTACTCCGTGGACCCAATCAACACATCATATCACACCACATGTCAAACGCACGTGTGAACCTATTTAATCGGTACGACCTCTTGTCTACCCGAAGCTCCTAACACGGCTAATTAATCATGTCAAAACAATGCACGTGTAAGCCTATTTAATCGATGTGACACCCAGTCTTCTCGAAGCTCCAAACACGGTAACATGCAAGGTGGGCATCAAGTGCGAGACAAACTCTAAGCACAATGCCAAAACAATTATGAAATCCATGTGAAAACTAGTGCCTCTTGCACCCATGTGTATAAAACACGTCAAATCTCGCGCGAGTCATACTCTAACATGCTTTCATACTCACGAAATCATGTAGGTGGCTCAAAACTTTGCAAAGTATGGTTAACAAAACCAAAACACACTCATTTCTTTTGCAAATCATTTCAATGTCAGCAAACCTACCAATCATTTGCTAAAAAGCAATAAAACATGATTTTCAAAGCAATATGCTTTTGTTTTCATGCACATTTCTCAAACTCCCAACTTTTACCCTTCAATCACCCAACATCATTTCCTAATCTCATGCATTCTAGCAAGACATTTAAGAGCCCAAATTGGGCACAGATATCTCTAAGAGTCCACACAATTCCCTTACCTCGATTTACTTGGTGTGACTCCTTTCCTTTTAGCTTCTCACGCTCTTGGCTCAACTCGCCTCGGCGTATCCTCAGAAGCTGCGATTCATTCATTACATCAATTGAGTTAATGTATTTAACCCATAATTAACCTTACTAGACAATATTATTCACTTATGCATTTTACAAATGCCTTAATCCACATTTTACCTCTTTTAGGTAAATCTCACAATTTTTCCACTAACCACATCTTAAAATCATACCACAACACTATTGATAACTTCTACATACCTCATTCATCATTAATCTCCATACATTCCACTTTCTCACTCTAGACCATTTCTAGGTCATAATCATTCCAATGTATTTAGATAGTTTCTAACCATCTGTACTGATGCCAAACAACTCCAAAATCAATTATATAAACAATGTACCATAGTTGGAGTGTTAGAATCTTACCCAATTTGATTTCTCTTCTTGCTCCAAATGGCAATGCCCTTAACTCCTTCAATACCAACAATGGGAAAATGCTTTTCCAACTATGTTGTTCTTCTCTTTGATAGGAACAACTTTGCCTCTAATGGTCTCTCTTCAAACCTCACTGAAAATGGCTGATTTTAGAGAGAGAAAGTTAGGTTTTTGGGTTGAAAGTGGAAGGTTTGTGTTTTTCCTGAAATTTTCTGATTTTCAGCACTCCTTATATAGAAATAGCTTGAGGAGATCGATCTGGTCCAAGAGGAGATCGATCTGGTCCCCTTAAATCCCTCTTTTTTCACGACATTTTTAAGCATGAGATCGATCTGTCGAAGCATGAGATCGATCTGTCGAAGCATGAAATCGATCTGCTCCCAAACAGAGAGCTAAGGAGATCGATCTGGGTGCTTGGGGATCGATCTTTTCACTACAGAATGCTTAGGAGATCGATCTGGCTCCATTGGAGATCGATCTGCTCTATTCCTTTGCCCAAATAAGAGCATTCTGGCTCTTCCAGATCGATCTCTCATCCCATGAGATCGATCTGCCCTTCATAGTTTCCAGATTTTCTGCCGTTCTTCTCCAGCAACTCATACTCAAACATCCTTAATTTGCTACTGGATCATTTTCTCATTCATTCATCTTTGAGACTTGAAAATGGTACCCATCCACACTTCATACACATTAAAACTTGTGTAGAATCTTTGTATGACCAATGGTACTTAATATAAACAAAAATGGAAGTGCACAACTTATGCAATTCTACTTCCATTTTACCAAACTACTCGTAATCCATTCTACACTCATTCTCTACATGTTTTAAGTCCATTTCTTCACATTCATACTTAATGTAACTTGTATGTACAATTACCACTCTTATTACAAGTGTGTACATTACTTATGGACTTATATCACATATACTTCACTCATGAATTCATAGTACAACTCTATTTACATTTCTATGTACATATATACCCTTATACATATACGAGGTCTCACAATAATGCCTACCGATTAGATCTTCCTCTTGATCGTCCTAAATCATCCTCTTGTACGGTTCAAGGATAGAAGGCTCTTTGTAATCACGATCATCATGAGTATCACAAGCAAGTGGACCTCCATCAATTTTTTTCCTATAATCATGCTTCTTATTCAATCAAAGTCAGACTAAATCATGGGGTCATATCATCAGAATATGGGAAAACTACATGCTAAGAACTAAATCATCCCAAAATCAAACAATTTAAGCTCGTAAATTCAAAAAAAAAATTGAATGTTCTTTCTCAGATTTTCAAAATTTTTTTTGAAATTTTTGAAATATTTTCCAAAATTACTCAAGTGATATCCCCTCCCCCAAACTGAAAGTGCATTGTGTCCTCAATGTGCAGATAATATAAGAATTTAAGCTCCAGAACAGAGTACTCCCCTATCTGATGATGATGAACAATTGAAACTTAATTGAAAACGTAATACTATAAAAGCAATCTGCAAAATAAATAAAGAAGAAACAACAGAAAAGAGAAAAGAACTATACAAAAAGTGCAAAGAAAAATGAAGCTAAGTAGCAGGATTAGAAGTAGGAGGGTCAGCTAAAGTGGTCACAGAAGGCTGACGATCAAATCCTCCCCTAAAATAATGTTTCAGTCTGCCCCCATTAACCTTAAAGGGTTGCTTCAGAGTCTCATCCATAATTTCAAAGGCTCCATGAGGGAATAGTTGTGTAATGGTAAAGGGTCCTGACCATCTAGACTTAAGTTTTCATGGAAATAACTTCAAGCGTGAATTAAAAAACATAACTTGTTGGCCTAGCTCGAAGTGTCTCTCCTTGATTGTTGTATCATGCCATCGCTTAGTCTTTTCCTTGTAGATCTTGGCATTCTCATAGGCCTGCAACCTGAACTCATCTAACTGATTGAGCTGTAGCAGCCTCTTCTCTCATACTGCATCTAAATTGAAATTCAGGTTTTTAAGGGCCCAATAGGCCTTGTGCTTAAGCTCCACTAGTAAATGATAAGCCTTACCATAAACAAGTTGATAAGGGGATATTCCTAAAGGTGTTTTGAAGGTTGTCCTATCGGCCCAAAGTGCATCATCTAACCTAATGGACCAGTCCTTCCTACTTGGGTTCACTATTTTCTCCAATATCCTCTTAATTTCCCTATTGGACAACTCTACTTGGCCACTCGTCTGTGGGTGATAAGCAGTGGCTACATTATGTTTGACCTTATATTTCTTTAAAAGCCCATCAAGACTCCGATTGCAAAAGTGGGATCCTCCAACACTAATGATAGCCCTAGGTGTGCCAAATCTTGTGAAAATATTCGTCTTCAAAAACTTATCACCACCTTGGCATCATTAGTCGGTAAAGTGATCGCTTCAACCCATTTAGACACATAGTCTACAGCCACTAGAATATAGAGATTGCCATATGAATGAACAAAAGGTTCCATGATGTCAATTCCCCGCAAATCAAAGCGTTCTACTTCTAAAATATTAGTTAGAGGCATCTCATTTCGTTTTGAAATATTACCTACCCTCTGACATCTATGACATTTCAATACAAATTAGTGGGCATCCTTAAACAACGTGGAATAGTAATATCTGGATTGCAAAACCTTAGCAACTGTCCTTTCTCCTCCAAAGTGCCCTCCATAATCAGAAGAATGGCAATGTCTAAATATATCTTCTACTTCTCCCATGAGGACACACCTCCTTAAAATCTAGTCTTTACATTGTTTGTACAGGAAGGGTTCATCCCAAACATAATACTTAACATCACTCAAAAATGTTTTCTTTTGCTGGGTAGTCAAATCAGGTTGCATCACATTGCTCACCAGGTAATTCGTAAAATCAACAAACCAGGGCAATTTGGAATGCCCAAAAGTAAATAATTACTCATCAGGTAAGGACTCATTAATAGTTGTACCATCTTCTTTGAGTCCACTCTCCAATCTAGATAGATGGTCAACAACCTGATTCTCCATTCCTTTCCTATCCCTAATCTCCAAGTCAAACTCCTGTAGTACGAGGATCCATCTAATCAGTCGAGGCTTTGCATCCTTCTTGGAGACTAAGTACTTAATGGCGGCATGATCAGTATAAACTATTACCTTAGTACCTATGAGATAGGAGCGAAACTTATCAAAAGCAAATGCTATAGCTAACAGCTCCTTCTCGGTAGTAGCATAGTTCAATTGGGCCTCATTCAAAGTTTTGCTTGCATAGTAAATAACATAAAAGACTCTTCCTTTTCTTTATCCTAGTACAACCCCAACAACATAATCACTTGCATCACACATAAGCTCAATGGGTAAACTCCAATCCGGAGCTATGATTACAGGGGCTGTAACTAATTTTTTCTTCAAAGTCTTAAATACTCCTAAGCATCATTCATCAAAGCAAAATGTAGTATCTTTTTCCAGAAGATTACATAAAGGCTTAAATATCTAAGAAAAATCCTTAATAAACCTTTCGTAAAACCCTGTATGGCTCAGGAAATTTTGGATTCCTTTAACAGAGGTAGGGGAGTAACTTCTCAATAATTTCCACCTTAGCTTTATCCACTTCTATCCCCCTAGCAGAAATTTTATGCCCAAGCACTATACCTTCTTTCACCATAAAGTGGCATTTCTCCCAATTAAGCACTAAAATTCATTTCTTCACACCTCCTCAATACTAATGCCAAATTATGCAAACATAATTCAAAGCTATCCCTGAATACAGAAAAATCATCCATGAAAACTCAAGAAAATCCTCCACCATATCATGAAATATGGCCATCATGCAACGCTGGAAGGTAGCGGGTGCATTGCATAGGCCAAAAGGCATTCTCCTAAAAGCAAATGTCCCATATTTACAGGTGAATGTAGTATTTTCTTGGTCTTCTGGGGCTATAGCTATCTGATTGTACCCAGAATATCCGTCTAGTAAGCAATAAAATTTGTGACCAGCTAATCGATCTAACATTTGGTCAATAAAGGGTAAAGGGAAGTGGTCTTTTTTGGTGGCTTTGTTGAGTTTCCTATAGTCCATGCATACTCGCCAACCAGTGATAGTCATAGTGGGGATGAGCTCGTTATTCTCATTTTCAATCACTGTCATCCCTCCCTTCTTAGGGATACATTGTACTGGGCTCACCTAGGCACTGTCAAAAATGGGATAGATGATCCCTGCATTTAACCACTTAATGATCTCCTTCTTGAAAACTTCTTTCATTACTGGGTTCAATCGATGATAGTGCTTTATGGATAACCTATACCCCTCCTCCAGTAGTATCTTATGCATACAAATAAAGGGACTAATACCTTTAAGATCAAAGATAGACCAACCTATAGCCTTATGATGCTCTCTTAAAACTTGTAGTAATTTATCTTCCTGATCACTGGAGAGAGCAGCAGACACTATTACCGGGCGAGTGGAGGATTCACGTAAGTAAGCATACCTAAGGTGTGAGGGTAAAGGTTTGAGCTCTAATGCTGGAGGATCACTAGTGGATGGAAAGATATTTGAAGTTGGAATAGATGAAGGGTCTAACATCTCGAATTGGGCAATTTCCTTAAAAGGAGTGACCTCTAATAATTGTAAAGCTTCATAGACCTCATCATCCTCTTCACTATATTCTTTAAGCTCAACAGATTTCACTAAGGAGGCTTTTAGAGGGTTCAAAGGATGAGTCTTAGCAAACTCCTTAGTGATGTCTTTATAGACTAAATCCATCCTAAAACAATCATGAGAGTCTCCAGGGAATCTTAGAGATTTGAAAACATTAAACTTCACATCCTGATCTTGAACTCTCATTGTTAACTCCCCCTTATGTACATCAATTAAAGTTCTACCAGTCGCTAGGAAAGGTCTGCCTAATATAATGGGGACTTCCATGTCGTCTTCCATGTCCAATAAAATAAAATCTGCAGGGAAATAAATTTGTCCACCTTCACTAAGACATCCTCAATGACCCCCTTCGGATATTTAATGGATCGATCAACCAATTGGAAGGTCACTGTAGTGGGCTTGGCATCCCCTATTCCTAACTTTTGATAGATAGACAAGGGCATTAGATTTATACTAGCTCATAAATCACACAGGGCTCTACCAAAGAATAAATTTCCAATAGTATAGGGTATGGTAAAACTCTTGGGATCCTTGAGCTTGGGTGGTAATTTCCTCTGGATAATTGCACTACATTCCTCAGTTAAGCCCACCGTTTCATACTCTTCCAATCTTATTTTCCTAGAGAGGATATCCTTCATAAACTTCACATAGCTTGGCAATTGCTCTAAGGCATCTGTGAATGGACTGTTGATGTGAAGTTTCTTAAAAACCTCAAGGAATTTGGCAAATTGTTATTCCAGTTTTTTATTTTGAAACCTCTGAGGAAAAGGAACTGGTGGTCTAATAGGAGGAGATGTAGTGGAAACATTTGTAGCATCGGAGGACAAAGAAGGTTGTGACAAAGAGACAAGTAGAGGTAAAGAAATACCTGGCTTTGTTTCCTTTACAGCTTAATCTTTTGGTTCCTGCTCCTTCTGAGATGCTTCGGTAGAACCTATGGGTTTTTCAACTATGGGCTTGTCAGGTCTAGACTTAACTGGTGGATCTACTAGCTCTCTGGCACTCCTAAGGGTGATGGCTTTCACATGTTCCTTACCTTCCCTTTGCCTAACAGGATTGGCTTCAGTGTTACTAGGAAGGGTCCCTTGAGGAAGTTGACTAAGAGCGTTCGCTATTTATCCCACCTGAACCTCTAGGTTTTTAATTGAAGCTGCTTGATTTTGCAGGATCGTTGTGAACATTTCCTCAAGCGAAGGCTTCTTTTCAGCTCCTAGTAAGTGTTGGGGTTGAGGTGGTGGTGGTTGATGAAAGTGAGGTGGATGGAGTGATTAGTTAGGTGATGTGGATATGACTGATGTGGTGGATGGTGTGGAAATTGATGTTGTTGTGGTACTTAAACCGGTGAAGCTTGAAAACTAGGGGGTCCTACAGGTCTAGAATTAGAAGATTGCCCTTGGTTTTGGTTCCAAGAAAAGTTAGGATGGTTCCTCCACCCTAGATTATAGGTGTTTGAAAAGGGGTTGTTCTGTTGCTTCTAAGATGGCGCAACGTACTAAACCAATTCTAAGTGAAGGGAACACCTATCTACAAAGTGTGTACCACTACACAAATCACAAGAAAGAAAAGGACTTTGGACAGAATACACAAGGTTAGGACTGGTGGAAAGGTTATGTTGGGTATTGAGCGACTCTACCTTTTTCGTAAGGTTAGCTATTTGAGAGGTCAAAGTAGACAGCGTGTCGACCTCATAGATACTCGTCGACTTCTTAGGCAGCTGCCTCTCCGAAGACCATTGATAGTTGTTAGCAGCCATCTTATCTAAGAGACCATATGCTTCCTCCTCCGTTTTGCACATTAAAGTTCCACCTGCAGCAGCGTCAACAATGGTCCTATTTTGGCTCGTAAGTCCGTTGTAGAAGATCTGGACTTGTAGCCACAAAGGTAGGCCATGACGATGGCACTTCCTAAGAAGCTCCTTATATCATTCCCAAGCTTCGTAAAGAGATTCAGAATTGAATTGGGCAAAGGAAGATATGTCACTACGGAGTTTGGCCATTTTAGAGGGAGGAAAAAACTTAGCTAGAAATTGATGGGCTAACTCGTCCCATGTAGAAATGGATCCTGGAGGTAAAGAGGTTAACCAGTGTCGCGCCCTATCCCTAATCGAGAAGGGGAATAATCTAAGCCTAAGCGCATCATCAGATAATCCATTGTGCTTGAATGTGTTGCACAGGTCTAGAAATTGCCCGAGGTGAGCATATGGGTCGTCATGCGGAAGCCCACTGAACTGTAGTGAAGTCTGGATCATCTAAAGGATTGAAGGCTTAATTTCAAAATTGTTTATCGGGACAGCTGGTGGCCTAATGCCAATATAATACCCTCAATAGTCGGTACTGCATAATCTCCTACGGTCTTAATTTCTCTATTTTCGGCCATGGTGTTTTGCAGCGGAGCTATTAATTTCCTAGAATCCTTTCGAATTTTTCTAAAAGTTCGTTCAATTTCAGGATCTAAAGGAAAGCAATCATAACTACTGGCTCTACGCATGCAAATATCAAAAAGTCCTCTTAAAGTTTTTTTTATTTAAATAGAGAAAATTTAACTAACCTAATTAAGGCTCTAAATATTTACAACCTAAATATTTACAAGCTAGAATTACACCTGAGCATAATTTATCCAATATTAATCAATGACTAATTACCTTCCTCGGCAACAACGCCAAAAACTTGATACGAACTAGACGTATTTCAGCAAGTGCATGGGTCGTACAAGTAAGAATGGGATTTGAGTCCCGAGTTATCGCCCCACAGAGAAGCCGAATTGCCTGATTAAGTATTGGTTAATCTTATCCACAGTATATCCTAGCAAATTATGAATTGCTGATGGGTGATCTACATGGCTAATAATATTGAAAATAATAAAAACTATAAAGTAAAGAAAATAAAACCGTGCTAAAATTACTTAAGAGCTCCGAGTAATAAAAGCATTAACCTACAAAAGATAATTAAACAGTTAAAAATTCATTAAAGCAATTAAAATAAAATGCAAATATGAAAATAACAAAACAAGATTAATTAAACTAAAATTAAACAAACCTAAAATAAAATATGCATGTAATTAAACTACTTAATAAAAATGCAAATTAAACTAACTTAAAGTTTAATGAAAAAGATCCTAGAAAAATTAAGAAAATAACTACAAGTCTAAATGTCTAAAATATTAATTCTAAATTAATCTTAATTATATCTAATTACTAACTTAACAATAAAATCTAACTAATGCATGAGAAATATTTTTGGATTTTTCAATTTAAAATGAAAACTTAAAATACATAAAATGATTCTATCTCTAATTTCATTTCAAATGCAACACTTAACACTAAAATAAAAATTAACAAATGGCATAATTAAATATAAATTCTGAACTAATCAAGCAATTGAACTATAACTAGTCATGCAAATTAATTTAAAATTCTAACTTCTTAAGCTAACTACGAAATTGAAATTAATCTACCTAAATTGCATGAAAATGAATTATATAACTAAAATGCAATGGCCAAACAAGGCCTTAATCAACTTGTGCAATCTACCAACTGCCTCGACTGTGTACTGCACTCGGTAGATAGTGCATGTCCATTCCTGCTTTGCACCAGTCCTCGGCATGCTCCAGCTTCAATATGCACAGCCCAGCACACACGCCACTTGCTGCTTCAAGCTTCAACCGAACATTTCCCAGCTAGTGTCTTCTGCTCCTGCTCCCTGTACTGTCCATCATCACACCATGCTCCTGCATTTGCTTCCAACTCCAGCAATAACAGCTCTCCATACAGCTTCTGTGCCAGCTACTGTCCAGGTCTGCTCCAGCTGTAGAATCCCGCAAGTCTGGACGCTCTGCTTCAGCTTTGCATATCCCAGCTGTCTGCTTCAGGTGCTACCTTCAGATCACCATGGCAACAAATAGCTTAGTTTCCTATAAGAGATCAATACACCTCATAATAGCAGCAGAATATCAAAGGAAGCATCGTCACTCAGCAAATCGATTACACCAGAGAATGTTCAGTACTTTGTTAATGTAGAATCCAGCCTCTTGCACTAGAATAGATCCTCCAAGCTATCATTCAAGCACAAAATAGTAAAGGAAGAACAAACTAATAAAGCTGATTTTACTGGATTAATAAGAGAACACAAGAAAAACGTGTAAAATTATAAACTTAAAAGAGCAACTCAAAACAGAAAACATAAATTGCAATGAAAGCCAAGATTAGAAGAAATTGCAGCAAACTAAACACTATTCAACAAGTATGATAAGTTGCAGTAAGCAAATAAATAGAGTAACTAATGAAACTGATCCTTCTTGCATCAAGTAATAACTTCTACTTAGATCACCATCCAGCATACATTCTTCAATCACCCGAGTATCACAAAAATGAAGCAATGAACCAACAAACAACCACATGCAGACAATCAAAGATGAACAGTAAGAAGAAAATGAAACAGAGGAGAACAGAGATGAAATGCAAGTCCTGTCCACTGCACCCGTGAGGCTCTAATGCACCGAATGTCTTCAGCTCATCAACCCTTATCACCGGCCAATATTAAGAGCAATCCATACAAATTAAAAATGCCAAGAAGATAAATGCAATGCAAGGAGCAACACACTTTGAATACTGAAATAAAATATGAACATTAAAACTCTAAATGTAGGAAATAGATAAATTTGTGTAACGTAAACTAAAAATAGAAGATAAAAAGTAACAACGTAATGAAGGATTTAAGAGTAAGAACGAAAAGAAATAAGTGGTCATTAACAATTGAAAATACAGCAAAACTATCCACACCCGTAAGCCCAATAACGTGACCATTCATCACCCTCAGATTGCTTCAAATCCTACTCCTACTGCCGTGATTCCACATTACCATTGATGTGGAAATAATGCTAGGCATCAAGACCACATCAACGTACCAGAATCAAGAAGGATAATGATGGAGGAAAATAATTTACTCAAATGAACCATGAAGAACACAGACAATGAATCTTAAGGATGAACAAACCGAGAGCTACCACTAGGAAATATAAGCTATGTATTAAAACTTGAAAAATAAAAGAACTGATTTTAACAAAATCGAGAAACATGAAATGATATTGATTCCATGAAATAAAACTATCGAAGACTATTAAATGCTGAGACGTTTATATCAAATAAAGATGGAATGAACAGTAAAGATAAAGAAGGTGGCTGAAGAATATACTCGTAAAAGGAAAAAATCTTAAAACTACCCTAAAAAAACTATTCTACCCTAGATTACATCTTTTTTTCAGTTGTCATCATTTTCTATTTATATACACAATTAAAGGTACAATGGTAATTTTCCATCCTAGATGAGTTGGCATTGTTTGGCACTTATCTTCATTTTATTTGCTGCAGAGTAGATATTTCCACGTCACTCGTTTTCTAGTACACTTGATTGTGCGATGTGGCCCGTCTTGTGTCTTCCAAAAGGTTGGCATGGTGTCTGTCGATCTTATCGTTTCGAAGTGGAAAAAATACTAACACCTGGCATCCTACGTGTCCAGATAACTGGTGACTCGGTCTGCAAATTGGAAGTGGTCCAGTCTCCTTTAGCCCGTTTTCAGCCCATTTTTTACTGAAACGACTGAGTTTCATACAAATTTAATTTATCTACACATTAAAGAATTTTAATTAAATAAAGGGGATAATTAACAAAATAAATTGGGGATTTAAATAATTAATTAGGAAATTAAGCACAAATAATTCTAAAAAAACAAAACTATCACACCCCCAAACTCGAGCTTTTGCTTGTCCTCAAGCAAAACAAAATTTATGCAGGAATGACAAGTACCAACATAATAATTTCCTCAATATTATCCTCAAAGAAAAAATACAGACTATGATCTCAAAGATTCACAATTAAAAGTCCAACATTCACAATCATTTAATCATAAGTCCTAACCCAAATTAGACTCCTCGTGTGTGTGTGAAAATGTCAAAGCCACTTCATAGTACATTATCTGGATCAGATTATGCTAACACAGTGAATACAAGGTCAATGACAAGTGATTATTCCTATAAGTTTGCTTTTCACTTCTCTCTCCACTAATGTAGTCACACTTAACCAAAGATCAATAGGACTTCATTAAGCTTGTAATGTAAAGTTGGGGCTAAGGTATGTTAAAGTCGATTTAGTTTTAATTACCCCTTAACATGCATTACTTCTAGGATCTTTATGTAAGATCTCAAATTTATTTCCCCCAAACTTATTTATTTCACTAAACTTTTTATTTTATTTTTGTATTTTTCTTCTTTCTTCTTTGCTTTTTCTTTTTCTTTTTCTTTCTTTTTCATTTTTTTATATATATGCCTTCACTATCACTTAATAACCATATGTATATAGCTCACAATATATCCCAATGACTTTTCATGCTTTCAGGGTAAGGGATAGGAACAAAGTATTTAAGCTAAGGAAAACAAATAGGCAACTGTATTTACAGAGAAAAGCTTATTTGGCCCAAATAGGTGACTAGGGGTAGAATATGTACAAGGATGGCTAGAAAGGCTCAAACGATCCGAAGATGGCCTAAATCATCTCCCTAATGAAGTGTGATCTAATATTTCACCTTGAAAACAGATCAAACAAATTCTAGAATATGATGCACAAAATCAACTAAACAAATGCAATCCTATGTACACATAAGCTTTCTCTAAATAAATATACCGATTCATGACATGACGTGTGCATAAGATGAGGCAATCACAATTAGAATTAAGATAAATTCAATAATTCAACTTCATGCTTTTCCTATAATCATGCTTCTTATTCAATCAAAGTCAGACTAAATCATGGGGTCATATCATCGAAATATGCGAAAACTACTTGTTAAGCACTAAATAATCCCAAAATCAAACAATTTAAGTTCATAAATTCGAAACAATTTTGAAAATTCTTTCTTAGATTTTAGAAAAAATTTTGAAATTTTTTTCAATTTTTCCCAAAATTGCTTAAGTGATATCCCCTCCCCCAAACTTAAAGTGTATAGTGTCCTTAGTGTGCAGATAATATAAGAATTTAAGCTCAAGAACAGAGTACTCCCCTATCTGATGATGATGAATAATTGAAGCTTGATTGAAAAAGTAATGCTGCAAAAGCAATCTGTAAAATAAATAAAGAAGAAACGACAGAAAAGAGAAAAGAACTATACAAAAAGTGCAAAGAAAAATGAAGCTAAGTAGTAGGATCAGAAGTAGGAGTGTCAGCTAAAGTGGTCACAGAATGCTGACGATTAAATCCTCCCCCGAAATAATGTTTCAGTCTGCCCCCATTAACCTTAAAGGGTTGCTTCAGAGTCTCATCCATAATTTCAATGGCTCCATGAGGGAATACTTATGTAATGGTAAAGGGTCCTAACCATCTAGACTTAAGTTTTCTTAGAAACAACTTCAAGCGTGAATTAAATAACAGAACTTGTTGGCCTGGCTCGAATTGTCTCTCCTTGATTTTCCTCTCATGCCATCGCTTAGTCTTTTTCTTGTAGATCTTGGCATTCTCATAAGCCTGTAACCTAAACTCATCGAACTGATTGAGCTATAGCAGCAT
Organism: Firmiana major; assembly: GCA_033439115.1. Classification (NCBI taxonomy): domain Eukaryota; kingdom Viridiplantae; phylum Streptophyta; class Magnoliopsida; order Malvales; family Malvaceae; genus Firmiana; species Firmiana major. Next base: position 24,605,284 of record CM065914.1, read on the forward strand.
ATTCTCTCCTGCTGCATCTAAATTCAAATTCAGGTTTTTAAGGTCCTAATAGGCCTTATGCTCAAGCTCCACTGGTAAATGACAGGCCTTACCATAAACAAGCTAATAAGGAGACATTCCTAATGCTGTTTTGAAGGCTATTCTATAGGCCAAAAGTGCATCATCTAACCTAATGGACCAGTCCTTCCTACTTGGGTTCACTGTTTTCTCCAATATCCCCTTAATTTCCCTATTGGACAACTCTACTTGGCCACTCGTCTGTGGGTGATAAGCAATGGCTACCTTATGTTTGACCCCATAGTTCTTTAAAAGCCCGTCAAAACTCCGATTGCAAAAGTGGGATCCTCCATCACTAATGATAGCCCTAGGTGTTCCAAATCTTATGAAAATATTATTCTTCAAAAACCTTATCACCACCTGGGCATCATTAGTAGGTAAAGCCATCGCTTCAACCCATTTTGACACATAGTCTACAGCCACTAGAATATAGACATTGCCATATGAATGAACAAAAGTCCCACGAAGTCAATTCCCCACACATCAAAGAGCTCTACTTCTAAAATATTAGTCAGAGGCATCTCATTTCGTTTGGGAATATTACCTACCCTTCGACATCTATCACATTTCAATAAAAAGTAATGGGCATCCTTAAACAACTTGGGCCAGTAATATCCAGTTTGAAAAACCTTGGCAGCTGTCCTTTCTTTTCCAAAGTGCCCTCCATAATCAGAAGAATGGCAATATCTAAGTATATCTTCTACTTCTTCCATGGGGACACACCTCCTTAAAATCTGGTCTTTACATTATTTGTACAGGAAGGGTTCATCCCAAATATAATACTTAACATCACTCAAAAACTTTTTCTTTCGCTGGGCAGTCAAATCAGGTGGCATCACATTGCTCACCAGGTAATTCACAAAATTGGCGTACCAGGGCAATTTGGAATGCCCAAAAGTAAATAATTGCCCATCAGGAAAGGACTCATTAATAGCTGTACCATCTTCTTTGAGTCCACTCTCCAATCTAGATAGATGGTCAACAACCTAATTCTCCATTCCTTTCTTGTCCCTAATCTCCAAGTCAAACTCCTGTAGTAGGAGGATCCATCTAATCAGTTAAAGCTTTGCATCCTTCTTGGAGACTAAGTACTTAATGGCAACATGATCAGTATAAACTATTACCTTAATACGTATGAGATAGGAGTGAAACTTATCAAAAGTAAATACTACAGCTAACAACTTCTTCTCGATAGTAGCATAGTTCAATTGTGCCTCCTTTACAGTTTTGCTTGCATAGTAAATAGCATAAAAGACTCTTCCTTTTCTTTGTCCTAGTACAGCCCCAACAGCATAATCACTTGCATCACACATAAGGTCAAAGTGTAAACTCCAATTCAGAGCTATGATTATAGGGCTCTAACTAATTTTTCCTTCAAAGTCTTAAATGCTCCTAAGCATCGTTCATCAAAGCAAAATGTAGTATCTTTTTCCAGGAGATTACATAAAGGCTTAGATATCTGAGAAAAATCATTAATGAACCTTCTGTAAAATCCTGCATAGCCCAAGAAACTTCTGATTCCCTTAATAGAGGTAGGGGGAGGTAACTTCTCAATAATTTCCACTTTAGCTTTATCAACTTCTATCCCCCTAGCAGAAATTTTGTGCCCAAGCACTATACCTTCTTTCAACATAAAGTGGCATTTCTCCCAAATAAGCACTAAATTCATTTCTTCGCACCTCCTCAATACTAATGTGATAATTATATCTTTAGTAGAATTATTTGTGCTTAATTTCCTAATTATTTATTTAATCCCCATATTATTTTATTAATAATCCCCTTTATTTAATTAAAATTCTTTAATGTGCAGATAAATTAAATCCAGATGAAACTCAGTTGTTTCAGTCAAAATTGGGCTGAAAATGGGCTAAAGGAGACTGGACCACTTCCAATTTGTAGACCGAGTCATCAAGTCATCTAGACACGTGTGATGCCAGGTGTCTGTATTTTCTTTGCTCCGAAAGGATAAGATCGAAGGACACCGTGCCAACCTTCTGGAAGACACACGTCGGGCCACACTGCACAGCCAATTAGACAAAAAGACTGATGACATGGAAATATCAACTCTGCAACAAATCAAATGAAGACAAGCGGCCAAACAATGCCAACTCATCTAGGATGGAAAAATTACCATTGTACCCATAAGTGTGTATATAAATAGAATATGATGGCAATTGAAAAAGGACTAGGAAGTAGGAGTAGGGCAAGTAGCTAGGGTATGAGTAGTGTAGAGTAATTTAGGAGTAGTTTTTAGAATAGTTTTATTTTGGATTAAATTTTAATTTCTATGTTTTATTTTCTGATATCCTTTTAGAATTTCCATTAGTTTATTTTCCTTTAAACACCATTGTTCTAGCAAGCTTTAAACATTTTTATTTTATTAGTTTCAAATTTTCTTTAATGAAGCAATTTCTTTTCGATTATTAAGTGTTCTGCTACTATTCATTAGCTGCAATTTTTTCTTTTTATTTTAACTCAAATCAGTCTCTCTTTACCGTGTATCAGGTTGTTGAACAAAGCTGGTGACAGCAGCTAATTTCTTCTACTCTTTGCTGTGTTTTAAATCTCAGTTCGGTTGCTCATTTAGTTTTTTATTTTTATTTTGCTAGTCATTAACTGCGTTATTCATCATTATGAGTTTGCTATTGTTGTTGCTTGGAGAAATTTTGTTTTCGGGTAGAGTCAGGGGCGTGACTGGTGACAACAGTTAAACATCCCTTTCTTTGCTCTATTGTGTTCCTAGCTACTTAATCGTCCACTCCTTTTGTTTTCAACTTCATTATGTTTATACTGTTTGCTGTTAATTTCTGAGTAATGTGAGGAGCTGGGAATCGTGGCTTGTGTCTCGATTTAGTCTTGATAAATCTTGCATTTTCATTTTCTGCTTTAGTCCATTAGACACGCATTTCCCTTTAACAATGCTATGATTTCAGTTTATTTTTCTTTTTCTTTTTTGTAGCTTCCGTTGGTTACCTCTGTTCTACTATGTTTTTGATTAGTTTTACTGTTCTCATTTTTTTTTTTTACTTGTGGTTGCTGTGGTTGTGAGGAATGGATGGATTGTGGCTATTGTTGGGGTACACTGGACATTAGAAGTGGATGCCGTGACTGTCCTTAAACTGAAAGAGTGGAATGTGTTGGTACGGGTCTGTTGTTATAAACATAAGTGAGGCAAACAGGATGTGGAGGCTGCTGTGTACCGTGTGCAGAAAATGAAGCAGTGCAGTGCATGAGCAGAACAGCAACCAGGTGCAGGAGTGGGAACTGGAAATTGGCAAGAGTAGAAGGCATGCTGGTCAGACCTGGACAAACCGAGAACAGCAAGACCATGCATGACAGAACGTGGAGCAATACTTGGAAATGAAACACAGAGTATTCGGGTTGGCAGTTCAGTGCACGATCGGGCTGCAAACTGAAGCAGCAAGTTGCGGTGTTGAGTAGGACGTGGTCGCTGGTACAACAGTGTAGGATGGAACGGGAGCAGACCAGCATAGTACTTAGACAGCAGCACCTGGAGACAGCCAAAATCGAGAGTAGCAGGACATGCAAGGAGGCAGAACCAAAAACTGAAGAAGACGTGTACAGTGCAGCAAAAATCGAGACCACTTGTTTGGATAATTAGCTAAGGCCATGTTTGGCCACCTTTCCTTTGTTTAATTTAATGTTGATTGCATTTTTATTTTGATTGTTTTCATTAGTTGTTACTTTAGGGTAGTGGTTAATTGATAATTGTAGGTTAAAACTAATGTTTTAAGTTGTTAATTTAATCTTTAGTTCTAATTTTTAGTTAGAAGTTAATTTTATATCATAGGTTTTAGGATTTAATTTTAGTATATTATTTTATGAGTTGCATTTAAAATTAATTTAGATTAAATGTGTTTCATGCATTTTTAATTTAGTCTTCATTTTTTATTAGATTTTAGGTTTGTTTAATTTGTAATTTTTATTAGTTTAATTACATGCATTTTTATTTTAAGTTTGTTTAAATTTTAGTTTAACTTTATTTCTTTATTTTTATATTACCATTTTATTTTAGTTGTGTTAATTCAAATTAACTGTTTTAATTATTTGTGTAGGTATCTAATCTTAAGTGCTTGGAGTTCTGTAAGTAAATATTTTGGCTCGGTTTTGGTTTCTTTAGTTTATAGCTTTTATTGTTTTCAGTACTTTTAATGTTAGCCTTGTAGATCACCCATTAAGAATTCATAATTTGCTAGGATATACTTAGGGTAACATTAACCGGTACTTAATTAGGCTTGTCAAGTTCTCTGTGGGACGATGATTCCGAGACTCAAATCCCATTATTACTTGTAAGAGCAGTGCACTTGCGGATAATACATTTAGATCGTACCAAGTTTTTTGTGCCGTTGTCGGGGAACTTCTAATTAGTCCTTAATTAATATTGGTGAAATTATGCTTAGGTGTAATTCTAGCTTGTAAAAATTTAGAGCCTTAGTTTAGGTTAGTTAAATTTTCTCCATCTAAAAAAAAATTAAAAAATTTAAAAACTTAAAAAAAAATTTCTAAGGACTTTGTGATGTTTGCATGCGTAGAGCCAGAAGTTATGATTGCTTTCCTTTAGATCCTGAAATTGAACGAATACTTAGAAAAATTCGAAAGGATTCTAGGAAATTAATAACTCCGCTATAAAACATCATGGCAGAAAATGGGGAAATTAGGACCGTTGGAGATTATGCAATGCCGACTATTAGAGGTTATTATACCGGCATTAGGCCACCAGCTGTCCCTGTAAATAACTTCAAAATTAAGTCTTCCATCCTCCAGATGATCCAGACCTCGTTACAGTTCAATGGGCTTCCACACGACGACCCACATGCTCACATTGGGCAATTCCTGGACTTGTGCAACACCTTCAAGCACAATGGATTATTTGACGATGCGTTTAGGTTTAGATTATTCCCCTTCTCACTTAGGGATAGTGCGCGACACTGGCTAACCTCCTTGCCTCCAGGATCCATTTCTACATGGGATGAGTTAGCCCTTCAATTTTTAGCTAAGTTTTTTCCTCCTTCTAATATGGCCCAACTCCGTAGTGACATATCTTCCTTTGCCCAATTTGATTCGAAATCTCTTTATTAAGCATGGGAATGATATAAGGAGCTTCTTAGGAAGTGTTCTCATCATTGTCTACCTTTGTGGTTGTAAGTCCAGACCTTCTACAATGGACTTACAAGCCAAAATAGGACCATTGCTGACGCTGCTGCGGGTGGAGCTCAGATGTGCAAAACAGAGGAGGAAGCTTACAAGCTCTTAGACAATATGGCAGCTAACAACTATCTATTGTCCTCGTAGAGGCAGTTGCAGAAGAAGTCGGCGGGTATTTATGAGCTCGACATGCTGTCTACCTTGACCTCTCAAATCGCTAATCTTATGAAGAAGGTAGAGTTGATCAGTACCTAACATAATCCTTCCACCAGTCTTAACCAAGTGTTTTCTATCCGATGTCCTCTTCTCTCTTATGATCTGTGTAGTGGTACACACTCTGTGGATAAGTACCTACTTAACCTAGAATCAGTTCAGTATGTTGCCCCCCTAAGCAATAGAGCAACCATTTTTCAAACACCTATAATCCAGGGTGGAGGAACCATTCTAACTTATCCTTTGGCCAAAACCAAGGGCAAACTTCTAGCTCTAGACCTATAGGACCCCCTGATTTTCAAGCTCTACTGGTTCAGGTACCACCACAACATCCATTTCCTTATCATCCACCACATCATCCTCATCCACCTCATTTTCATCAACCACCCCGACCACCACCTATGCAGCCTCAACATTTACATGTACCAGCAGCTGAGAAGAAGCCTACACTAGAGGAGATGTTTTGAACGATCTTACAAAATCAAGCTGCTTCAATTAAGAACTTATAGGTTCAAGTAGGAAAAATAGCAAATGCTTTTAGCCAACGTCCTCAAGGTACCGTTCCTAGTAACACTGAAGTTAATCCTGTTAGGTAAAGAACATGTGAAATCCATCACCCTTAGAAGTGGCAAAGAGCTAGATGAGCCACAAGTTAAGTCCAATCATGTTGAGCCCATAGTTGAAAAACCCATAGGTTCAAAAGAAGCAGCTCAGAAGGAGTAGGAACCAAAAGATCAGGCTGCAATGGAAACAAAGCTAGGCGCTTCTTCATCTATACCTTCTTTTACTTCACAACCTTTCTCGTCCTCTAATGCTATACATGTTTCCATTACATCCCCTCCATTTAGACCACCAATACCATTTCCTCAAAGGTTCCAAAATCAAAAACTAGATTAACAATTCGCCACATTTCTTGAGGTTTTTAAGAAACTTCACATCAACATTCCTTTCGCAAATGCTTTAGAGCAAATGCCAAGTTATGTGAAGTTTTTAAAGGATATCCTCTCTAGGAAAAGAAGATTGGAAGATTATGAGATGGTGGCCTTAACTAAGGAATGTAGTGCAATTATTCAGAGGAAATTATCCCCCAAGCTCAAGGATCCCGGGAGTTTTACCATACCCTGCACTATTGGAAATCTTTTCTTTGGTAGAGCCCTGCGTGATCTAGGAGCTAGTATAAATTTGATGCCTTGGTCAATCTACCAAAAGTTAGGAATAGGGGATGTCAAGCCTACCACAGTGACCCTTCAGCTAGCTGATAAATCCATTAAATATCCGAAGGGGGTAATTGAGGATATGTTAGTAAAGGTGGACAAGTTTATTTTCCCTACGGATTTTATTGTATTAGACATGGAAGAAGACTAGGAAGTTCCCATTATACTAGGCAGACCTTTCTTAGCAACTGGTAGAACATTAATTGATGTACAAAATTGGGAGTTGACTATGAGAGTCCTAGATCAGGGGGTGACATTTCATGTTTTCAAACCTTTGATATCACGACCCAAATTACCTAAAAATCAGAATAAATTTTTTGCTTTTCATTTATTATTTAATTCTTACCTTTCTCTCATCGTGACCATCCTACAAACAGTTCGACTATGATTCAGTGTTAGTCACCTCTCACCTATTTACCATTTCATTTCCATAATCACATTCACATATCAGAGTTTACTATCTTTTGACTTTAACTAAATACATACACAATGGTATTTACTTAACCTTACATCCCCGACATCATATCCATTTACAGTACTATGCATTTACATGTTCAGATACAAAACTATATAAATGTGTATACCTGTTTCTCGATGGGAAGCAGCGGATACCAAGAATGCAAGTCCTCGGCCGCTCACTGACTATTGCGAGTGCTCTGAAAAGATGGGAAAATAAGGGGGTGAGCGAACCACACGCTCAGTAAGGTAATTATGCAAGTAAGTAGATAGCTCCACTATCTACATGCTCATAATGCCATGCCCTTAAATCCATTTCTTTTCATTAAAATCTCAAGCACAAAGTCATGCATACATCAATGACATAGTTTATCAAAACTATTTGTGCATATAGAAATCATGTAATTCATGCATCAAAGGCATTTTATGTGACTCATTAAATCATACTTAGCATGAGGTAAATCAAGATCATGCCATATAAAACAAATTATGAGAAACCATTCTTTTCATGAATTTATGATTAACGCATGGAAAACTCATCATGCAACTGCATTTAAATCACTTTATTAAAACTGCAGTCTAAAATAACCTAAAGGAGTTAAGCATCTCATAATTCAATTTCAAACTCATAAAGCAATTCGTTATAAAATTCTGTTAAGAAACACATCTTAGTAAAAATCACAAAATCGGGGGCCTAACCCCTCCCTCGGGTCTACCCTGGTCTATCGAGACCATAAGTTATATCATGTGAGACAAGTAGGTGACTATATTAGTAACAACAAGGACTATACCCATATCCTAGTGATCCATGGCTATACGGTACCGAGTGGTGGGGTATCACACCTAAAATGGAGGTGGGTCAATCATACCACCAGAACAACATAACATCAGGATTGTGAAGGTAAGGGTTGCCTCGTGGCTAATGCCACTCCACTCCCCACGGTATAGCGTACTCCGCGTGACATACCAGGTATAACGTACTCCGTGAACCCAATCTCAGTCAGGGGTGCCTGTAATAGGTCTTATCCACCCATACTATCTCTATCTCAGTATGCACGTGTGAGCATATCATCTCACTGTGACACACAGTCTATAGAAGGCTCCAACATGACTATATGCATGTCATATAAAACTCTGTGCGAGCGAATATCTAGCACGACTCCATGCATATTCATGATATCAGAAAATCTCGTGCGAGCAAAGCTCTAGCACGATTTCATAAAAATCAATAAAATCTGCGTACGAGTTAACACTTCAATACGATTTTAAAATGAGTTATAAATCCATATAAAATCACGTGCGAGCAAGCTCCAGCACGGTGTTATGCATCAATAAATCAAATCTCGTGCGAGTTACACTCCAACATGGCTTTATGCATAAATAAATCAAATCTCATGCGAGTTACACTCCAACACAGCTTTTATACAATTATCATATCAAAACAGGATGCGAGCTAAGCTCCAGCACCTCTCATGCATGTTAAATCATTAAAATTAGTGCGAGCAATCGCTCCAGCACCATTTTATGTATATCAAGTCAAAACAAGTCAAAACATGTCAAAACAGAGTGCGAGCTAAGCTCCAGCACTTCTCATGCATTTCACAAGAATAAAAATCAGTGCGAGCAACCGCTCTAGCACATTTCACGCATATGATGTCACACAAGTTGATGCAAGCAACCGCTCAAGCACATTTTTATGCACACTCACAAATGCAGATATAGTGTGAGCTATGCGCCAGCACTATCTGTTTTCATATAAATTTGATAGTTGACCCATTTTCCAAAGAATTTTTATTTAAATATAAATAACACTTACGTAGTGTTATTTTGTGAAACTTATGCAATTATTGGCCAATCTACCGATTTACTTTGCTTACAAACCAAGAAAATTCCTTAATTCAAAAAATTCCTTAAATCATGCATTTCATGCATGTCATGTTTTCACTATCCTTAGGTGAACTTCCCTCAATAGGGGTAAAATAGCCTTCTCCTATTTCGAGTCCTTAAAATCTTTAAACCATTTTTTTAGGACCTTTATACATAATCAGTGTATACATACATATTCAGTGTATACAAAACCTATTAAAATACGCGTAGCTACCTCTAGCTATTCACACAATTCCCTTACCTCAGTTTTCTGTACAGTCTGACCTTTCACTGATGTCTCGTCATGCAATCCAATTTGTTCTCAATCAAATCTTTGAATCTGCGTATAAATATATATCAGGTCAAATACAATCCAATTAATTGTATTTCATATTTTATGGGGCTTAATTTAGATCATTCGGCCTGCTTATCCATATTAGGCCCGATTGTACCATAATAGGCCTTAATCGGCCTTAAACCTATTTTTCACTTACTATTCACATCATCGAGGCCTATTGGGCTCATTGGGCCCATCAGTATATATTGGGCCTCGTTCTAAATTCTCGGATATCTCAATTAATTATTTACGACAATTTATCTAAATTTCCATAATATAATTCATTTAATGCGAAATTTAAATCCGTAATTTATGTGGTAATTTTAACACGCATAACGATGCAAATTGTCGTAAATAAGGGCCACTTACTTGAGATTCCATGATAGTATGCAAATCAAGGCTGTCTTGAGTCCTCGTTTGACGTCAATTGTCGAGCTACACAATTTAAATATTTTTTGGGTAAACTTTCAATCGAATATTAATCAAATTAAATATTCTGAAACTTAAATCTGTCGATTTTGACCGCTTACTGACTTACCGTAGCTGGATTGCATCACTGAAATTTTTCCCTAATTTTTCCTTATTTTCTTTCCTTTTTTTCTTTTCTTTTCTTTTTAACTGAACCCGTTTGGTCCGATTCAACCCAGTTCAGACCGATTTAGTCTAGCCGGTTCAGTCCGATTCGGCTGGTTCCATGTTTTACCGATCGGTTCTCCACCAGCTTCCATCGCCAGCAGCTCCGCGGGGTCGTTCAATGCAAGGATCTGAGGTCAGTTTCATCCGAGGTGGCCTAAGAGTGGCCAGTCCGTCCTGTTCTCTACTCATCGTCGGTGCCATTTCTTTTCCTTCATCGTTGACGGCGTTGACATTTGTTTTACTAGTCGGTGCTACCACCAATCGTGTCGTCTGCGCATAGGGAACGCTCGGCTGGTGGTGGTCGAAGTCGAATCGGCGTTAACGCCGGCGAAAGTCCCTTTCTTCCTCGCGGCTTCCACTCGTCGATTTTAGGTTTTTCGGTTGCTAGGGGCGCACGTTGAGGCTGCTGGTGGTCACACGGGTGGCAAGCTTCCTTGGCCAACCCTCGTCGGCCCCTCAGTCCTACTAGTGGCTCGCCGGTGAGCTCCCTCGCTTTGACTTCTTCTTTACGCAGAATCGCGATTTTCGCGATTCTGTAATTATTTTTTAAAAAAAATTATTTATTTTTATTTATAATTTATTTTTATTTTTATTTTATTCATTATTTTAATATTTAAAATCTAAAATATCTTTAAAATTATATTTTATTCATTAAATCACTAAATGAATTTATCAGTATTATTTCGTCTTTCGGGATAATTTTTTGAAAACTTTCGAGATTATTTTTCTATGTGAAAATTCAGATTAATTCTAATAATTTCATATCTTGATTAATTTAACTCGAAATTTAATTATTTCTTCATTATTGATCAAGATTTCTCAATCCCATATTTTAAATAAAATTTTCTTGTCTAATTAATACCGAATTTCAGTTTTTTAACCGTTTTACCCTTGCACGTGTTCAGGACTACCATTTCAATCCTTCATTTAATTTTTTTCCTCATTTCGTGTTTTAAATAAAATCGGGTCTTACATTTGAAGCTCCCTGATGACTCTGAATAGTGTTTTAAGATGGAGATTGAGGAAGATATAAGGCTTAAGCATAAGAAATTTGAAAGAAAGAAGGAAGTAGATAGAGCTAAGGAGGAGTTAACTGTCAACATTCTATCACCACTCTGGCTGATCCTCCTACTCTTTGCCCTGCTGCTGAGTGTTGTTTTCTTTAGCTGCATTTGAAGTGGCTGTATTTTTCTTTTCACTTTGTATATAGTTCTTTTTCTTTTCTGTTTTTTCTTTCTTTGTTTCTTTTGCAGATTTCTTTTCTAGTTTTACGTTTTCAATCAAGCTTCAGTTGTTAGTCAGAATCATCAGATACTGGAGTACTTTGTTCTTGAGCTTAAATGTTTATATTATCTGCACACTGAGGATACTATGCACTTTAAGTTTGGGGGTGATAGGGGATATTACTTGAGCAATTTTGGGCAAAATTGAAATTTTTTTGAAAATATGAGCTTAGATTGTTTGATTTTGGGATGATTTAGTGCTTAGCATGTAGTTTTCCTATATTCCGATGATATGACCCCATGATTAAGTTTGATTTTGATTGACTGAGAAGCATGATTATAGGAAAAGCATGAAGTGGAATTTTTGAATTTGTCTTAATTTTGATTATGATTGCCTTATCTTATGCACATGTCATGTCATGAATCTGTATATTTATTTTAAGAAAGCTTATGTGGACATAAGATTGCATTTGTTCAGTTGATTTTGTGCATCATATTCTAGAATTTGTTTGATCTTGTCTCAAGGTGAAATATTAGATCACACTTACTTAGGGAGATGATTTAGGCCATCTTTGGATCATTTGAGCCTTTCGAGCCATCGTTGTACATACTTTACCCCTAGTCACCCATCTGAGCCGAATATGTTGTTCTCTATAAATACACCTGCATATTTTCCTTAGCTTAACTACTTTGTTCCTATCCCTTACCCCAAAAGCATGAAAAGTCATTGGGATATATTGTGAGCTTTGTACATATAGGTATCTGGTGATAGTGAAAGTTTGAAAAAAAAAAGAAAAAAAGATGAAAAATACAAAAATAGAATAAAATGTTTAGCAAAATAACTAAGTTTAGGGGAAATAATTTGAGCTCTTACATTAAAGATCCTAGAAGTAATGCATGTTAAGGGGTAATTAAACCTAAATCGACTTTATCATACCTTAACCCCAACCTCACATTATAAGCTTAATGAAGTCCTATTGATCTTTGATCAAGTGTGACTACATTAGTGGAGAGAGAAGTGAAAAGCAAACTTATAGGAATGATCACATGTCATTGACTTTGCATTCACTGTGTTTGCATAATCTGATCCGGATAATGTACTGTGAAGTGGCTTTGACATTTTCACACACACAAGGGATCTAATTTGGGTTAGGACTTACGATTGAATGATTCTAAATGTTGGACTTGTGATTGTGAGTCTTTGAGATCATAGTCTTTACTTTATCTTTGAGGATGATATTGGGGAAATTATTGTGTTTAGTACTTGTCATTCTTGTATGAAATTTTGTTTTCCTTGAGGACAAGCAAAAGCTCAAGTTTGGGGGTGTGATAATTCTATCTTTAATAGAATTATTTGTGCATAATTTCTTAATTATTTATTTAATCCCCATATTATTTTATTAATAACCCCTTTATTTAATTAAAATTCTTTAATGTGCATATAAATTAAATCCAGGTGAAACTCAATCATTTCAGTCGAAATTGGGTTGAAAACGGGCTAAAGGGGACTAGACCACTTCCAATTTGTAGACTAAGTCATCAAGTCGTCTGGACACGCGTGATGCCGGGTGTCCATATTTTATTTGATTCGAACCGATAAGATCAAAAGGACACCATGCCAACCTTCTAGAAGACACATGTCGGGCCACACCGCACAACCAATTGGACAAAAAGACTGATGACGTGGAAATTTTTACTCTGCAACAAATCAAATGAAGACAAGTGGCCAAACAATGCCAACTCATCTAGGATGAAAAAATTACCATTGTACCCCTAAGCATGTATATAAATAGAATATGATGGCAATTGAAAAAGGAGTAGGAAGTAGGAGTAGGGTAAGTAGCTAGGGTAGGAGTAGTGTAGAGTAATTTAGGAGTAGTTTTTAGAATAGTTTTATTTTGGATTAAATTTTCATTTCTATGTTTTATTTTCTTATTTCCGTTTAGAATTTCCATTAGTTTATTTTCCTTTAAACACTATTGTTCTAGCAAGTTTTAAGCATTTTTATTTTATCAGTTTCAAAATTTCTTTAATGAAGCAATTTCTTTTCGGTTATTAAATGTTCTGCTAATGTTCATTAGCTACAATTTTTTCTTTTTCTTTTTTTACTCAAATCAGTCTCTCTTTACAGTGCATCAGGTTGTTGAACAAAGCTAGTGACAGCAGCTAATTTCTTCTACTCTTTGCTGTGTTTTAAATCTCAGTTTAGTTGCTCATTTAGTTTTTTTTTTTTTTAATTTTGCTAGTCACTAATTGCGCTATTCATCATTATGAGTTTGCTATTGTTGTTCCTTGGAGAAATTTTGTTTTCGGGTAGAGTCAGGGGCGTGACTGGTGATAGTACCCTTTCTTTGCTCTGCTGTGTTCCTAGCTACTTGGTCATCCACTCCTTTTGTTTTCAACTTCATTATGTTTATACTGTTTGCTGTTAATTTTTGAGTATTGTGAAGAGCTAGGAACCGTGGTTTGTGTCTCGGTTTAGTCTTGATAAATCTTGCATTTTCATTTTTTGTTTTAGTCCATTAGACACGCATTTCCTTTTAACAATGCTGTGATTCTAGTTTATTTTTTTGTTTCTTTTTTGTAGCTTCCGTTGGTTACCTCTGTTCTACTCTGTTTTTGATTAGTTTTACTGTTCTCAATTTTTTTTACTTGTTGTTGCTGTGGTTGTGAGGAATGGATGAATTGTGGCTATTGTTGGGGTGCACTGGACATTAGAAATGGATGTCGTGACTGTCCTTAAACTGGAAGAGTGGAATATGTTGTTACAGGTCTGTTGATATAAACATAAGTGAGGCAAGCAGGATATGGAGGCTGCTGTGTACCGTATGCAGAAAATGAAGCAGTGTAGTGCATGAGCAGGATAACAACCAGGTATAGGAGTGGGAGTCGAAAATTGCCAGGAGCAGGAGGCATGCTGGTTAGACCTGGACAAACCGAGAACAACAAGAGCATGCATGACAGAACGTGGAGCAATACCTGGAAATGAAACACAGAGTATTCGGGTTGGCAGTCTAGTACACGGTCAGGCTGTAGACTGAAGCAGCAGGTCACAATGTTGAGCAGGACGTGGTCACTGGTACAGCAGTGTGGGATGGAACGGGAGCAGACAAGCACAGTACTTGGACAGCAGCACCTAGAGACAATCGAAACCGAGAGCAATAGGACACAGAAGGAGGCAGAACCAAAAACTGAAGAAGATGTGTACAGTACAGCAAAAATGGGGACCAATTGTTTGGATAATTAGCTAAGGCCATGTTTGGCCACCTTTCCTTTATTTAATTTAATGTTGATTGCATTTTTATTTTGATTTTTTTCATTAGTTGGTAGTTTAGGATAGTGGTTAATTGATAATTGTAGGTTAAATCTAATGTTTTAAGTTGTTAATTTAATCTTTAGATTTAATTTTTAGTTAGAAGTTAATTTTATATCATAGGTTTTAGGATTTAATTTTAGTATATTATTTTATGAGTTGCATTTAGAATTAATTTAGATAAAATGTGTTTCATGCATTTTTAATTTAGTCTTCATTTTTTATTAGATTTTAGGTTAGTTTAATTTGTAATTTTTATTAGTTTAATTACATGCATTTTTATTTTAAGTTTGTTTAAATTTTAGTTTAACTTTATTTCTTTATTTTCATATTTGCATTTTATTTTAGTTGCGTTAATTCAAATTAAATGTTTTAACTATTTGTCTAGGTATCTGATCTTAAGTGCTTCGAGTTCTGTAAGTAAATATTTTAGCTCGGTTTTGGTTTCTTTAGTTTATAGCGTTTATTGTTTTCAGTACTTTTAATGTTAGCCTTGTAGATCACCCATTAAGGATTCATAATTTGCTAGGATATATTTTGGGTGATTAACCGGTACTTAATTAGGCTAGTAAACTTCTATGTGGGACGATAATTTCGGAACTGAAATCCAATTATTACTTGTACGACCCGTGCACTTGCGAATAATACGCTTAGATCGTACCAAGTTTTTGGCGCCGTTGTCGGGGAAGTTTTAATTAGTCCTTAATTAATATCAGTGAAATTATGCTTAGGTGTAATTCTAGCTTGTAAATATTTAGAGCTTTAGTTTAGTTTAGTTAAATTTTCTCCATCTAAAAAACAATGAAAATTTTAAAATCTTAAAAAAAATAAAATTTCTAAGGGCTTTGTGATGTTTGCATGCGTAGAGCCAGAAGTTATGATTGCTTTCCTTTAAATTATGAAATTAAAGGAACACTTAGAAAAATTCGAAAGGATTCTAAGAAATTAATAACTCCGCTACAAAACACAATGGCAGAAAATAGGGAAATTAGGACCGTTGGAGATTATACAATGCGGACTACTGGAGGTTATTATACCGGCATTAGGCCACCAGCTGTCCCTATAAACAACTTTGAAATTAAGCCTTCCATCCTCCAGATGATCCAGACCTCGTTACAGTTCAGTGGACTTCCACACGACGACCCACATGCTCACCTTGCGCAATTCTCGGACCGAATTGGTTCAGCCAAAAAGAAAAGGAAAAAGAGGAAAAAAAGGAAAGAAAAAGATGAAAATTTGGCGAAAAATCCCAGTGATGCAATCGAGCTACGGGTAAGTCGGTAAGCGGTCAAAATTGACCGATTTAAATTTTGAAATATTTAATTTGATTAATATTAGACTTAAAGTTTACCCGAAAAAAATATTTAGTTGTGTAGCTCGATAATTAACGTCAAACGAGGACTTGAGTCAGTCTCGATTTGCGTATTATCATGGAATCACGAGTAAGTGACCCTTATTTACGACAATTTGCATCGTTATGCGTGTTAGATAAATTACGGATTTAATTTCCACATAAAATGAATTATATTCTTGAATTAGAAATAAATTGTCGTAAACACTAAATTTAACTATCCGAGAGTTTAGAATGAGGCTCAATAAATATTGATTGGTCTAATGAGCCCAATAGGCCTCGATTAGGTGTGTATAATAAGTGGAAAACAGGCTTAAGGCTAATTAAAGCCCATTATAGTGCAATCGGCCCCAATATGGGTAAACAGGCCCAATGATTTAAATTAAGCCCAGAAAATATGAAATTCAATTAATTGTATTGAATTTGACCTGATGTATATTTATACGGAGTTCTAGAGATTTGATTGAGAGCAAATCGGACTGCATGACGAGACATCAGTGGAAAAGGTCAAACTGTACAAAAAAATGAGGCAAGGGAATTGTGTGAGTAGCTAGAGGTAGCTACACGTATTTTAATAGCTTTTGTATACACTGAATATGTATAAAGGTCCTAGAAAATGGTTTAAAGATTTTAAGGACTCGAAATAAGTAAAGACTATTTTAGCCCTATTGATGGAAGTTCACCTAAGGATGGTGAAAGAATAACATGCATGAAATGAATGATTTAAGGAATTTTCTGAATTAAGGAATTTTATTGGTTTTTAAGCAAAGAAAATCGATAGATTGGCCAGTAATTGCATAAATTTCACAAGATAATACTACGTAAGTGTTATTTATATTTAAATGAAATTTTTTTGGAAAATAGGCCAACTATCAAGTTTATATGGAAACAGATAGTGTTGGCGCATAGCTCGCACTATATCTGAGTTTGTGAGTGTGTATAAAATGTGCTTGAGCGGTTGCTCACACTAACTGGTGTGACATCATATGCATGAAATGTGCTAGAGCGGCTGCTCGCACTGATTTTTATTATTGTGAAATGCATGAGAGGTGCTGGAGCCTAGCTCACACTCTGTTTTGAATGTTTTGATTTGTTTTTACTTGATATGCATAAAAAGGTGCTAGAGCGATTTCTCGCACTAATTTTAATTATTTGACATGCATTAGAGGTGCTAGAGCTTAGCTCGCACCCTATTTTGATATGATAATTGCGTAAAAGCCGTGCTAGAGTGTAACTCGCACGAGATTTGATTTATTTATGCATAAAGCTATGCTGGAGTGTAACTCGCACGAGATTTGATTTGTTTATGCATGAAACCGTGCTAGAGCATTGCTCGCACGAACTTTTGAATGATTTATGATTTTATATGGATTTATAACTCATTTTAAAGTCGTACTGGAGTGCTACTCGCACGTAAATTTTATTGATCTTTATGAAACCGTGCTAGAGCTTTGCTCGCACAGTGATTTATATGACATGCATATAGCCGTATTAGAGCCTCCTATAGATTGTGTGTCATAGTGAGATGATATGCTCACACGTACATACTGAGATAGAGATGGTATGGGTGGATAAGACCGATTGCAGGCACCCCTAACTGAGCGTGGGTTCATAGAGTACGTTGTACCGTGTAGGTCACGCGGAGTACGCTGTACCGTGGGGATTGTTGGAGCAGAGTGACATTAGCCACGAGGCAGCAAGCTTTGCCCTTGCAATCCTGATGTTATGCTGTTCTGACGGGTAGGACTGACCCACCACCCGTTTCAGGTGTGATACCTCACACACTAGGTACCGTGTTGCCAGGGATTACTAAGATATGGTCATAGTCCTCGTTGTTACTGATATAGTCACCTACTTATCTCACATGATATAACTTTTGGTCTCAATAGACCAGGGTTGACCCGAGGAAGGGGCAGGCCCCCGATTTTGTGATTTTCACTGAAATGTGCTTTACTATTATCATGCTAGATTTTTCAGAGAATTTTATAATGAATTGATTTATGAGATGCTTAACCCCTTCGGGTTATTTTATACTGAGATTTAATAAAGTGATTTAAATGCAGTAGCATGATGAGTTTTCCATGCATTAATGATAAATTCATGAAAAGAATTGTTTCTCATGATTTATTTTGCATGGCATGATCTTGATTTACCTCATGCTAAGTATGATTTAATGATGTCACATAAAATGCCTTTGATGCATGAATTACATGATTTCTATATGCACAAATAGTTTTGATAAACTATGGCACTGAAATATGCATGATTTTGTGTGTAAGCTTTTAACGAAAAGAAATGGATTTTAAGGGCATAGCATTATAGGCAGGTAGATAATGGAGCTATCTACTTACTTGCATAATTGCCTTACTGAGCGTGTAGCTTGCTCACGCCCCTTATTTTCCCATCTTTTCAGAGCACTCGCAGTAGTTAGTGAGCGGCTGTTGACTTGCATTCTTGGTATCCGCTGCTTCCTATCGAGAAACATGTATACACATTTGTATGGTTTTGTATCTAAATATGTAAATGCATAGTACTGTAAATAGATATGATGTCAAGGATGTAAGGTTATGTAAATACCATTGTGTATGTATTTAGTTAAAGTCAAAACTCTGATATGTGAATGTGATTATGGAAATAGAATGGTAAATATGTGAGAGGTGAATAACACCGAATCATAGCCCAACTGTTTGTAGGATGGTCACGATGAGAGAAAGGTAAGAATTAAATAATAAATAAAAAAGCAAAAAATTTACTCTGATTTTTGGAAAATTTAGGTCGTCACAGTTTTTGGTTTCAGAGCTAAGTTGGCCTGATATGAGTCGGTTTTACTAGTTAAGGAAGTCTATATCCCCATGTACTATGCATTGTTTAGATATAATTGTGTATATCGAAATGGAATTGCAGTTAAGAATTTGGTTTTGAATGCAAGAATAGACTCATTAATTGATAGCCGCTATTGTAGAAGGGCAAGTACATGAGCTCGAGGCTGTAGAGGTAGGCCTGAGAGTCGTACTGAGTCACCACATGAGACTCAAGATGAGATTGAAGTGGAGGCTGATGTTGAGCATGCCCCACAGAGTCCAACAGAAAGATCGGACAGAGTCCGACAGAGAGATCAGACAGTATTAAGACATGCTTCGCGAGGTTGGAGCGGAGTGTGGAGACTATTTTGCGAGCTAATTGCTCAAAGTATGTATGAGATTTAAGGGCGAGTTAGAGCATTGGTGGAAGTCCGCTCGACCCGTATTAAGAGTTAGACATCCAGAATAGACGTGGAAAATAATTCTAGATGTATTCTAGTGACAGAATATCTCGGATACTGCTTAAAGAAAACTATAGATTAAATTCTTTACTCTAACCTAGAGGAACTAGTTGATTAACGAGTATGAATCTCAGTTTATATTCCTAGGCAGATATGACCCCGACACTATGAACAGTGAGAGTCGAAATGTCTAAAAGTTCATGGAAGGGCTCAGATTGTCAATTAGAGTCCGATTAGCCCGTTAGATATCACTACCTATGTCGAGGCAGTGCGCAGATTACAGTTGTGTGAATAAGATCATGAGTCGCACGCCTTTAAGATTGAGAAAGGTAGTAAGGGCCGAAATAGAGATAGAAAGAGAATAGAGGATGACAGAGATGTCAGGACGGGAACGGTAGTTTGGTAAAGCTTAGAGCTGTTGAGTCATGGGGTAAGATGATTGGTAACCCCAGTGTATCCAATTTCAGTACTTTTGAGGGGTATTGTGATTTGAGGACCCTGACCTGCTACGGAGCAATGTAGCAGTGTAAATAATGTAGGATGTGTGGTAGTTGCCAACGACAGTAGACTGTTGGACGAAGGAGAGTGAATGCTTTGGACCAGGACACTATTGATGTTTCATCTTGTCACGCCCTCCTCCCACACGCGACTTTACCAAAAACCACAATAAATTTTTCACTTTTTACTTACCTTTATCTCCTCAACAGTTGGGCTGTGAATAGGCATTAGTCACCTCATCCGGACATACCTTACCATTCTTTTTCGTATCATACATACATGACATTTATATCATAAGTAAATTCGTATACTTAAATATAATTACATCATTACATCCCCCATATTAAAACGTGTACATCACTGTGTTTATGCATTGTTCAGATACAAAAGAGTACGCATGTGTATACCTTTCACTAGATTGGGAGTGGCAGCGGATCAAAAGAATGCAATACCTCAGCCGACTCAATCTACTGATGAGAATCTGTAGAGATGGGGGGAAAAATGAATGGGATGAGCTATCAACGCGCTCAGTAAGGAAATCAGGCAAGCAAGTAGACATCCATACTATCTACTGAAAATAGTGCTTTGCCTTTCCTTCTCTCAACTCAAAAGCATGTTTAAAATATATATAATATAGTACAGATTTAAAATCCCATGTACTAAACACATGCTGGTTTATCAATCAGAGGCATTCATGCAAAACAGTGCATATTTAATCATTTAAGAATGCCTTTATATAAAATATGCCATTGACATCCAAAACACAGTAAATATGGCATTTCTCATCACAACACAAATAAACTGGGTTTCGACCCATCCCTCAGGTCTGCCCGTATCATAAAACACATGTGATATATCATGCGAGACTCAGTGGCTAAATGCAATCTCTCTAGACTATGTAAGAGAGCCTCCCCGCCGAACAAAGCCTCCCCGCCCACTCTGGCTTAAGGATGTTGGGCTTAAGGATCTTACCGTAAGAGAGCATCTCTGGACTATGTACATATCCTAACATGTGGTGAAATCCCAGGCAACACAGTACTCGGTGTGCGGGTTATCACTGCTGTAACGGGAGGGGGGTCAGTCCATCACAACCGCCAGCTATCAACAACTCTCCTCCACAACTCCACAACACAAAACACGGTGCAGTGTACTCCATGCCACACGCACGGTACAACGTACACTCGTGGACCCATACATCATGGTCGGGGTGCCTGCCATAGGTCTTAGCCTCTCTTACCATGGAAATACATCATAGTCGGGGTACCTGCCATAGGTCTTAGCCCTCATACTATGGAATCAATGCCACGTCTCTAAATCCACGTGAGAACATCTCAACAGTGTGACACTCAGTCTACACGGAGGAAATCGTCATGATTTTTCTAACATGTGTATATATCACGAAAAACTACAGTGCGCGTCTTGAGTGTGACACACAGTCAACACTCTGCCTCAAAACACTATATATGCATGTCAAAATATCAACACTAGTGCGAGTAAACCTCTAGCACCAAGTCATGCATAGTTCTCATTACAAATCAAGTACGAGCAAATCGCTCAAGTACAATGTCATGTATAAATCATGAAAAATTAAGTGCGAGCAACGCTCTAGCACTCTGTCATGCATCTCATGTAAAACTCGAGCACGAGCTAATTGCTCCAGCACTCTATCATGCACAAATCACATAAAATTGAGTACGAGCAATACTCCAGTACTCTATAATGCATGTCAAATAAATGCAGTGCGAGTAAACCTCAAGCACTAAGGTATGTGCAAAACATCTGAAATCAAGTGCGAGTTGTGCCGTAGCACGATTGTTTCCACATAATTTGGTAGATGGCTCTTTAAAAATAGGGATGTTTAAAATCATTAAAATCAGCACTATAAAGTGTGCTTAGTTCACATCGACCTCAAAACATTAGCTCATCCACCTACTCTTCTACTACACAGCAGTAAAAACCATTTAAAACATCATTTTCATGCTTTTTACAACTTTTCCCAAAGTTTCACTTTTTGCCTAACTAGGGGCAAAATCGTAATTTACCCATATCGGGTCCTTATAATATTATCAATTTTCTCTAACCCACAAACAATTTCAGTGAATGTAAAATCCAACGAAAATATGCACAGATATCTCTAGCTACTTGCAAGAGTCCTCTACCTCGGATCACGTCCTGTGACCTCTCTTCCTCTGTGCTGTCTAACTCGCAGTCCGGTCAACTCTCAATATGACTCTGGAGCTGCATTTAATTATTCACTGAGTTAATTACACTTTACCTACTGTATTACACAATAAATACAGTTCATTTCACTTAAATGGGCCCGTTTGCTCTTAATGGTCCTTAAACACTTTTATTGGGCCTTAATCCGTATTAAGCCCGTTCATCAGGGTCTATCAACTCATTGGGCTTATCAATACCCATTGGGCTTTATTCCAAGCTCTTTGGATAGTCCGTATATCATTTACGACATTTATTTCAAAATTTTGAATATAATTCACTAAATCTGAAATTTAATCTGAAATGCGTAAATTAAATCTTAAATACGCATAAATCACTTAAATTGTTGTAAATGAGCTTTACTTACCTGAGATTGTGAAATGGTGTGTGAATTGAAGTTCGATCGGGCTTTCGTTCGGAATTAATTGTCGAACTGCACAATTTCGTATATTTAACTTCGGGTCAATTTTCGATTAAATTTAATTTAAATAAATTTATCAGAAATTAAATTGGTCACTTTTGACCTCGTATCGACTTACTCGAAATTCGGTGAAATCCTGAAAATTTTTCTTTCCTTTTTCTCTTTTTTCTCTCTCCTTCTTAGCTGAACCGGTCCGGTCCTGTTCAGTTTGAAAGGTTCTGCCCTGAACCACCGGTCGGTTCAGGGATGTTTTGGCCGTGCCGACGTCGTCCGACCGGTTCCCGGCTTCTCACCACCTCCGTTCGACGCGCCAAAGCTTGGGGATCGTTCGGCTGGGCTCGATCGGAGCCAAGCACCGTCGGTGGTCGTCGAATTCCTCTCTTCCTCCGCGGCTTCAACCTCGCCGATCTCCCCTTTCCGGCGCTGGTGGAGCGCGTTACCGGTGGCTTGGAGGTCGCAAGGTTCCCCTCTTCCTTTTACGGTCGTTCTCTGGCCGTTGGGTCACCGGATTAGTGGCTGTTCGGTGGTCCTTCCTTGGTTCGGCTTCCGTCGGTTTGCTCTCCCGTTTTCCCTCTCTCTCCCTGTGTTTTCTTTCCAAATTTCGTTATTTCAATTTCATTTTTTTTTCAATTCAATTTTTTTTATAATTAATTTTTATTATTATTTTATTCATTAAAATAATAATAAAAATCCCAAAAAATATCCCAAAAATTCTCAAAAATTCATATTAAATTCACTTAATCCGTAAATAAATTTATCAGTCCGATTTTACCTTTTCGGTATATTTTTTCACTATTTTTGGGCTCATTTTTCGAGATAAAAATTTTAAAAATATTAATTAAATTCATATCTCGATCAATTGGACTCGAAATTCAATATTTTCCTCGTTATTGATGAAGATCTCTCGATTTCATATTTTTAATGAAATTTCCTCATCGGATTTATACCGAATTTTGGTCATTTGATCGTTTTACCCCTGTACTTGCTCGAAAATCACTTTAACCCTTATCTCGCTATTATGTAGCTTACATGCATTTTTAATTTCTTAAATTAATCGATTGCATGGTAGTAAATACTCTTCTTATGATTCAACTATGAAATAAAATATTTGTACACATAGGAATCATAAGGTACAAGCTACAAACGTAAATTGAAAACTCGGGTTTGACACATCTGATGTGGTGGAAGATACCACACTGGTCGTAAATAATGAAGTAATTATTTTAATTGATCCTGGTGCCACACATTTATTCATACCGCCTTCAATTTCTTATAAGCGAGTGAAAGATGTGAAGCCTGTACCCTTAGACAAGATGAGGATGATGGTTAGCTGATTTTCACTAACCAAATATGGGTATAGGGATTATAAGTTGAAAACGGGGGGAAAAAGGATATGTCAGCCGATTTTATTCAATGGAATATGAATTATTTTGAAGTAATATTTCAGAATAGATTGATTCGGCTACAAGACTATGATGTTTTAGATTGCTATCCTAAGATAGTGATGTTTTCACCCCTAAAAAGTATACTGTAAGTTTTAACAAGTAATGAAAGAGTTTGTTATAAGTGATATATGAAAGGATATAAGCTTTGAGATGTGATAGATCCTGAATACGAGATATATTGGAATAAGAGGTGTCTACAAGGTAAGGATACCTTTGATATGTAAAGTAATTTGGATTAAGCGATATGTAGTGAATATGAATTGCAAGGATAAGAGGAAGATATATCCATGACCAGTCCATGTGGTCAAGTCTGAGGGTTAATAAAGGTATTTCAAAATATCTCCTCGCCTAAAGACTTGACAGCATCTAGAAGCGCACACATAACCTATAAATTGAAATCGACAGTCGTAATATATACATTTAAAATTTGGGTACCTTTACTGGTACAATAAAGAAATATAGAATTCGATTAATGATGAAGGTTTAAAAATTAAAATTTTATAAAAGTCGTTAATATAAGAAAAATGAAATAACGCGGGTTAGTATCTTGAGCAGAAGCGATTTCGAAATAACATTATACATTTATGCGTACATTGGTTAATGATATGGGTGATTGAAATATTTAGTGGAACTCAACTATGATGAGGTATTTAAACCTTACCTGGACTGATTGGCTGTCATCTTTAGCGATGATATTTTGATGTATTTGAAGTCCAAGGGAGAGCATGAGTAGCAACAAGAAATTATCTTACAGACGGGTTATTAAGAGTTTCTCGAAATGGGCTGCTCAGTTGACACATCTTGCTCGAAAAAATTGTATGTTAGTAGGATGATAAGTATGAAAGTAGCTTCAGTGAGTTTTGGTATATTGAAATAATAAACTGACCACCGTAATTATTCTCACCATAACCAATAGCTCAAGAGGTTTTCAGTGTGTATGGATACCTCAAAATAAGAATTGGGCTGTGCATTGATGTAAAATGGGAAGATAGTCGTTTATGGATCCAGATAGTTCAAGGACCTTGAGAGAAACTATCTAACCCATGATTTAGAGTTGGCAACTGTAGCATTTACACTAAAAGTATGGAGCCACCACTTAAATGGTAAGAAATTTCAGATATGCACTGATTATAAAAGCCCCAAGTATCTGTTTTCACAGAAAGAGTAGAATATGAGATAACCAAAAGGGTTATAGCTTCTAAGGATTATGTTGTGAACATTGTACCACCTAGGAAAGGCTAATGTAATGGCTGATGCCTTGAATAGAAAGAGCCTCGGGATGGTATCACATATGATGGTCAGGGAGCATGAGCTGCTAAAGCAGTTGTGAGCCTCAGTAGTGATGTGAACCCTTCTGATGATGATGGTGATTTTGTGACAGCTAGCCAGAGGTTAGAATCGGATTTGAGTGATAGGATTTGCTAGGCTTAGCGTGATGATCGACATGGTGTCGATAGTGTGGGTCAGATTTAGAAGGGTATCGTGATAGAGTTCACAGTGAGTGATGATAACTTACAGAGGTTCAGAGACAGTATAAGTGCTCCCCAAGACCATAGTTGCTGAGATAGTGTTATAGTCAGAAGCTCACTCTTCGGGATATACAGTGCATCCGGGAAGTAATAAATATATCAAAATCTCTAAAAAAGGGTATTGGTGGTCAGATATAAAAAAAAAAGACATTGTAGAGATTGTGAAAAAGTGTCTCGTATGTCAGCAGATTAAGGTAGAGTACAAGAAGTCTGCAGGATTATTGCAGCCTCTACCTATATTGAGACGGTAAAGAGAACAAGTTACCATGGATATCGTGATGGGTTACAGAGGACCCAGATGAATCACGAGGCTATCTGGGTGATAGTCGCTAGATTGACTAAGTTTACCTACCTTCTAGTTATGAAAATCCTCAGATACTCTAAGTACGTAGCCAAAACTATGTATAAGGAGGATTGTGAAACATTATGTAGCGTTCCAGTAAGCATGGTAACAGATAGGGATTCCCCCTTCACTTTCCACTTCTGGGAATATTTTTTAAAGCTATGGGAACCCGATTGAGTGTTAGCACAACTTCCTTCCTTAGACAAATGGTCAGTCATAGAGGACTGTACAGGTTCTGGAGAATGTGATGAGAGTGTGTGCCATTGATTTTATTAGCTCTTGGGATGATCAGTTGTTACTAATAGCATTCGCCAATAATGACTGCTATCACTCGAGTATCGGGATGACTTTTTTTAAGGCATTGTATGGTCATAGGGAGTTGTTCCCCGAGTTGGATAAGAAGAAGTGGGTGACAGATAGAAAATTGTTCAGTTGATTGTGAGTGGTTAAGAACACCTCAGAGCAGACAAAAAAGCTATGCTGACAAGAGACATAAACCATTAGAATTCATCAAGGGTGAATTAGTATTGTTGGAAGTTACATGCCCTTAGGACATAGCATAAGGACATAACGAGATTCAGAAAGAAGGTAAATTGAGTTTCGTTAGATAGAATCCTTTGAGATATTCGACAAAGTGGAAGGTAAGGCTTGTAGGTTGGCATTACCACTTTCCTTAGCAGGCATCCACAATGTGTCCCATCTATTGATGCTTCAGACCCAGCATATGTGATCGGATATGAGCTCCAACAGCTTAGCTCAATAAAAGTATAACGTATGTTGAAAAATTGATTCGGGTATTAGACAGAAGGAGAAAGTGTTGAGGTTTAATATGATCTCTCTAGTCAAGTCTGTTGGTAGTAGTACACTCCAAAAAAAGTTACATGAGAATTAAAGAGTATGATGCGATAGACATACCCGGAGTTGTTTATGGACCCATTTGACTTGGTTCTAATTTGGAGGACCAAATTTCTTAAGTGTGGGAGATTGTAAGACCCGATTTTATTTAAAACAGGAAATGAGAAAAGATCAAATGAAGGATTGAAATGGTAGTCCCGAACACGTGCAAGGGTAAAACGGTCAAAAGACTAAAATTCGGTATTTATCATGACAAGAAAATTTAATTAAAAATATAGGATTGAGAAATCTTGATCAATAACGAAGAAATAATTAAATTTCGGGTTAAATTGATCAAGATATGAATTTATTGGAATTAATCAAAAATTTCACATCGAAAAATTATCCCGAAAATATTCGAAAAGTTATCCCGAAAGACGAAATAATACTGAGAAATTCATTTATTGAATAAATGAATAAAATAATAAATTTTTTAAAAATTTTGGATTATTATTGAATATAATATTAATTAAAATAATAATAAAAATAAATAATAAAAAAATTTTAAAAAAGAAATTGAAATCGCGTTTCGCGATTTTTGGGGAAAACGAAACAGGCAAAACTGAGCCTTCCCCAACTGCTGCCTCACCGGACGGAGCTACCAGTGGAGAGCCAGGCGAGAGGCGGCCACCACCGGTACTAGAGGCCCGAACGAAATCGATGAACAGCGACGAACGTAGAGGAAGAGAGAGAATCGAGAGGCAAAATGAGGAATCCAACGATCGACGCCAATTCAAGCCCGACCACCGCTAGCCGAAAGAGGCCCACGCCAAGACCGACCGATCAACGGCTGAATCGGCCTGTGGGACGGTGGCTAGCACCGAAAAATGACAAGAAAAGAAAGGGCATCGATGGCGAGGAGAGAACAGGCCGGATCGACCACTTTTCGGCGACCTCAGACCACACCGACCCCAGATCCGAGCTCCGGACGATCCCGCGGAGCTCCTGACGATGGAAGTCGACAGAGAACTGGCCGACGAAGCCCTGAACCGGTCGAACCGGACTGAATTGGCTAGACCGAACCAGTCTGAACCGGGTTGAATCGGATCAGACCGGTTCAGCCAAAAAGAAAAGGAAAAAGAGAAAAAAAGGAAAGAAAAGGAAAAAGAGAAAACAAAGGAAAGAAAAAGAGGAAAAAGCAGGAAAAAATCTCAGTGATGCAATCTAGCTACGGGTAAGTCGGTAGGCGGTCAAAATTGATCGATTTAAAATTCAGAATATTTAATTTGATTAATATTTGACTTAAAGTTTACCCAAAAAATATTTAATTGTGTAGCTCGACAATTGACGTCAAATGAGGACTCAAGTCAACCTCGATTTACGTACTATCATGGAATCATGGGTAAGTAACCCTTATTTCCTCATAAAATGAATTATATCCTTGAATTAGAAATAAATTGTTGTAAATACTAAATTTAGCTATCCGAGAGTTTAAAATGAGGCTCAATACATATTGATGGGCCCAATAAGCCCAATAGGCCTCGATTATGTGAATAATAAGTGGAAAATGGGGTTAAGACCGATTAAGGCACATTATGGTGCAATCGGGCCCAATATGGTTAAACGGGCCCAATGATTTAAATTAAGCCCAGAAAATATGAAATACAATTAATTGTATTGAATTTGACCTGATGTATATTTATACGCAGTTTCAGAGATTTGATTGAGAGCAAATCGGACTGCATGACGAGACATCAGTGGAAAAGGTCAGATTGTATAGAAAAATGAGGTAAGGGAATTGTGTGAGTAGCTAGAGGTAGCTACACGTATTTTAATAGCTTTTGTATACACTGAATATGTATGTATACACTAATTATGTATAAAGGTCCTAGAAAATGGTTTAAAGATTTTAAGGACTCGAAATAGATAAAGACTATTTTACCCCTATTGAGGGAAGTTCACCTAAGGATGGTTGAAAGCATGGCATGCATGAAATGCATGATTTAAGGAATTTTCTGAATTAAGGAATTTTATTTGTTTTTAAGCAAAGTAAATCGATAAATTGGTCACTAATTGCATAAATTTAACAAGATAACATTACGTAAGTGTTATTTATATTTAAAATGAAATTTCTTTGGAAAATAGGCCAACTATCAAGTTTATAGGGAAGCAGATAGTACTGGCGCATAGCTCGCACTATATCTGAGTTTGTGAGTGTGCACAAAATGTGCTTGAGCGATTGCTCGCACTGACTGGTGTGACATCATTTGCATGAAATGTGCTAGAGCGGTTGCTCGCACTGATTTTTATTATTGTGAAATGCATGAGAGGTGCTGGAGCCTAGCTCACACTCTGTTTTGAATATTTTGATTTGTTTTGACTTGATATGCATAAAAAGGTGCTGGAGTGATTGCTCGCTCAAATTTTAATGATTTGACATGCATGAGAGGTGCTGGAGCTTAGCTCGCATCTTGTTTTGATATGATAATTGCATAAAAGCCAGGCTAGAGTGTAACTCGTATGAGATTTAATTTATTTATGGATAAAGCCGTTTTGGAGTGTAACTCGCACGAGATTTGATTTATTTATGCATGAAACCGTGTTGGAGCGTTGCTCGCACAAAGTTTTGAATGATTTATGATTTTATATAGATTTATAACTCATTTTAAAGTCGTACTGGAGTGCTACTCGTACGCAGATTTTACTGATCTTTATGAAACCATGCTAGAGCTTCGCTCGAATGAGATTTAATGATATCATGAATATGCATGGAGCCGTGCTAGAGCTTCGCTTAAACGGGGATTTAAATGACATGCATATAGCTGTGTTGGAGCCTCCTGGAGACTGTGTGTCATAGTGAGATGATATGCTCACACGTGCATATCGAGATAAAGATGATATGGGTGGATAAGACCTATTGCAGGTACCCCTGACTGAGCTTGGGTTCATGGAGTACGTTATACCGTATATGTCATGTGGAGTACACTGTACCGTGGGGATTGTTAGAGTGGAGTGGCATTAGCCATGAGGCAGTAAGCTTTGCCCTTGCAATCCTAATGTTATGCTGTTTTGGTGGGTAGGACCGACCCACCTCCCATTTCAGGTGTGATACCCTGCACACTAGGTACCGTGTTGCCAGGGATCACTAGGATATGACCATAGTCCTCGTTGTTACTAATATAGTCACTTACTTGTCTCACATGATATAACTTTTGGTCTCGATAGACAAGGGTAGACCCGAGGGAGGGGTCAGGCCTCGATTTTGTGATTTTCACTGAAATGTGCTTTACTACTATCATGCTAGATTTTTTAGAGAATTTTATAACGAATTGATTTATGAGATGCTTAACCACTTCGAGTTATTTTATATTGAGATTTAATAAAGTGATTTAAATGCTGTAGCATGATGAGTTTTCCATGTGTTAATGATAAATTCATGAAAAAAATTGTTTCTCATGATTTGTTTTACATGGCATGATCTTGATTTACCTCATGCTAAGTATGATTTAATGATGTCACATAAAATGCCTTTGATGCATGAATTACATGATTTCTATATGCACAATTAGTTTTGATAAACTATGGCATTGAAATATGCATGATTTTGTCTATAAGCTTTTAACGAAAAGAAATGGATTTTAAGGGCATGACATTATGGGCATGTAGATAGTGGAGCTATCTACTTACTTGCACAATTGCCTTACTGAGCATGTGGTTTGCTCATCCCCTTATTTTCTCATCTTTTCAGAGCACTCGCAGTAGTTAGTGAGCGGCTGATGACTTGCATTCTTGGTATCCGCTGCTTCCCATCGAGAAACAGGTATACACATTTGTATGGTCTTATATCTAAATATGTAAATGCACAGTACTATAAACAGATATGATGTCGGGGATGTAAGGTTATGTAAATACCATTGTGTATGTATTTAGTTAAAGTCAAAAGATAGTAAACTCTGATATGTGAATGTGATTATGGAAATGGAATGGTAAATAGGTGAGCGGTGACTAACACCAAATCATAGCCCAACTGTTTGTAGGATGGTCATGATGAGAGAAAGGTAATAATTAAATAATAAATAAAAAAGTGAAAAATTTACTCTGATTTTTAGGAAATTTAGGTCGTGACAAGCTAATCGATCTAACATTTTGTCAATGAAGGGTAAAGGGAAGTGGTCTTTTCTGGTGGTACCAACCTTTTCCCATCCAATAGGGGATCAACATCCGCATCCATACAATGCGTCATACGGTGTCATTCCGATACTCGCACGATAGCTGTTATTATAGGCGAACTCAGCTAACGGTAGGTGATCATCCCAGGACCTTCCCAAATCCATCACACACACTCTTAACATATCCTCCAGGGTTTCTATAGTCCTCTCTGACTGACCATCTGTCTAAGGATGAAAAGCGGTGCTAAAGCTCAAATGGGTCTTCATCGCTTCCTGAAAATGTTCCAAGAACTAGGAAGTGAAGCGGGAATCCTGATCGAAACAATGTTCACTGGTACACCATGTAACCAAACTATCTCTAGAACATATAAGTTTGCCAATTGACTTAGAGTATCAGTAGCCCTCATGGCCATGAAATGGGCTAACTTCATTAACCAATCTACAATAACCCAAATGGCATTATGACCTCTATGGGTCCTCGGTAATTCCATCACAAAATCAATGGTGACATGCTCCCATTTTCATGTCGGTATTGGTAGAGGTTGCAATAACCCTGTAGGCTTTTAATGCTCTACCTTAACATGCTGGCAGACGAGACATCTAGCGACATATTCAGTAATGTCTCTTTTAATTCTAGACCACCAATAAACTTTTCGAAGGTTTGGATACATCTTAGTACTTCTCAGATGTATCTTGTACTTCGATAAGTGAGCCTGTGACAAAATTAACGTCTTGATCTTTGAATCATCGGGAAAACATACTCTGCCCTTGAATCTCAATAATCTATCTATACTCAGCTCAAAATTAGTACCCAGACTGTATCTGACTTGGCCAATTGATGTAGTGTCGATCGGTCTGCTAAGCCTGTTGAATGCGACAAATTAACTTTGGCTCCAATCTCAAACTAGCCATAATATCCAATCTCTCTGAACTTGGTGGGGTTACATCCAAACTGAGGTTCGCTTACTTCAACAACTCTTGTTCCTGAACCATCATATAAGACACCAACCTGAGGTTCTTCCTACGTAAAGCATCGATAACTACATTCACCTTACCCGGGTGGTACATGATCTCATAATCATAATCTTTCAAGAGTTCGAGCCATCTCCTCTGTCTCATGTTCAACTCTTTCTACGAGAACAGGTACTTAAGGCTCTTATGATCTGTATATACCTGAAATTTCTCACCATAGAGATAGTGGCGCCATATCTTCAATGCAAACACTACGGTCGCTAACTCTAAATCATGTGTTGGATAGTTCCTCTCGTGATCCTTCAACTATCTGGATCCATAGGCAACTACCTTCCCATCCTGCATAAGTACATAGCCTAGTCCCTGATGTGATGCATCCGAATACACAGAGAAACCTCTTGATCAGGTAGGAATGGTGAGAATCAGAGCAGTGGTCAACCAACGCTTAAGCTCCTGAAAACTCCTCTCACATGCCTTATCCAATACAAACTTAATATCCTTACGCGTGAAGCGTGTTAATGAAGCAGCTAGTTTGGAGAAACCCTCAACAAATCTCTGATAATAACCTGTCAATCCCAAAAGACATATGATCTCAGTAACTGTCTTGGGCTGTTCCCACTGTACAACTACCTCAATCTTGGATAGATCTACTGATACCCCATCCTTCGATACAACATGGCCCAGAAATGAGATCTGCTCTAACCAAAAGTTACACTTACTGTGTTTGGCATATAATTCATTCTCTCGGAGGGTTTGCAGAACTATCCTCAAGTGCCACTCATGATCTTCCCTGGACTTGGAATAGACCAAAATGTCATTAATGAATACTATCATAAACTGGTATAGGTATGGATTGAATATATCATTCATCAATGCCATAAATGCTGCAAGGGCATTCGTTAATCCGAATGGCATTACCTAAAACTCGTAATGGCCATATTGAGTACAAAATGCTGTCTTGGGTACATCCCCACTCCTTATCCTCAACTGATGGTAGCCTGACCGTAGATTTATCTTTGAAAATACTTGGGCCTATCAGAGCTGATCTAACAAATCATCAATGCGTGGAAGGGGACACTTTCCTTAATGGTGGTCTTCTTCAACAATCGGTAATCTATACACAGTCGAAGGCTTCCATCCTTCTTCCTTACAAACAAAACTGGAGCTCCACAAGGTGAGAGCTCGGTCTAATAAACCTCTTCTCTAGCAACTCTTGTAACTGCTTCTTTAGCTCTTCCAACTCTATTGGAACCATTCTATGTGATGGTTTTGATATCGGCTCTGTACCAGGTACTAACTCTATGCAAAACTCTATTTTCCTATCAGGTGGTAGCCCTGATAGTTTGTCCAAAAAGACATTAGGAAAATCTGCCATTATGGGAATGTCTCTCAATTCCGAGTGTGCCTTATCAATGTCAACCACGTAGGCAATTAACCCTTCACATAATCCTCTCTACTGTTAGCAACACAAGTAATCACATTAACATTCATAATTGATAAATAGATTAATCTCTCAAATATTTTGAATTAAAATTATACTCTTTTCATTTATAATATCATGTTCTTCATTTCTTTTCAACAGAGCTTACAACAAGATTTTTTATCTCTAGAAACATCAATGTTTTAGCATGACATTCCATAACAACATGGTTTGTAGCCAGCCAGTCCATTCCTAGGATTACATCAAAATCATTCATACTTAGTAAAATTAAATCGGCTGCCAGCTCTTTTCCTCCTATCCTTAACTTACGATTCTTATACACGTACTCAGTCAATTGACTATCATTCATAGGGGTAGATATCATTAGCATCTTATCTAACAGTGTGGGTTTTATATGCTTCAACAGTTTATGAGCAAAGGAAGGCGATATGAAGGAATGTGTGGCACCAGGATCAAACAATACAACTGCTTCTAAATAAAAAATTAGGATGGTACCTTCAATCACATCCGTCGATGCGTCTGCTGTGTCCTGGTCCAATGAGTGCACTCACCCTTTACTCACGCCAACCACCCGTTTCCTTTTTTCCTCACCATCGCCCTCCTCCTCGGAGCAACTATCTCAACTGGAGTTCTCTCTGGCTCCTTGCCCTTATGTGGGGCATTCTCCATCATCTCAGGATAATACCTTACGATATGCCCTGGCTTCCCACATCTATGACATGTAACAGGGGGCATCTGACAAGGCTTAGTCCCACGAAATCTGCCACATCTCCTACACTGATCAGTAGTAGGCCATAGTCCCCTAATAGCCATACCCCTTATTGTAGTTAAAGCTGGGTACACTAGAGGTCTAATAGCTCTCTCCTGTACCTCTTTAATCTGGAGTCTCTTCTCAAAAAATCTCTAGCCTCCGCTCTTGGCCATTCTATCCATCCCAGATCTCTTTCGGTCTCTGTCCTTCCTGACACTCATCTTTCCAAACTCGAAGGCATTTCGCTCAAAGTCCTGCTCACATAATTGAGCCCTATGTACAGCCTCCCGATAAGTATGAATGTCAAATTGGGCTACCTTAGTTCTGATGGCAAATCTCAATCCGTCCATAAACTTCTAGACCTTTCGAGTCTCACTATTCATTGTATCCGGTCATATCTCCTTAACGACATGAATCTCAGCTCATATTCATCCACAGAGTGGTTCCCTTGAACCAGATTAATGAATTCCATCTGTAATTTTCTCTGTGTGGTGATCAGGATAAATTGCCTCCTAAATGCCTCCAAGAATATATCCCATTTGATCTTGAAGTGTTGGGCTCTCAAAATAGCTTCGGTGGATCTCCACCATTGTTCAGCCTCGCCCTTAAGCATAAATACGGCAAAGGCTACTTTCTCCGTTGATGTACATCTGAAGAATCTGTACAGTTTCTCTATCTCATAGACCCAATCCTCAGTAATCACCGGGTCTTTCACTCCGCTGAATACCAGAGGTTTCAACTCCAGAAACTGGCGTAGCCTACTCAGTTCACAATTATACCCTAGGTCACTCTTGTTCGGTTGTGGAGCGATGGGGGAAGCAGTATCCTATACTAGGGGTGTAATAGTCTCTGTAGTTTGAGGCCTCTCTGCCTCTGTAGCTGCCTGTTTAGGAGTAGTAGGCTGTGCTCCAGGACCTCGTCTATCACTAGCACCTAAGGTCTGAGTGACTATCTCAACTAGGCTCTCGATACTCCGTTTTATCCTAGCGAAGCGTGCCTCTGTATCCCCTGATCTCTCGGTAGGGTCCTACGAAGCCGGATAAACCTGTGGCTCCTCACGGCTCTCAGGCCTACCTCTACAGCCTCTAACACGTGTACCTGCCCCTCTACCTTGGTGCGTAACAAGCATAATGCCTAATTTCCTATGTTCACAGCCATTTATTAGACTTAATCCATCTTGGTATACACAGTTATATCTAAAGAAAAGCACAGTAATATTGGGATGTAATTTTCCTACGTGTTATTATTGACTCACATCAGGCCAACTCAGCTCTGATACCAATCTCTGTCACAACCCTTTTTATCCTATTCATCTAAAAATTAGTACAAATTTTTTTGCATTTTTCATTTCCCTTACCCGGCCGCAAACATTCTTACCACTACATAGTTGGGTCGTGAGTCAATAATAATCATCATTTCTCATTCACTCCCAATAAATCAAAAGCCATGTCATACACTTAAAAGCTATGTTATAAACTTATACAAGACTTGTTTATTGACATTTACATTCCCCATATCACAATTCAAAATGACTACTGTGCTTATACATATTTAGATACAAAAAGAATCCCTGTGTGTATACCTCTTGGCGATGGACTGCAGCGGATGTCCAAAATACCATGCCTCAGTCCTCACTGGGCTACTATGTACACTCTGTAGAGGGGGAAAGTAGACGGATGAGCAACCACATGCCCAATAAGGCAATAATGCAAGCATGGTAGATAACTACTCTATCTACATTTGGATAATGTCATGGCATAAATCATTTATAATCGGAGCATGAGGAAATAAAACTATGCCGCATGCATATACATATATCAAGTACTGAAAAGATGGAAAATAGGCATATAAAACATGGAAAGATCAACATATAAAACCTCCGATGCTCGTTAACATTTAAACTCGTCATAAGAAAGCGCTCAACACAAAACATCCCTCAAGATTCATTCTTTTCTCAAAACATATCAATCTCATCATAAAAAGTACATCATTCTTTAAACAAATCCCACAAGGCTCGACCTCTCCCTCGGGTCTACCCTGGACAAACACAATTACACTTAGTGTATAAAAACCATGTGGTACTATGTAATATTATGTGCGACAGGCGGTCACTATATCTCAAAGACTATGTTGGCCAACTATGTCATAATCATCCCAGACCACACGGATCCCAGTCTGCTGGGCATCATGCTGGAGTGAATGTGGGTTAGTTCTTCTCCAGACTGTCAAATCATCATCACAACCACGCAGTACAATGTACTCCATGTGATATACACGGCTCAACATACTCCGCGGACACATATCATGGTTGTGGGTGCCAACCATAAGTCTTATCTACCCCAAATGGCATGTGTAACATATATAGTCTCGAGTGCATGTGGGAGCTTTTCATCTTGTAAGAGAGCCTCCCCACCCCAACGATCTTAAAGATGTTGGCTTAAGGATCCTACCGTAAGAGAGCTTCCCCACTAAATAAAGCCTCCCTACCCCATTAGGATTAAGGATGTAGGGCTTAAGGATCTTACCAACTCCACGGCACCATACATACCACAGTGTGAAAACTTGTGCAAGCTAAGCTCTAGCACGATTCATGCATCATCAATAAATTTCCTCGTACGAGCAACGCTATAGTATGGCTTTATGCATTGAAATCATGAAGAAATCATGTACAAGCATAGCTCCAGTACGGTTACATGCATAAGTAAGTCAATTGAAATCCACGTATGAGCAGAAGCTCCAGTATGGTTTATAAAACATCACCACAATTCAAATCAAGGTGCAAGCTAAGCTCTAACACGTTTCATAAATGTGAAAACACCAAAATCCAGTGCGAGCAAGGCTCCAGCATGATTTAACTCACGTAAACACGATAGGTGGCTCTATTTCAACAAAATTTATTTCAAAACAAAGTCAGCACATGCCTCGTGCTATTTCATAAAGTCACAGAAATCAAATAGCCAGCCTATCCCTCATTTTGCTTAAACCAAAGCAGTGAGTTTTCGTAAAAAGCATCAAAACATGTGATTTATGTAATTATTAACCTTACTATCCCTTGTTATAAAAATCACTTTAAAATCAAACCATATACATATACACTTGTAGTCATTCACATACACCATTAACCACTGTTCTAGATAATCATGCATTTTCCAAAGCCCTATATTTACCCATAAAATACGAGCAGCTATCTCTATATACTCACAGAATTCCCTTAAATGGAATTGCGTCGTGTGATTCCACTTCCTTAAAGCTGCTTGATTGCATGGTTCGATTCTCCTCCAACGAAGTCTTTAGAACTGCACAAGATTACGTTTCACGTCAATTTAATCCAATATAATACAACCCTTCCGTTCACTATAGTCGACTTGCCCTATAGTTTCCATTAACGCCTATAAGGCTTCATTTAATTACTCTACTCATATCTCAAGAGTCTAAATTACCTAAAATCACTACAAATTTTTTGTTTTTCAACTAT
Source organism: Firmiana major (assembly GCA_033439115.1). Lineage (NCBI taxonomy): Eukaryota > Viridiplantae > Streptophyta > Magnoliopsida > Malvales > Malvaceae > Firmiana > Firmiana major. The sequence continues at coordinate 24,642,473 of CM065914.1, forward strand.
TATTTAATTCTTACCTTTATCTCATCGTGATCATCTTACCAAACAGTTGGGCTATTATTCAGTGTTAGTCACCTCTCACCTATTTACCATTCCATTTCCATAATCACATTCACATATTAGAGTTTACTATCTCTTGACTTTAACTAAATGCATACACAATGGTATTTACATAACCTTACATCCCCGACATCATATTCGTTTATAGTACTGTGCATTTACATATTTAGATACAAAACCATACAAATGTGTATACCTGTTTCTCAATGGGAAGCAGCGGATACCAAGAATGCAAGTCCTCAGCCAGTCACTAACTATTACGAGTGCTCTGAAAAGATGGGAAATAAGGGGGTGACCAAACCACACGCTCAGTAAGGCAATTATGCAAGTAGGTAGATAGCTCCACTATCTACTTGCTCATAATGTCATGCCCTTAAAATCCATTTCTTTTCATTAAAATCTCGAGCACAAAATCATGCATACATCAATGACATAGTTTATCAAAACTATTTGTGCATATAGAAATCATGTAATTCATGCATCAAAAGCATTTTATGTGACATCATTAAATCATACTTAGCATGAGGTAAATCAAGATCATGAATCATTTCATGCCATGTGTAAAACAAATCATGAGAAACAATTCTTTTCATGAATTTATCATTAACGAATGGAAAACTCATCATGCTACTGCATTTAAATCACTTTATTAAAACTGCAGTATAAAATAACCCGGAGGGTTTAAGCATCTCATAAATCAATCTCATTAAAAATTCATTATAAAATTTTGTTATAAAAGTCGTCCTTCTTTCAGGGGCACATTTCATAAAATCCACTGAAAAACCTATCATCATAATAGTAATTCATAAAATCGGGGGCCTGACCCTTCCTTCGGGTCTACCCTGGTCTATCGAGACCACAAGTTATATCATGTGAGAATGTAGGTGACTATATAAGTAACAACGAGGACTATGGCCATAACCTAGTGATCCCTGGCTACACGGTACCTAGTGTGCAAGGTATCACACTTGAAATGGGAGGTGGGTCAATCCTGCCTCTAAAACAACATAACATCAGGATTACAAGGGCAATGCTTGCTGCCTCGTGGCTAATGCCAGTCCACTCCAACAATCCCCACGATACAATGTACTCCATGTGATATACACAGTACATCGTACTCTGTGAATCTAATCTCAGTCAGGGGGTGCCTGCGATAGGTTTTATCCACCCATACCATCTCTGTCTCAGTATGCACATGTGGCATATCATCTCACTATGACACAGAGTTTACAGGAGGCTCCAACACGGCTATATGCATGTCATATAAATCCCCGTGCGAGCGAAGCTCTAGCACGGCTCCATGCATATTCATGATGTCTAAAAATCTCGTATGAGCGAAGCTCTAGCACGGTTCCATAAAAATCAGTGAAATCTGCATACGAGTAGCACTTTATTACGACTTTAAAATGAGTTATAAATCCATATAAAACTTCGTGCGAGTAAGCTCCAACACGGTGTTATACATCAATAAATCAAATCTCGTGCGAGTTACACTCCAGCACGACTTTATGCATAAAGAAATCAAATCTCATGTGAGTTACACTCCAGCATGGCTTTTATTCAATTATCATATCAAAACAGGATGCGAGCTAAGCTCAAGCACCTCTCATGCATGTCAAATCATTAAAACTAGTGCGAGCAAGCGCTCCAGCACATTTTTATGCATATCAAGTTAAAATAAGTTAAAACATTCAAAACAGAGTGCGAGCTAAACTCTAGCACCTCTCATGCATTTCACATTTGTAAAATCAGTGTGAGCAACTGCTCTAGCACATTTCATGCATATAATGTCACACAAGTCGGTGCGAGCAACCGTTCAACCACATTTTATGCACACTCACAAACTCAGATATAGTGCGAGCTATGCGCCAGCACTATTTGTTTTCATATAAACTTGATAGTTGGCCCATTTTTCAAATAATTTTCATTTAAATCTTAATAATACTTACGTAGTGTTATCTTGTGAAATTTATGCAATTATTGACCAATGTACCGATTTAATTGGCTTAAAAACCAAGAAAATTCCTTAAATCATAAAATTCCTTAAATCTTACATTTAATGCATGTCATGCTTTCACCATCCTTAGGTGAATTTCCCTCAATAGGAGTAAAATAGCCTTTTACCTATTTCAAGTCCTTAAAATCTTTAATCTATTTCTAGGACCTTTATATATACTCAGTGTATACAAAGGCTATTAAAATATGCGTAGCTACCTCTTGCTACTCATTCCCTTATCTCATTTTTCTGTACAATATGACCTTTCCACTGATGCCTCGTCATGCAGTGCAATCTGCTCTCAATCAAATCTCTGAAACTGCGTGTAAATATACATCAGGTCAAATACAATACAATTTATTGTATTTCATATTTTTTGGGTTTAACTTAAATCATTGGGCCAGTTAACCCATATTGGGCCTGATTGCACCATAATGGGTCTTAATCGGCCTTAAGCCCATTTTTCACTAACTATTTACATTATCGAGGCCTGTTGGGCTCATTGCACTCATTGGGCCAATCAGTATTTATTGAGCCTCATTCTAAATTTTCGGATAGCTCAATTAATTATTTACAACAATTTATCTCTAATTCCAGAAAATAATTCATTTCATGCAAAATTTAAATCCATAATTTATGCGATAAATTTCTAACACGCATAACGATGTAATATTATCATAAATAAGGGTTACTTGCCCGAGATTCCATGATACTATGCAAATCGAGGCTGTCTCGATCTCTCGTTTGACGTTAATTATTGAGCTACACAATTAAATATTTTTTCGGGTAAATTTTTAGTCAAATATTAATCTAATTAAATATTTCAAAACTTAAATCGGTCAATTTTGACCACTGACTGACTTAGCTGTAGGTCGATTGCATCACTGGGATTTTTTTTCCAATTTTTCCTCTTTTTCTTTTTCCTTTTTTTTATATTCCTTCTTTTTTGGCTAAACCGGTTCGGTCTGATTCAACCCGATTCAGATCGATTCGATCTAGTCGGTTTAGTAGTTTCGGGGCTTCACTGATCTGTTCTCCATCGGCTTCCATCGCCAACAGCTCTGCAGGATCATCCGAAGCTCGAATCTGGGGTCGATGTGGTCCGAGGTGGCCGAAAAGTGGTCGATCCGGCTCTTCTTCCTTTTGGCATCGGTGCCTTTTCTTTTCTCATCATTTTTTGGTGCTAGCCACCATCTACTGGTCGATTCAACTGCTGATCGGTCAGTATTCACGTAGGGCTCCTTCGACTGGAGGTGGCAGGGCCTGAATCGGCGTCGGTCACCGGATTCTTCATTTTTTCCTCTCGTGTTCTCTCTCTTTCCCTTTCGCCGGCATGCCTCCTCGCCGTTCATCGGTCGCTGGTGCCGGTGGTGGTCGCCTACCGTCTGGCTTCCTCGACACTCGCCTGGGCTCACTATCGGTCACCTTCGTCAGTGAGGCTCCCTCGGTTTGCCTCTGTTTTTCTTTCAGAATCGCGACTCGTGATTCTTTTCTTTTATTTATTTATTTATTTATAATTTATTTTTATTATTATTTTAATCATTAAAATATTATATTTTAGCCAAAAATATCTAAAAATATATATATTTTATTCATTAAATCAATTAAATGAATTTATCAGTCTTATTTTGTCTTTTCGGTATATTTTTCTAATATTTTTAAGATAATTTTCTCGAGGTGAAAATTCTGATTAATTTCAATAAATTCATATATTGATCAAGTTAATCTGAAATTTAATTATTTCTTTGTTATTGATCAAGATTTCTCATTTTCATTTTTTTAATTAAATTTTCTTGTCAAATTAACATCGAATTTTGTTCTTTTGACCGTTTTACCCTTGCACGTGTTCGGGACCAAACCAATCCAACTTCCCTTCACGAACACTCATTCATTTTGTGTTTTAAAGAAAATCGAGTCTTCACTATGGGATTCATTTAGATCCATTGATTCTTACTAAACCGATATTTAATGCCCATAGTGTCTCTAGTTCATCATTTACTTCACTATGGCATTTTGTCAAACACCTCATATGCTTATTCACTTAACTAAGCCAATCTAACAATGTGGTTTCATTCGATCATCTTAAAATCATACATATTTCCTTACTAACATCCTAGCATAGTCCATTTATCATCAACTCAACTATATCACATTTTCTCACACTAGACTCATTCTATTTTCTAGGTCATACTAGTTTCATCACATCCTAGGTAGTTTTTATCACACACCAATCAACTCAAAATCATCAATCTAAACAAATGTAATTGGGTTTGAGTGTTAGAAACTCACCTAGCTTGATTTCTTTCTTGCTCCAAATGAGAACACTCCTTGCTCCTTCAATCAAACCAATGGTGTATTAATTCCAAAGTATGTTGTCCTTCTCTTTATAAGGAACAACTTTGCTTTAATGATATTTTCTTAAATTTTCTATGAAAATGAGGTGATTTAAGAGTGAGAAAGTTAGGCTTTGGATTAAAAATGGAAAGATTGACTTGTTTCCCATGAAAATGCATATCCAACTGCTCCTTATTTATAGAATTTGCTTGATGAGTCGATCTGCATAGGGTGGAGATCGATCTGGTCCTATTAAATTCCTTATTTTTATGACATTTTGAAGGCATGAGATCGATCTACTTGCTGCATGAGATCGATCTGTCGTGTTGCATGGGATCGATCTGTTCAATTAAATAGGATCGATTTGTCTCAGGCGGAGAGCTAAGGAGATCGATCTGGCCTTCAGGGGAGATCGATCTGCTCCAGTCTGAGAGTTAAGGAGATCGATCTGCTTGAATGGGGGATCGATCTCCCTCTTTCAACATGCTTGATTTTACATTCTTCAGGCTATGCGATCGATCTCTCCTTGCATGGGATCGATCTGGCCTTCATCGTACACCCTTTTTGCTACAATTTCCTCATTCAAACTCATACTAAATCACTTCCACATTCATTTATCATTCTATTCACAGTTAGAACTTCAAAAACATTCATTTCTTGTAATTCATATGTAATGTAACTTGTCTATAAATCAATTAATCATATACATTACATAAAAAATTAACGGTCTTACACAAGAGTCTCCACAACAACAACCTTAGAGACAAGCTCCTTAGAGATGGGCCACCGCCTCTAAAAAGGGTAAGAAGCCTGTCGCAGAGGGGTGTGTGTTCGCTATTGATAAAGAGACTACAAATACTTCGTCATAGGCTATTTAAGGTACACTTCTTTTTATAACTATAAAGCACATGTATTATTTGACCCCAGATCTACACATTCTTTTATTTTGTCACAATTTGTAAATAAACCGCACTTAGAGGCTGAACCTTAAGATCATATACTGCATGTAAATACACCTATGCATTAGTCTCAAGGACTGATAAAGTATGTAAAAAGTGTGAAATTAAGGTGAGAGAAAGTGTAATGTTAAAAGATCTAATTTTGTTAAAAATGTATGGTTTTAATGTGATTTTAGCTATGGATTGGCTAGCTACCAATCGCGTAAGTCTAGACTGCTATATTAAAACTATGTCCTTCTCCCTACCTGAAAAGTTCAGTGTATATTTGGCTGATAAGAAGTAAATGGGTGAGGTTCAATATATGAAATCTTATGATATAATTATAATTTCCTGAAATTATTGATGAAATTGCAGATGTGAAGGTTATATCACACTCATCTTCGATATTAGTCGGGAGCATTCGAGGATATAAGAAATACTAGTTGTGTATGAATTTTTGAATGTATTTCCAAATGAGTTGCCAAGCTTACCACCGGAGAGAGAGCTGGAGTTCACTATCGATTTAATGCCAGATACCCAACCAATCTCTAAACATCCCAGTAGGATGGCACTGGTTGAATTAGAAGAACTGAAAAAGTAGTTGCAAGAGTTGCTTGATAAGGGTTTTATTAGACCTAGTGTGTCACCATGGGGAGCCCCGATTCTATTTGTCAAGAAGAAGGATGGTAGCCTCAAATTATGTATAGATTATAGATTACTGAACAAGGCTACGGTGAAGAATAAATATCCTCTGCCAAGAATAGATGATTTATTTGACCAGCTGAGAGGGGCATTAGTGTTTTTCAAGATTGATTTGAGATCGAGCTATCACCAATTAAGGATAAGAAAAGAGGATGTTCCAAAAATGACCTTTAAAACTCGATACGATCATTATGAATGTTTAGTGATGCCTTTTGGTTTGACTAATACCCCTACTGCTTTTATGAATCGGATGAACGGGATGTTTTAGGAGTATTTGGATCGGTTTGTAATGTTTTTCATTGACGACATTCTCATATACTTAAAATCCTAAGAAAAACATGCCTAGCATTTACGGACTGCGCTTAAGAAGATCTGAGATAAGTAGTTGTATGGAAAGTTTAGTAAATGAGAATTTTGGTTGGATTAGATAGCTTTCCTTGGTCATATTGTATCTAAAGATAGGGTGTCAGTTGATCCATCCAAGGTAGAGGCTAAACTCAAGTGAGAGAGATTGAGGAAAATTACAGAGATTCGAAGTTTTTTAGGACTAACAGGGTATTACCAGAGGTTTGTTGAGGGATTCTCCAAGATTACAGCTCCTTTGATTAAGCTTCCACGTTAAGATGTTATGTTTGTATGGTCTAATCAATGTGAGTAAAGTTTTCAATAGCTTAAACGGAGATTGACTACAACAACTATTTTTACCATCCCAAGTGGATCCGAAGGCTTCATAATGTACAGTGATGCTTCCCATCAAGGTCTAGGGTGCGTACTCATGGAGCATGGGAAAGTAGTCGCTTATGGTTCTCATTAGCTTAAGGATTAGGAGCAAAATTATGCCACGCATGATCTAAAATTAGCCGCTGTGGTGTTTGCTTTGAAGATATAGCGGCATTACTTATTTGGAGAAAGGTTTCAGCTCTTCACTGACCACAAGAGTCTAAAGTACATTTTTTTATCAAAATGAGCTTAATATGACGCAAAGACGATGGATGAAGCTCTTTATGAATTATAACTGTGAGATCCTATATCATCCAAGTAAGGCGAACATAGTTGTTAATACCTTGAGTAGGAAAAAGATGGTTTCTGCTATGATGGTCAAACAATTGGACTTACTAGAACAGTTCGTCGGACTCAAGATTAATGTTGATGAAGTACATATTGGATTTAGGGCAAGCCTACAAAAAGAACCCAATATCTTGGATCGAATCAGATTGGGGTAAAGGAATGACTAGGGGTTATTGGACATGGTTAGCTAAGCGGAACAAACTATGTAGTTAGATTTTTTTTATCAATGATGATAGGTTATTAAGGTTTAAGGGCTGCATCTATGTTCCGAGCAATGATAGCCTGAAACAACAGATTTTGAGAGAGTCCTATTATTCCTGTTACACCATGCACCCTGACAGTACCAAGATGTACTATGATCTGCGCAAGGTGCATTGGTGGAGTGGTATGAAATGAGATGTGGCAGAATTTATAGCCAGATGTTTGGTGTGTCAATTGGTGAAAGTTAAGCATCAAAAGCCCGTAGGATTATTTAAGTCCTTGCCTGTGCCTATGTAGAAATGGAAGTATATAACAATGGATTTCATTATAGGTTTACCAAGGACCCAAAGAGGTCACGATGCGATTTAGGTGATAGTTGACAAATTGACGAAGAGTGCCCACTTTCTTGCCATTAAAAGTATAGATTCCTTGAGTGCCTTAGCAAAGTTGTATGTCAGAGAGGTAGCTCGATTACATGGGGCCCCCGTGAGTATTACATCTGATCGAGATTTTAGGTTTACCTCTTGATTCTAGACCCATTTTTAGGAAGCCACGGGATCTCAGCTGAGTTTTAGTACCGCTTATCATCCTCAGACTGATGTCAGTCTGAGCAGACCATTCAGACCTTAGAGGATGCGTTAAAGGTATGTACATCAGACTTTAAGGGATTGTGGGATTCTCATTTGCCTATTGCAGAGTTTGCTTGTAATAATAATTATCATGCTAGCATCGGTATGGCACCATATAAGGCTCTATATGATAGAAGATGTAGATCCCCTGTAGCTTGGGAAGAAGTGGGTGATAGGAAAATATTTGCTCCTGATCTAGTTGAACATGTAGCAAAGGTTGTTCAGATTCTTTGTGATAGACTTTGGGTTACTCAAAGTCGATAAAAGAGTTAAGCTGATGTGTGCAGACTGCCACTTAAATTTTAGGTTGGGGACTCTATATTTCTTAAAGTGTCTCTGAGCAAAGGTATCATGCGTTTCGAGAAGAAAGAAAAGTTGAGTCCTCGTTTCATTGGTCCTTTTGAGATATTAGAGAGAGTAGGAGATGTGGCCTACCGGTTAGCTTTTCCTTCACAATTTTCTAGGATACATAATGTCTTCCACACCTCCATGTTAAGGAAATATAATTTGGATCCCTCCCATGTCATCGAGTATGGAGCCTTGGACATATAGGGAGATATGAGTTATGTAGAAGAACCTATCCGGATCCTTGATAGGAAAGAGAAGGTACTTCGTACAAAGAGAATTCTATTAGTAAAGGTTCTCTAGCAGCACCATTTAGTAGAAGAAATAACTTGGGAGCTCGAGAGCCTTATGAGAGAGAAATACCTTCATTTATTTGACGGACCTTGCTGAATTTAGAGGACCAAATTCATAAAAAGTGGAGAGAAATGTGAAATCCATAAATTTTTGTTTTATTATTTATTTGGAAGTTAGAAAGCAATTAAGATACTCAGAATAATATTATGCAGGCTCGAAATAACTTAAGCACTCGAGTTAGTGGCACAGAGCTCGTGTGAGACCCTGTATATGTATAGTTGTAACATGTGTAATTGGATCAATAAATGCTAATGGACTTGTAATGTAAAGTGTAATTGATGTAAGTCCATGGATTCAATGTACATATGTGAAATATGGTTTGTAATGTACATATAAGTTTCATTATGTATGAATATGAAGAAATGAGTTCTTATAGGTAATGAATGTGATTGAAACTCAAAATGAGTAGTGTGGTAAATGGAAGGAAGTTACATGAATATAAATGCTTCCATTTGGTTTTATATAGTATACCTTTGGATATACAAGGAATGCACACAAGTTTCATTGCGAATAAGGTATAAATGGATGCCATTTTGAAGTCATAAAGGTGGATGGATGAGAAAATGGCCATGGCAACAGATTAAGGATGTTTTGGTGTAAGTTGCAGCAGGAAAACTGTAGAAAATCTAGAAAATATAAAGGCCAGATCGATCTCATAGGATGAGAGATCATCTGGAAGAGCCAGAATGCTTTTATTTGGGCAATGGAATAGAGCACATCGATCTCCAAAGGGGCCAGATCGATCTCCTAACCATTCTGTAATGAAAAGATCGATCCTCAAGCATATAGATCGATCTCCTTAGCTCTCTGTTTGGGAGCAGATCGATCTCCAGCTTCGACAGATCGATCTCATGCTTAAAATGCCGTGAAAAATGGAGAATTGATGGGACCAGATCGATCTCCTCCTATTGCAGATCGATCTCCTTAAGCTATTTCTATAAAAGGAGTGCTGAAATCTAAAAATTTCAGGAAAACAACATCACCCTTCCATTTTTCACCCAAAACCTAAATTATCTCTCTAAAATCAGCTATTTCCAGTAAAAATTGAGGGGAGACTATTAGGTACCAAGTTGTTCATCTTGAGGAAGAGAACAACATAATTGAAACCCAAAATCCCATTATTGGTATTGAAGGAGCTAAGGACATTGTCATTTAGAGCAAGAAGAAAAATCTGATTTGGTAAGTTTCTCGGACTCCAATCCAAGTACATTGTCTATTTTATTGATTTTGGAGTTGATTAGCATGTAAATGGATGATTGAAACCATTTAGGTAGTATTTGAATTAATGTGACTTAGAAGATGGAATGAATCTAGTGTCAGAAATTGTAAATTGGATGAATTGGTGGTTTATGGGTTATGATAAGTTTTTATTTGTGTAATGTGGATGATTAGAAATGGGTAAATGAAGGTATATTATGGGTTTTGTGAATTGATGATCATGAACACATGTAGTGTTTGATAATATGCCATAGTAAATGAAATTTATGAAAAATGAACATTATGAGCTTAACATCGATTTAATATCGATTTGGAATGAGTAAATAGACCTAAAGGAATCCATAGACTCGAGATATGAATAGAGAAATGAAATGGGACCTTAGATGAGATGATAGAAGCTATAGAGTGAATTGACTATAGCAAAACCCAAAGGTTGCGTGTAATAGATTGAAATAATGCGGAATATGAATTTGTGGAGTTTCGAAAAGTCGTTGGAGACGCAATCGAACTACGCACACGTAAGCAGCTTTAAAGAAGTGGAATCACACGTCACGATTCTAGGTAAGAGAATTTTATGAGTATATAGAGGTAGCTACTCGTATTTTATGGGTATATAGGGTGTTGTAAATTTGCATGATGGTTTGGAAAAGTGGTTGAGGATGTATATGAACAATTATGAGTACGTATATGATTTGGTTTATATGGATGCATAAAAAGGGATAGTAAGGCTAATAATTGCATAAATCATGTGTTTTGAATGTTTTCACAAAACACAATGCTTTGATTTGAGCAAATAAAAGGATAGGCTAGCTAGTATTTGAATGATGTTGTGAAATAGCTCATGTGAGGCGCTAAACATGTGTTGAGATGTTTTGAATGTATGTGAGCCGCCGATCGTGTGTATGTGATTTAATACATGCTGGAGCCTCGCTCGCACTATATTTCGATGTTTTCATTTGTATGGAACGTGCTGGAGCTTAGCTCGCACCTTGATTTGAAAACTATGATGATGTTTATAAACCGTACTAGAGCTTCTGCTCGTACGTGGCTTTTGAGTTATTTTTCTTATGAGTATAACCGTACTAGAGTTATGCTCGTATGTGGTCTCTTTATGGTAGGATGCATGAGCTAGAGCTTTGTTTGCATAAGTTTGCACATTGCTATACGTATGAGATCATGAAAGTTGGCAAGATCCTCAAGCCCTACATCCTTAAGCCCGAGGAGGTGGGGAGGCTCTATTCGGTGGGGAGGCTCTCTTACGGTAAGGTCCTTAAGCCATACATCCTTAAGCTATACATCCTTAAGCCTGAGAAGGCGGAGAGGCTCTGTTAGGCAGGGAGTTTCTGTTCGGTGGGGAGGCTCTCTTACGAAAGGATCCTTGAGCCAACATCCTTAAGCCCTGAAGGGGCGGGGAGGCTCTGTTTAGTAGGGAGGCTCTCCTACATGGGTACAAAAGGATCCTTAAGCCAACATCCTTAAACCTTGGAGGGGTGGGGAGGCTCTGTTCGGCAAGGAGGCTCTCTTACATGGATATGGTAAATTCTTGGTATGGGGTAGGTAAGACCTAGGAATCGCACCCCCAATCACGATATGAGTCCACAAGTATGCTGTACCATGTATATCACATGGAGTACGATGTACCGCGCGATGGTTATGTGATGAGAAAGTCTGGTGAGGGATAATCCACTTAGTGCCAGCACGATAACCCGCATACCTGGATATGTGTGGTCTGGGATGATTTATGATGTAGTTGGTCCACATAGGCACTTTTGATATAGTGACCTGGTTTTTATTACATATGTGTGATTGTGATTATCCAATGTAGACCTGAGGGAGAGGTCGAGCATTGTAGGATTTGATTTCTGAAATGGTAATGATGTTTGTGATTGAGAAAATGGTTTGTGATGGGATTGTATGTGTTTGAGAAAGACCATTATGATGTGATTTAAAAAGGTTGTTTCAAGTGAATTTCCCTTTTTATTATGTGATTTGACAATTGAGCATGAGATGGCATGTACATGATGATTTATCATGTTTTATTATGCCAATTTACATGATTTAAATACATGATATATGTATACGCATATGGCATAGTTTTGTTTTCCTCATGCTCCGAACTATAAACGATTTATGCATTCACTATCAGCATGTTGATAGAGTAGTTATCTACCATGCTTGCATTATTGTCTTACTGAGCGTGTGGTTTGCTCATCCCTCTCTATTTTCCCCCTCTACAGAGCGTACTTAGTGGCACAGTGAGGATTGAGGCATTTTGGTTAAGACATCCACTGCATCTCTATCACTCAGAGCTATATACACAAAGATTCCTTTTTGTATCTAAACAATGTAAAAGCACAATAGCTTATTGAAATATAATTATGGGGGATGTAGATGTCAGTAATCATACTTTGTATAAATGAATGATTGACGTTCAAATGTATGACATCACTTTTATTAATTGAGAATGGATATTGTGAGTGGATTATTATTGACTCACAGCCCAACTGTGTGTGGTAAGTTTGTTCACAACCAGGTAAGGTAACAGTAAAACGCGAAAAATTTATTGAGATTTTCGGTAATAAAAGGATAAAAAGGGTCATGATAGAGATTGGTATTAGAGCTATGTTGGCCTGATGTGAGTTAGTAATAAAATGTTGGAAGAGTACATCCCCACGTTACTGTGCTTTTGTTTAGATATAACTGTGTATACCATGATGGATTGAGCTTAATAAATTATTATAATACAGGAAGTTAGGCATTATGCCAATTACGCGCCAAGGTAAAGGGGCGAGAGCAAGTGCTAGAGGCCGTAGAGGAAGGCCTGAGAGCTATGCCGAGCCACAGACTGACCAGGCTCCACAGGACCCTGCTGGGAGAGCAGAAGATATTAAGGCTCGCTTCACTAGGATAGAGCGGAGTATTGAGAACCTGGTGGAGATAGTCACGCAGGCCTTGGGTGCAGGTGACAGACGAGGTCCCGCAACACAGCCTGATGCTACTAGACAAGTAGCTGTAGAGGTGGAGAGACCTCAGGCTACTGAGACGATGACACCTCCAGTATAGGATATAGATTCTCCTATCGTTCCACAGCAGAGCGGTAGTGATTTGGGTTTTAACTGTGACTTGATCAGACTGTGAGAGTTCCAAGCATTGAAACCCCCTATGTTCAGAGGGGTAAAGGACCCGGTTGTCATGGAGCAATGGGTGTATGAGATGGAGAAACTGTATAGGTTTTTCCGATGCACTTCAATAGACAAGGTTGTCTTTACCGTGCTTATGCTAAAAGGCAAGATAGAGTACTGGTGGAGATCCACTGAAGCTATTTTGAGGGCTAGACACTCCGAGATTACGTGGTAAATATTCTTTGAGACCTTCAAGAGACAAAACATTCTAGATATCACACAAAGGAAACTGCAGATGGAATTCATGAATCTAGTTTAGTGGAACCGTACTGTGGACGAGTATAAGTCCAAGTTTATGTCATTAGGGAGATACGACCCGAACATGATGGGTAGTGAAACCCAAAAGATACAGAAGTTCATGGATAGACTGAGATTAGCCATCCGGACTAAGCTAGCTCCCTTCGACATTTTGACTTATGAGGAGGCTGTACATAAGGCTCAATTATGCGAGCAAGACTTTAAGCGGAATGCCTCTGAGCTTGGAAGAATTAGTGTCAGGAAGGATAGAGATCGAAAAAGATTTGGGAGGGATAGAGTGGCCAAGAGGGGAGGCCCAAGGTAATTGGAGAAGAGACCTAAGATCGAGGAGGTGCAAGAGAGAGCTGCTAGACCTCCCGTGTACGCTACTTTGATTGTACCGAGGGGTATGGCTCTTGGAGGACCATGACCTACTACTGGTCAGTGTAAGAGATATGGGAGATTTCATGGGACTAGACCTTGTCTGATGACCCCTATGGTGTGTTTTAGATGTGAGAAACTCGGACATATAGCTAAGTATTATCCCGAGAAGATGGAGACTGCCCCACAGAAGGGCAAGGAGCCAGAGAGAGCTCCAATTGAGATAGCTACCCCGATAAGGAGGGCCACAGCTAAAGAGAAGGGGAAACAAGCAGTGGGTGTGAGCAGGGGAAGAGTGCACGTGTTGGACGAGGACACTGCGGACACATCGACGGATGTGATTAAAGGTACCATCCGAATCTTTAATTTAGAAGCATTGGTATTATTTGATCCTGGTGCCACGCATTCTTTCATATCACCTTCCTTTGCACATAAATTGTTGAAGCATGTGAAACCTATATTGATGGATAAAATGTTGATGATTTCCACACCCATGAATGATAGTCAATTGACTGAGCATGTATGTAGAGATTATAAGTTAAAGATAGAGGGAGATGAAATGACAGCCAATTTAATTTTATTGAAAATGAATGATTTTGATGTAATATTGGGAATAGATTGGTTGGCTACCAATCGTGTTGTTATGGATTGCCATGCTAAGACATTGATGTTTTCAAGATTAGACAATCTTATTATAAACTTTGATGAAAAGAAATGATATGAAAAGAGTATGTCTGTTTTAAATGAAAGAGTATAATCCTAATATATGATATTTGAGAGATAAATTCGTTTGTTTATTTTGAATATTAATGTAATGACTTGTGATACTAATGGTAGAAAGAATGATGTGAAGGGTTCATTGCCTACGTGGTGAGGCACACCCAGAATTGAGGGAAATACCCGTAATTGTGGATTACCCTGATGTCTTTCTGGATGAATTACTAGGACTAGCACCTGAAAGGGAAATGGAATTTTGCATAGAGTTAGTGCCTGGTACCGAGCCGATATCGAAACCACCATATAGAACGGCTTTGATTGAGTTAGAAGAGCTGAAGAAACAGCTACAAGACTTGTTAGAGAAGAGGTTTATTAGATCGAGTGTCTCACCTTGGGGAGCACCGGTTCTATTTGTAAGGAAGAAGGATGGAAGCCTCCGACTGTGTATAGACTACCGATTGTTGAATAAGGCCACAATTAAGAACAAGTACCGCTTTCCACGCATAGATGATTTGTTGGATCAGCTCCAAGGAGTCCAAGTATTTTCTAAGATAGATCTGCAATCAGGGTACCATCAGTTGAGGATCAGGAGTGCAAATGTACCTAAGACAGCGTTTTGTACCCGTTATGGCCACTAGGAGTTTATAGTGATGCCATTTGGATTGACGAATGCCCCCGCAACATTTATGGCACTGATGAACGATATATTCAAGCCATACCTGGACAAGTTTGTGATTATGTTCATTGATGACATATTGGTATATTCCAAGTCCAGGGAAGATCATGAGGAGCACTTAAGGCTAGTTCTGCAGACCCTCCGAGAGGAGGAGTTATATGCCAAACTCAGTAAGTGTAACTTTTGGTTAGAGCAGATCTCATTTTTGGGCCATGTTATGTCGAAAGATGGGGTATTGGTGGATCCATCCAAGATAGAGGCTGTTGTACAGTGGGAACAGCCCAAGATAGTTACTGAGATTAGAAGTTTTTTGGGATTGGCAGGATATTATTGGAGATTTGTAGAGGGTTTCTCTAGACTAGCTGCTCCATTGACACGCCTTACGCATAAGGATGTTAAGTTTGTATAGGATGAGGCATGTGAGAGGAGTTTTGAGGAGCTTAAGCATCGATTGACCACTGCTCCAGTTCTCACCATTCCTACTAGCTCTGGAGGATTCTCGGTGTATACGGATGCATCACACCAGGGATTAGGCTGTGTGCTTATGCAGGATGGAAAGGTAGTTGCCTATGGATCTAGACAGTTGAAAGATCACGAGAGGAACTACCCGACTCATGATTTAGAGTTGGCGGCTGTGGTATTCGCTTTGAAAATATGGCACCACTATCTCTATGGTGAGAAATTTTAGGTGTTCACAGATTATAAGAGCCTCAAGTACCTGTTCTTGCAGAAAGAGCTGAATATGAGACATAGGAGATGGCTCAAACTTTTAAAGGACTATGATTGTGAAATCATGTACCACTTGGGTAAGGCAAATGTAGTTGTCGATGCTTTGAGCAGGAAGAACCTTGGGTTGGTGTATTATATGATTGTACGGGAACATGAATTGTTAGAATAATTTGTAGACCTCAGTTTGGATGTAACCCCACCTGGATCTGAGAGACTTGAGATCATGGCTAGTTTGAGACAGGAGCTAGAATTGATTGGCTATATTTGGCAAGCCCAATAGAGCGATCGACAGTGCATCGAGTAGCTGAGGCAGATACAGACAAGTGTAGGTTCTGATATTGAGTTGAGTGCTGATGGGACATTGAGGTTCAGAGGCAAAGTATGTGTTCTTGAGGATCTTGAGATCAGAAGGTTAATTTTATCAGAGGCTCACTTATCAAAGTATACGATGCATCCGAGAAGTACCAAGATGTATCAAAACCTTCGAAAGGTTTATTGGTGGTTTGGAATGAAAAGAGACATTGCTGAATGGGTCGCTAAGTGTCCCATTTGTCAGCAAGTGAAGATAGAGCATCAGAAGCCTGCAGGATTATTGTAGCCTCTACCGATACCGACTTGGAAGTGGGAGCATGTCACCATGGATTTTATGATAGGGTTGCCGAGGACCCGTAGAGGTCATGATGCCATATGGGTTATTATGAACCGGTTGACTAAGTCCGCCCATTTCTTAGCTATGGGTCGTACAAGTCAATTGGCGAGCCTGTATATTCGAGAGATAGTATGGCTACTGACACGCCCTAAACGTATTATCGTAAGTGCATGGGTCGTACAAGTAATAATGGGATTTGAATCCTGGATTATCGTCCCACAGAGATGTTGACTAGCCTAATTAACTACCGGTTAATCTTACCCTAAGTATATCCTAGCAAATTATGAAGTTTAATGTGTGATCTACAAAGCTAATAGTACTCAAAATAATAAAACTATAAAATAAAAAAAAATAAAACCGAGCTAAGAAATACTTACAATGCTCCAAGCAATCAACCTACAAAAGAAAACTAAAACAGTTAAAATTAATTAACGCGATAAAATGAAAATATGAAAATAAGTAAAAAAACTAATTAAACTAAAATTAAACAATTCTAAAATAAAAAATCTACTTACCTAAAGAAATTCTTAAACTTAACTCCAACTAAATGCTAATAAAACAAAATCTACTAATGCATGAAAAGAAATTTAATCTAAATTAATTCTAAATATAACTCATAAAATACTAAACTAAAACTTAAATCCTAACACATAATATCTAAAATTAACTAATAACTAAGACTTAAAACTAAGATTAAATTAACAACTTAAAACATTAAATTTAACCTACAATTATCAACTAACAACTACACTAAACTAACAACTAATAAAACAATCAAAATAATAAAAATGCCATAAAAATTAAACTAAACAAAATAGAGGTGGCCAAACAAAGGCTACCAAATTGCAAAACACACAAGTGGTCCCGACAAGTCATTGTTCACGTTCTTCTAAAACATTTTCAGTTTCATGTTTATTTACAGGCATTCACGGTTTCGACTACTGTCCCTCCTGCACTCTGCTTCTCGGTTTTGACCAGGTGCAAATAGGTGTTACTTCCACTGCTGTTCCAGGCATTGCTTCTGTCCGACTACTGCTCCAGGCATTCTCGGTTCCAGCTACTGGTGTGCTCTCGATTTGTTTGTGTGTAGCTGCCAGGTCCTGCTTCTACTGTATGCTACTCCAGCTTAGCACCTACTGCCTAGCCCCAAGCACTCCAGGTTGCTCTCGATTTGTCCCCTGCTCCCGCTCCTGCAATTTCCAGCTCCCAACAGCAGCATACAGGAAACTAATACAGCTTGATATTGAATAATAGAAAAATAACAACAATGAATAGTGGAAACAAAGTGAAATAGAGCTAAACAGAGGCTGAAAATGAAGTTAAACTTGCTGCCTCTAATGAAACTCTACACCAAGCATTCTACTTTGTCCATTTCACTAACCAGCAACTAGAAATAAAAAACAAAAAAAAGTAAAAATAAAATGCAGTAATTGCAATAGATTCAAGAACATAAGCAAGTGCATTGAAAATGAAAGCTATGCTATAAATGTAATCAAGAACCGAGACATGAAGTTTATGCAACAAATAAAGAAATATAGAAAAGAATGAACAAAAAAGATATAGTAAAACAGGAGATTAAAACTGAGAGGTAATATGTAAAACAAACAAAATAACAATGGAAGTTACACTCTCAAACCCGTGGCTCATTAACGTGCAGAATCATCATCACCAGCTTACTCTATTCCAGCTCTTTAATGCCATGGTTCCACATTGCTTAAATGTGAAACAATGCCTAACATTTGCCCACATTAAAGCACCAAAACCAAATAGTATAGATGAAGGAAAAAGTAAGGAACATAATACACCGAGAAACCAACCCGAGAACAACTAAAGATGATGGTTTTTCAAATAAAACAAAGGAAACATAAGCAATGTGCTAGGAATAACCGAGAGCTACACTAGAAAGTAAGCTTTGTAAATAAAACTTGAAAAATAAAAGACTAGATTTAACATAACCAAGAAGATGAAATGATACATTGTTGCTATGAAGTAGAAAATATCCAAGTCTAGAAGATGAAGAGCATAAACATGGAATGAACATTAAAAGTAAATGGAAGCTAACAGAAATTGCAAAGTAAAACAAACGGGAAAGTAAAAAAAATACTAGAAAGGAAATAACTCTAAAAACTACTCTACCTACACTACTCCTACTCCTAGATTACATAGTTTTTTCAATTGCCATCCGTGTCTTATTTATACACACACTGAGGGTACAATTGTAATTTTTCCATTCTAGATGAGTTGGCATTTTTTTGGCCACTTGTCTTCACACTATTGGCTCCTTGAAAAGATATTTCCATGTCATCGGTCTTCTTGTCCAATTGGATGTGCTAGGTGGCATGGCTCATGTTGTCCGCGTGGTCCAATCTCGATTTTAGCCAAATTCTAGTCCATTTTCTACCGAAATTATCAAAATTCATCCGGATTTGATTTATTTGCAAACATGATAATTCTAATTAAATAAAGGGGATAATTAACAAAATAAATTGGGGATTTAAATAATTAATTAGAAAATTAAGCACAAATAATTCTATTTTCATAGAATTATCAGCTACATGGTGTACCAGTGAGCGTTGTTTCTGATAGGGATGCCCGCTTCAGTTCCAATTTTTGGGAACATTTTAAAGAAACGCTGGGGACCCGACTGAGTTTTAGCATCGCTTTTCATCCTCAGATAGATGGGCAGTCAGAGAGGACTATACAGACCCTCGAGGATATGTTAAGAGCGTGTGTGCTGGATTTTAGAGGCTCTTGGGATGACCACTTGCAGTTAGCCGAGTTCGCCTATAATAATAGCTATCATGCGAGTATCAGGATGGCACCCTATGAGTCACTGTAAGGACGCAGATGTCGATCCCCCATTGGATGGGAAGAGGTTGGTGACAGATAGATTTTTGCTCCAGACTTAGTGCAGTAGGCATCTGAGGACGTCCAGTTGATATGTGAGAGATTACGGTCAGCTCAGAGCCGACAAAAGAGTTATACTGACAAGAGACGGAGACAACTAGAGTTTGATGTGGGTGAGTCAGTATTTCTGAGAGTTTCACCATCGAGGGGTATTATGAGATTTGGTAAGAAGGGCAAGCTGAGCCCTAGATATATCTAACCCTTTGAGATTTTGGAGAGAGTGGGAGATAAGGTGTATAGGTTGGCATTGCCACCGAACTTGGCAAATGTCCACAACATCTTCCACATCTCTATACTTCGGAAGTATCACCCGGACCCAACACACATAATAAGATATGAGCTGTTGGAGCTCAATAAGAGTATGACGTATGTTGCGAAGCCGGTTCGGATATTAGATAGAAAATAGAAGGTGCTACGAAATAAGATAATTCCCTTGGTGAAAGTTTTTTGGCAACATCACACGGTGGAAGAGGCCACATGGGAATTGGAGAACTTGATATGGGAGAAGTACCCTTAACTTTTTGAAGAGTGACTTGGTTCTAATTTGGAAGACCAAATTTCTTGAAGGATGGGAGAATGTGAGAGACCCCGTATATGTATAGTTGTAACGTGTGTAATTGGATCAATGAATGCTAATGGACTTGTAATGTAAAGTGTAATTGATGTAAGTCCATGGATTCAATGTACATATGTGTAATATGATTTGTAATGTACATACAAGTTCATTGTGTATGAATATGAAGAAATGAGTTCTTATAAGTGATGAATGTGATTGGAACTTAAAATGAGTAGTGTGGTAAATGGAAGGAAGTTGCATGAATATAAATGCTTCCATTTGGTTTTATATATTATTCCTTTGGATATGCAAGGAATGCACACAAGTTTCAATGTGAATAAGGTATGAATGGATGCCATTTTCAAGTCATAAAGATGGATAGATGAGAAAATGGCCATGGCAGCAGATTAAGGATGTTTTGGTGTAAGTTACAGTAGGAAAACTGTAAAAAATATGGAAAATATGAAGGTTAGATCGATCTCATAGGATGAGAGATCGATCTGGAAGAGCCAAAATGCTCTTATTTGGGCAATGGAATAGAGTACATCGATCTCTAATGGGGCCAGATCGATCTCCTAACTATTATGTAATGAAAAGATCGATCCTCAAGCATACAGATCGATCTCCTTAGCTCTCTGTTTGGGAGCAGATCAATCTCAAGCTTCGACAGATTGATCTCATGCTTAAAATCTCATGAAAAAGGGAGAATTGAGGGGACCAGATCAATCTCCTCCTAGTGCAAATCAATCTCCTCAAGCTATTTCTATAAAGGAATGCTGAAATCTGCAAATTTTGGGAAAATAACATCACCCTTCCATTTTTCACCCAAAACCTAGATTTATCTCTCTAAAATCAGCCATTTCCAGTAAGAATTGAGAGGAGGCTATTAGGTACCAAGTTGTTCATCTTGAGGAAGAGAACAACATAGTTGAAACCCAAAATCCCATTGTTGGTATTAAAGGAGCTAAGGATATTGTTGTTTGGAGCAAGAAGAGAAATCTGATTTGGTAAGTTTCTAAGACTCCAATCCAAGTACATTGTCTATTTTATTGATTTTGGAGTTGATTGGCATGTAAATGGATGATTGAAACCATTTAGGTAGTATTAGAATTAATGTGACCTAGAAGATGGAATAAAACTAGTGTGAGAAAGTGTAATTTGGAGGAATTGGTGGTTTATGGGTTATGATAAGTTTTTATTTATGTAATGTGGATTATTAGAAATGGGTAAATGAAGCTACTTTGTGGGTTTTGTGAATTGATGAGCATGAGCACATGTAGTGTTTGATAATATGCCATAGTGAAGGAAATTTATGAAAAATGAACATTATGAGCTTAACATCGATTTAATATCGATTTGGAATGAGTAAATAAACCTAAAGGAATCCATAGACTCGAGATATGAATAGAGAAATGAAATGGGGCCTTATATGAGATGTTAGAAGCTATAGAGTGAATTGACTATAGCAAAACCCAAAAGTTGCGTGTAACAAATTGAAAAAATGCGGAATATGAATTTATGGAGTTTTGAAGAGTCGTTGGAGACGCAATCGAACTACGCACATGTAAGCAGCTTTAAGGAAGTGGAATCACACAACTCAATTCCAGGTAAGGGAATTTTGTGAGTATATAGAGGTAGTTGTTCGTATTTTGTGGGTATATAGGGTGTTGTAAATTTGCATGATGGTTTGGAAATTTGGTTGAGGATGTATGTGAACAATTATGAGTACGTATATAATTTGGTTTATGAGTACATATATGATTTGGTTTATATGGATGTATAAAAAGTGATAGTAAGGCTAATAATTACATAAATCACATGTTTTGAATGTTTTCACAAAACACGATGCTTTGATTTGAGCAAATAAAAGGATAGGCTGGCTAGTACTTGAATGATGTTGTGAAATAGCCTATGTGAGGTGCGAAACATGTTTTGAGATGTTTTAAATGTATGTGAGCCGCCTATCGTGTGTATGTGATTTAATTCGCGCTGGACCTCGCTCGCGCTAGATGTCGATGTTTTCATTTGTATGAAACGTGCAGCAGCTTAGCTCGCACCTTGATTTGGAAACTATGATGATGTTTATAAACCGTACTGGAGCTTCTGCTTGTACGTGGGTTTTGAGTGGTTTTTCTTATGAGTATAACCGTACTAGAGCTATACTCGTACGTGATCTCTTTATGGTAGGATGCATGAGTCGTGCTAGAGCTTTGCTCGTACAAGTTTGCACATTGTGATACGTACAAGGTCGTGAAAGTTGGTAAGATCCTCAAGCCCTACATCCTTAAGCCAACATCCTTATGCCCGAGGAGTCGGGGAGGCTCTGTTAGGTGGGGAAGCTTTGTTCGGTGGGGAGGCTCTCTTACGGTAAGATCCTTAAGCCATACATCCTTAAGCCCGAGAGGCAGGGAGGCTTTGTTCAGTAGGGAGGCTCTCTTACGGAAGGATCCTTAACCCAACATCCTTAAGCCCTAGAGTGGCGGGGAGGCTCTATTCGGCATGGAGGCTCTCCTACATGGGTACAGAAGGATCCTTAAGCCAACATCCTTAAGCCTTGGAGGGGCAAGGAGGCTCTGTTCGGCAGGGAGGCTCTCCTCCATGGATATGAAAAATTCTTGGTATGGGGTAGGTAAGACCTAGGAATGGCACCCCCAATCACGATATGAGTCCACAGAGTACGTTGTACCGTGTATATAACATGGAGTACGATGTACCACGCGATGGTTATGTGATGAGAGAGTCTAGTGAGGGATAATCCACCTTCGTGCCAGCACAATACCCCACACACTTAGATTCGTGTGGTCTGGGATGATTTATGATGTTGTTGGTCCACATAGGCACTTTTGATATGGTGACTTGGTTTTTATTACATATGTGTGATTGTGATTGTCCAAGGTAGACCCGAGGGAGGGGTTGAGCCTTGTGGGATTTGATTTGTGAAATGGTAATGATGTTTGTGATTGACAAAATGGTTTGTGATGGGATTGTATGTGTTTGAGAAAGAGCTTTATGATGTGATTTAAAAAGGATGTTTCAAGTGAATATCCCTTTTTATTATGTGATTTGACAATTGAGCATGAGATGTCTTGTACATGATGATTTACCATGTTTTATTATGCCAATTTACATGATTTAAATACATGATATATGTATACGCATATGGCATAGTTTTGTTTTCCTCATGCTTCAAACTATAAACGATTTATGCATTCACTATCAGCATGTAGATAGAGTAGTTATCTACCATGCTTGCATTATTACCTTACTGAGCGTGTGGTTTGCTCATCCCTCCCTATTTTCCCCCTCTACAGAGTGTACATAGTGCCTTAGTGAGGACTGAGGCATTTTGGTTAAGATATCTGCTGCATCTCCATCACTCAAAGGTATATACACAGTGATTCTTTTATGTATCTAAACAATGTAAAAGCACAGTAGCCAATTGAAAAGTAATTATCGGGGATGTAGATATCAATAATCATATTTTGTATAAATGAATGATTGACGTTCAATTGTATGACATCACTTTTATTAACTGAGAATGGATATTGCGAGTGGATTATTATTGACTCACAACGCAACTGTGTGTGGTAAGTTTGTTCACGACCGAGTAAGGTAACAGTAAAACATGAAAAATTTATTGAGATTTTCAGTAATAAGAGGATAAAAAGGGTCGTGACAGCTCGAGGCACGAAAATTGAAGTAAGGTTTTAAATTCAAGAATTTCTCAAAGATTGCATGTATAGGTATGTTTTGGTGGTTAGAAGGTGAAACTAAGGTATTAAAAGCAAAAAAGTTACTTAAAACTCAAGATAACACTAAACCAAGAAATTGGGCCTAGTAAGCGAAATAAATTCAGAATAAATTCCCTCAATTCATAAAAATTATTCCAAGGCCATGGGAAATTAGTATAAGGCATAATTGACTTGGGGAATGAAAATTGAGTGGAAATCTTGAGGTTTCGATGATCAAATTAATTTTTATAGTAAACCAAAAACCTTAAGCAATTTAAATCTATAATGACTAAATCGAGAAAAATGGGCTTAAACGGGAAAATTTTCTAAAATAAGTGGGTCCCAAATTTTTAAGGGACATACTAGGGACTTAGTAGAAAACACGAAAAGTGGAAATTTGGAAGAAATTGGGCTGAAAACATTTTTCATGGATTTTACAAAACATGGCTATAGGCTACCCCTCGCCTACAAATCTGCTGACCCAACAAGAATGCTAAATTTGAAGACAGTCCAAAAAGTTTTTGACTGAGACTTTTCCAAACTAAAATATCTTTTCATGCTCCTTATGGAAATGTAAAATAAACCCCGAACCGATCTAAACTCAACAACTTATCCCCTACACAAGTTGTCGTAGGCGTCTTCTCCAGGCCAAGCTTATGCAATTTTTTCTGCCCTCTTTCGGCAACTTTTAGAGTTTGGTTAAGAAGGATCAAATAATATTTTCGAAGTCCTCTACAACATATAAACAATCTAGCTTTAAAAAAACTCTTTTGCTAGGTGAAATGTTAGTGAGAAGAACATAGGTAGAATCTGCCATGTTTCTGGGTAAGAGAGAAACTTAAATTCATAAGTTCTTGGCTGGTTTTTTAGCTTGTTTTTTATTATTCGAAGTTGTATACATGTTGATCTACAACTGAGCATCATTGCTAGAGTAGGAAGAAGTGGTCAAAGTTGGTCAACCAAGGTGAGAAGTTGTTGATCTTGATGTTTGCTGTTGTTGGTTGTTTTTGGATAATTTTTGCTCAAGTAGAACTTAAAGAAAAATTTTCTAGGAGCATGTATAGGTTCAGCCAGCTCTTGGTTGTTAGGGTAAGGATGAAATTTGGTTGAATTTGATGTTATTGAATGATTGTTTAATACAAAAAAACTCGGTTTATAGTTCAGTTAATGGAGAACAATGAAAGTGTGGAAATTTGACAATTTGGTAGATTGTGAATTGTTAATTGGAGCTCGGAATAAGTGTTTAAGTCATTATGTTAATCAGTTACAAATTTGAAGGAAAGAAACTAAATAAATAGCTTAAACCGACACTTTATCGGTAAAACCAAAAAAGTAGGAAAATTTGGAAAAACATTTGAATCTAGTGAGTTTTTATGTATGTTGATGTATATTTAAGTGTATTAAGACGGACTGGAATATCAGTTGATAGTTTTCGAGTTATTTTGGGTAGCTTAAAGTGTTGGCATGCAAAACGAGATAAACCCGATACTCGACAATTTTGTGCTGCCCCAGCCTCATTTAGGTAAGGGATGCAATCTATTTTAGTAATGATATTCCTTACCTACAAATAGGTATTTATGGCATCAAAAATTCTTTTATAAATAAGCACGAAATTCGAAAATGACTATAGCTCGCGTTTATTTCGTTTGAGTGCATGATTTTCGTATAAATCGAAAGCTACGAATATTTGTGTAATAAGCATGTGTATGTATATGTAAATTTCTGAATATATGACTCTTGTAAGCTTTTGTACAAATAAATTTGGAAATAATTTCTGTAAATGATGATAAGTTTGATTTCGAGACTATAGGCTCTAAAGTGTGCGAGTGAGGGTAAACCTGGGGGTCGATTTAAAGGAACCCAAGGGAATTCTAGCCGATGGCCTTTGAACAGGTTGGGCCTTGACTATATCGTGCATATTTCTATGTGTCTGTCTTTTAACCCCGAAAATGTGGAAATATGGGCTGATTTTTATTTTTCTTAATTTCTTATTTAAGTTGTATTCCTATCAGTGTCGATTTCTCAACCATTTTATATTTCAAAATTTCGCCAGCATAACGACTTATTTATACCCTTACCTTCCTGCAAGGATCAAAATTCAGTTTGTATCCTCGACTAGTTGATTTTAATTTCCTTTCCTAGTCAACAATGAGTTCATACTCATTACATTACCTTACTATTTTTGAAATACATTTTATTATACAAACTGTAAATTTACAACTTTAAATATATTCATCCTTACCTAGATTACATCCCAAAATGTTCTTTACAACCATTGTCTATACTTTACAAGATGTCTGGCAATAATACAAGAGTATACCTTATTTGTATTGAAGGTAGCCTGAGGAGGGCTTGAGTCTACTAGCCCACGACCACTATATTGCAAGTATAGGCTACTGGTCACTAAAGGTAGTCTGTAAAAGTAAAAGAAAGGGATGAGCTCTTCAAGCCCAGTAAGTAATGGGTTTAGAGCATAAGATAACTAAAAGCCCTTTATGAAAAACATAAGATCACTCCAAACCGACCTGAAACTAGAAAGAACCACCCCCGACAAGTTACCGTAAGCGTACTCTATAGAATCCACTCTTGAAATTTTTTCGACCACCTTTTGACCGCTTTCAGACTTTGTTCAAGAAGGATAAAATCTTACACCTCAAGTCTTCTATAAAATATAAGAAATCCAGCCCCAAACAAGCTTATTTACTAGGTGAAAAACTAGAGAGAAGAATAGGGGCAAAATTTACCCTGCTTCGGGTAAGAAGAAAACTTGGAATTTTTAGCTTCTTGATTTATTTTTGAGTTAGTTTTTCATGATGATATGTTATATACATGTTGATTTATAGCTGAGGATCATTTTTTAGGAAGAAACACGTGGTCAACCTTGGTTAAACCTAAGGTAAAATTGTTGGAAGATGATAAACTTGAGATATGTTGATGTTTGATGTTATTGGATGATTTTTAGTTCAGTAGAAAATCGAAGTGTAAGAATTGGCGAATTTGGTATGTTGACAAGTGTGAATTGAAGACTTGAATAAATGTTTAGGGTGTTAAGATAATGGATATGAAGTTAAAAGAACCAAAATTGGCTAAATTAGCTTAAACCAACACCTTAATCAGTAAGATCGAGAAAGTAAGGAATGTTGGCAAACCAGCTCAAAAACAAATCAAGAAGCTAAAAATTCCAAGTTTTCTTCTTACCCGAAACAAGGTAGATTCTACCCCTGTTCTTCTCTCTAGTTTTTCACCTAGTAAATGAGCTTTTTTTGGGCCGAATGTTTTATATGTTATAGAGGACTTGAGGTGTAAGATTTTATCCTTCTTGACCAAAGTCTGAAAGTGGCTGGAGAAATTATACAAGTGGATTCTACAGAGGACGCCTACGGTAACTTGTTAGGGGTGGTTCTTTCTAGTTTCAGGCCGGTTTAGGGTGAATTGTGCT
The DNA here is from genome assembly GCA_033439115.1 of Firmiana major. Lineage (NCBI taxonomy): Eukaryota > Viridiplantae > Streptophyta > Magnoliopsida > Malvales > Malvaceae > Firmiana > Firmiana major. The sequence goes on from CM065914.1 coordinate 24,669,519, forward strand.
TTCTAGATAGGATTTTAAGTTATATATCATAAAACAATAAAAAAAACAATCAACTTAAATGGCCTTCGAGAACCCCTTCAAATTGGGATTTCATTTTGAGCCTATAGATTTTTTGGGTCAGGGCAGCCTATTTCCCTATTTTCATAAATCCATGAAAAATATTTTCAGCTCCTTTCTTCCCAAATTTCCACCTCTCAGGTGTTCTCCAAGGTCTCTAGTATGTCTCATAAAAATTTAGGGTCCACTTGTTTAAGAAAAGTTCCCTGAATGAGCTCATTTTGCGCGATTTGGTTATTACCAATTAAAATGGCTTAAAGTTTTCAGTTTACTTTAAAAATTAATTCGACCATCAAGACCTTCGTACTTCCACTTGATTTTCATTTCCTAAGTCAATTTCACCTTATGCTAATTTCCTATTGCCTTAGAATAATTTTTTTGAATTTATAGAATTTATTTCAAATTTATTTCTCTTACTAAGCCCACTTTCTCGGTTTAGTGAAACCCAAGTTTTACTAACTTTTTCACTTCCAATACCTTAGTTTCACCTTCTAAACACTAAAACATACATCTTAATGCATTCTTTGAGAATACTTGAATTTAAAACCTTACCCTGATTTTCGTGCCTCGAGCTCTGGCCACTATCCTGAGTGTTTTGGTTGTTTCGGGCCTGTACAATATTTTTTTGAGTATTTTAATCACTTATTAGTTTCCAAATAAACAGGGAAACAAAAAAGTTTGGGTTTTACGTTTTCATGTCGCCTTCATGGCAGTATGTGTTTTCGCCTGTGTGGCGTTTATGTGATGCTGTGTGACCTTGATCTAGTCTACAGCCCTACCATGGCCATAGGTATTCTGATCCCTCTTCGAAAGATGCCCTCTTTTGAGGATGAAGCAGTGATTACCCTTATGACAGTAATAATGAATGCCTAGTCTCCATATTTTGATTTTGTTACGATCCGTCTATTACCTATGCTTAGTTATGTAAACATGGAACTTTCAAGATTTTGACGGAAGTAAGAAATGTATATGAATTGTGTTTCGGTATGAAAAGGTATATGATTTTGAGTATATGAACCTATATGATTTTTAACCGTTCGATTTGAAAATGGCACTTTGTTATCTAATATTATTATTTTTCTAAATATTTTGAATATTATTACTATTTTTAACGCGCTCCTTACTAGGCTATCTGAAGCTCACCCTTTCTTTCCTTTCTTCCAGATTATTTACAGTAATCACCTCATTTCCTATTGCATGCCTGATATAGGTTGTTGGACGAGACTCTCCCCAAACTATCTCTTGTACACACTCAAGGGATATTTCATTTGTATCTAAACATCCTGTATAGTATATATACTTGTATGTAAAGGAACATTTGGGATGTAATTACTTTTGTATATGTATGAGAATGAAAAAACGGGTAATTCATGATGTTATAATATGTAACAGTTTGAGAATGAATGATAGGTTAGGAATTGGCACTGAACAGGAATACACTTTAAGTATAAGATTAACTTATAAATTTTTTTTTTAAATCAGCCTTAATTTTCGCATTTTCGGAGCGTTACAGATTAGGTGTTATGTTTTTATGATCGAATATATGGTAATCACATTACAAACTTATGAATGGGACCAGGACTAAAGGAAATCACAATAAAGTTTATTAATAAGATAAGAAAACGAATAGGTGCTAATGTGAGACCCCGTACATGTATAGCTATGTATATAGGAACATGGGAATGTAAATAAAATCATAAGTAAGATGATGTATTGTAATGTGGAGTGTATGCAATGTAAGTTCATAAGATTATGTACGCACTTGTAGTAAGAATTGTAATTATACGTACAAGTTGCATTATGAGTGAGTAGGAAGAAATAAACTTAAAACGAGAAGAATGTGATCGAAATGGAATATGAGTGGTATAGTAAAATGGAAGGAAAGATTTACATAAGTGGATATTTCCATTCGAGTAATATCGTATATAATTGGTCTTACAAAGATTCTACACAAGTTTTAATGTGTATGTAGTGAGGATGGATCCTATTTTCAAGTCTCAAAGATGAATAAATGAGAAAATGATCATGGAAGCAAATTAAGGGTGCTTGGTAAGAGTTGTTGCAGAAAAACTGCAGGAAATCTGGAATTTGTGAAGGCCAGATCGATCTCATAGGATGAGAGATCGATCTGGGAGAACCAGAATGCTCTTATGTGAGAAATGGAAGGGAACAGATTGATATCCAAAGGAAGCAGATCGATCTCTTTAGCTCTCGGGTTGGGAGAAGATCGATCTCCCCTAAGACCAGATCGATCTCCCTAGGTCTCGGGTTGGAAGCAGATCGATCTCCTATAAGACCAGATCGATCTCCTTAAGCTTCTGTTTGACAGCAGATCGATCTCCAGCCGACAGATCGATCTCCTACCTTTAAAACGTCTCAGAAAAGAGGGATTTTTGAGGAACAGATCGATCTCCACCCAAGGAAGATCGATCTCATCAAGTCAAATCTATAAATGGGAGTAGTTGGATCATCAGAATTTCGGGACAAACATTTCCATTTCACTTCAACTCAAAGAAATCTAGTTTCTCACTCCTAAATCCAGCCATTTTCAGTGAGATTTAAGGAGAGGCTATTAGAGACAAAGTTGTTCACATCAAAGAGAAGAACAACATAGTCTAGAGGCATTTTCCCATTTGAAGGATTGAAGAAATAGAGGGCAATCCTAATTGGATCAAGAGGAAATCCAATGAGGTAAGTTCTAATGCACAAATCCAAGTACATTGGTTTAGTTAATGATTATAAAGATATTTGGGTGTGCATATTGTGGATAGAACTACCTAGGATGGTATGAAATGCATATAGCTTAGAAATAGTCAAGTGTGAGAAAGTGGAATGTGGGAGTATTTTTGATGAATGGGATATCTTGAGTGGATGAGTATGTTGTGGAAATGGTTTGGAAATGTTGATATTAGGACAAATTGGGAGATTTACCACAAAGGGTAAAAATGTATAATTAAGGCATTGGATAAATGCTTAGTTGAATAAGAGTTAGAAACATTAACTCAAATGTTGATGGATGAATTTCAGTTTCGGATGATACGCCGGAGCAAGTCGAGATGAGAACGCAAGAAGCGTAAAGGCGGATAGTTGCACACAAGTAAAACGAGGTAAAGGACTGTGTGTTAGCTATAGAGATGTTCGTACGTAATTACAGCAATTTCGTAGATATATTGCTAGGACTAGTACGATATTATAAGTTTATGAAATGATGTGGAAATATGAAAAGTACTATGATGTATATATGTATTGAGAAATGGGATAGGGTAAGGAAATAGCATGATATGCATGTTTTCAATGAAATTCTCAATTTTATATTGTTATTATTGATTGAGAAATGTTGATGATAGTTTGGCTAATTTTACATGTTTTGGCATGAAAAGGCATGCTATGTGAATAAACGTGTTTTGAGTTTTAAAAAGAGAAAATAGCCATCTATCAGTTTTGAGATGAGATTTGGTGTTGAAGCGTTAGCTCACACCCGGTTTAAAGCCTTGATGTACCGTGCAGGAGTTTTAACGCGCACGGAGGTTTTGAGAAAGTGCGAGAACTATGCTCGTACCTGTTTTATTGAGTTAAGGTAAACCTGGGGGTCTGGGACCCAAGGGGATACCAGCCGACGGCCAATTGAACGGGCTGGGCCTTAACGATAGATCGTACCGCGCTGGAGCTTTGCGTTGACTGTGTGTCGCGCTGCTTGCTCGCCTGGTATATGAGACATGGTTTAAGGATAAAAAGTCCATCAGAGTTGGAGTATGGACTTGGGTCCACGGTTGTACGTAGAACAGTGTAGTCACCCGTTGGTATACTATGTACCGTGCTGGGTGCACGTGAGTACGAGTATCGCGTAGATGACACACGACGTATCTTCACCGTGAGTATACGAGGAGATGAGGTGGATTGAGATGAGCCGGAGGGTAGGACTGACCCATCCCCCTTCAGGCGAAGTGATACCCTGTGCACACCCGATCAGTGAGGCCTGGGATCACTGACTGTGGCCATAAGTCGTGGATATTTGATTGCCTAAAATTCCATGCCTGTCTCAGAGAATCGAGAAACAGAGACAATCTCAGAAAAAGAAAGAGATTTGTGAAAGAGAATGATTTGAGAAGTGAAAGAGATTTCGTGTTTTAATAAATCTCCGATTTCACATTCGTGCCATGAGGGCACTATTTATGAGCATGTTTTAAATGGAAGTTTGACATTTGGTTTACACGAAAATGCTATTGAGAAATATGTATTTAAATGCATTGTTCGTATGATATTTCCATTTATAACGAAAACATGGTTTTGGTTTATGCATGCATGGGCTATGTAGGTAGTACGATATCTACCTGCTAGCATACATTTCCTTACTGAGCCGTGGTTTGCTCATCCCACTATTTTCCCCCTCCAGGTACTGAGAAGTAAGAAAGCGGTGATCTCTAAGTCTTTTGTGTTGAACAGCTCCCACAATCCGCAAAGGTATAAGATTTGTATACACGAGTATTTTGTATCTAATATATTGTATCGCACAGTTATATCTTGGAATTGTAATCAGTATTATAGGGATGATATGTAAACACTTGGTATTTATACAATTAATTTTGTGTATTTACACACACACCTGGGAGTGTGAATTAAAGTTTTAAATATTCCGCTGTAAATGAATAAATTTTTAGTAATTGCATCTTCTCACAGCCCAACCGTAGTAGAGAATGTATGGATAGAAGGGTTCCCGAAAACGGGGCATGACAGGCTTGGTATCAGAGCATGGTTGGTCTGATGTGAGTTGATGCTTAGGACTAAGAAAACATACATCCCCAAGTTACTGTGCGATATTTAGATACAAATGTGTATACGGAGCTGATAGTAAATTAAATGTTTGTTATAACGCAGGAAAGTTATCAGGCTAGTGAGTTATGCCTGAGAGACACCGCAAGAGGGGAGAGAGCTCAAGAGCTCGAGGGCAAAATGACAGGACTGAGAGGCACAGTAGATCATCCTCTAGCCATGAGCCCCAGGAACAGATAGAGGCTTCTGATCCTCGAATCACTCGATTGGAGGAAGACATGCGCACGATGATGACCATGATGGGTCAGATCATGGCTAGGTTTGAGGGTACACCTGGTACAGCGGGACAGGCTGCACCGAATCCCCCAGCAGCTGCACCTGAGCCTGAGAATGTTGCACCTGCGCAAGTTGAACCGGCTAGGCCACGGGAACCTCATATTCGACCGGTACCTCCTCCGGTAGCCCCACATCAGCATGATGATGAATTGGGGTATGGATATGATTGCGACATGGAAAGATTGAGGCATTTTATGGACTTTAAGCCTCCTTCGTTTAGCGGAGTAAAGGATCCGACGGTGGCTGAGGACTGGATCAGTCAAATGGAGAAGTTATTCGACTTCTATAGATGTTCAGCTACGGAGAGAGTAGCACTTGTGGCCTTTGTATTGAGAGGCGAAGCAGAGCACTGGTGGAAGTCCGTCAGGCCGATGTTAAGAGCTCAATGAATGGTTATCACGTGGGATATGTTCTTGGACGTTTTCAGAGAGCAATACATCCCAGATACTGCTCGACGGAGACTACAGATGGAATTTCTGAATCTGACTCAAGGGAATCGAACAGTTGATGAGTACGAGTCACGATTCACTTCACTGGGTCGATACGATCCGGACTCGATCAGGAGTGAAGCTGTCAGAGTCCGTAGATTTGTAGATGGACTGAGGCCTTCGATCCGAGCGAAGTTGGCCCCATTTGATGTCGCTACATATAGAGAGGCTGTGCGACGGGCCCAATTATGTGAGCAGGATCATGACTTGCAGATTTCTGAGTTTAGTTGGGGAAAGGACAAGGGACAGAGGAAGCTGGGAGATGGCAAGAGTGCTAAATTTGGTCGAAAATTCATGAGTAAACGTCGGAGAGAAGTAGATGAGTTCCAGAAGAAGGTTGTTAGACCTTTTATGCCTCCGACTCAGACACCAGCCAGGGGAATAGCGATTGGTGGACCCCGACCGACTACAGATCAGTGTAGGCTATGAGGTCGATACCATGGTGGTAGGCCATGTCATCTTCAGGGTACCCGATGTTTCAGATGTGGTAAATTTGGACATTATGCCAAAGAGTGCCCGGAGATAGTTGAGGCAATTCCACAGAGGGGTAAAGAGCCAGAGAGGGTTCCTACAGTTGCACCTCCTGCAAGAAAGAAAGCCTCGGCTGAAGAGAAAGGAAAACAAGTTGTGGGTCAAGGCAGGGTGTATGCGATAGACCAGGCATCGGCTGATACCTCTTCTGAAGTGATAAAAGGTACAATCTTGATTTTCAATCTAGAGGTTATAGCTTTGTTTGATTCTGGTGCTACGCATTCCTTCATATCACCTGCATGTGCATCTAAGTTAAAAGGTTTTGTAGAACCCACATACTTGAGTAGGACGTTACTAATAAGTACTCCCATGCGAGTGAGCCAATTAGTTGAACAAGTGTATAAAGATTGTAAAGTGAGGGTGGGAGATAAGTGCATGACAGCCAACTTGATTTTGTTGAATATGTATGACATTGATGTAATTTTGGGAATGGATTGGTTAGCCGCCAATCATGCTGTCATAGACTGTCGTTCTAAGTCCATTAAGTTTTCTCTACCTGAAGAATGTGTTGTAAGATTTTAAGAGAAGAAATGAAATCTTAAATTTTGTGTTAAGTAAAGTACTTTGGTATAAATAGCTTGAGTGTTGTTTTGAAGGTTTTATTGCTTATGTGGTGGATTTGAACAAAGTACATCCGGATATGGAGGACATCTCAGTGGTCAGAGAATTCCCTGATGTCTTTCCAGATGATCTACCAGGATTGCCACCTGATAGAGAAACGGAATTCGGTATAGACTTGACGCCTGGAACCGAACCAATATCTAAGTCACCATATAGGATGGCCCCAGTTGAGTTAGAGGAATTAAGGAAACAGCTGCAAGAGTTGTTAGAGAAGGGGTTCATAAGACCGAGCGTCTCACCATGGGGAGCCCCGGTATTATTTGTGAAGAAGAGAGATGGGAGCCTCAGGTTGTGCATTGACTATCGGATGTTAAACAAGGCTACCATCAAGAATAAGTATCCCTTGCCACGCATTGACGATTTATTGGATCAGTTTCGGGGAGCACAGATCTTCTCCAAGATAGATCTGAGGTCTGGGTATCATCAATTGAAGATTCGGAAGGAGGATGTGCCCAAGACAGCATTTCGTAATCGCTATGGCCATTACGAATTCTTAGTGATGCCTTTTGGGTTGACCAATGCGCCGGCAGCTTTTATGGCTCTAATGAATGAAGTATTCAAGCCATACCTGGACCAATTCGTGATTATTTTCATTGATGACATATTGGTGTATTCAAGGTCCAGAGAAGAGCATGAGCAGCACTTAAGGATTATTTTGCAGACCCTCCGAGAGAAAAGGTTATATGCCAAGCTTAACAAATGTGACTTTTGGCTAGAACAGGTTTCTTTTCTAGGCCATGTTATATCGAAGGATGGGGTGTCAGTAGATCCATCCAAGATTGAGGCAGTTGTTCAATGAGAACAACCTAGGACAGTCACAGAGATCAGAAGTTTTCTGGGTTTGGCTGGTTACTACAGAAGATTTGTAGAGGGTTTCTCTAGATTAGCTGCTCCATTGACACGTCTTACGAGGAAAAGTGTGGAGTTTTCATGGGATGAAGCTTGTGAGAGAAGTTTTCAGGAACTTAAGCGTAGATTAACTACCGCGCCAGTTCTTGTCATCCCTAACAGTTCAGGGAATTACTCGGTGTATACTGATGCTTCGCATCAAGGACTAGGCTGTGTTTTGATGCAAGATGGAAGGGTAGTAGCTTATGGATCTAGACAGCTGAAAGATCACGAGAAGAACTACCCCACTCACGATTTGGAGTTAGCGGCCGTAGTGTTTGCGTTGAAAATATGGCGCCACTACTTGTATGGTGAGAGATTTCAGATCTTTACGGATCATAAGAGTCTGAAATATCTATTCTCACAAAAGGAGTTAAACATGAGACAGAGGAGGTGGTTGGAACTCCTCAAGGACTATGATTGTGAGATCTTGTACCACCCGGGGAAGGCAAATGTGGTTGCCGATGCATTGAGTCGGAAGAGTCTCGGGTTGGTATCACATATGATGGTTAGAGAGCACGAGTTGTTGGAACAATTCACGAACCTTAGTCTGGATATGACCCTACCTGAGATTGGCAGCTATGGGATCATTGCTAGCTTGAGATTAGAACCAGAGTTGATTGAGAGAATCCGACAAGCTCAGCAAATCGATCAATGGTGTATTGTCATGATTAGCCAAATCCGGAAAGGGAAGGGTGCTGATTTTATATTGAGTCCAGATGGGATACTAAGGTTTGGAAATAGAATATGTGTTCCTAAGGATGTAGAGCTGAGAAAGCTGATCTTATCAGAGGCACACTCGTCGAGATACACGATACACCCGGGGAGTGGTAAGATGTATCAAAACCTCCGAAAGGTATATTGGTGGTCCGGAATGAAGAGAGACATAGCGAAGTATGTCGCTAGATGTCTCATTTGTCAGCAAGTAAAAGTCGAACATCAGAAACCAGGAGGATTATTACAACCTCTATCGATACCAACATGGAAGTGGGAGCATGTCACAATGGATTTTGTGATGGGGTTACCGAGAACCCGTAAGAACCATGATGCGATATGGGTGATAGTAGATCGGTTAACGAAATCGACACATTTCTTAGCCATGAGATCTACAGATACATTGAGTGCACTGGCGAATCTGTATGTGCGAGAAATAGTGAGATTGCATGGAGTCCCAGTGAGTGTTGTTTCGGATAGGGATGCCCGCTTCACTTCCCACTTTTGGGGACATTTCCAGGAAGTGATGGGGACCCAATTGAGTTTTAGTACCATTTTTCATCCTCAGACAGATGGTCAGTCAGAGAGGACTATACAGACCCTGGAGGATATGTTGAGAGCGTGTGTGCTGGATTTTAGAGGCTCATGGGACGATCACTTGCCATTGATTGAGTTCGCCTACAATAACAGTCATCACTCAAGTATTGGTATGGCCCCTTATGAGGCACTATACGGTCGTAGATGCCGATCGCCCATTGGTTGGGAAGAAGTTGGTGACAGACAATTGCTCGCCTCCGATTTGGTTAAGCAAGCCTCCGAGGATGTTCAGATAATATGCGAGAGGCTGCGAACAGCTCAAGGTCGACAAAAGAGCTATGCTGACAGGAGACGGAGACCACTTGAGTTTGATGTTGGCGAGTCTGTATTTTTGAAAGTGTCTCCTTCTAAGGGAATAATGAGGTTTGGGAAGAAAGGAAAATTAAGTCCTCGTTACATTGGTCCCTTCGAGATTTTGGATAGAGTGGGAGAAGGAGCATATAGGCTAGCCTTACCACCTGAGCTAGCAGAAGTCCACAATGTCTTCCATGTTTCTATGCTTCGGAAGTACTACCCGGATCCGACACATGTAATTAGCTATGAGCCGTTGGAGCTCAAGAAAGATATGTCGTATGTCGAGAGACCGATCAGGGTGTTGGACAGGAAAGAGAAGGTGTTGCGGAACAAGACGATTTCATTGGTTAAGGTTTTGTGGCAACATCACACTGTGGTAGAGGCCACATGGGAACTGGAAAGTTTGATGCGGGAAAAGTATCCCGAGTTATTCACAGATTGAATTGGTTCTAATTTGGAGGACCAAATTCTTTAAGTGGGGGAGAATGTGAGACCTCGTACATGTATAGCTATGTATATAGGAACATGGGAATGTAAATAAAATCATAAGTAAGATGATGTATTGTAATGTGGAGTGTATGCAATGTAAGTTCATAAGATTATGTACGCACTTGTAGTAAGAATTGTAATTATACGTACAAGTTGCATTATGAGTGAGTAGGAAGAAATAAACTTAAAACGAGAAGAATGTGATCGAAATGGAATATGAGTGGTATAGTAAAATGGAAGGAAAGATTTACATAAGTGGATATTTCCATTCGAGTAATATCGTATATAATTGGTCTTACAAAGATTCTACACAAGTTTTAATGTGTATGTAGTGAGGATGGATCCCATTTTCAAGTCTCAAAGATGAATGAATGAGAAAATGATCATGGAAGCAAATTAAGGGTGCTTGGTAAGAGTTGTTGCAGAAAAACTGCAGGAAATCTGGAATTTGTGAAGGCCAGATCGATCTCATAGGATGAGAGATCGATCTGGGAGAACCAGAATGCTCTTATGTGAGAAATGGAAGGGAACAGATCGATCTCCAAAGGAAGCAGATCGATCTCTTTAGCTCTCGGGTTGGGAGAAGATCGATCTCCCCTAAGACCAGATCGATCTCTCTTGGTCTCGGGTTGGAAGCAGATCGATCTCCCATAAGACCAGATCGATCTCCTTAAGCTTCTGTTTGACAGCAGATCGATCTCCAGCCTCGACAGATCGATCTCCTACCTTTAAAACGTCTCAGAAAAGAGGGATTTTTGAGGAACAGATCGATCTCCACCCAAGGAAGATCGATCTCATCAAGTCAAATCTATAAATGGGAGCAGTTGGATCATCAGAATTTCAGGACAAACATTTCCATTTCACTTCAACTCAAAGAAATCTAGTTTCTCACTCCTAAATCCAGCCATTTTCAGTGAGATTTAAGGAGAGGCTATTAGAGACAAAGTTGTTCACATCAAAGAGAAGAACAACATAGTCTAGAGGCATTTTCCCATTTGAAGGATTGAAGAAATAGAGGGCAATCTTAATTGGAGCAAGAGGAAATCCAATGAGGTAAGTTCTAATGCACAAATCCAAGTACATTGGTTTAGTTAATGATTATAAAGATATTTGGGTGTGCATATTGTGGATAGAACTACCTAGGATGGTATGAAATGCATATAGCTTAGAAATAGTCAAGTGTGAGAAAGTGGAATGTGGGAGTATTTTTGATGAATGGGATATCTTGAGTGGATGAGTATGTTGTGGAAATGGTTTGGAAATGTTGATATTAGGACAAATTGGGAGATTTACCACAAAGGGTAAAAATGTATAATTAAGGCATTGGATAAATGCTTAGTTGAATAAGAGTTAGAAACATTAACTCAAATGTTGATGGATGAATTTCAGTTTCGGATGATACGCCGGAGCAAGTCGAGATGAGAACGCAAGAAGCGTAAAGGCGGATAGTTGCACACAAGTAAAACGAGGTAAGGGACTGTGTGTTAGCTATAGAGATGTTCGTACGTAATTACAGCAATTTCGTAGATATATTGCTAGGACTAGTACGATATTATAAGTTTATGAAATGATGTGGAAATATGAAAAGTACTATGATGTATATATGTATTGAGAAATGGGATAGGGTAAGGAAATAGCATGATATGCATGTTTTCAATGAAATTCTCAATTTTATATTGTTATTATTGATTGAGAAATGTTGATGATAGTTTGGCTAATTTTACATGTTTTGGCATGAAAAGGCATGCTATGTGAATAAACGTGTTTTGAGTTTTAAAAAGAGAAAATAGCCATCTATCAGTTTTGAGATGAGATTTGGTGTTGAAGCGTTAGCTCACACCCGGTTTAAAGCCTTGATGTACCGTGCGGGAGTTTTAACTCGCACGGAGGTTTTGAGAAAGTGCGAGAACTATGCTCGTACCTGTTTTGTTGAGTTAAGGTAAACCTGGGGGTCTGGGACCCAAGGGGATACCAGCCGACGGCCAATTGAACGGGCTGGGCCTTAACGATAGATCGTACCACGCTGGAGCTTTGCGTTGACTGTGTGTCGCGCTACTTGCTCGCCTGGTATATGAGACATGGTTTAAGGATAAAAAGTCCATCGGAGTTGGAGTATGGACTTGGGTCCACGGTTGTACGTAGAACAGTGTAGTCACCCGTTGGTATACTATGTACCGTGCTGGGTGCACGTGAGTACGAGTATCGCGTAGATGACACACGACGTATCTTCACCGTGAGTATACGAGGAGATGAGGTGGATTGAGATGAGCCGGAGGGTAGGACTGACCCATCCCCCTTCAGGCGAAGTGATACCCTGTGCACACCCGATCAGTGAGGCCTGGGATCACTGACTGTGGCCATAAGTCGTGGATATTTGATTGCCTAAAATTCCATGCCTGTCTCAGAGAATCGAGAAACAGAGACAATCTCAGAAAAAGAAAGAGATTTGTGAAAGAGAATGATTTGAGAAGTGAAAGAGATTTCGTGTTTTAATAAATCTCCGATTTCACATTCGTGCCATGAGGGCACTATTTATGAGCATGTTTTAAATGGAAGTTTGACATTTGGTTTACACGAAAATGCTATTGAGAAATATGTATTTAAATGCATTGTTCGTATGATATTTCCATTTATAACGAAAACATGGTTTTGGTTTATGCATGCATGGGCTATGTAGGTAGTACGATATCTACCTGCTAGCATACATTTCCTTACTGAGCCGTGGTTTGCTCATCCCACTATTTTCCCCCTCCAGGTACTGAGAAGTAAGAGAGCGGTGATCTCTAAGTCTTTTGTGTTGAACAGCTCCCACAATCCGCAAAGGTATAAGATTTGTATACACGAGTATTTTGTATCTAATATATTGTATCGCACAGTTATATCTTGGAATTGTAATCAGTATTATGGGGATGATATGTAAACACTTGGTATTTATACAATTAATTTTGTGTATTTACACACACACCTGGGAGTGTGAATTAAAGTTTTAAATATTCCGCTGTAAATGAATAAATTTTTAGTAATTGCATCTTCTCACAGCCCAACCGTAGTAGAGAATGTATGGATAGAAGGGTTCCCGAAAACGGGGCATGACAGCTAAATTGATTTTGGACAAACATAGGTAACGTCACGACCAGAGGCCGCCATGAAATGCCAAACCTTGCGGATGCGTATAAATTTTTGGGCTAATTTTTCTATCCTTATGCATTTTTTTAGTGTGTCTACAGTGACAATCTAAAATTATTAACTACCTATTTTATTTTGAGCTTTTTGCTCAAGGTCTAAACCTAGTACCTGTACAGTTATAAATTTTTCTATATGGTCCTAGTGATCACAATATCAAATCAATCTGATATAATCGCATCAATCATCTAAACATTAATCATGTTTTAGTATAAAACATGCCTTTATTCTCATAATCATCAAACTATTGATTTCCTTTCACTTAGGCACACCATAACATCAAAGCATCTGAAAGTTATAAACATATCCTAATGTTTTAGTTTACATCTTGTCCTATAGTGTTGGATCAAAAATAGCTTGAAATAAAAGTTACTTGCAAAAAAGAATATTAATATACCCAAAATGATGCCAATGAGTCTCAGGGGATTTTGGATGGATCCAAAATACTCTCCCAACTCTGTGCTCAATCTGAAAAGGATTAGAATATAATTTAATAAGTAAGAACTTAGTAAGTCAATTATCTAAGTGTAGAAGTAGACTTATATTGTTCTAAATGCAATACATGCACCTCCGAGTATTTCCTCAAACATAACTATTTCACATCAAATCATTTAATATAATGTATGCACCTGTAATTATGTCCTCACTACAACTATTTCACATCGAATCATATCATTATTTGGATCAAGATCGTGTCTTGAAGGACTCTAAGTGAGCTAAGGTTTTGGAGCAGTGATGGAAAGGTACTTTGAAATACCTCATTATCCCCATCCTCGGCACCTTTTAACAAAACATCAATTCGTAGTATATCTCACTTATTCCAATATCAATTCACAATATGCACTGCATAACTAATATCAATCTGCACTATTCATAATATTTCTGCCTAGAAAATAAATTGAAAGTATCCCTCTTATAATGAGAGATTTCCCCAAATAAATCACCTACATAAGATCAACATTTACTATATCTCATTCGTAGCAATCATTTTTATATTAATTCCATCACGTTCATATCACATATCTTAATATCAAATCCATAAGGTAAATCAGTTTTTTGATATCAGTCCATAATACTCATCATCTAATCAAGATCAATCTACATCAAATGCTACTCGATTCAATGTTATTCCATGATAACATTTCTTATTCCAATATCATAGCTCATGCAGTACATATGTAATGATTTCAAATTCTGATGTAGTGGTTATAAAAAAATACTGAATGAGAGAACACGATGGTTATGAGTTTCAATATATAATTAATGTGGTCAAACAGTATAAAAGCCATCTATTAAACATCGATGTTGTCATGAGTTTCAAAACATGTACCGAGGCTTAAGTCTTGCAAAAGCTCAAAGTTCATGATGTACATTGCATCATGCTCAACTCACCAAAGCTAAGGCTGTGCTCTGGCTTAAGGTCTAATATGCATATACCATTTGTCAAATCACAATTTCAAATCAAGACACAATTACAAATTAAGTCATGCCAATAAATTAGAGATACAACCTTATAAATAATAATATCAATTTGTATATGTCTAATTCAACATCTCATACCGTATATGTCTAATCAGTCAATCAATCAATCAATCAATAAAGTCTTAAATTTCACTATAGCTATCAACGGATTGATGAGGGTTTTAATGGAAGAAGGGTTGTACTTATGGTCGTGGTAAAGACTTTGATCTCTTAGAATTTCATCTAATAAGTTCACATGTAACCTTGCAAGAATTTTTGGGTTGACAAGTCTAAATAACCTCGTTAGACCATTTGTTTATCGAGTCTACATGTAGGCCTTGTAGCATCACTCACATAGCATTCCCATTTTATGCTTTATTGATTAATATAAGAACATGCCATAATCTCAAAAATCAAGTTCAGCAATATCAATAAATCAATCAGTTAAGAAAACCTAAAAAGCCATCTAGATTTCATTCATGAAACTATTTTAAACTCATGTATATATATATATATATATATGCATCATGTTTGTTTACTGTGTGCTGAACTTTTATGAAATCAATCATGTTCACTTATGCATTTCCAATCAATGTTACATGCCATGAGTAAAACATGAGTTCCAACATTTTGATATCAGAAGTACTATGTAGATGCAATCCCAATTCATGAATTTCATATCTCAATCAATCATAAGGCCATACAAATCATATATGGTCTATTATTATCAATTTGATTTAATTCGACTCATGAGTCCATTCATAATTTATATCAATTCACATTATTTCGATATTAATTCCATCACATTCACACCATGATAATTCTATAAAAATAGAATTATTTATGCTTAATTTCTTAATTAATTATTTTAATCCCCAAATTATTTTCTTAATTATCCTCTCATTTTGACTAAATTTCTCATGTTTGCAGATAAATAAAATCCGGATGAATTTGAAAAATTTTGGTAGAAAATGGACTGGAATTGGGCTAAAATTGAGATTGGACCACGTGGATAACACGAGCCATGCCACCTAGCACATCTAATTGGACAAGAAGACAGATGACATGGAAATATCTTTTCAAGGAGCCAATGGTGTGAAGACAAGTGGCCAAACAATGCAACTCATCTAGGATGGAAAAATTATAATTGTACCCCTAAGTGTGTGTATAAATAGGAAATGACGGCAATTGAAAATGGGATGTAATCTAGAGTATAATAGTTTTAGAGTGAATTCTAGGATTTACTTTCCTTTTTTTTAGTTTTCCATTAGCCACCTTCCATATTTTTTATTGTTCATTCCATTTTTACGTTCTTCATTTTCTAGTCTTAGATAATTTTATTTCATGGTGATCAGTATCATTTCATGCTTCTCGATTCTGTTAGAATCCCAGTCTTTATTTTCAGGTTTCCATGAAAATCTTTATTTTTCCCATTATTGATAGCTCTCGATTTGCTTTTATCTAAGGATCCATGTTTGTTGTTTTTCATTTGTGTTCATTAGAGTGACAAAGCTTGTCTGTTGCTGCCATAGATGTTCTGATGCTTTGATGTAGATTTAATGCTAAGCATTATTTCTACATCAAAACTCGGTGGAACCAATGTGGTAGTGACACTAAAGCAGCCCGATAGCCATTTTGTTATTTTCGATTCCTGCATTTATATTTTGTATTTAGACCCGAGAGTGTTGTTGCTGTTAAGTGGAGTTTTTAGAAAGCTGGACGTGGATTGAAGTAGCAACTAGCATCGAGGTAGATTCAAGGCATCATGTGTAGTAGCCATACCCGAGAGCTACAAGCCTCCTTTGTTTACCTCTATTTTTTCTTCCTTGTTACTGTTTATTCTCTTTTCATGACTGCATTCTGCATTAATCTAAGTGTGATGGGTGCAAGTTGATAGGATGTGTACTGACCGAACTGTAGTGAAAATTGAAGTGTGGGTGGTAGCTGAAGTTGTTAAGGATTTATAGATTTATGTTTAAGCTTTATTCCAGCCTTGTTTCAATTTCTGTTTTGCGTTTATTTATTTTCTGTTTTGTTGCATTATTCCTAGTTACTTATTTAGGTTCGGGTTCATGCTTCATTTTATAGTTGCAGTAAATGGGTTTAGCTTTTCCAGTTTTTGCATTGTTGATAGTTAGTTACTGATCTTATTCTTGGTTGCAGTCAGTCGGGTGGCATTTTCAAGAGAAAGTAAGGTGTTGCTGAGTATTAGACTAAAGCATGAGGGTGCTTGCAAGTCTGATGTAGTTGTTTGTTCCCATTCAGTTGCAGCTTCCTGTATAGTAGAGGGGGCATTCACTAGTAGGACAGACCGAAAGCAACCTGGAGCACCTGGAGCAGAGGACAAGACCGAGAGCAGGAGTTGGACATTGCCACGGACAACACCCAAACCTGTAAATGGAGAAGAAGCAGGAGCAGGACGTGTGCAGGGAGCAGGTCTAGCCAGAAAATGCAGCTTGAAGCATGTGGTAACGTGATGTGTTGGAATTGTGCAGAGAATGATGCTGTACATGGAACTGAGGCAGAGTTGGTGGAAGTTGCAGAGCAGGAGATGGACACGCCTGGGTGTAAAATGAAAATGAAACAAAGAAGAACGTGTACAGTGCAGTTTGGGACCACTTGTTAGCTGATTTAAGCTTAAGGCCTTATTTGGCCACATTACTTCTTTGTTTAATTTAATGTTGATTGCATTTTTATTATTTTGATTGTTTCATTAGTTGTTAGTTTAGGATAGTTGTTAATTGGTAATTGTAGGTTAGATCCAATGTTTTAAGTTGTTAATTTAATCTTTAGTTTTAATTTTTAGTTAGTAGTTAATTTTATATTATATGTTTTAGGACTTAAGTTTAGTTTAGTATTTTATGAATTGCATTTAGAATTAATTTAGATTAAATGAATTTCATGCATTTTTAATTTAGTCTTCATTTTTATTAGATTTTAGATTAGTTTAATTTGTAATTTTTATTAGTTTAATTGCATGCATTTTTTATTTTAAGTTTGTTTAAATTTTAGTTTAATCAATTTTATTTCTTTATTTTCATAGTTGCATTTTAGTTTAATTGTGTTAATTAATTTTAACTGTTTTAATTTTCTTTTGTAGGTTAATGCTTTTAATTACTTGGAGCACTGTAAGTAAATTTTAGTTCAGATTTATTTCCTTTAGTTTATAGCTTTTATTATTTTCAGTACTTTTAATTTCTGACATGTAGATCACCCATCATCTTCAATTCATAATTTGCTAGAATATACTTAGAGTAAGATTAATCGGTAGTTAATTAGGCTGATCAACTTCTCCGTGGGATGATATTCCAGGACTTAAATCTCATTATTACTTGTACGACCCGTGCAGTTGCAAACAATACGTCTAGATCGTATCACACCACAATATCGATACTAAGACCCTCACCATCAATATGGGTCCTCTTGGTTACTCTTGAATATTTAAATATTACATTTCTATATAATATTCAATTATCAAATTATGCAATATCAATATCCCCATTCAAAATGTCTTTCAATGGTTATAAACGAGATTATATATAATCACAATATCAACACTCACCTATTCTAAATCCCTCAGTAATCAATCACATTGATACTTAATTACGATCTCAACTCAATAATCAACTTATCCACAATGGTATGTTTAGTCAATATATCAATTTATTTTGATATCAGATCTATCACATTCATATCACAATATCGATACTCAGAAAAGTCCCAAAAATTAGCAAAAAATGGACTAATTTTTTCTTTTCCTTACTTATGTTTGCCTACGATCAGTGTAGTCCTTACTTACTTTAGTTGATTTAAATCGATCAACCCGGCTATTAATTCCATTAGTCATGGTGTGAAACCCAAAAATTTTCCTACTACTAATTAATTTAAGCTAAACCAAGAGGTCAAAGACTTATGTGAATGTTCATGTAGGGCCCAAAATGCTCGAGAAGCATGGGATAGTGGCACGGAGCCCGAGGCACGCACTTTGAGTTAAGAATCTAAATATTTCAAAACATAAGTCATAAAATCATTTAGTTTTGACTATAAAATGTCAATATATCAAAACTTATATACCATGGATGAAAACTCAGTTTCAGGATAAATCGAGGCTAAGGCTTTTAGGAATTTTCTATTGGGAAAAGCTCGGTTCTTTCCTCGAAAGCTTTTTATATATATTTCAAGTCATTTTTATGATGCGTAAATAGCTAAAGGAAGTTATTACTATATTAAATTATGTCCCTTACATCAACGGAGCTAAGGCAGCGTTAATTCCTTAGGTCTCAAGACTACCTCGATTTACATGTCGAATTCCTACACTTCCCAAAACAATGTCAGTTCATCAAATTTAATTCAATTTCACATCAACATATCCAAATATGTATTTATCACCTTAAAGGTTGACCAATTTTTACTTTTTTGTCAATTTTTCCTATTTTCTCATTTTTACCGATTTAAGTTCTGATTTAAGATATTTTTGCTAATTTTATTATTCTAACTTCACATTCACCATTTTAATGATCTAAATACTTATTCACATCCATAATTCATACTTGTCATTAATCTAATTTTACCAATTCTCACATTTTTCGATTTTTCACTAAACTAAACTATAAACCAGGCTTTTTGTGTATAAATTTTACTGCTAACAACCTTGAATTCATCCAAAATTCATCACAATTACATGAACACTAAACTGGTCGAACCTTTGCACTCTCCTACAAATTATTTCTTAGAATTCTATTTAACCAAAAATCATTAAAAAACATCAAATAAGAACACATATCATGTTCATCATCATTCATCAAGTTTACCTTAACTTTGACCAAGGTTGACTACGTTTTTTATCCTTAATTGTAATTCAACATATATATAGCTTAGAATCATCAAAAACTTCCCAAAAATCCACAAAAAAAAATTTAAAATATTGAACTTTCTCTCACCTTGGAAGAGAGCAGTTTTTGCCGTTGTTCTACTCACTAGATTTTCACCTAGTAAATGAACTCCTTTAGGACTAACTTTTTTATACGTTGTAGAGGATTGGAGAACGAAGACTTGATCCTTTTTTGCTGCTCCCTGAAAGTAGCTGAAAGGCCACCGAAAAAATTGTACAATGAAGTCAAGGAGAAGACACATACGACAAAAAGGGAAGACTTGTTCTCTCTAGATGAAGGTCGATTAGGGATGAATTTTACCTTTTCAGAAAGCGTAATAAGTCAACTTTTCATATCGAAAATATCAAGGTCAACAATTTTTGAGAAGGTCTCCAAATTTAAAGATTTCACTACCGCAGTGCTATGAGGCCACTGGGAAGGCATATCCTAAATTGATGGGGGTGTAGGAGTCTCTGTAGTCTGAGGCATCTGTGCAAGCGTATCGAGAGCACCTGATGACTCATCTTGGCTCTTGGGCTAACCTCTACGACCTCTAGCCAGTGTACTCGCCCTTCTGCCTCGGCGGCTATTAGTTATAGTGACTAGATTCTTGCATTCACAATAATTTTTTAGTCTAATCCCATATTGGAATACACAATTGTATCTGAACAAAGCACATTAACATGGGAATGTAAACTTCCTAACTACTAATACCGACTCATATCAAACTAAATCAACTCTGATACCACTTCTATCGTAACCCAATTTTTTTCTAAAACCACTACAAATTTTACACTTTTTCCTTTCACGACCTTATACCTCTTTTAAACAGTTGGGCTACGAGTCAATATTAGTTTTGTCATGTTACCTATCTGACCATCCAATTCTATATCACATTTACATATCAATATTCACACTTGAATAACTATAAATAATTTCATCTCAAAACTATATTTTCATATGTTTACATTCCCACTATTACATCCATTTACATCACTGTGCTACAACATGTTCAATTACAAAACTATACAAGTGTGTATACCTTTATTCGCGATGGGTAACGGACAACAAGAATGCAAGATCACTGCCGTTCTCTAACTTTGTAAGCGCTCTGTAGAGAGGGAAAATGAAAAGGTAGCTCAACTAGCTCAGTAAGGTAATTATGCAAGCAAGTAGATAACTACACTATCGACATGTTCATGATGCCATACCTTAAAATACTCGTTCTCTTTTCAAGTTTGAACCACGAGTTTATATATATAACTTATGTAATGGATATATATATATATATATATATATATCGTATATATAGAATACCATATTCTCATTTCAGCACTATTGACATTTCATGCAATTCATGTAAAGCATGTAAAACTTATCATGCTATTTCATTTCAATCAAATAAGGCATGTTATTTTGTTTTCATTATGAAAAATGTAGATCAAGGCTCAACCCATCCCTCGAGTTCACCCTGATCTATATAAATCATGAAACCATATAAACATATATAAAGGCTCGACTCCTCCATCGAGTCTACCTTGATCTATA
This sequence comes from Firmiana major, assembly GCA_033439115.1. Classification (NCBI taxonomy): domain Eukaryota; kingdom Viridiplantae; phylum Streptophyta; class Magnoliopsida; order Malvales; family Malvaceae; genus Firmiana; species Firmiana major. The sequence continues at coordinate 24,690,367 of CM065914.1, forward strand.
CAAATCGTGTGAGAATAGGAAAGAAATTGTTATAACCTCTAGGACTACGACCATACCCTGTGATCCCAGGCTACACGGCACCTGTGTGCGGGGTATCAAGCTAACATAGGAGGTGGGTTAGATTCTCCCCGTCGACCTATCATATCATGTCATACAGTCCGAAGACTGCACGATACACGTACTCCGTGTTACGTACACGGTGCAACGTACTCCATAGACCCCATTTCATATCAATAACCAATGCCACGTCATAAAATTCATGTGCGACCATGTCATATCAATGTGACACACAGTCTACATAAGGCTCCCAACATGGCTTTAAGCTTGTCACGCTATGAAATCAAGCGCAACCAAGGCTCCAACACGATTTCATCATAAATCATATAAAATCTAATGCGATCAAGGCTCCAGCACCATGTCATGTATAAATCATATTAAAATCGAGTGAGAGCAAAGCTCCAGCACTATGCCATGCATAAATCATGTGAAATCTAATGCAAGCAAGGCTTTAGCACTAATTCATGTAGAAATCATATAAAATCCAGTGTGAGCATGTCTGTGTAACTCACAGATATCACAATAGCCCCAGCACGGTTTGTTTCCACATAATTTCGATGGTGGCTCACTTTCATTGAAAACACTTTTAATAATCAAAGCTCAGCATATGAACATGCTATTTATGCAATTTATGTAAACATTAAAAACATGAAATTCATGCATTTTCCAACTTTGCCCTAACTTTTCTCAATTTACCCTTGGTAGGGGTAAAATGGTAATTTTCCTTTACCAGGTTTCTACAGAAATTTTTTTCCATTTCTAGAATCCTTACAAAATTTAAGTGCCTGTACATTTACTCAAAAATATGTATAGCTACCTCTAACCACTCATAAAATTCCCTTACCTCGAATCTCGTCAATTGCACTTTTCTTTTTTTCCACTTTTCTAAATCGGTCTGTCCGGCATTGAATATATCTCCCGAAGCTGTAGATAATTATTTACCGCATTAGTGTAACCCAATAAATATAATTCTTGTGTTCACTATAGTCGATTTAACTTATTGGGCCCGTTTACTCTTACTAGGCCTTATTACACCTTAATGAGCCTAACCTTGTCCTAAGCCCATTTTCACTTCACTATTTATTTCATCAAGGCTTATTAGGCCTTATCTTAGGCCCATTAAGCTTATTGGGCCAAAACCATCAAGCCTTGGCCCATTACACCTCTCGACCATGGCATGGTAGCCGAATACCTACCACGCCACCCATGGCCGAGAGTTAGCCACCACCACGCCAACTTTGCCATTCTCTAGCCAATTTCACTTAAGCATTTTATCAAACACTTGGTTGAAGTGTCTTAATCTATTTCCATGGTTCATTAAGGCATTTCATCAAACACCTTTCGTACAAATAAGAATACATAATCCAATTCAACAAACTAGTTTAATTTAAACATGTCGTCATCATATACACATGCTAATATATCCATTCATGCATTAAAATCATGTGCATGTGTATAGAAAATGAAAAACCCATTTTTGGCCAACATGTGTTCATCATGATTTTGGTTGTTTTGATCCTCAATTCATACATTAATAAACTCAGAATAATCCCTTGGTAAACATACTTGAAGTTGGAAGCTTGAAAATTAACCTAGCATGGTGTTCTCTTCTTGGCCGAAACTTTAAGGGATTTTTGGGTTGCCCAAATCAGCTCATTAAGGGCTGGTTTCAAGGTATGTTACTCCTCTCTCAATTTGGAATAACTTTCATGAAGATCACTTGTTCCAAATATGCCTTTAGGTTAGTGATTTCTAGAGTGAGAATGCTTGTTAATTTTAGCTAAAATGGTGGCTTTAGGTTTGGTTTGGTGAAGATGACAATGACTGGCAAATTCATTTCCTTCTAAGGCTTGTATTATGCTTACTTAGTCTTAAAATTTCAGCCCATGAAGTGGGCTTAAGGTTTTGGGCTTGAACCAATGGTTTTGGGCTTGAACCATGGGTTTTAGGCTTAGTTTTCATGGAATGGGCTTTAAGCTTTACATGAAATAGGGCATACATCTAAGGCTTTCAGTTTAGGCTTTTTCCTTAGTGTTATTAGGTTGGATTTTCATCATGTTTTGGGCCTTCAATTTACTTCCTTTTTAGGCCCATCAAATGGCCTAACAATTTAACTCAATTGCTTGTATAATTTCGGCCCATGCTTAATTAAGCTTAATGGGCTTTAACAATTCAATTTGTTGGCCCATTAACTTCAACCCATTTAATTTAATCTAGATTTATTTCAATTAACTTTTCCATGCTCAAGAAGCTGAGAATTGAGTGTTTTAGTCAAAATAATTTTTTCCACACTTTAACCCTAGTTGGGTTAAATTTTAACCATAGTTAACTCTTACGATCAAAGTCAACATTTTGAAAGCTGACTTTAACTTTCCTTGACCATTGATCACATTTGAATTTTGTTCAAAAATCCAAAAGTGTGGTTTCTCATGGTTAAAACTCTCATCTCTGCGTTTTGGTTGCTTCTGGGAGGTGAAATTGCTAAAAACAATTCAACCAATTGATTTTGAGCTCGTTTGAGCCTTTTTTGGCATTTCCACTGCTTCAACACATTCAGGACCAAACCAGACCAACTTCCCTTCTTGAATAACCCTTATTTTGATGTTTTATGTTCTTATCTTCCATCTGAATGTTCAGCATCCCTTCAGTTTAGTCTACGATCACTATGGCTCATGTTTTAGCCTTTTTGTACGTTCATGAGTATTTCTTACTTTATTTGCACTTATACTTCAATAAACACTCTTCTTATGATTCCATTAACATAATTCAATGTTTACAACATGTGAATCATAAGGAATAAAATGCAAGGTTACAAGTCTTACAGTCCTCCCCACCTTAGGAAATTTGGTCCTCCAAATTACAACCAAGTAAATCTTCAAATTACTAGGGATGCTTCTCTCGCATCAGGCTCTCTAATTCCCACGTAGCTTCCTTCGAAGTATGATGCTGCCAGAGAACCTTAACAAAAACGATCGTCTTAGACTGCAATACCTTCTCCTTCTTATCCAGTATCTGAATTGGTTTCTCTACATATGACATATCCTCACTGAGCTCCAATGGCTTATACTGAATCACATGAGCCAGATCCGGGTGATCCTTCCAAAGCATCGAAATGTGGAAGACATTGTGAACGCTTGGTAGCTCCGGTGGCAATGCTAGCCTATAAGCCTTATCTCCCACTCAATCCAAGATCTGAAAGGGTCCAATATAGCGAGGACTCAATTTACCTCTCTTCACGAATCTCGTTATACCCTTGGAAGGAGAAATCTTCAGAAAACTTTAATTCACCAAGTGTGAATTCTAGTGGTCTATGTCTCTTATCAGCATAGCTCTTCTGTCTACTCTGAGCTATTCTCAATCTTTCACATATCAATTGAATATCCTCATAGGCTTGCGTGACTAAATCATGAGCAAATATTTTTCGATCACCCACTTCTTCCCATCCAATAAGGGAACGACATCTACGACCATACAGGGCCTCATATGGTGCCATCCCAATACTAGAGTGATAACTTTTGTTATAAGTGAATTCGACTAGTGGCAAATGATCATCCCAAGAGCCTTTAAAATCTAGTACACATGCTCTCAACATATCCTCTAATGTCTGTATGGTCCTCTCTGACTGACCATCTGTCTGAGGATGGAAAGTTGTGCTAAAACTCAGTTAGGTTCCCATGGCTTCCTGAAAGTGTTCCCAGAAGTGGGAAGTGAAATGAGAATCCCTTTAAAAAATAATGCTCACTAGAACACCATGTAGCCTTACTATCTCGCGCATATATAAATTCGTCAATGTACTCAAAGTATCAGTGGCCTTCATAGTAAGGAAATGGGTGGACTTAGTCAATCTGTCCATAATCACCCAAATGGCATCACAATTCCTACGAGTTCTTGGTAAACCCATTACGAAGTCCATGGTGACATGCTCCCATTTCCGTGTCGGCATAGGTAGAGGCTGCAACAATCATGTAGGCTTTTGATGCTTTACCTTAATCTGCTGATATACGAGAATTTTACCACAAACTTTGCCACATCCTTCTTCATGCCTGACCATAAATACACTTTTCGAAGATTCTGATACATCTTGTTACTCCCCGAATGTAACGTGTACCTCGATGGGTGAGCTTCCGTCAAATTCAATCTCCTCAACTATGGATCCTTGGGAACACAAATTCTATCTCTGAATCTAGTAGGCTATCATCACTTACTGTATACTCAATCGCTATGCCCATCTGAATCTGACTCACCATATCAATATAGTATTGATCACTATATTGTGCTTATCTGATTTAGTCTATCAGATCTGGTTCCAACCTCAGGCTAGCTATCACATAGTCAGTATCAATATCAAAAGGGACTACATCCAAACTGAGGCTAGCAAACTGTTCCAACAACTCGTGTTCCCTAAACATCATATATGATACCATCCTAAGGCTCTTCCTACTCAAAGCATTAGCTACAGCATTAGCCTTATCCTGATGATAAAATATCTCACAATCATAATCCTTCAGAAGCTTTATCCATCTCCGTTGCCTCATGTTCAATTCCTTATGTGAAAACAAGTATTTGAGGCTTTTGTGATATGTAAAAATCTTAAATTTCTCACCATATAAGTAGTGGCGCCATATTTTTAATGCAAACACTATAGCTACCAAATCTAAATCATGGGTCGGATAGTTCCTCTTATAGTCCTTAAGCTGTTGGGATCCTAAGCAACTACATTCCCATCCTACATCAATAAACAAACCAGTTCCTATCCAAATGCACCGATGTACACAGAGAAACCTACTGAGCTGTTCGGTATAATGAGAATATGTGTGGTGGTCAATCAAAGCTTGAGTTCTAGAAAACTCATCTTACACGCATCGTCCGACTCAAATACAATGCTCTTCTATGTGAGACGAGTCAGAGGAGCAACTAACTTAGAAAATCCCTCCAAAAATCGCTTGTAGTATTCACCTAAACCCAGAAAGCTACGTATCTCTGTAACAGTCTTGGGCCTCTCCCACTGAACTACAGCTTCTATCTGGATGGATCCACTGACACCTTATCATTTGATACAACGTGGCCCAAAAATGATATCTGATCTAACCAGAACTCTCACTTATTGAGTTTAACATGCAACTCCTTCTCCCGGAGGGTCTGTAAAACAATCTTCAAATGCTTCTCATGTTCTTCCCTGGACTTGGAGTATACCAATATGCCATTAATAAATACTATGATGAATCGATCTAGGTATGGCTTGAATACTCCATTCATCAAAGCCATAAAAGCTGTAGGAGTATTCGTTAACCTGAAAGGCATAACCAAGAACTCATAGTGGTCGTAACGGGTCCGAAAAGCTATCTTGGGTATATTGTTAATCTTCAACTGATGGTAGCTAGACCTCAGACTTATCTTAGAAAAGATTTGTGCTCTTCGAAACTGACTGAAAAAGTTATCAATGCGTTGAAGGGCATACTTGTTCTTAATGGTAGCCTTATTCAACAATCGATAGTCGATACACAGTTGGAGGCTTCCATCCTTCATCTTAACGAACAAGACTGGAGCTCCCCAAGGTGAGACGCTCGTCTAATAAACCCCTTATCCAACAATTCCTGTAATTGCTTCTTTAGCTCTTCCAATTCAATTGGAGCCATTCAGTATGGTGGTTTTGATATCGGCTCAGTACCAAGCACCAAATCTATACAGAATTCCATGTCCCGATCTTGTGGTAACCCTGGTAGATCATCTGAAAAGACATCAGAAACACTTTGACCATTAGAATGTCTATCAATTTTAGACGTGCCTTGTCCATATCAACCATGTACGCAATAAAACCTTCAAAACATTATCCATACTGTTAGAACCATAATTCATCCTTTCAATTACAATAACTATATTCTTTCATTCAGCTTACAATCCCTATACACATGTTCGGTTAGCTTACTATCATTCATAGGTGTGCTAACGATCAATAGTTTGCCTAACGACATAGGTTTCAATTCATACAAATGTTTCAAGATAAAAAATCATAATGGTACCTTTAACCACATCCGATGAAGCATTTGTGATGTTCTGATCCAATGCATACACTCTCCGTCTACCAACAGCCTGTTTCCCCTCCTCTTCACTGTGGCTCTCCTTCTTGGAGTAGAAGTATCAACAGAAGCTTTCTCCAGCTCTTTCCCCTTTTGTAGGCCAATCTCAATCAACTCTAGGTAATCTTTATAAAATGCCTTGTCTTACCACAATGATAACACGTTCTCGTAGCCACATAATAGGGCTTGTTACCATGGTTTCTCCCACACCTCTTACACTATGTGTCACGACCCAATTCCATTCTCTTTAACCGAAAATCACTGAAAATTTTTTACATTTTACTGTTACCTTACCCGGTCGTGAACTAACTCACCACACACTGTTGGGCTGTGAGTCAATAATAAACACCACATCTCATTCATTCTCAATTAATTAAAACGATGTCATACATGTGCATTTAATCGTGTACTTATACGAATACATGTTTTACTGACATCTACATCCCCCGTAAGTACAACTCAAGAGAATACTGTGCTTTTACATTGTTTAGATACAAAAAGAATCACTGTGTATATACCTCTTAGCGATGGAGATGCAGCGGAATCCAAAATACCACGCCTCAGTCCTTACTGGGCTACTATGCACGCTCTGTAGGGGGAAAAATAGAGAGGGATGAGCAACCACACGCTCAGTAAGGCAATAATGCAAGCATGGTAGATAACTACTCTATCTACATGCTGATAGTGTTATGCATAAATCATTTATAGTAGGAGCATGAGGAATAAAACTATGCCATGTGAATATACATATATATATCATGTATCAAAATCATGTGCATTGGCATATAAAACATGGTAGAAACATCATGTATAAATCGTCTCATGCTCAATCTCATTTAAGTTCATAAAAAGGGCAATTCATTAAGAAACCTCCTTTTAAAACCAACATCATAAACACCACCAAATCAACTCACAATCACAACCACATTTTCATTTCACAATTCACGCATGTGTATAAATCTAGGTCACAATATCAAAAGTGCCTATGTGAACCATTACATCATCAATCATCCCAGACCACACTCATCCAGGTGTGCGGGGTATCATGCTGGCACGAAGATGGATTATCCCTCGCCAGACTTTCTCATCACATAACCATCATGCGGTACATCGTACTCCATGTGATATACACAGTACATCGTACTCCGCAAATCATATCGTGATTGGGGGTGCCATTCCTAGGTCTTATCTACCCTATACCAAGAGTTTTCCATATTCCGTGAAGGAGAGCCTCCCTGCCGAACAGAGCCTCCCCGCTTAACAGAGCCTCCCCGCCTAACAGAGCCTCCCCACCTCTTTGGGCTTAAGGATGTGGGCTTAAGGATGTTAGCTTAAGGATGTAGGGCTTAAGGATCCTTTTTGTAAGAGAGCCTCCCCACCGAACAGAGCCTCCCCGCTTAACAGAGCCTCCCCGCCTAACAGAGCCTCCCCTCCTCTTTGGGCTTAAGGATGTTGGCTTAAGGATGTTAGCTTAAGGATGTAGGGCTTAAGGATCTTACCTTTACCGTACCCATGTAGGAGAGCCTCCCTGCCTAACAGAGCCTCCCCGCCTCTTTGGGCTTAAGGATGTTGGCTTAAAGATCCCACCGTAAGAGAGCCTCCCCGCCAAACAGAGCCTCCCCGCCTAACAGAGCCTCCCCGCCTCTCTGGGCTTAAGGATGTAGGGCTTAAGGATGTAAGGCTTAAGGATCTTACCAACTTTCACAACCTTATGCTTATCACCATGTGCAAACTTGTGCGAGCAAATCTCTAGCACGACTCATGCATCCTCTCATAAAGAGACGCGTACGAGCATAGCTCCTAGTACGGTTATACTCCTAAGATAACCATTCAAAAGCCACGTACGAGCAAAAGCTCCAGTACAGTTTATAAACATCAACATAGTTTCCAATCAAGGTGCGAGCTAAGCTCCAGCACGTTTCATACGAATGAAAACATGGAAATCCAGCGCGAGCGAGGCTCTAGCGCGATTTATGTCATACAAATACGATAGGCGGCTCATACACAATAAAACAATCCCGAAAATCGGGTTTAGCACTCACAAATGCTTTTCCACCACCACAACACAATATTAGCCGACCCATCTACAAGCTTGCTTAAAACCAAGCAATTTCGTTTTGAAAAGCATCAAAACATTAGATTTATGCAATTATTAGCCTTACTATCCCATTTCATAAAATCCACTTCAAATCCAAATTCACGCATAAACTCATCATCATTCACGAATACCATCAACATTTATTTGAGCAACCATGCATTTCATAAAACACCCAATATTCACCCACCAGTTCAAAGTACGAGCAGCTACCTCTATATACTCACAAAATTCCCTTACCTGGAATCGCGATGCGTGATTCCACTTCCTTAAGCTGCTTACTCGTACGGTTCAATTCGTCTTCAACGAACTCTTTAGGACTGCACAAAAATCGTATCCCACATTATATTCGATCCATATAATGCAACCCTTGTGTTTGCTATAGTCAATTTAATCTATAGCCTCTATTAAAGCTTATTTGGCCTCGTTTCATTACTTTACCCATAGCTCGAGTCTATGGATCTTCTTAGACCTATTATCTTATTCAAAATCGATATCAAATCAACATAAAGCTCATAGTGTTCATATTTCATGAATCCGCTCACTATGGCATTTATCAATCATATACATACCCATTTTCACAATTCCTCCAACTCACTATATAATTCCATCTAACCATCTAAAATCATAAACATTACCCCAATAACAACTTTAGCATGCCTTAAATCATAAGCTCATTCAATCCCACATATTCTCACATTATACCCATTTTAGATTTCTAGGTCACACCAATTCCACTACATTCCTAGGTAGTTTATCCATCAATACTCATATCAATCAACTCCAAAATCAATTAAATAGCTAATGCATTTGGATTTGAGGGTTAGAATCTTACCAATATGATTTCTCTTCTTGCTCCAAATGGTAATGCCCTTAACTCCTTCAATTCCAAAAATGGAAAGATGCCCTCTCACTATGTTGTTCTTCTCTTTGATAGGGACAACTTTGCCTCTAATGATCTCTCTTCCAATCTCACTGAAAATGGCTATTTTAGAGAGGGAAAGTTAGGTTTTTGGGTTGAAAATGGGAGGTTAATATGTTTTTCTGAGATTTCCAGATTTTCAGCTCTTCTTATATAGAAATAGCTTGGGGAGATCGATCTGGTCCAAGAGGAGATCGATCTGGTCCCTTAAAATCCCTCTTTTTCACGGCATTTTTAAGCCTGAGATCGATCTGTCGAAGCAATGAGATCGATCTATTTAGGCATGAGATCGATCTGTCGAAGCATGAGATCGATCTGCTCCCAAACAGAGAGCTAAGGAGATCGATCTGGGTGCTTGGGGATCGATCTTTCCACTACAGAATGCTTGGGAGATCGATCTGGCTCCATTGGAGATCGATCTGCTCTATTCTTTCGCCCAAATAAGAGCATTCTGGCTCTTCCAGATCGATCTCTCATCCTATGAGATCGATCTGGCCCTCATGTTTTCCAGATTTCCTGCAGTTTCCTTGCTGCAATTCATACCAACACATCCTTAATCTATTGCCATGGCCATTTTCTCATCCATCCACCTTTATAACTTGAAAATGGCATCCATTCATACCTTATGCACATTGAAACTTGTGTGCATTCATTGTATGTTCAAAGGTATGCTACATAAAACCAAATGGAAGCATAACTCCATTCCATTTACCACACTACTCATCTTGAGTCTCAATCACATCCATCACTTGCTAGAACTCATTTCTTCGTATTCATACTCAATGAAACTTGTATGTACGTTACAATTTATATTACACATACATACATTAAATCCATGGACTTACATCAATCATACTTTACATTACAAGTCCATTCATATTATTTGATCCAATTACACACATTACCCTTATACATATACGGGGTCTTACACTATGGTCGACCTAGGTCCTCCAATGACTATGCCCTTCGTTGGAGCTATGGTCGGATACACAGGAGACTTACTATCTTCTCCTATATCTCCTCAATCCTAGGTCTCTTACCAAAGAACCTCTTTCCTCCTCTAAATCCTCAATCATCCCCTGATCTCTTTTAGTCACTATCTCTACCTTTGTTTACCTTACCAAACTCAGAGGCGTGCCACTCAAAATCCTATTCACATAGCTGCGCTTGACGTACTGTCTCCTTATAAGTAGAGATGTACAAAGGGATCGATCAAGACCTAACAGTTGGCTCCAACCCATCTATGAATTTACTGACCTTTATGTTCTCATTGTTCAACGTGTCGGGTCATACCTTCCCAGGGATATAAACCTCGACTTATACTCATCGATGGATTGGTTACCCTGGATCAAATCTCTGTAATTTCCTCTGGGCAGTGTCTAGAACATACTGTCATTAGAATGCATCTAAAAAGATTTCCCATGTGATCTCAACATGTCAAGTTCTTAATATAGGTTTGGTGGACTTCCACCAATGTTTTGTCTCTCCCTTCAGCAAAAATATGACAAAGGCAACCTGCTTAGTTGTCGTACAATAAAGGAACCCATATAACTTCTCTATGTCATTCTCTTAGTCCTCTGCAACTATAGGGTTCTTTACCCCATTAAATAACGGTGGTAGGAATTTCTTAAACTATCTTAACCTATCCAGCTCACAGTTGTACCCCAAATCACTACTGCGTTGTTGTGGGGCCACTAGGGAAGGCGTATCCTAACTGATAGGGGTATAGGACTCTCTATAGTTTGAGGAATCTGTGTGGACATATCGGGAGCAGTTGCCTGGTCAGTCGTAGTGTGTACAGCTAGGCCTTGCCTATATTACACAGCTTGAGCAAATAGCTCTATAATAGTCTCAACACTCCACTCCAACCTCGCGAAGTGCGCCTCAGTATTCTTGAGTCTATCAGTGGGACCTTGTGGAGTGTGGTCAGATGACGACTCATCTCGGCTCTTGGGCCCACCTCTACGACCTCTAACCCATGTACTTGCCCCTCTACCTCGATATCTATCAATCATAGTGATTAGATTCCTACATTCAAAATCATTTCTTAGTTTAATCCTTTCTCGGAATACACAATTGTATCTGAATAAAGAACAGTAACATGTGAACATAAACTTCCTAACTACTAATAGTAACTCATATTAGACCAATTCGAATTTGATACCACTTTTGTCATGACCCAATTTTTTTTTAAAACCACTACAAATTTTTCACTTTTTCCTTTCACGACCTTATACCTCTTTTAAACAGTTGGGCTATGAGTCAATATTAGTCTTGTCATGTTACCTATCTGACTATACATTACTATATCACATTTACATATCAGTATTCACTATCGAATCACTATAAATAATTTCATCTCATAACTACAATTTCATATGCTTACATTCCCACTATTACATCCATTTACATCATTGTGTTGTAACATGTTCAACTATAAAACTATACAAATGTGTATACCTTTACTTGCGATGTGTAACGAACAACAAGAATGCAAGATCACTTGCACTCTCTAACTCTATAAGTGCTCTGTGGAGGGGGAAAATGAAAGGGTGAGCTCAACTAGCTCTGTAAGGTGATTATGTAAGCAAGTAGATAACTACGCTATCTACATGTTCATGATGCCATACCTTAAAATACTCATTCTTTTTTCAATTTTGAACCACGAGTTTATGTTAAAAACTTATGTAATGCTCATATATATATATATATATATAACTCATATATATATATATAATACCATACTCTCGTTTCAGGACTACTAATATTTCATGCAATTCATGTAAAGCATGTAAAGCATATCAAGCTATTTCATTTCAATCAAATAAGGCATGTTATTTCATTTTCATTATGAAAAACGTAGATCAAGGCTCAACCCATCCCTCAGGTTCACCCTAATCCATATACGTCAAGAAACCATATAAACATATATCAAGGCTCGAATCCTCCCCTGAGTCTACCTTGATCCATACAAATCATGTGAGACTATGCAGGAAATTATGGTAACCTCTAAGACTATGGCCATACCCTGTGATCCCAGGATACATTGTACCTGTGTACAGGGCATCACACTACCATGTGAGGTGGGTTAAATTCTCCCTACCGGCCTATCATATCATGTCATCTAATCCGAAGACTCATACCATTTGAAGACTGCACGATAGTACTCCGTGTTACGTACACAGTACAGAGTACTCCCTGGATCCCATTTCATATCAATAACCAATGCCATGTCTCAAAATGCACATGCGACCATGTCATATCAGTGTGACACACAGTCTACACAAGGCCCCCAACACAGCTTTAAGTATGTCACGATATCAAATCCAGTGCGAGCAAGGTTCCAACACGATTTCATGCATAAATCCTATAAAATCTAGTGCGAGCAAGGCTCCAACACCATGTCGTGTATAAATCATATTAAAATCGAGTGTGAGCAAATCTCCAGCACTATGCTAGGTATAAATCATGTGAAATCTAGTGCAAGTAAGGCTCTGGCACTAATTCATGTAGAAATCATATAAAATCTAGTGCGAGCATGTCTGTGCAACTTAAAGATATCACAATAGCTCTAGCACGGTTTGTTTTCACATAATTTCGATAGATGGCTCACTTGCATTGAAAATACTTTCAACAATCAAAGCTCGGCACATGAATGTGCTATTTATGCAATTTATGTAAACACTAGCCAACCTATCCACATACTCACTAAAAAGCAATATTTTCATAGTAAAAATGTCAAAACCATGAAATTCATGCATTTTTCAACTTTGCCCTAACTTTTCTCAGTTTACCCTTAGTAGGGGTAAATGGTAATTTTTCCATACTAGGTCCCTATTGAAATTTTTTCTATTTTTGGAATCCTTATAAAATTTAAGTGCCTGTAAATGTACTAAAAAATACGTGTAGCTACCTCTAGCTACTTATAGAATACCTTTACCCCGAATCCCGTCAATTGCATTTTTCTCTATCTCCACTTTCTGTAATTCGGTCTGTCCGGCTCCGAATATATCTTCTGGAGCTGCAGATAATTATTTATCGCATTAGTGTAACCTAAAAAATATAATTCTTGCGTTTACTGTAGTCGATTTAACTTATTAGGCACGTTTACTCTTATTAGGCCTTATGACACCTTAATGAGCCTAACCCTGTCTTAAGCCCATTTTCACTTCACTATTTATTTCATCAAGGCCTACTAGGCCCATCAAGCCCATTAACACTTATTAGGCCTTATCCTAGGCCCATTAACCTTATTGGGTCGAAACCATCAAGGCTTGGCACATTACACCTCTCGACCATGGCATGGTAGCCAAATGCCTACCACGCCACCCATGGTCGAGAGCTAGCCACCACCACGCCAACTTTTCCATTCTCTAGCCAATTTCACTTAAGCATTTTATCTAACACTTGGTCGGCATGTATTAAGCTATTTCCATTGTTCATTAAGGCATTTCATCAAACACCTTTCCTACCAACATGAATACATCATCCAATTTAGCAAACTAGTTTAATTTAAGCATGTCGTCATCATATACATTTGCTAATCTATCCATTCATGCATTAAAATCATGTGGATGTGCATAGAAAATGAAAAACCCATTTTTGGCCAACATGTGTTCATCATGATTTTGGTTGTTTTGATCCTCAATTCATACACCAATCAACTCAGAATAATCCCTAGGTAAACATACTTGAAGTTGAAAGCTTGAAAACTCACCTAGCTTGGTGTTCTCTTCTTGGCCGAAACTTCAGTGGATTTTTGTATTGCTCAAATTAGCTCTTTAAGGGTTAGTTTCAAGGTATGTTACTCCTCTCTCAATTTTGGAACAACTTTCATGAAGATCACTTGTTCCAAATATGCCTTTAGGTTAGTGATTTCCAGAGTGAAAAGGCATATTAATTTTAACTAAAATGGTGGCTTTAGGTTAGGTTTGGTGAAGATGAAAATGACTACCAAATTCCTTAGCTTCTAAGGCTTGTAGTATGCTTCATTAGTCTTAAAATTTCAGCCCATGAAGTGGGCTTAAAGGTTTTGGGCTTGAACCATGGGTTTTAGGCTTAATTTTCATGAAATGGGCATTAAGCTATACATGATGTTGGGCTTACATCTTAGGCTTTCGGTTAGGGCTGGATTTTCATCATGTTTTGGGCCTTCAATTTGCTTCATTTTGGACCTATCAAATGACCCAATAATTCAGCTTAATTGCTTGTACAATGTTGGCCCATGCTTAATTAAGCTTAATGGGCTTTAAAAATTCAATTAGTTCACCCATTAATTTTAGTCCATTTAATTTAATCCAAATTTATTTCAGTTAATTTTCCATTCTCAAGAAGCTGAAAATTGAGTGTTTTAGCCAAAAATAATTTTCCCACACTTTAACCTAGGTTGGGTTAAATTTTAACCATAGTAAACTTTTATGGTCAAAGTCAACATTTTCAAAGCTGACTTTGACTTTCCTTGACCATTGACCACATTTGACTTTTGTTCAAAAATCTAAAAGTGTGGTTTCTAATGGTTAAAACTCCCATCTCTATGTTTTGGTTGCTTCTGGGAGGTGAAATTGCTAAAAACAGGTCGAACAGTTGATTTTGAGCTCGTTTAAGCCTTTTTTGGCATTTCCAGTGCTTCAACGTATTCGGGACCAAGCCAAACCATCTTTCCTTCTTGTACTACCCTTATTTTGATGTTTTAAGTTCTTATCTTCAGTCAAAATGGTTAGCATCCTTCGGTTTTGTATGTGGTCACTATGGCTCATGTTTTAGCCTTTTTGTGCGTTCATGAGTATTTCTTACTCTATTTGCATTTATACTTCAATAAACACTCTTCTTATGATTCCATTAACATAATTCAATGTTTACAACATGTGAATCATAAGGAATAAAATACAAGGTTCCAGGTCTTATACTTGTGTAAGAAAAGTTTCCTAATTGAGCTCATTTTGCACGATTCAGTTGTTACCAAGGAAAATGACTTAAAGTTTTTGGTTGACTTTAAAAATTAATTCAATCTCTGAAACTACCATCTTTCGATTTGATTTTCATTCCCCTTGTTAAATATGCCTTGTACTAATTTCCTATGGTGTCAGAATAATTTTCGTGAATTTCTAGAATTTATTTCAAATTTATTTCTATTTTTGGGCCCATTTACTCGGTTTAGTGTAAATTCGAGTTTTACTAGCTTTTCCGCTTCTAATGTCTTAGTGTCACTTTCTGATCATCATAACATACTTAAAATCATACTCTTTTGAAAAGTACTTCAATTTGAGATTTTACCTCGAAACATGTGTCTCAAGCTTCGTGCCACTATCTCGTGCCTCTCGAACCTTTGAGGCCTATATAAAAATTTACATGAGTCTTAAACTTCTCGGTTTATCTTAAAATGAATAATAGCATGAAACATTTCGAGTCTCACACTTTAGAATACCCCGAGAATACATTCTGTAAAGAAAGGATCGATCCATTTTGTGGGATCGATCCTTCCTTCCTTTTTTACACAATTTGGACATTCTACCATTAGGGGATCGATCTCGTAGCCTAGAGGATCAATCCCTTATTGCTTTGCTGTTCAATTTCGGCTTCTTTTAATTAGGGATCGATCTTTCTAAGGTAGGGGATCTATTCATTGGCCTGGAACATCATTCATTTGATGTTTAAACCCCCCAAATACCCAACTGACAACTCCTCAATTCTATTAACACTTTAATACCTTTAAAAATCATTCCTCAATACAACAATATACACATATCACCCACATCCATAACATTCATGTGATACAAATCTTTGATTTACACTTAATTCTTCAAGCACATACATTATTGAACAAATATACCAATATTAACTTCCATATCATAAAACATTGATTCATAAATATGCTATAATCCAATAAATCATTATTCAACCAATTACATAATACAATATACTACATAATCAATTATTCAACGTAACATCAGGGCTTACTTAAGGAAAAATTAGGGTTTTACATCCTCCCAACCTTAGGAAATTTAATTCTCTAAATTTCTCAAAGTTACCTCCAAAGTAGAGGACACCTTCCATTATTACTTCCTATATATCAATAACGTTTCCAAATCCCGAGTAGCCTCTTATGGATTATCAACAGCAACCAATAAATCCATTTGACAACCATAGTATCTTTAACACGTATTTATCACATTACATCACCATACGACTACTAACACTTCTACCATCCATAAATGCTCCTTTAGTATTCCCAAATGCTTAAATATTTCCTTGTTGCATAATCTTAATAACCGATGATTTCCAATTTCAAACATCTAACATGTCACGACCCTTTTTTCATTTCTCTTTAACTGAAAATCACTGTAAATTTTTTGCATTTTTCCTTCCCTTATTCAGTCGCGAATAAACTTACCACTACACTGTTGGGTTGTGAGTCAATAATAATCCACTCGCAACATTCATTCTCAGTGAATATAAGTGATGTCATATACATGAAAATCAATCATACACTTATACAAAATATGGTTGCTGAAATCTACATCCCCCATAATTACAACTCAATGATTATTGTGCCCTTACATTGTTTAGATACAAAAAGAATCCAGTGTATATACCTCTGAGTGATAGAGATGCAGCGGATGTCTCAACAAATTGTCTCAGTCCTCACTGGGCCACTATGTACGCTCTGTAGGTGGGGAAATAGAGAGGGATGAGCAACCACATTCTTAGTGAGGCAATAATGCAAGCATGGTAGATAACTACTCTATCTACATGTTGATAATGTTATGCATAAATCATTTATAACAGGAGCATGAGGAATTAAAACTATGCCATATGAATATACATATATCATGTATTTAACTCATGGAAATTGGCATGTAAAACATATTAAAATCATCATGTACAAATCATCTCATGCTCATCAATTGTAAAATATCATAGAAAATGGCAATTCATATAAGAAACATCCTTTTGAAATTACATCTCTTTCTCAAATACATACAATCCCATCACAAATCCATTTCTCAATCACAAACATCATTACAATTTCACAAATCAAATCCAACAAGGCTCGGCCCCTCCCTCGAGTCTACCTTGGACAATCAAAATCGCACTCAAGTATTAAAACCATGTGGTATTATCTAATTCAAATGAGACAGGTCACTATATCACAAGACATGTTAGCCAACTATGTCATACATCATCCCAGACCACACGGATCTCAGTGTGCAGGGTATCATGCTAAAACGAAGGTGGATTAGTTCTTCGTTAGACTTTCTCAAATCAAGTAACCACCAAGCGGTACATCGTACTCCATGTAATATACATGGTACATCGTACTCCGTGGACCCATATCATGGTAGGGGTTCCTGCCGTAGGTCATATCTACCCCATACCAAGTGTAACCTCTATATAGTCTCGAGTGTATGTGGGAGTACTCTTAATACCAAGTCCTAGCCCCTCATGGCCTTGCTCACCCCTATTAGGTTCCCTGATTCAGGTCCTAGCCCCTCACCCTCACCTCACTCACGAGGTCTGTTAGGCCTGTTGGGTTCGCTGAATGGATTAGTACCAAGTCCTAGCCCCTCACCCCACTCAAGAGGTCTGTTAGGCATGTTGGGTTCCCTGAATACCAATCTGTATTACCCTTACCACGACATCATACATAGCACAGTGTGAAAACCTATGTGAGCTATGCTCTAGCGCGAATTCATGCATCATAAACAAATTACCTCGTACGAGCAACGCTCTAGTACGACATTTATGCATAAAATATGAAGAAAACCACATACGAGCATAGCTCCAGTACAATTATATGCATAAAATACCACTCGAAATCCACGTACGAGAAAAAGTTCTAGTACGGTTTATAAAACATCACCACAGTTCAAATCAAAGTGCGAGCTAAGCTCCAGCACGTTTCAAACATGTGAAAAACATCAATATCCAGTGCGAGCTAGACTCCAGCACGGTTTAATTCACATAAACATGATAGGCTGCTCGTAGACATTCAAAAACCAATCTTAAAACACATTTAGCACATCACATGTGCTATTACACAATATCATTCAAACACTAGCCAGCCTATACATCAATTTGCTTAAAATAAAGTAATATGTTTTGTGAAAACATTCAAAAATTTGATTTATGCAATTATTAGCCTTACTATCCCATTTCTTTATAATACCACTTCAATAACCAAATCTCATACAAATACTCATAGTTACTTCCATATATCGTCAAACACATTTCTATAAACTCATACACATTTCCAAAGCCCTATACACCCACAAAATACGAGCAGCTACCTCTATATACCTACAGAATTCCCTTACCTGGAATCGCAACATGTGATTCCACTTCCTTAAAGCTGCTTACTCGTGCGGTTCGATTCATCTCCACCAAACTCTTCAAAACTACACACAATCTTATTTCACGTCATTTTAGTCCATATAACATGACTCTTGCATTTACTATAGTCGATTCGACCTATAGTTTATATTAATGCTTATAAGGTCTCATTTTATTGTTCCCCTTATATTTCAAATCTATTGATCTGAAATAAATCGATATTAAGCTCATAGTGTTCATACTTCATAAATTTCCTTCACTTATGGCATATCATCAATTATTTTATACCTTCATTTTCATAAACTCACTCAATCCACAATGTAGCTTCATTTACCTAATTCAAATCATCCACATTACTCAATTAACAACTTAGCATACCCATCATTTCATCATTCATTCAATTTACACTTTCTCACTCTAAACTCATTCCATTTTCTAGGTCACACTCTAGTTCCATCACAATCTAGGAGGTTTCCAACCATTAATACATACCCAAGTTAACTCCAAAATCAATAAATAGACCAACGCACTTGGGCTGGAGTATTAGAAACTTACCAATATAGTTTCTCATCTTGCTCTAAAGTGAAATGTTCCTTGCTCCTTCAATACCAACAATGAGGTTTTGATTCCCAACATATTGTTCTCTTCCTCATGATGAACAACTTTACATCAAATGGCCTCCTTTCAATTCTTACTGAAAATGGGTTGATTTTAGAGAGATAAATCTAGGTTTTGAAGGTTAAAATGGAAAGAATAGTTATATCTCGAAAAAATGTAGATTTCACTACTCCTTTTATAGAAATAGCTTGATGAGATCGATCTGCACTAGGAGGAGATCGATTTGGTCCCCATAAATCCCCTTTTTTCACGGTATTTTAAGCATGAGATCGATCTGTCGAAACTTGAGATCGATCTGCTCTTTCCAGTAGCTAATGGAGATGGATCTATCTAAGGAAGGATCGATCTCTTCATCAAATTGCTCCTATCTTATGCCTATTAACCTTATTAGGCCGAAACCATCAAGGCTTGGCCCATTACACCTTTCGGCCATGGCATGGTGGTTGAATACCTTCCACTCCACCCATGGTCAAGAACTAGCCAGCACAACGCCAACCTTGCCATTCTCTAGCAAATTTCACTTAAGCGTTTTATCATGCACCCTTCATGCATGCCTTAAGCCTTTACTTAGTTTCCTTAAAGGATTTTATCAAACACCTTGCCTACCAAATTGAATACATCATCCAATTCAACAAACTAGTTTAATTTAAACATGCTATCAACATATACACATGCTAATCTATCCATTCATGCATTAAAATCATGGGCATGTGTATGGAAAATGAAAAACCCATTTTCGGCCAACATGTGTTCATTATGATTTTGGTTGTTTTGATCCACAATTCATACACCAATCAACTTAAAATAATCCCTAGGTAAACATACTTAAAGTTAGAAGCTTGAAAACAAACCTAGCTTGGTGTTCTTTTCTTAGCTGAAACTTTAAGGAAATTTTGGGCTGCTCAAATCAGCTCTTTAAGTGCTAGTTTCAAGGTATGTTACTCCTCTCTCAATTTGGAACAACTTCCATGAAGATCACTTGTTCCAACTATGCCTTTAGATTAGTGATTTCTAGAGTGAGAAGGCTTGTTAATTTTAGCTAAAATGGTGGCCTTAGGTTTTGTTTTGTCACGACCCTTTTTCATCCTTTTCATCTAAAAATCACAATAATTTTTTTTCACTTTTTCATTCCCTTATCCGGTCGTGAAAAACTCTCACCAATAATAGTTGGGCTATGAGTCAGTATTAATCATCATTTACCATTTATCTTTCAATTAATCAAGAGCAAACACATACATTTGAAAGTTTCAGTTCTATACTTATACATGTTTGCTAACACTTACATCCCCAATATTACAATTCAAAATGATTACTGTGTTATTACATGTTTAGATACAAAAAGATTTCCTGTATGTATACCTCTTGGTGATGGAGAGCAGCGGATATCCGGATACAACTCCTCAATCCCTCACTAGACTATTGTGTGCGCTCTGTTGAGGGGGAAAATGATAGGGATAAGCAACCACACGCTCAGTAAGGCAATAATGCAAGCATGGTAGATAGCTACACTATCTACATGCTCATAATGTCATGGCTTAAAGATCATTACTATCCAGATCATGAGGAAATATTAAAATTATGCCACATGTCTATACATATATCATGTACTGGAAAAAAAATGAAAGTAGGCATGTAAACATGGAAAGCCATCATGTAAAACTTCTCATGCTCATCGTAATAAAACTCATCATAAAACCATTCCTCATGGTTTAATATCAAATCAAAACTCAGTAAAACTCATCACGATCAGCCTATCATCCTTAAAAAAAACATCGCACAAGGTTAGACCCCTCCCTCGAGTCTATCCTAGATGACACAAATCATGTTCAGTATATAAAATCGTGTGATATCATGTGAGTAAGGTAGTCATTATATATAATCGAGGACTCTGTTGGCCAACTGTGTCATTATCATCCCAACGACATGGATCCTAGTGTGAGGGGCATCATGCTGGAACGGATATTGATGTTGTTCCAGGCACCAAATCAATACAGAACTCCATCTCTTTGTTATGTGGCAACCCTGGTAATTCTTCTAGAAAGACATCAGGGAACTCTCTAACCACTAGGATGTCAACTAATTTCGAGTGTGCCTTATCCAAATCAACCACATATGCTATAAAACCTTCAACATATTATGACCGTATTTGTTAGTAAAATCATCCATCATTGGAAATACTTTACTACTTCTTTCATTACTTTGTAAATCTTACAACATACTTTTCAGGGGTGGAAAACATTACTGTCTTAGCATAATAATAAAAAATAGCATGGTTTACAGCCAAGCAATCCATTCCTAGTATTACATCAAAGTCCTTTATCTCTAACAGAATAAGATTGGCCAACATATCCTTTTCCCTTACTTTTAACTTATAATCATTACATACATACTCAGTTACTACATTATCCCTTACTAGAGTACTTATAAGTAATATCCTACTTAGAGGTACAGGTTTCACATGTTCAAACAATTTACATGCATATGTAGGCGATATGAATGAACGTATGGCACCAGGATCAATTAATGCCAATGCTTTTAAATCAAATACTAGGATGGTACCTATAGCCACATCTGAAGAAGCTTCTGCAGATGCCTGGTTCAAAAGCAAACACTCACCCTCAACCAACAGCTTACTTCCCTTTCTCTTATGAGTAGTTACCTTAGTTTAGCCATCTCTAGCTCTTTACCCTACTATGGGGCTGTATCAACCAACTCTGGGCATTCACGAGCTATGTGCCGTGGTTTACCACATCTATAATAGGATCTCATCAAAAGGCATGGTCTACTCCCTTGATATCTACCACACATCCTGTAGTGTTCGATGGTATGTTGGGGTCCGTTAATAACTATGCCCCTCGAAGTTGGAGGTAGAGATGGATAAGTTGGAGGCTTCGCAGGCCTCTCTCGTACTTCCTCAATCTTTGGCCCTTTACCAAACAATCTTCGACCCTTTCTGAACCCTTTTTCATCAACTGGCCTCTTTCGATCTCTAGCTCTACCCTTACGACTCTTACTTAACTCTAAGGAATTCAACTGATAGTCCTACTCACATAGCTGAGCTCTGCATACTGCCTCGCCATAGGTGGTAATATCAAATGGGGCCAATCAAGCTCTGATTGAAGGTCTCAACCCCTCAATAAACTTCTAGACCTTCCTATCTTGGCAGTTCATGGTCACTGTGTCATACGTACCTAGGGATGTGAATCTAGACTCATACTCATTAACTATACGGTTCCTCTGTCAATGTCAAAAATTCTATCTGCATCTTCCTCTGAGGAGTGGCTGAAATGTACTGCCTTCTAAAGGCATCTAAAAATATGTCCTAATTCACAATCGGTGTCATGCCTCTGCAACCTAAGGTTTTGGTGTAGGCTGTGCAGGCTCATGTCTCTCAAGTACTGCAACCTGACCAATAGGGTTCTCCTGCTACCCTCAAATCTAGTCATTGCCAGTGTAAACATCTCCATAACTATATCTACATTGCGTTGTAACTACGCTATACATGCCTCAGTGGCATCACTAAGACCATCAATTCTTATATTATCTGCACACTGAGGACACTACGCACTTTAAGTTTGGGAGAGGGGATTCACTTGAGCATTTTTGAAACGTTTTAGGCTAAATTACAAAATTTTACAAAAATATGAGCTTATATTGTTTGATTTAGTACTTAGCATGTGGTTTTTCACATATTCCGATGATATAACCCCATGATTTAGTCTGATTTTGATTGACTAAGAAGCATGATTGTAGGAAAAGCATGAAGTTGAATTATTGAATTTGTCTTGATTCTGATTGTCATTTCCTCATTTTATGCACATGTCATGTCATGAATCTGTATACTTATTTAGAGAAAGCTTATGCAGACATAGGATTGCATTTGTTCAATTGATTTTGTGCATCATATTCTAGAATTTGTTTGATCTTATCTCGAAGCGAAATATTATATCACAATTAATTAGGGAAATGATTTAGGCCATCTTTGGATCTTTTGAGCCTTTCTAGTTGTCCTTGTACATATTTTACCCTAGTCACCTATCTGGGCCAAATAAGTTTTTCTCTGTATTTACACATGCATACTTTTCCTTAGCTTAAACACACTTTCCTTATCCCTTACCCCGAAGGCGTGTAATTTCACTAGAATATATTTTGAGCTATGTACATATGGGTTATAGGTCATAGTGAAATCTCAATATATATATATAAAGAAAAAAGAAGAAGAATAAAAAAATAAAAAAAGAATAAAAATGTTTAGCAAAATAAATAAGTTTAGGGGAGTAATTATGAGCTTTTACATCAAAGAACCTGGAAGTAAGGCCGTTGAGAGGTAATTAAACCTAAATCGACTTTATCATACCTTAGCCCTGGCCATATATTACAAGCTGAATGAAGTCCTATTGATCTTTGGTTAAGTGTGACTACATTACTGAAGAGAGAAGAGAAAAGCAAACTTATGGGAATGATCACTTGTCATTGACTTTGCATTATTGTGTTTGCATAATCTGATATGGGTAATGTACTGTGAAGTGGCTTTGACATTTTCATACACATAGGAGGAGTCCAATTTGGGTTAAGACTTATGATTGAATGATTCTGTGTCACGACCCAATTCCATTCTCTTTAACCGAAAATCACTAAAATTTTTTCGCGTTTTACTGTTACCTTACCCGGTCGTGAACTAACTCACCACACACTGTTGGGCTGTGAGTCAATAATAAACTCCACATCTCATTCATTCTCAGTGAAATAAAAACGATGTCATACATTTGCATTTAAATCTTGTACTTATACAAAAGCATGTTTTACTGACATCTACATCCCTAATAATTACAACTCAAAGAATACTGTGTTTTTACATTGTTTAGATACAAAAAGAATCACTGTGTATATACCTCTAAGCGATGGAGATGCAGCGGAGTCCAAAATACCACGCCTCAGTCCTCACTGGGCTACTATGCACGCTCTGTAGGGGGAAAATAGAGAGGGATGAGCAACCACACGCTCAGTAAGGCAATAATGCAAGCATGGTAGATAACTACTCTATCTACATGCTGATAGTGTTATGCATAAATCATTTATGGTAGGAGCATGAGGAATAAAACTATGTCATATGAGTATACATATATATCATGTATTAAAATCATGTACATTGGCATATAAAACATGGTAAAACATCATGTATAAATCATCTCATGCTTAATCTCATTTAAATTTATAAAAAGGGAAATTCATTAAGAAACCTCCTTTTTAAACCGACATCATAAACCTCTTCCTCAACACATAAATACCCCCAAATCAATTCACAATCACAACCACATTTTCATTTCACAATTCACGCATGTGTATAAAAACTAGGTCACTATATCAAAAGTGCCTATGTGGACCACTACATCATAAATCATCCCAGACCACACGTATCCAGGTGTGCGGGGTATCATACTGGCACGAAGATGGATTATCCCTCGCCAGACTTTCTCATCACTTAACCATCACGCGGTACATCGTACTCCAAGTGATATACACGGTACAGCATACTCCGCAGACTCATATCGTGATTGGGGGTGCCATTCCTAGGTCTTACCTACCCCATACCAAGAGTTTTCCATATCCGTGAACGAGAGCCTCCCTGCCGAACAGAGCCTCCCCGCCTAACAGAGCCTCCCTACCTCCTCGGGCTTAAGGATGTTAGCTTAAGGATGTAGGGCTTAAGGATCCTTCCGTAAGAGAGCCTCCCCACCGAACAGAGCCTCCCCGCCTAACAGAGCCTCCCCTCCTCTTCAGGCTTAAGGATGTTAGCTTAAGGATGTAGGGCTTAAGGATCTTACCATACCCATGTAGGAGAGCCTCCCTGCCTAACAGAGCCTCCCCGCCGCTCCAGGGCTTAAGGATGTTGGCTTAAGGATCCCACCGTAAGAGAGCCTCCCCACCGAACAGAGCCTCCCCGCTTAACAGAGCCTCCCCGCCTCTTTGGGCTTAAAGATGTTGGCTTAAGGATGTAAGGCTTAAGGATCTTACCAACTTTCACAACCTTATACGTATCACAATGTGCAAACTTGTGCGAGCAAAGCTCTAGCACGACTCATGCATCCTCTCATAAAGAGACGCATACGAGCATAGCTCTAGTACGGTTATACTCGTAAGACAACCACTCAAAAGCCACGTACGAGCATAAGCTCCAGTACGGTTTATAAACATCACCATAGTTTCCAAATCAAGGTGCGAGCTAAGCTCCAGCACGTTTCATACAAATGAAAACATCAATACCCGGTGCGAGCTAGGCTCTAGCACGGTTTAATTCACATAAACATGATAGGCGGCTCATAAGCTTTTAAAGCTATCTCAAAACATATTTTGCACTTCACATGTGCCATCACAAACGTCAAACCACAATAGCCATCCTATCTATCAATTCGTTTAAAACGAAACATATGTTTTGTGAAAGTATTCAAAACACTTGATTTATGCAATTATTAGCCTTACTATCCCTTTTTATACATCCATGTAAACCAAAACTAAAATCACACATATACTCTTTCTCATTGATGAATACCATCAATCATTTAATTTAGCAACCATGCACTTTGTAAAACACCCAATATTCACCCACAAATTTAAAGTACGAGCAGCTACCTCTATATACTCACAAAATTCCCTTACCTGGAATCGCAATGAGTGATTCCACTTCCTTAAAGCTGCTACTCGTACCACTCGATTCGTTTCCAACGAACTCTTCGGGACTGCACAAAATTGTATCCCACATTATATTCGATCCATATAATATGACATCGTGTGTTCACTATCGTCAATTCGACCTATAGTTTTCTATTAACGCTTGTGAGGCCTCATTTCATTACTTTATCCATAACTCGAGTCTATGGATCTTCTTAGGCCTATTAACATATTCAAAATCGATATTAAATCGACATTAAGCTCATAGTGTTCATATTTCATGAATTCCCTCACTATGGCATTTATCAAGCATATACATACCCATTTTCACAATTCCTCCAAACTCACAATGTAATTCCATTTAACCATCTAAAATCATAAACATTACCTCAATAACAACTTTAGCATGCCCATAAATCATAAACTCATTCAACCCATATATTCTCACATTATACCCATTCTAGGTTTTCTAGGTCACACCAATTCCACCACATCCCTAGATAATTTATCCATCAATACTCATGCCAAACAACTCCAAAATCAATTAAATAGACAATGTATTTGGATTGGAGTGTTAGAATCTTACCAAATATGATTTTTCTTCTTGCTCCGAATGGCAATTCCCTTAACTCCCTCAATACCAATATAGGAAAATGCCTACCCACTATGTTGTTCTTCTCTTTGATAGGAACAACTTTGCCTCTAATGGTCTCTCTTCAAATCTCACTGAAAAGGGCTGATTTTAGAGAGGGAAAGTTAGGTTTTTGGGTTAGAAATGGAAGATTGGTGTTTTTACTCGAAATTTTCAGATTTTCAGCCCTCCTTATATAGAAATAGCTTGAGGAGATCGATCTGGTCCAAGAGGAGATCGGTCTGGTCCCCTTAAATCCCTCTTTTTCATGACATTTTAAGCATGAGATCGATCTGTCGAAGCATGAGATCGATTTGTTGAAGCATGAGATCGATCTGTCGAAGCATGAGATCGATCTGGTCCCAAACAGAGAGCTAAGGAGATCGATCTGGGTGCTTGAGGATCCATCTTTTCATCACAGAATGCTTAGGAGATCGATCTGGCCCCATTGGAGATCGATCTGCTCTATTCCATTGCCTAAATAAGAGCATTCTGGCTCTTCCAGATCGATCTCTCATCCTATGAGATCGATCTGGCCTTCATGTTTTCTAGATTTCCTGTAGTTTCCTTGCTGCAACTCATACTAACACATCCTTGATCTATTGCCATGGCCATTTTCTCATCCATCCACCTTTATAACTTGAAAATGGCATCCATTCATACCTTATGCACATTGAAACTTGTGTGCATCCATTGTATGTCCAAAGGTATGCTACATAAAACCAAATGGAAGCATAACTTCATTCCATTTTACCACACTACCCATTTTGAGTTTCAATCACATCCATCACTTATGAGAATTCATTTCTTCATATTCATACTCAATGGAACTTGTTTGTATGTTACAAATCATATTACACATACGTACATTGAATCCATGGACTTACATTAATCATACTTTACATTACAATTCCATTCATATTTATTACACATTATAACTTTACATATACGGGGTCTCACATTCTCCCCTCCTTCAAGGAATTTGGTCCTCCAAATTAGAACTAAGTCACTCTTCAAAAAGTTGGGGGTACTTCTCCCGTATTAAGTTCTCCAATTCCCATGTGGCCTCTTCCGTCGTGTGATGTTGCCAAAGAACTTTCACTAAGGGAATTATTGCGCAACACTTTCTCTTTTTCTGTCTAATATCCGAACCGGCTTCTCAACATACGTCATACTCTCATGGAGCTCCAACGGCTCATATCTTATCACATGTGCTGGGTCCGGGTGATACTTCCGAAGCATCGAGACGTGGAAGACGTTGTGGACATTTGCCAAGTCCGGTGGCAATGCCAACCTATACGTCTTATCTCCCACTCTCTCCAAAATCTCGAAGGGTCCGATATATCTAGGGCTCAGCTTGCCCTTCTTATGAATCTCATAATACCCTTCGATGGTGATACCCTCAGAAACACCGACTCACCCTCATCAAACTCCAGTGGTCTTCGTCTCTTGTCAGCATAACTCTTTTACCGGCTCTGAGCTATCCGTAATCTCTCACATATCAACTGGACGTCCTCAGATGCCTGCTGTACTAAGTCCGGAGCAAAAATTTGTTTGTCACCAACCTCTTCCCATCCAATAGGGGAACGGCATCTACGCCCGTATAATGCCTCATAGGGTGCCATCCCGATACTAGCATGATAGCTATTATTATAAGCGAACTTGGCTAACTGCAGGTGGTCATCCCAAGAGCCTCTAAAATCTAGCACACACGCTATCAACATATCCTCAAGGGTCTGTATAGTCCTCTCTGACTGCCCATCTGTCTGAGGATGAAAAGCGGTGCTAAAACTCAGTCGGGTCCCCAGCGCTTCCTGAAAATGTTCCTAAAAATGGGAAGTGAAGCGGGCATCCCTATCAGAAACAACGCTCACTGGTATACCATGTAGCCGTACTATCTCTCGAATATACAGGTTCGCCAACTGACTCAGTGTATCAGTAGCTCTCATAGCCAAGAAATGGGCAGACTTGTCAATCAGTCCACAATAACCCATATGGCATCATGACCTCTGTGGGTCCTCGGTAACCCTATCACAAAATCCATGGTGACATGCTCCCACTTCCAAGTCAGTATCGGTAGAGGCTACAATAATCCTGTAGGCTTCTGATGCTCTACCTTCACTTGCTGACAAACGAGACACTTAGCGACATATTTAGCAATGTCTCTCTTCATTCCAGACCACCAATAAACCTTCCGAAGGATTTGATACATCTTGGTACTTCCTGGATGTATCGTATACTTTGATGAGTGAGCCTCTGATAAAATCATGCTCCCGATCTCAAGATCCTTGGGAATGCATACTCTGCCTCTGAACCTTAATAACCCATCAGCACTCTGCTCAAAATCACTACCCACACCCGTCTATATCTGCCTCAGCCAATCGATGCATCGTCGATCGCTCTACTGGGCTTGTCGAATATGGCCAATCAATTCTGGCTCCAGTCTTAAACTAGCCATGATTTCAAGTCTCTCAGATCTAGGTGGGGTTACATCCAAACTGAGGTTCGCAAAGTGTTCTAACAATTCATGTTCCCGTACCATCATATAAGACACCAACCCAAGGTTCTTTCTACTCAAAGCATCGGTAACTACATTTGCCTTACCTGAGTGGTACATGATTTCACAATCATAGTCCTTCAGGAGTTCGAGCCACAGGTACTTAAGGCTCTTATGATCTATGAACACCTGAAATTTCTCACCATAGAGAAAGTGGCGCCATATTTTCAAAGCAAATACTACAGCTGCCAACTCTAAATCATGTGTCAGGTAGTTCCTCTCATGATCTTTCAACTGTCTAGATCCATAGGCAACTACCTTCCCATCCTGCATAAGCACACAGCCCAGTCCCTGGTGTGATGCATCCGTATACACCAAGAATCCTCCTGAGCTGGTAGGAATGGTGAGAACTGGAGCAGTCGTCAATCGACGCTTAAGCTCCTCAAAACTCCTCTCACATGCCTCATCCCACACAAACTTAACATCTTTTCACGTGAGGCGTGTAAATGGAGCAGCTAGTCTGGAGAAACCCTCTACAAATCTCCGATAATATCCTGCCAATCCCAAAAAACTCCTGATCTCAGTTACTGTGTTGGGCTGTTCCCACTGTACCACTGCCTCTATCTTAGATGGATCCACCGATACCCCATCCTTTGACACAACATGCCCCAGAAATGAGATCTGTTCCAACCAAAAGGTACACTTGCTGAGTTTGGCATACAATTCTCTCTCTCGGAGGGTCTGCAGAACTATCCTCAAGTGCTCCTCATGATCTTTCCTGGACTTGGAATACACCAAAATGTCATCAATGAACACTATTACAAACTTGTCTAGGTATGGCTTGAATATATCATTCATCAATGCCATAAATGCTGTGGGAGCATTCATCAATCCGAATGGCATCACCAAAAACTCGTAGTGGCCATAACGGGTACGAAATGCTGTCTTGGGTATATCTCCACTCCTAATCCTCAACTGATGATACCCTGACCGCAGATCTATCTTAGAAAATACTTCGGCTCCCTGGAGCTGATCCAACAAATCATCGATTCTTGGAAGGGGGTACTTGTTCTTAATGGTGGCCTTATTCAACAACCGATAATCTATACACAGTCGGAGGCTTCCATCCTTCTTCCTTACAAATAGAACCGGTGCTCCCCAAGGAGAGACACTCGGTCTAATAAACCCCTTCTTCAGCAACTCTTGCAGTTGCTTCTTTAGCTCTTCTAACTCTATCGGAGCCATTCTATAGGGTGGTTTCGATATCGGCTCTATACCAGGCACTAACTCAATGAAAAATTCCATTTCCCTTTCAGGTGGTAGTCTTGGTAATTCATCCGGAAAGACGTCAGGGTAATCCGCAATTACGGCTATGTCCCTCAATTCCGGGTGTGCCTCATCTATATCAACCACATATGCAATGAACCCTTCACATTATCCTCTCCATCGTTGGTAACATAAACCATCACTCCACATTCAACATTTATCAAAAACAATAATTTATCTCTCAAGCAATATGCATTTAAAATCATACTCCTTTATTTACAACAAACATGCTATTTTTATATCATTTCTTTTCATCAAAATTTACAATAAGATTGTCTAATCCTGAAAACATCAATGTTTTGGCATGACAATCCATCACAACATGATTGGTAGCCAACCAATCCATTCCCAAAATTACATCAAAATCATTCATATTCAATAAAATCAGATTGGCTATCATTTCCTTCCCCTCTATCTTTAACTTACAATCTCTACATACATGCTCAGTCAATTGACTATCATTCATGGGTGTGGAAATCATCAACATTTTATCCAACAATGTTGGTTTCACATGCTTCAATAATTTATGTGCGAAGGAAGGTGATATGAAAAAATGCGTGGCACCAGGATCAAATAATAGCAATGCTTCTAAATCAAAGATTCGGATGGTACTTTAATCACATTCGTCGATGCGTCTGCAGTGTCCTGGTCC
This sequence comes from Firmiana major, assembly GCA_033439115.1. NCBI lineage: Eukaryota > Viridiplantae > Streptophyta > Magnoliopsida > Malvales > Malvaceae > Firmiana > Firmiana major. Next base: position 24,721,241 of record CM065914.1, read on the forward strand.
AGCGCGTGCACCCTTCCTCTGCTCATACCCACAGCCTGTTTCCTTTTTCCTCAGCTGTAGCCCTCCTCCTCAGGGCTGTTGTCTCAATTGGAGCTCTCTCAGGCTCCTTGCCCTTCTGTGGGGCAATCTCTATCTTCTCAGGACAATACTTAGCCATATGTCCTGGTCTCTCACATCTAAAACACACCATAGGGGTCATCAGACAGGGCCTATTCCCATGAAATCTCCCATATCTCATACACTGGTCAGTAGTAGGCCGTGGTCCTCCAATAGTCATGCCCCTCGGCGCAGTCAAGGCTGGGTATACGGGAGGTCTGGCAGCTCTCTCCCGCACCTCCTCAATCTTTGGCCTTTTCTCGAAAAATCTTTGGCCATCTCTCTTGGCCACTCTTCCAAACCCGGATCTCTTCCGGTCTCTATCCTTTCTAACACTGTCTCTCCTAAGCTCGGAGGCATTTCGCTCAAAGTCTTGCTCACACAACTGAGCCTTTTGTATAGCCTCCTCATAAGTCACAATGTCGAAGGGAGCTAGCTTAATCCAGATGGCCAATCTCAATCCATCCATGAACTTTTGTATCTTTCGGGTCTCACTACCCATCGTGTTCGGGTCATATCTCCCCAAGGACATAAACTTGGACTCATACTCGTCCACAGTATGGTTCCCTTGAACCAAATTCATAAATTCCATCCGCAATTTCTTCTGTGCAGTGGTTGGGATATATTGTCTCCTGAAGGCCTCTAGAAATATCTCCCACGAGATCTCAGAGTGTCTGGCCCTCAAAATAACCTCAGTGGACCTCCACCAATGCTCGGCCTTGCCTTTCAACATAAACACGGTAAATGCTACCTTTTTAGCTGAAGTGCATCGAAAAAACCTATATAGTTTCTCCATCTCATACACCCAATCCTCCGTAACAATTGGGTCCTTCACCCCTCTAAACACTGGGGGTTTCAGCGCTTGAAACTCTCGCAACTTGCTCAAGTCGCAGTCATAACCCAAATCACTACCGCTCTGCTGTGGAGCGATAGGAGAATCTGTATCCTGGGCTAGAGGTGGTGTAACTATAGCTGTCTCAGCAGCATGAGGTCTCTCCGCCTCTGCAGCTGCCTGTTCAGTAGTAGGCTGTGCCGCAGGACCTCGTCTATCACCGGCACCTAATGCCTGCGTGACTATCTCCACCAAATTCTCAATGCTCCGCTCTAACCCAGCGAAGCCAGCCTCAGTATCCTCTGCTCTCCCAGCAGGGTTCTGTGGAGCCTGCTCAGTCCGTGGCTCCGTACGGCTCTCAGGCCTACCTCTACGGCCTCTAGCACGTGCTCTCGCCCCTCTACCATTGCGTGTAACTGGCATAGTGCCTAACTTCCTGTATTATAATAATTCATTAAGCTCAATTCATCACGGTTTACACAGTTATATCTAAACAAAAGCACAGTACTATGGGGATGTACTTTCCTACGTTTTATTAATGACTCACATCAGGCCAACACAGCTCTGATACCAATCTCTGTCACGACCCAATTCCATTCTCTTTAACCGAAAATCACTAAAATTTTTTCGCTTTTTACTGTTACCTTACCCGGTCGTGAACTAACTCATCACACACTGTTGGGCTGTGAGTCAATAATAAACTCCACATCTCATTCATTCTCAGTGAAATAAAATGATGTCATACATTTGCATTTAAATCTTGTACTTATACAAAAGCATGTTTTACTGACATCTACATCCCCCATAATTACAACTCAAAGAATACTGTGCTTTTACATTGTTTAGATACAAAAAGAATCACTGTGTATATACCTCTAAGCGATGGAGATGCAGCGGAGTCCAAAATACCACGCCTTAGTCCTCACTGGGCTACTATGCACGCTCTGTAGGGGGAAATAGAGAGGGATGAGCAACCACGCGCTCAGTAAGGCAATAATGCAAGCATGGTAGATAACTACTCTATCTACATGCTGATAGTGTTATGCATAAATCATTTATGGTAGGAGCATGAGGAATAAAACTATGCCATATAAGTATACATATATATCATGTATTAAAATCATGTACATTGGCATATAAAACATGGTAAAACATCATGTATAAATCATCTCATACTCAATGTCATTTAAATTTATAAAAAGGGAAATTCATTAAGAAACCTCCTTTTTAAACCAACATCATAAACCTCTTCCTCAACACATAAATACCCCCAAATCAATTCACAATCACAACCACATTTTCATTTCACAATTTACGCATGTGAATAAAAACTAGGTCACTTTATCAAAAGTGCCTATGTGGACCACTACATCATAAATCATCCCAGACCACACGCATCCAGGTGTGCGGGGTATCATACTGGCACGAAGATGGATTATCCCTCGCCAGACTTTCTCATCACTTAACCATCACGCGGTACATCGTACTCCAAGTGATATACACGGTACAGCGTACTCCGCAGACTCATATCGTGATTGGGGGTGCCATTCCTAGGTCTTACCTACCCCATACCAAGAGTTTTCCTTATCCGTGAAGGAGAGCCTCCCTGCCGAACAGAGCCTCCCCGCCTAACAGATCCTCCCTGCCTCCTCGGGCTTAAGGATGTTAGCTTAAGGATGTAGGGCTTAAGGATCCTTCAGTAAGAGAGCCTCCCCACCGAACAGAGCCTTCTCGCCTCTTTGGGCTTAAGGATGTTAGCTTAAGGATGTAGGGCTTAAGGATCTTACCATACCCATGTAGGAGAGCCTCCCTGCCTAACAGAGCCTCCCCGCCCCTCCAGGGCTTAAGGATGTTGGCCTAAGGATCCCACCGTAAGAGAGCCTCCCCACCGAACAGAGCCTCCCCACCTAACAGAGCCTCCCCGCCTCTTTGGGCTTAAGGATGTTCGCTTAAGGATGTAAGGCTTAAGGATCTTACCAACTTTCACAACCTTATACGTATCACAATGTGCAAACTTGTGCGAGCAAAGCTCTAGCACGACTCATGCATCCTCTCATAAAGAGACGCGTACGAGCATAGCTCTAGTACGGTTATACTCATAAGACAACCACTCAAAAGCCACGTACGAGCAGAAGCTCCAGTACGGTTTATAAACATCACCATAGTTTCCAAATCAAGGTGCGAGCTAAGCTCCAGCACGTTTCATACAAATGAAAACATCAATACCCGGTGCGAGCTAGGCTGTAGCACGGTTTAATTCACATAAACATGATAGGCGGCTCATAAGCTTTTAAAGCTATCTCAAAACATATTTGGCACTTCACATGTGCCATCACAAACGTCAAACCACAATAACCATCCTATCTATCAATTCATTTAAAACGAAACACATGTTTTGTGAAAGTATTCAAAACACTTGATTTATACAATTATTAGCCTTACTATCCCTTTTTATACATCCATGTAAACCAAAACTAAAATCACACATATACTCTTTCTCATTCATGAATACCATCAATCATTTACTTTAGCAGCCATGCACTTCGTAAAACACCCAATATTCACCCACAAATTTAAAGTACGAGCAGCTACCTCTATATACTCACAAAATTCCCTTACCTAGAATCGCGATGCGTGATTCCACTTCCTTAAAGCTGATACTCGTACCACTCGATTCGTTTCCAACGAACTCTTCGGGACTACACAAAATTGTATCCCGCATTATATTCGATCCATATAATATGACATCGTGTGTTCACTATAGTCAATTCGACCTATAGTTTTCTATTAACGCTTATGAGGCCTCGTTTCATTACTTTATCCATAACTCGAGTCTATGGATCTTCTTAGGCCTATTAACTTATTCAAAATCAATATTAAATCGACATCAAGCTCGTAGTGTTCATATTTCATGAATTCCCTCACTATGGCATTTATCAAGCATATACATACCCATTTTCACAATTCCTCCAAACTCACAATGCAATTCCATTTAACCATCTAAAATCTTAAACATTACCTCAATAACAACTTTAGCATGCCCATAAATCATAAACTCATTCAACCCATATATTCTCACATTATACCCATTCTAGGTTTTCTAGGTCACACCAATTCCACCACATCCCTAGATAATTTATCCATCAATACTCATGCCAAACAACTCCAAAATCAATTAAATAGACAATGTATTTGGATTGGAGTGTTAGAATCTTACCAAATATGATTTTTCTTCTTGCTCCGAATGGCAATGCCCTTAACTCCCTCAATACCAACAATGGGAAAATGCCTACCCACTATGTTATTCTTCTCTTTGATAGGAACAACTTTGCCTCTAATGGTCTCTCTTCAAATCTCACTGAAAAGGGTTGATTTTAGAGAGGGAAAGTTAGGTTTTTGGGTTAGAAATGGAATATTGGTGTTTTTTTTCAAAATTTTCAGATTTTCAGCCCTCCTTATATAGAAATAGCTTGAGGAGATCGATCTGGTCCAAGAGGAGATCGATCTGGTCCCCTTAAATCCCTATTTTTCACGACATTTTTAAGCATGAGATCGATCTGTCGAAGCATGAGATCGATCTGTTGAAGCATGAGATCGATCTGTCGAAGCATGAGATCGATCTGGTCCAAAACAGAGAGCTAAGGAGATCGATCTGGGTGCTTGGGGATCGATCTTTTCATCACAGCATGCTTAGGAGATCGATCTGGCCCCATTGGAGATCGATCTGCTCTATTCCATTACCCAAATAAGAGCATTCTGGCTCTTCCAGATCAATCTCTCATCCTATGAGATCGATCTGGCCTTCATGTTTTCCAGATTTCCTGCAGTTTCCTTGCTGCAACTCATACTAACACATCCTTGACCTATTGCCATGTCCATTTTCTCATCCATCCACCTTTATAACTTGAAAATGGCATCCATTCATACCTTATGCACATTGAAACTTGTGGACATTCATTGTATGTCCAAAGGTATGCTACATAAAACCAAATGGAAGCATAACTTCATTCCATTTTACCACACTACCCATTTTGAGTGTCAATCACATCCATCACTTATGAGAATTCATTTCTTCATATCCATACTCAATGAAACTTGTATGTACTTTACAAATCATATTACACATACGTACATTGAATCCATGGACTTACATCAATCATACTTTACATTACAAGTCCATTCATATTTATTACACATTACAACTTTACATATACGGGGTCTCACATTCTGTGTGTTAGACTTATAATTGTGAATCATTGATATCGGAGTTTGTACTTTTTCATTGAGGATAATATTAGGAAAATCAATATGTTTGGTACTTGTCAATTCCCTCATATATTTTGTTTTGCTTAAGGACAATCAAAAGCTCAAGTTTGAGGGTGTGATAATTCTATGAAAATAGAGTTATTTATACTTAATTTCTTAATTAACTATTTTAATCCCCATATTATTTTATTAATTATCCCCTCATTTTAATTAAAATTCTCATTTTTGCAGATAAATTAAATTCAGATGAATTTCAGTCATTTCAGTAGAAAATGGACTGAAAATGAGCTAAAAAGGATTAGACCACTACCATTTCGTCTTGTAGCATAGGTCACCATTCTTCTTGAGACATGTGATGCCAAGTGTCCATATTTTATTCACCTTTGAAGGATAGGATCAAAGGACACCTTGGCCCCACCTTGCACATCTAAGGGGACAAAAAGACAAATGATATGGAAATATCTTCTCTAGAAGCTAATGGTGGGACGACAAGTGGCCAAACAATGCCAACTCATCTAGGATTAAAATTCCCATTTGTACCCCCATTTTGATGTGTATAAAAAGAAAAAGATGAGACAATTTTAAGGAGTAGTTAGTTTTTAGGCTAAAGTTTTTTTTTTTTTAGGTTGGCTACTAGGTTTGTTTAGTTTTATATTGCTTTTTTTTAGTGGTTGGACGAAATAGAGGTAGCTTGGCTGATGACAATAGTCGCATCCCTTCCCATTTTTTTCTACACGTTGCTGTTCTGTTTTATGCTCTTTTAGTTGTTGTGTTTCTCATGTTGTTTTCATCTTTTAGAATTTTGTTTTAGGATTCATTTAAACGGTTTGTTCGTCAACTTAAATACAATGATAGTTTTCATCTTCCTCATGTTCATACTCTATTTCTTAAAAAATCAATTTACTGCTTTATTACCGTTCTGTTATTTCTTCTTTAATTTCTTTTAATTCTTGTCAAAATTTGAGTTTTGGTTTAGTTTTATTCTACTGCAATGATTTTTTTTCTTCTTTGAACTTTACATCTTTTTCATTTAAACTACACTATTTTTGCGTTGCTGGTTCCCTTAAACTTCTGCTAGTGGCGTAGAGTTTTCTAGTTGTGGCGTTGGTGCAAAGAGAGACGGTCTGGATGTTAGATGTTGTTGCGTGAACGTAGGAGGCGTGGCTGCTGCTTTCGCTACTGGTGCAGAAGACATATGACAAAGCAAGGTTTGTTGTAGGCAGAGGCATGCAACATGGAACCGTGGCTTTGATTCTTGGTTTCATTCCAGTTTTCATGCTTTGTTATTTATTTATTGCTTGAGCTTCTATTACTTTAACTTATTCTTCTTCTTAATGTTGTTGCTGTTCAGTTTGTTGTTTCTTCTAGCAGCCATTATCTGCTTCTGTTCTGCTCTGTTTCTTGTCTCATGTACTATTTTGTAAGCTTGTTTGCTAGAGTCGAGGTTGCTGTATGAAAGTGGATGGCGAGAGATTGGCTGGTGACAGCAGCCATAGTCTTTCTTCACGTTTCTAAATTTGTATTTTTGTTAGGTTTCATTAGTATTAGCTTCTTTTTCTTCTAAGCATTAGCTTTATCTCAAGCATATTTTTTCATGTTTTCAAGTTTAGTTTTGAGTTAAATTAAATATAACAAACTTTTGCCCCTATTCATTTAGTTTCCCACATTAGTTTTTTTATTTTGCATTTTCTTGTTCTTTTGTTTCATCATTATATCCATGGATTTAAGTAAAAGTTTATATCTTTCTTTGTTTTAAATATTTCCTTAGCTTAGGTATAGATTAAATATAAGTTTAAGTAGATCAAAAGGTTTATTGCATCAGTTCTGCTCGATTTGTTTTAGTTTTCTATCTCGATTTCTACTTATCATCTACTGTTCGATTTCAACTGGGAGTTTCTTTCTGTTTTGGAACATTTCAGTGTTGCTAGAAACCTGGGACGTGTGCTGCTGAAGAAGAAGACACATGGCAGGTTGTGAAGCAGGAGCAAGTTGGTGTAGGTCTGTTGTAGGGAATGTGGCCAGTAGCTAAATCAGTACTAAGAGGTGGCAAAGCTATTCATGGCTGTAAGAGGTCGAGAGCAGGGACTTGGTCTGTGCTACTGTACTGCGGTGATTGCAGGGCTAGTGCTATTCTATTTCGTTGCTGCAGAACATGGCTGACAATCAAGGATGGTGCTGGTCCATAGATAGAAGCATGACGTAGAAATAGTAAATGAGGGTGTGAAGCTTGCTGCTTGTGCGCGTGGCTTGTGGACAGAATGTGGAGGCTGATCTGTATTTGGCGTGGCAAGCTGAATGAGCTAGGTCTACATGGCTGAGTTTTAATTTTTTTAATTTTTTTCTTAGAATTTGCTTTATCATGTTTTCTTATTAATTGTTAGATGTTAATTTTTCTTTTATTACTATTTGTTAGTTTGGGTAATAGTATTAGTGGTTAAATTATGATTCTTGAATTAATTTGCGCACTAGCTTAATTTTCTTTGCTTTTTAGTTTAAGATTTAATTTTAATTGTATAATATTTAATTTTTGAATGCAATAGGATTTAAGATTTAATTTTAAGTTTAGCGCTTATGTATTGTATTTTAAGTTAGTTTAAGGGTACAATCATTTTATGCATCTTTAGGATAGTTTTCATTTTAAATTTTAAAAGTCTAAAAATATTTTATTTCTCATGAACAATTTAGAATAGATTTTATTATTTATTTAGGCATTGTATTAATTTAGTATTATCTAGAGCTCTATATAATTTAGGGTTACCAATTTAGGCATTTAAGGTTAAAGTTATACTTAGGAATTTTTAGAATTTCTATTAGAATTTTATTCCAAGCCTTAGGTTAGATTATTTTGCATTTTTATCAATTAGATTAAACACATGCAAATTTTTATTTTCATATTAGGATTTTCTAGTTTTAATCTATTTATTCTTTAATCTATATTTTCTTATATTTGCATCTTAGTCAATTTACACTAATTAATTCGAGTTTTAGTATTTTCTCTCTTTTGTAGATTCTTGCTTTTATTTTGCTTAGAGCTTTGTGAGTAATTTTTGCTCTATTTTGCTTTATTTTATTGTTTTTGTTATTTTCCTTGTATCCCAGTATTTGCAAATTAAACCTTGTAGATCACCCTTTTAATATTCATAATTTGCTGTGATATACTTAGGGTAAAATTAACTAGTACGTAGTTAGGCTGACTGTGTTCTCTGCGGGACGATAATCTAGGACTCAGTTCCCTTTATTACTTGTGCGGCCCGTGCACTTGCGGTCACGTCTAGGGTGCACCAAGCATACACATATACTTATTTCATACATAAAACATCCTTGCATGGAAACATCATATATACATAGATGTATCTTTTCATAAGAAAACATCAAACATACTTCCTTCATTAAAATCATCATACATATATTTTCATAAGAAAGCATCAAACATATTTTATTCATTAAAATTATCATACATAACTTTTCATAAGAAAACATCAAACATACTTTCTTCTTTAAAATCATCATACATATCCTTTATTATGAAAACATCAAATATGTTTTCTTTCGTTAAGCCATCATACGTCAAACATCAAACATGGAGACTAGGCTATGTCTAAGTAGCTAACATGCATCATACGTTATCCTCCGTAAAGGGCATATCATCCCAATGGCCATGGTAGGTGGCTGTAGACTGGATCAGGATCGTACAACAAACATAATCACGTGTGATATCTGAATAACTTAACTTAATCACTAGTACACAACTAGGGCACGTGCACCAAAGGCACTCACCATACGAGAGACATACATGCGTGCAGCATGGACATGAGATACTATGGGAAACATATACCACGAGTAGTGAAGGCAACCACCAGACATATTAAGACAAGCACTACCCAAGTCCAACGTATTGGGAACCAAGAGTGGCGGAGCCGGAGCGCCCCGAGCAGTAGGCATGCAAATTGGATAGCCGTATAGTCTCAAAAATCTTTTTTTCTTACTTACTAACTTTCAAAATCGTCAAAAGTTCTTTTGAAACATAAATATAAAGTCGCATAGATAACTACAAAACATTCATGTGTTAAAACTGGTGTATAATGGCTAACAACCTGGTTTATCATTATTTATTTTCTTTTTGAAAGTTCTTCATACTTCATAAATCATTTTACAAATCATAAATAAGCATAGATGGTCAGAACTATGCTAAATTACACCCTTTTCCTCTACCGGGTTGAAGCATCACCAATTCGTCGAGGTCCGATATTTCCTTGTTAAACGTATCAATCTCCCAAGTTGCCCAAAACAATATCAACTCATCAAATATTGTTCAATTTCATCTCAACATATCCAAATATATGTTTATCTTTTCAAGGTTTGATCGATTTTAACATTTTTGTCGACTTTTTATTTACTTATTCGGTATAATTCTAACAATTAACAAACTTGAATCAAACAAAATTTCACCATAATCATAAGAACCTTAGGTTGGCTAAACCTAAATTCATCTATAGCCATTAATTCTTCTAATTTTATTTAACTAAAAATCCTTAAAAACCATTAAACATAAACATATCTTAACATCATCATCATCCATCTAGTTTCTCTCACCTTTTACCAATGTTGACCACTCCTTTGATCCTCCAAATTACTCCTTAATTGTAAATCATCATGTATACAGCTTAGAGTCACTTAAAACAATAAGAAAAACCAACTAGATTCATCCAAAATTTCAACTTTCTCTTACCCGTGAACAGGAAAGTTCTACACCCTATTTTTCTTTCTCATATTTCACCTAGTAGATTGTGAAGGCCCAGCCCGTTTCCTTAGCCGTCGGCTGGTATCCCCTTGATCGACCATGGCCACCACACTTGGGCCCATAATATGGATCCTAGGTTTACCTTAACTCAACCATATTGTCCGCTCTGAGGACACTAGGCCCCTCACGATTTTAACGAGGTAAATACCCCAATTCGCGTCCCCAAAGGCTCGAACTCAGGTCATAGCCCTAGTCGATGTGCTGCAGGTACCATTAAGCATCAACTAGGACTATGTCCTAAGTTTGAACCTTTGGGGATGCGAATTGGGGTATTTACCTCGATAAAATTATGAAGGGCCTGGGTCCCCGGAGCAGATAATACGGGTGAGTCAAGGTAAACCTGGGATCGATGTTGTGGGCCGAAGAGGGGTGGCCATGGCCAATCAAGCGGATGCTAGTCAACGGCCAAGGAAACAGGCTGGGCCTTAAGTATAAAATGTGTGTTTTATTGTCAAGGCCCAGCCCGTTTCCTTGGCCGTCGGTTGACATCCCCTTGATCGACCAAGGCCACCCTTATTGGGCCCACAACATTGATCCTAGGTTTGCCTTGACTCAACCGTATTGTCTGCTCTGCAGACACCAGGCCCTTTATACTTTTATCTTGGATTCTTCCAGAATTCACGTCCCTAGAGGCTCGAACTCAGGACATAGTCCTAGTCGATGCTCTACTGGTGCCATGGAGCCAATGGTACCAATAGAGCATCGACTAAGACTATGTCCTAAATTCGAGCCTCTAGGGACGCGAATTAGGGTATTTACCTCGATAAAATTGTGAGGGGCTTAGTGTCCCCAGAGGAGACAGTACGGTTGAATCAAGGCAAACCTGGGATCGATGTTGTGGTCCCAAGAGGGCTGGCCATGGTGAATCAAGGGGATGCCAGTCGACGGACAAGGAAATGGGTTGGGCCTTGACTATAAAACATGCATTTTATTGTCAAGGCCCAGCCCGTTTCCTTGGCCGTCTATTGGCATCCCCTTGATCGGCCATGGCCACCGTTCTTAGACCTACAACATCGATCCCAGGTTTACCTTGACTCAACCATATTCTCTGCTCTGGGGACACTAGGCCTCTCACAGTTTTATCTTAGCCTCTGCCAGAATTCATGTCCCCGAGGCTCGAACTCAGGACATAGTCCTAGTCGATGCTCTGCTGGTACCATTGAGCCAAGTTGGCTCAATGGTACGAGCAGATCGTCGACTAGGACTATGTCCTGAGTTCGAGCCTCAGGGAACGTGAATTGGGGTATTTACCTCGATAAAACGTGAGGGGCCTGGTGTCCCAGAGTGAATAAAACGGCTGAGTCAAGGTAAACCTGGGATCGATGTTATGGGCCCAAGAGGGGTGGCCATGGTCGATAAAGGGGATGCCAGTCGACGGCCAAAGAAAAGCGCTGGGCCTTGACAATATTCATTCCCTTTTGATCTTACGATGAAAAATTTAGGTCTTACATAGATGATAGCAAAACGGAATGAATAAAAATTTTTGAGTGCATTTAAAAATGCAAAAAAGATTTAAATGGAATTCCCGAACCCGTGCAAGGGTAAAACGATCAAAAGATCGAAATTTAGTATTAATCGGAACAAGAAAAATTAATTAAAAATAAGAGATTGAGAAATCTTGATCAATAATGAGGAAATAATTAAATTTTGGGCTAAATTGATCAAGATATAATTTTATTTAATATTTTTCTGAATTTTTACCTCTAAAAACGATCCCAAAAATAGTAAGAAAATATATCGAAAAGGTAAAATCAGATTGAGAAATTCATTTACAAATTAAATGAATAAATAGTATTTTTTTAAAGATATTTTGGCATTTTTAATATATTTTAATTGATTAAAATAAAAAAATAAAATAAAAATAAAAAAATGATTTTTTTTAAAAAAGGAAAATCACAGAATCGTGATTTTGAAGGAAAGAAGAAGGCTGATACCTTCTGCGGCACCGACTTAGGGCACCGACGAGTGAGATCCACCGAGGGAGCCCAGCCGAGAGGCGTCCGACCTCGTGTGAGCAATTAGCATCAAGAAAAATCGACGAACGACGGCCGGTGAGAGAGAATGTCACGCCCCGAAAATGCAGAAAATAATGCTAATTTAAAACTTTTTACTTTAATTCACAATTAAAGGTGCATGACTGTGCAGTGTCATACATCATCATAATTATCATTCCTCAGGATCTCATCAATAGAATTTATATATCATATCAAATACATTAATCCTAATACATCCCATATAATGTTATACATCAAGTGTCTGCAATTACAGTAATTGTCTGGGTACATGAAAAGATAAAATATACCTTAAAATACAATATATGGCCTGGAGCTCAAGTCCTCCACTAGCCACTACTCCGTACGTCGCAGGGAAACCCTTTTCACTTGAAGAAATCCGGGGCGAAAGAAAACAGGGTGAGCTTCTAAATCGCTCAGTAAAGGGGGTAAGGAACTCATTTCAAAAACCAAAATGCACATCACAAAATGTTTATTTGTATGTGAAACTCATTTGAAAACCATAGCATGAAAGTACTCAAAACGACATTCTCATGTCTCAAGTCATGTGAAAACATGAAGTAAAAAGGCTCACTCTGGAGCAATAACAAAGCATGTGGAAATAACGCGATAAACGCTTTCTCAATGCACGTGAATAAAATCACTGAAATAGTAATGCACGTGGCACAGCCACTAAACACACGTGGGATAGCCACTGATTTAAATTCACATGTGGCATAGCCACAAAACACACGTGGCATGGCCACTGATTTAAAATCACTCGTGGCATGGCCACTAAACACACGTGGCATAGCCACTGATTTAATTTCACGTGTGGCACAGCCACAAAATAGGGTTTCACGTGGCAACGGCCACCAAATTGGGTATCACGTGGCAACGGCCACCAAATAGGGTATCACGTGGCAACGGCCACCAATGGGGTTTCTCACGTGGCAACGGCCAACAAATGGGGTATCACGTGGCAACGGCCACCAATGGGGTTTCTCACGTGGCAACGGCCACCAAGTATACGTGGCATAGCCACAGAATAGGTTATTCTCACGTTACCAGAACGGAGAAGAAATCGGGCTTACATGCTACCAGAGCAATGCCCGGTGTGTACTCACCACTACACACCTAAGTCTTATCACATAAGACTGGTTTGCCTTCACGTAGAACTCATAGGGGTTTTTCACTCATAAAACTCAATTGAAAACCGTTTTGTACTCAACACAAAACGTAATAAAATCGAGTTCCAACCGGCAAAACACGCACACATTTCTCAAATCTCGATATTGCCTTAACGTAGAGCCCAATTCATTACTCACACAAAATTCAACGGTTTATAAAGCAATTTCACACTCAGCTTATAAACTCATAAAATTATGGGCTCCAACCAGCTATAAAAACCGTGTGCAATTAAATCTCAACACAACACTCAACATGCTTGTTTTATAAACCACAAATCATGCTATAATAGTTTACAAATCACATACACAAATGGTTTAGATTTCCCTTACCTATTTGCACCTCGTATAGTGCAATCGTTTCTCCCGTATCATGGACTAGCCTCGCATTCCACTCTGGAACTCCCGAGCTGTCCAAACGATGTTAAAACATCAATACTCAATTATCTCACCAATCTCAATTCTCAAAATCGAGCATAATTGCTCATAACTCCTCAAATCCCTTGATTCTCGTAACTCTACCCCAAACTACACTCTCATTCACAACATCTCGACGTTCTACATTTCTAATACCAATTATCTATGCTAATTCACCACATTTGTCTAAATTTCAATTTATAGCACAAATTCTCAAAATTGCCAAAATTGCTAAATATCATTATCACTCCAACCACATTGCAATTTCATCAATCCCTAATCATTTCTCAGCTATTTCAACATAATGACAACCACCAATATCATCAAAATCATCTCAAATATCAAGATCGAGGTTTAGAAATTACCCAAAGCTTGTGAGACGCACAACCCATGCCTCGATCCGATTCGTCCTTCGATTTCCAAGTATGTTGTTCTCCCTTTGATGAGGAACAACTTTCCTTCTTGCCACAACTCTTGATTTGGCCGGAAGTGGGTGTTTTAGATGAGTGAGAAAGTTAGGTTTTCGATGGAAATGGGGTTAGAAGAGAGAGAAAGTGAGTTTGCAGGAGAAAGATAGGGGTTCAATATAGGCTGAGGGTAGAGATCGATCTGTCGAGGGGTGAGATCGATCTGCGTTTGAATTTTGGGGATGATCTGGGCAATTTTATGCCTAGGAGATCGATCTGTCGAGGGGTGAGATCGATCTCTTTATGGCTTTATGAGATCGATCTGCTCCGAAGGAGATCGATCTTCTCCCAAACAGAATCATTTGGAGATTGATCTCTTCCTCATGAGATCGATCCTTTCTCAAACAGAATCATTTGGAGATCGATCTCTTCCATTGGAGATCGATCTGCTCCTCAAATTCCTCCTTCCTCGTCATTTTTAACTCACCAGATCGATCTCTCCTTCTCCCAGATCGATCTGTCCTCATACTTCATGCTTATTTTACACACTTAACATATAAATCTCCAATTATAATTCCCACAATTCATTTGGCTCAATAATTTACACTTCAAGTTCTTATTACATCATTAAAATATATCTAAAATTCTCAGATCTCACATCCTCCCCACCTTAAAAAAATTTGGTCCTCCAAATTTAACTCAACTAGTCAAATAGATGGGGGTATTTCTCCTTCATGAGACTCTATAGTTCCCACGTTGCCTCTTCCATTGAGTGATGTTTCCATAAAACTTTCACTAATGGGATGCTCTTAGTTCTCAGTACCTTCTCCTTTCTATCGAGAATCCGGACGGGTTCCTCAGTGTAGCTCATATCCTCTTGAATGTCCATCTCGTCATACTCTATAACATGGGAAGGGTCCGGGTGGTACTTCCTCAACATAGACACATGAAAACATTGTGTATTCCGGACATCTGTGGGGGTAATGCTAATCTGTAAGCTACCTCTCCCGCTCTCTCAAGAATCTCGAATGGTCCTACGTATCGAGGACTCAATTTCCCTTTCTTCCCAAATCGCATGATACCCTTACTCGATGATATTTTCAGAAATACTGCATCACCAACCTCAAACTCGAGTGGCCGTCTACGCACATCCGCGTAGCTTTTCTGTCTACCTTGTGCAGCCCGTAACCTCTTACATATGAGTTTCACACTCTGTACGGCTTGCTCAACAAGCTCGGGAGCATTTATCTTTCTGTCACCGACTTCTTCCCAAGCTACAGGGGATCTACACCTCCTACCATATAGAGCCTCAAAAGGTGCCATTCCAATACTCGCATGATAGCTGTTATTGTATGCAAACTCTGCTAGGGGCAGGTGATCATCCCATGATCCTTTAAAATCCATCGTACACGCCCTCAACATATCCTCCAGGGTCTGAATAGTCCTCTCTGACTGACCATCTGTCTGAGGATGATAGGCGGTACTGAAACTCAATCGAGATCCCATGGACTCCTGAAACTGGGTCCAAAATCTAGAAGTAAATCCGGAATCTCTATCAGAAGTAATACTCACTAGAGCCCCATGTAATCTAGCTATCTCGCTGACATACAGTTCAGCTAAGGCATCCATATTATCTGTGCTCTTGATGGCAAGGAAGTGGGCACTCTTGGTCAATCTATCCACAATGGCCTATATCGCATCACGACCTCTTCGGGTCCTCGGTAAACCCATAATAAAGTCCATAGTGACATGCTCCCATTTCCATGTAGGTACAGGTAAAGGCTGTAGTAGTCCTCCGGGCTTCTGATGCTCAGCTTTCACTTGCTGGCATACTAAACACCTGGCCACATACTCTGCCACGTCTCGCTTCATACCACTCCACTAGTACACCTTTCTCAAGTCTCGATACATCTTAATACTCCCTGGGTGCATGGTGTATCACGAGCAATGGGATTCTCTCAGTATCTGTCTCTTTAGGGTATCATCGTCCGGTACATAAATCCGTCCTCTGAACCTCAATAATCCATCCTCACTGATGGTGAGATCCGACTGCGAACTCTGCTCAGCTTGGCTATCCATATTTATCAATCTCTGATCACTGCGCTGCCCAGTTCTAATCTGATCCATGATCCTGGGCTCTATCCGCAGGCTAGCCAAAAATCCAGTTTCTACCTCTTTAACTCTAATCCGAAGTTCGACGAACTGCTCCAATAAATCCCATTCCCTGATCATCATAGCAGATATCATACTCTTCCTGCTCAGGGCATCAGCAACTACATTCGCCTTACCCAGATGATATAGAATCTCGCAGTCATAATCCTTAAGGAGTTCCATCCATCTCCTTTGTCTCATGTTTAACTCTTTCTGATCAAAGAGATATCTCAAACTCTTGTGTTCAGTGAAGATCTGGAATCTTTCCCCATATAAGTAGTGTCGCCAGATCTTCAAAGCAAATACCACAGCGGCTAACTCCAAATCATGCGTGGGGTAACTCCGCTCATGATCTTTCAGCTGTCGCGATCCATATGCGACCACTATTCCGTGCTGCATAAGCACACACCCTAATCCTTGGTGAGATGCATCACTATACACCGAAAATCCTCCTGATCCCTTAGGAATGGTTAACACAGGTGCCGCTGTCAACCTCATCTTTAATTCCTGAAAACTGAGCTCACATTGATCAGTCCATATAAATGGAGTCTCTTTGCGCGTGAGCTTAGTAAAAGGAGCGACAATCCTTAAAAATCCTTCCACAAATCTTCTGTAATACCCTGCCAAACCAAGGAAGCTTCGTACCTCAGTAACTATCCTCGGTCTCTCCCAATTAAGCACAGCCTCCACCTTGCTTGGGTCCACTGATACTCCTTCCTCTGAGACTATATGACCAAGGAAAGCTATCTGGTTCAACCAAAACTCACACTTACTAAGCTTTTCGTATAATTGCTTATCTCAGAGTATCTGAAGTACTAACCACAAGTGCTGTGCATGCTCCTCATACGACCGAGAGTATACCAGGATATCATCAATAAAGACTATCACAAATTTATCTAGATAGTCTCTAAACACTTCATTCATCAACCTCATAAATGCTGCAGGGGCGTTTGTCAATCCAAAGGACATCACCAGGAATTCGTAATGGCCATACCTCGTCCTGAAGGCCGTCTTTGGAATATCTTCTTCCTTGATCCTCAATTGGTGATAGCCCGATCTCAAATCAATCTTAGAAAAGACTGATGCCCCTCTTAGCTGATCAAGTAGATCATCAATCCTGGGTAGTAGGTATTTATTCTTCACCGTGGCTTTATTCAACAACCGGTAGTCTACACATAATCTGAGACTACCATCCTTCTTCTTAACAAATAGTACTGGCGCTCCCCACGGCGAAACACTGGATCTAATAAACCCTTGATCCAATAACTCCTGTAGTTGTCTCTTCAATTCCTCAAGTTCCACTAATGCCATCCTGTAGGGAGGTTTAGAGATCGGCTGAGTATCTGGTACCAAATCAATGGTAAACTCCAGCTCTCTCTCTGGTGGTAAACCTGGCAATTCATCTGGGAAAACATCCAGAAATTCACACACCACAGGTATATCCTCAATCCTCGGATGTTCCCGCTGATCGTCTGAGATGAGTGTCTCATAACCTTCACATAAACAATCATATTTAATATTCTCCAAAATAATATTAAAATTCTCAATTACTTACTAGAATTTCACATATTCATTCCCTCAATATCTCAATCGTACACTGTAAGGTTCAGGTAGGGAGAAAGTTACAATCTTAGTGTAGCAGTCTAAACTCACTCGATTGGTTGCCAACCAATCCATCCCCAGAATTACATCAAACCCATATATATTCAACATGATTAGATCCGCTAACATCACTCTATCTCCCACCTTTATTTCACATCCTCTACAGATTAACTCAGTTCTCTGGGATTCACGCATAGGGGTATTTACATGTAGTATATATTCTAGAGGTTCAAACTTCAAGTTTAATCTACATGCAAAATGCTCAGAAATAAAGGAATGCGTGGATCCTGAGTCAATCAACACATGAGCCTTATGATCACAGACAGAGAGTGTACCTCTTATAGTTTCTGTCAAAGTGTCTGCGGTCTCCTTATCCAGGGCAAACACACGTCCCTGTGCCACAGGTTTCTTCCCTTTCTCTGCCGCAGTGGCCCGTCTCCGGGGATCCACTCTCTGAGGCTGTTGTATAGTAGGCTCCAATCCATGTGGTTTCTGAGGTTGAGGGAAATCCTTCACCATGTGACCCATGTCTCCACATCTAAAACATCCATGGATCGACCCGGTACAACTTCCCTCATGCATTCGGCCACAATTCCTGCAAAACCTTGTCTCTGGCCTGACATCTCGAGGGGTCTCTCTAATGTTAGGGTACCCTCTGGGTCCCTCTAATCTGCCCTTTTGCACCTCAATCCTTCCTCTTCTGAAGGAGCCTCTCCGAGCCTCCGTTTGGAAAAGTGCTGGCCTCTTGCCTTTATCTCTATTCACTGCTCCGAGCTCATTCTGGGATTGTACCATCTCAATTCCTCTTTCAATCTCTTGTGCTCGTCTCAAAGCATCTCCAAACTCAGTAATACATAGCCCTATCAATCTATCTCTGATGATGGGCTTCAACCCATACACAAACTTCTCTGTGCGGAGCTCTTCACTCTTGAAGGTCTCTGGGTCATACCTCAATAGCGCTGTGAATTGGCTCTCATAGTCATCCACAGACATGTCACCCTGTACCAAACTCAAAAACTTGGCCTGTTTCTTTCTCCGGGCGGCTCGTGGTACATATTGGGTCCTAAAGGCTGTCTGGAACTCTTCCCAACCAATCACATCCTGGCGGGACATCAAAATACCCTGGGCAGTACCCCACCAATCTCGAGCTCTCCCCTTCAGCATATAGGCACTCATACTAACCCTCTCAACATCGATGCACCCCAGAAAATCAAATATAACTCTCAATTCTGTCAACCATTCCTTAGCCTATGTAGGATCCTTCTTTCCCTTAAATACGGGTGGATTCATCTTCAGAAAATCCTTTAGTCGGACCATACTTCTGTCCTCAAGCTGAGTGACGGGAGGCACTGGGGGTATGGGAGGTCCTTGTGGTGGTGTAGGGGTAGTATCCGAGGCATTAACTCCAAAGTGTTGCGTGAATAATGCTGCCATCTGCTCAAAACCTTACCTCACATCGGTCTCAATCCGATTAAATCGAGAGTTAGGACTCTCTGGTTGTGGGACAGGTGGCGGAGGGGACTCTGCCTGCCTCCTCGAACGACCTCGTCGTTTACTCATTCTCTATCTCAACTCGTCTCCTGCGCGTACATATCAAAATTGATTGAAATCTCAAACCTCAATTTCAGTTCATGACCAGACTATTACAGACACTTGGGATGTATTCTATTTCACTTAACCGACACTGACAGTACTAGACACCCTAAGCTCTGATACCAAGAAAACTCTGTCACGCCCCGAAAATGCAAAAAATAGGGCTAATTTAAAACTTTTTACTCGTTAATTCATAATTAAAGGTGCATTCCTGTGCAGTGTCATACATCATCATAATTATCATTCCTCAGGATCTCATCAATAGAATTTATATATCATATCAAATACATTAATCCTAATACATCCCATATAATGTTATACATCAAGTGTCTGCAATTACAGTAATTGTCTGGGTATATGAAAAGATAAAATATACCTTAAAATACAATATATGGCCTGGAGCTCAAGTCCTCCACTAGCCACTACTCCGTACGTCGCAGGGAAACCCTTTTCACTTGAAGAAATCTGGGGGGAAAGAAAACAGGGTGAGCTTCTAAATCGCTCAGTAAAGGGGGTAAGGAACTCATTTTATAAACCAAAATGCACATCACAAAATGTTTAGTTGTATGTGAAACTCATTTAAAAACCATAGCATGAAAGTACTCAAAACGACATTCTCATGTCTCAAGTCATGTGAAAACATGAAGTAAAAAGGCTCACTCTAGAGCAATAACAAAGTATGTGGAAATAACGGGATAAACGTTTTCTCAATGCACGTGAATAAAATCACTGAAATAGTAATGCACGTGGCACAGCCACTAAACACACGTGGCATAGCCACTGATTTAAATTCACACGTGGCATAGCCACAAAACACACGTGGCATGGCCACTGATTTAAAATCACTCATGGCATGGCCACTAAACACACGTGGCATAGCCACTGATTTAATTTCACACGTGGCACAGCCACAGAATAGGGTTTCACGTGGCAACGGCCACCAAATTGGGTATCACGTGGCAACGGCCACCAAATAGGGTATCACGTGGCAACGGCCACCAATGGGGTTTCTCACGTGGCAACAGCCACCAAATGGGGTATCACGTGGCAATGGCCACCAATGGGGTTTCACGTGGCAACGACCACCAATGGGGTTTCTCACGTGGCAACGGCCACCAAGTATACGTGGCATAGCCACAGAATAGGTTATTCTCATGTTACCAGAACAGAGAAGAAATCGGGCTTACATGCTACCAGAGTAATGCCTGGTGTGTACTCACCACTACACACCTAAGTCTTATCACATAAGACTGGTTTGCCTTCACGTAGAACTCATAGGGGTTTTTCACTCATAAAACTCAATTGAAAACCGTTTTGTACTCAACACAAAACGTAATAAAACCGAGTTCCAACCGGCAAAACACGCACACATTTCTCAAATCTCAATATTGCCTTAACGTAGAGCCAAATTCATTACTCACACAAAATTCAACGGCTTATAAAGCAATTTCACACTCAGCTTATAAACTCATAAAATTATGGGCTCCAACCGGCTATAAAAATCGTGTGCAATTAAATCTCAACACAACACTCAACATGCTTGTTTTATAAACCACAAATCATGCTATAATAGTTTACAAATCACATACACAAATGGTTTAGATTTCCTTTACCTCTTTGCACCTCGTATAGTGCAATCGTTTCTCCCGTATCACGGACTAGCCTCGCATTCCACTCTGGAACTCCCGAGCTGTCCAAACGATGTTAAAACATTAATACTCAATTATCTCACCAATCTCAATTCTCAAAATCGAGCATAATTGCTCATAACTCCTCAAATCCCTTGATTCTCGTAACTCTACCCCAAACTACACTCTCATTCACAACATCTCGACGTTCTACATTTCTAATACCAATTATCTATGCTAATTCACCACATTTGTCTAAATTTCCATTTATAGCACAAATTCTCAAAAATGCCAAAATTGCTAAATATCATTATCACTCCAACCACATTGCAATTTCATCAATCCCTAATCATTTCTCAGCTATTTCAACACAATGACAACCACCATTATCATCAAAATCATCTCAAATATCAAGATCGAGGTTTAGAAATTACCCAAAGCTTGTGAGACGCACAACCCACGCCTCGATCCGATTCGTCCTTCGATTTCCAAGTATGTTGTTCTCCCTTTGATGAGGAACAACTTTCCTTCTTGCCACAACTCTTGATTTGGCCGAAAATGGGTGTTTTGGATGAGTGAGAAAGTTAGGTTTTCGGTGGAAATGGGGTTGGAAGAGAGAGAAAGTGAGTTTACAGGAGAAAGACAAGGGTTCCTTATATAGGCTGAGGGTAAGAGATCGATCTGTCGAGGGGTGAGATCGATCTGCGTTTGAATTTTGGGGACGATCTGGGCAATTTTATACCTAGGAGATCGATCTATTGAGGGGTGAGATCGATCTCTTTATGGCTTTATGAGATCGATCTGCTCCTAAGGAGATCGATCTTCTCCCAAACAGAATCATTTGGAGATCGATCTCTTCCTCATGAGATCGATCCTTTCTCAAACAAAATCATTTGGAGATCGATCTCTTCCATTGGAGATCGATCTGCTCCTCAAATTCCTCCTTCCTCATCATTTTTAACTCACCAGATCGATCTCTCCTTCTCCCAGATCGATCTGTCCTCATACTTCATGCTTATTTTACACACTTAACATATAAATCTCCAATTATAATTCCCACAATTCATCTAGCTCAATAATTTACACTTCAAGTTCTTATTACATCATTAAAATATATCTAAAATTCTCAGATCTCACAGGGAAAGAGAAGCTAAAAGAGGAAAGGAGGATTCCCGATGATCGGTGTTGATTCAAGGCCGGCCGCCACCAGCCGAGTGTTCCCTAGGCGTCGACCATTTGATTGGTGGCAGCCTTGGCCGATAGAACGGCAGCAAGCATCAGAAACGACGAGAAAGAGAGAAATTATCGATGACGGAAAGGAGAAGGGCTGGATCGGGCACTTTCCAGTGACCTTGGGCGAAACCGAGACCAGATTCGTCATCGGACGACCCCGTCGAGCCACTGACGGTGAAAACCGGTGGAGAATCGGTCGACGAGCCACTGAACCAATCGAACTAGACTGAACCAGCGGTCTAAACTGGGTTGAACCGGACCAAATCGGTTCAGCCAAAAAGAAAAGGAAAAAAGGAAGTAAAAGGGAAAAAGAAAAAGAGAAAAAAATTGGAAAAAAATTTCAGTGATGTAATCGAGGTACAAGTAAGTCGATAAGCGATCGAATTGATCGATTTAAATTTTGAAATATTTAATTTGATTAATATCTGACTGGAAATTTACTCGAAAAAATATTTAAATTGTGTAGCTCAACAATTGACATCAACCGAGAGCTCGAGACAGCCTCGATTTGTGTACTATCGTGGAATCACAGGTAAGTAACCCTTATTTACGATAATTTTGCATTGTTATGCGTGATTGATATTTATCGCATAAATTACGGATTTAAATTCCGCATTTAATGAATTAAATTCTGAAAAATTGGATAAATTGTTGTAAATACTAAATTGAGATATTCGAGAATTTAGAACGATGCTAAATAAATACTGATGGGCCCAGTGAGCCCAATAGGCCTCGATTATGTGAATAGTAAGTTAAAAACGGGCTTAAGGCCGATTAAGGCCCAATATGGTACAATCAGGCTCAATATGGGCAAACGGGCCCAATAATTTAAAATTAAGCCCAAAAAAATATGAAATACAATTAATTGTATTGTATTTGACCTGATGTATATTTATACGCAGTTCAGGAGATTTGATTGAGAGCAAATCGGACTGCGTGATGAGTCATCAATGGAAAGGTCAGACTGTACAGAAAATGAGGTAAGAGAATTGTGTGAGTAGCTAGAGGTAGCTACGCATACTTTAAATAGTTTTTGTATACACTGAATATGTATGTATACACTGATATTGTGTAAAGGTCCTAAAAGTGGTTTAAATGATTTTAAGGATCGAAATAGGTAAAAAGACTATTTTACCCCTATTGAGGGAAGTTCACCTAAGGATGGTGAAAGCATGACATACATGATTTAAGTAATTTCTGATTTAAGGGATTTTCTTGGTTTTTAAACAAAGTAAATCGGTAGATTGGCCAATAATTGCATAAGTTTTCCAAAATAACACTACGTAAGTGTTATCAGTATTTAAATGAAATTTCTTTGAAAAATGGGCCAACTATCAAGTTTATATGGAAACAGATAGTGCTGGCATATAGCTCGCACTATATCTGCGTTTGTGAATGTGCATAAATGTGCTAGAGCGGTTACTCGCACTACTTGTGTGACATCATATGCATGAAATGTGC
Organism: Firmiana major; assembly: GCA_033439115.1. NCBI lineage: Eukaryota > Viridiplantae > Streptophyta > Magnoliopsida > Malvales > Malvaceae > Firmiana > Firmiana major. The sequence continues at coordinate 24,744,906 of CM065914.1, forward strand.
TAGAGCGGTTACTCGCACTGATTTTTATTCTTGTGAAATGCATGAGAAGTGCTGGAGCCTAGCTCGCACTCTGTTTTGACATATTTTGACTTGTTTTGACCAGATATGCATAAAAAGCTGCGATTGCTCGCACTAGTTTTTAGGATTTGATATGCATGAGAGATGCTGGAGCTTAGCTCGTATCCTGTTTTCATATGAAATTTGCATATAGCCGTACTGGAGTGTAACTCACACGAGATTTGATTTAATTATGCATAAAGTCGTGCTGGAGTATAAGTCGCACGAGATTTGATTTACTTGGGCATTTATTCGTGCTGGAGCATTAATCGTACGAAGTTTTATATGATTTTATAACTCATTTTAAAGTCGTACTGGAGTTTTTATCGTATGAGATTTTCACTGAGTTTTTATACATATCCGTACTAGAGCATTGCTCGTAGGTGGATTTTATTTGAATTTATAATTATTTTAAGTCGTACTGGAGCGCTGCTCATACACAGATTTCATTGATTTCTATGAAACCGTGCTAGAGCTTCGCTCGCATGAGATTTTCTGATATCATGAATATGCATGGAGCCATGCTTGAGCTTCGCTCGCACAGGGATTTATATTATATGCATATAGCTGTGTTGGAGCCTCCTGTAGACTGTGTGTCACAGTGAGATGATATTCTCACACGTGCATACTGAGACAGAGATGATATGGGTGGATAAGACCTATTGCAGGCACCCCTGACTGAGCTTGGGTTCACAGAGTACGTTGTACCGTGTATGTCATGCAGAGTACACTGTACTGTGGGGATTGTTGGACTGGAGTGGCATTAGCCACGAGGCAGCAAGCCTTGCCCTCGCAATCTTGGTGTTATGCTGTTCTGGCGGGTATGACGACCCACCTCCCGTTTCAGGTGTGATACCCCGCACACTAGGTACCATGTTGCCAGGGATCACTAGGATATGGCCATAGTCCTCGATGTTACTGGTATAATCACCTACTTGTCTCACATGATATAATTATTGGTTGATAGACCAGGGTAGACCCAAGGGAGGGGTCAAGCCCCCGATTTTATGATTTTTACTATGCTAATTTATGTTTTAAAGGATTTTATGATATGTGACCCTAAAAGAAGGGTGGTTTTATAATCGAAGTTTTATAATGAATTTCAATGAATTGTTTTATGAGATTATTGACCCGGAAGGGTTAGTTTATACTGCAGTATTAATGGATTGATTTAAATGCAGTAGCATGATGATGTTTTCCATGCTTTCATTTCAAATTCATGATTTTTCTTACATGACATGAAAGAATACATGATCTGGATTTGCTTCATGGTCATTAAGATTTAATGATGTCACATAAAATGCTATTGATGAATGAATTGCATGCTTTTCTATATGCACAAATAGTTTTGGATAAACTATGTCATGATATATGCATGGTTTTGTGCTTGAGATTTTAATGAAAAGAAATGGATTTTAAGGGCATGGCATTATGAGTATGTAGATAGTGGAGCTATCTACTTACTTGCATAATTGCCTTACTGAGCGTGTGTTTGCTCACCCCCTTATTTTCCCATCTTTTCAGAGTACTCAAGTAATTAGTAAGTGGCTGAGGACTTACACGCTTGGTATCCGCTGCTTCCTATCGAGAGACAGGTATACACATTTGTATGGTTTTGTATCTAAATATGTAATGCATAGTACTGTAAACAGATATGATGTCGGGGATGTAGAGTTATAAATACCAATGTGTATGTATTTAGTCAAAGTCAAAAGATAGTAAACTCTGATATGTGAATGTGATTATGGAAATGGAATGGTAAATAGTGTGAGGTGACTAACACCGAATCATAGCCCAACTATTTGTAGGATGTTCACGATGAGAGAAAGGTAAGAATTAAATAATAAATAAAAGAAAAAAATTTACTCTGATTTTTAGGTGATTTGGGTCTTGACATGTTCGCTCTAAGGACACTAGGCCCCTCACGATTTTGTCCTGGCCTCTGCAAGAATTTGCATCCCAGAGGCTCGAACTCGGGACATAGTCCTAGTCGACGCTCTGTTGGTACCACTGAGCCAACTTGGCTCCATGGTACGAGCAAATCGTGAACTAGGACTATGTCCTGAGTTTGAGCCTCTGGGATGCAAATTCTTGTAGAGGCTAGGACAAAATCGTGAGGGGCTTGGTGTGTGAGACCCCGTATATGTATAAGGGTATATATGTGCATAGAAATGTAAATAGAGTTGTACTATGAATTAATAAGTGAAGTATATGTGATGTAAGTCCATAAGTTAATGTACACACTTGTAATAAGAGTTGTGAGTGTACATACAAGTTACATTATGTATGAATGTAAGGAAATAGACTTAAACATGTGGAGAATATGAGTAGAATGGATTATGAGTAATGTGGTAAATGGAATGAAGATTTGCATGAGTATGCACTTCCATTTGTTTATACTAAGTAGCATTGGTCATACAAAGATTCTACACAAGTTTTAAAGTGTATGAAGTGAGGATGGATGCCATTTTCAAGTCTCAAAGATGAATGGATGAGAAAAGGATCATGGTAGCAAATTAAGGATGTTTGGTAAGTGTTGCTGCAGAAGAACTGCAGAAAATCTGGAAATTGTGAAGGGCAGATCGATCTCATGGGATGAGAGATCGATCTGGAAGAGCCAGAATGCTCTTATTTGGGCAAAGGAATAGAGCAGATCGATCTCCAATGGAGCCAGATCGATCTCCTAAGCATTCTGTAGTGAAAAGATCGATCCCCAAGCACCCAGATCGATCTCCTTAGCTCTCTGTTTGGGAGCAGATCGATCTCATGCTTTGACAGATCGATTCATGCCTCGACAGATCGATCTCAGGCTTCGACAGATCGATCTCAGGCTTAAAAATACTGTGAAAAAGAGGGATTTTAAGGGACCAGATCGATCTCCTCTTGGACCAGATCGATCTCCTCAAGCTATTTCTATATAAGGAGTGCTGGAAATCAGAAAATTTCGAGAAAAACACAAATCTTTCATTTTCAACCCAAAAACCTAACTTTCTCTCTCTAAAATCAGTCATTTTTAGTGAGGTTTGAAGAGAGACCATTAGAAGGAAAGTTGTTCCTATCAAAGAGAATAACAACATAGTTGGAAGGCATTTTCCCATTGTTGGTATTGAAGGAGTTAAGGGCATTGCCATTTGGAGCAAGAAGAGAAATCAAATTTGGTAAGATTCTAACACTCCAACTATAGTACATTGTTTATTTAAGTGATTTTGGAGTTGTTTGGCATGAGTATGGATGGTTAGAAACTATCTAAAATGCATTGGAATGATTTTGACCTAGAAATGGTCTAGAGTGAGAAAGTGGGATGTATGGAGATTAATGATGAATGGGATATGTAGAAGTTATTAATAGTGTTGTGGTATGATTTTAAGATGTGGTTAGTGGATAAATTATGAGATTTACCTAAAAGAGGTAAAATGTGGATTTTGGCATTGGTAAAATGCATAAGTGAATAATATTGACTAGTGAGGTCAATTATGGGTTAAATACATTAACTCAATTGATTTAATGAATAAATCGCAGCTTCCGAGGATAGGCCGAGGCGAGTTGAGCCAAGAGCGTGAGAAGCTAAAAGGAAAGGAGTCACACCAACTGAATCGAGGTAAGGGAATTGTGTGGACTCTTAGAGATATCTGTGCGCAATTTGGGCGCTTAAAATGTTTTTCTAGAATGCATGAGACTAGGAAATGTTGTTGGGTGATTGAAGGGTAAAAGTTGGGAGTTTGAGAAATGTGCATGAAAACAAAAGCATATTGCATTGAAAATCATGTTTTATTGCTTTTTAGCAAATGATTGGTAGGTTGGCTAATATTGAAATGATTTGCAAAAGAGATGAGTGTGTTTTGGTTTTGCTAATCATATTTTGCAAGTTTTGAGCCACCTACATGATTTCGTGAGTATGAAAGAGTGCAAGAGGCACTAGTTTTCACATGGATTTCATAATTGTTTTGGCATTGTGCTCGAGTTTGTCTCGCACTGGATGCCCACCTTGTATGTTGCCGTGTTTGGAGCTTCGAGTAGACTGGGTGTCACATCGATTAAATATGCTCACACGTGCATTGTGTTGACATGATTAATTAGCCGTGTTAGGAGCTTTGGATAGACAAGAGGTCACCCCGATTAAATAGGCTCACACGTGCGTTTGAGATGTGGCGTGATATGATGTGTTGATTGGGTCCACGGAGTACGTCGTACCGTGCATGTAGCATGGAGTACATTGTACCGTGTTGAGTTGTGATGTGCCGTCTTCGGACGAGATCTGCTATGGATCGGCGGGCAGTATTTGACCCACCTCCCGTGTGGAAGCAGATGGTGGTGATATCTCGCACACTTGATCCGTGTAGCCGGTATCACAGGTTATGTACATAGGCCTTGAGGTTATTACCTATTGTTGAACTGCCTATCTCACATGTCTATTGCTATTTGAGAATAAATCCATGTTTGAAATGATTTGAGGGTCAGGAAAGCCCGAGGGATGGGCCGAGACCTGACCAATGTTGAAATTGATTTGTTAATGGTTTTTAAAGTGCACGGATGCATGATGTTTAATGCCATGCTTTATTGTGAAAATGCATGATGGGTAATGCCATACTTTTATTGTGAATTATGCATGATGATTTATACCATGCTTTGAGTTGAAATGTGCACTTGATTTTAATAGCATGAATGCTTTACATACCATTAACACAATCATACACTCATGTTTTGAGATAAATAATGAATGAAATGCTTTTGAGCCTGGCATCACGATCACGTAGATAGTGCAGTATCTACTTGTTCGCATGATTGCCTTACTGAGCGTGTGTTTGCTCACCCCCTTATTTTCCCCCTCTCTACAGAGATTTGAGTATAGAGTGAGCGTGACTGGAGGCGTTTCCCTTTTTTGGTAATCCGCTACATCCCATCGCTAAAGGTATACACACTTGGATTATTTTGTATCTAAACTAGACATAGCACAGTAGCATTTTATATGTAACCACTGGGGATGTAAAACAATGTAAACACATGTAACAACTCTGATATATATACATTTATACAAGTGTTTACTCATAAATAATGTTTCAAATTGAATTGGTATGGTGGAGTGAGTTAGACGTCGACACACAGCCTAACTGTTAAGTGTGTAGTTGTTCACGATCGAGGAAGGATGATTAAGGATTGATGCATGAAAATGCGAAAAATTTGTACGTATTTTGGTAAGTTGAGGGTCGTGACAGAAGTTGGTATCAGAGCTCGAGTTGGTTTGACATGTGTCGTGTCTAAAATACTTAATAAGTGAAAAAAATTACATCCTCAAGTTACTGTGCTCGTTTAGATACAAATAGTGTATGTCGATGGGTTGACTAAGTAATTGGTTGTGAATGTAGGGAACTGAGTAAGTATGCCTAATACCAGTCGCGGTAGAGGGATGAGAGCACAGGCTCGAGGCTGTAGAGGTAGGCCTGGGGGTCGTGTTGAGCCAGAAACACACGAGGCTCAGGAGGATGTTGAGGTGGAGGCCGATGTTGAGCACGCTCCACAGGGTCCAGAGGAGAGACCCGAGAGTACTGAGGCTCGCTTCGCGAGGATTGAGCGGAGCATTGAGATAATTATGGAGTTGGTCACCCAATCTTTATCTGGAGTTGGCGGTAGACAGAGTCCCGCTACACAGGGTGATGCCGAGCAGGCAGCAGCTCCCGAGGCGCAGGCAAGGGAAGCCTAGAGGCCACAGACGACAGATACCCCACCCACACAGGATATGCCTACGCCGGTTGCTATGCCAGGTAGTAGAGGTTGGGGATATGGATGTGATTTGGATAGACTGCGGCAGTTCTAAAAGTTTGGACCTTCGTCTTTCAGTGGAATAAAGGACCCAGTAGCGGTTGAGGATTGGATCAATGAGATTGAGAAATTATATGGGTTCTTTGAGTGCACTATTACCGAGATGGTAGCATTTGCCGCTTTTATGCTGAAGGGATCAGCAGAACATTGGTGGAAATCCACCAAGCCTATTTTGAGAGCCCGGCATACTGAGATCAGCTGGGATGTGTTTCTAGAGGCCTTCCGGAGACAGTATGTCCCGGATACCGCACAGCGGAAGCTAAAGATGGCATTTTTGGGACTGACCCAAGGGAGCAGGACTGTGGATGAGTATGAGACTGCTTTTATATCCCTGGGCAGGTATGATCCCAACACGATGGGTAATGAGGTCGAGAAGATCCAGAAGTTTGTGGATGGATTGAGACCGACCATCAGGTCTAGATTGGTTCCCCTAGATATACTGACCTATGAGGAGGCAGTGCACAGGGCGCAACTATGTGAACAAGATATTGATAGGATTGCCTCAGAGTTTGGAAAGGTTGGTAAGATGAGGGACAGAGATAAGAAGAGACCTATGATGGATAGAGGCTTCAGCTATAAAGGAAGCAAGAGATTCTTTGGAAAGAGGTCGAGAATTGATGAGATCCGGGAGAGGACCGTTGATACTCCCATGTATCCGACCATTGCTCCAGCTAAGGGAATCGTGATTGGAGGACCACGGCCTACTATGGAATAGTGTGGCAAGTGTGGTAGGTACCATGGTACTCGACCATGCTATGGATCTCCTATAGTATGCTTCAGATGTGGGAAGCCAGGGCACATAATCAGAGATTGCCCAGAGATGATAGAGAGAGCCCCACAGAAGGGCAAGGAGCCAGAGAGAGCTCCAGTTGGTACAGCTTCTCTGAGGAGGAGGGCTACAGCCGAGGAAAAGGGGAAGCAAGTAGTGGGTGTAAGCAGAGGACGAGTGCACGCACTGGACCAGGATACTGCAGATCAGTCATCGGATGTGGTAAAAGGTACCATCCAAATCTTTAATTTAGAAGCTTATGTACTGTTTGATCCTGGTGCCACGCATTCTTTTATTTCGCCATCCTTTGCATGTAAATTGTTGAAGCATGTAAAACCCACGCTGCTTGATAAGATGTTGTTGATATCTACCCCTATGAATGATAGTCAGTTGACTGAGCATATATATAGGGATTGTAAAATGAAGATAGGAGGTAAAGAGATGGCAGCCGATTTAATTTTATTAAACATGAGTGATTTTGATGTGATCCTAGGAATGGATTGGTTGGCTGCCAATCATGTTGTTATGGATTGTCATGCAAAAACTTTGATGTTTCCAAAGATAGACAATCTTGTAGTTAATTTTGTGAAATGAAATTAAAGAACATGGTTTTTATAAGTGTGATGAGTATAATCTTGATACATGATGTATGAAAGATAAATTTGATTTCATTTATGTATGTGATGTGATGATTTATGATACTAATGGTGGAAAGAATAATGTGAAGGATTCATCGCTTTTGTGATTGAGACGGATAAGGCACGTCCGGAATTGGAAGACATACCAGTGGTTAGGGAATTTCCAGATGTCTTTTCGGATGAGTTACCAGGGTTACCTTCAGATAGGGAGATGGAGTTTGGTATAGATTTGGCACCTGGTACAGAGCCGATGTCCAAGCCACCATATAGAATGGCTCAAGTTGAGTTAGAAGAGTTAAGGAAACAGTTACAGGAGTTGCTGGAGAAGGGGTTCATCAAGCCGAGTGTCTCACCTTGGGGAGCACCGGTTCTGTTTGTAAGAAAGAAGGATGGAAGCCTCCGACTGTGTATAGACTATCGGTTGTTGAATAAGGCTACCATCAAGAATAAGTATCCCCTCCCACGTATCGATGATTTGTTGGATCAGCTTAAGGGAGCGCAGGTCTTTTCCAAGATAGATCTGAGATCAGGGTACCATCAATTAAAGATACGAGGTGGAGATGTTCCCAAGACAGCTTTTCACACCCGGTATGGACATTATGAGTTTATGGTTATGCCATTGGGGTTGATGAATGCTCCCGCAGCTTTTATGTCTTTGATGAATGAGGTATTCCACCAGTATTTGGATCGGTTTGTTATTGTGTTTATTGATGATATACTGGTGTATTCAAGGTCTAGAGAGGAGTATGAGAGGCATCTAAGGATAGTGCTACAGACCCTTTGAGAGAAGAAGTTGTACGCTAAACTCAGTAAGTGTGACTTTTGGTTGGAACAGATCTCTTTTCTGGGTCATATAGTATCAAAGGATGGAGTATCAGTGGATCCATCTAAGATTGAGGCCGTAGTTCAGTGGCAGAGACCCTAGACAGTGACAGAGATCAGGAGTTTTCTGGGTTTAGCTGGATATTATCGAAGGTTTGTAGAGGGATTTTCGAGGTTAGCTGCTCCTTTGACACGCCTCACAAGAAAGAGTGTGGAGTTTGTGTGGGATAAAAAGTGTGAAGAAAGTTTTGAGGAGTTGAAAAGGAGATTAACTACAGGTCCAATACTCACCATTCCTACCAGCTCAGGAGGTTTCTCGGTGTATGCAGATGCTTCACACCTGGGACTGGGCTGTGTATTGATGTAGGATGGGAAGGTAGTAGCCTATGGATCAAGACAGTTAAAGGATCATGAGAGGAACTACCCGACCCATGACTTGGAGTTGGCAGCGGTGGTGTTTGCGCTGAAGATATGGCGCCACTACCTCTATGGTGAGAGATTTCAGATTTATACAGATCATAAGAGCCTTAAGTACCTGTTCTCACAGAAAGAGTTAAACATGAGACAGAGGAGATGGCTCGAGCTGTTAAAGGATTATGATTGTGAAATCCTATACCACCCGGGTAAAGCAAATGTGGTTGCTGATGCATTGAGTAGGAAGCATCTCGGGATGGTATCATTTTTGATGATCAGGGAACACGAGTTATTGGAACAGTTCACAAACCTCAGTTTGGATATGATCCCACCTGATGCTAATAGTGGATTTATGATAGCTAGCCTGCAGTTGGAACCGGATCTGGTAGATCGAATCCGACAGGCTCAGCGAGTTGATCAGCAGCGTAGTGATATTGTCGGGCAGATACAGAAGGGTATAGAGACGGACTTTGGGTTGAGTTCGGATGGATTGCTGAGGTTCAGAGGTAGGATATGTGTTCCTGATGACGCAGAGATCAGAAGGTTGATCCTGACAGAGGCTCACTCATCGAAGTATACGATACATCCAGGGGGTACCAAAATGTATCAAAACCTTCGAAAGGTTTATTGGTGGTCGGGAATGAAAAAGCACATTGCTGAATATGTTGCTAAGTGTCTCGTTTGTCAGCAGGTGAAGGTAGAGCATCAGAAGCCTGCAGGGTTATTGCAGCCTCTACCGATACCGACATGGAAGTGGGAGCATGTCACCATAGATTTTGTGATGGGATTACCGAGGATCCGGAGAGGTCATGATGCCATATGGGTGATTGTGGATCGGTTGACGAAATCAGCCCATTTTTTAGCTATGAGAGCTACCGATACTCTGAGCCAGTTAGCGAACCTATATGTGCGCGAGATAGTGAGGCTACATGGAATTCCAGTAAGCGTTGTTTCTGATAGGGATGCCCGCTTCACTTCCCACTTTTGGGAACATTTTCAGGAAGCGATGGGGACCCAGTTGAATTTTAGCACCGCATTTCATCCTCAGACAGATGGTCAGTCAGAGAGGACTATACAGACCCTGGAGGATATGTTGAGAGCGTGTGCATTGGATTTTGGAGGCTCCTGGGATGACCATTTGCCACTCGCAGAGTTCGCATATAATAACAGTTTTCATGCGAGTATCGAGATGGCACCATATGAGGCATTGTATGGGCGTAGGTGCCGTTCCCCTATTGGATAGGAAGAGGTTGGTGACAGACAGATCTTTGCTCCCGACTTGGTTAGACAAGCCTCTGAGGACGTCCAATTGATATGTGAGAGGTTACGGACAGCTCAGAGCAGGCAAAAGAGTTATGCTGACAAGAGACGGAGACCACTAGAGTTTGAGGTGGGTGAGTCAGTGTTTTTGAAAGTTTCCCCTTCGAAGGGAATTATGAGATTTGGGAAGAAGGGAAAGTTGAGCCCTCGATATATAGGGCCATTTGAGATACTTGATAAGGTGGGAGACAAGGCGTATAGGTTGGCATTGCCACCAGAGTTGGCAAGTGTGCATAACGTCTTCCACGTATCCATGTTGAGGAAGTATCACCTGGACCCGGCACATGTGATAAGATATGAGCCTTTGGAGCTCAATGAGCATATGACATATGTTGAGAAGCCAGTTCGAGCATTGGACAGAAAAGAGAAAGTGTTGAGGACAAAGACAATTCCCTTGGTGAAAATACTTTGGCAACATCACACTGCGGAAGAAGCCACATGGGAATTGGAGAGTTTGATGCGGGAGAAATATCCTGAGTTGTTCACAGAATAATTGGTTCCAATTTGGAGGACCAAATTTTCTAAGTGGGGGAGAATGTGAGACCCCGTATATGTATAAGGGTATATATGTGCATAGAAATGTAAATAGAGTTGTACTATGAATTAATAAGTGAAGTATATGTGATGTAAGTCCATAAGTTAATGTACACACTTGTAATAAGAGTTGTGAGTGTACATACAAGTTACATTATGTATGAATGTAAGGAAATAGACTTAAACATGTGGAGAATATGAGTAGAATGGATTATGAGTAATGTGGTAAATGGAATGAAGATTTGCATGAGTATGCACTTCCATTTGTTTATACTAAGTAGCATTGGTCATACAAAGATTCTACACAAGTTTTAAAGTGTATGAAGTGAGGATGGATGCCATTTTCAAGTCTCAAAGATGAATGGATGAGAAAAGGATCATGGTAGCAAATTAAGGATGTTTGGTAAGTGTTGCTGCAGAAGAACTGCAGAAAATCTGGAAATTGTGAAGGGCAGATCGATCTCATGGGATGAGAGATCGATCTGGAAGAGCCAGAATGCTCTTATTTGGGCAAAGGAATAGAGCAGATCGATCTCCAATAGAGCCAGATCGATCTCCTAAGCATTCTATAGTGAAAAGATCGATCCCCAAGCACCCAGATCGATCTCCTTAGCTCTCTGTTTGGGAGCAGATCGATCTCATGCTTCGATAGATCAATCTCATGCCTCGACAGATCGATCTCAGGCTTAAAAATGCCGTGAAAAAGAGAGATTTTAAGGGACCAGATCGATCTCCTCTTGGACCAGATCGATCTCCTCAAGCTATTTCTATATAAGGAGTGCTGGAAATCAAAAAATTTCAGGAAAAACACAAATCTTTCATTTTCAACCCAAAAACCTAACTTTCTCTCTCTAAAATCAGCCATTTTCAGTGAGGTTTGAAGAGAGACCATTAGAGGGAAAGTTGTTCCTATCAAAGAGAAGAACAACATAGTTGGAAGGCAGTTTCCCATTGTTGGTATTGAAGTAGTTAAGGGCATTGCCATTTGGAGCAAGAAGAGAAATCAAATTTGGTAAGATTCTAACACTCCAACTATAGTTCATTGTTTATGTAAGTGATTTTGGAGTTGTTTGGCATGAGTATGGATGGTTAGAAACTATCTAAAATGCATTGGAATGATTTTGACCTAGAAATGGTCTAGAGTGAGAAAGTGGGATGTGTGGAGATTAATGATGAATGGGATATGTAGAAGTTATTAATAGTGTTGTGGTATGATTTTAAGATGTGGTTAGTGGATAAATTATGAGATTTACCTAAAAGAGGTAAAATGTGGATTTAGGCATTGGTAAAATGCACAAGTGAATAATATTGACTAGTGAGGTCAATTATGGGTTAAATACATTAACTCAATTGATTTAATGAATAAATTGCAGCTTCCGAGGATACGCCGAGGCGAGTTGAGCCAAGAGCGTGAGAAGCTAAAAGGAAAGGAGTCACACCAAGTGAATCGAGGTAAGGGAATTGTGTGGACTCTTAGAGATATCTGTGCGCAATTTGGGCGCTTAAAATGTTTTGCTAGAATGCATGAGACTAGGAAATGTTGTTGGGTGATTGAAGGGTAAAAGTTGGGAGTTTGAGAAATGTGCATGAAAACAAAAGCATATTGCATTGAAAATCATGTTTTATTGCTTTTTAGCAAATGATTGGTAGGTTGGCTAATATTGAAATGATTTGCAAAAGAGATGAGTGTGTTTTGGTTTTGCTAATCATATTTTGCAAGTTTTGAGCCACCTACATGATTTCGTGAGTATGAAAGAGTGCAAGAGGCACTAGTTTTCACATGAATTTCATAATTGTTTTGGCATTGTGCTCGAGTTTGTCTCGCACTGGATGCCCACCTTGTATGTTGCCGTGTTTGGAGCTTCGAGTAGACTGGGTGTCACATCGATTAAATAGGCTCACACGTGCATTGTGTTGACATGATTAATTAGCCGTGTTAGGAGCTTCGGATAGACAAGAGGTCGTCACGATTAAATAGGCTCACACGTGCGTTTGAGATGTGGCGTGATATGATGTGTTGATTGGGTCCACGGAGCACGTCGTACCGTGCATGTAGCATGGAGTACATTGTACCGTGTTGAGTTGTGATATGCCGTCTTCGGACGAGATCTGCTATGGACCGGCGGGTAGGATTTGACCCACCTCCCGTGTGGAAGCAGATGGTGGTGATATCCCGCACACCTGATCCGTGTAGCCGGTATCACAGGTTATGTACATAGGCCTTGAGGTTATTACCTATTGTTGAACTGCCTATCTCACATGTCTATTGCTATTTGAGAATAAATCCATGTTTGAAATGATTTGAGGGTCAGGAAAGCCCGAGGGATTGGCCGAGACCTGACCAATGTTGAAATTGATTTGTTAATGGTTTTTAAAGTGCACGGATGCATGATGTTTAATGCCATGCTTTATTGTGAAAATGCATGATGGGTAATGCCATGCTTTTATTGTGAATTATGCATGATGATTTATACCATGCTTTGAGTTGAAATGTGCACTTGATTTTAATAGCATGAATGCTTTACATACCATTAACACAATCATACACTCATGTTTTGAGATAAATAATGAATGAAATGCTTTTGAGCCTGGCATCACGATCACGTAGATAGTGCAGTATCTACCTGTTCGCATGATTGCCTTACTGAGCGTGTGGTTTGCTCACCCCCCTTATTTTCCCCCTCTCTACAGAGATTTGAGTATAGAGTGAGCGTGACTGGAGGCGTTTCCCTTTTTTGGTAATCCGCTGCATCCCATCGCTAAAGGTATACACACTTGGATTATTTTGTATCTAAACTAGACATAGCACAGTAGCATTTTGTATTTAACCACTGGGGATGTAAAACAATGTAAACACATGTAACAACTCTGATATATATAGATTTATACAAGTGTTTACTCATAAATAATGTTTCAAATTGAATTGGTATGGTGGAGTGAGTTAGACGTCAACACACAGCCCAACTGTTAAGTGTGTGGTTGTTCACGATCGAGGAAGGATGATTAAGGATTGATGCATGAAAATGCGAAAAATTTGTACGTATTTTGGTAAGTTGAGGGTCGTGACATGGTGTCCCCAGAGTGGACAACATCGTTAAGTCAAGGCAAACCTGGGATCGATGTTGTGGGCCGAAGAGGGGTGACCAGGGCCGATGAAGGGAATGCCAGCCGACAGCCAAGGAAAAGAGTAGGGCCTTGACATAAATGAGCTTCTTTTAAGCTGAATTTTTTATATGTTATTGAGGCCTTAAGGGGAAAGATTTCATCCTTTTTCCTGGAGTCTAAAAATGGTTGGAAAGGGGTTGAAAAAATTAAAGAATGGGGAGTGTACAGTAACGTCTGTGGCAACTTTCAGTGGAAGTTGAGGGCGTGTGGTGAAGGCTTTCAGGATGTTCTTCACTTCTTCAAAAAGTTTAATGAGTCTTGTTTATATCGAAACAATTAAGCGTAAAACGGGGTTCAAATGTTCAACTAACTTAAAGGTTTCTATTGACTGATCATTTTACTAAAATAGGAAGTTTGTTGTTCTATTTTGTAAAATTCTCAAAAAATATTTTAAGTCAATTTCTTCCAAACTTCCACTTCTAAGGTGTTATACTATGTCTCTAGTATCTCCCATAAAAATTTGGGGTCACTTGCTTAATAAAGTTTCCTCGATTGAGTTCATTTTATGCGAGTTAGTCAATATCGAGCAAAATAGCTTAAACTTTTTAGTTTACTTTAAAAATTAATTCAATCCCTGAAATCTCCGTATTTCCACTTGATTTTAATTTCCAAAGTCACTTTCACCTCATACTAATTTCCTATTGCCTCGAAATATTTTTTGTAAATTCTTAGAATTTATTATGGATTTATTTCTCGGACTAGGCCATTTTTCTCGGTTTATCGTAAACTCGACTTTTACCCACTTTTTCACTTTCAATACTTTGGTTTTCACTTCCAAACATAATTTCATGAACATATACATAATTCTTAAGCAATTCTTGAGCTCAGAGCCTTACCTCGATTTTTGTACCATTGGGCCTCGTTCCGTAATTTTAAATGGTTCGATCATTTGAGGCCTGCATAACATTATTCCGAGTACTTAGTTATTTCTCAACTTTCAATTACGTAATTGCATGGAAATTTTAGGTTCCACACATTCACATTATTTCAAAGTCTTATAGTAGCACAATAAATGCGAAAATATTGATTCCTACAATAAGATTTAATTTGTAAGATTGTTATAAATTCTGATTTGTAAAGAGATTGATAAATAACTGTTTTGAACATGTTTACTTAAGCAACATATTACTTCATGCTTGTTTTATAACATACTTATATATAATTCATGATTTAACACATATGCTTTGAACATGAGCATTGAGGCATACCATTGTACATCAGTACCCATATAGCTCAATTGTTAGGATCTAGGAAAATGAGGCACTTCAAAGCATCCTTTCGGCTAATACCTCTGAACTCTTGACCCAGCTATAGATGTGATGTTGTTGAATAATTACTTTATATGTATGAAGAACATTAGAATGTTAGGAATGTTAACAAGTATCCATTTTGGTTTATGCATCCTGCATACATTTATTTTGTGATAACCCGAAAGTTCCCACCTTGAGAATTTATCTCAGAAATATGGGATAATATTTCCAAAACAAATGTCTATATATATATTAAATAAATATATATATATATATATATATATATAGAAATAGATTAAATAATATATATATATGTAGATATTTATATATAGATAATATATTATAATAATATTATATATATAAAGAGGAAAGCAGTCGGGACCCGACGCCTTTCCTTTCTCTCTTCTATTAACAGAGGAGAGTAACAAAAAGAGAGGCTGAGGTGAGAGAAAGAGCACAAAGGATGCTATATCAATATTTACTGTACTTACAAAAATATTTAGATACAAAACAGTTATCCTTACTGATGCGAATCTGTGGAGGAGAGTAAGGGGTAAGCTTAACATGCTAAGTAAGAAAAACCTCATAGCAGGTAGATAAATATACTACCTAAGATATATATATATATATATGTATTTGCCAAATCGAGAACAATTTCACAGAGTACATAAATAGTTTGGCAAATTCACAAATACCAAAAAACAGATTTTAGAAACAGAACATATATCGGTAGTAAAATTAGCTACTATGGTAAATACAAAAATTTCAGAGTTTTCAGTAGCAAAATAAACAAATTTTCAGATATCTCAATTCATGCAGACAATTCAGATAATTATTTTAAATAGACGAGACACGGCAATACATGCTATATCAGATATCAGAAAGATTATTGGCCAATGTCGGTGACTAGGGGCAAATCACTGATCAGGTGTGTTGGGATGTCAATCACCGTGGGAGTGGTCAGCTACCCAAACGGATCACAGATCAGAATGTACAAAGACCAGAAACATAATCAAAAACATGGTACATCGTACTCGTGGACCACATATACAGAAATAGATACAGAACGTACAGAAATGCAGCATGATCTCACCAACACCTTTATCTCAAAATCAATGTGTAAACCCCACAAATTTTCTACATTTAATTAGAGTATATAAAAATGGAAATAATATGTTTTAATGGAAGTGTGAATATTCGTTGTAGGACTCGAGGACTATAGGAACTGAGGGGTCCGTGAATGACAGGGAAAATCGAAGCTACAGGCAGTGATGAAGTAAATGAAAGCATGGAGGGATCGAAAATAAATTTGATGTAAAAACTTGTATCGGGAATTTATGAGGAATGATGAAATCCCGATCATATTTCATTTTCAAAATAATGAAAATTCCATGGAAGGCATGGATATTATGTTCTTAGATAATTTTACAAGAAAATGTGTGTGTATATATATATACATTGGTGTCTATGTATATATAAATATACTAGACATTTAAATAGATGGATAATAATAATAATATATATATATATAACAAATATATATATACTATGAAATGTATAGTATTTAATATATAAGTGTTAATAAATAAATAAAGCATGAGACAAATAAAAAAATAAAATGAAATGAAATGGAAAATAGTAATACAAACAAATAAAACAACAATAACCTTAAAAACCATAAACAAATAACATATATATTAATATAATATATAAATATACAAAGCACTGTATGGAATTGGCTTTGGAAAGCCAATTCCGTCTACTCCCATTTCGAATTGAAAAAAAAAAAGAGAGGAACGGGGAGCGGGAAAGGAAAGGAAAAGGAAAGGAGAAGAGGAAGAAGAAGGAAAGGGGGGGAGAGAAGAAAGGCTATCAGTCGAAAGAGAAAGGAAAGAAAGAAAAAGGGAAGCTGATTGGCTGGAGAAGAAAGGAAAAGAAAGAAGAAAGGGAGGAAGAGAGGAAAAAGATATACAAGAGGAGAAGAGAAGGACGGTGGCTAGGCTGGAGAAGAAGAGCTGGGTCGGCGAGGAAGAAGGAAGGAAGAAGAAAGAGTAGGAAGAAAACTGAACCAAACCGAGACTGAAGGGAGAGCTAAAAACTGAGAAGCAGAGCAAATCGAAGAGGAAAAAATGAAAGCAGAAAACGAAGCAGAAAAAAAGGGGGGCTAGAAATTGAGAGAGAGTGAAGGCCGAGGGTGAGCTGGTACAGTGAGGATTGAAGTTGGGAATTGAACTAAAGAGAAGCATGAACCAAGGGCTGGAAGGAAGTTGAAGCAGCTGGGAATTGAAGCAAAGAATTTGAAACAGAACCGAAGTTGAAACAGAGCCCAAACTGAAGCTTGGAATAGAACTGAAGTAGAGCAGAACTGAACCAGGAAAATTAGAGCTGAAAATCGAGATGGAAGGGGGAGTAGACCGAGAAGCAGGGGAGATCGACGGGATGGAGAAGGAGACCAAAAAAGAAAAATAAATTGAAGCTGAACCCGAGAGGCAAGAGCAGACTGAGGAAGAAACAGGGCTAGAAAATTTGGAGCTAACTGAAGGGCTGAAGAGGGGAAGTGCTCGAATGAGGGTGATGATGGTGGGAGGTCTAGATCGAGAGCTAGAATAGGAAGAAATAGCCCTGTTGTTAGAGATTGGAAGAGACAGAAAAAGAAAGAAAAGGTAAATTTAATGTACATATATACATGTATGAATATATATGTATACATGCTTGAGATATAGGCTTGGTGTGTATTAAGGTGTGTGAAATGAAAATTAAAGAAAAAAAAAGGGTAAAATACATATATGTATATATGTGTATTAATGTACATGTATATATATATGATTATGTTTATAAGCATGATAATGTAAATTAGATTAGACATGGAAAATAAATGGGAAAGATGAGAAATAGACAATATAAATATATATATATATATATTTATGTGATGATGAAGAAGGAAATTAAATGATAAAATGAATGTGTATATACTTAGGTGTATATACAAATAGGTGTATAAGATAAAGGGGTATGTTACTATACGTTCATGCAAAAAATATATATACATGTAACAAGGAGACATGAAAACAAATAATAATATATATATATAGGAGTATATATATATATATGTATATATTCATGAGTATATATACATGTAGATGTATATAATAATGTGTATGTCAGTATTTATACGTATAAAATAATATATGGTAAGAGAAATATATAAACGTGCGTGTTTTGCCTAGGTATGTACAATAATACGTATACACAAAATAGTAACGAACATGTCACAATTTTAACGCAATTCAGACGATTCGCATGAATAGGGTACTAAGTATACAATTTCGGTGTAGGTGATTGTAGAACGAATTAAAGGAGGTATTAGAAGGCGTCACTACTCGAGCTCAAAAATTTCGATAGATCGAGGTAAGGGGTGTAACTTAAAACAGTAATAGTTGCTTTCTGAATCATGATGAAGGAAAACTTAAAAAGACATGAATTATGATTTTCAAGCATGTTTTCTGAATTTGTTTATCTGAACAGGAATATGTTTTTTGTATTTGTGTTGTGACTAAATGCATATTTCTGAATTTGACTCCTAAATAAGAACATGTCTTCTGAAATGATCTTTCGAATAAGATGATTTTATTTAGATGTTTTCGCATATGAAAACTATGGTAAGTTTTGAGACCGAGGGCCATTTATGTTGTATGCTTACGCATGTCAACTCGCCTGAGTGGCGCTTAAACTTCGGCCTCGTGGCGCCTGGATTTCACCCTCGTGGCGCTTGTATTTCACCCTCGTGGCGCGTTTATTTCACCCTCCTGGCGCCTGTACTTCACCATCGTGGCGCCTGAAGTTCACCTTCGGGTGTCTGAACGCTGTACGACCTTCATTCTGTCAACAGCCTTACCATAGCCATAGGTTTTGAATTCGCTCTATGGAGGATGATTTGGTTATTGCCACATGATAATTATATGGGCTGGTGTAGTCTCTATCTGAATTAAACTTTGTTTTCAGAAAATGATTTTATATTATGTGAATTGACATATATTCCTGTTTTGGAATTCTGATTATACAAAAAGTTTACGTAATATCTGTTAAGTTCACGTACTTAAAGAATTACGTTTTGAATCTCGATGTTTTTGATTTTCCTTAATCCTTGAATGTCCTTTATATTAATTTCAGAAAGTAATCATTTTACGTACTATTATGTTTTCTACATATTTGAATTACTAGGACCATTTTTAAATACATATTCTTTCTGGGCTTTTTCCCGAAAGCTCACCCCTCTACCTCTCAGACCATTTGCAGTGATCCATGGGCGCTACCTGTCTCGTACACGACGTAGGCTGTGGGAAGAGCTACCCTAGGCTACTTTTTGTACACGCTGAAAGGTATACATTTACATTCCTGTACCAGACATATCTATACGCACAGACACATATATTGGGAATATTGTTGTTGGGATGTAATTTTGTAAGGAAACGATGTATATAATATTAATTTGGGATTATATTTCAAGATGACTAGTATTAAATCAAAATAGATGTATTGAGTTGTAAATGTAGATTCAGAAAGTATGCTTGGTAGTTGTGGATATCTAGGATTGTTGGAAAGCATGCTTGGTAGTTGTGGATATCTAAGATTGTAAAAAACAATTGCCTTGCAGGTGGGTAGGCTTATATATAAGCCATTATGCTGTCGAAATTTCTAACGACCATATAGGTAAAAGTATGAAAATTAAATAAAATTACAGATAAAGAATTAGGAAAAGTGTTTTGACACTGCACAGGAATGCAACCTAAGTGAATAAGGGAATAAGTGGATAAATTAAGTTCAAAAAACAATTTCCCCCGAATTTCAAGGGTAAAGGGTCGTTACAATTTAACTGGTATCAGAGCGAGGTTGTCTAGTACTGTCAGTATCAAAATAAGGCTAAAATTACATCCCAATGTCTGTGCTTGTCTAGTTGTAGGTAATGTATACCTAATGGAATTAAGACTTGATCTTTGGAATTACGCGCAGGTATTAGATCACTTGCATGATGAGTGGAAGACGTGGACGTCTTCGGAGGCAGGCTCGGCCACCTCCACCTCCTCCACAAGAGCCAGAGAGTCCTCATACTCATATGGCTCAGTTCGAGCAGCGATTGGAGCAGCGTCTCGAGCGAGGCTTGGAGTTGATAGCTGCCATGATTGCCCAACATCTAGGGGCAAATGTTTTCGATTCAGTTGGCACGACACTAATTCCTACTCCAATGCCGACTCATCCACAAGCACCACCACCTCCTCCTCTACAAGTTCCTTCAGTATTTATGGTGCTTCAGCCTCCTGTACAGGCTGGAGGGAGGAGGGGGATATCGGTAGAATGAGGGATTTCCAGAAGAGGAAACCTCTAACATTTAGGAGAAAGAACGGAGATAAGAATAAGCGAACGGAGTTTGTGAGACAAGACTTTCGAAGGGGCTAGCCTAAGAGATAGAGGGCAGATGAGTCTCGGGTTAGGATTGATAGGCTCACGGCTCCTATAGCAACCCCACAGACTACCAAAGTCTTCTAGCGGTACGACAGATTGTGCACTAGATGTGGAAATTTCCATAGTGATTGCCCACTGATTAAGTTTCCACAGCTCCCAGAGTTACCACGATAACCTGAGAGGCAAGCTCCCCAGAGACAAGTCCCACAGAGACAGGCTACTGTGGCAGAGAAAGTCAAGAAGCCTGTCACTCATGGAAGGATCTTTGCCTAGGACTGATGTGGTATGTAGGAATTGTGAAATTAAGGTAGGAGATAGGATCATATTAGCATATATAATTTTGTTGATCATGTATGGCTTTGATGTAATTTTGGGTATGGATTGGCTAGCCACCAATTGTGTATGTTTAGACTGCTACTCTAAGACTGTAACCTTCTCCGTACGTAGTAAGTTTAATGTATGTTTTGCAGTTAAGGAATAAATTTTATGATTTTGTCTATGATGAAAATTTTTGGTGAACATATTAATGTGAAGGTTATGTTGCATTCATCCTCGATACTAGTCGAAAATGTCCAAGTATTCAGGACATACCAGGGGTATGCGAGTTCCCATATGTGTTTCCTAAGGAACTACCGGGTCTACCACTGGAGAGAGAGTTAGAATTCACTATAGATTTGGCACTAGAGACTCAGCCAATCTCGAAGTCTAATAGACTTTGTGGATCTTGAGGAATTGAAAAAGGAGTTGCAAGAACTGTTAGATAAAAGAAGTTCAGAAACTCATAGGTGATATTGGGATATTTAGTCAAGCTAAGATGACTCCATTTGAAATTATTTAAGGAAGCAGTGCGCAAGGCGCAATTATGATGATATGAATTGTATAATTCTAAAGTCACTAAGAAATCTACAAGGGAAATAGTGACAATGAAAGAGCACAGTCACTATACTGGAAGAATGAATCAAGGAACTAATGGTATAAATAAGACTCTAAAAGTTGCACTGCTTACATGATTGATAAAGATAGGGCGTGTTCGGAGTATAGAAACATCCCTGTAAATAGGGAAAGTTTTCTGACACATGATCAAATGATTTATCAAGTTACCCCAAAACTAAAAGGAGAACTTCTAGAATTGATTTAGCATGTGGTATCGAATTAATTACTCAACCACTGTACTGAGTGACCTTGCTTGGATTAGAAACGCTGAAAGAGCAATTATAAAAACTACATGAAGGGGAGATTTTTCGGACCCAGTGACCCACTTTGAAGTGTACTGGTGTTAAATTTTACGAAGACTCGGAGTCTCTTGGGTCACAGTGTATTAAGAATGGGTGTAAGTAGGATTTCTCAAACAAAGGTTACATGTTAATGGGAAAGATCCAAACTACTATGAAGATTCAGAGTTTGAGATATAAGGAAACTTTAGAATATGGATTACGTATTGAATCTAAGGATTGTAATTTCTATATTCTTATGTTTTGAATGTGAGATTTAATTGGAATAAGGAAGGAATTTTGCTATAGTTAATGTACGAAATGATACAAGCTTTGAAATGAGATAAATCTTGAATATACGAGTCATATTGGAATAAGAGATGTATGTAAGGTACGGATATCTCTTGGTATGTGAAGTGATTGGGATCAAGGGATATAAATTAAGAATAAGTTCTCATTAAGGATAAATAAGAAATTGAGATAAGTTTTGTGTCTCAAACGATGATGCCCTACGGCAAAGGATCTTAAAGGAGTCTCATTGTTCTCGGTACACCATGCACCCGAGAAGCACTAAGATGTACCATGATTTACGGAAGGTGTATTGGTGGGTCGGTATGAAAAGAGATGTAGTTGATCTTGTGGCCAAGTATTTGATTTGCCAACAGATTAAGATCGAACACCAAAGACAAGCGGGGTTACTTAAGTTTCTTCCAGTGCCTACTTGGAAATGGGAGCACATTACTATGGATTTCATAATAGGATTACCAAGGACCCGAAAGAGGCATGATACAATCTGGGTGATCGTAGACAGATGGACCCGAATGAATTTGGAGGACCAAATTCTTTTAAGGTGGGGAGAATGTAAACCCCACAAATTTTCTACATTTAATTACAGTATATAAAAATGGAAATAATATGTTTTAATAGAAGGGTGAATATTCGTTGTAGGACTTGAGGACTATAGGAACTGAGAAGTCCGTGAATGACAGGGATAACTGAAGCTACAGGAAGTGATGAAGCAAATGCAAGCCTGGAGGGAAAGAAAATAAATTTGATGTAAAAACTTGTATCGGGAATTTATGACGAATGATGAAATCTCGATAATATTTAATTTTTGAAATAATGAAAATTCCATGGAAGGCATGGATATTATGTTCTTGGATAATTTTAGAAGAAAATGTGTATATATAGATGTATACATAGGTGTCTATGTATATATAAATATACTAGATATTTAAATAGATGGATAATAATATATATAACAAATATATATATATATATATATACTATGAAATGTATAGTATTTAATAAATAAGTGTTAATAAATAAATAAAGCATGAGACAAATAAAAAAATAAAATGAAATGAAATGGAAAATAGTAATACAAACAAATAAAACAACAATAACCTAAAAAACTATAAACAAATAACATATATATATATATTAATATAATATAAATATATATATATATATATATATATTAATATAATATATAAATATACAAAGCACTGTACGGAATTGGCTTTGAAAAGCCAATTCTGTCTGCTCCCATTTCGAATTGAAAAAAAAAATAGAGAGGAGTAGAGAGCGGGAAAGGAAAGGAAAGGGACGGGAGAAGAGGAAGAAGAAGGAAAGGGGGGAGAGAAGGAAGGCTGTCGGTCGGAAGAGAAAGGAAAGAAACAAAAAAGGAAGCTACTCGGCTGGAGAAGAAAGGAAAATAAAGAAGAAAGGGAGGAAGAGAGGAAAAAGAAAGAAGAGAGGAGAAGAGAAGGAGGGTGCCTCGGCTGGAGAAGAAGAGCTGGGTCAGCTCGGAAGGAGGAAGGAAGAAGAAAGAGGAGGAAGAAAGCTGAACCAAACCAAGACTGAAGGGAGAGCTGAAAACCGAGAAGCAGAGCAAATCGAAGAGGAAAAAACGAAAGTAGAAAACGAAGCAGAAAAAAGGGGGCTAGAAATCGAGAGAGAATGAAGGCCAAGGGTGAGCTGGTACAGTGAGGATTGAAGCAAAGAGAAGCATGAACGGAGGGCTGGAAGGAAGTTGAAGAGCTGGGAATTGAAGAAAAGAATTTGAAACAGAACCGAAGCTGAAACAGAGCCCAAACTGAAGCTTGGAATAAAACTGAAGCAAAGCAGAACCGAACCAGGAAAATTAGAGCTGGACACCGAGACCGAAGGGGGAGCAGACCGAGAAGCTGGGGAGACCTACGGGAAGGAGAAGGAGACCAAAAAAGAAAAATAAATTGAAGCTGAACCCGAGAGCCAAGAGCAGACTGAAGAGGAAACAGGGCTGGAAAATTTGGAGCTGACCGAAAGGCTGAAGAGAGGAAGTGCTCGAATGAGGGTGATGAGGATGGTAGTCTAGACCGAGAGCTAGAATAGGAAGAAATAACCCTGTTGCTAGAGATTGGAAGAGACAAAAAAAAGGGAGAAAAGGTATATTTAATGTACATATATATATAGATGTATGAATATATATGTATACATGCTTGAGATATAGGCTTGGTGTGTATTAAGGTGTGTGAAATGAAAATGAAAGAAAAAAAAGGGGTAAAATACATATATGTATATATGTGTATTAATGTACATGTATATATATGTGATTGTGTTTATAAGCATGATAATGTAAATTAGATTAGACATGGAAAATAAATGGGAAAGATGAGAAATAGACAATATAAATATATATATTTATGTGATGATGAATAAAGAAATTAAATGATAAAATGAATATGTATATACTTAGGTGTATATACAAATAGGTGTATAAGATAAAGGGGTATGTTAGTATACGTACATGCAAAAATTATATATACATGTGACAAGGAGAGATGAAAACAAATAATAATATATATATATATACATAGGAGTATATATATATATATATAGTCGTGAGTTTATATACATGCAGATGTACATAATAATGTGTATGTCAGTATTTGTATGTACAAAATAATATATGGTAAGAGAAATATATAAACGTGCATGTTTTGCCTAAGTATGTACAATAATACGTATACATAAATTAGTAACGAACATGTTACGATTTTAACACAATTCGGACAATTCGCATGAATAGGGTTCTAAGTATACAATTTCGGTGTAGGTGATTGTAGGAGGAATTAAATGAGGTATTGTCACCACTCGAGCTCAAAAATTTTGATAGATCGAGGTATGGGGTGTAACTTAAAATGGTAATAGTTACTTTCTGAATCATGATTAAGGAAAACTTACAAAGACATGAATTATGATTTGCAAGCATGTTTTCTGAATTTGTTTATCTGAACAGGAATATGCTTTTTGTATTTGTGTTGTAACTAAATGCATATTTCTGAATTTGACTCCTGAATAAGAATATGTCTTCTAAAATGATCTTTCGAATAAGATGATTTCATTTCAATGTTTTCGCATATGAAAACTATGGTATGTTTTGAGACTAAGGGTCATTTATGTTGTATGCTTACGCATGTCAACTCGCCTATGTGGCGTCTAAACTCACCTGAGTGGTGCCTGAACTTCGCCCCCGTGGCACCTATATTTTGCCTTCGTGGCGCCTGTATTTCGCCCTCGTAGCGCCTGTATTTCGCCCTCATGGCGCCTGTATTTCGCCCTCGTGGCGCTAGTATTTCGCCCTCGTGGTGCCTGTATTTCGTCCCCGTGGCGCCTGTATTTTGCCCTCGTGGCGCCTGTACTTTGCCTTCGTGGCACCTGAACTTCAGCTTCGGGTGTCTGAACGTTGTACGACCTTGATTTTGTCTACAGCCTTACCATGGCCATAGGTTCTGAATTCCCTCTATGGAGGATGATTTGGTTATTGCCGCATGATAATTACATGGGCCGATGTAGTCTCTATCTGAATTAAACTCTATTTTCAGAATATGATTTTATATTATGTGAATTGACATATATTCCTGTTTTGGAATTCTGATTATACAAAAAGTTTACGTAATATCTGTTAAGTTCACGTACTTAACGAATTACGTTTTGAATCTCGATGTTTCCAATTTTCCCTAATCCTTGAATGTCCTTTATATTAATTTCAGAAAGTAATCATTTTACGTACTATTATGTTTTCTACATATTTGAATTACTAGGACCATTTTTAAATACTGGGCTTTTTCCCGAGAGCTCACCCCTCTACCTCTCAGACCATTTGCAGTGATCCGTGGGCGCTACCTATCGCGTACATGACGTAGGCTGTGGGAAGAGCTACCATAAGCTACTTTTTGTACACGTAAAAATGTATACATTTACATTCCTGTACCAGACATATCTGTACGCACAGACACATATATTTGGAATATTGTTGTTGGGATGTAATTTTGTAAGGAAATGATGTAAACAATATTAATTCGGGATTATATTTCGAGATGATTAGTATTAAATCGAAATATATGTATTGAGTTGTAAATATAGATTCGAAAAGTATGCTTGGTAGTTGTGGATATCTAAGATTGTTGGAAAGCATGCTTGGTAGATGTAGATATCTAGGATTGTCGAAAACAATTGCCTTACAGGTGGGTAGGCTTATATATAAGCTGTTATGCTGCCGAAATTTCTATCGGCCATATAGGTCAAAGTATGGAAATTAAATAAAATGACGGATAAAGAATTAGGAAAAGTGTTTTGACACTACACAGGAATACAACCTAAGTGAATAAGGAAATAAGTGGGTAAATTAAGTTCAAAAGGAAAAATTTCCCCCGAATTTTAAGGCTAAAGCGTCGTTACACAGTACGAGACAGACCGTACGACACGTAGTCAATACGAGCTCAAGCACATATCATCAGAGTAACCTTATAAGCAAATCATTTCCTTTAAATCGCTTATAAATTTAGTTCGTTTTATAAAACAATTCAGAAAACGTTGACTAGCCTTTTTTTCTCAGTTAAAAATACCAATAACTACGCTATGATGAGTAAACCAGAAAATTTCGATTTAAAATCAATAATTATAATTACCGAGATTTTTGTCTAAATAAACCATGTAAATCTATATCGGTAGTTAGGCCAATCTACGAAGTTTAAAATTCCCTTAAATTCTAAAATGTAAATTTGGCCTCGAGTTCTCTATATTTCGATAACTAGGAAATTTGCACAAAAATTACGTATATTTAACTCTAGCAGTAAGGAGAATTTTCCTTACCTCGATGTCTTAGCGACGCGAGTCAACGATTCTGCGTTAATCAATTTGTTTCCTCGAAATTTCGAACCAATATTCAAACAGTCTTTTCCCGAGTTTTTCTCCCAATTCACTTGAGCTTTTTTTTTTACTCTAAATATATATATAATTCTAAATTTATATATATATATATATATATATATATAAGAATTTCCCTTTTTTTTCTCGTGCGGTTTAAACTTCCCATGCCTTTCTCTTCTTTTTCCTTTTTCACTATATAGGTCTATTATTCACTACCGATTTCCTTCCATTCTTCTCGGCTCAGCAACTCCTCCGTAGTTACCATCATTGTGTCTCACTCATCTTCCTCGTTCTTAGTTTCTTTTCCAGCTTCCTTCTCCCCGTTCACCGCTGCTTCAGCTTGCTCCTGTCTATCTCTGATCACGCCCCTGTCTCCACTCTTCACTTCTATTTCTAGTGCCGAGGAACGACCAAACACAATGGTCGTACGTTTAGCTACCTCCAAATCTGGCAGTACCTCTTAGCAGCCCGTGGTTATGCCCCTTTCTATGTGACCAATCGAGACCACTCTCAACGCAGTAAATAGAGAAGGAGCTCTCTGTTTCTATCACGACCTCCCGTGACTTACCAAAAACCACCACAAATTTTTTTCGCATTTTGCTTACCTTTCCTTCTGTCATAACTCAACACCAAACCATTGGGCTATGATTTGATATTAGTCACCTCAACCACATTCATTCCATAACATGCATAGATGTCAATACAATTATCTATTGACTATTAGTACTCTTTTCTTAAAAGTAAACTCATATACATTAATAAAAATACTTGTGCATATACATCCCCGACCGTACATTTGTTTACATAACTGAAATTCTATATTTTTAGAATTATTTGTACTTAATTTCCTAATTAATTATTTAAATCTCCAATTTATTTTGTTAATTATCCCCATTATTTAATTAAAATTCTCATGTTTGCAGATAAATCAAATCCGAATGAATTTTGAATATTTCGGTAGAAAATGGACCGAAATTGGGCTAAAATCAAGATTGAGCCACGCGGACAACATGAGTCATGCCACCTAGCACTTCCAATTAGACAATAAGACCGATGACATGGAAATATTTTTTCAAGGACCCAATGGTGTGAAGACAAGTGGCCAAAAAAATGCCAACTCATCAAGGATGTAGAAATTACAATTTTACCCCTAGTGTGTTTATAAATAGGAAAGGATGACAATTGAAAGAGGATGTAATTTTAGGAGTAGGAGTAGTGTAATGTAATGTAATTTTTAAGGTAGAATAGCTTTTTAGGTTAATTTCTATGTTTTCTTTGTTTGAAAAACTTCCAAATAGTTTCTTTGAGTTTAAACATTTTTTCTTCTCTTGTTGTGTTAAAAACTTTACATTTGGTTTAATGAATAGTTATTTTTCTCATGTTCTTCTCGGTTTTGAAATCTCTTGCTTTATTGTTGATTCAAGGCATTCAAGTGAATGAAAGTTCTTCATTTTCCAATCTTAAATAGTTTATTTTATGGCAATCTAATTCCTCTATGCTTCTCAGTTTGTCTAAAACATTTTCTCCTTTTATTTCATTTCCATTACATAGCCTCCATTTTCCTATCATAGTTGCTTTCGGGTAGTGCTCTTTGTGCATTCGTTTCCTCACTTATTCCTTCCTCTATGCTATTTGGTTTTGGTGCTTTAATGTGGGCAAATGCTAGGCATTATTCCACATTTAAGCAAAGTGGAACCATGGCATTAAAAAGTTGGAATGGGGCAAACCGAGGGTGATGGTTTTTGACGTTGATGATGCTACGGGTTTAAGTGTATAATCTCAGCAATTGTGTTATTTTCTGTTTTACACACTTCCTCTCGATTTTAACATCATGTTTGCTATATTTTATTGTTCTTTCTTTTCTTTCTTTCATTCCCACTTGCATGCATTTTATGTTTCAGTTCTTGATTGCAATTAGAGTTAGCTTACATATTTACTGCATTCATTTATGTTTCTTGCATATAATTCATTTGCTGCATTTTATTTCAGCTCCATTGTAGATTGTTATCTGCTGTTGGATTGTGACAAGAATGTAAATGATTGGTCGGTGTAGAGTTTTGCTCTTGACAACAAATTTACTTCATTTTCAGACTCTGTTATGCTCTGTTCCTTGGATTCCACGAACTGAAGCTGGTGCATCTTAGTGCTGCACGTTGCTACATTAAGGTAGGAAAACAAGCGTGACTTTCGGGGCTGTAGAAGTGCAGAGCAAAGCAGAATGGAGCAAGACAGAATCGATGGCAACCTGGAACAGAACAGCCAACGTCTGAAGCAGATGCAAAACCGAGAGCAGTGAGTGTCCAAACCAAGACCCGAGACATGCCTAGAGCAGCAGCGAAGTGCAGAACTGAGAAGCAGAATGAGAGTAGCTGGTAACTGAACCCAAGAGCCCTTGGAATCGAGACACACCAGGGCAGACACAGCAGGACACAGCAGAATCAAGAATGGTGTCTGAAGCAGGAAATAGTGCAGCAGGGAGCAGAACCGAGACAAGCCTGGAGCACCTAGCATGCTTGGAGTAGAAACCAAAACCCAGAATGCCGAGTGCAGCAGGCGACAGTAGCTAAAATCGTGAAAGCTTGAAAATAAACATGTATTTGGAAAGATAATGAAATGGATAACTGTAAGACTCGAATTTAATTAAAATACAGAAATTAAATAAGAAAAGATGGAGGAAGTATGAAGGAAGTTGGGTTAACTTAATCCCGAGCACGTGTGAGGCAAAACGGTCAAAAGACCGAAAGCCGAAGTAAATTCGATGAGAAAAAAATTAATTAAAAACATGGATTCAAGAAATCTTGGTCAATAAAAGTGAAATAAATTTATTTCGGGTTAAGTTGATCAAGATATTAATTTATTGGAATTAATCGGGATTAATTGGAATTTTTAGTTCGGAAAAATAATCCCAAAAATAATCGAAAAATATATCGAAAAGTCACCCGGGATAATATCTCAAAAATACGGGGAAATTATACCCGAAAAAGAGGTTAAAATATAATAAATAAATTAAATAAAATTAAATTGATAAATTTAGAATTAAATAATAATTTTAATAATAATTTTAAGGGATATTTGGGTATTTTTAGTGTATTTTAATGAATAAAATAAAAGATAAATAATAAATAAATCTGAAAAAAAAAAGAATTGAAAAAAAAAAGAGACTGAAAACGCATATCGGGGGGAGAGAGAGAGAAGCAGAAAAACAAAAGGGGGCCGAAACCGAGGAGGCCACCGGAGAGCCGTCCGACGGTCGACAGGCTCCGGCGAGGCCATGGGGAGGTAGAGCAGAGACCGGCGAGCACGTGGGTACCGGGATCGCACCGTGCAGTGGTCGGAGGAAGCCGATCGGAGGGGAGAAAGGCCGCGGGAAAGAAGTGGCCACCGGCGGCGAACGACGGCGATCCGGCCGGAACCAAGGCCCGATTTCGAAAGCCCAGGCGACGGCGGTCCTTTCTGCACCGGTAGCAGCCGGCGAAATGGTCGGAATCACCGGCGACGGCCAAAAGAGGGAGACGGGTCCGACGACGAAGAGGAGAACAGCCGGACCGACGGCATTCCGGCGACGTTGAGGCGAACCGAGGCCAGATTCGAGGTGCGGACGACCCAGCGGAGCTACTGGCGGTGGAAGCCGGCGGAGAATCGACCGGAAAAGGGGTGAACCGACGGTGGACCGGTCGAACCGGGGTGAACCGGCGGTCTGAACCGATCCGAACCGGACTGAACCGGTTCAGCCAAAAAGAGGAGAAAAAGGGGAGAAAAGGGAAAAGGAAAAAGAGAAAAAAAAAATTGAGAAAAATTCCGGTGATGCAATCGAGCTTCGGATAAGTCGATAAGCGGTCAAATTGACCCGATTTAAATTTGGAATATTTTATTTAATTAAATTTCGACCGAAAAGTTTACCCGAAAATGTAATTAATTATGTAGCTCGACGATTGCCATCCACCGAGGGCTCGAGACAGTCTCGATTTGCGGACTAGCATGGAATCTTGGGTAAGTGACCCCTATTTACGACAATTTTCTCGTTATGCGTGATATTGATTTAATTTCCGCATAAATTGAATTAAATTATGGAAATTTAGATTAATTGTCGTAAATATTAAATTTAGCTATTCGAGAATTAGAACGAGGCCCGATAAATTATTGGTGGGCCCATTGAGCCCAATAGGCCTCGATAAAGTGAGAATTAAGTGGTAAACGAGCTTAAGGCCGATTAAGGCCCATTAAGGTGTAATTGGGCCCAATAGGGGTAAACGGGCCCAATGATTTAAATTAAGCCCAGAAAAGATTAAGTACAATTAAATTATATGTTATCTGACCTGAGGAATATTAATACGCAGTCCCGGGCATTGGATTGGAAACATATCGGACTGCGCGACGGGACTACATTGGAAAAGAAAAGGTCAGACTCTACGGGAAAATAAGGTAAGGGAATTCTGCGGACTGCTAGAGGTAACTTTACGCAATTTTAAATTCATACACAGTCCTTTAAAATTTATCTGAAGGGTCTAGAGGTCGAATAATAATTTTAGGGCCCCGGATGGGCAAATTTACTAAAATACCCTTGCTAAGGGTAAAATTCTAAAAATTTAGGAAAAATTGGGAGGAGCAAGAACAAAAGGTTTCTGCTCATTCTGGAGGTGTTTTGATGCATGCATGAGTAGGCTGGCTCACCTTGAAAGAAAATGCACAGCATTGCATACTTTCAACGTGAAATTGTTTTGAAAACTGTTTTGAGGAAACAGAGCCGCCTACATGTTTTTATTTACATGTGACGTGCTAGAGCTTAGCTCGCACGATGTTTGATTTGTGTGATGCATGCATTAGTGCTAGAGCGAGAGCTCGCACTAGAGTTTTACATGCATAGGTGCTGGAGTCCAACTCGCACCAGATTTGTATACATATATATATGATTTTCGTGACAGGGTGCTAGAGTCTAACTCGCACCATATTTTTATATGATTTTGAGACAGGGTGTTAGAGCTTCGCTCGCACCAGATTTTTATATGATTTGCATACAGAGTGCTAGAGCTTAGCTCGCACTAGATTTACTTGATTTGATGAGAGTGCTGAGCATTGCTCGCACTGATTTTTATGAGAACATGCGATGAGCCGTGCTTGGAGCATCGGGTAGACTGTGTGTCACCGATTAAATAGGCTCGCACGTGCGTTTTGAGACATGGCATGAGTATTGAGAAACAAAACCTCTGTGGGAAGCAGGCCAATTGGGCTGGAGTACCTAGAGATATTATATGGGTTCACGGAGTACGATGTACCGTGCAAGTAGCATGGAGTACGATGTACTGTGTGGTATCTTCGGATACGGCATCTCCGGATGCAGCATCTTCGGATGCCGGGGATCGGATAAGACTGACGGGATGGACTGACCCACCTCCCGGGCGGTTCCCGATCATGGTGAGAACCCGCACACTAGGATCCGTGTAGCTGTGGAACTCCCGAGGACAGATGTGGCCATAGTCCTAGTTATTTACCTATATACAGACGTTGCCTAGTCTCGCATGTTGATGACTTTTATGATGATTTAAACTGGGTTTTAAAACTAAATTGCATGATGGTATTTCCATGCTTTTCGAAACCCACGTGTGATGTAAACCGTTTTCATGGTTTTGTGTGAGTCAGGATCACCCGCAGGAGGGGTCGAGTCCTGACTTTATTGTGAAAATCTTAATTGAGAAAGAAATAATTTATAATAATTGCATGTTGATTTTTCGTGCAAATGTGTTTTACATATCATCATAATGCATAGCATTGTTTTAAAATGTGTGGAGAAAGGGTGGTTTATGCATGGCACTACGTTCATGTAGGTAGTATGGTTACCTACTTGTTCGTAGGATTGCCTTACTGAGCTTGATGTGCTCACCCCTTTCATTTTCTCCCACAGATGATCTCCAGTTGAAGTTGCGACGACTCAGTACTGCATTTTGGATATCCGCTGCTGCCCATCAACATAAGGTATATACACTTGTACTTATTGTATCTACATAAGCATAGTACAGTAACATGTTTGTAAGTAACTTTAGGGGATGTATAAATATTGTAAACAAATATAAATGACTGGAGAATAAATAAGTTAGATGGTAATGGTATGGTGGGACTGGCATTGACGCACAGCCCAATTATTAGTGGAGTGTGGTCACGATTCGAGGACAGGTAAGAATATTAAGTAAATAATAATAAAAAAAACGCGAAAAATTAACTCTGATTTTTGGGTAGTTTGGGTCGTGACATATAAAGGTGGTATCAGAGCACAATTGGTCTGATCTGTGTCAGTGTCAGTAATTAGGAAATTACATCCCCGTGTTACTGTGCTTAGTTAGATACAATAGTGTATATCGAGATGGGCTTGACTAAGAAATGGTTGAGAATGCAGGAATGCTTAATATGAGTCGCGTTAGATGAGATAGTGCACGAGGCAGAGGTCGTTGAGGTAGACCGGAGTCTGCTAAGTCGTGCTGAGTTTGACTATGAGAATCAGTATGAAATTAAAATAGAGGCTAATGTTGAGCATGCCTCACAGAGTCCGACAGAGAGATCGGACAGTATTGAGACACGCTTCGCGAGAATGGAGCGGAGTGTGAAGATTATTTTGAGGAGCAAATTGCTCAGATTATGTATGAGATCAGAGGGCGCAGCGGAACATTGGTGGAAACCCGCTCGACCCATCTTAAGAGCTGAGATGAGAAATCTTATAGGATATATTCCGGTGACAGGATATCCCGGACATGATTTAAAGGAAATTTCAAGGAAAAATTTTTACACTGCCCAGGAATACTAAATTGATTATGAGTATGAGACTCAATTATATTCTTGGCAGATATTACCTCGACAAATGAACAAGTGACAGTCTGATGTCTAAAAGTTTATAGAAGGGCTCAGATTATCAGTTAGAGTCTGATTGGCCCGTGAGATATTACCTATACCGAGGCAGTGCGCAGATTTACAGTTGGATAAATAAAAATATGAATTGCACGCCTCTGAGATTCGGAGAGGTAGTGAGGGCTGAAATAGAGACAGAAAAGAGAATCGAGAAATGACAAAGATGTTGAATGAGAAAATGGTAATTGGTTAAAGATTAGATTTGATGAGTTATGGGCTGAGATAATTGGTAAGACCCTAGTGCATCCAATTTTGGCACTGTTGAGGGGCATTGTGATTGGCGGACCCCGACCTGCTACGAAGCAGTGTAGCAGTGTGAGCACTGTAAGCAGTGTGAGATGTGTGGTGGATACCACAGAAGGAAGTTTTATACCTACACGGTATAGATGAAAATGGCCGTTAAGTGTGATAAGACGGACCATTGATTTGATTGCACAGAATTGGGCGAGATCGTCCCACAGAAAAGTAAAGAGACAGAACAACTTCGTTGGTATAGCCGCAACGAAAAGAGAGGCCCTAGCCGAAAAGAAAAAGGAAAGTAGGTTGTTGGACGAAGGCGAGAGGATGTCTTGGACCAGGACACTATTGATGTTTCATGGATGTGGTGTGAGATACCACACTTGTTATGAATAATAATAAAGTACATATGTTTATTGATCCTGGTGCCACATATTTATTTATACCGCCTTCATTCGTATATAAGTGAGTAAAAAGGCATGAATGCCTACATCATTGGGGACAATTCTGATAAATGAGTACCCCAATAGAGGAAGATTAAATAAACGGAATAGGGATATTGAAATTTTAAGTTAAAAATAGGGGTGCAACAGTTGAATTTACAGGAGTAAGGGATTGTACTCACAGAATGAATAAAGACAAGAGTTTCATTATAATTGATACGCAAAGGAGAAAATCTTTAAGATAAGATAGATCCTAAATATAGGACGTATTGGAGTAAGAGGCGTATACTAGGTAAGAACATCCTTAAGATATGAAGTAATTGGGATTAAGCAATTAGTAAGGAATATAAATTATAACCAAGGATAAAGATGGGTATAACCATAACAAGTAGTTGTGGTTAAGTCTGAACGCTAATAAAGGTATTTTAAAATACCTCCCCGCCTGAAGACTTGACAGCGTCTAAAAATATATATATATATATAACCTATAACGTGAAATCGATCGTCGTAATAGATACCTTTAGCATTAGGATACCATTACTAAGACGATAAGAATATAAAAAACTCGACAAATCATAAAGGTTAACATAGTAAAATTTAATAAGAGTCGTTAAGATAAGAAAAGGAAATGACGCAGGTTAGTACCTGAAAACGTAAGCGGTTGAGAAGGATCTTATACGCTTATGCGTAAATAAGTCAAGGATTGGATCGAGTTGTAATCATCATTATCGATGATGTATTGGGTGTAATTAAAGTCTAGGGCGATTTATAAGCAACAATTGGAAAATTTCTTTTGCAATGGGTTGCTGCAAGTTCTAAAAGGATTTACCTTGTTGACACGTTTAACTAAAAAACGTGGTCATGGAATGAGATAATAAATAAGATGATGGATGTGATATAAATTTCGGTGTAGTAAAGTATGAACTGACCACCGTGATTAATTTCACTATACCCAACAGCTCAAGAGATTCCCAGTGAGTATAGATACCTCGAAATTATGATGGAGCTGTGTATTGATGTATAATGGGAAGATAGTCAAGTATGGAGTCAGACACTACAACAAATATGACAATTTGTGACGATTGTTCTATGTGACGCATTAAATTTCGTCACGTAAACTATATCATACGTGACGAATAATATAATTCGTCACGATTTTCTATTATTTCAATATTTTTTATGACGATATAAAAAATCGTCACATGAAAGTGTCACTAAATATTTGGAGTCAAATTTTTTCACTAAACATAAATGGAGGGAAATTTTTTTGTGACCTGTTTTTACTTTTGGTGACGATTTAATATATTGTCATAAATGAACACTTTATATGTGACAAATTATATATCGTCACATTTCTATAAAAGCGTCACTAAATATTTGACACCAAATTTTATAATGAAATATAATTTGTGGAAAATTTTTTTATACCGTTTTTTTATTTTTGGTGACGTTTGTGTTTTCATCATGAAAAAAAAATACATTTTATGTGACGAATTACTTTTCATGACGTTTTCGTAAAAACGTCACTAAATATTTGGCACCAAGTTTTATCCCCAATATACATACTTTAATATTTTCGTGACGTTTTTTTTTTAATTTCGGTGACATTTTTGTTTTCATCATAAAATAAACACTTCAAATGTGAAGAATTACTAAACGTTTCGTTTTTGTAAAAACGTCACTAATTATTTGGCTTCAAATTTTATTACCAAATATACATGATTCAAAATTTATCAATAAACCTATTAATTATGCTAAAAATCGACTATAAATATTGATTTTGTAATGAATTGAATCATATCGTATAATACATATGATATCGATAAATATGACTATTATAAACGCTAAAATAGAAAATATCTTTATAAATTCGAGTTATATCAATTAAAAAAATAAAAATATCACTTAATTTAAGTCGAAAAAATGTTATAAGAGAATATGTGTATATATATATATATATATTTGTTAAATTGAAAATGCATAAAAAAATAAATATCTATATATGAATGATAAAAATAATTAAAATAAATATATATACATGTATTTGTCCAAAATTAAAAATGTAAAATAAAAAATAATAATAAAAAATAAAAAATATATATAAATATATATATATAAATATAAAATATATATAATAAAATAAATAAAAAGAAAAAAAAAAGACAAATGAAACAAAAAAAAACAAAACTGAAAAAAAAAAAAAAAGGATCGCTCAATCCCAAAGAAAAACCCTCCCCCCTCCCCCCCCTTTCATTTTTCCCTCTCCAATCCATTCCCCGATCATCCCTGCCGATCTCCTTTCTCCGACCGACCGACAGAGACCTCAAGACCGACAGCCACTCCTCGCCGGACTCCGACCAGCCTCCCTTCTCCCTCCTACCTCGCTCGCCGAAACCCGAATCGCTCGATCGATGGAGGATTGCGCGAGCAGCGATGAGGCTTGCTACTATTCGTCCGATCCAGATTCTCTCGACGGTCTCGAGAATGAGGACTCCGATTTCTGGGCCCCTTCAAAGGGTCCCACGACCAAGGTCAAATTTTGTTTCGCTCTTTCTTTTGGCTTCTTCGAAGTTCAATTCTTGTTTTAATTGTCATTGATTTCCCGATTCTTTGTTTTTGATTTATTTTTAGGGTGTACAGCTGGGTTTTTTTCGCCTTTCCTTTATTTTTTTGAAGAGGGTTTTGGGGTTTGAATTAGTTGTGGAGTGCTGGTAAATGTTTGAAATATCAATGTTTTATTTTATTATTCCTTTCTGGGTTTGTGGATTTTGAGAGGTTAGAGTAATTTGAAGCAGTTTTCAGGTTCTATTATGGGGGTGTGGTATACTAAATTGATTTAAAAATACAAAGGAGATTAGTCAAATAATCAAATTTAGTTTTCTTAGAATTAGATTGCATAACTATACTAAGGTTTTGATCGATGATGTTAAGTTTTACCTTATTTTTCTTACACCATCATTTTGGGTAAGGACTTTGACGCTTATATTATACTCTTGTTCGATTTTGCAATTGAAAATTAGATAAAAAGCCAATGTATCAATATTTTTCAATAGCTTAATTAAATTATTCAATAGAATTATTGATGATCTATATCTTTTGGCAGAAGATTTATAAGGTAAAGACAGTCGAAGGCGTCAGAATTGACGTCTTGATGCGTATTTGAAGGTAAGTCAATTTCTTAAATACAAAGAAATAAAATAAAAAAAATTGAAAGTACGAAAATACATGTTTTTCTATTCAAATAAAACAAGAATTTTAAGTATTATTTTAGTAATGACAATGAAGAGTTTAGTTTTCACAAATATACACATATATTTAAGGTAGATTAATGATGAACAATTTGACTGTTGATTTGTTTGGAAATGAGAAGAAATTAAGTATATTAAAAATTGAACTGTTTTCAGTCTTAGTTGCCAGTTTGATGGATTGTTGACATTTCGGGATTACTTTCATAAACTCAATAATCCAATTTAGGACTTGGAGTCAACTTGTCGGGTCAATTCTTCTGTCCAACTACAAATCAAGTTTATGAAATTAGATTTTATGCCCGTCTTTAGACTTTTCAAAATCAGTCCAATGGAAATTTGGGAAATTACTAATTTAGCTAGCCTCTTAAAGTCATAACCCAGTAAAGAAGAACTGGATTCATAATTACTAGTTTCTCTTCTTTTTGTCCCCTATTTATGCTTAATTTGAAGAATGGGCATTCTTTTTTTATGACCCTTTTGCATTACGCAGGTTATTATAAAAGAATCACTTTTAGCTGCACAGGTAAAAATACTAATTAATGGGACAATATATTAGAAACTTTACCAAGAACACCAAAAATTCTTTTTGAGCAGAAGTTTTGGATCAATTTCAAGGATAAACTTCTTAGTGAAAGAAGTGTGCATGTCAAAAGATAAGCATATCTTGCCACAAGAGATTTACAGCATTTTTATTACACTAATGCAACCTTTGGCATAAAAATCACATATGGATGACAGATACAGTTTATCATGGAAAAGCAGCTGATATATGGGCTACAGGTGTTACCCTATATTACATGGTGGTAGGCTGTTATCCTTTCATTGCTGATAGTATACCTGAGACTTATAACAAGGTAAATATCTTTCCCCAACTATGCTCCTGCTAATTTATCTAGCCATACTTCCTTGTGAGTTCTACCTTTCTTTAATATTGTCTTTGCTGCAGATTGTAAACTATCCTTTATTACTTCCAGTGGAACTGGATACAGGGCTCAAAGATCTGCTCCAAGGCCTTTTATGCAAAGGTCATCCATATTTCTCTGTTTTTCTTTGTAATTAGGTCCAAAGAAGTGGACATTTTATATTTCATATACAAAGTTTATGAATGATAAAAATTTCATCTTCTTGTTGAAACAAGAGCACCCTTTACCTCTAAGACACCTCTTTTCTTTTGTTAGTACAATGAAAGTACATAGGTACTTTCTCATGACTGTTGATTTCCAGCCACATGTACTAGTTTTTGTCTAGTTTTATGTTCAATCTGCAATTTTGGTTTAGAACTATTTTTTGCATGGCATGTTAGTGATAAATAGCTTGTTTTCATGGCAGATTAA
The DNA here is from genome assembly GCA_033439115.1 of Firmiana major. Taxonomy (NCBI): domain Eukaryota; kingdom Viridiplantae; phylum Streptophyta; class Magnoliopsida; order Malvales; family Malvaceae; genus Firmiana; species Firmiana major. The sequence continues at coordinate 24,783,715 of CM065914.1, forward strand.
TATCAATAAGATTTTCATATAGCTAAATCTCTCTGCCTACAGTTGGGTCCTCAGTATCCTCGTTATCAAGATCATATGTATCTGCTCTAAAAACTTCAGGGTCAAGTAGGAGGATTTTTCAGCTCTTAGATCGTGTCTCAAGCATGCTTAAATCAAGAGACAAGTGCCCAGTGGGGTTAGTCAAATTACAATATCTGTATCTTTTCATATTGAAGATTTCTAATTGTAAGAGAAAGTCTTCCTGCAACTTTATTTTTTGTGTAACTTGTCTTCACACATGAGTAATGCATTATGTGCGCATAAATTAATTTCTCATTTTATAATCCTTTGATAGGTTGTTTTTTCATCAATTTTTGCTATTAATTTCTTATTGACTTTCATAAATAATAGCTTTAAATTTTATTTATTATTTAATATATTGTATTTATCATTTGTTAATAATTGTTTATTGCAGCTTCAAGTGACTCAAACTCACCATCAACACAAACACCCTCTACACAAGATTTGGATTGAGAGCTATGAGATGAACTTGTACCAGTGATTTCCATCTCTGGTATATTTTGTTTCAAAAATTCAAATGTGACCATCGTACTTTATTTGAGCTTTTGGATTGAGACAATGTGGATTATATTAGTTTTATTCATTTGGAATAGTAGTATTATTGGATTATGATTATATACTTTATTCAAGGTATTACATTTGAGATTCATTGCAAGTCTTAAATCAATTATTTACTTTGCAATACTAGTTAAATTGGATTTTGCATGAGCAATATTATTTATATTTGATTATTTAAGAAAAATATAAACATTATTTAAATTTAAAGAAATATGTCAATATTATTGCAACATTAAATATTTTATGATGTATTATTGTCATAGATAACAATAACTTATGTCACCTATAGTGTGAGAATTTATATATCGTCACCTAAAATCAAATTTTTAACCATCTTTAGTGATATTTAAAAGTTTTTATGACGTTAGTTATATGGTAACAAATTGATGTTTCGTCACCTTAAAATAAATTTTAATTTTTTTAGTGACATTTGAGAAGTTTTTTACTAGCATATGTGACGAAAATATGTCAATTATAATTTGACGATTTAACATTTTGTCACGTAAAATTAAAATTATCACTATCTTTAGTGACATTTGAGAGATTTTTTGACGTTACCTTACTATCATAGGTGACGATAATATATGTCACCTAAAGTGTGACGTCACTAATACTTATAATTTTATCACATATTATGTGACGTTATCGGTATTTAGTGACGAATATTTGTATTAATTTATGACTTATTCGGACGTCACAAAAAAGTAGTCATACCGTGACGTTGTTTATTAGCGTCACGTTAGATTCGTGAATAGGTGACGAAATAATAATATCGTCACATTTGACCTTTAGCGACGTGGCAAAGGTGACGAACGTCGTGACAACATAATTTTCGTCATAAAAATATATTGGTGACGAAAAATTAATAGTTTGTGACATTAGTTCATGCGTCACAAATTGCTAAATTCGTTGTAGTGAGACAACTCCTTGATCACGAAATAAACTATCTGACCCATGATTTAAAGTTAGTAACAGTAGTTGTATCGAGGATATGGTACTATTATGTACATGGTGAGAAATTGTGGATATGCACTGATCATAAAGCCCGAGTATCTGTTTTCACAGAAAGGGGCGAATATGAGAATACATATTGGGTTGGAGCTTCTGAGAGATTTTGATTCATGAAAATTGTACCACCCAGGAAAGGCTAATGTGATGACTGATGCTTTGAGTAGAAAGAGCCTCGGGATGGTACCACACATGATGGTCAGGGAGCGTGAGCTGCTAGACGCAGTTGTGAGCCTCAGTATAGATGTGATCCCTTCTGATGATGACAGTGATTGTGTGACAGCTAGCCTGATGATTAGAACCGGATGAGAGTGCCCGGATTTGCCAGGCTTAGCGTGATGATCGACCGAATGTCGATAGTTTGGGTCAGATTCAGAAGGGTACAGTGATAGAGTTCACAGTGGGTGATGATGAGTTACTGAGGATTCAGAGACAGTATGAGTGCTCCCCAGGACCACAGTGGATGAGATAGTAATATTGTCAGAAGCTCACTCTTCGGGATATACAGTGCATACGAAAAGTAATGATTATTTATCGAAATCTCGATAAGGGTATTGGTGGTCAGATGTGGAAAGACACATGGTAGAGGTTGTGAAAAGTGCCTAGTATGTCAGCAGAATAAGGTAGAGTATTAAAAGTCTGCAGAGTTATTGCAGCACCTACCTATATCGACACGGCACGGAAAAACGAGAGCAAGTCTCTATAAATTTATGATGGGTTACAGAGAACCCATGTAAATTACGAGACTATTTAGATGATAGTCGCTAAGTTGACTAAGTCTACCCACCTTTTGGATATGAAATCCCTAAATACTCAGAGTGTATATGAGGATTTATGTGTAAGGAAGATTGTGGAGCATTTAGTAGCGTTCCAGTGAGCATGGTATCATATAGGGATTCCCGCTTCACTTCTTACTTCAGGGAATATTTTTAGGAAGATATGGGAACCCGACTGAGTATTAGCACAGCTTTCCACCCTCAGACAGATGGTCAGTCAGAGAAGACTGTACAAGTTCTGAAGGATCCGATGAAAGCGTGTGCCGTTAATTTTATAAGCTCCTGGAATGATCAGTTGATTTCTAATTGAAGTTGCCAATAACGATAGTTGGCAGTTGAGTATCGGGATAACAAGATATGAGGCAGTGTATGGCTGTAGGGGTTGTTCCCCAAATTGGATAAGAAAAAGTGGGTGACAGAACAGAATTAATTTCGACTTTGGATGATAAGTCTCTGAGGATGTTTAGTTAAGGTTGAGAGATTAAGAACACCTCAGAGCAGATAGATAAGTATTGGAATTCACCATTGGTGAATTAATATGGTTGAAAGTTACTTGTCCTAAGAGAATAAGGACATAGCGAACTTTTGGAAGAAAGTAAATTGAGTTGCGCTGGATGGAATATTTTGGGAGATTAGACAAGTGGGAGATAAGACCTGTAGGTTGGTGTTATCATCTGAATTAACAGGTACCCACAATGTGTCTCAGCTTTTGATGCTTCGGGAATACTATCCAGATCCAGCAGAGGTGATAGGGTATGAACTTCAAAAGTTCAGTTTTATGCAAATATAAGTATATTGAAGAAGTTGATTCGGGCATTAAACAGGAAAGAGAAAGTATTGAGGTTTAAGATAATCTCCCTAATTAAAGTCCTTTGGTAGTAAATACACTCCGGAGAAGGTCACATAAGAATTTAAGAGTATGATACGATCGATGTACCCGGAGTTGTATATGGACTCATATGAATTGGTTCTAATTTGGAGGACCAAATTTCCTTAAGTGGGGGAGAGTTGTAAGACCCGAATTTAATTAAAATACAGAAATTAAATAAGAAAAGATGGAGGAAGTATGAAGGAAGTTGGGTTAACTTAATCCCGAGCACGTGTGAGGCAAAACGGTCAAAAGACCGAAAGCCGGAGTAAATTCGATGAGAAAAAAATTAATTAAAAACATGGATTTAAGAAATCTTGGTCAATAAAAGTGAAATAAATTTATTTCGGGTTAAGTTGATCAAGATATTAATTTATTGAAATTAATCGGGATTAATTGAAATTTTTAGTTCGGAAAAATAATCCCGAAAATAATCGAAAAATATATCGAAAAGTCACCCGGGATAATATCTCGAAAATACGGGGAAATTATACCCGAAAAAGAGGTTAAAATATAATAAATAAATTAAATAAAATTAAATTGATAAATTTAGAATTAAAAAATAATTTTAATAATAATTTTAAGGGATATTTGGGTATTTTTAGTGTATTTTAATGAATAAAATAAAAGATAAATAATAAATAAATCTGAAAAAAAAAAGAATTGAAAAAAAAAAGAGACTGAAAACGCATATCGGGGAGAGAGAGAGAAGCAGAAAAACAAAAGGGGGCCGAAACCGAGGGGCCACCGGTGAGCCGTCCGACGGTCGACAGGCTCCGGCGAGGCCATGGGGAGGTAGAGCAGAGACCGGCGAGCACGTGGGTACCGGGATCGTACCGTGCAGTGGTCGGAGGAAGCCGATCGGAGGGGAGAAAGGCCGCGGGAAAGAAGTGGCCACCGACGGCGAACGACGGCGATCCGGCCGGAACCAAGGCCCGATTTCGAAAGCCCAGGCGACGGCGGTCCTTTCTGCACCGGTAGCAGCCGGCGAAATGGCCGGAATCGTCGGCGACGGCCAAAAGAGGGAGACGGGTCCGACGACGAAGAGGAGAACAGCCGGACCGGCGGCATTCCGGCGACGTTGAGGCGAACCGAGGCCAGATTCGAGGTGCGGACGACCCAGCGGAGCTACTGGCGGTGGAAGCCGGCGGAGAACCGGCCGGAAAAGGGGTGAACCGGCAGTGGACCGGTCGAACCGGGGTGAACCGGCGGTCTGAACCGGTCCGAACCGGACTGAACCGGTTCAGCCAAAAAGAGGAGAAAAAGGGGAGAAAAGGGAAAAGGAAAAAGAGAAAAAAAAATTGAGAAAAATTCCGGTGATGCAATCGAGCTTCGGGTAAGTCGATAAGCGGTCAAATTGACCCGATTTAAATTTGGAATATTTTATTTAATTAAATTTCGACCGAAAAGTTTACCCGAAAATGTAATTAATTGTGTAGCTCGACGATTGGCATCCACCGAGGGCTCGAGACAGTCTCGATTTGCGGACTAGCATGGAATCTCGGGTAAGTGACCCCTATTTACGACAATTTTCTCGTTATGCGTGATATTGATTTAATTTCCGCATAAATTGAATTAAATTATGGAAATTTAGATTAATTGTCGTAAATATTAAATTTAGCTATTCGAGAATTAGAACGAGGCCCGATAAATTATTGGTGGGCCCATTGAGCCCAATAGGCCTCGATAAAGTGAGAATTAAGTGGTAAACGAGCTTAAGGCCGATTAAGGCCCATTAAGGTGCAATTGGGCCCAATACGGGTAAACGGGCCCAATGATTTAAATTAAGCCCAGAAAAGATTAAGTACAATTAAATTATATGTTATCTGACCTGAGGAATATTAATACGCAGTCCCGGGCATTGGATTGGAAACATATCGGACTGCGCGACGGGACTACATTGGAAAAGAAAAGGTCAGACTCTACGGGAAAATAAGGTAAGGGAATTCTGCGGACTGCTAGAGGTAACTTTACGCAATTTTAAATTCATACACAGTGCTTTAAAATTTATCTGAAGGGTCTAGAGGTCGAATAATAATTTTAGGGCCCCGGATGGGCAAATTTACTAAAATACCCTTGCTAAGGGTAAAATTTTAAAAATTTAGGAAAAATTGGGAGGAGCAAGAACAAAAGGTTTCTGCTCATTCTGGAGGTGTTTTGATGCATGCATGAGTAGGCTGGCTCACCTTGAAAGAAAATGCACAGCATTGCATACTTTCAACGTGAAATTGTTTTGAAAACTATTTTGAGGAAACAGAGCCGCCTACGTGTTTTTATTTACATGTGACGTGCTAGAGCTTAGCTCGCACGATGTTTGATTTGTGTGATGCATGCATTAGTGCTAGAGCGAGAGCTCGCACTAGAGTTTTACATGCATAGGTGCTGGAGTCCAACTCGCACCAGATTTGTATACATATATATATGATTTTCGTGACAGGGTGCTAGAGTCTAACTCGCACCATATTTTTATATGATTTTGAGACAGGGTGTTAGAGCTTCGCTCGCACCAGATTTTTATATGATTTGCATACAGAGTGCTAGAGCTTAGCTCGCACTAGATTTACTTGATTTGATGAGAGTGCTGAGCATTGCTCGCACTGATTTTTATGAGAACATGCGATGAGCCGTGTTTGGAGCATCGGGTAGACTGTGTGTCACCGATTAAATAGGCTCGCACGTGCGTTTTGAGACATGGCATGAGTATTGAGAAACAAAACCTCTGTGGGAAGCAGGCCAATTGGGCTGGAGTACCTAGAGATATTATATGGGTTCACGGAGTACGATGTACCGTGCAAGTAGCATGGAGTACGATGTACCGTGTGGTATCTTCGGATACGGCATCTCCGGATGCAGCATCTTCGGATGCCGGGGATCGGATAAGACTGACGGGATGGACTGACCCACCTCCCGGGCGGTTCCCGATCATGGTGAGAACCCGCACACTAGGATCCGTGTAGCTGTGGAACTCCCGAGGACAGATGTGGCCATAGTCCTAGTTATTTACCTATATACAGACGTTGCCTAGTCTCGCATGTTGATGACTTTTATGATGATTTAAACTGGGTTTTAAAACTAAATTGCATGATGGTATTTCCATGCTTTTCGAAACCCACGTGTGATGTAAACCGTTTTCATGGTTTTGTGTGAGTCAGGATCACCCGCAGGAGGGGTCGAGTCCTGACTTTATTGTGAAAATCTTAATTGAGAAAGAAATAATTTATAATAATTGCATGTTGATTTTTCGTGCAAATGTGTTTTACATATCATCATAATGCATAGCATTGTTTTAAAATGTGTGGAGAAAGGGTGGTTTATGCATGGCACTACGTTCATGTAGGTAATATGGTTACCTACTTGTTCGTAGGATTGCCTTACTGAGCTTGATGTACTCACCCCTTTCATTTTCTCCCACAGATGATCTCCAGTTGAAGTTGCGACGACTCAGTACTGCATTCTGGATATCCGCTACTGCCCATCAACATAAGGTATATACACTTGTACTTATTGTATCTACATAAGCATAGCACAGTAACATGTTTGTAAGTAACTTTAGGGGATGTATAAATATTGTAAACAAATATAAATGACTGGAGAATAAATAAGTTAGATGGTAATGGTATGGTGGGACTGGCATTGACGCACAGCCCAATTATTAGTGGAGTGTGGTCACGATTCGAGGACAGGTAAGAATATTAAGTAAATAAAAATAAAAAAAAACGCGAAAAATTAACTCTGATTTTTGGGTAGTTTGGGTCGTGACATATAATGGTGGTATCAGAGCACAATTGGTCTGATCTGTGTCAGTGTCAGTAATTAGGAAATTACATCCCCGTGTTACTGTGCTTAGTTAGATACAATAGTGTATATCGAGATGGGCTTGACTAAGAAATGGTTGAGAATGCAGGAATGCTTAATATGAGTCGCGTTAGATGAGATAGTGCACGAGGCAGAGGTCGTAGAGGTAGACCGGAGTCTTCTAAGTCGTGCTGAGTTTGACTATGAGAATCAGTATGAAATTAAAATAGAGGCTAATGTTGAGCATGCCTCACAGAGTCCGACAGAGAGATCGGACAGTATTGAGACACGCTTCGCGAGAATGGAGCGGAGTGCGAAGATTATTTTGAGGAGCAAATTGCTCAGATTATGTATGAGATCAGAGGGCGCAGCGGAACATTGGTGGAAACCCGCTCGACCCATCTTAAGAGCTGAGATGAGAAATCTTATAGGATATATTCCGGTGACAGGATATCCCGGACATGATTTAAAGGAAATTTCAAGGAAAAATTTTTACACTGCCCAGGAATACTAAATTGATTATGAGTATGAGACTCAATTATATTCTTGGCAGATATTACCTCGACAAATGAACAAGTGACAGTCGAGATGTCTAAAAGTTTATGGAAGGGCTCAGATTATCAGTTAGAGTCTGATTGGCCCGTGAGATATTACCTATACCGAGGTAGTGCGCAGATTTACAGTTGGATAAATAAAAATATGAATTGCACGCCTCTGAGATTCGGAGGGTAGTGAGGGCTGAAATAGAGACAAAAAAGAGAATCGAGAAATGACAAAGATGTTGAATGAGAAAATGGTAATTGGTTAAAGATTAGATTTGATGAGTTATGGGCTGAGATAATTGGTAAGACCCTAGTGCATCCAATTTTGGCACTGTTGAGGGGCATTGTGATTGGTGGACCCCGACCTGCTACGAAGCAGTGTAGCAGTGTGAGCACTGTAAGCAGTGTGAGATGTGTGGTGGATACCACAGAAGGAAGTTTTATACCTACACGGTATAGATGAAAATGGCCGTTAAGTGTGATAAGACGGACCATTGATTTGATTGCACAGAATTGGGTGAGATCGTCCCACAGAAAAGTAAAGAGACAGAACAACTTTGTTGGTATAGCCGCAACGAAAAGAGAGGCCCTAGCCGAAAAGAAAAAGGAAAGTAGGTTGTTGGACGAAGGCGAGAGGATGTCTTGGACCAAGACACTATTGATGTTTCATGGATGTGGTGTGAGATACCACACTTGTTATGAATAATAATAAAGTACATATGTTTATTGATCCTGGTGCCACATATTTATTTATACCGCCTTCATTCGCATATAAGTGAGTAAAAAGGCATGAATGCCTACATCATTGGGGACAATTCTGATAAATGAGTACCCCAATAAAGGAAGATTAAATAAACGGAATAGGGATATTGAAATTTTAAGTTAAAAACAGGGGTGCAACAGTTGAATTTACAGGAGTAAGGGATTGTACTCACAGAATGAATAAAGACAAGAGTTTCATTATAATTGATACGCAAAGGAGAAAATCTTTAAGATAAGATAGATCCTAAATATAGGACGTATTGGAGTAAGAGGCGTATACTAGGTAAGAACATCCTTAAGATATGAAGTAATTGGGATTAAGCAATTAGTAAGGAATATAAATTATAACCAAGGATAAAGATGGGTATAACCATAACCAGTAGTTGTGGTTAAGTCTGAAGGCTAATAAAGGTATTTTAAAATACCTCCCCGCCTGAAGACTTGACAGCGTCTAAAAATATATATATATAACCTATAACGTGAAATCGATCGTCGTAATAGATACCTTTAGCATTAGGATACCATTACTAAGACGATAAGAATATAAAAAACTCGACAAATCATAAAGGTTAACATAGTAAAATTTAATAAGAGTCGTTAAGATAAGAAAAGGAAATGACGCAGGTTAGTACCTGAAAACGTAAGCGGTTGAGAAGGATCTTATACGCTTATGCGTAAATAAGTCAAGGATTGGATCGAGTTGTAATCATCATTATCGATGATGTATTGGGTGTAGTTAAAGTCTAGGGCGATTTATAAGCAACAATTGGAAAATTTCTTTTGCAATGGGTTGCTGCAAGTTCTAAAAGGATTTACCTTGTTGACACGTTTAACTAAAAAACGTGGTCATGGAATGAGATAATAAATAAGATGATGGATGTGATATAAATTTCGGTGTAGTAAAGTATGAACTGACCACCGTGATTAATTTCACTATACCTAACAGCTCAAGAGATTCCCAGTGAGTATAGATACCTCGAAATTATGATGGAGCTGTGTATTGATGTATAATGGGAAGATAGTCAAGTATGGAGTCAGACAACTCCTTGATCACGAAATAAACTATCTGACCCATGATTTAAAGTTAGTAACAGTAGTTGTACTGAGGATATGGTACTATTATGTACATGGTGAGAAATTGTGGATATGCACTGATCATAAAGCCCGAGTATCTGTTTTCACAGAAAGGGGCGAATATGAGAATACATATTGGGTTGGAGCTTCTGAGAGATTTTGATTCATGAAAATTGTACCACCCAGGAAAGGCTAATGTGATGACTGATGCTTTGAGTAGAAAGAGCCTCGGGATGGTACCACACATGATGGTCAGGGAGCGTGAGCTGCTAGATGCAGTTGTGAGCCTCAGTATAGATGTGATCCCTTCTGATGATGACAGTGATTGTGTGACAGCTAGCCTGATGATTAGAACCGGATGAGAGTACCCGGATTTGCCAGGCTTAGCGTGATGATCGACCGGATGTCGATAGTTTGGGTCAGATTCAGAAGGGTACAGTGATAGAGTTCACAGTGGGTGATGATGAGTTACTGAGGATTCAGAGATAGTATGAGTGCTCCCCAGGACCACAGTGGATGAGATAGTAATAATGTCAGAAGCTCACTCTTCGGGATATACAGTGCATACGAAAAGTAATGATTATTTATCGAAATCTCGATAAGGGTATTGGTGGTCAGATGTGGAAAGACACATGGTAGAGGTTGTGAAAAGTGCCTAGTATGTCAGCAGAATAAGGTAGAGTATTAAAAGTCTGCAGAGTTATTGCAGCACCTACCTATATCGACACGGCACGGAAAAACGAGAGCAAGTCTCTATAAATTTATGATGGGTTACAGAGAACCCATGTAAATTACGAGACTATTTAGATGATAGTCGCTAAGTTGACTAAGTCTACCCACCTTTTGGATATGAAATCCCTAAATACTCAGAGTGTATATGAGGATTTATGTGTAAGGAAGATTGTGGAGCATTTAGTAGCGTTCCAGTGAGCATGGTATCATATAGGGATTCCCGCTTCACTTTTTACTTCAGGGAATATTTTTAGGAAGCTATGGGAACCCGACTGAGTATTAGCACAGCTTTCCACCCTCAGACAGATGGTCAGTCAGAGAAGACTGTACAAGTTTTGAAGGATCCGATGAAAGCGTGTGCCGTTAATTTTATAAGCTCCTGGAATGATCAGTTGATTTCTAATTGAAGTTGCCAATAACGATAGTTGGCAGTTGAGTATCGGGATAACAAGATATGAGGCAGTGTATGGCTGTAGGGGTTGTTCCCCAAATTGGATAAGAAAAAGTGGGTGACAGAACAGAATTAATTTCGACTTTGGATGATAAGTCTCTAAGGATGTTTAGTTAAGGTTGAGAGATTAAGAACACCTCAGAGCAGATAGATAAGTATTGGAATTCACCATTGGTGAATTAATATGGTTGAAAGTTACTTGTCCTAAGAGAATAAGGACATAGCGAACTTTTGGAAGAAAGTAAATTGAGTTGCGCTGGATGGAATATTTTGAGAGATTAGACAAGTGGGAGATAAGACCTGTAGGTTGGTGTTATCATCTGAATTAACAGGCACCCACAATGTGTCTCAGCTTTTGATGCTTCGGGAATACTATCCAGATCCAGCAGAGGTGATAGGGTATGAACTTCAAAAGTTCAGTTTTATGCAAATATAAGTATATTGAAGAAGTTGATTCGGGAAGTAAACAGGAAAGAGAAAGTATTGAGGTTTAAGATAATCTCCCTAATTAAAGTCCTTTGGTAGTAAATACACTCCGGAGAAGGTCACATAAGAATTTAAGAGTATGATACGATCGATGTACCCGGAGTTGTATATGGACTCATATGAATTGGTTCTAATTTGGAGGACCAAATTTCCTTAAGTGGGGGAGAGTTGTAAGACCCGAATTTAATTAAAATACAGAAATTAAATAAGAAAAGATGGAGGAAGTATGAAGGAAGTTGGGTTAACTTAATCCCGAGCACGTGTGAGGCAAAACGGTCAAAAGACCGAAAGCCGGAGTAAATTCGATGAGAAAAAAATTAATTAAAAACATGGATTTAAGAAATCTTGGTCAATAAAAGTGAAATAAATTTATTTCGGGTTAAGTTGATCAAGATATTAATTTATTGAAATTAATCGGGATTAATTGAAATTTTTAGTTCTGAAAAATAATCCCGAAAATAATCGAAAAATATATCGAAAAGTCACCCGGGATAATATCTCGAAAATACGGGGAAATTATACCCGAAAAAGAGGTTAAAATATAATAAATAAATTAAATAAAATTAAATTGATAAATTTAGAATTAAATAATAATTTTAATAATAATTTTAAGGGATATTTGGGTATTTTTAGTGTATTTTAATGAATAAAATAAAAGATAAATAATAAATAAATCTGAAAAAAAAAAAGAATTGAAAAAAAAAAGAGACTGAAAACGCATATCGGGGAGAGAGAGAGAAGCAGAAAAACAAAAGGGGGCCGAAACCGAGGGGCCACCGGTGAGCCGTCCGACGGTCGACAGGCTCCGGCGAGGCCATGGGGAGGTAGAGCAGAGACCGGCGAGCACGTGGGTACCGGGATCGTACCGTGCAGTGGTCGGAGGAAGCCGATCGGAGGGGAGAAAGGCCGCGGGAAAGAAGTGGCCACCGACGACGAACGACGGCGATCCGGCCGGAACCAAGGCCCGATTTCGAAAGCCCAGGCAATGGCGGTCCTTTCTGCACCGGTAGCAGCCGACGAAATGGCCGGAATCGTCGGCGACGGCCAAAAGAGGGAGACGGGTCCGACGACGAAGAGGAGAACAGCCGGACCGGCGGCATTTCGGCGACGTTGAGGCGAACCGAGGCCAGATTCGAGGTGCGGACGACCCAGCGGAGCTACTGGCGGTGGAAGCCGGTGGAGAACCGGCCGGAAAAGGGGTGAACCGGCAGTGGACCGGTCGAACCGGGGTGAACCGGCGGTCTGAACCGGTCCGAACCGGACTGAACCGGTTAAGCCAAAAAGAGGAGAAAAAGGGGAGAAAAGGGAAAAGGAAAAAGAGAAAAAAAAATTGAGAAAAATTTCGGTGATGCAATCGAGCTTCGGGTAAGTCGATAAGCGGTCAAATTGACCCGATTTAAATTTGGAATATTTTATTTAATTAAATTTCGATCGAAAAGTTTACCCGAAAATGTAATTAATTGTGTAGCTCGACGATTGGCATCCACCGAGGGCTCGAGACAGTCTCGATTTGCGGACTAGCATGGAATCTCGGGTAAGTGACCCCTATTTACGACAATTTTCTCGTTATGCGTGATATTGATTTAATTTCCGCATAAATTGAATTAAATTATGGAAATTTAGATTAATTGTCGTAAATATTAAATTTAGCTATTCGAGAATTAGAACGAGGCCCGATAAATTATTGGTGGGCCCATTGAGCCCAATAGGCCTCGATAAAGTGAGAATTAAGTGGTAAACGGGCTTAAGGCCGATTAAGGCCCATTAAGGTGCAATTGGGCCCAATAGGGGTAAACGGGCCCAATGATTTAAATTAAGCCCAGAAAAGATTAAGTACAATTAAATTTTATGTTATCTGACCTGAGGAATATTAATACGCAGTCCCGGGCATTGGATTGGAAACATATCGGACTGCGCGACGGGACTACATTGGAAAAGAAAAGGTCAGACTCTACGGGAAAATAAGGTAAGGAAATTCTGCGGACTGCTAGAGGTAACTTTACGCAATTTTAAATTCATACGCAGTCCTTTAAAATTTATCTGAAGGGTCTAGAGGTCGAATAATAATTTTAGGGCCCCGGATGGGCAAATTTACTAAAATACCCTTGCTAAGGGTAAAATTCTAAAAATTTAGGAAAAATTGGGAGGAGCAAGAACAAAAGGTTTCTGCTCATTCTGGAGGTGTTTTGATGCATGCATGAGTAGGCTGGCTCACCTTGAAAGAAAATGCACAGCATTGCATACTTTCAACGTGAAATTGTTTTGAAAACTGTTTTGAGGAAACAGAGCCGCCTACGTGTTTTTATTTACATGTGACGTGCTAGAGCTTAGCTCGCACGATGTTTGATTTGTGTGATGCATGCATTAGTGCTAGAGCGAGAGCTCGCACTAGAGTTTTACATGCATAGGTGCTGGAGTCCAACTCGCACCAGATTTGTATACATATATATATGATTTTCGTGACAGGGTGCTAGAGTCTAACTCGCACCATATTTTTATATGATTTTGAGACAGGGTGTTAGAGCTTCGCTCGCACCAGATTTTTATACGATTTGCATACAGAGTGCTAGAGCTTAGCTCGCACTAGATTTACTTGATTTGATGAGAGTGCTGAGCATTGCTCGCACTGATTTTTATGAGAACATGCGATGAGCCGTGCTTGGAGCATCGGGTAGACTGTGTGTCACCGATTAAATAGGCTCGCACGTGCGTTTTGAGACATGGCATGAGTATTGAGAAACAAAACCTCTGTGGGAAGCAGGCCAATTGGGCTGGAGTACCTAGAGATATTATATGGGTTCACGGAGTACGATGTACCGTGCAAGTAGCATGGAGTACGATGTACCGTGTGGTATCTTCGGATACGGCATCTCCGGATGCAGCATCTTCGGATGCCGGGGATCGGATAAGACTGACGGGATGGACTGACCCACCTCCCGGGCGGTTCCCGATCATGGTGAGAATCCGCACACTAGGATCCGTGTAGCTGTGGAACTCCCGAGGACAGATGTGGCCATAGTCCTAGTTATTTACCTATATACAGACGTTGCCTAGTCTCGCATGTTAATGACTTTTATGATGATTTAAACTGGGTTTTAAAACTAAATTGCATGATGGTATTTCCATGCTTTTCGAAACCCACGTGTGATGCAAACCGTTTTCATGGTTTTGTGTGAGTCAGGATCACCCGCAGGAGGGGTCGAGTCCTGACTTTATTGTGAAAATCTTAATTGAGAAAGAAATAATTTATAATAATTGTATGTTGATTTTCCGTGCAAATGTGTTTTACATATCATCATAATGCATAGCATTGTTTTAAAATGTGTGGAGAAAGGGTGGTTTATGCATGGCACTACGTTCATGTAGGTAGTATGGTTACCTACTTGTTCATAGGATTGCCTTACTGAGCTTGATGTGCTCACCCCTTTCATTTTCTCCCACAGATGATCTCCAGTTGAAGTTGCGACGACTCAGTACTGCATTCTGGATATCCGCTGCTGCCCATCAACATAAGGTATATACACTTGTACTTATTGTATCTACATAAGCATAGCACAGTAACATGCTTGTAAGTAACTTTAGGGGATGTATAAATATTGTAAACAAATATAAATGACTGGAGAATAAATAAGTTAGATGGTAATGGTATGGTGGGACTGGCATTGACGCACAGCCCAATTATTAGTGGAGTGTGGTCACGATTCGAGGACAGGTAAGAATATTAAGTAAATAATAAAAAAAAAAACGCGAAAAATTAACTCTGATTTTTGGGTAGTTTGGGTCGTGACAATAACCCAACGCCATCACCTGGAAATGGAAAATAAACAAAGACATGTGAATAGTGTTTGGAGGGATAATTTTGAATGATTTAAAATCTAAGGCCTTGTTTGGCTAGTGCATAATAGTAATTAATTCATTTTCATGCATTGTTAATTTAGTTTAATGTCAATTTAATTTGTTAGCTTAGTTTAGAGTCTTTAATTAAGTTGCATGATTAATATTCTTGCTTAACAGTGTAGAACTTAGTTTTAATTAGGTTGATAGTTAATTAAGTGTTCATTTAGAATTAAATTAGGGGTAAATTTATTTCATTAAATCTTAACATAGTTTAAATTGTATTTTGATTAAGTAGTTAAATTGCATTTTAGGTTAGTTTAATATTAGTTTAATTAATCTTGCTTTGTTATTTTCATAATTGCATTTTATTTTATTTACGTTAATTAATTTTAACTGTTTTAATTTCTTTTGTAGGTTTTTTATTTTAATTACGTGGAGCACTGTAAGTAATTTTGCTCTGTTTTAATTTCTTTATTTTATAGCTTTTATTATTTTATTGGTTTCAGTATTTATAATTCTCGCTATGTAGATCACTCCTTTTAATTTCATAATTTGCTAGGATATACTTAGGGTAAGATCAACCGGCAGTTAATTAGGCTAGTCAACTTCTCTGTGGGATGATAACTCGAGACTTAAATCCCATTATTACTTGTAGGACCCGTGCACTTGCGGACATATACCTTTTGGGCATGTCAAGTTTTTGGCGCCGTTGCCGAGGAAGTCTTAATTAGCCATTAGTTAATATCGGTGAAATTATGCTTAGGTGTAATTCTAGCTTGTAAATATTTAGAAGTTCAATCTAGATTAGTTAATTTAAAAATTAAAATAAAAAAATTTTAAAAATTTAAAAATTCAAAAAATATTTCTAAGGACTTTTCGATGATTGCATGCGTAGAGCTAGAAGTTTTGATTGCTTTCCTTTAGATCCTAAAATCGAACGCACTCTTAGAAAAATTTGAAAGGATTCTCGAAAATTTATAGCTCCGCTACAAAGCATCATTGTAGAAAATAGGAAAATTAAGACCATTGGAGATTATGCAATGCCGACTATTGGAGGTTATTATACCGGCATTAGGCCACCAGCTGTCCCTGCTAACAACTTCGAAATTAAGCTCATAATCCTCCAAATGATCTAGACTTCATTGTAGTTCAGTGGGCTCCCTCACGATGACCCACATGCTCACCTTGGGCAATTCTTGGACTTGTACAACACCTTCAAACATAATGGATTATCTGACAATGCGCTTAGGCTTAGATTATCCCCCTTCTCACTTAGGGATAGGGCGAGACACTGGTTAACCTCCCTGCCTCCAAGATCCATTTCTACATGGGATGAGTTAGCCCATCAATTTCTATCTATGTTTTTCCCTCCCTCTAAAATGGCCCAACTCCGTTGTAATATATCTTCCTTTACCTAGTACGACTCTGAATCTCTTTACGAAGCATGGGAACGATATAAGGAGCTTCTTAGGAAGTGCCCTCATCATGGTCTACCTTTGTGGCTACAAGTCCAGACCTTCTACAACGGACTTATAAGCCAGAATAGGACTATTGTTGATGCTGCTGCGGGTGGAGCCCTGATGTGCAAGATAGAGGAGGAAGCTTACGAGCTTTTAGACAAGATGGCGGCTAACAACTATTTATGGTCCTCAGAGAGATAATTGCCAAAGAAGTCGGCGGGTATTTATGAGCTCGACACACTATCTACCTTGACCTCTCAAATGCTAATCTTACGAAGAAGGTAGAGTTGCTCAGTACCCAGCATAATCCTTCTCCTAGTCCTAATCTGATTTATTCTGTCCAAAGTCCTTTCCTTTCATATGATATGTGTAGTGGTACCCACTCTGTAGATAGGTGTCCACTTAACCTAGAATCGGTTTAGTATGTTGCTCCACTTCAGAAGCAACAAAACAACCCCTTATCAAACACCTACAACCCAGGGTGAGGGTGTCACGACCCAAACTACCCAAAAATCAGAGTTAATTTTTCGCGTTTTTATTATTTTCTTACTTTAATTCTTACCTGTCCTCGAATCGTGACCAACACTCCACTACTAATTGGGCTGTGCGTCAATGCCAGTCCCACCATACATCTACCCCAGTACTTATTTCTTCTCCAGTCATTTATAATTGTTATATTATTTATACATCCCCTAAAGTTACTTACAAACATGTTACTGTGCTATGCTTATGTAGATACAATAAGTACAAGTGTATATACCTTATGTTGATGGGCAGCAGCGGATATCCGGAATGCAGTACTGAGTCGTCGCAACTTCAACTGGAGATCATCTGTGGGAGAAAATGAAAGGGGTGAGCACATCAAGCTCAGTAAGGCAATCCTACGAACAAGTAGGTAACCATACTACCTACATGAACGTAGTGCCATGCATAAACCACCCTTTCTCCACACATTTTAAAACAATGATATGTATTATGATGCTATGTAAATCGAGTTTGCACGGAAAATTCAACATGCAATTATTTTAAATCATTTCTTTCTCTTTAAAAATTTCACAATGAAGTCAGGACTCGACCCCTCCTTCGGGTGATCCTGACTCACACAAAACCATGGAAATTGAGTTTCTCAAAAGCATCGATATCGAAAACATACGTATATATATACAAGATACGAGACTAGGCAATACTGTATATCGGTAATAACCAGGACTGGCCAATATGTCCTCGTGAGTCCCTCTAGCTACACGGATCCCAGTGTGCGAGGTCTCACCCTGATCGGGAACTGCCCGGGAGGTGGGTCAATCCAACCCGTCAGTCTTATCCGATCTCACGCATCCGAAGATGCCGTATCCGAAGATACCCCGTATCACAAAGATACCGTATCACAAAGATACCCCGTATCACAAAGATACCGTATCACAAAGATACCCCATATCACAAAGATACCGTATCCGAAGATACCCTGTATCACAAAGATACCGTATCCGAAGATACCCCACGGTACATCGTACTCCATGCTACTTGCACGGTACATCGTACTCCATGGACCCATATCACTCTAGGTACTCCAGCCCAAATGGCCTGCTTCCCACAGAGGTTTTCATAACTCAATACTCGTTGCCATGTCTCAAAACGCACGTGCAAGCCTATTAAGTCGGTGACACACAGTCTACCTGATGCTCCAAGCACGGCTCATCGTATGTTCTCATAAAAATCGGTGCGAGCGATGCTCAGCACTCTCATCGAATCAAATAAACTTGGCAGAGCCCGCTTTACATCTCCACAAGGCCGCCAACCTCATCCCTCACTCTCACCGTACTTAAGAGGTCTATTGAGCCTGTTGGGCCTTTTGGCTGACTCCAAGGGCAGACAGCGCTACTCCACAAATCCAGTAAAACTAGTGCGAGCTATGCTTAGCACTCTGTATATAAATCGTATGAAAATCTTATAAAGTCTGGTGCGAGTTAAACTGCCGCACCCTGTCATGAAGATCATGTAAAATCTGGTGCGAGTTAGACTCTAGCACCGTGTCACGCAAAAGTATGTGAAATCTGGTGCGAGTTATACTCTAGCACCTATGCATGTAAAACTCTAGTGCGAGCTCTCGCTCTAGCACTAATGCATGCATCACACAAATCAAACATCGTGCGAGCTGAGCTCTAGCACGTCACATGTAAATAAAAACATGTAGGCGGCTCGGTTATTTCCAAATAATTTTCACAGAAATCACAACAATTAAGATATGCAATGCTATGCATTTTTCTTTAAAAGTGAGCCAGCCTACTCATGCATGCGTTGAAATACCTCCAGAACGAGCAGGAACCTCTTGTTCTTGCTCCTCCCAATTTTTCCTAAATTTTTTTGATTTTACCCTTAACAAGGGTATTTTAGTAATTTTGCCCATACGGGGTACTAAAATTGTTCTTCGACCTCTAGACCCTCTAGATAATTTTTAAATGACTGCCAATGAATTTAAAATTGCGTACTGTTACCTCTAGCAGTCCGCAGAATTCCCTTACCTCGATTCTCGTCGAGTCTGACCTTTTTCTTTTCCAATGTAGTCCCGTCGCGCAGTCCGATATGCTTCCAATCCAATGCCCGGAACTGCGTATTAACATTCCTCAGGTCAGATAACATATAATTTAATTGTACTTAATCTTTTCTGGGCTTAATTTAAATCGCTGGGCCCATTTACCCCTATTGGGCCCGATTGTACCTTAATGGGCCTTAATCGGCCTTAAGCCGTTTACCACTTAATTTTCACTTTATCGAGGCCTATTGGGCTCATTGGACCCACCAATAATTTATTGGGCCTCGTTCTAGCTCTCGAATAGCTAACTCTAATATTTACGACAATTTAACTAATTTCCATAATTTAATTCAATTTATGCGTAAATTAAATCAATATCACGCATAACGAGATAATTATCGTAAATAGGGGTCACTTACCCGAGATTCCATGCTAGTCCGCAAATCGAGGCTGTCTCGAGCCCTCGGTGGATGCCAATCGTCGAGCTACACAATTAATTACATTTTTCGGGTAAATTTCTAGTCGGAAATTAATTAAATAAAATATTCCGAAATTTAAATCGGTCAATTCGACCGCTTACCGACTTACCCGAAGCTCGATTGCATCATCAAAATTTTCCCCAATTTTTTCTCTTTTTCCTTTTTCCTTTTTCTTCCCTTTTTTCTCCTCTTTTTGGCTGAACCGGTCCGGTCCGGTTCAACCCGGTTCGGACCGCCGGTTCGGTCTGGTCCGGTTCGGCCGGTTCTGTCCGGTTCGGTCGGTCCAGGCTCCCTTTGGTCGTGCCGGCGCCGTCCGGCCGGTTCCCAACGCGATTCCGGTGCCAATCGGCGCGCAATCGTCTGGGCTCACTAGATCGGGCCTCGGCTGGGTTCGAATCGCCTCTGTCGCCGACGAATCAGCTCTTCTCCCCCGCAGCTGTTTCCTCCCGATCCGACGGATTCCGGCGGCTTCGTCGACCAATACCGGTCTCAAAAGGACCGGCTCCTCCTCCTGGTCACACCGGTACCCGCCGATCGCCCCCAGCTGCCGTGGATCGTCGGTACCGACTCCGTTTTCCCCGCGGGCTTCTCTCCCTCCGTTCGGCTTCCTCCGGCGTCGGTAAGCTGCACCGCCGGTACCATCGTGTTCGTCGGGCGTCGGGCTTCCTTTTCCGGTGGGCGGCCTGGGACAGGGATCGCCGGTGGTCGTTCGGCCTCTTCCCCCGACACGGCTTCCGTTTCTCTGCTTTTCTGTTTCTGTTTTCTTTCTTTCTCTCTCCCCGACCCCCTTTTTTTTTTTGTTTCAATTACTTTTTTTTTATTTTATCCATTTTATTATTTTTATTTTTATTTATTTTAATTATTTACTATTCATTAAAATATATTAAATACCCCAAAACATCTACAAAATTATTATTTTATTCTAATTTAACTAATTTAATTTTATTTAATTTATTTAATTTATTTTTAATCCTTTTTCGGGTATAATTTCTCCGTATTTTCGGGATATTGTCCCGGGTGACCTTTCGGCATATTTTTCGATTATTTTCGGGATTATTTTTCCGAACTAAAAATCCCGATTAATCCCGATTAATTTTCATAAATTAATATCTTGATCAATTTAATCCGAAATAATTTTATTTCACTTTTATTGACCAAGATTTCTTAATCCATTATTTTAAATTAATTTTTCTCATCGAATTTATACCGACTTCCGGTCTTTTGACCATTTTGCCCTTACACGTGTTCGGGAATTAATTCAGTCAAACTTTCCTTCACGAACACTAATTCATTTCGTATTTTAATTAAATTCGGGTTTTACAACTCTCCCCCACTTAAGGAATTTGGTCCTCCAAATTAGAACCAATTCATATGAGTCCATATACAACTCCGGGTACATCGATCATATTATACTCTTAAATTCTTATGCGACCTTCTCCGGAGTGTATTACTACCAAAGGACTTTAATTAGGGAGATTATCTTAAACCCCAATACTTTCTCTTTCCTGTTTAATGCCCGAATCAACTTCTTCAATATACTTGTATTTTCCTCAAACTGAACTTTTGGAGTTCATATCCTATCACCTCTGCTGGATCTGGATAGTAATACCGAAGCATCATAAGCTGGGACACATTGTGGGTGCCTGTTAATCCAAGTGATTAACAACAACCTACAGGTCTTATCTCCCACTTGTCCAATCTCTCAAGGATTCGATCCAGCTCAACTCAATTTACTTCTTCCAAAAGTTCCGCTATGTCCTTATTCTCTTAGGACGTGTAACTTTCAACCATAATAATTCACCAAGGGTGAATTCCAATATTTTTCTATCTGTTCTGAGGTGTTCTTAATCTCTCATCCTTAACTAAACATCCTCAGAGACTTATTATCCCAAAATCAGAATGATTCTATCTGTCACCCACTTTTTTTCTTATCCAATTTGGGGAACAACCCCTACAACCATACACTGCCTCATATCTTGTTATCCCGATACTCAACTGCCAACTATCGTTATTGGCAACTTCAATTAGAAATCAACTGATCATTCCAGGAGCTTATAAAATCAATGGCACATGCTTTCATCGGATCCTCCAGAACTTATACAGTCCTCTCTGACTAACCATCTGTTTGAGGATGGAAAGCTGTGCTTAATACTCAGTCGGGTTCCCATAGCTTCCTGAAAAATATTCCCTGAAGTAAGAGGTGAAGCGGGAATCCCTATATGATACCATGCTCACTGGAACGCTACATAATGTTTCACAAACTGCCTTACACATCAATCCTCATGCACATTCTGAGTATCTGGGAAGTTCATAACTTGAAGGTGGGTGAACTTAGTCACTCTATCGACTATCATCCAAATAGTCTCCTAATTTATCCGGGTCCTCTAAAACCCATCACGACATTCATGGAGACTTGTTCTCATTTTTTGTGCCGTGTCAATATAGGTAGGTGCTGCAATAACTCTGCAGACTTTTAATACTCTACCTTATTCTGCTGACATACTAGGCACTTTTTCCACAATCTCTACCATCTCTTTTCACATCTGACCACCAATACCCTTTTTAGGTATTTCGATATATTTATTTACTTCCGTATGCACTGTATATCCCGAAGAGTGAGCTTCTGACAATATCACTATCTCATCAACTGTGGTCCTGGGGAGCACTCATACTGTCTCTGAATCCTCAATAACTCATCATCACCCACTGTGAACTCTATCACTGTACCCTTCTGAATCAGACCCAAACTATCGACATCCGGTCGATCATCACGCTAAGCCTGGCAAATCCGGGCACTCTCATCCGGTTCTAATCATCAGGCTAGCTGTCACATAATCATACTAATCACTGTCATCATCAGAAGGGATCACATCTATACTGAGGCTCACAACTGCATCTAGCAGCTCACGCTCCCTGACCATCATATGCAATACCATCCCAAGGCTCTTTCTACTCAAAGCATCAGCCTTTCCTGGGTGGTACAATTTTCACAATCAAAATCTCTCGGAAGCTCTAACCCAATATGTATATTCTCATGTTCGCCTCTTTCTGTAAAAACAGATACTCGGATTTTATGATCAGTGCATATCTACAATTTCTCACCGTGTACATAATACTACCATATCCTCGGTACAAATACTGTTGTCAACTTTAAATCATGGGTATCTTCCCATTATACATCAATACACAGCTCCATCATGACTTTGAGGTATCCATGCTCACTGAGAACCTCTTGAGCTGTTGGGTATGACGAAATTAATCACGGTGGTCAGTTCATACTTCATTACACCAAAATCCATGTCACATCTATCATCTTATTTATCATCTTATTCAAGACCACGTTTCTTAGTTAAACGTGTCAATAAGGTATATCCTCTTAGAACTCACAGCAATCCATCTGTAAAAGTCATCTTCCAATTATTGCTTACAATCTGCCCTAGACTTTAACTACACCCAGCATATCACCGATAATGATGATTACAAGTCGATCTAATCCTTGACTTATTTACGCATAAGCGTATAAGATCCTTCTCAACCGCTTACGTTTTCAGGTACTAACCTGCGCCATTTCCTTTTCTTATCTTAACGGCTCTTATTAAATTTTTCTATGTTAGTCTTTATGATTTGTCGAATTTTTATACTCTTATCGTCTTAGTAATGATATCCTAATGCTAAAGATATTTATTACGATGATCGATTTTCCGTTACAGGTTATATATATATTTTTAGACGCTGTCAAGTCTTCAGGCGGGGAGGTATTTTGAAATACCTTTATTAGCCTTCAGACTTAACCACAACTACTGGTTATGGTTATACCCATCTTTATCCTTGGTTATAATTTATATTCCTTACTAATTGCTTAATCCCAATTACTTCATATCGTAAGGATGTTCTTACCTAGCATACGCCTCTGACTCCGATACATCTTGTACTTAGGATCTATCTTATCTCGAAGATTTTCTCCTTAGTGTATCAATTATAATGAAACTCTCGTCATCATTCATTCAGTGAGTACAATCCTTTACTCCTTTAATTTCAATTGTCGCACCCCTTGTTATCACTTGTCAACACTTACAGTATACTCTTCAGTGATGTTTTCACCCCTGTTTTCAACTTAAAATCTCTATAGCCATATTCCGTTAATTAATCCTCCTCTATTGGGGTACTCATTTATCAGAATTATCCCCAATGATGTAGGCATTCATGCCTTTTACTCACTTATAAGCGAATGAAGGCGGTATAAATAAATATGTGGCACCAGGATTAATGAACATATGTACTTCAGTATTCATAACAAGTGTGGTATCTTACACCACATCCATGAGACATCAATAGTGTCCTGGTCCGAGACATCCTCTCGCCTTCGTCCAACAGCCTACTTTCATTTTTTCTTTTCGGCTACGGCTTCCCTTTTCATTGCAGCTATACCAACGAAATTTTTCTCTGTCTCTTTACCTTTCTGTGGGACGATCTCGCCCAACTCTGTGCAAATCAAATCGATGGTCCGTCTTTACCACACTTAACGGCCATTTCCACCAATACCGTATAGGTATAGACCCTCCTTTCGTGGTATCCACCACACATCTCACACTGCTTACAGTGCTCACACTGCTACACTACTTCGTAGCAGGTCGGGGTCCTCCAATCACAATGCCCCTCCAGAGTGCCAAAATTAGATGCACTGGGGCCTTACCAATTATCTTACTCCATAACTCGTCAAATCTAATCTTTTACCAAATACCATATCAACATCTCTATCATTTCTCGATTTTCTTTTATGTCTCTATTTCAGCTCTTACTACCTTTCCCAATCTCAAAGGCGTGCAATTCATGTTCTTATTTACCCAACTGTAAATCTGCGCACTGCCTCGGTATAGGTAATATCTCACAGGCCAACCGGATTCTAATTGAAAATCTGAGCCCTTCCATAAACTTTTAGACATCTCGACAGTCACCGTTCATTTGTCGAGGTAATAACTGCCCAGAATATAATCGAGTCTCGATACTCTTCAATAAATCAAATCCTCTGGGTCAGAGTATTGATTTTTTTTATCCATAATTTCATTTAAACTGTTGAGTTAATGTATTTTGAAATGACAAAACATGTTAAAACAATAATGATAAGATGGTATACAAACATGTTTAGATAATATCAGGACCAGAACTTAGAGTTCTGCTGATGAGAGATCGATCTGAGGTGTGAGAGATCGATCTCCTGGGTTTATACTTGATGAGAGATCGATCTCATGATGGAAGAGATCGATCTGGCTAGCCTTAAAACGTTGTAAAGGGATTAAGGTAAAGAGAGATCGATCTGCAAGGGTTAAGAGATCGATCTGCTCTAAGTCAGAGAACTTAGGAGATCGATCTGGTAATGAAGAGATCGATCTGCTCAAAGTCAGAGAGCTTTAGAGATCGATCTGGTGTATTGAGAGATCGATATTTCCTCAAACAGAGAGGATAGGAGATCGATCTGCCTATTCGACAGATCGATCTGCCTTTGCCTATTCAAACTAACAGATCGATCTGGTAATGTATGAGATCGATCTCCCTGTGTATTTGTGCTTTGTCATTGCAGGATTTAAAACTAGGAGATCGATCTGGCCAAGATAAGAGATCGATCTGTCTGACCACTGGAGGTTCCCAACGGCTATTTTCTTCAAATCTCAACGGGAAAAACTGCATTTAATGCTCCAACTACCCAACCTTCAGTATATAACCAAGCATTGAAGTCAAAGCAAAAGAGAGAGACTATCACTGAATATTCCAAACATTCTCAAGCTTTAATTCTTTCATTCATTGTATCTCTATTGCTCATTGTATTGAGATTTATTGTACAAGCTTATGTACTACAAGCTTTGTTAGTCCTACCCACTAAAAAGCCTTATTCTGTATTCATCCACACCTTAAAAGAAAAGAGGATTGTTCCTCAGTGAGTGTTATTGTAAAAGGGTGAATACATTTTCTGTATTGCTAAGGGTAGAGAGGTTATTCCTTAACCTGTAAAAGGAACTTTGTAAACTCTGTTGAAAGAGAGAAAGAAACCACTTGACAAGAAGGTCAAGGAGAGAGGACGTAGGCAAGAGTTGGCCGAACCTCTATAAGTCGCTGTGTTTGTTTTTCTTTCCCTCTCTTTGCATTAAATTGTTATATTGCACTGTTTTATTCATTATCACTTGTGTTTAAATTGTGATTGTTTTAAAATCTCCCATAATTGTTAGAAAACCGATTCACCCCCCCTCTCGGTAGAGCCAACAATTGGTATCAGAGCTAGGACTCTCTAATCACATAGGAACAACTTCCTAAGAGTAGAAACGATCAAATGGCTCATAACAATGTAGCAACTAATTTGATAGGAGAGGGGCACTCCACTGTTAGACCTCCCATGTTCAATGGTGAACATTATTCTTATTGGAGGACTAGGATGATGCTATTTATTCAAGCAAACGATTATGAAGTATGGAGAATTATAGTTAAGGGACCTCAAATCCCGACGAAGAAAATAGAGGGAAGAGATATTCCCAAAGAAGAAGATGAATGGGATTCTAATGACATCAAATGTGCACAGCTAAATGCTAAAGCGATGCACACATTATTTTGTGCTTTAGGTCCTAATGAATATAATAGAGTCTCCGGGTGTGATAATGCCAAGCAAATATGGGATAAATTGGCAATAACTCATGAGGGTACAACCCAAGTGAAGGAGACAAAAGTAGGTATGCTCACACATGATTATGAGCTCTTTAGGATGAAGGAAGAAGAATCCATTAGTGATATGTTCACTAGGTTTACCGATATAATCAATGGATTAAAATCTTTAGGAAAAATATATTCTAATATTGAAATGGTAAAGAAGATTTTAAATAGCTTACCTAAGTCATGGGAAGCTAAAGTGACAGCAATAGAGGAATCTAAGGATCCACACACATTATCCTTAGACGAATTAATAGGTTCCTTGCTAACTTATGAGATGAAGCTTAAAAGAAATGAAGAGCCACCCAAGAAAGTGGGTGTTGCTCTAAAATCCACTGCTGAAAAGGAAATTAAAAATGAGAGTGGCAGTGATGAGGATATTGAAATGGCAATGTTTGCCAAAAGATTCAATAAATTCATGAGGATGAGAGCTGGAAATAGCTATAGGAGAAACAATAGGAGAGAACAAGAGGAAGTAGGTAGAAAAGACTCTATTGTGTGTTTTGAATGTAAAAAACCTGGACACATAAAGTTTAACTGCCCTCTTCTCAAAAGATCTAATGATAGGCTTCATAAAAAGAAGGCGATGGTAGCAACATGGAGTGACAGTGATTGCTCCGGTGATGAATCAAATGAAGACATTGCCAACCTATGCTTCATGGCAATTGATGAGGATGAGAAGGTAACATCTAATATCAATGAATACTCTTTTGATGAACTGCAAGATGCATTTGATGATTTAGCATTAGAGTATGAATCTATGAGCATGAAGTATAAAAGGTTAATATCTAAATTAAAAAGGGAAAATGAGATAATGTTACAAGATAATTTGGAATGTGAGAAGAAACTAGAGATTGCAAATCTAGAAATTTCTGACCTTAAGGAGAAAAATAGGAATTTACATAACTCCTTTAATAGGTTTCACATGGGGCAACAAAAGCTAGATAGCATGTTAGAAACCCAAAGGGCATTTTTTGACAAAAATGGCTTAGGGTATAATGCACAAAGTAGGGAGACCCATCTTAAGAGTTTCATTGCTAGGAAGAGCATGAATAAACCTGAAATTACTTGTTCATATTGTAATAAGAAGGGACATAAGTCACATTATTGCAATATAAAGATGAGGAATCTTAAAAGAAAAATTGTAAAAAGAATATGGATTCCAAAAGAGGTAATTCATTCCAAGGACTGCAATGCATTAGCAAAATGGATCCCAATGGGATCAAGAATTGCATTTACTAACCTTCAAGGACCCAAGAGAATTTGGGTACCTAAGACTTGAGTGTGTTTATTTTTGTTTGTTGTAAGTGATTGAGCATAGCCACAAATCTAAAACAAAAGGAGCTTGGTACTTAGATAGTGGATGCTCAAGGCACATGACGGGTGATAAAAGCCATTTCAATTCCTTCAAATCGAAAATTGGTGGAGAAGTCACTTTTGGGGACAACTCCAAAGGCCAAGTGGAAGGAAGTGGCTCAATAGGTAATGATCATTTCTCTTTAGAAAAAGTATTACTTGTTAGGGGTTTAAAGCATAATTTGCTAAGCATTAGTCAACTTTGTGACAAAGGTTACAAAGTAATTTTTGATTGCATGAAATGCAATGTTATAGATCCTAAGTTAAACAAAGTGATTTTTCTAGGTCATAGGCAAGGTAACATATATATTGTCTATCTTAATGAACTCAAAAATGAAAACATATGCTTAATGGTAGATAATAAAAAGGAATCTTGGTTATGGCATAGAAGACTAGGCCATGCAAGCATGAGTGTGCTATCTAAGTTAGCTAGAAAGGATCTAGTTGTAGGCTTACCCAAAATACCCTTTGAGCATGAAGAAATATGTGAAGCTTGTGTTAAAGGAAAACACAAGAGGACAACCTTTAAGCCTAAGAATAGTGTATCCACCTCTAGGCCTCTTCAATTACTACATTTAGATTTATTTGGACCCACTAGAACCACTAGCCTAGGTGGAAAACACTATGGATTTGTAATAGTTGATGATTACACTAGGTACACTTGGGTGTTCTTTTTGAGAGTAAAAAATGAAGCCTTAGAGAAATTCATAACTTACTCAAAGGTGACTCAAAATGAAAAAGGATATACAATAACAAGCATTAGAAGTGATGATGGCAAAGAATTCGAAAATATAGGATTTGATGAGTATTGCAATGATCAAGGAATTAGTCATAACTTTTCAGCCCCTAGGACACCACAACAAAATGGTGTAGTTGAGAGAAGAAATAGAACTTTGGAAGAGATGGCTAGGACCATGTTGTGTGAGAATAACCTACCAAAGTACTTTTGGGCTGAAGCAATAAACACATCATGTTATATAATTAATAGAGCTATGATTAGACCTTTGCTAAAGAAAACTCCTTATGAGCTCTACAAGGGTAAGAAGCCTAACATTAGTTACTTCCATCCTTTTGGCTGCAAATGCTTTGTTCTAAATAATGGAAAAGATAATTTAGGAAAATTTGATGCCAAAAGTGATGAGGGAATATTTCTAGGATATTCATTGAATTCAAAGGCTTATAGAATTTATAACAAAAGAACATTAATGGTTGAAGAATATATTCATGTTGTATTTGATGAATCAAATAATATATCTAAAGATTCAACCAACAATGATGAAAATGTTGAGATATTTGATGAAGGCTTAGAAGATGACTTTCTAGAAAAGCTTGATTTGAATAAAGAAGATGAAGAAGAAATAGAAGTTTTAGAAAGAGAACCTAGAGCACCAAGAGAGTTAGGATATGTAAAAGATTGTGAAATAGTAGGAGATCCAACTCTTGGAGTTAGAACTAGGTCATCCTTAAGGAATATGTGCCAATATATAGCCTTTGTATCTCAAATAGAGCCTAGGAATGTCAATGAAGCCTTAGAGGATAATAATTGGTTCCTAGCAATGCAAGAAGAGTTAAATCAATTTGAGAGAAGCAAAGTATGGAAACTAGTTCCAAGGCCTAGTGATCACTCTATAATTGGAACTAAATGGATATTCAAGAACAAAATGGATGAAAATAGTGTGATCATAAGGAATAAGGCTAGGCTAGTTGCTCAAGGCTATAGACAAGAGGAAGGCATAGACTATGATGAAACATATGCACCGGTAGCTAGATTAGAGGCAATAAGAATGTTACTTGCCTTTGCATGTTATAAAGATTTCAAGTTATATCAAATGGATGTAAAGAGTGCATTCTTAAATGGTTTCATTAATGAAGAAGTCTATGTAGAGCAACCTCCCGGATTTGAAAATCATGAATTTCCTGAACATGTTTTCAAATTGTCTAAGGCACTT
Organism: Firmiana major; assembly: GCA_033439115.1. Taxonomy (NCBI): domain Eukaryota; kingdom Viridiplantae; phylum Streptophyta; class Magnoliopsida; order Malvales; family Malvaceae; genus Firmiana; species Firmiana major. The sequence goes on from CM065914.1 coordinate 24,813,131, forward strand.
TATGGGTTAAAACAAGCTCCTAGAGCTTGGTATGAAAGGTTGTCAAAGTTCTTAATAGAAAAAGGATTCTCAAGAGGAAAGGTAGACACCACATTATTCATCAAAAATAAAAATAAGGACTTACTAGTTGTACAAGTATATGTAGATGATATTATTTTTGGTTCAACTAATGAGTCTTTATGTCAAGAGTTTGCTAGGATCATGCAAGGGGAATTTGAGATGAGCATGATAGGAGAACTCACATTCTTCTTGGGACTTCAAGTGAAGCAAACAAAGGATGGAACATTCATCAATCAAGCAAAGTACACCAAGGACTTGCTCAAGAGATTTGGGATGGACAATTGCAAACCTCAAACCACTCCAATGGGCACCAACATCAAGCTTGACAAAGATGAAAGTGGTAAGTGTGTAGACACTAAACTCTATAGGTCTATGATTGGATCATTGCTTTACTTAACTGCAAGTAGACCAGATATATTGTTTAGTGTGTGCCTTTGTGCTAGATTTCAATCCTCTCCTAGGGAATCACATCTATTGGCAACTAAGAGAATCTTTAGATACCTCAAAGATACTCCCTCACTAGGACTTTGGTATCCCAAAGACTCCACTTTTGCCCTTCATGCATTTTCAGATGCTGATTTTGGAGGCTGCAAAATAGATAGGAAAAGTACTTCAGGTACTTGCCAATTCTTAGGAAATAGGTTAATTTCTTGGTTCTCCAAGAAGCAGAACAGTGTTGCTCAGTCCACAACTGAAGCTGAGTATATAGCAGCTGGTAGTTGTAGTGCTCAAGTGTTGTGGATTAAACAACAAATGAGAGATTATGGCATTGACATGAAACAAGTGTCTATTAAATGTGATAATACCAGTGCCATTAATCTGTCTAAGAATCCTATACAGCACTCCAGAACCAAGCACATAGAAATTAGACATCACTTCCTTAGAGATCATGTACAAAAAGGGGATATAATCTTAGAGTATATTGATACTACACATCAAATAGCTGATATATTCACCAAACCCCTTGATAGAGATAGGTTCTGTATCCTTAGAGGTGAATTAGGACTCATGAGTATGCCTTAGGACTTTCATGTTGTAAAAATCTTGATTTCAAGTTGATTTTTAAAGAGTTTTTGCAAAAATTTTCTGGCAAAGAGGATGAGAGATCGATCTCCTTGTGATATAGATCGATCTCCATGCTTCTATCAAGCCTAAATTATCAAGGTTAAGCTAAGCAGATCGATCCTCTAACCATAAGATCGATCTCCTTACGTCTCTGTTTAGAGGCAGATCGATCTGTCCACACGACAGATCGATCTCATCAAGCTTCCGCATTCTGCAGATCGATCTGTGCATGTACCAGATCGATCTCCTTAAGCCTCTGTTTGCGACCAGATCGATCTGTCCCTACGACAGATCGATCTCTCTTCGCTTCTGGGAGTACCAGATCGATCTGTCCCCTCGACAGATCGATCTCCTATGCCTTGGAGTATAAATACCCGCGAAAAATCCCCAAATCTCCCAAAACCTAAAATTCAAATTCTCCAATTCCCTCGCATCCTCTTCTTCAATTCCTCCTCAGATCGATCCTCGTACAGTCTTCCTTGCGTCTCGGTGTCAAAATTTCGGTATAGTAACCTACATTTCTCACGAATTTCTCAAAAATTTCCTCTGATTTGTGTTGTTATTCATTCTAGGGCAACTTAGGTACTGTTTCATTACTTCTCTCCTTGTTGAATTCATTTAGCAAATCTTTAAGGTCTAAGATAATGCCTAGGAAGTCAGTAGCAAACAAACCCCCTAGAACCACAGGAGAGGTAGGTTCCTCATCCCAACCCACTCCACCTCCACTCGCTTCTTTCAATCGGTGTTTTAGAACACCAGCCAAAAGAAAGCGGTATGAGGAATTTTTCTCAACTATGCCAATCAAGCATTGGCGTCCTATCGATTTTTCCTTCCTCAATCACATAGACTTTCCATACCTATCAAACTTTGAGGAATTTGGTTGGGCGAAATTCTTGAAAATCAACACTCCTGTCCCTCCAAATCTCGTTCGTGCATTCTTTTCAAATGCCGAACTCGTTAATGACCCCGATGACACCTGCAAAATCCTTGCCTTCAGAACCTTCGTCATGGGTCAATCCATTTTAATTGATTCTGAAGTTATAGCCAAAGTATTTGATATACGCGATGAAGGCTTAACTAATGAGGATGAGGAAGTCCCCTTTGCGTTTGAACTCCCCGGGGACAAGGCGAGTAACCTTCCAATGCACCTTCGGTTACTCCACCTCATAATCTCGTGGAATCTCCGCCCTTACGGTACCCGTCACTCTACCGTTAGGCGTCTAGACCGTTTTTGGCTTCATCACATTCACACCACAAGCCAAAAGCCTAACCTTCCGCATTTCATATACGAAGACTGGCTGAAGATTGTGCGTGGACAAGCTACCACAATCGTTTTTCCACAACCGGTAGCCTATCTTCTCCGTCGCCTTGGCATCGACTGCAGCGGCGAAACTGGTGAACTTCCATCTCCTAAAAGCGAGCTCAACATCGGGACCCTCCATCACATGGGATACTACAAAGATATCCGTGGCAATTGGACGAAAAAGAGGGAACAGCAACCTGCTGAGGCTGAGGATGACCACACTGCTGAACCAGCACCTGCAGCACCCGCTCCAGAACCGTCATCCTCCACGGCTGCGCCAACTGCACAAACATCGTCTCCAGCTGACTTGGCACTGATCGTAAAGATGATGAGCGACCTCAGTCAGAGGATCGATGAAGGACATACCACTCAGCAGCGTATGATTGCCGAATTGACTCAACGAGTGGATAGGATTCAAGACACTCAAAAGGCGATGTTCGCTAGATTTCAAGACACTCAAGAGGCAATGTTCGATGAACTCCAAGTGACGCGCACGCATGTTGAGGAGCTTTTGGATCGTGATCCTCCCTCACATTAGGCATTAGGTGCTTAGATTTAGTGTAGTTGCAACATTGTTAAGCTACTTAATGTTCTTTGTGAAAAATTTGCTTGAATGAAATGTTGATTGACTTGTGTTAATGAAATGTCATTCTTGTGTTAATGCAACATATTATTTTGAAATGATGAGTATTCCATTCTTGTCTTATTGATATGACAAAAAGGGGGAGAAGTCACATAAGAAACAAACATGCATGTTGTTATGTTTGTGTTCATAGCTTACAAGAATGATTTAATTGAGGGGGAGTTAAGAGCTAGAGCTGACTAAGGGGGAGTTAAGATTTAACTAAGGATGAGTTAAATCTTTAACAAAGTCAAAAGCTCACAAAAAGGGGGAATTTTGCAAATTCACTAAACATGTTTATTGGATGAGTTTTGTCATATCAAAAAGGGGGAGATTGTTGAGTTAATGTATTTTGAAATGACAAAACATGTTAAAACAATAATGATAAGATGGTATACAAACATGTTTAGATAATATCAGGACCAGAACTTAGAGTTCTGCTGATGAGAGATCGATCTGAGGTGTGAGAGATCGATCTCCTGGGTTTATACTTGATGAGAGATCGATCTCATGATGGAAGAGATCGATCTGGCTAGCCTTAAAACGTTGTAAAGGGATTAAGGTAAAGAGAGATCGATCTGCAAGGGTTAAGAGATCGATCTGCTCTAAGTCAGAGAACTTAGGAGATCGATCTGGTAATGAAGAGATCGATCTGCTCAAAGTCAGAGAGCTTTAGAGATCGATCTGGTGTATCGAGAGATCGATATTTCCTCAAACAGAGAGGATAGGAGATCGATCTGCCTATTCGACAGATCAATCTGCCTTTGCCTATTCAAACTAACAGATCGATCTGGTAATGTATGAGATCGATCTCCCTGTGTATTTGTGCTTTGACATTGCAGGATTTAAAACTAGGAGATCGATCTGGCCAAGATAAGAGATCGATCTGTCTGACCACTGGAGGTTCCCAACGGCTATTTTCTTCAAATCTCAACGGGAAAAACTGCATTTAATGCTCCAACTACCCAACCTTCAGTATATAACCAAGCATTGAAGTCAAAGCAAAAGAGAGAGACTATCACTGAATATTCCAAACATTCTCAAGCTTTAATTCTTTCATTCATTGTATCTCTATTGCTCATTGTATTGAGATTTATTGTACAAGCTTATGTACTACAAGCTTTGTTAGTCCTACCCACTAAAAAGCCTTATTCTGTATTCATCCACACCTTAAAAGAAAAGAGGATTGTTCCTCAGTGAGTGTTATTGTAAAAGGGTGAATACATTTTCTGTATTGCTAAGGGTAGAGAGGTTATTCCTTAACCTGTAAAAGGAACTTTGTAAACTCTGTTGAAAGAGAGAAAGAAACCACTTGACAAGAAGGTCAAGGAGAGAGGACGTAGGCAAGAGTTGGCCGAACCTCTATAAGTCGCTGTGTTTGTTTTTCTTTCCCTCTCTTTGCATTAAATTGTTATATTGCACTGTTTTATTCATTATCACTTGTGTTTAAATTGTGATTGTTTTAAAATCTCCCATAATTGTTAGAAAACCGATTCACCCCCCCTCTCAGTAGAGCCAACATAAACAAAGTCCGGGATAATTCTGTCACCGGAATACATCCAAGATATTTCTCATATCAGCTCTTAAGATGGGTCGAGCGGGTTTCCACCAATGCTCCGCTGCGCCCTCTGATCTCATGTATACTCTGAGCAGTTTGCTCCTCAAAATAATCTCCACACTCCGCTTCAATCTCGCGAAGCGTGTCTCAATACTGTCCGATTCACTCTGTCGGACTCTGTGAGGCATTCTCAACATTAGCCTCTATTTCAATTTCATCATGATTCTCATAGTCAAATTCAGCACGACTTAGCAGACTCAGGTCTACCTCTGCGACCTCTGCCTCGTGCACTATCTTATCTAACGCGACTCATATTAAGCATTCCTGCATTCTCGACCATTTCTTAGTCAAGCCCATCTCGATATACACTATTGTATCTAACTAAGCACAGTAACACGGGGATGTAATTTCCTAATTACTGACACTGACACACATCAGACCAATTGTGCTCTGATACCACCTTTATATGTCACGACCCAAACTACCCAAAAATCAGAGTTAATTTTTCGCGTTTTTATTATTTTCTTACTTTAATTCTTACCTGTCCTCGAATCGTGACCAACACTCCACTACTAATTGGGCTGTGCGTCAATGCCAGTCCCACCATACATCTACCCCAGTACTTATTTCTTCTCCAGTCATTTATAATTGTTATATTATTTATACATCCCCTAAAGTTACTTACAAACATGTTACTGTGCTATGCTTATGTAGATACAATAAGTACAAGTGTATATACCTTATGTTGATGGGCAGCAGCGGATATCCGGAATGCAGTACTGAGTCGTCGCAACTTCAACTGGAGATCATCTGTGGGAGAAAATGAAAGGGGTGAGCACATCAAGCTCAGTAAGGCAATCCTACGAACAAGTAGGTAACCATACTACCTACATGAACGTAGTGCCATGCATAAACCACCCTTTCTCCACACATTTTAAAACAATGATATGTATTATGATGCTATGTAAATTGAGTTTGCACGGAAAATTCAACATGCAATTATTTTAAATCATTTCTTTCTCTTTAAAAATTTCACAATGAAGTCAGGACTCGACCCCTCCTTCGGGTGATCCTGACTCACACAAAACCATGGAAATTGAGTTTCTCAAAAGCATCGATATCGAAAACATACGTATATATATACAAGATACGAGACTAGGTAATACTGTATATCGGTAATAATCAGGACTGGCCAATATGTCCTCGTGAGTCCCTCTAGCTACACGGATCCCAGTGTGCGAGGTCTCACCTGATCGGGAACTGCCCGGGAGGTGGGTCAATCCAACCCGTCAGTCTTATCCGATCTCACGCATCCGAAGATGCCGTATCCGAAGATACCCCGTATCACAAAGATACTGTATCACAAAGATACCCCGTATCACAAAGATACCGTATCACAAAGATACCCCGTATCACAAAGATACCGTATCCGAAGATACCCTGTATCACAAAGATACCGTATCCGAAGATACCCCACGGTACATCGTACTCCATGCTACTTGCACGGTACATCGTACTCCATGGACCCATATCACTCTAGGTACTCCAGCCCAAATGGCCTGCTTCCCACAGAGGTTTTCATAACTCAATACTCGTTGCCATGTCTCAAAACGCACGTGCAAGCCTATTAAGTCGGTGACACACAGTCTACCTGATGCTCCAAGCACGGCTCATCGTATGTTCTCATAAAAATCGGTGCGAGCGATGCTCAGCACTCTCATCGAATCAAATAAACTTGGCAGAGCCCGCTTTACATCTCCACAAGGCCGCCAACCTCATCCCTCACTCTCACCCTACTTAAGAGGTCTATTGAGCCTGTTGGGCCTTTTGGCTGACTCCAAGGGCAGACAGCGCTACTCCACAAATCCAGTAAAACTAGTGCGAGCTATGCTCAGCACTCTGTATATAAATCGTATGAAAATCTTATAAAGTCTGGTGCGAGTTAAACTTCCGCACCCTGTCATGAAGATCATGTAAAATCTGGTGCGAGTTAGACTCTAGCACCGTGTCACGCAAAAGTATGTGAAATCTGGTGCGAGTTATACTCTAGCACCTATGCATGTAAAACTCTAGTGCGAGCTCTCGCTCTAGCACTAATGCATGCATCACACAAATCAAACATCGTGCGAGCTGAGCTCTAGCACGTCACATGTAAATAAAAACATGTAGGCGGCTCGGTTATTTCCAAATAATTTTCACAGAAATCACAACAATTAAGATATGCAATGCTATGCATTTTTCTTTAAAAGTGAGCCAGCCTACTCATGCATGCGTTGAAATACCTCCAGAACGAGCAGGAACCTCTTGTTCTTGCTCCTCCCAATTTTTCCTAAATTTTTTTGATTTTACCCTTAACAAGGGTATTTTAGTAATTTTACCCATACGGGGTACTAAAATTGTTCTTCGACCTCTAGACCCTCCAGATAATTTTTAAATGACTGCCAATGAATTTAAAATTGCGTACTGTTACCTCTAGCAGTCCGCAGAATTCCCTTACCTCGATTCTCGTCGAGTCTGACCTTTTTCTTTTCCAATGTAGTCCCGTCGCGCAGTCCGATATGCTTCCAATCCAATGCCCGGAACTGCGTATTAACATTCCTCAGGTCAGATAACATATAATTTAATTGTACTTAATCTTTTCTGGGCTTAATTTAAATCGCTGGGCCCATTTACCCCTATTGGGTCCGATTGTACCTTAATGGGCCTTAATCGGCCTTAAGCCCGTTTACCACTTAATTTTCACTTTATCGAGGCCTATTGGGCTCATTGGACCCACCAATAATTTATTGGGCCTCGTTCTAGCTCTCGAATAGCTAACTCTAATATTTACGACAATTTAACTAATTTCCATAATTTAATTCAATTTATGCGTAAATTAAATCAATATCACGCATAACGAGATAATTGTCGTAAATAGGGGTCACTTACCCGAGATTCCATGCTAGTCCGCAAATCGAGGCTGTCTCGAGCCCTCGGTGGATGCCAATCGTCGAGCTACACAATTAATTACATTTTCCGGGTAAATTTCTAGTCGAAAATTAATTAAATAAAATATTCCAAAATTTAAATCGGTCAATTCGACCGCTTACCGACTTACCCGAAACTCGATTGCATCACCGGAATTTTCCCCAATTTTTTTCTCTTTTTCCTTTTTCCTTTTTCTTCCCTTTTTTCTCCTCTTTTTGGCTGAACCGGTCCGGTCCGGTTCAACCCGGTTCGGACCGCCGGTTCGATCTGGTCCGGTTCGGCCGGTTCTGTCCGGTTCGGCAGGGTCCAGGCTCCCTTTGGTCGTGCCGGCGCCGTCCGGCCGGTTTCCAACGCGATTCCGGTGCCAATCGGCGCGCAATCGTCTGGGCTCACTAGATCGGGCCTCGGCTGGGTTCGAATCGCCTCCGTCGCCGGCGAATCAGCTCTTCTCCCCCGCGGCTGTTTCCTCCCGATCCGGCGGATTCCGGCGGCTTCGTCGGCCAATACCGGTCTCAAAAGGACCGGCTCCTCCTCCTGGTCACACCGGTACCCGCCGATCGCCCCCAGCTGCAGTGGATCGCCGGTACCGACTCCGTTTTCCCCGCGGGCTTCTCTCCCTCCGTTCGGCTTCCTCCGGCGTCGGTAAGCTGCACCGCCGGTACCATCGTGTTCGCCGGTGGGCGGCCTGGGACAGGGATCGCCGGTGGTCGTTCGGCCTCTTCCCCCGACACGGCTTCCGTTTCTCTGCTTTTCTGTTTCTGTTTTCTTTCTTTCTCTCTCCCCGACCCCCTTTTTTTTTGTTTCAATTACTTTTTTTTTATTTTATCCATTTTATTATTTTTATTTTTATTTATTTTAATTATTTACTATTCATTAAAATATATTAAATACCCCAAAACATCTACAAAATTATTATTTTATTCTAATTTAACTAATTTAATTTTATTTAATTTATTTAATTTATTTTTAATCCTTTTTCGGGTATAATTTCTCCGTATTTTCAGGATATTGTCCCGGGTGACCTTTCGGCATATTTTTCGATTATTTTTGGGATTATTTTTCCGAACTAAAAATCCCGATTAATCCCGATTAATTTTCATAAATTAATATCTTGATCAATTTAATCCGAAATAATTTTATTTCACTTTTATTGACCAAGATTTCTTAATCCATTATTTTAAATTAATTTTTCTCATCGAATTTATACCGACTTCCGGTCTTTTGACCATTTTGCCATTACACGTGTTCGGGAATTAATTCAGTCAAACTTTCCTTCACGAACACTAATTCATTTCGTATTTTAATTAAATTCGGGTCTTACAGAGGGAACCATCATAACTTCTCTTGGAGCCAAAACCAAGGGCAAACTTCTAGAACACCCTAGTTTTCAAGCTCCACCGGTTCAAATACCACCACAATCGTAATTTCCATATCACCCGCCTCATTAACCATCCCTACCACAATTTCAGCATCATCCATCTCACTTCCATCAATCACCACCACCACCACCACCACTTACGCAGCCTCAACTTTACCATGCACCAGCAACTGAGAAGAAGCCCTCGCTTGAGGAAATGTACACGACTATCCTGTAAAATCAAGCTGCTTCAATTAAGAACTTTGATAATTCTATATTCTTAGAATTATTTGTGCTTAATTTCCTAATTATTTATTTAAATCCCCAATTTATTTTGTTAATTATCCCCTTTATTTAATTAAAATTCTCATGTTTGCAGATAAATTAAATCCGGATGAATTTTGAATATTTAGGTAGAAAATGGACCGAAATTGGGCTAAAATCGAGATTGAGCCACGCGGACAACACGAGTCATGCCACCTAGCACATCCAATTGGACAAGAAGACTGATGACATGGAAATATCTTTTCAAGGAGCCAATGGTGTGAAGACAAGTGGCCAAAAAAATGCCAACTCATCAAGGATGTGAAAATTACCATTTTACCCCTAATGTGTTTATAAATAGGAAAGAATGGCAATTGAAGAAGTTATGTAATTTTTTAGGAGTAGAGGTTGATGTAATTTTTTAGGAGTAGAGGTTAATGTAATTTTTAGGAGTAGGAGTAGTGTAATGTAGTTAGGAGTAGTGTAATCTAATTTCTAGGGAAAAATAGTTTTTAGAGTTGTGTTTAATTTCCATGTTCTTCATTTTTACAACTTGTTAAATTTATTTTTCAATGAAAGCTCATTCTCATTTTCATGCTCTCGGTTTTCCCTTAAGTATTGTTATATTTCCTTAGTTTCATTTCCATAACTTATTTTACTAATTCATTCTCGGTTTCATACTTTGTTCTTGTTTGAAGCAATCTTTTTATATTTTTTTCTAAGCTCTCGGTTTGAACATCTTTGGTGTAATCGGGTTGTATGAGTTATTCATTCAATCTTCTCCCCTTTGATTCTGATGCCTTGATGTGTGAGGTTGCAAAGCATTTACACACATCATGAGCAAAATGGAGTCTCGACTGGAGAAGGAAGTGATGCCACCCGAGGATGATGATCAAGAATTCCCTGTTTTCTGCATTTGTTCATGTTTTTGCATATAGTTCATCTATTGCATTTCACTCTTCTCGGTTTGTTTGTATTTGCTTATCTTTGTATGTTTATTTCCTTCTTTTCTTGTGCTTGTTGTTGAGCAGTTGCCATTCGAGGCAGTAGAGCTTCATGAATGCAAGGGCAGGACATCACGTTGCCTCCCTGTTCTTCTCTGTTTCATAATTTATGTACTGTTCATTGCTGGGTCTTATGATTTGTTGTTTGATGCTGCATTTTGTGAGGTAAGTGTTATGTTGAATGGATGCTAGGTGGAAAACTAAGCAGAATCTAGCAGCATAAGGCAATGAGGCCAGGCTCCAAGGAGGACGGACTCCAATAGCTCCTCTGTTCATGCTGAGTGCAAGTCCTGCAGGCTGGTTTCAAACCGAAATAGTTGCAGTAGTACAAGGCAGGAGATACGGGCATGAAAGGCAGAGCACTAACAGCAGTAGGCGGACGTCAACGGGGAGTAAAGCTGGAACCGAGACCTGGACAGCAGCTGGAAATGTGGAAGAATGCAGGACCGTGCAGCAGAGCAGACCGAGAGAAGCTGCGTCACACGTAGCACCTGGGCAGTAGGTGGAAACGTGAAGGCTGAACCCAAGAGGCATGGAGCATAAGCACTGAACCCGAGAGGCATGGAAGTGCTGGGGCAGTTAGCCAGAAACCGAGGCAGAGTTGGTAGCCAAGCAGCTGGACACGCCTAAGCTACCAAACCCGAACCGTGACCTGGAAATGCAAAAGGAAAAATGATATATGAATAGTATTTTGGAGGGAATGTTTAAAAATGCTAAGGCCTTGTTTGGCTTTTGCATTTTGGGCATTAACTCATTTTCATGTATTTTAGTTTAGTTTATTTTCAATTTAATTTGTTAGCTTAGTTTAGAGTTGTTAATTAAATTGCATAATTATTATTCTTGCTTAATAGTGTAGAACTTAGTTTTAATTAGGTTAATAGTTACTTAAATGTTCATTTAGAATTAGATTAGGGGTAAATTCATTTCATTAAATCTTAGGTTAGTTTAAATTGCATTTGATTAAGTAGTTTAATTGCATTTTTAGGATAGTTTAATTTTAGTTTAATTAATCTTGCTTTGATATTTTCATAATTGCATTTTATTGCGTTAATTAGTTTTAACTGTTTTAATTTATTTTGTAGGTTTTCAATTTTAATTGCTTGGAGTATTGTAAGTACTTCTTGCTCGGTTTTATTTCCTTTATTTTCTTTATTTTATTGCTTTCGGTATTTTCAATTCTAGCCATGTAGACCACCCATCTGAAATTCATAATTTGCTAGGATATACTTAGGGTAAGATTAACCGGTACTTAATTAGGCTAGTCAACTTCTCTGTGGGACGATAACTCGGGACTCAAATCCCATTATTACTTGTACGACCCGTGCACTTGTGGATATATACCCTTAGGGCTCGTCAAACTTAGAGGTTCAGGTAGTATAAATAGCAAATGCTCTTAGCTAACGTCCTCAAGGGACCCTTCCTAGTAACACTGAAGCTAATCCTGTTAAGCAAAGGGAGGGCAAGGAATATGTCAAATCCATCACCCTTAGGAGCGACAAATAGCTAGATGAGCCACAAAGTAAGTCCAATCCTGTTGAGCCCATAGTTGAAAAACCCATAAGTTCTAACGAAGCAGCTCAGAAAGAGTAGGAACATCAGGATCAGCCTGGAAAAGAATCCAAGCTAGGCATTTCTTCATCTATACCTTCTTCTATTTCACAGCCTTCCTTGCCCTCTAATGTTATACACGTTTCCACTACATCCTCTTCGGTTAGACCACCAGTACCTTTTCCTCAAAGGTTCCAAAATGAAAAATCAGGTCAACAATTTGCTATATTTCTTGAGGTTTTTAAGAAACTCCACATCAACATTCCTTTCGCATATGCTTTAGAGCAAATGCCAATTTATGTGAAGTTTATGAAGGATATCCTCTCCAGGAAAAGGAGATTGGAAGATTATGAGACGGTGGCCTTAATTGAGGAATGTAGTGCCAGTATCCAGAGGAAATTACCCCCCAAGCTCAAGGATCCCGGGAGTTTTACCATACCATGCACTATTGGAAATTTATTTTTTAGTAGAGCCCTGTGCGATTTAGGAGCTAGTATAAATTTGATGCCATCATCTATCTATCATAAGTTAGGAATAGGGGATGCCAAGCCCACCACAGTGACCCTGCAGTTAGCTGATCGATCAATTAAATATCCGAAGGGGGTCATTGAGGATGTGTTAGTAAAGGTGGACAAGTTTATTTTCCCTGCGAATTTTATTGTTTTGGACATGGAGGAAGAAAGGGAAGTCCCCATTATACTAGGTAGACCTTTCCTAGCTACTGGTAGAACAGTAATTGATGTACAAAAGGGGGAGTTAACGATGAGAGCCCAAGATCAGGAAGTAAAGTTTAATGTTTTCAAACCTTTGAAGCTCCCTGATGACTCTCAAAAGTGTTTTAAGATGCAGATTGAGGGGAATATAAGGCTTAAGCATAGGAAATCTGAAAGAATGAGGGAAGTAGATAGAGCTAAGGAGGAGTTAATTATCAACCTTCTATCACCACTCTGGATGACCCTCCTACTCTTCGCCCTGCTGCTGAGTGTTGTTTTCTTCAACTGCATTTGAAGTAGCTGTGTTTTTCTTTTCACTTTGTATATAGTTCGTTTTTCTTTTTCTTTTCTATTGTTTCTTTCTTTGTTTATTTTGCAGGTTTATTTTCTAGTATTATGCTTTCAATAGCTTCAGTTGTTCATCATCATCAGAATGGGGAGTACTCTATTCTCGAGCTTAAATTCTTATATTTTCTGCACACTGAGGACATTGTGCACTTTAAGTTTGGGGGAGGGGATATCACTTGAGCAATTTTGTGAAAAACTGGAAAAATTTTCAAAATTTTTTCAAAAATCTGAGAAAGAATTTTCAAAATTTTTTCGATAATATGAGCTTAAATTGTTTGATTTTGGGATGATCTAGTGCTTAGCATGTAGTCTTCCCATATTCTGATGATATGACCCTATGATTTAGTCTGACTTTGATTGAATGAGAAGCTTGATTATAGGAAAAGCAAGAAGTTGAATTCTTGAATTTGTCTTGATTCTGATTGCGATTGCCTCATCTTATGCACATGTCATGTCATGAATCTGTATATTTATTTAGAGAAAGCTTATGTGGACATAGGATTACATTTGTTCAGTTGATTTTGTGCATCATATTCTAGAATTTGCTTGATCTAATCTTGAGGCGAAATATTAGATTGCACTTAATTAGGGAGATGATTTAGGCCATCTTTGGATCGTTTGAGCCTTTCTAGCCTTCCTTGTACATATTCTACCCCTAGTCACCCATCTAGGCCAAATAAGTTTTTCTCTATAAATATACCTACGTTATTTTCCTTAGTTTAAATACTTTGTTCCTATCCCTTACCCCAAAAGCATGAAAAGTCATTGGGATATATTGTGAGCTATATGGGTATTAAGTGATAGTGAAAGAGTATGTATAAAAAAAATGATGATAAAGAAAAAGAAAAAGAAAAGAAGAAAAATTAAAAAAAAATGTTTAGCAAAAGAAATAAGTTTGGGGGAAATAATTAGAGCTCTTACATTATAGATCCTAGAAGTAATGTATGTTAAAGGGTAATTAAACCTAAATTAACTTTATCATACCTTAGCCCCAGCCTTACATTACAAGCTTAATGAAGTCCTATTAATCTTTGGTTAAGTGTGACTACATTAGTAGAGAGAGAAATGAAAAACAAACTTATGGGAATGATCACATGTCATTGACTTTGCATTCAATGTTTTGTATAATCTGATCCTGATCAAAAGTGTAACCTAACCTTTCAACACCATAAAACTTTAGTTTGTGATCAGTTTTGAGTGAGATATAGTTATGCAAAGTTGTTCTCAGCAAAGAGGAGAGCCACATACTAGGAAACAAGAGATTGAAATCAAAGATTTCAAGAGTAATGAGGATTTGTACCAATTTGGTGAAAAAGGAAGGAAATCTTAGCTAGGTAAGATTTAATGCACCAACTTGATATATGTTAAACTAGGTGTATTGATGAGTTTATAGGTGTATGTATGAATTGTTAGAAATGAAAGAATCATGAAAAATGAGCATGACCTAGTTTTGGCATGAAAATGAGAAAATGATGAGGAAATGGTGTTGGCATGGATAGAAGATTATAAAGTAATCATATGAAATGCATATATTGGAAATAAGGAGAAATAAATATAACTATATGGAAAATGTGGTATAAAACCATATTGGGATAAAAACATGGAATTGATGTATTGAGTTGAGATTATGCAAGTAAAACGAGTATAATACGATATACTAACGTATATAATTATAAAAGCTTTAGAAATCACACTTGGAAGCTGATCGGACTCTGAGAGTGAGCAGAACCGAGGAAGTGAGGTCACTTGACGTGATCCGAGGTAAGGGAATTTTGTGAGAAGCTAGAGATGGCTCCACGTACTTTGAATAGCATTTCGATATTATATGCTATATGAAAACCCATGAATAAGCATGATGTGTGATAGAAATCATAGAGGATAAGTGTGTTTTATCCAAAACTAGGGTGAAAATACCTTAGAAGACTATTGTGACTAAGATTCATGAGTTTGCATGATAAAATGGCAATTGTTTTTATGTATATGCGAAAACATGCACATTTGAGTGCTTATTTGATTTCATTGGGTGAATTATGATTGGAAATGTCATCTATCAGGTTTTGTGTGAAAACCATAAGTGCTAGAGATTACACGCACTATATTTTGAAATATGCATCACATAGTACTTGAGTGTTTACTCGTACTAGATTTTAATGCGTGTTATCCATATTAGAGTACTGGGAGCATTGCTCGTACTCAGATTGTGATTGATGCATTATAAAGTATTAGGAGCTTTGCTCATACCCAGTTTTACCTAATAGAGTACTGAGAGCTTTGCTCGTACTTGAATTTCATATATTATACATTATAGAGTATTGGGAGCTTTACTCATACTTGTGTTTTATATAACCTAGTGTTGGGAGCATTGCTTGCACTAGAGATTGTGATATTGTGATATGGTCATGTTGGGAGTTTTACTCGCACGTACCGGATCTGAAAAGAGCATGAAACAGCCGTGTTTGGAGCCTGTGCTGATTGTGTGTCGTACTGATATATATATATGCTCACATGTGCAATATTTTGAGATATGGCAGAGGGCTATCGAAATTACCCATAGTATGAGGCCTAAGACTCATGGCGAGCATCCCGACTATGAGGTATATCTAAGGTTTGAGGACTAAGACTCATGAAGAGCATCCCTCCTTAAGATGGGGTCCATAGAGTACTGTGTACCGTGTATGTGACATGGGGTACGTTGTACTATGAGTACTTGATGTACTTGGATAGGACTGGTAAGCAGTGCGAGGCGGATCCAGTGGGATTTGGTGTGCTCTGAGATCAGGTCCGCAGTTGAGTAGAGAGCTGACAGTAGAGATTTGACCCACCTCCCGTTACAGCAACTGTGAGACCCCACACACTGAGTACTGTGTTGCCTGGGATCAAGAAAATGAGTTATGATCATACACTTGGAACATGTAGTTGCCTATCTCTATTTTCTTTTCATGCTATGTACCTTGAGATTTCTTGAATGAATTACCACAAGGTTTTATGATATAAACATGTGAGTTTGTGAATTGTGAAAAGGGAAACCTGAGGGATGGGTGAGGCCCAGATTTCCAAGTTTTTAAACATGATGAATGCCATACTTTTTTTTATTTAAGTAAATGGCATGATAAATGTGATTTGTGTGAAATTACATGAGAAATGCATTGTTTTGCATAAAATGCTGAGGTTGTTAAACCATCATATTACTAGTTTTATAACAGATGTTTTGTATCTATATATATATTGTATAAAGTTTTGAGAGAGATGCATGTTGTAGATACAGATAGGGTAAGGAAACGATTCCGAGGTATAAGCATTTTATTTTGTAGATAGTGTGGTTATCTACTTGCTTACCTGATTTTCTTACTAAGCTGTGAGCTCACCCCCTTATTATTTCCCCTTTTTCAGAGCATCCACAATAGGAGGACACGGCTGAGGACTGATATTTCCCTGATTTCGCTGCATATCCATCTTGCTAGAGGTATACACACTCGAACATTTTGTACTGAACATTGTATAAGCACAACTATGTAAATTAATGTACGATCAGGATGTATATGTACAAATAATTGTATTAATGTATAAAGGAATATTAAATTTTATACATGTTTTGAATGAGTGTGAATGGGTGACTAGTATCGAATCACAGCCCAACGTTTGATGTGAGAGATAACAAAAGAAGAGGTAAGTGAAATGCGAAAAATTTGTGGTCATTTCGGTAGGTCATATGTGGGAGAAGGGCATGACACACGACATCCCGTGACTTACCAAAAACCACCACAAATTTTTTTTTTTGCATTTTACTTACCTTTCCTTCTATCATAACTCAACACCAAACCGTTGTGTTATGATTCGATATTAGTTACCTCGACCACATTCATTCCATAACATGCATACATGTCAATACAATTATCTATTGATTGTGAGTACTCTTTTCTTAAAAGTAAACTCATATACAATAATACAAATACTTGTACATAGATATCCCTAACCGTACATTCGTTTACATAACTGTGCTTTTACTTTGCTCAATACAAAACGTTCGAATGTGTATACCTTTGGTAAGATGGGTATGCAGCGGATAAAGGAATACCAGTCCTCAGCCGTGTCTAACTACTGTGAATGCTCTATAGAGAGGAGGAAATAAAAAGGGGTTGAGCTCACAGTTCAGTAAGGAAATAAGTCAAGCAAGTAGATAACTACACTATTTACAAAATATAATGTTCTTGCCATTAAATCATTTCCTTTTCGATTCACATCTAAAGCATATGTCTTTCTTGAAACATTTATGCAATATATACATATAGATACAAATCGTCAGTATGAATTGAAAACATGCTGGTTAAATCACTTCAGCAAATTATGCAAAATATTGCATTTCTCATGTAATTAATATAAATCACATTTTATCATGCCATTTTAATTAAATAAAAATAATATGGCAAATCATCATGTTAAAAACTTGGAAATCTGGCCTCACCCATCCCTCGGGTTCCCCTTTTCACACACAAGGTCACATGTCGAGGCTCAACCCATCCCTCGGGTCTACTCAATTATAAAAACTCATGTGACAATTCAAACAAGAAATATCAGGAAGGTGAGATAGGCAACTACTTGTTCTGAGATTATGATCATAACTCATTTTCCGTGATCCTCTACACAGTACTCGATGTGCGGGGTCTCACTTTTGTTGTAAAGGGAGGTAGGTCAAATCCTCAACCGTCAGCTCACAACTCTATATCATCGTGTAATCATGGTAGAACGTACTCCATGTGACATACACGGTACAAAGTACTTCATGGACCCTATCCTCATAGTCCGGGTGCCTGCCATAGGTCTTAGCCCTCATACCATGGATAATATTTTTCCATAGCCCTTGGCGATATCTCAAAATGTTGCATGTGTAAGCATATAATCGGTGCGACACACAGTCTGCACAGGCTCCCAACATGGCTATTTTATGCTTCTCTTTCAAAACTGGTACGTATAAGTAAACTCCAAACACGAACTCATGCATAAGGTCATATAAATCTAGTGCGAGCATGCTCTTAGCACTATGTCATATAAAACTGAGTATGAGCAATGCTCAAATACTTTATCATGCATCAATGAATAAAATTGAGTACGAGTAATGCTCCAATACTCTATCATGCACAAATCTCATCAAAATCAAGTACGAGAAATACTCAAGTACTATGTGATGCATATCTTATAAAATCTAGTGGGAGTATCCTCTAGCACTAATGGTTTTAACACAAACTGATAGATGGCTTATTTCAATTGAAATCCACTCAATAAATCAAATCGGCACAATAACGTGTTGTTTTCGTATATAACATGAAAACATTAGCCAGTTTATCCATGCAACTGTTAAAACTAGTCACAAACATACTTCATAAGCTTTTTCCCTTATTTGGGGTAAAACCACAATTTTACCTTATCGATTTCTACCAAAGTTTTCTATACTCGGAATTTTATATACAATATAAATATTCAAAATTCTATTCGAAATACGTAGAGCTAACTCTAGCTACTAACAAAATTTCCTTATCTCTGATCATGTCGCGTGACCTTACTTCCTCGGTGCTGCTAAACCTCTCTGTCTAATCAGCTTTGAATATAATTTTCGAAGCTGTAGATAACCATTCACATCAGTATACCTTAGTATACTTAATTTTCACTTGCATGAACCTCAAATCAATGCATTTAGCCTTTTTTTACACTCATTTGGCCGTATTACATCTCATTGGACCTTATTCTTTCTTAAGTCCATTCCATCACATGTATTTCACAAAACTATCTTACAATCATATATACATGCTTAATAACTTCACTACATGCTTCAATCATCATTGAATCCATGCCTATTCAACTTTCTAATCATTTTCTCATATCCAAGCAACAAATCTAGGTTATAGAGGTTTTACATATTCAAGGTCTTTTCAGCAACTCAAACATACACCAATTAACTCACAAAGACATCTATATTAACATATTTGAAGTTGGTGTATTGAATCTTACCTAGATTGAATTTTCCTCTTTTTTTTTTTCAAAATTGGGGGAAATTCACCTTTGTCCTTCAATCCAAGGTTTCAACTTCTAGATTTCAACTATGTTGTTCTCCTCCTTACTAGGAACAACTTTGCTTAAACAAATCTCACTCAAAACTAATTGAAAGGGATGATTTTTGGAGTAGGAAAGGTTAGGTTTTACTTTGGTTAAAGGAAGGATTGGTTCTTCTCGGGGAAATGAAGGTGCAGAGGTCCAGTATTTATAGAATTGCCCTTGGAGATTGATCTCCTAACCATGAGAGATCAATCTGCCCTGTGTTTATCTCTTTAGATTTTAACTTTTTAAGTTAAGGGATCGATCTGTTCTTTAGCATGAGATCGATCTGCTTCAAAAAGAATCATATAGAGATCGATCTAGCCCTTAAGATGAGATCGATCTATGCAATTCAGAACCCTTTAGAGATCGATCTGCTTTAAATGAGGGATCTATTTGCTCTTGGTGAGGGATCAATTTGCCTCTTGCTGAATGCTTGGCATTGCATTTTCAAGCCATGGGATCGATCTTCCTTGCTAATGAGATTGATCTGCTCCTCATCTGCAACATTCTTGGTGTAGTTTTCCCAGAAATCACTGTTACGTACATATCCAATTTGGTTCACTGCCCATTTTGCATTTCATACATATTAGGAACTTAGAAACATTCATTCCTTATGATTTATGTTAAATATGACTTGTTCGTACATCACGAAATCATAAAGAGTACATATTATTTTACGGGCCTTATAGTTTCCTAACTCTACGTCTGTTTCTTCTGTTCTAGCCTCTATTTCTTCTGTTCTCCAAGTACCCATGCAGTCTCGCTAACTCCACTTTCTCCTTCAGCCACGCCTTGCTTCAGTTTTACATGAGGCCAAGAAGGGCCCATGTTCTTCAACTTCAGCTTGTAGCAAAAATGGAGAAGGCCGAGGAGCTCTAATCACCACTTCTTGTCTCACCTATTTTGCTCCAATTGTTTAAGGTTCTCGATTTCTTCAACTATCGGCCTCTCTCTCTTTTCCTTTTCCTTTCATTTATGCCTCTATAATGTCTGTTTATATAGATGCTTCCATTCTTTGTTTCTTGTACACCGATTGCCTCCACTACAATCTTCGGTACCAAGAGCGGGTGGGTGATGAAGATTGTTGAAGGGAGGAGTCTGGTTGTGGCAGGGGGGTCGGTGTGTAGATTTGGTGCCTGCAGGAGAGCTGGTACGCGCAGAAGGGGTGGTGAGCAACCAGAGGTTTCGTGTTTTTCAATTTCACCATTTTGTAATTATTTAATTATTTAATTATTATTATTATTATTTTATTATTATTTTATTATTATTTTATTATTATTTTATTATTATTATTTATCAATTTATTTTAATTTATACCAAGCATACATTTTATTTCCACTTCTCATTTTTACGAATAAATTACAAGGAAATTTCGGGGATTTACATTCTCCCCACCTTAGGAAATTTGGTCCCCAAATTTAAGAGTACATCAATTCATAAACAGGTGCGGGTACTTCTCTCACATTAGACCCTCTAATTCCCATGTGGCCTCTTTCGAAGTGCGATACAGCCATAAAACCTTAACCAGAGGAATCATCTTAGACCGTAATACCTTCTTCTTCCTATCCAGTATCTGAACTAGTTTCTTCACATACGTCATATCCTCTTTTAACTCTAGTGGTTCATACTTAATCAGATGTGTTGGATCCGGATGATACTTACGAAGCATCGAGAGATGGAAGACATTATGAATGCTTGATAAATCAGGTGGTAACCCCAATCTGTAAGTTTTATCTCCCACTCGGTCTAAGATCTCGAAAGGTCCTATATAACGGGGACTCAACTTTCCTTTCTTCCCGAATCTCCTTATATGCTTGGATGGAGAAACTTTCAGAAGCACTAAATCTCCTATTGAAAATTCCAAGAGCCTACGTCTTTTGTCAACATAACTCTTTTGCCTGCTCTGAGCTGTTTTCAACCTCTCACAAAATCAATCAGACATCCTCAAAAGCTTGCTTATCCAAATCGAGAGCAAATATCTTCCTTTCACCCACTTCTTCCCATCCGATTGGTGACCGACACCTTTGATCATATAGTGCTTCATAGGGTGCCATTTCGATACTTGAGTGATAACTATTATTGTACGCAAACTCCACTAGTGGTAAATGTCATCCCACGAGCCTTTAAAATCTTAAGCACAAGCTCTCAACATATCCTCCAATGTCTGAATGGTTCTCTCCGACCGCCCATCTCTCTGAGGATGGAAAGCCCTGCTAAAATTTAGTTGGGTTCCCATGACTTCTCTGAAATGTTCCTAGAAATGTGAAGCAAACTGAGAATCCCTGTCAGATACAATGCTCATAGGTATGCCATGTAGTCTTACAATCTCTCGTACATATAGACCTGCTAGTGTACTCAAAGTATTAGTGGACTTCATAGTTAAGAAGTGGGCGGACTTTGTTAATCTATCAACGATTACCCAAATCGCATCATGGTTCTTCCAGGTCCTTGGTAACTCTATAACGAAATCCATGGTAACATGCTCCTATTTCCTTATGGGTATCGGGAGAGGCTGTAACAACCCTACTGGTGTCTGATGCTCTACCTTGATTTGCTGACACACAAGACACCGAGCCACAAATTTGCCCACATCTTTTTTCATCCCTGACCACTAATATACTTTTCACAAATTCTGATACATCTTATTACTTTCAGGGTGTAAGGTATACCTCGAGGACTGAGTTTCGGTCAATATCAATTTCCTTAACTGCGTATTATTGGGAATAAAAATTCTACTCTTAAACCTCAATAGACCATCGGGGCTATCTTCAAAATCTGTTACAGTGCCCAACTGGATCTGATCAGTCATATCTATATAGTACTTATCAATACACTGAGCCTATCAAATTCTGTCAATCAAGTCTGGTTCTATTCTCAGGCTAGCTATCACACCTCAACCGACAGTGTCAGATGGTTTAATGTCTAAGTTGAGGTTTGCAAACTATTCCAACAGTTCATGTTCCTGAATTATCATGTATGATATCATCCGCTATTATTTCTACTTAAGGCATATGCTACCACATTTACCTTCCATGGGTGGTACAGGATCTCACAGTCATAGTCCTTTAGAAGCTCTATCCATCTCATCTGCCTCATATTCAACTCTTTCTGTGAAACTAAATACTTGAGGCTTTTATGGTCTTTTACTGTCGGGAACCATAAGCCACTACCTTCCCATTTTGCATCAATACACATCCCAAACCTTGACTGGATTCATTTATATGCACCGAGAAGCCTCGAACTAGCGGGGATAGTCAATATAGGGCGGTGGTCAGTCAGTGCTCAACTCCTAGAAGCTCCTTTCACATGCGTCACTCCATTCAAACTTAACATTTTTCCTTGTAAGCCGTGTCAGAAGAGCAGCTAACCTAAAGTAACCCTTTAAAAATCTTTTGTAATATCTGACCAAACCCAAAAAACTTTAGATCTCAGTAACAGTCTTAGGTCTTTCACATTTCACCACAGCCTCGATCCTGGATGGGTCCACAGCCACCTCATCTTTCGACACAATATGACCCAAAATGCAATCTGATCTAACCAAAAGTCACACTTGCTGAGCTTGGCATACAACTTCTTCTCCCTGAGGGTTTGCAGAACTATTCTTAAATGTTATTCGTGTTCTTCTCTGGACTTGAAATACACCAAAATATCATCAATGAAAACTATGACAAATCTGTCTAGGTACAGCTTAAGTACTCCATTCATCAGTGCCATGAAAACTGCAGGAGCATTCGTCAATCCAAAAGGCATGACAAAAAACTCATAATACCCATATCGAGTTTTGAAGGCTGTCTTGGGTACATCCTCACTCCTGATCTTCAACTGGTTGTACCCTGACCTCAGATCAATCTTGGAAAAGATCTATGCTCCTCGTAGTTGGTCCAAAAAATCATCGATACGGGGTATGGGGTATTTGTTCTTGATGGTTACCTTGTTGAGTAATCTGTAATCAACACACAACTTGAGACTCCCAATTTTTTTCACAAATAATATTGGTGCACCCCATGGTAAAAACTCAGCCTGATGAACCCCTTATATATCAATTCTTGCAATTGCTTCCTCAACTCTTCCAACTCTAGTGGCCATTCAGTATGGAGGCTTGGATATTAGCTCAGTACCAGGCTTCAAATCGATACAGAACTTGATTAGTGTCATGTTTTTATTATTTATTTCCTTCTACATTTTAATATTTTGCTATGCTCCTCATGTTAATTAGAGCACTTATGTTAATTTTATGATTTTGGCAAATAAATTGGGTTCAAGAGCTTAATCGAAGAAATTAGATAGTTTTAGTGCTGCTTGGAATTTTGGCTCTAAACGAAGTTTCAGTCCTCCAAATTATGCAAAGTCAGGCCTAGTGGAACGTTGACTTACTGATGTAAAACTTTGAAGCAATGCCTGAGGTCCAATTCGGCCTATTTCCACTCCAAAACCAGCTGTGAAGAAAAAGTCCGAATATGTCAACCCTTTTTCCTACTTGTAATCGGATTGTCGAATTTAGGTTTTCTTACAATATATATATAGTTTCATTTTCTTTAGGGAACACCAGAAAAGAGACAGTAGGGGGCAGCAGTCGAAAGAAAAAAAATTCACCCTCTCTATATTTTTATTTTCATTTTCAATAATCATGTGCTGCTAAATCCTTTATTCGGTTCAAGGGAATCGAATCCAGTAAACTTTAACAATTGAGAAACAAGGTTTGCTGTTCTAAACTATCTTTTGATTCAATTATCTATTTTTTTATATTAATTGATTCAATTGCATGAGAAAATTATATGATTTGGCCAATTAGATAATCTTCGCATGTGATTGTATGCTACCTGAAATTTTCACAATCCGTAATTGTTGTGATAGAAATAAGAATCAATAGCATTTAGGGTTCATCAACTTTAAGTGAAACAATATAATGGATTACACATTCAACCCGTGGTTGAAGTGTTATTCGGTTAGTAATCTTCCTAGAGTGTTAATGTTATTCCTAGTCTAAATAGGATTGCGTCAAAACCGATTTGATTAGGGATAAGAATTTAATTCAGGTGCTGGCTTAAGTTAATGATAGCAGGGAAGAAGAGATATTATCTTGCTGGGAGATAATACCTTAGCTAAATAATTGAAGACAAGATGGTAAATTAAGTGTTAATGATCAATTGTTAGTTACTGGATAGTTCCTTTGAATCGAAGTTGTTAATCTTTGTTTATTCTCTTCATAATTAATTGAATATCAATTCTGTTTAAGGATTTTAGTTTTGTTAAATTAAACCCCCCCAATTATTTTAGTTATTGCATGATAATTAATCCACCGATCTATAGGGTTCGACCTGGATTTGCCGCTACTACAAAATTTCGGTAAGATGAGTAATTTAAATTTGGTTGAATTCGACAATCACCAATTTTTAACGCTGTTACCGGTGACTGATTCTAATTAATTACCATGTTTTTATTATTCTCATTAATTTGGTTTTAAATTCTTCTGATTTTTATTTTTATTTATTTATTTATTTATTTATTTTTTAGGGCTTTTAGTATTATTCATAGAAATTTTTTTGTTGAATTAGGAGACGTACGAGTACTTGATTTCAAGTAAAAACAATAAAATAAAACAAACCAGGTGCCCCTGGCCCCACCTTATCTCGGCTAAATTCCATCGTTTTCTTATAGTTTTAGCCCTTTTTTTTCCTTGTGATTATTTTGCGATTTTTTATTTTTACTTTCTATTTTTATGACCAGATCCTCCAATTCAGGAGAAATTGCACTTCAATTCGATCCAAAGATAGAGTGAACCTTGAGGAGGTTGAAAAGAGACTAAGAAGCTAAAATCGTTGTAAAACCCTTAGATCCCGAAAGTACACCAGACAAGAGCTCAATAGAGGAGTTGGACACTGACAACATGGCAATTAATAATAACAGGACTTTGAAGGAGTTTGCTGCTCCTGACTTAAACGTACAACATTTGTGTATTGAGTACCCTACTTTAGATACAGCTTTTGAACTTAAATCGGGACTAATACATCTTCTACCTACTTTCCGTGGACTTGCAAGTGAAGATCCCCACAAGCACCTTAAGGAGGTTCATGTGGTGTTTTCGAGCATGAAACCACAAGGCATCCCAGGGGATCAGATCAAGCTGAGGGCATTCCCCTTTTCGTTGGCAGATCAAGCGAAGGACTGGTTATACTACCTTCCTTCGGGATCCATACGTTCATGGAATGAGATGAAATAGTTGTTTTTGGAGAAGTATTTCCCAGCTTCTAGGATTGGAAATATAAGAAAAAAGATCTATGGCATTCGACAATATAATGGTGAAACCTTGTACGAGTATTTGGACCATTTTAAGAAGTTGTGTGCGAGTTGTCCACACCACCAGATTATTGACCAGCTTTTAATACAATATTTCTATAAAGGTTTAATGCCAATGGATAGGAACACGATTGATACTGCCAGCAGAGGAGCACTAGTTGATAAGATCCTAGAGGCTGCAAGGAATCTCATCGCCTACATGGCAGCCAATACACAACAATTTCGTAGTAAATTGGATCACACACCGAAGAAGGTGAACGAGGTAAGTACTTCCAACCTGGAACGTTAAATTTCTAATCTAACCTCTTTACTTCGTCAAATGGCAATAGGGAACTTACAAGAAGCAAAGGTGTGCAGAATCTGTTCGTTGGAAAGACACAACACTGACATGTGTCTAACTTTCCAAAAAGATGACCCGACCATGCAACAAACGAATGCCATAGGAAATTTTCCAGGTCAGCCCCAACAGAGACATGATCTGTATGCAAATAAATATAACCCAGGTTAGAGAGATCATCCCAATTTAAGATTTGGCAACCAAGCTGGCTATCAACATTCTATTCAGAGGCAGCAAACAAATCAATCCACAAGCTCAGGTTCAAGTATGTCACTTAAAGAGATTGTGAATAACCTTGCTAACAACAATTTACAATTCCAGCAGGAAATAAGGACAAGCATCCAGAACTTGGAAAAACATTTAGATCAACTAGCAACCACGGTTGGTACATTAGACGCTCAAGGTTCTGGGAAGTTACCATCTCAAACAATAAAGAACCCTAGGGAGAATGCGAGTGCCATAGTGTTGCGTAGTGGAAAAGAGATTGAAAGGCAAATTTCAGAGGCTAAGAAAAAGGTTGAGACACAAATGCAACCTGTTATAGATAACTCTAACCCTATCCGTGCTCCCTTTCCTTGCTGGTTAGCTAAGACACAGAAAGAGGAACAACAAAAAGAAATCATGGAGGTATTTAAGAAGGTGGAAATTAACATACTACTTCTGGACACAGTGAAACAAATTCCAAGGTATACAAAATTCCTTAAAGAGTTATACACAACAAGGAGGAAACTAAGAGGAGATGAGAAGGTAAGTATGGGGGAGAATGTATTTGCGGCCATTCAAAGAAAACTGCCCTAAAGGTATAAAGACCCAGGTACGTTTACAATCCCTTGCAACATTGGTAATAGGAAAATCAAACATGCCATGGCAGAGTTGGGTGCATCGATTAATGTTATGCCTTTTTCAATTTATGCATCCTTAAATCTAGGTCCTTTAAAAAAAACTAAAGTGATCATACAATTAACAGATCGGTCTAATGCATACTCCGAAAGGGTAGTTGAGGATGTTTTGGTGTAGGTGAATCAGTTGATCTTTCCAGTTGACTTCTACATTCTGCATATGGAGGACAACAGCAGCCTAGTGAATCCCGCACTAATAATTTTAAGTTTGCCCTTTCTTGCCACTGCCAAGACTAAGATTGATGTGTCTGATGGGACATTAACCATGGAGTTCGATGAAGAGATTGTCAAAATTAGCATCTTTGATGCTATGAGGTATCCAGCAGATGTACATTCAGTATTTTCTATTAACAGTTTTGATTTCTTGACGCAGGATACATTTGAAGCAAGCAGAATGGATGAGCTGGAAGTGGTGATCAATAAAAGCTTAATGCGGAATGAGGCTGAATTGGAGCTAAGTCTTGAAGTTGAAGAAATGATCATGGCTATGCAGTCATTGCAGCCCAGGTATGAAGTTATAAGATTAGAACTACCATTTTCTAAAACGAAGCTACTACCTTCTGTTGTGCAAGCACCGATTCTGGAATTGAAGTCTTTACCTGACCACTTGAACTAATCTAGTGCTAAATTTTGAAAGATGTCATTTCATGGTAGAACAAGGCATTGTTTTAGGTCATGTAGTTTCATCCAAGGGCATTGAAGTAGACAAGGCTAAGATTGATTTGATTTTGAGCATACCCTACCCCACTAGTGTGCGGGAAGTGCATTCTTTTCTTAGTTATGTAGGTTTTAATCACAGATTCATTAGGAACTTCTCGAATATAGCACTACCATTATCGAAGTTGTTATAGAAGGACGTACCCTTTGAATTCGATGAAGAGTGCAAGGCAGTTTTCGATGAATTAAAGTCATCTTTGACTTCTACCCCTGTCATTCAACCACCATATTGGGAGTTATCTTTCCAAATAATGTGTGATGCAAGCAATTATGCTGTGGGGGCTATTTTAGGATAGTGGGTGGTCAACTAAGCTCATGTGATCTATTATGCATCAAAGATGCTTAATCCAGCTCAGTGTAATTCTATGATTGAAAAGGAGCTTTTGGCTATTATATTTGCTTTAGATAAGTTTCGATCTTACTTGCTTGGGACTAAAGTTGTTGTCTTTTCTGACCATGCAGCTTTGAAATACCTTTTGGCAAAAAAAGAGGCGAAGCCAAGGCTAATTAAGTGGATTCTTCTACTGCAAGAGTTTGATCTCGAGATTAAAGATAAGAAAGGGGCAGAAAACCTAGTAGCTGACCACTGGAGACGGTTAGTTAGAGAAGAAGATCCAGTGCCATTGCAAGAAACTTTCCCTAATGAGCAGCTCTTTACAGTGCAAGGTACAACCCATTGGTATACTGACTTGGTAAATTATTTGGTTACTAAGGTCATACCTCAAGATTTGAGTAGAGCTAAAAAAGATAAAATGAAAAGTGAGGCTAAATATTATGTATGGGATGAACCATATTTGTGGAAATATTGTTATGATCAAATTATTAAAAGATGCATCCCTGATTCGAAAATTCAGTCTGCCCTTACTTTTTGCCATGCATATGCCTGTGGAGGTCATTTTGGGCCAAAGAGAACAGCTAGGAAAGTGTTAGATTGTGGTTTTTATTGGCCTACCTTGTTTCATGACAGTTATGTGTTTTGTAAAAATTGTGAATGATGTCAAAGGATAGGGAACTTAAACCGTAGGAATGAGATGCCTTAAACTCCTATACTTGTGTATGAAATTTTTTATGTGTGGGGTATTGACTTTATGGGTCCATTTCCTCCTTCCTTTGGATTTGTTTACATTTTACTTGCTGTTGATTATGTATCGAAATGGGTGAAAGCAAAGGCCACCAGAATTGATGATTTGCGAGCTGTTGTAGGTCTTATCAAATCTAACATTTTCAGTAGGTTTGGCATACCAAGAGCATTGATTAATGATCAGGGGACTCATTTTTGTAATCGATCAATGGAGACTTTGTTAAAAAAATATGGAGTCCTGCACAAAACCTCCATAGCTTACCATCCCCAAACAAATGGACAGGCCGAGGTGTCTAATAGGGAAGTCAAGTTGATCTTGGAGAAAATGGTAAATCTAAACAGAAAAGACTGGAGTTTTAGACTGGACGACGCTTTCTGGGCTTATAGGACAACATATAAGATGCCTATTGGGATGTCCCCGTACAGGCTGATTTTTTTGTAAGTTGTGTCATCTGCCTGTAGAGTTAGAACACAAGACGTATTGGGCAGTTAGATGATGCAACATGGACCTATAGCAGGCAAGTTTGGAACATAAGTTACAGTTGTAGGAATTGGAGGAAATTCAACTTGAGGCCTATGAGAACTCACGAACTTACAAAGAGAAGACCAAGGCATTTCATGATAAGATGATCATTAGGAAGCAATTTGTGGTTGGCCAAAAAGTTTTATTATGCAACTCAAAATTGAAGTTGATGCCTGGTACGTTACATTCCTATTGGATTGGACCCTTTGTTGTTACTGATGCATTTCCTCATGGTGCAGTTGAGATTCAAAGTATGGAAACCAACAAGGTGTTCAAGGTTAACGGGCATAAACTTAAGCTATATTACGATGGTTTTCAAGCACACACGGTTGAGGAGGTGCAGTTAGGATATGCGATCTACTTGGTGTGAAGGAAATTGTATTGTCAAGCCAACGACATTAACCAAAGGCGCTGCGTGGGAGGCAACCCATGAACCACAGATTTTATTTCTCACCCTATCTCTTTTAATTTTACTTATCCATTATTTGTTGTAATGATGTGCTATACATTTCTATCATTGAAAGTTTATATTTATCATGAACTTGAATCAATTAGATTTAAAAAGAGGATAACACAATTGAATTGATCGACTTTTCATCTTAACATTTGTTGATTAAATGATTGATTTCAGAATGTTGGTGAATTGAATTGGTAGACTTTAAACCTGTGAGATTTTGAGCCTAGAGATTGAGCATTAATGTCGATCTTTATTTTCTTTTAATGTGTGATATTCTTCCATGGATGTGTTTCTCTAGAACTTGCATTTATTCTTTTTTAGATTACATTGATTCAAGCATACATAAAAGTGATTAAGGCCATTTTGGATAAACCACTCTAGCCAAATAGCCTACCTAACATAATTTACCATTGTTAAGCCCCTTTGAGCCTAATTAACCTTTTTTTTTGTTGAATAACTTTTTTAACCTTGAGCTTAACATGAATGACTTTATGTCAGACCCAGATCTTTGTAGCTTTTACCTTATGATTCCTATGTGTATGAACACTATGCAATTATAGTTGAATCATAAGAAGAGTATTTACTAGACTTAAAGTGTTATTGAAATGAATTAACACGCAAAAGCTACATAAAATGCCTAATGTGAGCAATGGATGTCACAGGCTAAACCGAGCTATTCTAAATCATTCTGACTGAAAATAAGAACTTCAAATAAGAGAGTGTAGAGAACTTATGAAGGAAAGTCAGCTTGATTTAGTCCCGAACATATAAAACAAGAGTAAAAGCTAAAAAGGGTAAAATGGACCTTTTTGGCGAGAAAAGGAGTTTCGGGTGAAATTATCCACCGGGAGCGGTTGGAATATAAAGCCGAGAGTGTAAGACATAAGATATGACACTCTCAAAATTTTGAGAAAAAGTCAACATGGTCAATGGTTAAGGAAAAAGTCAACTAAAGTTAAGAAAATGGACTTTTACCATAGTTGACTAATCATGGTTAAAAATGAACCTCAGTATGGAGAAAAATTTGAGGAAAAATATTCTTGGCCAGAATACAAGATAATCATCCCCGAAAGTAAGGAAAATTTATTTGAAAGGATTCCGGATTAAATTTAATGGTTAAAAACGAGATGGGCCTAAGGTAAAAATTTTAAAGCCCATTAAGGTATACTAAACGTATATCGAAATTCTTAGGTCCTTTAGACCGAATTGTTGGACCAATTGATCGGCCAAATTTTGAGACAATAAAAGGCCCGAGGTATAGTAAAAATTTCAGCCTGAAATCCCATTAATAAAGCCCAAACCGAGAAGCCCAATTGGAAAAGCCCATGAGATAAATATCTAACCATAGTTAAAGTTAACTATGACTCATAAGGTGACTCATAAGGTGACTCATGGCTAAGGTTTGGAAAGTCAAGCATAATGGCTGAAAAGTAAAGCTTAATGGCTAAGTATATGGCTTATAAATCCAGCCACACCATTGTCATCTTCATCACACTAAATCCGGCTAGAAGAAGAAACCATTGAAACATATTTTTCCAAGCTTTCTCTCACTAGAAATCACTAGGAATTAGGCATATTTGGAACTTGCATTCTTCATGGAAGTTGTCCAAATTGAAAGGAGATTGACATATGTTGGAATTGGCTATCAAGGAGCCATAGAGAGCAAACCGAGAGCCTCCAAAGTTTCGGCCAAAGGGTGAACACAACAATTGGTATATTTTCTACTTTTCAATTTCATATATGTTAATGTATGAATGATTACAAGTATGTTGATATATGTTTTAAGCATTGAAAGATATTAAATCACCATGAAATGGGTTAGGCCGAGAGTGATTAATGGGATATTGAATTATGTCAATATGATTTTAAGACATAAATGGATTAGTATACATGTATTAATGTTAATGGTGTAATTAGAATTAATCAATTTGATTAATTAATACATGTAATTTGTTGGCAATCAAGGTGTTTGATAAAATGCCTAAATGAACTATGTGATGATTGGTAATGTTGCCTACCAAGTGTATGTGAAAATGCCTAAGTGAAAATGGTTGAATAATGGCATGGATGGCATGCCATGGTGAAACCGAGACATGAGTAGCTCTCGGCCATGGCATGTGGCCGAGAGGCCCAATGGGCCAAGCTCAATTATTTTACACCCAATAAGGTGTAATGGGCCTAGGACAAGCCCTATAAGAGTTGGTGGGCCCCACAAGCCCAATAGGCCCAACGAAAGTGAATAGTAAAATAAAAATGGACTTAAGGCCTAGTTAGGCCCATTAAGGATTTTTAAGGCCCATTAAGGGATAATAGACTGTATTAATGTGTAATACAGTAGGAATTAACCTGAGGAATGGTTATTTACAGCTTCGGAGTTTACATTGAGAGCTGATCGGACTGCGGGATTTAGCAGCACCGAGGAAGTGAGGTCACGTGACGTGATCCGAGGTAAGGGACTTTTGTGAGTAGTTAGAGATACCTGCACGTATTTTCGTCTGCTTTTACATTCACTTAAAAACTCTGAGGGTCAGAGAAAGTGAATAATAATTATTGCGACCCGATAGTGGTAATTTACGATTTTGCCCCTAGTTAGTCAAAAAGTCAACTTTTGTGAAAAGTTACGAAAAGCATGGAAACAATTATTGTGAGTGTTTAATTGTTGTTTAGCATGAAAATAAATAGATGGGATAATGATTTTAAGGTTGATGTGACTTAAGCACACTTTATAGTGCTGATTTTGATGTTTTATAAACAATCCCTTGTAAAGAGCCATCTATCATATTATGTGAGAATGAATCGTGCTAGAGCATAGCTCGCACTGGATTTCATAAGTTTTCCACATACAGTAGTGCTGGATTTTTATACGCACTAGATTTTCATGACATGCATGACAGAGTACTGGAGTTTTACTCGTACTCAGTTTTATATGATATATGCATGACAGAGTGCTGGAGCGATTAGCTCGTACTCGAGTTTTACATGAGATACATGACAGAGTACTGGAGCATTGCTCGTACTCGATTCTTCATGGTTTATACATGATATAGTACTGGAGCTATTGCTCGTACTTGATTTGATATTGTGCATAGCATAGTACTGGAGCTATTGCTCGTGCTTGATTTAATACATGAACTATGCATTGACCTAGTTGCTGGAGGTTGCTCGCACTAGAGTTGAGTTTGTGATATGAAACAGTGTTCAAGCGCAGTGTCGACTATGTGTCGCACTCGAGGGCGCACACTGTATGTGATATTATATACATGGTACCTATTCATGCCGCATTCTTGTCTGACTGAGTGTCACATTTTGAGAGGATGGCCAGCATGAGGGTATTTGTGAATGTGGTATGATATTTCCACAGGCGCGAGGGCTAAGACCTATAGTAGGCACCCTGACTGTGATGTTGATATTCTACGGGTGCGAGAGCTAAGACCTATGGTAGGTACTCTGGCCGTGAGGAAGGGTCCACGGGTGTACTTTATACCTTGTCTGAGTGGTGCGAGGTGTACGCTGTACCGTGTGTTGTTGTGGAGTTGAGGAGGATAAAGCTGACGGTTGTGATGGATTGACCCCCCTCCCGTTGCAGCAGTGATGCCCCGCACACCGAGTACTGTGTTGCTTGGGATCACATTTCAGATATGATTATAGTCTAGGATACTATTTGCATTTAACCACAGAGTCTTACATGATATATTACATTGATTGAATGATTTAAACTGCGGACAGACCTGAGGGATGGGTCGGACTCCGACTTTGTGTTGCGAATCATTTGATGCCATATTTATTGTGATTTAAATATACATGGCATGATTTACATAAAGGCATGATTTATATACGATGCATTGTTTTGCACTACATGCCTATATTTGAGAAAGAAAGCATGATTTTCTATACATGTGATTTCTTCTGTACAAGTATATATATTATATTTCAAGACATGCTTTTTAAAGAGAGTAAAGGAAATAATGTTTTCAAGGTATAGCATTATTTTGAGTAGATAGTGTTGATATCTACTTGCTTGCCTGATTTCCTTACTGAGCGCGTTGTATGCTCACCCCCCTTTCTTTACATCTCTCTACAGAGCGTCAACAGTAGAGCGAGAGCTATCGAGGGATAGTGTCCCAGAGTCCACTGCTAGTTCCTATCGATCTCCAGGTATACCTATTATGTACAGTTGTGTATCTAAACATAGAAACAGCACAGTGATGTATACGATATATATTATGGAGAATGTATTTGTATTAGATTTTATATAATCTTACATGTATAATAAAAACAGTTACAGTCAGTAATAATATATTGACATGTATGTATGAAATGGATGATGTGGTAAGTGAGGACTCTGACATCGAATCACAGCCCAACCATTGAAGAGCGAAAAGGTAAGTTAAAAATGTGAAAAAAAAAAATTTTTAGTGATTTTGGTTAAAGTCATGGATTGAGAACGGGTCCTAACAGAATGGTATCAGAGCAGGGGTTGGTCTGATGTGAGTCGGTGTTAGAAAATAGGAAAGTGTACATCCCCATAATACTGTGCTGTGTTTAGATATAACTGTGTATACCGGATAGGAGATGGACTAATTCATTATTATGAATGCAAGAACTTTGCCTATATGGCAAATACGCATAGTGGTAGAGGTATGAGAGGTAGGGCTCGAGG
Organism: Firmiana major; assembly: GCA_033439115.1. Classification (NCBI taxonomy): domain Eukaryota; kingdom Viridiplantae; phylum Streptophyta; class Magnoliopsida; order Malvales; family Malvaceae; genus Firmiana; species Firmiana major. The sequence goes on from CM065914.1 coordinate 24,847,001, forward strand.
CCGGGAAGATAGACCCGAGGGACGAGCCGCTGCCGGACCATTACCTACGCATGAGACTCTAGGTGGTATTGAGGCACCCGAGTGTGTAGAAACGCGCTTCACGAGATTAGAGCGTGGTCTCGAGACTATTATCGAGATACTGGCACAGACGATGCCAGGTAGGCAGAGACAGGAGGCAGGAGCTGCTACAGGAGTGGCAGTTGCCCCTGATACACTTACGCAGACAGCTGATGCACAGAGGACTGTAGATACTCCTACACCCTCACCAGTTTCGGGTGGTATTGGATTAGCATATGGATGTGATCTGCATCGGTTGCGAGAATTCCAGAAGTTTAGACCTCCATCCTTTAGTGGGGTCAAGGACCCAGTGGCTGCTGAGGAGTGGTTAGCAGAACTGGAGAAGCTTTATGGATTCTTCGAGTGTACGACCTCGGAGATGGTCGCGTTTTCTACGTTCCTACTGAAGGGAGCTACAGAGCATTGGTGAAAGTCCACCCGACCTATATTGAGATCCCAACACGCAGATATCGGTTGGGATATATTTTGGGAGGCCTTCAGGAGGTAGTTTATTCCCGACACCGCACAGCGAAAACTTCAGGCAGAGTTTTTGGGACTACACCAGGGGAGTTTATCTGTGGACAAGTATGAGACTCGATTCCTATCCCTAGGAAGATATGACCCGGATACCATGTACAATGAGACCAGGAAGGTCCACAGGTGTCACGCCCCGGAAGTGCAAAAAATAGGGCTAATTTAAAACTCTTTACATTAATTCACAATTAAGAGTGCATTCCTGTGCAGTGTCATACATCATCACCTATATTATACCTCAGGATCTCGTCATTGAATAGTATATATTATATCATATACATTACTTGATTTCAAGTTAATTAATCCTAATACATCCCATACAATGTTATACATCAAGTGTCTGCAATTATGGTAATTGTCTGGGTACATGAAAAGATAAAAGGTACCTCAAAATACAATATATGGCATGGAGCTCAAGTCCTCCACTAGCCACTACTCCGTACGTCGCAGGACAACCCTTTTCACTTGAAGAAATCTGGGGGGAAAGAAAACAGGGTGAGCTTCTAAATCGCTCAGTAAAGGGGGTGAGGGACTCATTTCATAAACCAAAATGCACAACACAAAATATTTATTTGTATGTGAAACTCATTAATCTCATTTGAAAACCATAGCATGAAAGTACTCAAAATGACATTCTCATGTCTCAAATCATGTGAAAACATGAAGTAAAAAGGCTCAGTCTAGAGCAATAACAAAGCATGTGAAAATAATGCGATAAACGCTTTCTCAATGAACGTGATAAAATCACTGAATTAGTAACGCACGTGGCGTAGCCACTAAACACACGTGGCATAGCCACTGATTTAAATTCACACGTGGCATAGCCACTAAACACACGTGGCATAGCCACTGATTTAAATTCACATGTGGCATCGCCACAGGATAGGGTTTCACGTGGCAACGGCCACCAAATATACGTGGCATAGCCACTGGATGGGTGATCTCACGTGGCAACGGCCACCAATTAGGGTTTTCACATGGCAACGGCCACCAAATGGGGTTTCTCACGTGGCAGCGGCCACCAAATAGGGTTTCTCATGTGGCAACGACCACCAAATAGGGTTTCTCACGTGGCAACGGCCACCAAATGGGGTACTCACGTGGCAACGGCCACCAAATAGGGTTTCTCACGTGGCAACGGCCACCAAATAAGGTACTCACGTGGCAACGGCCACCAAATAGGGTTTCTCACGTAGCAACGGCCACCAAGTATACGTGGCATAGCCACAGAATGGGTTATTCTCACGTTACCAAAACGGAGAAGAAATCGGGCTTACATGCTACCAGAGCAATGCCCGGTGTGTACTCAAAATTACACACCGAAGTCTTATCACACAAGACTGGTTTGCCTTCACGTAGAACTCATAATGGTTTTTCTCTCATAAAACTCATTTGAAAATCGTTTTGTACTCAACACAAAACATAATAAAATCGAGTTCCAACCGGCAAGCACACACACATTTCTCAAATCTCGATATTGCCTTAACGTAGAGCCCAATTCATTACTCACACAAATTCGACGGTTTATAAAGCAATTTCACACTCAGCTTATAAACGCATAACATAATGGGCTCCAACCGGCTATAAAAACCGTGTGCAATTATATCTCAACACAACACTCAACATGCTTGTTTTATAAACCATAAATCATGCTATAATAGTTTACAAATCACATACACAAATGGTTTAGATTTCCCTTACCTCTTTGCACCTCGTATAGTGCAATCGTTTCCCCTGTATCACGGACTAGCCACGCATTCCACTCTGGAACTCCTGAGTTATCCAAACGATGTTAAAACATCAATACTCAATTATCTCATCAACCTCAATTCTCAAAATCGAGCATAATTGCTCATAACTCCTCAAATCTCTCGATTCTCGTAACTCTACCACAAACTACACTCTCATTCACAACATCTCAACGTTCTACATTTCTCATGCCAATTATCTATGCTAATTCACCACATTGTCTAAATTTCTATTTATAGCTCAAAATTCCTAAATTGCTAAATATCGTTATCACTCCAACCACATTGCAATTTCATCAATCCCTAATCATTTCTCAGCTATTTTAACACAATGACAACCACCATTATCATCAAAATCATCTCAAATATCAAGATCGAGGTTTAGAAATTACCCAAAGCTTGTGAGACGCACAACCCACGCCTCGATTCGATTCGTCCTTCGATTTCCAAGTATGTTGTTCTCCCTTTGATGAGGAACAACTTTCCTTCTTGCCACAACTTCTGATTTGGCCGAAAATGGGTGCTTTGGATGATTGAGAAAGCTAGGTTTCGTTAAAAATGGGGGTTGAAAGAGAGAGAAAGTGAGATTGCAGGAGAAAAACAGGGTTCCTTATATAGGCTGAGGGTAGGAGATCGATATGGCGCTTGATGAGATCGATCTGCATTTGAATTTTGGGGATGATTTGGCTCAATTTATACCTAGGAGATCGATCTATCGAGGGGTGAGATCGATCTCTTTATGGCTTTATGAGATCGATCTGCTCCTTGAGGAGATCGATCTTCTCCCAAACAGAATCATTTGGAGATCAATCTCTTCCTCATTAGATCGATCTTCTCTCAAACAGAATCTTAAGGAGATCGATCCTCTTCCATTGGAGATCGATCTGCTCCTCAAATTTCTCTTTCCTTGTCATTTTTAACTGACCAGATCGATCTCTCCTTCTCCCAGATCGATCTGTCCTCATAACTTCATACTTATTTTAAACACTTAACATACAAATCTCCAATTATCATTCCCCAATTCACTTAGCTCAATAAATTACACTTCAAGTTCATATTACATAATTCAAATATATCTAAAATTCTCAGATCTCACATCCTCCCCACCTTAAAAAGAATTTGGTCCTCTAAATTCAACTCAACTAGTCAAATAGATGGGGGTATTTCTCCTTCATGAGACTCTCTAGTTCCCACGTTGCCTCTTCCATTGAGTGATGTTTCCACAAAACTTTCACTAATGGGATGCTCTTAGTTCTTAGTACCTTCTTTCTTCTATCAAGAATCTGGACGGGTTCTTCAGTGTAGCTCATATCCTCTTGAATGTCCATCTTGTCATACTCTATGACATGAGAAGGGTCCAGGTGGTACTTCCTCAACATAGACACATGAAAAACATTGTGTATTACGGACATCTGTGGGGGTAATGCTAATCTGTAAGCTACCTCTCCCACTCTCTCAAGAATCTCGAATGGTCCTACGTATCGAGGACTTAATTTCCCTCTCTTCCCAAATCGCATGATACCCTTACTCGATGATATTTTCAGAAATACGGCATCACCAACCTCAAACTCGAGTGGCCGTCTATGAACATCCGCGTAGCTTTTCTGTCTACTTTATGCAGCTCGTAACCTCTCACATATGAGTTTCACACTCTGTACAGCTTGCTCAACAAGCTCGGTAGCATTTATCTTTCTGTCACCGACTTCTTCCCAAGCTACAGGGGATCTATACCTCCTACCATATAGAGCCTCAAAAGGTGCCATTCCAATACTCGTATGCTAGCTGTTATTGTATGCAAACTCTGCTAGGGGCAGGTGATCATCCCATGATCCCTTAAAATCCATCGTACACGCCCTCAACATATCCTCCAGGGTCTGAATAGTCCTCTCTGACTGACCATCTGTCTGAGGATGATAGGCGGTACTGAAACTCAATCGAGATCCCATGGACTCCTGAAATTGAGTCCAAAATCTAGAAGTAAATCGGGAATCTCTATCAGAAGTAATACTCATTGGAGCCCCATGTAATCTAGCTATCTCGCTGACATACAGCTCAGCTAAGGCATCCACAGTATCTGTGCTCTTGATGGCAAGGAAGTGGGCACTCTTGGTCAATCTATCCACTATAACCCATATAGCGTCATGACCTCTTCGGGTCCTCGGTAAACCCATAATAAAGTCCATAGCGACATGCTCCCATTTCCATGTAGGTACAGGTAAGGGCTGTAGTAGTCCTCCGGGCTTTCGATGCTCAGCTTTCACTTGCTGGCATACTAAACACCTAGCCACATACTCTACCACGTCTCGATTCATACCACTCCACCAATACACCTTTCTCAAGTCTCGGTACATCTTAGTACTCCCTGGGTGCATGGTGTATCGCGAGCAGTGGGATTCTCTCAGTCTCTATCTCTTCAGGGTATCATCGTCCAGTACACAAATCTGTCCTCTGAATCTTAACAATCCATCCTCACTGACTGTGAGATCCGACTGCGAACTCTGTTCAGCTTGGCTAATCATATCTATCAATCTCTGATCACTGCGCTGCCCAGTTCTAATCTGATCCATGATCCTGGCCTCTATTCGCAAGCTAGCCACAAATCCAGTCTCTATCTCTTTAACTCTATTCCGAAGTTCGACAAACTGCTCCAGTAAATCCCATTCCCTGATCATCATAGTAAATATCATACTCTTCCTGCTCAAGGCATCAGCAACCACATTCGCCTTTCCCGGATGATATAGAATCTCGCGGTCATAATCCTTAAGGAGTTCCATCCATCTCCTTTGTCTCATGTTTAACTCTTTCTGATCAAAAACATATCTCAAACTCTTGTGATCAGTGAAGATCTGGAATCTTTCCCCATATAAGTAGTGTCGCCAGATCTTCAAAGCAAATACCACAGCGGCTAACTCCATATCATGCGTGGGGTAATTCCGCTCATGGTCCTTCAGCTGTCGCGATCCATATGCGACCACTCTTCTGTGCTGCATAAGCACACACCCCAATCCTTGATGAGATGCATCACTATACACTGAAAATCCTCCTGATCCCTCAGGAATAGTTAACACAGGTGCCGCTGTCAACCTCCTCTTTAGTTCCTGAAAACTGAGCTCACATTAATCAGTCCATATAAATGGAGTCTCCTTGCGCGTGAGCTTAGTCAAAGGGGCGCCAATCCGGGAAAATCCTTCCATAAATCTTCTGTAATAACCTGCCAAACCAAGGAAGCTTCGTACCTCAGTAACTGTCCTCGATCTCTCCCAATTAAGCACAGCCTCCACCTTGGTTGGGTCCACTAATACTCCTTCCTCTGAGACTATATGACCAAGGAAAGCTATCCGGCTCAGCCAAAACTCACACTTACTAAGCTTTCCATATAATTGCTTATCTCGGAGTATCTGAAGTACTAACCACAAATGCTGTGCATGCTCCTCATACGACTGAGAGTACACCAGGATATCATCAATAAAGACTATCACAAATTTATCCAGATAGTCTCTGAACACCTCGTTCATCAATCTCATAAATGCTGCAGGGGCGTTCGTTAATCCAAAGGATATCACCAGAAATTCATAATGGCCATACCTCGTCCTGAAGGCCATCTTTGGAATATCTTCTTCCTTGATCCTCAATTGGTGATAGCCCGATCTCAAATCAATCTTAGAAAAGACTGATGCCCCTCTCAGCTGATCAAGTAGATCATCAATCCTGGGCAATGGGTATTTATTCTTCACCGTGGCTTTATTCAACAACCGATAGTCTACGCATAATCTGAGACTACCATCCTTCTTCTTGACAAATAAAATCGGTGCTCCCCACGGTGAAACACTGGGCCTAATTAACCCTTGATCCAATAACTCCTGTAGTTGTTTCTTTAATTCCTCAAGTTCCACTAATGCCATCCTGTAGGGAGGTTTAGAGATTGGCTGAGTATCTGGTACCAAATCAATGGTAAACTCTAGCTCTCTCTGGTGGTAAACCTAGCAATTCATCTGAGAAAACATCCAAAAATTCACAAACCACAGGTATATCCTCAATCCTCGGATGTTCCCGCTCATCGTCTGAGATGAGTGTCTCACAACCTTCACATGAACAATCATATTTAATATTCTCCAAAATAATATTAAAATTCTCAAATTACTTACTAGAATTCCACATATTCATTTCCTCAATATCTCAATCGTACACTGTAAGGTTCAGGTAGGGAGAAAGTTACAATCTTAGTGTAGCAATCTAAGCTCACTCGATTGGCTGCCAACCAATCCATTCCCAAAATTACATCAAATCCATGTATATTCAACATGATTAGATCTGCTAACATCACTCTATCTCCCACCTTTATCTCACATCCTCTACAGATTAACTCAGTTCTCTAGGATTCACGCATAGGGGTATTTACATGTAGTATATATTCTAGAGGTTCAAACTTCAAGTTTAATCTACATGCAAAATGCTTAGAAATAAACGAATGCGTGGATCCTGAATCAATCAACACATGAGCCTTATGATTACAGACAGAGAGTGTACCTCTTATAGTTTCTGCAGAAGTGTCAGCGGTCTCCTTATCTAGGGCAAACACACGTCCCTGGGTAACAGGTCTCTTTCCTTTCTCTACAGCAGTGGCGCGTCTCGGGGGATCCACTCTCTGAGGCTGTTGTCTAGTGGGCTCCAAGACATGTGGTTTCTGAGGTTGAGGGTAATCCTTCACCATGTGACCCATGTCTCCACATCTAAAGCATCCATGGATCGACCCAGTACAACTTCCCTCATGCATTCGGCCACAATTTCTGCAAAACCTTGTCTCAGGCCTGACATCTCGAGGGGTCTCTCTAATGTTAGGGTACCCTCTGGGTCTCTCTAATCTGCCCTTTTGTACCTTAATCCTTCCTCTTCTGAAGGAACCTCTCCGAGCCTCTGTTTGGAAAATCGCTGGCCTCTTGCCCTTATCTCTATTCACCGCTCTGAGCTCATTCTAGGATTGTACCATTTCAATTCCTCTTTCAATCTCTTGTGCTCGTCTCAGAGCATCTCCAAACTCAGTAATACATAGCCCTATCAATCTATCTTTGATGATGGGCTTCAATCCATACCCAAATTTCTCTGTGCGGAGCTCTTCATTCTTAAAGGTCTCTGGGTCATATCTCAATAGCGCTGTGAATTGGCTCTCATAGTCATCCATAGACATGTCACCCTGTACCAAACTCAAAAACTCGGCTTGTTTCTTTCTCTGGGCGGCTCGTGGTACATATTGGGTCCTAAAAGCTGTCTGGAACTCTTTCTAACCAATCACATCCTGGCGGGACATCAGAATACCCTGGGTAGTATGCCACCAATCTCGAGCTCTCCCTTTCAACATATAGATACTCATACTGACCCTCTCAGCATCAGTGCACCCTAGATAATCAAATATAATTCTCAACTCCGTCAGCCACTCCTCAGCCTCTGTAGGATCCTTCTTTCCCCTAAATACGGGTGGATTCATCTTCAAAAAATCCTTTAGTCGGACCATACTTCTATCATCAGGCTGAGTGACGGGAGGTATTGGGGGTATAGGAGGTCCTTGTGGTGGTGTAGGAGTAGTACCCGAGGCATTAACTCCAAAGTGTTGCGCGAATAACGCTGCCATCTGCTCAAAACCTTGCCTCACATCGGTCTCAATCCGATTAAATCAAGAGTAAGGACTCTCTGGTTGTGGGACAGGTGGCGGAGGGGACTCGGCCTACCTCCTCGAACGACCTCGTCGTCCACTCATTCTCTATCTCAACTCGTCTCCTACGCGTACATATCAGAATCGATTGAAATCTCAATCCTCAATTTCAGTTCATGACCAGACTATTACAGACACTTAGGATGTATTCTATTTCACTTAACCGACACTGACAGCACTAGACACCCTAAGCTCTGATACCAAGAAAACTCTGTCACGCCCCGAAAGTGCGAAAAATAGGGCTAATTCAAAACTCTTTATTCATTAATTCACAATTAACAGTGCATTCCTGTGCAGTGTCATACATCATCACCTATATTATACCTCAGGATCTCGTCATTGAATAGTATATATTATATCATATACATTACTTGATTTCAAGTTAATTAATCCTAATACATCCCATACAATGTTATACATCAAGTGTCTGCAATTATGGTAATTGTCTGGGTACATGAAAAGATAAAAGATACCTCAAAATAAAATATATGGCCTGGAGCTCAAGTCCTCCACTAGCCACTAGTCTGTATGTCGCAGGACAACCCTTTTCACTCGAAGAAATCTGGGGGGAAAGAAAACAGGGTGAGCTTCTAAATCGCTCAGTAAAGGGGGTAAGGGACTCATTTTATAAACCAAAATGCACAACACAATATATTTATTTGTATGTGAAACTCATTAATGTCATTTGAAAACCATAGCATGAAGGTACTTAAAATGACATTCTCATGTCTCAGATCATGTGAAAACATGAAGTAAAAAGGTTCAGTCTAGAGCAATAACAAAGCATGTGAAAATAATGCAATAAACGCTTTCTCAATGAACGTGATAAAATCACTGAAATAGTAATGCACGTGGCACAGACACTAAACACACGTGGCATAGCCACTGATTTAAATTCACACTTGGCATAGCCACTAAACACACGTGGCATAGCCACTGATTTAAATTCACACGTGGCATAGCCACTAAACACATGTGGCATAGCCACTGATTTAAATTCACACGTGGCATAGCCACAGGATAGGGTTTCACGTGGCAACGGCCACCAAATATACGTGGCATAGCCACTCGATGGGTGATCTCACGTGGCAACAGCCAGTAATTAGGGTTTTCACGTGGCAACGGCCACCAAATGGGGTTTCTCATGTGGCAACGGCCACCACATAGGGTTTCTCACGTGGCAACGGCCAACAAATAGGGTTTCTCACGTGGCAACGGCCACTAAATGGGGTACTCACGTGGCAACGCCACCAAATAGGGTTTCTCACGTGGCAACGGCCACCGAATGGGGTACTCACGTGGCAACGACCACCAAATAGGGTTTCTCACGTGGCAACGGCCACCAAGTATATGTGGCATAGCCACAGAATGGGTTATTCTCACATTACCAAAACGAAGAAGAAATCGGGCTTACATGCTACCAGAGCAATGCCCGGTGTGTACTCAAAATTACACACCTAAGTCTTATCACACAAGACTGGTTTGCCTTCACGTAGAACTCATAATGGTTTTTCTCTCATAAAACTCATTTGAAAATCGTTTTGTACTCAACACAAAACATAATAAAATCGAGTTCCAACCGGCAAGCACACACACATTTCTCAAATCTCGATATTGCCTTAACGTATAGCCCAATTCATTACTCACACAAATTCGACGGTTTATAAAGCAATTTCACACTCAGCTTATAAACGCATAAAATAATGGGCTCCAACCGGCTATAAAAATCGTGTGCAATTATATCTCAACACAACACTCAACATGCTTGTTTTATAAACCATAAATCCTGATATAATAGTTTACAAATCACATACACAAATGGTTTAGATTTCCCTTACCTCTTTGCACCTCGTATAGTGCAATCGTTTCCCCCGTATCACGGACTAGCCTCGTATTCCACTCTGGAACTCCTGAGCTATCCAAACGATGTTAAAACATCAATACTCAATTATCTCATCAACCTCAATTCTCAAAATCGAGCATAATTGCTCATAACTCCTCAAATCTCTCGATTCTCGTAACTCTACCACAAACTACACACTCATTCACAACATCTCAACGTTCTACATTTATCATGCCAATTATCTATGCTAATTCACCACATTGTCTAAATTTCTATTTATAGCTCAAAATTCCTAAATTGCTAAATATCATTATCACTCCAACCACATTGCAATTTCATCAATCCCTAATCATTTCTCAGCTATTTCAACAAAATGACAACCACCATTATCATCAAAATCATCTCAAATATCAAGATCGAGGTTTAGAAATTACCCAAAGCTTGTGAGACGCACAACCCACGCCTCGATTCGATTCGTCCTTCGATTTCCAAGTTTGTTGTTCTCCCTTTGATGAGGAACAACTTTCCTTCTTGCCACAACTTTTGATTTGGCCGAAAATGGGTGCTTTGGATGATTGAGAAAGCTAGGTTTCGGTAAAAATGGGGGTTGGAAGAGAGAGAAAGTGAGATTGCAGGAGAAAAATAGGGTTCCTTATATAGGCTGAGGGTAGGAGATCGATCTGGCTCTTGATGAGATCGATCTGCATTTAATTGTGGGGACGATTTGGGGTAATTTATGCCTAGGAGATCGATCTGTCGAGGGGTGAGATCGATCTCTTTATGGCTTTATGAGATCGATCTGCTCCGTGAGGAGATCGATCTTCTCCCAAATAGAATCATTTGGAGATCGATTTCTTCCTCATTAGATCGATCTTCTCTCAAACAGAATCATAAGGAGATCGATCCTCTTCCATTGGAGATCGATCTGCTCCTCAAATTCCTCCTTCCTTGTCATTTTTAACTGACCAGATCGATCTCTCCTTCTCCCAGATCGATCTGTCCTTATAACTTCATACTTATTTTAAACACTTAACATACAAATCTCCAATTATCATTCCCCAATTCACTTAGCTCAATAAATTACACTTCAAGTTCATTTTACATAATTCAAATATATCTAAAATTCTCAGATCTCACATCCTCCCCACCTTAAAAAGAATTTGGTCCTCCAAATTCAACTCAACTAGTCAAATAGATGGGGGTATTTCTCCTTCATGAGACTCTCTAGTTCCCACGTTGCCTCTTCCATTGAGTGATGTTTCCATAAAACTTTCACTAATGGGATGCTCTTAGTTCTCAGTACCTTCTTTCTTCTATCGAGAATCTGGACGGGTTCCTCAGTGTAGCTCATATCCTCTTGAATGTCCATCTCGTCATACTCTATGACATGAGAAGGGTCCGGGTGGTACTTCCTCAACATAGACACATGAAAAACATTGTGCATTCCGGACATCTATGGGGGTAATGCTAATCTGTAAGCTACCTCTCCCACTCTCTTAAGAATCTCGAATGGTCCTACATATCGAGGACTTAATTTTCCTTTCTTCCCAAATCGCATGATACCCTTACTCGGTGATATTTTAAGAAATACGGCATCACCAACCTCAAACTCGAGTGGCCGTCTATGAACATCCGCGTAGCTTTTCTGTCTACTTTGTGCAGCCCATAACCTCTCACATATGAGTTTCACACTCTGTACAGCTTGCTCAACAAGCTCGGGAGCATTTATCTTTCAGTCACCGACTTCTTCCCAGCTACAGGGGATCTACACCTCCTCCCATATAGAGCCTCAAAAGGTGCCATTCCAATACTCGTATGATAGCTGTTATTGTATGCAAAGTCTGCTAGGGGCAGGTGATCATCCCATGATCCCTTAAAATCTATCGTCCACGCCCTCAACATATCCTCTAGGGTCTGAATAGTCCTCTCTGACTGACCATCTGTCTGAGGATGATAGGAAGTACTGAAACTCAATCGAGATCCCATGGACTCCTGAAACTGGGTCCAAAATCTGGAAGTAAACCGAGAATCTCTATCAGAAGTAATACTCACTGGAGCCCCATGTAATCTAGCTATCTCGCTGACATACAGCTCAGCTAAGGCATCCACAGTATCTGTGCTCTTGATGGCAAGGAAGTGGGCACTCTTGGTCAATCTATCCACTATAACCCATATAGCGTCATGACCTCTTCGGGTCCTCGGTAAACCCATAATAAAGTCCATAGCGACATGCTCCCATTTCCATGTAGGTACAGGTAAGGGCTGTAGTAGTCCTCCGGGCTTTCGATGCTCAGCTTTCACTTGCTGGCATACTAAACACTTGGCCACATACTCTGCCACGTCTCGCTTCATACCACTCCACCAATACACCTTTCTCAAGTCTCGGTACATCTTAGTACTCCCTGGGTGCATGGTGTATCGCGAGCAGTGGGATTCTCTCAATATCTGTCTCTTTAGGGTATCATCGTCCAGTACACAAATCCGTCCTCTGAATCTTAACAATCCATCCTCGCTAACTGTGAGATCCGACTGCGAACTCTGTTCAGCTTGGCTAATCATATCTATCAATCTCTGATCACTGCGCTGCCCAGTTCTAATCTGATCCATGATCCTGGCCTCTATTCGCAAGCTAGCCACAAATCCAGTCTCTATCTCTTTAACTCTGATCCGAAGTTCGACAAACTGCTCCAGTAAATCCCATTCCCTGATCATCATAGCAGATATCATACTCTTCCTGCTCAGGGCATCTGCAACCACATTCGCCTTGCCCGGATGATATAGAATCTCGCAGTCATAATCCTTAAGGAGTTCCATCCATCTCCTTTGTCTCATGTTTAACTCTTTCTGATCAAAGAGATATCTCAAACTCTTGTGATCAGTGAAGATCTGGAATCTTTCCCCATATAAGTAGTGTCGCCAAATCTTCAAAGCAAATACCACAGCGGCTAACTCCAAATCATGCGTGGGGTAATTTCGCTCATGGTCCTTCAGCTGTCGCGATCCATATGCGACCACTCTTCTGTGCTGCATAAGCACACACCCCAATCCTTGATGAGATGCATCACTATACACTGAAAATCCTCCTGATCCCTCAGGAATAGTTAACACAGGTGCCGCTGTCAACCTCCTCTTTAGTTCCTGAAAACTGAGCTCACATTAATCAGTCCATATAAATGGAGTCTCTTTACGCGTGAGCTTAGTCAAAGGGGCGCCAATCCGGGAAAATCCTTCCACAAATCTTCTGTAATACCCAGCCAAACCAAGGAAGCTTCATACCTCAGTAACTGTCCTCGATCTCTCCCAATTAAGCACAACCTCCACCTTGCTTGGGTCCACTGATACTCCTTCCTCTAAGACTATATGACCAAGGAAAGCTATCCGGTTCAGCCAAAACTCACACTTACTAAGCTTTCCATATAATTGCTTATCTCGGAGTATCTGAAGTACTAACCACAAATGCTGTGCATGCTCCTCATACGACTGAGAGTACACCAGGATATCATCAATAAAGACTATCACAAATTTATCCAGATAGTCTCTGAACACCTCGTTCATCAATCTCATAAATGCTGCAGGGGGGTTCGTCAATCCAAAGGACATCACCAGAAATTCATAATGGCCATACCTCGTCCTGAAGGCCATCTTTGGAATATCTTCTTCCTTGATCCTTAATTGGTGATAGCCCGATCTCAAATCAATCTTAGAAAAGACTGATGCCCCTCTCAGCTGATCAAGTAGATCATCAATCCTGGGCAATGGGTATTTATTCTTCACCGTGGCTTTATTCAACAACCGATAGTCTACGCATAATCTGAGACTACCATCCTTCTTCTTGACAAATAAAACCGGTGCTCCCCACGGTGAAACGCTGGGCCTAATGAACCCTTGATCCAATAACTCCTGTAGTCGTTTCTTTAATTCCTCAAGTTCCACTAATGCCATCCTGTAGGGAGGTTTAGAGATCGGCTGAGTATCTGGTACCAAATCAATGGTAAACTCTAGCTCTCTCTGGTGGTAAACCTGGTAATTCATCTGAGAAAACATCCGAAAATTCGTAAACCACAGGTATATCCTCAATCCTCGGATGTTCCCGCTCATCGTCTGAGATGAGTGTCTCACAACCTTCACATGAACAATCATATTTAATATTCTCCAAAATAATATTAAAATTCTCAAATTACTTACTAGAATTCCACATATTCATTTCCTCAATATCTCAATCGTACACTGTAAGGTTCAGGTAGGGAGAAAGTTACAATCTTAGTGTAGCAATCTAAGCTCACTCGATTGGCTGCCAACCAATCCATTCCCAAAATTACATCAAATCCATGTATATTCAACATGATTAGATCTGCTAACATCACTCTATCTCCCACCTTTATCTCACACCCTCTACAGATTAACTCAGTTCTCTGGGATTCACACATAGGGGTATTTAGATGTAGTATATATTCTAGAGGTTCAAACTTCAAGTTTAATCTACATGCAAAATGCTCAGAAATAAATGAATGCGTGGATCCTGAATCAATCAACACATGAGCCTTATGATTACAGACAGAGAGTGTACCTCTTATAGTTTCTGCAGAAGTGTCAGCGGTCTCCTTATCTAGGGCAAACACAAGTCCCTGGGTAATAGGTCTCTTTCCTTTCTCTATAGCAGTGGCCCGTCTCGGGGGATTCACTCTCTGAGGCTGTTGTCTAGTGGGCTCCAAGACATGTGGTTTCTGAGGTTGAGGGTAATCCTTCACCATATGACCCATGTCTCCACATCTAAAGCATCCATGGATCGACCCAGTACAACTTCCCTCAGGCATTCGGCCATAATTTCTGCAAAACCTTATCTCAGGCCTGACATCTCGAGGGGTCTCTCTAATGTTAGGGTACCCTCTGGGTCTCTCTAATCTGCCCTTTTGTACCTCAATCCTTCCTCTTCTGAAGGAACCTCTCCAAGCCTCTGTTTGGAAAATTGCTGCCCTCTTGCCCTTATCTCTATTCACCGCTCTTAGCTCATTCTAGGATTGTACCATTTCAATTCCTCTTTCAATCTCTTGTGCTCGTCTCAGAGCATCTCTAAACTCAGTAATTCATAGCCCTATCAATCTATCTCTGATGATGGGCTTCAGTCCATACACAAATTTCTCTGTGCAAAGCTCTTCATTCTTAAAGGTCTCTCGGTCATATCTCAATAGCGCTGTGAATTGGCTCTCATAGTCATCCACAGACATGTCACCCTGTACCAAACTCAAAAGCTCGACTTGTTTCTTTCTCTGGGTGCCTCGTGGTACATAATGGGTCCTAAAAGCTGTCTGGAACTCTTCCCAACCAATCACATCCTGGCGGGACATCAGAATACCCTGGGTAGTACCCCACCAATCTCGAGCTCTCCCTTTCAACATATAGATACTCATACTGACCCTCTCAGCATCGGTGCACCCTAGATAATCAAATATAATTCTCAACTCCGTCAGCCAATCCTCAGCCTCTGTAGGATCCTTCTTTCCCCTAAACACGGGTGGATTCATCTTCAAAAAATCCTTCAGTCAGACCATACTTCTATCATCAGGCTGAGTGACGGGAGGTATTGGGGGTATGGGAGGTCCTTGTGGTGGTGTAGGAGTAGTACCCGAGGCATTAACTCCAAAGTGTTGCGCGAATAATGCTGCCATCTGCTCAAAACCTTGCCTCACATCGGTCTCAATCCAATTAAATCAAGAGTTAGGACTCTCTGGTTGTGGGACAGGTGGTGGAGGGGACTCTGCCTGCCTCCTCGAACGACCTCGTCGTCCACTCATTCTCTATCTCAACTCATCTCCTACGCGTACATATCAGAATCGATTGAAATCTCAATCCTCAATTTCAGTTCATGACCAGACTATTACAGACACTTGGGATGTATTCTATTTCACTTAACCGACACTGACAGTACTAGACACCTGAAGCTCTGATACCAAGAAAACTCTGTCACGCCCCAAAAGTGCAGAAAATAGGGCTAATTTAAAACTCTTTATTCATTAATTCACAATTAAGAGTGCATTCCTGTGCAGTGTCATACATCATCACCTATATTATACCTCAGGATCTCGTCATTGAATAGTATATATTATATCATATACATTACTTGATTTCAAGTTAATTAATCCTAATACATCCCATACAATGTTATACATCAAGTGTCTGCAATTATGGTAATTGTCTGGGTACATGAAAAGATAAAAGATACCTCAAAATAAAATATATGGCCTGGAGCTCAAGTCCTCCACTAGCCACTACTCTGTACGTCGCAGGACAACCCTTTTCACTTGAAGAAATTTGGGGGGAAAGAAAACAGGGTGAACTTCTAAATTGCTCAGTAAAGGGGGTAAGGGACTCATTTTATAAACCAAAATGCACAACACAAAATATTTATTTGTATGTGAAACTCATTAATCTCATTTGAAAACCATAGCATGAAAGTACTCAAAATGACATTCTCATGTCTCAGATCATGTGAAAACATGAAGTAAAAAGGCTCAGTCTAGAGCAATAACAAAGCATGTGAAAATAATACGATAAACGCTTTCTCAATGAACGTGATAAAATCACTGAAATAGTAATACACGTGGCACAGACACTAAACACACGTGGCATAGCCACTGATTTAAATTCACACTTGGCATAGCCACTAAACACACGTGGCATAGCCACTGATTTAAATTCACACGTGGCATAGCCACTGATTTAAATTCACACGTGGCATAGCCACAGGATAGGGTTTCACGTGGCAACGGCCACCAAATATACGTGGCATAGCCACTGGATGGGTGATCTCACGTGGCAACAACCACTAATTAGGGTTTTCACGTGGCAACGGCCACCAAATGGGGTTTCTCACGTGGCAACGGCCACCACATAGGGTTTCTCACATGGCGACGGCCAACAAATAGGGCTTCTCACGTGGCAACGGCCACTAAATGGGGTACTCACATGGCAATGCCACCAAATAGGGTTTCTCACGTGGCAACGGCCACCAAATGGGGTACTCACGTGGCAACGGCCACCAAATAGGGTTTCTCACGTGGCAACGGCCACCAAGTATACGTGTGGGTTATTCTCACGTTACCAAAACAGAGAAGAAATCGGGCTTACATGCTACCAGAGCAATGCCAGGTGTGTACTCAAAATTGCACACCTAAGTCTTATCACACAAGACTGGTTTGCCTTCACGTAGAACTCATAATGGTTTTTCTCTCATAAAACTCATTTGAAAATCGTTTTGTACTCAACACAAAACATAATAAAATCGAGTTCCAACCGGCAAGCACACACACATTTCTCAAATCTCGATATTACCTTAACGTAGATCCCAATTCATTACTCACACAAATTCGACGGTTTATAAAGCAATTTCACACTCAACTTATAAACGCATAAAATAATGGGCTCCAACCGGCTATAAAAATCGTGTGCAATTATATCTCAACACAACACTCAACATGCTTGTTTTATAAACCATAAATCATGCTATAATAGTTTACAAATCACATATACAGATGGTTTAGATTTCCCTTACCTCTTTGCACCTCGTATAGTGCAATCGTTTCCCCCGTATCACGGACTAGCCTCGCATTCCACTCTGGAACTCCTGAGCTATCCAAACGATGTTAAAACATCAATACTCAATTATCTCATCAACCTCAATTCTCAAAATCGAGCATAATTGCTCATAACTCCTCAAATCTCTCGATTCTCGTAACTCTACCACAAACTACACTCTCATTCACAACATCTCAACGTTCTACATTTCTCATGCCAATTATCTATGCTAATTCACCACATTGTCTAAATTTCTATTTATAGCTCAAAATTCCTAAATTGCTAAATATCATTATCACTCCAACCACATTGCAATTTCATCAATCCCTAATCATTTCTCAGCTATTTCAACACAATGACAACCACCATTACCATCAAAATCATCTCAAATATCAAGATCGAGTTTTAGAAATTACCCAAAGCTTGTGAGACGCATAACCCACGCCTCGATTCAATTCGTCCTTCGATTTCCAAGTATGTTATTCTCCCTTTGATGAGGAACAACTTTCCTTCTTGCCACAACTTCTGATTTGGCCAGAAATGGGTGCTTTGGATGATTAAGAAAGCTAGGTTTCGGTAAAAATGGGGGTTAGAAGAGAGAGAAAGTGAGATTACAAGAGAAAAATAGGGTTCCTTATATAAGCTGAGGGTAGGAGATCGATCTGGCTCTTGATGAGATCGATCTGCATTTGAATTTTGGGGACGATTTGGGACAATTTATGCCTAGGAGATCGATCTGTCGAGGGGTGAGATCGATCTCTTCATGGCTTTATGAGATCGATCTGCTCCTTGAGGAGATCGATCTTCTCCCAAATAGAATCATTTGGAGATCGATCTCTTCCTCATTAGATCGATCTTCTCTCAAACAGAATCATAAGGAGATCGATCCTCTTCCATTGGAGATCGATCTGCTCCTCAAATTCCTCCTTCCTTGTCATTTTTAACTGACCAGATCGATCTTTCCTTCTCCCAGATCGATCTGTCCTCATAACTTCATATTTATTTTAAACACTTAACATACAAATCTCCAATTATCATTCCCCAATTCACTTAGCTCAATAAATTACACTTCAAGTTCATATTACATAATTCAAATATATCTAAAATTCTCAGATCTCACATCCTCCCCGCCTTAAAAAGAATTTGGTCGTCCATATTCAACTCAACTAGTCAAATAGATGGGGGTATTTCTCCTTCATGAGACCCTCTAGTTCCCACGTTGCCTCTTCCATTGAGTGATGTTTCCACAAAACTTTCGCTAATAGGATGCTCTTAGTTCTCAGTACCTTCTTTCTTCTATCGAGAATTTAGACGGATTCCTCAGTGTAGCTCATATCCTCTTGAATGTCCATCTCGTCATACTCTATGACATGAGAAGGGTCCGGGTGATACTTCCTCAACATAGACACATAAAAAACATTATGTATTCCGGACATCTGTGGGGGTAATGCTAATCTGTAAGCTACCTCTCCCACTCTCTCAAGAATCTCGAATGGTCCTACGTATCGAGGACTTAATTTCCCTTTCTTCCCAAATTGCATGATACCCTTACTCAGTGATATTTTCAGAAATATGGCATCACCAACCTCAAACTCGAGTGGCCGTCTATGAACATCCGCGTAACTTTTCTGTCTACTTTGTGCAGCCCGTAACCTCTCACATATGAGTTTCACACTCTGTACAGCTTGCTCAACAGGCTCGGGAGCATTTATCTTTCTGTCACCGACTTCTTCCCAAGCTACAGGGGATCTACACCTCCTACCATATAGAGCCTCAAAAGGTGCCATTCCAATACTCGTATGATAGCTGTTATTGTATGCAAACTCTGCTAGGGGTAGGTGATCATCCCATGATCCCTTAAAATCCATCGTACACGCCCTCAACATATCCTCCAGGGTCTGAATAGTCCTCTCTGACTGACCATCTGTCTGAGGATGATAGGCGGTACTGAAACTCAATCGAGATCCCATGGACTCCTGAAATTGGGTCCAAAATCTGGAAGTAAACCGGGAATCTCTATCAGAAGTAATACTCACTGGAGACCCATGTAATCTAGCTATCTCGCTGACATACAGCTCAGCTAAGGCATCCACAGTATCTATGCTCTTGATGGCAAGGAAGTGGGCACTCTTGGTCAATCTATCCACTATAACCCATATAGCGTCATGACCTCTTCGGGTCCTCGGTAAACCCATAATAAAGTCCATAGCGACATGCTCCCATTTCCATGTAGGTACAGGTAAGGGCTGTAGTAGTCCTCCAGGCTTTCGATGCTCAGCTTTCACTTGCTGGCATACTAAACACCTGGCCACATACTCTGCCACGTCTCGCTTCATACCACTCCACCAATACACCTTTCTCAAGTCTCGGTACATCTTAGTACTCCCTGGGTGCATGGTGTATCGCGAGCAGTGGGATTCTCTCAGTATCTGTCTCTTCAGGGTATCATCGTCCAGTACACAAATCCGTCCTCTGAATCTTAACAATCCATCCTCACTGACTGTGAGATCCGACTGCGAACTCTGTTCAGCTTGGCTAATCATATCTATCAATCTCTGATCACTGCACTGCCCAGTTCTAATCTGATCCATGATCCTGGCCTCTATTCGCAAGCTAGCCACAAATCCAGTCTCTATCTCTTTAACTCTGATCCGAAGTTCGATAAACTGCTCCAGTAAATCCCATTCCCTGATCATCATAGTAGATATCATACTCTTCCTGCTCAGGGCATCAGCAACCACATTCGCCTTGCCCGGATGATATAGAATCTCGCAGTCATAATCCTTAAGGAGTTCCATCCATCTCCTTTGTCTCATGTTTAACTCTTTCTGATCAAAGAGATATCTCAAACTCTTGTGATCAGTGAAGATCTGGAATCTTTCCCCATATAAGTAGTGTCGCCAGATCTTCAAAGCAAAAACCACAGCGGCTAACTCCAAATCATGCGTGGGGTAATTTCGATCATGGTCCTTCAGCTATCGCGATCCATATGCGACCACTCTTCTGTGCTGCATAAGCACACACCCCAATCCTTGATGAGATGCATCACTATACACTGAAAATCCTCCTGATCCCTCAGGAATAGTTAACACAGGTGCCGCTGTCAACCTCCTCTTTAGTTCCTGAAAACTGAGCTCACATTAATCAGTCCATATAAATGGAGTCTTTTTGCGCGTGAGCTTAGTCAAAGGGGCGCTAATCTGGGAAAATCCTTCCATAAATCTTCTGTAATACCCTGCCAAACCAAGGAAGCTTCGTACCTCAGTAACTGTCCCCAGTCTCTCCCAATTAAGCACAGCCTCCACCTTGCTTGGGTCCACTGATACTCCTTCCTCTGAGACTATATGACCAAGGAAAGCTATCCAGTTCAGCCAAAACTCACACTTACTAAGCTTTCCATATAATTGCTTATCTCGGAGTATCTGAAGTACTAACCACAAATGCTGTGCATGCTCCTCATACGACTGAGAGTACACCGGGATATCATCAATAAAGACTATCACAAATTTATCTAGATAGTCTCTGAACACCTCGTTCATCAATCTCATAAATGCGGCATGGGCGTTCGTCAATCCAAAGGACATCACCAGAAATTCATAATGGCCATACCTCGTCCTGAAGGCCATCTTTGGAATATCTTCTTCCTTGATCCTCAATTGGTGATAGCCCGATCTCAAATCAATCTTAGAAAAGACTGATGCCCCTCTCAGCTGATCAAGTAGATCATCAATCCTGGGCAATGGGTATTTATTCTTCACCGTGGCTTTATTCAACAACCGATAGTCTACGCATAATCTGAGACTACCATCCTTCTTCTTGACAAATAAAACCGGTGCTCCCCACGGTGAAACGCTGGGCCTAATGAACCCTTGATCCAATAACACCTGTAGTTGTTTCTTTAATTCCTTAAGTTCCACTAATGCCATCCTATAGGGAGGTTTAGAGATCGGCTGAGTATCTGGTACCAAATCAATGGTAAACTCTAGCTCTCTCTAGTGGTAAACCTGGCAATTCATCTGAGAAAACATCCGAAAATTCACAAACCACAGGTATATCCTCAATCCTCGGATGTTCCCGCTCATCGTCTGAGATTAGTGTCTCACAACATTCACATGAACAATCATATTTAATATTCTCTAAAATAATATTAAAATTCTCAAATTACTTACTAGAATTCCACATATTCATTTCCTCAATATCTCAATCGTACACTGTAAGGTTCAGGTAGGGAGAAAGTTACAATCTTAGTGTAGCAATCTAAGCTCACTCGATTGGCTGCCAACCAATCCATTCCCAAAATTACATCAAATCCATGTATATTCAACATGATTAGATCTGCTAACATCACTCTATCTCCCACCTTTATCTCACATCCTCTCCAGATTAACTCAGTTCTCTGGGATTCACGCATAGGGGTATTTACATGTAGTATATATTCTAGAGGTTCAAACTTCAAGTTTAATCTACATGCAAAATGCTCAGAAATAAACGAATGCGTGGATCCTGAATCAATCAACATATGAGCCTTATGATTACAGATAGAGAGTGTACCTCTTATAGTTTCTGCAGAAGTGTCAGCGGTCTCCTTATCTAGTGCAAACACACGTCCCTGGGTAACAGGTCTCTTTCCTTTCTCTACAGCAGTGGCCCGTCTCAGGGGATTCACTCTCTGAGGCTGTTGCCTAGTGGGCTCCAAGACATGTGGTTTCTGAGGTTGAGGGTAATCCTTCACCATGTGACCCATGTCTCCACATCTAAAGCATCCATGGATCGACCCAGTACAACTTCCCTCATGCATTCGGGCACAATTTTTGTAAAACCTTGTCTCAGGCCTGACATCTCGAGGGGTCTCTCTAATGTTAGGGTACCCTCTAGGTCTCTCCAATCTGCCCTTCTGTACCTCAATCCTTCCTCTTCTGAAGGAACCTCTCTGAGCCTTTGTTTGGAAAATCACTGGCCTCTTGCCCTTATCTCTATTCACCGCTCTGAGCTCATTCTAGGATTGTACCATTTCAATTCCTCTTTCAATCTCTTGTGCTCGTCTCAGAGCATCTCCAAACTCAGTAATACATAGCCCTATTAATCTATCTCTGATGATGGGATTCAATCCATACATAAATTTCTCTGTGCGGAGCTTTTCATTCTTAAAGGTCTCTGGGTCATATCTCAATAGCGCTGTGAATTGGCACTCATAGTCATCCACAGACATGTCACCCTGTACCAAACTCAAAAACTCGACTTGTTTCTTTTTCTGGGCGGCTCGTGGTACATATTGGGTCCTAAAAGCTGTCTGGAACTCTTCCCAACCAATCACATCCTGACGGGACATCAGAATACCCTGGGTAGTACCCCACCAATCTCGAGCTCTCCCTTTCAACATATAGATACTCATACTGACCCTCTCAGCATCGGTGTACCCCAGATAATCAAATATAATTCTCAACTCCGTCAGCCACTCCTCGGCCTATGTAGGATCCTTCTTTCCCCTAAACACGGGTGGATTCATCTTCAGAAAATCCTTCAGTCGGACCATACTTCGATCATCAGGCTGAGTGACGGGAGGTATTGGGGGTATGGGAGGTCCTTGTGGTGGTGTAGGAGTAGTACCCAAGGCATTAACTCTAAAGTGTTACGCGAATAACGCTGCCATCTGCTCAAAACCTTGCCTCACATCGGTCTCAATCTGATTAAATCAAGAGTTAGGACTCTCTGGTTGTGGGACAGGTGGCGGAGGGGACTCTGCCTGCCTCCTCGAACGACCTCGTCGTCCACTCATTCTCTATCTCAAATCGTCTCCTGCGTATACATATCAGAATCGATTGAAATCTCAATCCTCAATTTCAGTTCATGACCAGACTATTACAGACACTTGGGATGTATTCTATTTCACTTAACCGACACTGACAGTACTAGACACCCTAAGCTCTGATACCAAGAAAACTCGGTCACGCCTCGAAAGTGTGAAAAATAGGGCTAATTCAAAACTCTTTATTCATTAATTCACAATTAAGAGTGCATTCCTCTGCAGTGTCATACATCATCACCTATATTATACCTCAGGATCTCGTCATTGAATAGTATATATTATATTATATACATTACTTGATTTCAAGTTAATTAATCCTAATACATCCCATACAATGTTATACATCAAGTGTCTGCAATTATGGTAATTGTCTGGGTACATGAAAACATAAAAGATACCTTAAATTAAATATATGGCCTGAAGCTCAAGTCCTCCACTAGCCACTAATCTGTACGTCGCAGGACAACCCTTTTCACTTGAAGAAATCTGGGGGGAAAGAAAACAGGGTGAGCTTCTAAATCGCTCAGTAAAGGGGGTAAGGGACTGATTTCATAAACCAAAATGCACAACACAAAATATTTATTTGTATGTGAAACTCATTAATCTCATTTGAAAACCATAGCATGAAAGTACTCAAAATGACATTCTCATGTCTCAAATCATGTGAAAACATGAAGTAAAAAGGCTCAGTCTAGAGCAATAACAAAGCATGTGAAAATAATGCGATAAACGCTTTGTCAATGAACGTGATAAAATCACTGAAATAGTAATGCACGTGGCACAGACACTAAACACACGTGGCATAGCCACTGATTTAAATTCACACGTGGCATAGCAACTAAACACACGTGGCATAGCCACTGATTTAAATTCACACGTGGCATAGCCACAGGATAGGGTTTCACGTGGCGACGGCCACTAAATATACGTGGCATAGCCACTGGATGGGTGATCTCACGTGGCAACAGCCACTAATTAGGGTTTTCACATGGCAACGGCCACTAAATGGGGTTTCTCATGTGGCAACGGCCACCAAATAGGGTTTCTCATGTGGCAACGGCCACCAAATGGGGTACTCACGTGGCAACGGCCACCAAATAGGGTTTCTTACGTGGCAACGGCCACCAAATGGGGTACTCACGTGGCAACGGCCACCAAATAGGGTTTCTCATGTGTCAACGGCCACCAAATGGGGTACTCACGTGGCAACGGCCACCAATAGGGTTTCTCACGTGGCAACAACCACCAAGTATACGAGGCATAGCCACAGAATGGGTTATTCTCACGTTACCAGAACAGAGAAAAAATCGGGCTTACATGCTACCAGAGCAATGCCCGGTGTGTATTCAAAATTACACACTTAAGTCTTATGACACAAGACTGGTTTGCCTTCATGTAGAACTCATAATGGTTTTCTCTCATAAATCTCATTTGAAAATCGTTTTGTACTCAACACAAAACATAATAAAACCGAGTTCCAACCAGCAAGCACACACACATTTCTCAAATCTCGATATTGCCTTAACGTAGTGCCCAATTCATTACTCACACAAATTCGACGGTTTATAAAGCAATTTCACACTCAGCTTATAAACGCATAAAATAATGGGCTCCAACCGGCTATAAAAATCGTGTGCAATTATATCTCAACACAACACTCAACATGCTTGTTTTATAAACCATAAATCATGCTATAATAGTTTACAAATCACATACACAAATGGTTTAGATTTCCCTTACCTCTTTGCACATCGTATAGTGCAATCGTTTCCCCCGTATCACGGACTAGCCTCGCATTCCACTCTGGAACTCCCGAGCTGTCCAAACGATGTTAAAACATCAATACTCAATTATCTCATCAACCTCAATTCTCAAAATCGAGCATAATTGCCATAACTCCTCAAATCTCTCGATTCTCGTAACTCTACCCTAAACTACACTCTCATTCACAACATCTCAATGTTCTACATTTCTCATGCCAATTATATATGCTAATTCACCACATTGTCTAAATTTCTATTTATAGCTCGAAATTCCTAAATTGCTAATTATCATTATCACTCCAACCACATTGCAATTTCATCAATCCCTAATCATTTCTCAGCTATTTCAACACAATGACAACCACCATTATCATCAAAATCATCTCAAATATCAAGATCGAGGTTCAGAAATTACCCAAAGCTTGTGAGACGCACAACCCACGCCTCGATTCGTTTCGTCCTTCGATTTCCAAGTATGTTGTTCTCCCTTTGATGAGGAATAACTTTCCTTCTTGCCACAACTTCTGATTTGGCCGAAAATGGGTGCTTTGGATGAGTGAGAAAGCTAGGTTTCGGTAAAAATAGGGGTTGGAAGGGAGAGAAAGTGAGATTGCAGGAGAAAAATAGGGGTTCCTTATATAGGCTGAGGGTAGGAGATCGATCTGGCTCTTGATGAGATCGATCTGCATTTGAATTTTGGAGACGATTTGGGGTAATTTATGCCTAGGAGATCGATCTGTCGAGGGGTGAGATCGATCTCTTTATGGCTTTATGAGATCGATCTGCTCCTTGAGGAGATCGATCTTCTCCCAAACAGAATCATTTGGAGATCGATCTCTTCCTCATTAGATCGATCTTCTCTCAAACAGAATCATAAGGAGATCGATCCTCTTCCATTGGAGATCGATATGCTCCTCAAATTCCTCCTTCCTTGTCATTTTTAACTCACCAGATCGATCTCTCCTTCTCCCAGATCGATCTGTCCTCATAACTTCATACTTATTTTAAACACTTAACATACAAATCTCTAATTATCATTCCCCAATTCACTTAGCTCAATAAATTACACTTCAAGTTCATATTACATAATTCAAATATATCTAAAATTCTCAGATCTCACAACAGGTTTATCGACGGGTTGAGATCGGTTTTACGGTCCAAGTTGGTCCCATTAGACATAGTGACCTATGAGGAAACAGTGCGTAGGGCACAATTATGTGAGCAGGATTATGAGAGGAATGCTTCTAAGTTTGGAAAGTTTAGCCGTAGCTGAGATATACAGAAGAAGAGGCCAACTAGAGATTTCAATTATCAAGGAGGGAAGAGACTCTTCGGTAAGAGATCATGGGTAGAGGAGGCACGAGAGAGATATGCTAGACCTCCCACTTCCATGTTGGTATCGGTAGAGGTTTTAATAATCCTCCTGGTTTCTGATGTTTGACTTTTACTTGCTGACAAATGAGACATCTAGCGACATACTCAGCTATGTCTCTGTTCATCCCAAACCACCAATATACCTTTCGGAGATTTTGATACATCTTACTACTCCCCGGGTGTATCGTATATCTCGACGAGTGAGCCTCTGATAAGATCAACTTCCTCAGCTCTAAATCCTTAGGAACACATATTCTATCTCCAAACCTTAGTATTCCATCTGAACTCAATATAAAATCTGCACCCTTCCCCTTCTGAATTTGGCTAATCATGTCAATACACCATTGATCAATTTGCTGAGCTTGTCGAATTCTCTCAATCAACTTCGATTTTAATCTCAAGCTAGCAATAATCCCATAGTTGCCAATCTCAGGTAGGGTCATATCCAGACTAAGGTTCGTGAATTCTTTCAACAACTCGTGCTCTCTAACCATCATATGTGATACCAACCCGAGACACTTCTGACTCAATGCATCGGCAACCATATTTGCCTTCCCCAAGTGGTACAAGATCTCACAATCATAGTCTTTGAGGAGTTCTAACCACCTCTTCTATCTCATATTTAACTCTTTCTGTGAGAATAGATATTTCAGACTCTTGTGATCCGTAAAGACCTGAAATCTCTCACAATATAAGTAGTGGCGCCATATCTTCAACACAAACACTGCGGCCGCTAACTCTAAATCATGAGTGGGGTAGTTCTTCTCATTATCTTTCAGCTGTCTAGATCCATAAGCTACTACCCTTCCATCTTGCATCAAAACACAGCCAAGTCCTTGATGTGAACCATCTGTATACACCGAGTAATTCCCTAATCTGTTAGGGATGATAAGAACTGGCGCGGTGGTTAATCTACACTTAAGTTCCTAAAAACTCCTCTCACAAGCTTCATCCCATGAAAACTCCACACTCTTCCTCGTAAGACATGTTAATGGAGCAGCCAATCTAAAGAAACACTCTACAAATCTCCTGTAGTAACCAGCCAAACCCAGAAAGCTTCTGATCTCTGTGACTGTCCTAGGCTGTTCCCACTGAACAATGGCCTCAATCTTAGATGGATCTACTGACACCCCATCATTTGATACAACATGGCCTAGAAAAGAAATCTGTTCTAGCCAAAAGTCACATTTACTAAGCTTGGCATATAACCTTCTCTCTCGGAGGGTCTGTAAAATAATCCTCAAGTGCTGCTCATGCTATTCTCTGGACCTTGAATACACCAATATATCATCAATGAAAACAATCACAAACTGGTCCAAGCATGGCTTGAATACTTCATTCATTAGAGCCATAAAAGCTATCGGCGCATTGGTCAACCCAAAAGGCATCACTAAGAATTCGTAATGGCCATAGGGGGTGCGAAATGCTTTCTTGGCCACATCCTCCTTCCGAATCTTCAATTGATGATACCCAGACCTCAAATCTATCTTGGAAAAGATCTGTGCTCCCCGAAGCTGATCCAATAAATCGTCAATGTGTGGCAAGGGGTACTTTTCTTGATGGTAGCCTTGTTTAACATTCGATAGTCAATGCACAACCTGAGGCTCCCATCTCTCTTCTTCACAAATAATACCGGGGCTCCCCATGGTGAGACGCTCGATCTTATGAACCCCTTCTCTAGCAAATCTTGCAGCTGTTTCCTTAATTCCTCTAGCTCAACTGGATCCATCTTATATGGTGACTTGGATATTGGTTCGGTTCTAGGCGTCAAGTCTATACCGAATTCCATTTCTCTATCTGGTGGCAGTCCTGGTAGATTGTTTAGAAAGACATCAGGGAATTCTCTGACCACTGAGATGTCCTCCATATCCAGATGTACTTTGTTCAAATCCACCACATAAGCAACAAAACATTCAAAACAACACTCAAGTCATTTATACCAAAGTACTTTACTTAACACAAAATTTAAGATTTCATTTCTTCTCTTAAAATCTTACAACATATTCTTCAGGTAGAGAAAACTTAATGGACTTGGAATGACAGTCTATGATAGCATGATTGGGAGCTAACCAATCCATTGCCAAGATTACATCAATGTCATACATATTTAATAAAATCAGGTTGGCTATCATGCACTTATCTCCCACCCTCACTTTACAATCTTTATACACTTATTCAACTAATTGGCTAACTCTCGTTGGAGTAGTTATTAGTAAAGTCCTACTTAAGTATGTGGGTTCTACAAAACCTTTTAACTTTGATGCACATGTAGGTGATATAAAGGAATGCGTAGCAACAGAATCAAACAAAGCTATAACCTCCAAATTGAAAATCAAGATTGTACCTTTTATCACTTCAGAAGAGGTATCAGCCGATGCCTGGTCTATCGCATACACCCTACCTTGACCCACAACTTGTTTTCCCTTTTCTTAAGCCGAGGCTTTCCTTCTTGCAGGAGGTGCAACTGTAGGAACCCTCTCTGGCTCTTTACCCCTCTGTGGAATTACCTCAACTATCTCCGGGCATTCTCTGGCATAATGTCCAAATTTACCACATCTGAAGCATCGGGTACCCTGAAGATGACATGGCCTACCACCATAGTATCGACCACATAGTCTACACTGATCTGTAGTCGATCGAGGTCCACCAATCACTATACCCCTGGCTGGTGTTTGAGTCAGAGGCATAAAAGGTCTAGCAACCTTTTTCTAGAACTCATCTGCCTCTCTCCGACGCTTACTCATGAATTTTTGACCAAATTTGGCACTCTTGCCATCTCCCAGCTTCCTCGAACCCTTGTCCTTACCCCAACTAAACTCAGAAGTCTGCAAGTCATAATCTTGCTCACATAACTGGGCCCATCGCATAGCCTCTCTATATGTAACGACATCAAATAGGGCCAACTTCGCTCGGATCGAAGGCCTCAGTCCATCTACAAATCTACGGACTCTGATAGCCTCACTCTTGATCGAGTCCGGATCATATCTACCCAGTGAAGTGAATCGTGACTCGTACTCATCAACTGTTCGATTCCCTTGAGTCAGATTCAAAAATTCCATCTGTAGTCTACGTCGAGCAGTATTTGGGATGTATTCCTCTCTGAAAATGCCCAAGAACATATCCCAAGTGATAGCCATACCTTGAGCTCTTAACATCGGCCTGGTGGACTTCCACCAGTGCTCTGCTTCGCCTCTCAATACAAAGGCCGCAAGCACTACTCTCTCCGTAGCTGAACTTCTACAGAAGTCAAATAACTTCTCTATTTGACTGATCCAGTCCTTAGCCACTATCGGATCCTTTACCCCGCTAAACAAAGGAGGCTTAAAGTCCATAAAATGCCTCACTCTCTCCATATCACAGTCATATCCATACCCTAAATCATCATCATACTGTTGTGGGGCTACTGGAGGAGGTACTGGTCGAATATGAGGTTCCCGTGGCCTAACCGGTTCAGCTTGTACAGGTGCAACATTCTCAGGTTCAGATGCAGCTACTGGGGGATTCGGTGCAGCCTGTCTCGCTGTACCAGTTGTACCCTTAAACCTAGCCATGATCTGACCTATCATGGTCATCATCTGCACATGTCTTCCTCCAATCAGGCTATTCGAGGATCAGAAGCCTCTATCTGTTCCTGGGGCTCATGACTAGAGGATGATCTACTACGCCTCTCAGTCCCGTCATTTCACCCTTAAGCTCTCGAGCTCTCTCCCCTCTTGCGGTGTCTCTCAGGCATAACTCACTAGCCTGATAACTTTCCTGCGTTATAACAAACATTTAATTCACTACCAGCTCCGTACACACATTTGTAACTAAATATCTCACAGTATTTTAGGGATGTATGTTTTCTTAGTCCTAAACATCAACTCACATCAGACCAACCATGCTCTGATACCAAATCTATCACACCCCACTTTCGGGAACCCTTCTATCCGCACTTACTCTAATACGGTTGGGCTGTGAGAAGATGCAATTACTAAAATTCATTCATTTACAGCGGAAGATTTAAAACTTTAATTCACACTCCCAGATGTTTGTGTAGATATACAAAATCAATTGTATAAATACCATGTGCTCACATATCATCCCCATAATACTGTTTACAATTCCAAGATATAACTGTGCATACAATAAATTAGATATAAAATACTCGTGTATACAAATCTTATACCTTTGCGGATTGTAGGAGCTGTTTGACACATAAGACCTAGAGACTACCGCTCTCTTACTTCTCAGTACCTGGAGGGGGAAAATAGTGGGATGAGCAAACCACAGCTCAGTAAGGAAATGAATGCTAGCAGGTAGATATCGTACTACCTACATAGCCCATGCATGTATAAACCAAAACCATGTTTTCATTATAAATGAAAATATCATACGAAAAACACATTTAAACATATATTTCTCAATAGCATTTTCGTGTCAATCAAATATGTCGAGCTTCCATTTAAAACATGCTCATAAATAGTGCCCTCACGGCACAAATGTGAAATCAGAGATTTATCAAAAACATAAAATCTCTCTCCCTTCTCAAATCACTTTTTCTGCAAATGTCTTTCTTTTCTGAGATTATCCCTGTTTCTTGAATCTCTGAGACAGGCATGGAATTTTTGGCAATCAAATATCCATGACATATGGCCATAGTCAATGATCCCAGGCCTCACTGATCAGGTGTACGCAGGGCATCACTTCGCCTAAAGGGGGATAGGTCAGTCCTACCCTCCGACTTATCTCAATCAACCTCATCTCCTCATATACTCACGGTAAGGATACGTCGTGTCTCATCTACGCGATAGTCATACTCACGTGCACCCAGCACGGTACATAGTATACCAACGAAAAACTACACTGTACTACGTACGACCGTGGACCCAAGTCCATACTCCAACTCCGATGAACTTTTCATCCTGAACCATGTCTCATATACCAGGTGAGTAAACAGCGTGACACATAGTCATCGCAAGGCTCCAGCGTGGTACGATTTATCGTTAAGGCCCAGCCCGTTCAAATGGCCATCGGCTGGTATCCCCTTGGGTCCTAGAACCCCAGGTTTACCTCAACTTAATAAAACAGTTGCGAGCAAAGTTCCCGCACTTTCTCAAAATCATCATGCGAGTTAAACTCCAGCACGGTACATCAAAAGCATTAAAACGGGTGTGAGCTAGAGCTTCAACACCAAATCTCATCTCAAATCTGATAGATGGCTATTTTATCTTTTTAAAACTCAAAACATGTTTATTCATGCAGCATGACTCTTTATGCTAAAATATGTAAAATTAGCCAACCTATCATCAACATTTCTCAATCATCAATATCAATATAAAATTGAGAAAAACATTAAAAACATGCATATCTGTCAGACCCAGATTTTTGTAGCTTATTCCTTATGACTCCTATGTGTATGAAAACTATGTTATTATGTTGAATCATAAGAAGAATATTTACTAGACTTAAAGTGTTAGTGAAATGATTTAACACGCAAAACTACATAAAGAGCCTAATGTGAACTATAAGTGTCACAGGCTAAACTGAGTAAATCTAAATCTTTCTGACTGAAAATAAGAACTTAAAATGAGAGAGCATAGAGAGCTCATAAAGGAAAGTCAGCTTGATTTAGTCCCAAACATAGAAAACAAGAGTAAAAGCTAAAAAGGGTAAAATGGACCTTTTTGGTGAGAAAAGGTGTTTCGGGTGAAATTACCCACCGAAAACGATTGAAACATAAAGACGAGAGTGTAAGACATAAGATATGACACTTTCAAAATTTGGAGAAAAAGTCAACTTGGTCAATGGTTAAGAAAAAAGTCAACTATAGTTAAGAAAGTGGACTTTTACCTTAGTTGACTAATCATGGTTAAAAATTAACCTAAGTGTGGAGGAAAATTTGGGAAAAATATTCTTGGCCAGCATACAAGATAATCATCCCCAGAAGTAAGGAAAATTTATTCGAAAGGATTTCGGAATAAATTTAATGGTTAAAAACGCAATGGGCCTAAGGTGAAAATTTTAAAGCCCATTAAGGTATACTAAACGTATATCGAAATTCTTAGGTCCTTTAGACCGAATTGTTGGACCAATTGATTGGCCAAATTTTGTGACAATTAAAGGCCCGAGACATAGTAAAAATTTCAGCCCGAAAGCCCATTAAGAAAGCCCAAACCGAGAAGCCCAAATGGAAAAGCCCATGAGATAAATATCTAACCATAGTTAAAGTTAACTATGACTCATAAGGTGACTCATGGCTAAGGTTTGGAAAGTCAAGTATAATGGCTGAAAAGTAAGGCTTAATGGCTAAGTAAGTGGCTTATAAATTCAGCCACACCATTGTCATCTTCATCACACCAAATCCGACTAGAAGAAGAAACCATTGAAACATATTATCCAAGCTTTCTCTCACTAGAAATCACTAGAAATTAGACATATTTGGAACTTGCATTCTTCATGGAAGTTGTTCCAAATTGAAAGGAGATTGAGATATGTTGGAATTGGCTATCACGGAGCCATAGAGTGCAAACCGAGAGCCTCCAAGTTTCGATCAAAGGGTGAAAACCACATTGGCATATTTTCTAATTTCCAATTTCATATATGTTAATGTATGAATGATTTCAAGTATGTTGATATATGTTTTAAGCATTGAAACATATTAAATCACCATGAAGTGGGTTAGGCCGAGAGTGAGTAATGGGATATTGAATTATGTCAATATGATTTTAAGACATAAATGGATTAGTGTACATGTATTAATGTTAATGGTGTAATTAGAATTAATCAAATTGATTAATTAATACATGTAATTTTTTGGCAATCAAGGTGTTTGATAAAATGCCTAAATGAACTATATGATGATTGGTAATGTTGCCTACCAAGTGTTTGTGAAAATGCCTAAGTGAAATCTGCTAAATAAATAGGCATGGATGGCATGCCATGGTGAAACCGAGGCATGGGTAGCTCTCGGCCATGGCATGTGGCCGAGAGGCCCAATGGGCCATGCCCAAGAATTTTAGGCCCAATAAGATGTAATGGGCCTAGGACAAGCCCATTAAGAGTTGATGGGCCTCACAAGCCCAATAGGTCCAACGAAAATGAATAGTAAAATGAAAATGGGCTTAAGGCCTAGTTAGGCCCTTTAAGGATTTTTAAGGCCCATTAAGGGAAAATAGACTGTATTAATGTGTAATACAATAGGAAAATTATAATTAACCTGAGGAATGGTTATTTACAGCTCCGGAGTTTACATTGAGAGTTGATCGGACTACGAGGTTAGCAGCACCGAGGAAGTGAGGTCACTTGACGTGATCCGAGGTAAGGGACTTTTGCGAGTATTTAGAGATACCTGCACGTATTTTCGTCTGCTTTTACATTCACTTAAAAACTCTGAGGGTCAAAGAAAGTGAATAATAATTATTGAGACCCGATAGTGGTAAATTACGATTATACCCCTAGTTAGTCAAAAATCAACTTTTGTGAAAAGTTGTAAAAGCATGGAAATTACTATTGTGAGTGTTTAACTGCTGTTTAGCATGAAAATAAATAGATGGGCTAATGATTTTAAGGTTGATGTGACTTAAGCACACTTTATAGTGCCGATTTTAATATTTTGTAAACAATCCCTTTTTAAAGAGCCATCTATCATATTATGTGAGAATGAACCGTGCTAGAGCACAGCTCGCACTGGATTTCATATGTTTTTCACATGCATTAGTGCTGGATTTTGATACGCACTAGATTTCCATGACATGCATGACAGAGTACTGGAGTTTTACTTGTACTCAGTTTTATATGATATATGCATGACAGAGTGCTGGAGCGATTAGCTCGTACTCAAGTTTTACATGAGATACATGACAGAGTGCTGGAGCGTTGCTCGTACTCGATTCTTCATGGTTTATACATGACATAGTACTGGAGCTATTGCTCGTACTTGATTTGATGATATTGTCCATAGCATGGTACTGAAGCTATTGCTCGTACATGATTTAATACATGAACTATGCATTGACCTAGTTGTTGGAGGTTTACTCGCACTAGAGTTGAGTTTGTGATGTGAAACAGTGTTCGAGCATAGTGTCGACTGTGTGTCGCACTCAAGGGCGCGCACTGTATGTGATATTATTTACATGTTACCCACTCATGCTGCATTCTCGTGTGACTGAGTGTCACATTTTGAGAGGATGGCCAGCATGAGGGCATTAGAGATGTGGTATGATATTCCACAGGTGCGAGGGCTAAGACCTATGGCAGGCACCCTGACTGTGATGTTGATATTCCATGGTTGCGAGGGCTAAGTCCTATGGCAGGCACCCTGACCGTGATGTAGGGTCCACGGGTGTACTTTGTACCGTGCCTGAGGGCACGAGGAGTACGTTGTACCGTGTGTTACGTATAGCTGGCGGCTGTAGTGGACTGACCATCCTCCCGTTGCAGCAGTGATGCCCCGCACACCGAGATCTGTGTTGCTTGGGATCACATGTCGGATATGATCATAGTTCAGGATACTATTTACATTTAACCACAGAGTCTCACATGATATATCACATTGATTGACTGATTTAAACTGCGGACAGACCTGAGGGATGGGTCGGACTACGATATTGTGTTGTGAATTATTTAATGCCATATTTATTGTGATTTAAATATACATGGCATGATTTATCTAAAGGCATGATTTATATACGATGCATTGTTTTGCACTACATGCCTACATTTGAGAAAGAAAGCATGATTTCTGTACATGGGATTTAATCTGTAGAAGTATATATATTATATTTCAAGATATGCTTTTAAAGCGAGTTAAGGAAATAATGTTTTCAAGGCATAGCATTATTTTGAGTAGATAGTGTAGATATCTACTTGCTTGCCTGATTTCCTTACTGAGCACGTTGTATGCTCGCCCCCTTTCTTTACATCTCTCTACAGAGAGTCAGTAGAGCGAGAGCTATCAAGGGATAGTATTCCTGAGTCCACTGCTAGTTCCTATCGATCGTCAGGTATACCTATTATGGACAGTTGTGCATCTAAACATAGAAACAGCACAGTGATGTATACGTTATATATTATGGGGAATGTATTTGTATTAGATTTTATATAATCTTACATGTATAATAAAAGCAGTTACAGTCAGTAATAATATATTGACATGTATGTATGAAAATGGATGATGTGGTAAGCGAGGACTTTGACATCGAATCAGAGCCCAACCATTGAAGAGAGGAAAGGTAAGTTAAAAATGCGAAAAATTTGTAGTGGTTTTTGGTTAAAGTCATGGATTGAGAATGGGTCCTGACAATATCATGCTATTTCCTTACCCTATCCCATTTCTCAATACATATACACATTATAGTACTTTTCATGCTTCCATATCATTTCATAGGATTATAGTATCGTACTAATTCTAGTAATATATCTATGAAATTGCCGTAAAATATGCACGAACATCTCTATAGCTAACACACAGTCCCTTACTTCGCTTTACTTGTGTGCAACTATCCTCCTTTATGCTTCTCGCGTTCTCATCTCGACTTGCTATGGCGTATCATCCGAAACTTAAATTCATCCATCAAACACTTGAGTTAACATTTCTAACCCTTATTCAACTAAGCATTTATCCAATGCCTTAAATATATATTTTACCCCTTGTGGTAAATCTCATAATTTTATCCCAATATCAACATAACCAAACCATGCCCACAATATAATCATCCTCTCGAGGTATCTCATTCATCATTAACACTTCTATATTCCACTTTCTCACACTAGACCATTTCCAAGTTATATGCATTTCATGGCATTCTAGGTAGTTCTACCAGCAATGTGCACACCCAATCAACTTCATAATCATTATCTAGACCAGTGTACTTGGATTTGTGGACTAGAAACTTACCTCATTGGATTTCCTCTTTGCTCTAATTAGAAATGCCTTTTATTCCTTCAATCCGACAAATGGGGAAATGCCTCTAGAATATGTTGTTCTTCTCTTTGACGTGAACAACTTTGTCTCTAATAGCTTTTCCTCAAATCTTACTAAAAATGGCTAGATTTAGGAGTGAGAAAGCTAGGTTTTTGAGTTGAAGTGAAAAGAAATGGTTTATCCCGAAATTTACAGATCCAACTGCTCCTATTTATAGATTTAACTTGATGAGATCAATCTTCCTTGGGTGGAGATCGATTTGGTCCTCTAAAAATCCCTCTTTTCTAAGACATTTTAAAGGCAGGAGATCGATCTGTCGAGGCTTGAGATCGATCTTTTGTCAAATAGAAGCTTAAGAAAATCGATCTAGACTTAAGGGAGATCTATCTGCTGTCAAACAGAAGCTTAAGGAGATCGATCTGGTCTTAGGGGAGATCGATCTGCTTCCAACCCGAGAGCTAAAGAGATCGATCTGATTCCCTTGGAGATCGATCTGTTCCATTCCATTTCTCACATAAGAGCATTCTAGCTCTTCCAAATCGATCTCTCATCCTATGAGATCGATCTAGCCTCCATATTTTCGGATTTTCTGCAGTTTTTCTGCAACAACTTCATTGAAAACTTCCTCAATTTACCTCCATAGTCCTTTCCTCATTCATCCCTCCTTGAGACTTAAAAATGTCATCCAATCACACTTAGTACATATTAAAACTTATGGGCAATCTTTGTATAACCAAATATACGCGATATTAATCGAAGGGAAGTATACAACTTATGTAAATCTTTCCTTCCATTTTACCACACTACCATATTCCATTTCAATCACATTCTTGTCTTGTTTAAGTTCATTTCTTCATACTCATTCATAACGCAACTTGTACGTACAATCACGACTCTTATTACAAGTGCGTACATAATCTTATGAACTTACATTGCATATACTTCGTATTACAAATGTATCATCATACTTATGATTTTATTTACATTTCTATGTACCTATCTACAACTGTACATACACGGGGTCTCACAGATCGAATCTAAAACACTGGGCCTGTTTTACTTTATTGGGCCTGATTGCATCTTAATGGGTATCGACCCATTTCCAGCCCGTTTTCACTTATTAAATCCCTTCTTCAGGTCTATTGGGCTCTCAATACCCATTGGGCTTCGTTCCCAACTCTTTGGACAGCCCATATATCATTTATGATAATTAATTCAAAAATCTCAATATAATTCACTAATTACGAAATTAAATCCGAAATTCAAAAAATAAATCTTTAATACGTGAATAATTACATAAATTATCGTAAATGAGCTTTACTTACCCGAGATTATGCAATGGTGCGCAAATCGAAGTTCGATCGTCTCACGTATACAATTTATCATCGAACTGCACAATTTTATATTTAATTATGGGTTAATTTTTGATCAAATATAATTTAAATAAATTTCTCAAAAATTAATTCGGTCGCTTTTGACCTGGTATCGACTTACTCGAAGTTCGGTGTATCCCCAAAAATTCTTCCCCTTTTTCTTTTTTCTCTTTTTTCTTCCTTTTTCTCCCATTTTTCTCTCTTTCTTGGTTGAACCGGTTCGGTTCGGTTCAACCTGGTTTAGACCGGTCTGATTCAGTCAGTTCAATCCAGTTCGAGGCTTTGCCAGTCGATTCTTCATAGGCTTTCGTCGCCAGCAACTCCGCGGGACCTCGCGAAGCTCGGATCTCCCCTCAGTTTCACCATGGCTGGCCAGAAAGTGGCCGATCTGGCCTCTTCTCCCTCGGTGTTGGTACCCTTTCTCTTTCATTTCCATCGTCGACGTTAGTGGCCGTTTCACAGGTCGATTTTGGTGCCAATTAGTGCGCCTGCACTGGGGGAGCGCTCGGCTAGGGTCGATTAGGGTCGATCGCCGACGAAATGGCCTAATTTGTCTTCTCTCCCCCATCGATTTCTCTCCCTCAATTCGTCGGATTCTAACGCTGTTGGCGATGGTCTTGGTACTTGGAGGGTCTCCGACCTCTCCTCTTTCTCCTCCGGTCTTCGTCAGGGATCATCGACCGTCGGTGGTCGTGGGTGGCTCGAGTCGTCATCGGCTATCATTTTCGGTTTCAGTTTTTGGGTTTTCCCGATTTTGATTTTTAGTTATTTATTTATTTATTTATTTATAATTTTATTTTTATTAATATTTTATTCATTAAAATATATTAAAAAACCCACAAATATCTAAAAAAATTCTTATTTAATTTATTTAATCTATATATGAAAATTTTGATTTATTCTAATAAATTCATATCTTGATTATTTTAACCCGAAATTTAATTTTTTCTTCGTTATTGATCAAGATTTCTCAATCCCATTTTTTTATTTAAATTTTCTTGTCGAATTTATACCGGCTTTCGGTCTTTTGATCGTTTTACCCTTCAA
Source organism: Firmiana major (assembly GCA_033439115.1). Lineage (NCBI taxonomy): Eukaryota > Viridiplantae > Streptophyta > Magnoliopsida > Malvales > Malvaceae > Firmiana > Firmiana major. Next base: position 24,885,729 of record CM065914.1, read on the forward strand.
CGTGCTCTAAAATTTCATTTCAATCCTTTGCATTTTTTAAATGCATTCAAAAATTTTTATTCATTCCCTTTGCTCTTACGATAAAAATCGGGTCTTACAGTTAGTTACTGGATAGTTCCTTTGAATCGAAGTTGTTAATCTTTGTTTATTCTCTTCATAATTAATTGAATATCAATTCTATTTAAGAATTTTAATTATGTTAAATTAAACCCCCCCAATTATTTTAGTTATTGCATGATAATTAATCCACCAGTCTCTAGGGTTCGACCTAGATTTGCCGCAACTACAAAATTTTGGTAAGACCAATAATTTAAATTTGGCTGAATTCGACACTCACTAGAACTCCATTTTCCTATCCGGAGGTAGCCCTAGTAGATCGTCCAAAAATACATCGAAAAACTCCCTGACTATGGGGATATCGCCCAGATCTGGGTTTACCTTATCCATGTCGATTAGATACGCAATGTAACCTTCAAAAATATTATTATTCATATTATTATTAAGACTATGTCATTTAACAATAAATTCTCTTTCCATTACTTATCAAAAAAATTTTACAACACATTTTTCGAGCAGAAATGTCACTGTTCTATTATGACAATCAAAAGTGACTTGATTTGCTGCTGCTAACATGTCCATGCCTAATATCACATGAAAATCATATATATTTAATAGGATCAGGTCTGCTAACATGTTTTTGTCTCTTATGTTAAGTCTACAATCTTTATATAGTTGCTTTGTCGTTTGACTATCTTTCATTCATTGGTGTCCTCATCGTTAGCACCCTTTCTAGTGGTTTGGGTTGTACATATGAAATCAATTTACATGCAAACATGGGCAATATAAATGAATGAATTGCACCAGAATCAAATAAAACTACTACTTTAATATCAAAAATTAGAATAGTACCTTTAAATGCTTCAACTGGTGCATCAGTTTCTATCGCCTCCCACTCTAAAGCGTACACTCGCCCCTGTCCTACAACTCACTTACCCTTTTCTTCCAATGTTGCCTTCCTCTTTGGTGTGGAGGTAGTATCAGGTGCTCTATTCTATTATGTATAACTTTGTGAGGCTATGTCAACATCTTCGGGGCAGTTTCTAACCATGTGTCCCGTTTTACCACATTTGAAACAGATCCCCATCATCCTATAGCAGGGCCTATTATCGTGATTTCCCCCATAGTGTCTACAAACCTCTACTTTATGCCGAGGTTTTTCGATTACGATCCTGTTGGTCAGTGTTGAGCTTTGATAGATGGGAGGCCTAATAGTCTTACCTGTAGCTCCTCATAGTGCCTCTGTCACTTTAACAATAGCCTCCTACCATCTCTGCCACTCTTGTCCCCAACTAGCCTCTTTCGATCCTGCTCCTTACCTTTGCCCACTTTGTTAGACTCAGAGGTATGCATCTCGTAATCTTGTTCGCACAACTGGGCTCGACGAACTGCCTCTTCATAAGTGTTGATATCAAACAAGGCTAGTCGGGCTCTAATTGGGGGCCTCAGTATGTCCATAAACTTTCAAACTTTCTTCGCCTCATAGTCCATAGTGTCCAGATCATATCTTCCCAATGAGGTGAACTTTGACTCATACTCATCCACAAATCTATTCCTCTAAGTTAAGTTCGAGAATTTTGACTATAGTTTCCTCTTAGTAGTATCCGGAATGTACTTCCTTCGAAAGGCATCAAGAAATAGATCCCAAGTGATTACCCCATACCTGTTTCTTAGGATCAATCGAGTGGACTTTCACTAGTGTTTAGCTTCTCTTTTTAGTACAAAAGCTACAAAAGTAACTTTCTCGATAGAGTTACATCGAAAAAACCCATAAAGCTTCTTCATCTCATTTATCCAGTCCTCTGCAACCATTGGATCCTTAACCCCACAAAAAGACGGAGATTCAAATTCTTAAAAGTGCCTCAGCCTGTCCAGTTCACATTCATACCCAATATCATTACTATGCTGCTGTGGGGCCACTGGTGCCGGTGATTGTGGTACAGGTAGGGTTTGTGGCAATGTAGTAGAAGGTTCTTCTATTGGTGACACTGGTGCTGTCTGGGCTAGTGTAAGCGTGTCCGGCGCAACCGCTGGAGTAGTGATAATTCTATTTTTAATAGAATTATTTGTGCTTAAATTCTTAATTAATTATCTAAATCCCCAATTTATTTTACTAATTATCCTCTCTATTTAATTAAAATTCTTTAATGTGTAAATAAATTAAATCCGAATGAAACTCAGTCGTTTCAGTCGAAATTGGGCTAAAAACGGGGTAAAGGAGACTGGACCACTTCCAATTTGCAGACCAAGTCATCAATCGTCTGGACACGCGTGATGGCAGGTCCGCATTTTATTCGCTCCGAGAAAATAAGATCGACGGATATCGTGCAAACCTTTTGGAAGACACATGCCGGGCCACATCGCACAACCAATTGGACAAAAAGACTGATGACGTGGAATTATCTACTCTGTAGCAAATCAAAGGAAGACAAGTGGCCAGACAATGACAACTCATCTAGGATGAAAAAATTACCATTGTACCCTTAAATGTGTGTATAAATAGAACATGATGGCAATTGAAAAAAATTAAGTAGGAGTAGAATAAGTAGTGTAGTTAGGGTAGAATAGGAGTAGTGTAGGTAGAATAGTTTTTAGAGTTATTTCCTTTCTAGCAATTTTTTTTTTTTACTTTCCCATATGTTATACTTTTCAATTTTTGTTAAGCCACTATTTCTTTATGCTACTGTTTCAGCAATTTGAAGTTTTATTAAATGTTTCTTTTAAGTTTTGTTACAGCCATGGTTCATCCTTCTTCTTGGTTTTGTTTAAGTCATTTCTTCTTTTATTTCAGCTCTACTACATAGCTTCTATTTCCTGGTTTTTAGCTCTCGGTTTGCTCTCTTTTGTGCATTTGGGTGACAAAATTCTTCCTTTATTTATGTATTTTGGTTTTGATGCTTTAATATGGGTTGATACTTAGCATTTGTCCACATCAATGGGAATGTGGAACCACAGTTGGAGAAAGGAATGAAGCAACCGAAGGATGATGGATTTCCCTGTTCATGTGATTTACGGGTATTGATAGTTTGGGTTAATTTTTCAGTTGTTGACCTTCATTTAGTTCTTTTAGTTTTTAAGCTTTTATCCTTGCAATGTTTTGTTATTCATTTCTTGTTTCATTTTCCTTTGTCTGCACTACACAGGATTTGCACTTTACTGCATGTTAATACTAGTTTCTGTTATTTTCTACTGCATTTTATTCACTCTTCTCGGTTTTGCATTTGCTCATCTTTACACTGTCTTTTTCTTCTTTTCTTTTGCTTGTTGGTACTGATGAGGGCAAGTTTAGTGCCGTGTGGAACATAGCATAGGATGAGTGAACTAATATAGTATACATGGGTTACATATTTGTCCTCAGTTTAGCTCTGTTTCACGTTGATTGCACTGTTCATTGTTTTTATTTTGTTGTTATTCAGTTATAAGCTCGTATCAGTTTTTTGTTCAAGTTTGCAGTGTTGTGCTGTAGTCGTTTACCATCACTAAGCTACTGAAGTAGAAATTGGTAGTTTGCAGTTGAAGGGTGCAGAGTGTGGGTAACCAGGATCGAGTCCAGCCCTGTCTTCTTGTTCTGTCTCGTCTGCCGTTGACAAGAGTTTTGGGTGTGTACAGCTGTGTCCTATTGCAGATTCTTGATTGCATGGGTAGCTCCTGATTGTTGCAAGAATGATATGATGCATGAAATAGAGAAGGTCCAAGCTGAATGCTGTGACATGCAACGCAGGGTAGCAAGATGTGGTGACTGATCCTGTTCGGGACAATGCTGCTGGTACTACAGTGGAGGACTAAACCGTGAGTGAGCTGGGCATGCAAGGCAGAGTAGCAACAGCAGTGAAGGACAGTATATGGGGTAGCAGCACCTGGACAGAAGCCTTGATGTAACACCTAGAGACAAATAAAATCGAGAGCAGTAGGACACGGAAGGAGGCAGAATAAATAAAAAAAACTAAAGAAGACATGTACAGTGCAGCAAAAAACGGGACCACTTGGTTGGATTATTCGGTTAAGGCCTTATTTGGCCAATGATGCACTTTGAACTTGTTATTTCATTAATGAGTTTAATTGTTTTATTCTTGTTAGTTGTTAGTTAGCTAATTCAATCAATTAGAATGTGTCACGACCCAATTTCATTCTCTTTAACTGAAAATCACTGAAAATTTTTCGCATTTTACCGTTACCTTACCCGGTCGTGAACTAACTTACCACCACACTGTTGGGCTGTGAGTCAATAATAAACATCACATCTCATTCATTCTAAGTTAAATAAAGCGATGTCATACATTTATAAGTTAATCATTAACTTACACAAGTTATGTTCACTGACATCTACATCCCCCATAATTACAACTCAAAAGACTACTGTGCTTTTACATTGTTTAGATACAAAAAGAATCCTGTGTATATACCTTTTGACGATGGAAGCAGCAGATGTCCAAAACCACAATGCCTCAGTCCTCACTAGGCTACTATGCATGCTCTGTAGGAGGGGGAAAGTAGAGAGGGATGAGCAACCACACGCTTAGTAAGGCAATAATGCAAGCATGGTAGATAACTACTCTATCTACATGCTGATAGTGTTATGCATAAACCATTCATAGTAGGAGCATGAGGGAGTAAAACTATGCCATATGAGTATACATATATATCATGTATCAAAATCATGTACATTGGCATATAAAACATGATAAAAACATCATGTATAAATCATCTCATGCTCAATCTCATTTAAATTCATAAAAAGGGCAAATCATTACGAAACCTCCTTTTTAAACCCACGTCATAAAACTTTCTCAAACACATATAATCTCATCACATCAATTCACAATTACAACCTCATTTTCATTTCACAAATCAATTCCACGAGGCTCGACCCCTCCTTCGGGTCTACCTTAAACAATCACAAATCACACTTAGAGATTTAAAATCATGTGGTAGTAAGTAAATCAAGCAAGGAGACAGGTTACTATATCTCAAGTTACTACGTTGGCCAATTGTCACATATCATCCCAGACGACACGGATCCCGGTGTGCGGGGTATCATGCTGGTATGAAGGTGGGTTAGTTCTCCGCCAGACTTTCTCAATCCAAGTAACCACCACGCGGTACATCGTACTCCATGTGATATACACGGTACATCGTACTCCGCGACCCATAACAAGGTTGGGGGTGCCTGCCGTAGGTCTTATCTACCCCATACCGAGTGTAACCTTTATAGTCTCAAGTGCACGTGGGAGTAACCTCAATACCAGGTCCTAGCCCCTCATGGCCTTGCTCGCCCCTATTGGGTTCCCTGATTCAGGTCCTAGCCCCTCACCTGCACCCCACTCAAGAGGTCTATTAGGCCTGTTGGATTCCCTAAATGGATGATGTCAGGTCCTAGCCCCTCACCCCACTCAAGAGGTATGTTAGGCCTGTTGGGTTCCCTGAACACCAATCTGTATCTCTCACCACGGCCTCATACATACCACAGTGTGAAAACCAGCGCGAGCTACGCTCTAGCGCGAATTCATGCATCAAAACCAATCACTTCGTACGAGTAGTGCTCTAGTACGGCATTTACGCATAAAAATATGAAGAAAACCACGTACGAGCATAACTCCAGTATGGTTATATGCATAAGAAAAACCACTCAAATCCACATACGAGCGTAAGTCCAGTATGGTTTATAAACATCATCCTAATTCAAATTCAAGTGCGAGCTAAGCTCCAGCACATTTCACACAAGTGAAAACATAGAAATCCAGCGCGAGCTAGGCTCTAGCACGAATTAAATCACATACACACGATAGGCGGCTCACATGCATTCAAAACATCTCAAAACATGCTTAGCGCCTCACATGGGCTATTTCACAACATCATTCAAGTACTAGCCAACCTATCCTTTTATTTGCTCAAATCAAAGCATTGTGTTTTGTAAAAGCATTCAAAACACATGATTTATGCAATTATTAGCCTTACTATCCCTTTTTAATAACCATTTCAAACAACCAAATCTCTTACAAATACTCATAGTAATTTCCATACATCTTCAAACACGTTTCTATAAACTCATGCACATTTCCAAAGCCCTATACACCCACAAAATACGAGGAGCTACCACTATATACTTACAGAATTCTCTTACCTAGAATTGCGATGCGTGATTCCACTTCCTTAAGCTACTTACTCGTACAGTTCGATTCGTCTCCATCGGACTCTTCGAAACTGCGTATAATCATATTTCACATTATATTCGATCCATATAATGCAACCCTTGTGCTTGCTATAGTCAATTTAATCTATAGCCTCTATTAACGCTTATATGGCCTCGTTTCATTACTTTACCCATAACTCGAGTCTATGGATCTTCTTAGGCCTATTAACTTATTCCAAATCGATATTAAATCGACGTTAAGCTCATAGTGTTCATATTTCATGAATTCCCTCACTATGGCATTTTATCAAGCATATACGTACTCATTTTCACAATTTCACTTAAACCCACATTACAACTCCACATAACCATTCCAAATCACCCACATTACTCATTTAACAACTTATCATAACCCATAAACCACTAACTCCCCAAATCATACTTTCTCACACTAGAGGCATTCCATTTTCTAGGTTACATTCGTTTCTAACACAACCTAGGTGTTTCCATCCATCCATACTCATGCCAAACAACTCCAAAATCAATTAAATAGACAATTTACTTGGATTGGAGTGTTAGAATCTTACCAAATCTGATTTTTCTTCTTGCTCCAAATGTCAATGCCCTTATCTCCTTCAATACCAATAATGGGATTTTGGGTTCCAACTACGTTGTTCTCTTCCTCAAAATGAACAACTTAGTGTCTAATGGCCTCTCCTCAAATCTTACTGAAAATGGCTAATTTTAGAGAGAGAAAGTTAGGTTTTTGGGTTAGAAATGGAAGATTGGTGTTTTTCTCGAAATTTTTAGATTTTTAGCCCTTCTTATATAGAAATAGCTTGAGGAGATCGATCTGGTCCAAGAGGAGATCGATCTGGTCCCCTTAAATCTCTCATTTTCACGAAATTTTAAGCATGAGATCGATCTGTCGAAGCATGAGATCGATCTACTCCCAAACAGAGAGCTAAGGAGATCGATCTGGGTGCTTGAGGATCGATCTTTTCATTACAGATTGCTTAGGAGATCGATCTGGCCCCATTGGAGATCGATCTGCTCTATTCCATTGCCCAAATAAGAGCATTCTGGCTCTTCCAAATCGATCTCTCATCCTATGAGATCGATCTAGCCTTCATGTTTTCCAGATTTCCTGCAGTTTCCTTGCTGCAACTCACACCAACACATCCTTAATCTGTTGCCATGGCCAATTTCTCATCCATCCACCTTTATAACTTGAAAATGGCACCCATTCATACCTTATGCACATTGAAACTTGTGTGCATTCATTGTATGTCCAAAGGTATGCTATATAAAACCAAATGGAAGCATTTATATTCATGCAACTTCCTTCCATTTACCACACTACTCATTTTGAGTTCCAATCACATCCATCACTTGCAAGAACTCATTTCTTCATATTCATACAAAATGGAACTTGTGTGTACATTACAAATCATACTATCATTATGTACATTGAATCCATGGACCTAAATCAATCATACTTTACATTACAAGTCCATTCACATTCATTACACATTACAGCTATACATATACGGGGTCTCACATTCTCCCCTCCTTCAAGGAATTTGGTCCTCCAAATTAGAACCAAGTCACCCTTCAAAAAGTTGGGGGTACTTCTTCCGTATCAAGTTCTCCAATTCCCATATGGCCTCTTTCGCCGTGTGATGTTGCCAAAGAACTTTGACCAAGGGAATTGCCTTATTCCGCAACACTTTCTCTTTTCTGTCCAATATCCGAACCGGCTTCTCAACATACGTCATACTCTTATTGAGCTCCAACAACTCATATCTTATCACGTGTCCCGGGTCTGGGTGATACTTCCGAAGCGTCGAGACGTGGAAGACGTTGTGGACATTTGCCAAGTCCGGTGGCAATGCCAACCTATACGCCTTATCTCCCACTCTCTCCAAAATCTCAAAGGGTCCGATGTATCTAGGGCTCAGCTTGCCCTTCTTACCGAATCTCATAATACCCTTCGATGGTGAAACACTCAGAAATACCGACTCACCCTCATCAAACTCTAGTGGTCTCCGTCTTTTGTCAGCATAACTCTTTTGTCGGCTCTGAGCTGTCCGTAATCTCTCACATATCAACTGGACGTCCTCAGATGCCTGCTGTACTAAGTTCGGAGCAAAAATCTGTCTGTCACCAACCTTTTCCCCTCCAATAGGGGAACGGCATCTACGCCCGTACAATGCCTCATAGGGTGCCATCCCGATACTCACATGATAGCTATTATTATAAGCGAACTCGACTAACTGCAGGTGGTCATCCCAGGAGCCTCTAAAATCCAGCACACACGGTCTCAACATATCCTCCAAGGTCATATAGTCCTCTCTGACTGCCCATCTGTCTGAGGATGAAAAGCGGTGCTAAAACTCAGTCGGGTCCCCAGCGCTTCCTGAAAGTGTTCCCAAAAATGGGAAGTGAAGTGGGCATCCCTATCAGAAACAACGCTAACTGGTACACCATGTAGCCGTACTATCTCTCGAATATACAGGTTCGCCAACTGACTCAAAGTATCGGTAGCACTCATAGCCAATAAATGGGCGGACTTAGTCAACCGGTCCACAATAACCCATATGGCATCATGACCTCTACGAGTCCTCGGCAACCCCATCAAAAAATCCATGGTGACATGCTCCCACTTCCAAGTCCGTATCAGTAGAGGCTGTAATAATCCTGCAGGCTTCTGATACTCTACCTACACTTGTTGACAAACGAGACACTTAGTGACATATTCAGCAATGTCTCTTTTCATTCCAGACCACCAATAAACCTTTCGAAGGTTTTGATACATCTTGGTACTTCCCAGATGTATCATATACTTCGATGAGTGAGCATCTGATAAAATCATTCTCCTGATCTCAAGATCCTTGGGAATGCATACTCTGCCTCTGAACCTCAATAACCCATCAGCACTCTGCTCAAAATCACTACCCACACCCGTCTGTATCTGCCTCAGCCAATCGATGCATCGTCGATCGCTCTGCTGGGCTTGTTGAATACGGCCAATCAACTCTGGCTCTAGTCTCAAACTAGCCACGATCTCAAGTCTCTCCGAACCAGGTGGGGTTACATCCAAACTGATTTTCGCAAAGCGTTCTAACAATTCATGTTCCCGTACCATCATATATGACAACAACCCAAGGTTCTTTCTACTCAAAGCATCGGCAACTACATTTGCCTTACCCGGGTGGTACATGATTTCACAATCATAGTCCTTCAGGAGTTCGAGCCATCTCCTCTGTCTCATATTCAGCTCTTTCTGCGAGAATAGGTACTTAAGGCTCTTATGATCTGTGAACACCTGAAATTTCTCACCATAGAGATAATGGCGCCATATTTTAAAAGAAAATACCACGACCGCCAACTCCAAATCATGTGTCGGGTAGTTTCTCTCATGATCTTTCAACTGTCTAGATCCATAGGCAACTACCTTTCGATCCTGCATAAGCACACAACCCAGTCCCTGGTGTGATGCATCCGTATATACCGAGAATCCTCCTGAGTTGGTAGGAATGGTGACAATTGGAGCAATGGTCAATCGATGCTTAAGCTCCTCAAAACTCCTCTCACATGCCTCATCCCATACATCTTTTTGCATAAGGCGTGTCAATGGAGCAGCTAGTCTGGAGAAACCCTCTACAATCTTCGATAATATCCTGCCAATCCCAGAAAACTTCTGATCTCAGTAACTGTCTTAGGCTGTTCCCATTATACAACTGCCTCTATCTTAGATGGATCTACTGATACCCCATCCTTTAACACAACATGCCCCAGAAATGAGATCTGTTCCAACCAAAAGTTACACTTGCTGAGTTTAGCGTACAATTCTCTCTCTTAGAGGGTCTGCAGAACTATCCTCAAATGCTCCTTATGATCTTCTCTGGACTTGGAATACACCAAAATGTCATCAATGAACACTATTACAAACTTTTCCAGGTATGGCATAAATATATCATTCATCAGTGCCATAAATGCTGCGGGAGCATTCGTCAATCTGAATGGCATCACCAAAAACTCATAGTGGCCATAACGGGTACGAAATGCTGTCTTGGGTACATCTTCACTCCTGATCCTCAACTGATGGTACCCTGACCGCAGGTCTATCTTAGAAAACACTTCGGCTCCCTAGAGCTGATCCAACAAATTGTCGATGTGAGATCTGAGGATTTCAGACATATTTTAATTATGTAATATGAACTTGAAGTATAATTTATTGAGCTAAGTGAATTGGGGAATGATAATTGGAGATTTATATGTTAAGTGTTTAAAATAAGTATGAAGTTATGAGGACAGATCGATCTGGGAGAAGGAGAGATCGATCTGGTGAGTTAAAAATGACAAGGAAAGAGAAATTCAAGGAGCAAATCGATCTCATAAAGCCATAAAGAGATCGATCTCACCCCTCGACAGATCGATCTCCTAGGCATAAATTACCCCAAATCGTCCCCAAATTCAAATGCAGATCGATCTCATCAAGAGCCAGATCGATCTCCTACCCTCAGTCTATATAAGGAATCCCTGCTTTCTCCTGCAATTTTATTTTCTCTCTCTTCCAACCCCCAGTTTCATCATGCCCTAGCTTTCTCACTCATCCAAAGCACTCATTTCCATCCAAATCAGAAGTTATGGCAAAAAGGAAAGTTGTTCCTCACCCAAGGGAGAACAACATACTTGGAAATCGAAAGACGGATCGAATTGAGGCAAGAGATAAGCTCTCCACAAGTTTTGGGTAATTTATAAACTTCGATCCTTATATTTGAGATGATTTTGGTGATGATAGTTGTTGGCATTGTGTTGGAATAGCTGAAAAATGATTAGGGATTGATGAAATTACAATGTAGTTGGAGTGCTGATGATATTTAGCAACTTTGGTAAATTTAGGAATTTTGAGCTATAAATGGAGATTTAGACAATGTGGTGTATTAGCATAGATATTGTGGCATAGGAAATATAGAATTTGAGTGTTGGGAGCGAGATTGTGGTTTGTGATGGAGTTATGAGAATTGAGAAATTTAAGCTGTTGTGAGAAATTATGCTCGATTTTGAGAACTGAGGTTGATGTGATAATGAGTATTTATGTTTTAACATCGTTTGGACAGCTCGGGAGTTCCAGAGTGGAATGTGAGGCTAGTCCGTGATACGGGGGAAACGATTGCACTATACGAGGTGCAAAGAGGTAAGGGAAAACTAAACCATTTGTGTATGTGTTTTGATGAATTGTTGTAGCATGAACCATGATTTGAGAATACAAGCATGTTTGGTGTTATGTTGTGATATAATTGCACACGATTTTTATAGCCGGTTGGAGCCCATTATTTTATGAGTTTATAAGCTGAGTGTGAAATTACTTTATAAATCTTTGAGTTTGCGTGAAAAGTAAATTGGGCTCTACGTTAAGGCGATATTGAGATTTGAGAAAATGTGTGCGTGTTTTGTCGGTTGAAACTCGGTTTTAATATGTTTTGTGTTGAGTACACAAATGTTTTAAATGAGTTTTAGGAGAGAAACCCATTATGAGTTCTACGTGAAGGCATAACGTTTTTTAAGATAATGGCTAATGATTGAGACTTAGGCGTGTCATGTTGAATACACATCGGGCCTTGCTCTGGTAGCATGTAAGACCGATATAGTGGGACGCCTGGGAACTGACCCAGGGACCACAGGCCTTATTTTGGTAACATGTAAGTCTGATTATTACTCCGCTTTAGTAGCGTTGGGAGGCCTTGCTCTGGTAGCATGTAAGTCCGATATTCCTCCGTTTTGGTAACGAGAGATGCTTCCATTTTGGTAACGAGAGAAGCCTCCGTTTTGGTAACGTGAGATGACCCCTGTTCTGGTAATGCTGGGTGGCCTTGCTTTGGTACCATGTAAGACCGAGAGAGTGGGCCGCCTGGGAACCGACCCAGGGACCACGTGATAGTGTGCATGAGGCGAGGCATTGCTCTGGTAGCATGTAAGGCCGGGCCTTGTTCTGGTAACATATAAGTCCAATATACCATGCATACGACCATATTGTCGACGTTCCCTCTATACGAGGATGTTGGGATGCGCACCCAGAGGAGATTACATATTTGATGTGCCATGACGAGTTTTAATTGAGTTTTATTGCCTAGTCTCGTTTTACACATGAGTTGTGTTTTGTGACCTTGTCACGTGCTATTTACTGAGGTGATTTTTATCACGTATTTTGAGAACAACCATTATCGCATATATTTACACATGCTTGTGAGTGCTCGATATTGAGCCTTTTTTACCTTCATGTTTTCACATGATTTATGAGTTATGAGATGATTATGTTTTGAGAACTTTCATGCTACAATTTCAAATGAGCTTCTTAAACAAATACATATTTGTGATGTGTGATATGGTTTATATAATCTGAGTTCCCTTACCCCCCTTACTGAGCGATTTGGAAGCTCACCCTGTTTTCTCTTCCCCCCAGATCGCTTCAAGTGAAGTGAGTTACCTGCGACGTACGGGTTAGAGGCTAGTGGAGGACTTGAGCTCCAGGCCGTATTTTGTGTATTGAGGTAGATATTTAATATTCATGTACCCAGACTAGAGTTATATTTACAGACACTTATTGTACAATGATGTACGGGATGTATTAGGATTAATTAACTTGGAATTGAGTAATGTATATGTAAGACCCGATATTTTCGAGTGCATTTAAAAATGCAAAAGGACTTAAATGGTATTCCCGAATACGTGCAAGGGCAAAATGGTCAAAAGACCAAAATTCGGTATTAATCGGGACAAGAAAATTTAATTAAAAATAAGAGAATGAGAAATCTTGATCAATGACGAAGAAATAATTAAATTTCGGATTAAATTGATCAAGATATGAATTTATTGGAATAAACCGGGATTTTCGTATCGAAAAATAATCCCGAAAATAATCGAAAAATATACCGAAAAGGTAAAATCGGACTGAAAAAATTATTTACAGATTAAATGAATAAAATATAAATTTTTTAAGGATATTTATGCATTTTAATATTATTTTATTGAATAAAATAATATTAAAAGTTAATTATAAATAAATAAATAAAATTTAAAAAAAAAAAAAAAAAAAAAAAAAAAAAAACGAAATTCTGAAACAGAAAGAAAAGAAACAGAGGCGAAAAACGAAGCGAGACCGAGGGAAGAAGAGAGACTCACCGGCGAGCCACCACCGGCGAGGCTGAGGGGCCGACGAGGGTCGGCGAAGGTCGGCCGACCTCGGGCGAACCACCAGCGGCCAGGACGCGCCGTGGAGTCGCCGGAAAACGCCGAAAAGCGAAGGAGATGCCGCGGGGAAGAAACGTCGATCGGCGGCCATCGGCGCCGATTAGACCCCATCCGAGGCCCGATTTAGGAAGCCCAGGCCATGGCGCGCCGAACGGCACCGAAATCGTACCGGGAACCGGCCGGACGGCGCCGGAACGGCAAAATGATGGGTGAACCGGACTGAACCGGCGGTCTGAACCGGACCGGACCGGTTCAGCCAAAAAGAGAGGGAAAAAAGGAAGAAAAAGGGAAAAAGAAAAAGAGAAAAAAATTGGAGAAAATTCCTGTGATGCAATCGAGTTTCGGGTAAGTCGGTAAGCGGTCAAATTGACCGATATAATTTTTAGAATATTTAATTTGATAAATAATCGACTGAAAGTTTACCCGAAAATATATTTAATTGTGTAGCTCGACAATTGGCATCCACTGAGAGCTCGAGACAGCCTCGATTTGTATACGATCAGGGAATAACGGGTAAGTGACCCTTATTTACGACAATTTTATATCGTTATGCGTGATTGATATTTAACGCATAAATTACGGATTTAATTTCCGTATAAATGAATTAAATTCTGGAAAATTAGATAAATTGTCGTAAATATTAAATTGAGATATCAGAGAATTTAGAACGAGGCTAAATAAATTACTGATGGGCCCAGAGAGCCCAATAGGCCTCGATAAAGTGTGGTAAACGGGCTTAAGGCCGATTAAGGCCCATTATGGTGCAATCGGGCCCAATATGGGTAAACGGGCCCAATGATTTAAATTAAGCCCAGAAAATTGTGAAATACAATTAATTGTATTGTATTTGACCTGATGAATGTGTATCCGCAGTGCCGGAGATTTGATTTGGATTCGGAGCAAATCGGACTGCGTGACGAGACATCAGTGGGAAAGGTCAGACTGTACAGAAAATGAGGTAAGGGAATTATGTGAGTAGCTAGAGGTAGCTACGCATATTTTAATAGCTTGTCTATACACTGGATATGTATGTATACATGGATATTGTATAATGATCCTAAAAATGGTTTGAATGATTTTAAGGATCTAAATAGGTGAAATGACTATTTTACCCTTATTGAGGGAAGTTCACCTAAGGATGGTGAAAGCATGACATGCATGAAATGCATGATTTAAGGAATTTTTCGAATTAAAGATTTGATTGGTTTTAATCAAAGTAAATCGATAGATTGGCCAATAATTGCATAAGTTTCCCAAAATAACACTACGTAGGTGTTATTAATAATTAAATGGAAATTTCTTTGGAAAAACGGCCAACTATCAAGTTTGTATGAATACAGATAGTGCCGACACGTAGTTCGCACTATATCTGCGTTTGTGAATGTGCATAAATGTGCTTGAGCGCTTGCTCGCACTGACTTGTGTGACATCATATGCATGAAATGTGCTAGAGCATGGTGCTCGCACTGATTTTTATTATTGTGAAATGAGAGCTGCTGGAGCCTAGCTCGCACTCTGTTTTGACATGTCTTGATTTGTTTTAACGTGGTATGCATAAAATAGTGCTGGAGCGATTGCTCGCACTAGTTTTAATGATTTGACATGCATGAGAGATGCTGGAGCTTAGCTCGCATCCTGTTTTGATTTAATATTGCATAAAGCCGTGCTGGAGTGTAACTCGCACGAGATTTGATTTAGTTATGCATAAAGCCGTGCTGGAGTATAACTCGCACGAGATTTGATTTACTTGAGCATTCATTTGTGCTGGAGCGTTGCTCGCACAAAGTTTTATATGGTTTTCATAATTCATTTGAATGCCGTACTGGAGTTTTTCTCGTACGAGGTTTTCACTGAATTTATATACATATCCGTACTAGAGCGTTGCTCGTACGTGGAATTTACATGAAATTATAATCAGTTTAAGTCGTACTGGAGCGCTGCTCGTACGCAGATTTCACTGATTTTTATGAAACCGTGCTAGAGCTTCCCTCGCACGAGATTTTCAGATATCATGAATATGCATGGAGCCGTGCTTGAGTTTCGCTCGCACAGGGATTTATATTACATGCATATAGCCGTGTTGGAGCCTCCTGTAGACTGTGTGTCACAGTGAGATGATATGCTTACACGTGCATTCTGAGACAGAGATGATATGGGTGGATAAGACCTATTACAGGCACCCCTGACTGAGCTTGGGTTCACGGAGTACTTTGTACCGTGTATGTCACGCGGAGTACGCTGTACCGTGGGGATTGTTGGAGTGGAGTGGCATTAGCCACGAGGCAGCAAGCCTTGCCCTCGCAATCCTGGTGTTATGCTGTTCTGGCGGGTAGGACGACCCACCTCCCGTTTCAGGTGTGATACCCCGCACACTAGGTACCGTGTTGCCAGGGATCACTAGGATATGGCCATAGTCCTCGATGTTACTGTTAATTACCTGATTGTCTCACATGATATAACTTGTGGTCTGTTAGACCAGGGTAGACCCGAAGGAGGGGTCAGGCCCCCGATTTGATGATTTGATGATTTCAGATGATTTTATGATATGTGACCCTGAAAGAAGGGTGGTTTTATAACCGAGTTTTATAATGAATTTTAATGAATTGTTTTATGAGATGATTGACCCGGAAGGGTTAGTTTTTACTGCAATTTTAATGAAATGATTTAAATGCAGTAGCATGATGTGCTTTTCCATGCTTAAATGATAAATTCATGAAATGATTATATCCCGCGATTTGTTTTATATCGCATGAAGTAATGCATGATTTTGATTTAATTCATGCTGAATATTGATTTAATGATGTCACATAAAATGCTTTGAATGCATGAGTTACATGATTTATATATGCACAAATAGTTTTGGATAAACTATGGCATCGAATATGCATGACTTTGTGCGTGTAATTTTAAATGAAAAGAAATGGATTTAAGGGCATGGCATTATGAGCATGTAGATAGTGGAGCTATCTACTTACTTGCATAATTGCCTTACTGAGCGTGTGGTTTGCTCACCCCCCTTATTTTCCCATCTTTTCAGAGCACTTGTAATAATTATTGAGCGGCTGAGGACTTGCATGCTTAATATCCGCTGCTTGCTGCTACCCATCGAGAGACAGGTATACACATTTGTATGGTTTTGTATCTAAATATGTAATGCACAGTACTGTAAATGGATATGATGTCGGGGATGTAGAGTCATGTAAATACCATTGGGTATGTATTTATTTAAAGTCAAAAGGATAGTAGACTCTGATATATGATTATGGGAATGAAATGTTAAATAGTGTGAGGTGACTAACACCGAATCATAGCCCAACTGTGTTGTAGGATGGTCACGACGAGAGAAAGTTAAGAATTAAATAATAAATGAAAAAAAAAAACGAAAAATTTACTCTGATTTTTAGGTAATTCGGGTCGTGACAGGTTTAATGGTATCAGAGCTGAGTTAGCCTGATATGAGTCGGTGTTAGTGGTTAAGGAAATTTTCATCCCCATGTACTGTGCATTGCTTAGATACAATTGTGTATATCGAGATGGAAGTGCAGCTAAGAATTTGGTTTTAAATGCAAGTATAGACTCATGAACTGATAGCCGCTATGGTTGAGAGGCGAGTACACGAGCTCAAGGCCGTTGAGGTAGGCCCATGAGTTGTACTGAGTCGCCACATGAGACTGGAGATGAGAATGACGTGGAGGCTGATATAGAGCATGCTCCACAGAGTCTGATAGAGAGATCGGATAGAGTCTGACAGAGAGATCAGACAGTATTGAGATACGCTTCACGAGGTTGGAGCGGAGTGTGGAGAATATGTTGCGAGCTAATTGCTCAGAGTATATATGAGATTTGAGGGCGAGTTGGAGCATTAATTGAAGTTGGCTCGACCCATTTGAAGAGTTAGACGTCCAGAATGGACATGGAAAAAAAAATTCTATATGTATTCCGGTGACAGAATATCCCGGATATTGTTTTAAAGGAAAATTACAGATGATATTATTTACTCTGACCCAGAGGAACATGTTGATTAACGAGTATGATACTCAGTTTATATTCCTGGGCAGATGTGACTCGAACATGATGAACAGTGAGAGTCGAGATTTTTGAAAGTTCATAGAAGGACTCAGATTATCAATTAGAGTCCGATTGGCCTGTTAGACATCACTACCTATGCCGAGGCAGTGCGCAGACTACAGCTGTGTAAATAAAATCAAGAGTTGCACGCCTCTGAGATTGAGAAAGGTAGTGAGGGCCGAAATTGAGACAAAGGAGAATAGAGAATGACAGAGATGTCATAATGGGAAAAAGGTAATTGGTAAAAAGCTTAGAGCTGATAAATCACGGGGTAAGTTGATTGATAAACCCCAGTATATCTAATTTTAACACTATTGAGGGGTATTATGATTTGAGGACCGCAACCTGCTACGGAGCATTGTAAACAGTATAACAGAGTAGCAGTGTGAACAGTGTAAGATGTGTGGTAGTTATCACGAAAATAAGATGTTGGACGAGGGCGAGTGTATGCCTTGGACCAGGACACTATGGATGTTTCATATGATGTGGTGGAAGATACCACACTGGCTGTGAATAATGAAATAATTATTTTAATTGATCCTGGTGCCACGCATTTATTCATACCGCCTTCAATTGCTTATAAGTTAGTGAAAAATGTGAAGCCTGTACCCTTAAGCAAGATGATGATGGTTAGTTGATTTTCACTAACTGAATAAGGGTATAGGGATTGTAAGTTGAAAATAGGGGTGAAAATATCACTGAAAAGTGTATTGTAACTTGACAAGTAAGGAAGGAGTTTGTTATAAGTGATATATTAAAGGAGATATATTGGAATAAGATATGTATGCAAGGTAAGGATATCTTCGATATGCAAAGTAAATTGGATTAAGCGATAAGTAGTGAATATGAATTGCGACCAAGGATAAGGGGTGGATAAATTTACACCCAGTATGTGGTCAAATCTTAGGGTTAATAAAGGTATTTTAAAATACTTCCCTGCCTGAAGATTTGACAGCGTCTGGAAGCGCACGCATAATCTATAGATTGAATTCGACGGTCATAATATATACATTAAAATTTGGGTACCTTTGCTGGTACGATAAAGAAATATAGAATTTGATTAATCAAGAAAGTTTAAAAATTAAAATTTTATAAAAGCCGTTAATATAAGAGGAAGGAAACGACGTGGGTTAGTAGCTTGACCATAAGCTATTTCAAAATGACGTTTCACGTTGATACGTACATAGGTCAATGACAAGAGTGATTGAATTATTAAGTGGAACTCAACTACATTAAGGTATTTAAACCTTACCTGGACCGATAGGTTGTCATCTACAGCGATGATATTATGATGTATTCGAAGTCCAGGGATGAGTATGAGTAGCAACGGGAAACTGTCTTACAGACGAGGTGTTGAGAGTTTCTTGAAATGGGCTGCTCAGTTGAGATGTCTCGTTTGGAAAAAGATTTCATACGAGTGGTATAATAAGTATGAAAATGGCTTCAATGAGTTTTGGTATATTGGAGTAATGAACTGACCACCGTAAGTATTCTTACTATAACTAACAGCTCAAGAGGTTTCAGTGTGTATGGATACCTCCAAATAAGAATTGGGCTGTGTATTGATGTAAAATGGGAAGATAGTCGTTTATAGATCCAAATAACTCAAGGAACGTGAGACAAACTATCCGACCCATGATTTAGAGTTGGCAGCCGTAGCGTTTAAATTAAAAGTATGGCGCCACCACTTATATGGTAAGAAATTTTAGGTATGCACTGATCGTAAAATCCCCGAGTTTCTGTTTTCACAGAAAGAGTAGAATATGAGATAACCAAGAGGGTTAGAGCTTCTAAGGATTATGATTGTGAATATTATACCACCCAGGAAAGGCTAATGTAATGGTTGATGCCTTAAACAGAAAGAGCCTCGGGATGGTATTACATATGATGGTCAGGGAGCGTGAGCTGCTAGAGCAGTGTGAACCTCAGTAGTGATGTGATCCCTTCTTGATGATGACGGTGATTTTATGACAGCTAGCCTGAGATTAGAACCGGATTTGTGTGACCGGATTTGCCAGGCTTAGCGTGATGATTTCGGCATGGTGTCGATAGTATGGGTCAGATTCAGAAGGGTACAGTGATAGAGGTCACAGAGAGTGATGATGACTGACAGAGGTTCAGAGAAAGTATAAGTGCTCCCCAGGACTACAGTTGATGATATAGTGTTATTGTCAGAAGCTCACTCTTCGGGATATACAGTGCATCCGAGAAGTAATAAATATATCAGAATCTCTGAAAAGGGTATTGGTGGCCAGGTATGAAAAAGAGATATTGTAGAGAATTGCAAAAAAAAGTGTCTCGTATGTCAGCAGAGTAAGGTAGAGTAAAAGAAGTTGCAGGGTTATTGCAGCCTCTACCTATATTGACACGGAAATGGGAACAAGTTACCATGGATTTCGTGATGGGTTACAGAGGACCCTAATGAATCACGAGGCTATCTGGGTGATAGTCGATGGGTTGATTAAATCTACCCACTTTCTGGTTATGAAATCCCCAGATACTCTAAGTGTGTTGGCGGATTTATGTGTATGAAAAAATTGTGGAACAATATGTAGCGTTCCAGGGAGCATGATATTAGATGGGGATTCCCGCTTCACTTCCCACTTCTGGGAATATTGTTTTTGAAAGTTATGGGAACCCGATTATGTGTTAGCACAGCTTCCACCCTCAGACAGATGGTCAGTCAGAGAGGACTGTACAGGTTCTGGAGGATGTGATGAGAGCGTGTGTAATTGATTTTATGAGCTCCTGGGATGATCAGTTGCTACTAATCAAATTCGCCAGTGATGACAGTTGTCACTTGAGTATCGGGATGAGATTATATGTGGCATTGTATGACAGTAGGGAGTTGTTCCCTGACTTGGATAAGAGAAGTGGGTGACAGATAGAAAATTATTCCCGAATTGGTAAGACAAACCTCTGAGGATGTTCAGTTGATTTGTGAGAGATTAAGAACACCTCAGAGCAGATAGAAAAGCCTATGCTGACAAGAGACAGGAAATCATTGGAATTCACCGAGGGTGAATCATTATGTTGGCAGTTACTTGTCTTAAGGACGTAACAAGATTCGGATAGAGATATTGGACAAAGTGGGAGGTAAGACCTGTAGGTTGGCGTTACCACTTGAATAAGCAGGCATCCACTATGTGTCTTATCTTTTGATGCTTAAGAAATACTATCCGGACCCAGTATATGTGATCAGATATGAGCTCCAACAATTTAGCTCAATGCAAATATAACGTATGATTGGAGGAATCGATTCGGGCATTAAACTTAAGGACAAAGTGTTGAGGTTTGAAATGATCTCCCTAGTTAAGTATGATGATAGTATTACACTCCGGAGAAAGTCACTTGAAGATGACAGTATATGATGCGATAGACATACCCGGAGTTGTTATGGACTCATATTACTTGGTTCTAATTTGGAGGACCAAATTTCTTAAGTGGGGGAGATTATAAGACCCGATATTTTCGAGTGCATTTAAAAATGCAAAAGGACTTAAATGGTATTCCCGAATACGTGCAAGGGCAAAATGGTCAAAAGACCAAAATTCGGTATTAATCGGGACAAGAAAATTTAATTAAAAATAAGAGAATGAGAAATCTTGATCAATGACGAAGAAATAATTAAATTTCGGATTAAATTGATCAAGATATGAATTTATTGGAATAAACCGGGATTTTCGTATCGAAAAATAATCCCGAAAATAATCGAAAAATATACCGAAAAGGTAAAATCGGACTGAGAAAATTATTTACAGATTAAATGAATAAAATATAAATTTTTTAAGGATATTTATGCATTTTAATATTATTTTATTGAATAAAATAATATTAAAAGTTAATTATAAATAAATAAATAAAATTTAAAAAAAAAAAAAAAAAAAAAAAAAAAAAAACGAAATTCTGAAACAGAAAGAAAAGAAACAGAGGCGAAAAACGAAGCGAGACCGAGGGAAGAAGAGAGACTCACCGGCGAGCCACCACCGGCGAGGCTGAGGGGCCGACGAGGGTCGGCGAAGGTCGGCCGACCTCGGGCGAACCACCAGCGGCCAGGACGCGCCGTGGAGTCGCCGAAAAACGCCGAAAAGCGAAGGAGATGCCGCGGGGAAGAAACGTCGATCGGCGGCCATCGGCGCCGATTAGACCCCAGCCGAGGCCCGATTTAGGAAGCCCAGGCCATGGCGCGCCGAACGGCACCGAAATCGTACCGGGAACCGGCCGGACGGCGCCGGAACGGCAAAATGATGGGTGAACCGGACTGAACCGGCGGTCTGAACCGGACCGGACCGGTTCAGCCAAAAAGAGAGGGAAAAAAGGAAGAAAAAGGGAAAAAGAAAAAGAGAAAAAAATTGGAGAAAATTCCTGTGATGCAATCGAGCTTCGGGTAAGTCGGTAAGCGGTCAAATTGACCGATATAATTTTTAGAATATTTAATTTGATAAATAATCGACTGAAAGTTTACCCGAAAATATATTTAATTGTGTAGCTCGACAATTGGCATCCACTGAGAGCTCGAGACAGCCTCGATTTGTATACGATCAGGGAATAACGGGTAAGTGACCCTTATTTACGACAATTTTATATCGTTATGCGTGATTGATATTTAACGCATAAATTACGGATTTAATTTCCGTATAAATGAATTAAATTCTGGAAAATTAGATAAATTGTCGTAAATATTAAATTGAGATATCAGAGAATTTAGAACGAGGCTAAATAAATTACTGATGGGCCCAGAGAGCCCAATAGGCCTCGATAAAGTGTGGTAAACGGGCTTAAGGCCGATTAAGGCCCATTATGGTGCAATCGGGCCCAATATGGGTAAACGGGCCCAATGATTTAAATTAAGCCCAGAAAATTGTGAAATACAATTAATTGTATTGTATTTGACCTGATGAATGTGTATCCGCAGTGCCGGAGATTTGATTTGGATTCGGAGCAAATCGGACTGCGTGACGAGACATCAGTGGGAAAGGTCAGACTGTACAGAAAATGAGGTAAGGGAATTATGTGAGTAGCTAGAGGTAGCTACGCATATTTTAATAGCTTGTCTATACACTGGATATGTATGTATACATGGATATTGTATAATGATCCTAAAAATGGTTTGAATGATTTTAAGGATCTAAATAGGTGAAATGACTATTTTACCCTTATTGAGGGAAGTTCACCTAAGGATGGTGAAAGCATGACATGCATGAAATGCATGATTTAAGGAATTTTTCGAATTAAAGATTTGATTGGTTTTAATCAAAGTAAATCGATAGATTGGCCAATAATTGCATAAGTTTCCCAAAATAACACTACGTAGGTGTTATTAATAATTAAATGGAAATTTCTTTGGAAAAACGGCCAACTATCAAGTTTGTATGAATACAGATAGTGCCGACACGTAGTTCGCACTATATCTGCGTTTGTGAATGTGCATAAATGTGCTTGAGCGCTTGCTCGCACTGACTTGTGTGACATCATATGCATGAAATGTGCTAGAGCATGGTGCTCGCACTGATTTTTATTATTGTGAAATGAGAGCTGCTGGAGCCTAGCTCGCACTCTGTTTTGACATGTCTTGATTTGTTTTAACGTGGTATGCATAAAATAGTGCTGGAGCGATTGCTCGCACTAGTTTTAATGATTTGACATGCATGAGAGATGCTGGAGCTTAGCTCGCATCCTGTTTTGATTTAATATTGCATAAAGCCGTGCTGGAGTGTAACTCGCACGAGATTTGATTTAGTTATGCATAAAGCCGTGCTGGAGTATAACTCGCACGAGATTTGATTTACTTGAGCATTCATTTGTGCTGGAGCGTTGCTCGCACAAAGTTTTATATGGTTTTCATAATTCATTTGAATGCCGTACTGGAGTTTTTCTCGTACGAGGTTTTCACTGAATTTATATACATATCCGTACTAGAGCGTTGCTCGTACGTGGAATTTACATGAAATTATAATCAGTTTAAGTCGTACTGGAGCGCTGCTCGTACGCAGATTTCACTGATTTTTATGAAACCGTGCTAGAGCTTCCCTCGCACGAGATTTTCAGATATCATGAATATGCATGGAGCCGTGCTTGAGTTTCGCTCGCACAGGGATTTATATTACATGCATATAGCCGTGTTGGAGCCTCCTGTAGACTGTGTGTCACAGTGAGATGATATGCTTACACGTGCATTCTGAGACAGAGATGATATGGGTGGATAAGACCTATTACAGGCACCCCTGACTGAGCTTGGGTTCACGGAGTACTTTGTACCGTGTATGTCACGCGGAGTACGCTGTACCGTGGGGATTGTTGGAGTGGAGTGGCATTAGCCACGAGGCAGCAAGCCTTGCCCTCGCAATCCTGGTGTTATGCTGTTCTGGCGGGTAGGACGACCCACCTCCCGTTTCAGGTGTGATACCCCGCACACTAGGTACCGTGTTGCCAGGGATCACTAGGATATGGCCATAGTCCTCGATGTTACTGTTAATTACCTGATTGTCTCACATGATATAACTTGTGGTCTGTTAGACCAGGGTAGACCCGAAGGAGGGGTCAGGCCCCCGATTTGATGATTTGATGATTTCAGATGATTTTATGATATGTGACCCTGAAAGAAGGGTGGTTTTATAACCGAGTTTTATAATGAATTTTAATGAATTGTTTTATGAGATGATTGACCCGGAAGGGTTAGTTTTTACTGCAATTTTAATGAAATGATTTAAATGCAGTAGCATGATGTGCTTTTCCATGCTTAAATGATAAATTCATGAAATGATTATATCCCGCGATTTGTTTTATATCGCATGAAGTAATGCATGATTTTGATTTAATTCATGCTGAATATTGATTTAATGATGTCACATAAAATGCTTTGAATGCATGAGTTACATGATTTATATATGCACAAATAGTTTTGGATAAACTATGGCATCGAATATGCATGACTTTGTGCGTGTAATTTTAAATGAAAAGAAATGGATTTAAGGGCATGGCATTATGAGCATGTAGATAGTGGAGCTATCTACTTACTTGCATAATTGCCTTACTGAGCGTGTGGTTTGCTCACCCCCCTTATTTTCCCATCTTTTCAGAGCACTTGTAATAATTATTGAGCGGCTGAGGACTTGCATGCTTAATATCCGCTGCTTGCTGCTACCCATCGAGAGACAGGTATACACATTTGTATGGTTTTGTATCTAAATATGTAATGCACAGTACTGTAAATGGATATGATGTCGGGGATGTAGAGTCATGTAAATACCATTGGGTATGTATTTATTTAAAGTCAAAAGGATAGTAGACTCTGATATATGATTATGGGAATGAAATGTTAAATAGTGTGAGGTGACTAACACCGAATCATAGCCCAACTGTGTTGTAGGATGGTCACGACGAGAGAAAGTTAAGAATTAAATAATAAATGAAAAAAAAAAACGAAAAATTTACTCTGATTTTTAGGTAATTCGGGTCGTGACAGTATATAATACAATATATACTATATTATGATGAGATCCTGAGACATGATAATTATGATGATGTATGACACTGCACGGGAATGCACCCTTAATTGTGAATTAATAAGTAAAAAGTTTTAAATTAGCCCTATTTTTCGCGCTTCCGGGGCGTCACAGTTGATCCTTGGAAGGGGGTACTTGTTCTTAATGGTGGCCTTATTCAACAACCGGTAGTCTATACACAGTCGGAGGCTGCCATCCTTCTTCCTTACAAATAGAACCGGAGCTCCCCAAGGTGAGACACTCGGTCTTATAAACCCCTTCTCCAGCAACTCTTACAGCTGCTTCTTCAGCTCTTCTAACTCTATCGGAGCCATTCTATAGGGTGGTTTCGATATCGGCTCTGTACCGGGCACTAACTCTATGTAAAATTCCATTTCCCTTTCAGGTGGTAGTCCTATAATTCATCTGGAAAAACATCAGAATAATCCGCAATCACGGGGATGTCCCTCAATCTCGGGCGTGCCTCATCTATATCAACCACATATGCAATGAACCCTTCACATTATCCTCTCCATCATTAGTAACATAAACCATCACTCCACATTCAACATATCATAAACAAATAATTTATCTCTCAAGCAATATGCATTTAAAATCATACTCCTTTATTTACAACAAACATACTATTTTCATATCATTTCTTTTCATCAAAGTTTACAATAAGATTGTCTAATCCTAAAAACATCAATGTTTTGGCATGACAATCCATCACAATACGATTGGTAGCCAACCAATCCATTCCCAAAATTACCTCAAAATCATTCATATTCAATAAAATCAGATTAGCTATCATTTCCTTCCCCTCTATCTTTAACTTACAATCTCTACATACATGCTCAGTCAATTGACTATCATTCATGGGTGTGGAAATCATTAACATTTTATCCAACAATGTTGGTTTCACATATTTCAACAATTTATGTGCAAAGGAAGGTGATATGAAAGAATGCGTGGCACCAGGATCAAATAATACCAATGCTTCTAAATCAATGATTTGGATGGTACCTTTAATCACATCCGTCGATGCATCTGCAGTGTCCTGGTCCAGTGCATGCACCTTTCCTCTGCTCACACCTATAGCTTGTTTCCCTTTTTCCTCAATTGTAGCCCTCCTCCTCGAGGCTATTGTCTCAACTGGAGCTCCCTCAGGCTCCTTGCCCTTCTGTGGGGCAGTCTCAATCATCTCATTGCAGAACCTCGATATATGTCCTAGCCTCCCACACCTAAAACATGAAACATGGGGAATCTAACATGGCCTAGTCCTATGGTATCTCCCACATCTCCTACACTGATCCGTGGTAGGTCGTGGTCCTCCAATAGTTATACCCCTTAGTCCAGTCAAGGCTGGGTATACAGGAGGTCTAGCAGCTCTCTCCTGCACCTCCTCGATCTTAGGTCTCTTCTCAAAATACCTTGGGCCTCCTTTCCTGGCCACTCTATCCCTCCCGGATCTCTTTCGTCTTTGTCCTTTCTAAAACTGATTCTCCCAAGCTCGGAGGCATTTCACTCAAAGTCTTGCTCACACAACTGAGCCTTATGTACAGCCTCCTCATAAGTCATAATGTCGAAGGGAGCTAGCTTAGTCCGGATGGCCAATCTCAATCCATCCATGAACTTCTGTATCTTTCGGGTCTCACTGCCCATTGTGTCTGGGTCATATCTCCCCAAGGACATAAACTTAGACTCATACTCGTCCACATTATGGTTCCCCTGAACCAAATTCATAAATTCTATCCGCAATTTCCTCTGTGCGGTGGCTGGGATATACTGTCTCCTGAAGGCCTCTAAAAATATCTCCCATGAGATTTTAGAGTGTCTGGCCCTCAAAATACCCTCGGTGGACCTCCACCAATGTTCGGCCTCGCCTTTCAACATAAAGATGGCAAAGGCTACCTTTTCAGCTGAAGTGCATCGAAAAAACCTATAAGTTTCTCTATCTCATACACCCAATCCTCTGTAACCACTGGGTCCTTCACCCCTCTAAACACTGGGGGCTTCAGCGCTTAAAACTCTCGTAACCTGCTTAAGTCGCAGTCATACCCCAAATCACTACCGCTCTGTTGTGAAGCGATAGGAGAATCTGTATCCTGTACTGGAGGTGGTAGAGCAGTAGCAATCTTTGTAGTCTGAGGTCTCTCTGCCTCTGCAGCTGCCTATTCAGTAGTAGGCTGTGCCGCGGGACCTCGTCTGTCACCGACGCCCAAGGCCTACGTGATTGTCTCCACCAAATTCTCAATACTCCGCTCTAACCTAACGAAGCGAGCCTCAGTATCCTCTCCTCTCTCAGCAGGATTCTGTGGAGCCTGCTCAGTCTGTGGCTCCGCACGGCTCTCAGGCCTACCTCTACGGCCTCTAGCACGTGCTCTCGCCCCTCTACCTTTGCGTGTAATTGGCATAGTGCCTAACTTCCTGTATTATAATAATTCATTAAGCTCAATCCATCACGGTATACACAGTTATATCTAAACAAAAGCATGGTACTATAGGGATGTACTTTCCTACGTTTTATTAATGACTCACATCTGGCCAATACAGCTCTGATACCAATCTCTGTCATGACCCAATTTCATTCTCTTTAACCGAAAATCATTGAAAATTTTTCACGTTTTACCGTTACCTTACCCGGTCGTGAACTAATTTACCACCACACTGTTGGGTTATGAGTCAATAATAAACATCACATCTCATTCATTCTCTGTTAAATAAAGCGATGTCATACATTTATAAGTTAATCATTAACTTACACAAGTTATGTTCACTGGCATCTACATCCCCCATAATTACAACTCAAAAGACTACTGTGCTTTTACATTGTTTAGACACAAAAAGAATCCTGTGTATATACCTTTCGATGATGGAAGCAGCGGATGTCCAAAACTACAATGCCTTAGTCCTCACTAGGCTACTATGCACGCTCTGTAGGAGGGGGAAAGTAGAGAGGGATGAGCAACCACACGCTTAGTAAGGCAATAATGCAAGCATGGTAGATAACTACTCTATCTACATGCTGATAGTGTTATGCATAAATCATTCATAGTAGGAGCATGAGGGAGTAAAACTAGGCCATATGAGTATACATATATATCATGTATCAAAATCATGTACATTGGCATATAAAACATGGTAAAAACATCATGTATAAATCATCTCATGCTCAATCTCATTTAAATTCATAAAAAGGGCAATTCATTACGAAACCTCCTTTTTAAACCCACATCATAAAACTCTTTCTCAAACACATATAATCTCATCACATCAATTCACAATCACAACCTCATTTTCATTTCACAAATCAATTCCACGAGGCTTGACCCCTCCTTCGGGTCTACCTTACACAATCACAAATCATACTTAGAGATTTAAAATCATGTGCTAGTAAGTAAATCAAGTAAGGAGACAGGTTACTATATCTCAAGTTACTGCGTTGGCTAATTGTCACATATCATCCCAGACCATACGGATCTCGATGTGCGGGGTATCATGCTGGTACGAAGGTGGGTTAGTTCTCCACCAGACTTTCTCAATTCAAGTAACCACCACACGGTACATCGTACTCCATGTGATATACACGATATATCGTACTCCGCGAGCCATAACAAGGTTGGGGGTGCCTACCGTAGGTCTTATCTACCTCATACCGAGTGTAACCTTTATGTCTCAAGAGCACGTGGGAGTAACCTCAATACCAGGTCCTAGCCCCTCATGGCCTTGCTCGCCCCTGTTGGGTTCCCTGATTCAGGTCCTAGTGCCTCACCCGTACCCCACTCAAGAGGTCTATTAGGCCTGTTGGGTTCCCTGAATGGATGATGTCAGGTCCTAGCCCCTCACCCTCACCCCACTCAAGAGGTCTGTTAGGCCTATTGGGTTCCCTAAACACCAATCTGTATCGCTCACCACGGCCTCATACATACCACAGTGTGAAAACCAGCGCGAGCTACGCTCTAGCGCGAATTCATGCATCAAAACCAATCACTTCGTACGAGTAATGCTCTAGTACGACATTTATGCATAAAAATTTGAAGAAAACCACGTACGAGCATAGCTCCAGTACCGTTATATGCATAAGAAAAACCATTCAAATCCACATATGAGCGTAAGTTCCAGTATGGTTTATAAACATCATCCCAATTCAAATTCAAGTGCGAGCTAAGCTCCAGCACATTTCACACAAGTGAAAACATAGAAATCCAGCGCGACCGAGGCTCTAGCACGAATTAAATCACATACACATGATAGGCAGCTCACATGCATTCAAAACATCTCAAAACATGCTTAGCGCCTCACATGGGCTATTTCACAACATCATTCAAGTCCTAGCCAGCCTATCCTTTTATTTGCTCAAATCAAAGCATTGTGTTTTGTAAAAGCATTTAAAACACATGATTTATGCAATTATTAGCCTTACTATCCCTTTTTAATAACCATTTCAAACAACCAAATCTCATAGAAATACTCATAGTAATTTCCATACATCTTCAAACGCATTTCTATAAACTCATGCACATTTCAAAAGCCCTATACACCCACAAATACGAGCAGCTACCTCTATATACTTACAGAATTCTCTTACCTGGAATCGCGATGCGTGATTCCACTTCCTTACGCTGCTTACTCGTACAGTTCGATTAATCTCCACCGGACTCTTCGAAACTGCTTATAATCATATTTCACATTATATTCAATCTATATAATGCAACCCTTATGCTTGCTATAGTCAATTTAATCTATGGCCTCTATTAACGCTTATATGGCCTCGTTTCATTACTTTACCCATAACTCGAGTCTATGGATCTTCTTAGGCATATTAACTTATTCCAAATCGATATTAAATCGACATTAAGCTCATAGTGTTCATATTTCATGAATTCCCTCACTATGGCATTTTATCAAGCATATACATACTCATTTTCACAATTTCACTTAAACCCACATTATAACTCCACATAACCATTCCAAATCACCCACATTACCCATTTAACAACTTATCATAACCCATAAACCACCAACTCCCCAAATCACACTTTCTCACACTATAGGCATTCCATTTTCTAGGTTACATTTGTTTCAAACACAACCTAGGTGTTTCCATCCAACCATACTCATGCCAAACAACTCCAAAATCAATTAAATAGATAATGTACTTGGATTGGAGTGTTAGAATCTTACCAAATCTGATTTTTCTTCTTGCTCCAAATGTCAATGCCCTTATCTCCTTCAATACCAATAATGGGATTTTGGGTTCCAACTATGTTGTTCTCTTCCTCAAGATGAACAACTTAGTGTCTAATGGCCTCTCCTCAAATCTTACTGGAAATGGCTGATTTTAGAGAGAGAAAGTTAGGTTTTTGGGTTAGAAATGAAAGATTGGTGTTTTTCTCGAAATTTTTAGATTTTTAGCCCTTCTTATATAGAAATAGCTTGAGGAGATCGATATGGTCCAAGAGGAGATCGATCTGGTCCCCTTAAATCACTCATTTTCATGAAATTTTAAGCATGAGATCGATCTGTCGAAGCATGAGATCGATCTGCTCCCAAACAGAGAGCTAAGGAGATCGATCTGGGTGCTTGAGGATCGATCTTTTCATTACAGATTGCTTAAGAGATCGATCTGGCCCCATTGGAGATCGATCTGCTCTATTCCATTGCCCAAATAAGAGCATTCTGGCTCTTCCAGATCGATCTCTCATCCTATGAGATCGATATGGCCTTTATGTTTTCCAGATTTCCTGCAGTTTCCTTGCTGCAAATCACACCAACACATCCTTAATCTGTTGCCATGGCCATTTTCTCATCCATCCACCTTTATAACTTGAAAATGGCATCCATTCATACCTTATGCACATTGAAACTTGTGTGCATTCATTATATGTCCAAAGGTATGCTATATAAAACCAAATGGAAGCATTTATATTCATGCAACTTCCTTCCATTTACCACACTACTCATTTTGAGTTCCAATCACATCCATCACTTGCAAGAACTCATTTCTTCATATTCATACAAAATGGAACTTTTGTGTACAATACAAAATCATACTATCATTATGTACATTGAATCCATGGACCTAAATCAATCATACTTTACATTACAAGTCCATTCACATTCATTACACATTACAACTATACATATACGGGTCTCACAGAATGGTAGGTTAGTTTTAATATCTTTGCCTGCTATTTTAATTTGTAGTTTTAATTTAGATTAATGGCTAATTTTGTTAAGTTAGTAATTAGATATAATTAGGATTAATTTAGAATTAATACTTTAGACATTTAGGTTTGTAGTTATTTTCTTATTTTTTCTAGGATTTTATTCCTTTAAAATTTTAAGTTAGTTTAATTTGCATTTTATTAAGTAGTTTAATCACATGCATACTTTATTTTAAGTTTGTTTAATTTTGGTTTAATTAATTTGTTTTCTTTATTTTCATATTTGCATTTTTAATTGCATTAATTGCTTTTAATTATTTTAATTATCTTTTGTAGGTATTTTTCTTAATTGCTCGGAGTTTTGTGAGTAAATTTTAGTTCAGTTGTATTTTCTTTAGTTTATAATTTTTATTATTTTCAGTAATTTTAATTAGCTTTAGTTGATCACCCATTACAGCATCATAATTTGCTAGGATATACTTAGGGTAAGATTAACTGGTAGTTAATTAGACTAATCAACTTCTCTGTGGGATGATAATTCGGGACTCAAATCTCATTATTGCTTGTATGACCCGTGCACTTGCGGATAATACGTTTAGAAGTTCGTATCAAGTAGTAGGTGCAGTATAACCAGAAGTGCCTTGTGGGTTGTTCAGCCTGGCCAACACTTGCCCGATTAGATTCAGTATGGACTCCACGCCCCGTTTCGGACTAGTAATTCGGGCCTCGTAGCTCTCAGAAGGGTTAGAGCGGGTTGTTCAGCAGTGGGGCCACCCGATCCTTCAGGCCTCTCCTCATGGCCTCAGGATAACCTACCCCCTAGTCTTATCGATCGACCTTTTCTTCCACCAACCATAAGTAATCGGCTTCTTGCATTCAGTAGATTTCTTAGCAAAACACAGTCACATATACTTGTTCGTATCTAAATAATGTACAGTAATACTGGGGATGTGAACTTTCTAAATTTTCTCTTACTCCAAATATCGACTCGTATCAGGCCAACCTTGCTCTGATACCAACTTCTGTAACAACCTAAATTTATGGATATTTTGGTTGGAGTACGAGTCGATAACAAATCAAATTCCATGAATTCGCCTATTTAATTTAAATCCTCTTGGTAATAGTTTAAAACAAACATAATAATATTATTATTTCATTAAATTGGCACCTTTGTTCACATACAAAATAGTCTTTATCACATTCCTCTGACATAACTTGCATACATTACTGTACTTACAAAAAATTTTAGATACAAAATAGTTATCCTTATTGGGTATACCTCTAGCTCAGGTGATTGCTTGCTAAAGAGTAGTTGTATAAAATACCTTGACTTAGGGAGTTGTTCCACTACTGATACGAATATGTGGAGGAGAGTAAGGGGTAAGCTTAACATGCTCAGTAAAAAAACCTCATAGCAGGTAGATAAATATACAACCTAAGTTATATATATCTGTTTGCCAAATCTGGAACATTTTCACAGAGTACGTAAATAGTTAGGCAAATTCAAAAATACCAAAAATATATTTCAGAAACAAAATATATATCGGTAGTAAAATTAGCTACTGTGGTAAACAAAGAAATTTTAGAGTTTCCAGTAGCAAAATAAATGGATTTCCAGATATCTCATTTCATGCAAACAATACAAAAAAAAAATTCAAATAGACGAGACATGGCTATACATGCTATATCAGATATCAGAAAGACTATTGGCCAATGTCGGTGACTCCGGTCAAATCACTAATCAGGTGTGCCGGGATGTTAATCACCTGGGAGTGGTCAGCTACCCAAAAGGCTTACAGATTAGAATGTCTGAAGACCAGAAATAGAATAAGAAACACGATACATCGTACTCATGGACCACAAATACAGAAACAGATACAGAAGAGACAGAAATGCAGCATGATCTCACCAATGCCTTTATCTCAAAATCAGTGCGAGGCGGACCATACGACACACAGTTAGATATCATCATAATAGCTTTATAAGCAAATTATTTCCTTTAAATCGCTTATAAAATTCAATTTGTTTTATAAAACAATTCAAAAGAGACTAACTAGCCTTTTTTTCTCGGTTAAAATTGCCAAGAAATAGGCTATGATGAGTAAACCAGGAAATTTTGATTTAAAATTAATAATTATAATTTCTAGGAGATTTGTCTAAATAAACAAAGTAAATCTATATCGGTTGTTGGGCCGATCTACGGAGTTTAAAATTCCCTTAAATTCCAAAACGTAAATTCGGCCTCGGGTTCTCTATATTCCAGTAACTAGGAAATTTAGCCTAACAATTTTATAACTACAAACGCACAAAAATTACGTATATTTAACTCTAGTAGCAACGAGAATTTTTCTTACCTCGGTGTCCTGGCAGAAATCCTCGGTGTCTTATTAGTGCGAGTCAATAGTTCTATGTTAATCAATTTGTTTCCCTGAAATTTTGAACCAATATTTTGACCGTCTTTTCCTGGGTTTTTCTCCCAATTCCCTTGGACTTTCCTTTCTACTCCAAATAAATATATAATTCTAAATATCTATATATAAGAACTTCCCTTTTTTTCCTCGTGCGATTTAAATTTCTCGCGCCTTTCTTTTCTTCTTCCTTCTTTGCTATACAGGCCTAATGTTCACTATCTATTTCCTTCCGTTCTTCTCGGCTCGGCAACTCCCCCATAGTTACCATCATCGTGTCTCACTCGTCTTTCACGTTCTCGATTTCTTTTTCGACTTCCTTCTCCTCGTTCACCACTGTTTCAGCTTGCTATCGTCTCTCTCCGATCACACCCCTGTCTCCACTCTTCACTTCTGTTTCCAGTGCCGAGGAGTGATCAAACACAATGGTCGCCCGTTCAGCTACCTCCTACTCCGACAGTACCTCTTAGCAGCCAGTGGTTATGCTCCTTTCCCTGTGACCAGTCGAGACCACTCTCGGTGCAATAAATAGAGAAGGAGCTCTTTGTTTCCCAACTCCCCATTGACCAGTCGAGAGCCACCGTTTCCAGCCTTCATGCATAAGGCTCTGTTTATTCTGTTCTCCAACTACCTAGGAAGTCTAGCTAACTCCACTTTCTCCTTCAGCCTTGCTCCAATTTTACAGGAGGCCGAGTAGGGCCCTTGTTCTTTGACTTTAGCTTGTAGATAAAATGGAGAAGGTCAAAGAGCTCTGATCACCACTTCCTGTCTAGCCTATTTTGCTCCAATCGTTCAAGCCTCTTAATTTCTTCATCTGCTGACCTCTCTCTCTTTTCCTTTTCCTTTCTTTTTTTGCCTTTATACTACTTGTTTATATAGATGCTTCCATTATCGATTTCTTGTACACTGACTACTTCCACTACAGTCTTCGGTACTAGAAGCGAGTGGGTGATGGAGATTGATGAAGGGAGGAGTCTGGTTGTGGTAGAAAGGTCGATGTATAGAGTTGGTGCCTACTAGAGAGCTAGTGGACGCAGTGTCACGACCTTCTTCTCGTGACTTAACTTATTACTTACAGTTGGGCTGTGACTCAACATCTATATCCACATCTCATCCATTCATAATTCATAATTCATTTAATGAAATAGAAACTATTCTTATATATATATGTATATGCAGAAACGTTTACATCAGTTTCTATCATATACATCCCTTTTCATACAAAAGATAACTATATTGTGCATTAATTTACAGGATACAAAATTTCTCTCATAAATGTATACCTTTGTACTGCTGAAGAACTGGAGAACACCTTAATAGGGATAACTACAGTAACTCACTACTGCGTAGTATCTGTGGAGGAGGAAATAACGGGGTGAGCTAACACGCTCAGTAAGGAAAATATGAAAGCAGGTAGATAACTACACTATCTACATGCTTAAAATATAAACATTTATTTTCCTTATAAAACATATGCATTCTTTGAAAATAGTTTCCATCAATTGCAAAATCATTAATTCGCTAGATGGGTATATGCATATTTCATTCTCAAATCACACAGCTTACTCATCAATCCACACAACACATACTAAGAAACTGCTTTGTATTTTACAAGTCACTTAGAAATCAATTTACATGAGATATATAACGGGATATCATATCACCCTATATCACACAGTAGGGGGACACATGTCACCTCACACAGTAGTGACAAAATGTCATATCACTCAGATATAAGACTTATGGCCATAATCTTAATTCCAGGCAACACTGATCAGGTGTGCGGGAATCATATGCTTGGGGAGGTGGATCAACCATCCCTTCAGCCCACATAGAATCACTAAGATATCACGACACATCGTACTCTATGGCTAACGCTCATAGTACATCATGCTCCAATGGATCCTTATCACCCATCTCCATTGTCTCAAAATCACGTGCAAGCAGGTCTGTGCAGGATCACTAAGCAATACACGACGGCTCCAGCATGGTTTTACACATCACATAACAAACTCATAAACTCTTGTATGAGCAACTTAGCGTAAGTACACACAGCATACCTGAGGCATCAAGCATAGTTTTACTCATCACACAGCAAACTCATAAATACATGTGCGAACAACTTAGCATAAGAACACACAGCATACCTGAGGCATCAAGCATTATTTTGTCCGATCATTTTAAATCGAGGGGGCACATGCGAGCATAATCAGAGCAGGATCACTTAGCAGTACTCGATGGCTTTGGCATGATTTTCCCAAAATCTAGTACAAGCTCTCGAGTGGATCACACAGCTTCACTCAGCTCTAGCACCTTTTATTTTTAAAAAATCCTTTTAAAATGTTGTGCAAGCCAGATTGGTAAATCTACCATTGCCACTTCAGCTCTAGAACAAGTTCACACAGAAAAGAAATAGATGGCTCATTCACTAAGTATGAGTGAGAGGGCAATCTCCCTTCAATCACTTATTAAAAGCTTTTCATGCAAATTACTAAACCGAGAGCCAATCTATTATTACTCTTTCACAAAACATTTGCAGAACTTCTTTGCACGACAATAACATAGAAGTCATGAAATTCATGCATTTAAGCTTCTTCTTATCACTTAGCTTCCACATAGATATATCAATATCTATATACTTTATAGTATTCATTTGCACGCAGCAGGTAAGAAACATATGTATAGCTATCTCTAATAGCTCGCACAAATCCCTTACCCCGAATCACACTTGAATTGCTTTCCTTGGTTTCCAATGCTCGTGATCCGGTCTTATCGGCTCCAATTTCATTTTCAGGAGCTATAAAGATTTGTTATTCATATTAGTATACTTAATATACTCAATTTCTCATTTGCATGAAGTTCTATTCAATGCATTGGGTTATTTTACACCAATATGGCCTCATTACGTCTTATTGGACTTTACTCACTCTTAATTCCAATTTGAACGTTCTATTCATTTTCTCAAGAATCCATTAGACTCACCAAGTTTATTAATTCGCATGGAACTGACATGAACCTTACAATGCCTTAAGTTCCTCATTTTCCTTCTCTATGGCATTTCATCAAACACTACTTATGCCCATTTTAAATCATCATCTTTTCCAACATTTGTATTTCACAAAACTCTCTTAAAATCATCTATACATGCTCACTAACATTTCTACATGCTCAAATCATTATCAACCCCATGCCATTTCAACTTTCTCTCACTAAACCCATTTTAGGTCATAGTTGTTTAAGCATGTAAATGAGCATTTCATCCTACATTATATACACCGAATCATTCATCAAGAAGTCTAGATTAACATACTAGAAAATGGTGTATTGAAATCTTACCTAGCTTGACCTTTTTCCTCTTTTTTCCAAATTAGGATAGATCTTTTTTTCTCCTTCAATCCAAGATTTGAGCTTTCAATCTTTGACTATGTTGTTCTCATCCTCACTAGGAACAACTTTGCCCAAAGGAACTTCTCTCAAAACTGATTGGAAAGTGGTAATTTTTTAGAGTGAAAAAGCTAGGTTATTATTAAAAATGAAAAAAAGGGTTTGTTTTCGTGAAATGCAGATTCAACTGCCCAGTTTTTATAGGAAATGCTTTATGAGATCGATCTCCATGGGTGAGAGATCGATCTGGCCTTACTTAATTTCCTTCAGAATTTTGATAAATGCAGGCAAGGAGATCGATCTGTCCATTTGCATGAGATTGATCTACTCAAAGAAATGAGATTGATCTGCTTCAGGCAGAAGGCTTTAGAGATCGATCTGGCCTTAACAGGAGATCGATCTGGCCAATCCAGAGACAAACAGAGATCGATCTGCCTTATGGGAGGAGATCGATCTGGTCTAAGCTGAGGCAACTTGAGATCAATCTGCTTGAGTGAGGGATCGATCTCCCTCTTGCATAATGCTTGGCATTGTGTTTTCTAGCCCATGAGATCGATCTCTCCTTGTAATGAGATTGATCTGCCCTATCCCTGTAGCATTCCAGCTGCAATCTTTCGCAGATTTTCCAAGTTAAACTCCCATTCAATTGCTTCCATACTCAATTTGAAATTCATTCACACTTAGAACTTAAAAACATTCATTTCTTATGATTTATATATATCAAAATTCGTCTGTACATTTCAGAGTCATAAACATTACATAAAAATTTACGGGTCTTAAATTTCACCCCTTATTCAAGAAATTTGGTACTTCAAATTAGAACTAAGTTATTTCTCAAAAAGTCGAGGGTATTTTTCCCATATCAAGCTCTTTAACTCCCAAGTAGCTTCTTCTGTATTGTGGTGCTGCCAAGAGAATCTTAACAAGTGGAATTGTCTTATTCTTACCACCTTTTCCTTCCTATCCAATATCCGGATTGGTCTCTCTATATATGTCAAATCGTCCTTGAGCTCCAATGGCTCATACCGAATCACATGAGTCGGATCTGGATGGTAATTACAAAGCATCGATACGTGGAAAACGTTATGAATGCCTGGTAGCTTTAGTGGCAACGCTAGCCTGTAGGCCTTATCTCCCACACGCTCCAATATCTCAAATGGTCCGATATACCGAGGGCTTAACTTGCCCTTCTTATCGAACCTCCTAATCCTTTTCGAGGGAGAAACTTTTAAAAATACTGAGTCACTCACAGTGAACTCTAGTTTCCTTCGTCTCATGTTAGCGTAACTTTTCTGCCTACTCTGAGCTATTCTCAATCTCTCACATATCAATTGAACAACCTTAGAGGCTTGCTGTACCAAATCGGGAGCAAAAGTCTTTCTATCACTCACTTCTTCCCAACCAATAGGGGAATGACACCTTCTACCATACAATGCCTCATACGATGCCATCTCGATACTTGAGTGATAACTGTTGTTGTATGCAAATTCAGCCAACTATAGGTAATCATCCCAGGAGCTTTTAAAATCCATGACACTCACTCTTAGTATATCCTCTAACTTTTGGATCGTTCTCTCTGACTGACCATCGGTTTGAGGATGGAAAGCAATACTAAAGTTAATTGGGTTCCCATAGCTTCCTAAAAATGATGCCAGAAGTAGGAAGTGAATCGGGAATCCCTATTTGATACGATGCTCACTAGAACACCATGTAGCCTTACTATCTCCCATACATACAACTATGTAAAAGTACTTAGAGTATCTGTAGATTTCATAGCTAGAAAGCGAGTGGATTTCGTCAATTTGTCTACCACTACCCAGATAGCATCATGGTTCCTTTTAGTCCTCGGTAATCCTATGATGAAATCTACGGTGACATGCTCCCATTTCCAAGTCGGTATAGGTTGCAATAGTCCTACAGGCTTCTGATGCACTACCTTCACTTGCTGACATACAAGACATCTTGCCACAAACTCTGCATTATCCTTTTTCATCCCTGACCACCAATACACTTTTCGGAGGTTCTAGTACATCTTGTTACTCCTTGGATGAAATGTATATCTCGATGAATAAGCTTCTATCAAAATCAATCTCTTTAACTCTGTGTCATCAGGAACGTAAATCTTACCTCTAAACCTCAGTAAGCCATCATCACTCATTAACAAATCGGCCACCTCACCTCTCTAAATCAGACTCGCACAATCCTCACACAGTAGATTGGCATGCTGAGCCTGTCGTATCCGGTCAATCAAATCTAGTTCCACTTAGAGGCTAGCTATCACACAGTCTCTGTCAACATCAAGAGTGTCTATATCTAACCTGAGGTGAGCAAACTGCTTGAGCAACTCATGTTCCCTGGCCATCATGTATGAGATTATTCTAAGGTTCTTTCTGCTCATGGCATCTGCTATAACATTAGCCTTTCCCAAATGGTACAATATCTCACAATCATAATCCTTCAAAAGCTCTATCCAACGTCTCTGCCTCATATTTAACTCTTTCTGTGACAACAGATCTGAGGCCATCCACCAATGCTTGGCCTCACCCTCTAATACAAAAGCTACAAAGGTGACCTTCTCTATGGCAAAGCAATGGAAAAATCTGTAGAGTTTCTCCATACGACGAATCCAATAGTCCGCTAACACCGGGTCTTTTACCCCACTGAACGAAGGTGGTCTAAACTTCTTGAACTGCCTCAATTTGCCCATGTCACAATCATAAACTCCTTCACCACCAACATGTTGTGGAGCTAAAGGATCCTGAACTGGTGGGGGATTATCCTGAACTAGAGGGGGTACAGAAATCTCTGCCTCTGCAGCCTGAGGTCTCAGTGTAGGCTGTACAGGCTCATTTCTCTCAGGTGTAGTAGCCTAACCAATAGGGTTCTCCTGTCTACCCTCAAATCTGGCCATCACCTGTGTAAATATCTCCATAATTGTGTCTACACTATGTTGTAACTGCGCTATATGTGCCTCAGCGGGCTCACTAAGCCCAGGTGGATCTCTACTAGAACTAGACTCACTGTGCCTCTCGGGCTCATCCCTATGCCCCTAAGAGCACGAACTCTCTCCTCTACCCGTACGTCATCTATCTGACATCCTGTATACTCAATAACAAGTGTCTCAGTCACATTTCTAGTCGGGTATACATAATTGTATCCAAATAATGCATAGTACTTTAGGGATGCATAATTTCCTAACAATGGATACTAACTCACATCAGACCAACTCAGCTCTGATACCAATCTTTGTCATGACCCTCTTCCTATTACTTAACTTACTACTTACAGTTGGGCTGTGAGTCAACATCCATATCCACATCACATCCTTTTATAATTCATAATTCATTTAATGAAATAGAAACTGTTCTTATATATATATATAGATATATATATATATATGTGAAAATATTTACATCAGTTTCTATCATATACATCCCTTTTTGTACAAAAGATAGCTATAGTGTGCATAATTTATAGGATACAAAATTTTTCTCTCATAAATGTATACCTCTGTACTGCTAGAGAACTGAAAAACACCTTAACAGGGACAACTGTAGTAACTCACTACTGCATAGTATCTGTGGAGGAGGAAATAAAGGGGTGAGCAAACACGCTCAGTAAGGAATATATGAAAACAGGTAGATAACTACACTATCTACATGCTTAAAATATAAACATTTATTTTCCTTATAAAACTATGCATTCTTTGAAAATAGTTTCCATCAATTGCAAAATCATTAATTCGCTAGATCGGCATATGTATATTTCATTCTCAAATCACATAGCTTACTCATCAATCCAGACAGCACACACTAAGAAACTGCTTTGTATTTAGCAAGTCAGTTAGAAATCAATTTATATGAGACATATAATGGGATATCATATCACCCTGTATCACACAGCAGGGGGACATGTGTCACCTCACACAGTAGTGACAAAATGTCTTATCACACAGATATAAGACTTATGGCCATAGTCTAGATTCCAAGCAATACTGATCAGGTGTGCGGGAATCCTACGTTTGGGGAGGCGGATCAACTATCCCTTCAGCCCACATAGAATCACAAATATATCATAGCACATCGTACTCCATGGCTAATGCTCACGGTACATCATACTCCCGTGGATCCTTATCACCTATTTCCATTGTCTTAAAATCACGTGCGAGCAGGTCTGTGCAAGATTACTAAACATTACATGACATCTCCAGCATGATTTTACTCATCACACAGCAAACTCATAAACTCTCGTGCAAGCAACTAAGCCTAAGAACACATAGCATACCTGAGGCATTGAGCACTATTTTACTCATCACACAGCAAACTCATAAACTCTAAAGCGAGCAACTCAACGTAAGAACACACAACTTACCTGAGGCATTGAGCACGATTTTGTCCCATCACTTTAAATCGACGGGGTCACATGCGAGCATAATTAGAGCAAGATCACTTAGCAATACTCGATGGCTCTAGCATGGTTTTCCAAAAATCTAGAGCGAGCTCTCGAGTGGATCATACAACTTCACTCAGCTCCAACAGCTTTTTCTTTTCTCAAAAATCCTTTTAAAATGTTGTGCGAACCAGACTGGTAAATCTATCATTGCCACTTCAGCTCTAGCACAACTTCACACAGAAAAGAAATAGATGGCTTTATTCAGTAAGTATGAGTGAGAGGGCAATCTCCTTTCAATCACTCGTTAAAAGCTTTTCATGCAAATTACTAAACCGAGAGCTAATCTATTATTACTCTTTCACAAAACATTTGCAAAACTTCTTTGCAGGACAACAACATAGAAGTCATAAAATTCATGCATTTAAGCTTCCTCTTATCACTTAGCTTTCACGTAGATATATCAATATCTATATACTTTATAGTATTCATTTGCACACAACAGGTAAGAAACATACGTATAGCTATCTCTAATAGCTCGCATAAATCCCTTACCTCGAATCACACTTAAATCGCTTTCCTTGGTTTCCAATACTCGTGATCCGATCTTATCGTCTTCAATTTCGTTTCCAGGAGCTACATGTCACACCCTACTTTTGGGTGCACTTCATCCATACATGCACTACTTACGGTTGGGCTGTGAGTCAATGTAATTACAAAATTTCATACATTTATAGCGAAAAAATTTAAAACTGTAGTTCACACTCCCAAGCGTGTAGATATATAAAATCAATTGTATAATATAATATCATTACATAACATCCCCTCACAACTGTTTACATTTAGATTCATGACTGTGTGATATATTATAATAGATACAAAATACTCATGTGTATACAATTCTTCATACCTTTGCAACTGGTGGGAGCTGTCTAAAACAAAAAAGGATCTCGAGACTACCGCACTGTCCTACTCCTCAGTATCTAGAGGGGAAAAATAGTGGGATGAGTAAGGAAAAAGATACTAACAGGTAGATACTGTACTATCTACATAGCCCATTCACGCATAAATAAAACCATGTTTTGATGTAAATCAAAATATTACTAGAAAATGCATTTAAACATGTATTTCTCATAAGCATTTTCATGAAAACTGTTATTCAATACTTCCATTTAAAACGTGTCATAAAACAAGGCTATCACAGCACAAGCATTCAAACTAAGACATTTATCAAATCATAAAATATCTTTGATTTTCTCAAATCATTTCTTTTCATTAAATCTCTTTCTTTTCTGAGTTTCTCAATTTCTCTTATCTATGAGATAGGCATGAAATTCTCGACAAACTAATATCCACGGCATATGGTCATAGTCAGTTATCCCAGGCCTCACTGATCAGGTGTGCACAGGGCATCACTTCGCCTGAAGGGGGATGGGTTAGTCCTACCCTCCGGTTCATCTCAATCAACATCATCTCCTCATATCACATATACTCACGATACAAGGTACGCCACGTGTCATCGACGTGATACTTGTACTCACATGCACCCAGCACGGTACATCGTATACCAACGAATAACTACACAGTTCAACGTACACCGTGGACCCAGTCCATCTACCAACTCCAATGGACTCATCATCCTAAACCATGTCTCATATACCAGGTGAGCAAATCGATGTGACACACAGTAATCATAAGGCTCCAACGCTGTATCTCTCAGTGCAAGCAACAGCTTCCAGCACCGTGTTATCTCAACTCAGTTAAAACAGATGCGAGCGATGCTCTAGCACCTTTCTAAAATCCATCGTGCGAGATGACTCCAGCACGACATATCAAAACATAGGAACAATGTGCGAGCTAACACTCCAGCACATTTTCATTATAAAACCACGTGTGAGTCACGCTCCAAAACGGTTTATCAAAACATGTAGACGTATGCGAGTGAACCTCTAGCATGGTCAAAATTATTAAAATAGGTGTGAGCTAGAGCTCCAACACCAATTCACATCTCAAATCCGGTAGGTGGCTATTTTCTCGCTTAAAAACTCAAAACATGTTTATTTACGTAGCATGTCGTCCCATGCTAAACAAGTAAATCTAACCAACCTACCCCTCATCATTTCTCAACTGCAAATCAATATATAGTAGAGAAAACATCAAAATCATGCATGTCATGCTATTTCCTTACCTCATCCCATTTTCACAATACATATATATCATAGTACATTTCATGATTCCATATCATTGCATAGTTCCATAGCTAAATATAGTAATCCTAGCGCCATAACTACTGAAAGCGCTGTAAAAATACATTCAAATATCCCTATTGCTAACATAAGTCCATTACCTCGAATCGTGCTCATATTTCCTTCGTCTCGTTCACTCCGTTCGCAATTCGGGTCAATTGTATTCCACGTATTTCAGTATACACGTATAAATCATTAAGTTATTTCCTTTCCC
Source organism: Firmiana major (assembly GCA_033439115.1). NCBI lineage: Eukaryota > Viridiplantae > Streptophyta > Magnoliopsida > Malvales > Malvaceae > Firmiana > Firmiana major. The sequence goes on from CM065914.1 coordinate 24,929,536, forward strand.
TCCACTAAACATACACATTGTCTTCTATTTATCTATACATACTTCCCAATCCTTAAAATCACATTTGACCTTTATAAACTCTTCTTAACATTACTCACCCATCACTACAATCATCATCCTATCCATATTTCACATATTATCCAACTCACAAATGTCTAAAAACCCATATTTAAAGTTTGAAGTTTAAAGAGCTTACCCCTTTACTTAGCCAAACTTGTGGTAGCCAAAATGCCTTCTCAAAATCACACATTCTTAAAATCACACCAATGTGTGATTTTTGGGTATGTTGTTCTCCTTGCTTCAAGGAACAACTTTCCCTTCTTTAGCTTCTCCCAAAACTTACTGGAATGTAGTGATTTTTAGAGTGAAAAAGTCTTGGGTCTTTGAGAGAAAATGGCAAGTACGGTTTGGTAGGAGGAAAATCTGTGTTTCAGTCCAAATCTCGTGCTCCTTTTTATAGATGTAGAGACATGAGATCGATTTGGTCGTTGTAAAGATCAATCTCTGCATGGTTTGGTAGTCCTTTTTACCAAATACAACTACTACCAGATCGATCTTCTTCTATGATGAGATCTGTAATACCCCGTATATGTATAATGGTAATGTGTGTAATTAGATCAAATAAATATGAATGGACTTGTAATGTAAAGTATGATTGATGTAAGTCCATGGATTCAATGTACGTATGTGTAATATGATTTGTAACGTACATACAAGTTCCATTGAGTATGAATATGAAGAAATAAGTTCGGCAAGTGATGGATGTGATTGAAACTCAAAATGAGTAGTGTGGTAAAATGAAATGAAGTTATGCTTCCATTGTGTTTTATATAGTGAATGCACACAAGTTTCAATGTGCATAAGGTATGAATGGATGCCATTTTCAAGTTATAAAGGTGGATAGATGAGAAAATGGCCATGGCAATAGATCAAGGATGTGTTCGTATGAGTTGCAGCAAGGAAACTGCAAGAAATCTGGAAAGTATGAAGGCCAGATCGATCTCATAGGATGAGAGATCGATCTGGAAAAGCCAGAATGCTCTTACTTGGGCAATGGAATAGAACAGATCGATCTCCAACGGGGCCAGATCGATCCCCCAAGCATTCTATGATGAAAAAATTGATCCTCAAACACCCAGATCGATCTCCTTAGCTCTCTGTTTAGGAGCAGATCGATCTCATGCTTCGATAGATCGATCTCATGCTTAAAATTTCATAAAAATGAGAGATTTAAGGGGACCAGATCGATCTCCTCTTGGACCAGATCGATCTCCTCATGCTATTTCTATATAAGGAGGGCTGAAAATCTAAAAATTTCGAGAAAAACACCAATCTTCCATTTCTAACCCAAAAACCTAACTTTCTCCCTCTAAAATCAACCATTTTCAGTGAGATTTGAAGAGAGACCATTAAAGGCAAAGTTGTTCCTATCAAAGAGAAGAACAACGTAGTGAGTAGGCATTTTCCCATTGTGGGTATTGAAGGAGATAAAGGCATTGACATTTGGAGCAAGGAGAAAAATCATATTTGGTAAGATTCTAACACTCCAACCCAAGTACATTATCTATTTAATTGATTTTGGAGTTGTTTGGCATGAGTATGTATGGATGGAAACACCTAGGTTGTGTTAGAAACTAATGTAACCTAGAAAATGGAATGCCTCTAGTGTGAGAAAGTATGATTTGGGGAGTTGGTGGTTTATAGGTTATGATAAGTTGTTAAATGAGTAATGTGGGTGATTTGGAATGGTTATGTGGAGTTATAATATGGGTTTAAGTGAAATTATGAAAATGAGTATGTAAATGCTTGACAAATGCCATAGTGAGGAAATCAATGAAATATGAACACTATAAGCTTGATATCGATTTAATATCGATTGGGAATGAGTTAATATGCCTAAAAGAATCCATAGACTCGAGTTTTGGGTAAAGTAATGAAACAAGGCCTCATAAGCGTTAATAGAAAACTGTAGGTCGAATTGACTATAGTGAACGCACGAGGTCATATAATATGGATCGAATATAATGCGGGATATGATTTTCTACAGTCCTGAAGAGTTCGTTGAAGATGAATCGAACCGTACGAGTAAGCAGCTTAAGGAAGTGGAATCACGCATCGCGATTCTAGGTAAGGGAATTCTGTAAGTACATAGAGGTAGCTGCTCGTATTTTATGGGTGTATAGGGCTTTGGAAATGTGCATAGATTTATAGAATTATGTTTTGAAGATGTATGGATGTGACTATGAATAATTGTATGAGATTTGGTGGTTGAAATGGTATTGTAAAGAAATGGGATAGTAAGGCTAATAATTGCATAAATCTAATGTTTTGATGTTTTTCAAAACGAAATTGTTTGGTTTTAAGCAAGCTTGTAGATGGGCCGGCTAGTGTTTTATTGATGTTGTGGAAAAGCATTTGTGAAGTGTTAAACCCACTTGCCAAGATTGTTTGATTGTGTATGAGCCGCCTATCGTATTTGCATGACATAAATCGCGCTAGAGCCTCGCTCGCGCTGGATTTCTATGTTTTCACTTTTGTGAAACGTGCTTGAGCTTAGCTCGCACATTGATTTGTATTGTGACAATGTTTTATAAACCGTATTGGAGCTTACGCTCGTACTGGGATTTGAGTGGTTTTTCTTATGCATATAACCCTACTGGAGCTATGCTCGTACGTGGTTTCTTCATATTTTATGCATAAATGCCGTACTAGAGCGTTGCTCGTACGAAGTGATTGGTTTTGATTCATGAATTCACGCTAGAGCGTAGCTCGCACTAGTTTTCACACTATGGTATGTATGAGGCCGTGGTGGGAGATACGGATTAACTTAGGGAACCCAACAGACCTGACAGACCTCTTGAGTGGGGTGAGGGTGAGGGGCTAGGACCTGACATAATCCATTCAGGGAACCCAACAGGCCTAACAGACCTCTTGAGTGGGGTGAGGGTGAGGGGCTAGGACCTGAATCAGGGAACCTAACAGGGGCAAGCAAGGCCATGAGGGGCTAGGACCTGGTATTGAGGTTACTCCCACGCGCTCTTGAGACTATAAAGTTACACTTGGCATGGGGTAGATAAGACCTAAGGCAGGCACCCCCAACCATGTTATGGGTTCGCGGAGTACGATGTACCGTGTATATCACATGGAGTACGATGTACCGCGTGGTGGTTACTTGATTTGAGAAAGTCTGGCGAAGAACTAACCCACCTTCGTACCAGCATGATACCCCGCACACCGGGATCCATGTGGTCTAGGATGATACGTGACGATTGGCCAACGTAGTCACTTGAGATATAGTAACCTGTCTCCTTGCTTGATTTACTTACTACCACATGATTTTAAATCTCTAAGTGTGATTTGTGATTGTTTAAGGTAGACCCGAAGGAGGGGTCGAGCCTCATGGAATTGATTTGTGAAATGAAAATGAGGTTGTGATTGTGAATTGATATGATGAGATTGTATGTGTTTGAGAAAGAGTTTTATGACTTGGGTTTAGAAAGGAGGTTTCTTAATGAATTGCCCTTTTTATGAATTTAAATGAGATTTAGCATGAGATGATTTATACATGATGTTTTTACCATGTTTATATGCCAATGTACATGATTTTGATACATGATATATATGTATACTCATATGGCATAGTTTTACTTCCTCATGCTCCTACTATAAACGATTTATGCATAACACTATCAGCATGTAGATAGAGTAGTTATCTACCATGCTTGCATTATTGCCTTACTGAGCGTGTGGTTGCTCATCCCTCTCTATTTTCCCCCTACAGAGCGTGCATAGTAGCCCAGTGAGGACTGAGGCGTGGTATTTTGGACTCCGCTGCATCTCCATCGCTTAGAGGTATATACACAGTGATTCTTTTGTATCTAAACAATGTAAAAGCACAGTATTCTTTGAGTTGTAACTATGGGGGATGTAGATGTCAGTAAAACATATTTTTTCATAAGTACATGATTAAATGCAAATGTATGACATCGTTTTAGTTAACTGAGAATGAATGAGATGTGGTGTTTATTATTGACTCACAGCCCAATAGTGTGTGGTGAGTTAGTTCACGACCGGTTAAAGTGATAGTAAAACGTGAAAAATTTTCAGTGATTTTCGATTAAAGAGAATGGAATTGGGTCGTGACAGATATTGGTATCAGAGCTGTGTTGGCCTGATGTGAGTCATTAATAAAATGTAGGAAAGTACATCCCTATAGTACTGTGCTTTTGTTTAGATATAACTGTGTATACCGTGATGGATTGAGCTTAATGAATTATTATAATACAGGAAGTTAGGCACTATGCCAGTTACACGCAAAGGTAGAGGGGCGAGAGCACGTGCTAGAGGCCGTAGAGGTAGGCCTGAGAGCAGTGCGGAGCCACAGACTGAGCAGGCTCCATAGAATCCTGCTGAGAGAGCAGAGGATACTGAGGCTCGTTTCGCTAGGTTAGAGTGGAGTATTGAGAATTTGGTGGAGATGTCACACAGGCATTGGGTGCCGGTGATAGTCGAGGTCCCGCGGCACAGCCTACTACTGAACAGGCAGCTGCAGAGGCGGAGAGACCTCAGACTGCTGAGGCAGCTACAGTTACACCACCTCCAGCCCAGGATACAGATTCTCTTATCGCTTCACAGCAGAGCGGTAGTGATTTGTGTTATGACTGCGACTTGAGCAGATTACGAGAGTTTCAAGCGTTGAAACCCCCAGTGTTTAGAGGGGTGAAGGACCCAGTGGTTACGGAGGATTGGGTGTATGAGATGGAGAAACTTTATAGGTTTTTCTGATGCACTTCAGCTGAGAAGGTAGCCTTTGCCGTGTTTATGTTGAAAGGCGAGGCCGAGCATTAGTGGAGATCCACTGAGGCTATTTTGAGGGCCAGACACTCTGAGATCTCATGGGAGATATTTCTAGAGGCCTTCAGAAGACAGTATATTCCAGCTATCGCACAGAGGAAACTGGGGATGGAATTTATGAATTTGGTTCAGGGGAACCGGACTGTGGACAAGTATGAGTCCAAGTTTACGTCATTAGGGAGATATGACCCTGACACAATGGGTAGTGAGACCCGAAAGATTCAGAAGTTCATGGATGGATTGAGATTGGCCATCCGGACTAAGCTAGCTCCCTTCGACATTGTGACTTATGAGGAGGCTGTACATAAGGCTCAGTTGTGTGAGCAAGACTTTGAACGAAATGCCTCCGAGCTTGGGAGAATCAGCGTTAGAAAGGATAGAGATCGAAAGAGATCCGGGTTTGGAAGAGTGGCCAAGAGAGGTGGCCAAAGGTTTTTTGAGAAGAGGCCTAAGATCGAAGAGGTGCAGGAGAGAGCTGCTAGACCTCCCGTATACCCGGCTTTGATTGCACCGAGGGGTATAACTATAGGAGGACCACGACCTACCACAGATCAGTGTAGGAGATGTGGGAGATACCATGGGACTAGGCCATGTCAGGTGCCCCCTGTTTCGTGTTTTAGGTGTGGGAGGCTAGGACACATATTGAGGTTCTGCAATGAGATGATTGAGACTGCCTCACAAAAGGGCAAGGAGCCTGAGGGAGCTCCAGTTGAGATAGCAGCCCCGAGGAGGAGGGCTACAGCTGAGGAGAAAGGGAAACAGGCTGCGTGTGTGAGCAGTGGAAGAGTACATGCACTGGATCAGGACACCACAGATGCTTCGATGGATGTGATTAAAGGTACCATCCAAATCTTTGATCTAGAAGCATTGGTATTATTTGATCCTGGTGCCACGCATTCTTTCATATCACCTTCCTTCTCACATAAATTATTGAAGCATGTGAAACCAACATTGTTGGATAAAATGTTAATGATTTCCACACCCATGAATGATAGTCAATTGACTGAGCATGTATGTAGAGATTATAAGTTAAAGATAGAGGGAAAGGAAATGATAGCCAATCTGATTTTATTGAATATGAATGATTTTGATGTAATATTGGGAATGGATTGGTTGGCTACCAATCGGGTTGTTATGGATTGTCATGCCAAGACATTGATGTTTTCAGGATTAGACAATCTTATTGTAAATTTTGATGAAAAGAAATGATATGAAACTTGTATAATTGTGGTAAATAAAAGAGTATAATTTTAAATGCATAATGCTTGAGAGATAAAATTATTGTTTATGATAAATGTTGAATGTGGAGTGATGGTTTATGTTACTAACGATGGAGAGGATAATGTGAAGGGTTCATTGCATACGTGGTCGATATAGATGAGGCACACCCGGAATTGAGGGACATACCCGTAATTACGGATTTCCCTGACGTCTTTCCGGATGAATTACCAGGACTACCACCTGAAAGGGAAATGGAATGTTGCATTGAGCTAGTGCCTGGTACAGAGCCGATATCGAAACCACCCTATAGAATGGCTCCGATAGAATTGGAAGAGCTGAAGAAACAGCTGCAAGAGTTGCTGGAGAAGGGGTTTATTAGACGAAGTGTCTCACCTTGAGGAGCACCGATTCTATTTGTAAGGAAGAAGGATAGAAGCCTCCGACCGTGTATAGATTACCGGTTGTTGAATAAGGCCACCATTAAGAACAAGTACCCTCTTCTAAGAATCGATGATTTGTTGGATCAGCTCCAGGGAGCCGAAGTATTTTCTAAGATAGATCTGCGGTCAGGGTATCATCAGTTGAGGATCAGGAGTGGAGATGTACCCAAAACAGCATTCTTATCCGTTATGGCCACTACGAGTTTTTGGTGATGCTATTCGGATTGACGAATGCTCCGGCAGCATTTATGGCATTGATGAATGATATATTCAAGCCATACCTGGACAAGTTTGTAATAGTGTTCATTGATGACATTTTGGTGTATTCTAAGTCCAGGGAAGATCATGAGGAGCATTTGAGGATAGTTCTGCAGACCCTCCGAGAGAGAGAATTGTATGCCAAACTCAGCAAGTGTAACTTTTGGTTGGAACAGATCTCATTTTTGGGGCATGTTGTGTCAAAGGATGGGGTATCAGTGGATCCATCCAAGATAGAGGTAGTTGTACAGTGGGAATAGCCCAAGACAGTAACTAAGATCAGGAGTTTTCTGGGATTGGCAGGATATTATCGGAGATTTGTAGAGGGTTTCTCCAGACTAGCTACTCCATTGACACGCCTCACGCGAAAAGATGTTAAGTTTGTGTGGGATGAGGCTTGTAAGAGGAGTTTTGAGGAGCTTAAGCATCGATTGATGACTGCTCCAGTTCTCACCATTCCTACCAGCTCAGGAGGATTCTCGGTGTATACGGATGCATCGCACCAGGGACTGGGCTGTGTGCTTATGCAGGATGGGAAGGTAGTTGCCTATGGATCTAGACAGTTGAAAGATCACGAGAGGAACTACCCGACACATGATTTGGAGTTGGCGGCTGTAGTATTTGCTTTGAAAATATGGCGCCACTATCTCTATGGTGAGAAATTTCAGGTGTTCACAGATCATAAGAGCCTTAAGTACCTATTCTCGTAGAAAGAGCTGAATATGAGACAGAGGAGATGGCTCGAACTCCTGAAGGACTATGATTGTGAAATCATGTACCACCCGGGTAAGGCAAATGTAGTTACCGATGCTTTGAGTAGAAAGAACCTTGGGTTGGTGTCTTATATGATGGTACAGGAACATGAATTGTTAGAACACTTTGCGAACCTCAGTTTGGATGTAACCCCACCTGGATCTGAGAGACTTGAGATCATGGCTAGTTTGAGACTGGAGCTAGAATTGATTGGCCGTATTCGGCAAGCCCAGTAGAATATTCGATGGTGCATCGATTGGCTGAGGCAGATACAGACAGGTGTGGGTATTGATTTTGAGCAGAGTGCTGATGGCTTATTAAGGTTCAGAGGCAGAGTATGCGGTCCCAGGGATCCTGAGATCAGGAGAATGATTTTATCAGAGGCTCACTCATCGAAGTATACGATACATCCAGGAAGTACAAAGGTGTATCAAAACCTTCGGAAGGTTTATTGGTGGTCTGGAATGAAGAGAGACATTGCTGAATATGTTGCTAAGTGTCTCATTTGTCAGCAAGTGAAGGTGAGCATCAGAAGCCTGCAGGATTATTGCAGCCTCTACCGATACCGACATGGAAGTGGGATCATGTCACCATGGATTTTGTGATGGGGTTGTCAAGGACCCGTAGAGGTCATGATGCCATATGGGTTATTGTGGACCGATTGACTAAGTCCGCCCATTTCTTGGCTATGAGAGCTACCGATACACTGAGTCAGTTGGCGAACCTGTATATTCGAGAGATAGTACGGCTACTTGGTGTACCAGTGAGCATTGTTTCTGATAGGGATGCCCGCTTCACTTCTCATTTCTGGGAACATTTTCAGGAAGCGCTGGGGACCCGACTGTGTTTTAGCATCGCTTTTCATCCTCAGACAGATGGGCATTCAGAGAGGACTATATAGACCCTCGAGGATATGTTGAGAGCGTGTGTGCTGGATCTTAGAGGCTCCTGGGATGACCCCCTGTAGTTAGCCGAGTTCGCTTATAATAATAGCTATCATGCGAGTATCGGGATGGCACCCTATGAGGCATTGTACGGGCGTAGATACCGTTCCCCTATTGGATGGGAAGAGGTTGGTGACAGACAAATTTTTGCTCCGGACTTAGTGCAGCAGGCATCTGAGAACGTCCAGTTGATATGTGAGAGATTACGGACAGCTCAGAGCCGGCAAAAGAGTTATGCTGACAAGAGACGAAGACCACTAGAGTTTGATGAGGGTGAGTCGGTGTTTCTGAAGGTATCACCATCGAAGGGTATCATGAGATTTGGTAAGAAGGGCAAGCTGAGCCCTAGGTATATCGGACCCTTCGTGATTTTGGAGAGAGTGGGAGATAAGGCGTATAGGTTGGCATTACCACCGGACTTGGCAAATGTCCACAACGTCTTCCACGTCTCGATGCTTCGGAAGTATCACCTGGACCCGACACACGTGATAAGATATGAGCCGTTGGAGCTCCATGAGAGTATGACGTACGTTGAGAAGCTGGTTCGGATATTGGACAGAAAAGAGAAAGTGTTGCGGAATAAGACAATTCCCTTGGTGAAAGTTCTTTGGCAACATCACACGGTAGAAGAGGCCACATGGGAATTGGAGAACTTGATACGAGAGAAGTACCCCCAACTTTTTGAAGAGTGACTTGGTTCTAATTTGGAGGACCAAATTCCTTGAAGGAGGGGAGAATGTAAGACCCCGTATATGTATAATGGTAATGTGTGTAATTGGATCAAATAAATATGAATGGACTTGTAATGTAAAGTATGATTGATGTAAGTCCATGGATTCAATGTACGTATGTGTAATATGATTTGTAACGTACATACAAGTTCCATTGAGTATGAATATGAAGAAATGAGTTCGGCAAGTGATGGATGTGATTGAAACTCAAAATGAGTAGTGTGGTAAAATGAAATGAAGTTATGCTTCCATTGGGTTTTATATAGTATACCTCTGGACATGCAATGAACGCACACAAGTTTCAATGTGCATAAGGTATGAATGGATGCCATTTTCAAGTTATAGAGGTGGATAGATGAGAAAATGGCCATGGCAATAGATCAAGGATGTGTTGGTATGAGTTGCAGCAAGGAAACTGCAAGAAATCTGGAAAGTATGAAGGCCAGATCGATCTCATAGGATGAGAGATCGATCTGGAAGAGCCAGAATGCTCTTACTTGGGCAATGGAATAGAACAGATCGATCTCCTAAGCATTCTGTGATGAAAAGATCGATCCTCAAGCACCCAGATCGATCTCCTTAGCTCTCTGTTTAGGAGCAGATAGATCTCATGCTTCGACAGATCGATCTCATGCTTAAAATTTCGTAAAAATGAGAGATTTAAGGGGACCAGATCGATCTCCTCTTGGACCAGATCGATCTCCTCAAGCTATTTCTATATAAGGAGGGCTGAAAATCTGAAAATTTCAAGAAAAACACCAATCTTCCATTTCTAACCCAAAAACCTAACTTTCTCCCTCTAAAATCAGCCATTTTCAGTGAGATTTGAAGAGAGACCATTAGAGGCAAAGTTGTTCCTATCAAAGAGAAGAACAACATAGTGAGTTGGCATTTTCCCATTGTGGGTATTGAAGGAGATAAAAACATTGACATTTGGAGCAAGGAGAAAAATCATATTTGGTAAGATTCTAACACTCCAACCCAAGTACATTGTCTATTTAATTGATTTTGGAGTTGTTTGGCATGAGTATGTATGGATGGAAACACCTAGGTTGTGTTAGAAACTAATGTAACCTAGAAAATGGAATGCCTCTAGTGTGAGAAAGTATGATTTGGGGAGTTGGTGGTTTATAGGTTATGATAAGTTGTTAAATGAGTAATGTGGGTGATTTGGAATGGTTATGTAGAGTTATAATATGGGTTTAAGTGAAATTATGAAAATGAGTATGTAAATGCTTGACAAATGCCATAGTGAGGAAATCAATGAAATATGAACACTATGAGCTTGATATCGATTTAATATCGATTGGGAATGAGTTAATAGGCCTAAAAGAATCCATAGACTCGAGTTTTGGGTAAAGTAATGAAACAAGGCCTCATAAGCGTTAATAGAAAACTGTAGGTCGAATTGACTATAGTGAACGCATGATGTCATATAATATGGATCGAATATAATGCGGGATACGATTTTCTGCAGTCCCGAAGAGTTCGTTGAAGATGAATCGAACCGTACAAGTAAGCAGCTTAAGGAAGTAGAATCACGTATCGCGATTCCAGGTAAGGGAATTCTGTAAGTATATAGAGGTAGCTGCTCGTATTTTGTGGGTGTATAGAGCTTTGGAAATGTGCATGGATTTATAGAATTATGTTTTGAAGATGTATGGATGTGACTATGAATAATTGTATGAGATTTGGTGGTTGAAATGGTATTGTAAAGAAATGGGATAGTAAGGCTAATAATTGCATAAATCTAATGTTTTGATGTTTTTCAAAACGGAATTACTTGGTTTTAAGCAAGCTTGTAGATGGGCCGGCTAGTATTTTATTGATGTTGTGGAAAAGCATTTGTGAAGTGCTAAACCCGCTTGCCGGGATTGTTTGATTGTGTATGAGCCGCCTATCGTATTTGCATGACATAAATCGCGCTAGAGCCTCGCTCGCGCTGGATTTCTATGTTTTCACTTGTATGAAACGTGCTTGAGCTTAGCTCGCACATTGATTTGTATTGTGACAATGTTTTATAAACCGTACTGGAGCTTACGCTCGTACTGGTATTTGAGTGGTTTTTCTTATGCATATAACCGTACTGGAGCTATGCTCGTACGTGGTTTCTTCATATTTTATGCATAAATGCCGTACTAGAGCGTTGCTCGTACGAAGTGATTGGTTTTGATGCATGAATTCGCGCTAGAGCGTAGCTCGCACTGGTTTTCACACTATGGTATGTATGAGGCCGTGGTGAGAGATACAGATTAACTCAGGGAACCCAACAGACCTGACAGACCTCTTGAGTGGGGTGAGGGTGAGGGGCTAGGACCTGACATAATCCATTCAAGGAACCCAACAGGCCTAACAGACCTCTTGAGTAGGGTGAGGGTGAGGGGCTAGGACCTGAATCAGGGAACCCAACAGGGGCAAGCAAGGCCATGAGGGGCTAGGACCTGGTATTGAGGTTACTCCCACGCGCTCTTGAGACTATAAAGGTTACACTTGGCATGGGGTAGATAAGACCTACAGCAGGCACCCCCAACCATGTTATGGGTCCGCGGAGTACGATGTACCGTGTATATCACATGGAGTACGATGTACCACGTGGTGGTTACTTGATTTGAGAAAGTCTGGCGGAGAACTAACCCACCTTCGTACCAGCATGATACCCCGCACACCGGGATCCGTGTGGTCTGGGATGATACGTGACGATTGGCCAACGTAGTCACTTGAGATATAGTAACCTGTCTCTTTGCTTGATTTACTTACTACCACATGATTTTAAATCTCTAAGTGTGATTTGTGATTGTTTAAGGTAGACCCGAAGGAGGGGTCGAGCCTCATAGAATTGATTTGTGAAATGAAAATGAGGTTGTGATTTCGAATTGATATGATGAGATTGTATTTGTTTGAGAAAGAGTTTTATGACTTGGGTTTAGAAAGGAGGTTTCTTAATGAATTGCCCTTTTTATGAATTTAAATGAGATTGAGCATGAGATGATTTATACATGATGTTTTTACCATGTTTATATGCCAATGTACATGATTTTGATACATGATATATATGTATACTCATATGGCATAGTTTTACTTCCTCATGCTCCTACTATAAACGATTTATGCATAACACTATCAGCATGTAGATAGAGTAGTTATCTACCATGCTTGCATTATTGCCTTACTGAGCGTGTGGTTGCTCATCCCTCTCTATTTTCCCCCCTACAGAGCGTGCATAGTAGCCCAGTGAGGACTGAGGCGTGGTATTTTGGACTCCGCTGCATCTCCATCGCTTAGAGGTATATACACAGTGATTCTTTCGTATCTAAACAATGTAAAAGCACAGTATTCTTTGAGTTGTAACTATGGGGGATGTAGATGTCAGTAAAACATATTTTTGTATAAGTACATGATTAAATGCAAATGTATGACATCGTTTTAGTTAACTGAGAATGAATGAGATGTGGTGTTTATTATTGACTCACAGCCCAACAATGTGTGGTGAGTTAGTTCACGACCGGTTAAAGTAACAGTAAAACGCGAAAAATTTTCAGTGATTTTCGATTAAAGAGAATGGAATTGGGTCGTGACAAGATCGATCTGCTTGTAAGCAATTTCCATCTTAGAGATCGATCTTCCTCTTGTAGGAGATCGATCTGCTCTTTAAAGAACCTTAAGGAGATCAATCTGTCGAGGGCTCAAGATCGATCTATCTCAGACAGAGAGTTAAGGAGATCGATTTGTCTTCCCGTGAAATCGATCTGCCTGGTTCCATTAAATAATTTCTGGGCATTTCATGATGGGTAATCGATCTCTCCTTCATATAAGATCGATCTTTCATCCCCTGCACCCTTATAATCCGTAATTTTCTGCAGATTTTTACCTACACACTCATCCACATTTGCTGCACACCTCAATTTACAATCAGTGCACAATTAATACACAATGGAATCCATTCCACACAGTTCATAGCTAATGAAACTTGTGTACACAACTTAGAATCATGGAGGTTTTCATTAAATTTACAAAATCCTTACATCCTCCTATCATTTATACTCATATACTAATACATATACATACATCATAGCTTCTAAACTAATTTTTGTAACAACGTATATATACATCATATCTTCATAAAAATAAATACATACGGGATTATGGGCATTACATTTCTCCCCTCTTTAGAAAATTTGGTCCTCCGAATTGACCCAAGTCTATTCCTCAAAAAGTTGGGGATATTTCCCCTTCATCAGCTCCTCTAACTCCCAAGTGGCTTCCTCTGATGTGTGATGTTGCCACAGGACCTTAACCAATGAAATTGTTTTATTCCGTAACACCTTCTCTTTTCTGTCCAATGTTCGGATCAATTTCTCCACATACGACATATCCTCCTTGAGCTCCAATGACTCATAGCTAATCACATGTGTTGGATCCGAGTAGTACTTCCGAAGCATAGAAACATGGAAGACATTATGGACGTCTCCTAGCTCAAGTGGTAAGGCTAGCCTATATGCTCTATCTCCTACTCTATCCAAAATCTCGAAGGGACCAATGTAACAACTACTTAGTTTTCCATTCTTCTCGAACCTCATTATTCCCTTGGAAGAATATGCTCTCAAAAATAAGGACTCACCCACATCAAACTCAAGTGGTCTTTGTCTCCTCTCAACATAACTCTTTCGTCGACTTTGAGCTGTTCGCAGCCTCTCGTATATCATCTGAACATTCTCGGAGGCTTGTTTAACCAAATCGGGAGCAAGCAACTGTCTGTCACCAACTTCTTCTCAACCAATTGGTGATCGGCATCTACGACCATATAGTGCTTCATAAGGGGCCATACCAAAACTTGAGTGATAACTGTTGTTGTAGGCAAACTCAATCAATGGCAAGTAATCGTCCCATGAGCCTCTAAAATCTAACACACATGCTCTCAGCATATCCTCTAGGGTCTATATAGTCCTCTCTGACTGCCATATGTCCGAGGATGAAAAGTGGTGCTAAAGCTAAATTGGGTCCCCATCGCTTCTTGAAAATGTCCCTAAAAGTGGGAAGTTAAGCGGGCATCCCTATAAAAAAACAACACTCACTGGGACTCCGTGCAATCTCACTATCTCCTGTACATACAAGATCGCCAGTGCACTCAAAGTATCTGTAGATCTCATGGATAAAAAGTGTGCTGCTTTTGTCAACTGATCTACTATAACCCATATAGCATCGTGGTTCTTATAGGTTCTCGATAATCGCATCACAAAGTCCATGGTGACGTACTCCCATTTTCATGTTAGTATCAGTAGAGGTTGCAACAATCCTCCAGGTTTTTCATTCTCAACCTTAACCTGCTAACAGATGAGACATCTAACGACATACTCAGCTATGTCTCTCATCATTCCAGACCACCAATATACCTTTCGAAGATTCTGATACATTTTACTACTCACCGGGTGCACTGTATATCTCGATGAGTGAGCCTCTGATAAGATCAACCTTCTCAGCTCTGCATCCTTAGGAACACATATCCTATCTTCGAACCTTAGTACTCCATCTGAACTCAATACAAAGTATGTGCCCTCACCTTTCTGAATTTGGCTAATTACATCAATACACCACTGATCATTCTGCTGAGCTTGCCAGATTCTCTCAACCAACTCCGGTTCTAATCTCAAGCTAGCTATAATTCCATAGCTACCAATCTCAGGTGGGGTCATGTCCAAGATAAGGTTCGTGAATTGTTTCAACAACTCATGCTCCCTAAACATCATGTATGATACCAACTCGAGACTCTTTCTACTCAATGCATCTTTAACCATATTTACCTTACTCTAGTGGTACAAAATCTCATAATCATAGTCCTTGAGGAGTTCTAACCACCTTCTCTGTCTCATATTTAACTCCTTCTGTGATAACAAATACTTAAGACTCTTGTGATCAGTAAAGATCTAAAATCTCTCACCATACAAGTAGTGGCGCCATATCTTTAACACAAGTACTACGGCCGCCAACTCTAGATCATGAGTGGGGTAGTTCCTCTCATGTTCTTTCAACTATCTACATCCATATGCAACTACCCTTCCGTTCTGCATCAAACCATAGCCCAGTGTTTGATGCAAAGCATCTGTATAAATAGAATAGTTCCCTAAGCTATGTGC
The DNA here is from genome assembly GCA_033439115.1 of Firmiana major. Lineage (NCBI taxonomy): Eukaryota > Viridiplantae > Streptophyta > Magnoliopsida > Malvales > Malvaceae > Firmiana > Firmiana major. Next base: position 24,944,868 of record CM065914.1, read on the forward strand.
GGTGGTTAATCTGCGCTTAAGTTCTTGAAAACTCCTCTCACATGCTTCATCCCACGTAAACTCTACATTCTTCCTCATAAGTCATGTCAACGAAGTAGCCAGCCTAGAAAAACCCTCTACAAATCTCCTGTAGCAACCTGCCAAACCCAAAAAGCTTCTGATCACTGTGACTGTCCTGGGCTATTCCCACTAAACAATAGCCTCAATCTTGGATGGATCTACTGACACCCCATTCTTTGATACAACATAACCGAAAAAAGAAATCTACTATAGCCAAAAGTCACATTTACTAAGTTTGGCATACAATCTTCTCTCTCGGAGGGTTTGCAGTACAATCCTTAAGTGCTGCTCATGATCTTCCCTGGACCTTCAATACACCAATATATCATCAATGAAAATAATCACGAACTGGACCACGTATGGCTCGAATACTTCATTCATTAGAGCCATAAAAGCCACTGGCATATTCGTCAACCCTAAAGGCATCACCAGGAATTCGTAATGACCATAGAGGGTGCGAAAAGCAGTCTTGAGCACATCCTCTTTTTGAATCTTCAATTGATGGTACCCAGACCTCAGATCTATCTTGAAAAAGATTTGTGCTCCCCTATGCTGATCCAATGATGTGTGGCAAGGGGTATTTATTCTTGATGGTAGCCTTGTTTAACATCTGATAGTCAATACACAACCTGAGGCTCCCATCTCTTTTCTTCACAAACAATACCGGAGCTTCCTATGGTGAGATGCTCGATCTTATAAACCTCTTATCTAGCATATCTTGCAATTGCTTCCTTAATTCCTCTAGCTCAACCAGAGCCATCCTATATGGTGACTTGGATATTGGCTTTGTTCTAAGTGTTAAATCTATACCAAATTCCATTTCTCTATCCGGTGGTAATCCAGGTAGGTCGTCTGGAAAGACATCAAGAAATTCTCTAACCACTGGAATGTCATCCATATCCGGATGTGTTTTGTCGAAATCCACCAATAAGCAATAAAACCTTCAAAACAACAGTTATGTCATATATATACCAAGGCACTTTACTTGTCAGAAAATTCAAGATTTCATTATTTCTTCTAAAATCTTACGACACATTCTTCGAGTAGAGAAAATGTTATAGACTTAGTGTAGCAGTCCATGATAGCATGATTGGTAGCTAACCAATCCATTCCCAAGATTACATCAATGTCATACATATTCAACAAGATCAAGTTAGTTGTCGTACACTTATCTCCTACCCTCACTTTACAATCTTTTTACACTTGTTTGGCAAATTGACTAACTCTCATTGAAGTACTTATTAATAAAGTCCCATTTAAGTATGTGGATTCTACAAAATCTGTTAGCCTTGATACACATGCATGTGATATGAAGGAATGCGTAGCACTAGAATCAAACAAAGCTATAGCTTCCAAATTAAAAATTAAGATTGTACCTTTTATCACCTCAGAAGAGGTATCTGCTGATGCCTGGTCTATCGTATATACCCTGCCCTAACCCACAACTTGCTTCCCTTTTTCTTCAGCCGTAGCTCTCTTCCTTGCAGGAGGCGTAACTTTAGGAACTCTCTCTTGCTCCTTACCCCTCTATGGGGCCACCTCAACTTGACACGACCCATTTTTTGCAAAAATCACTACAAATTTTTTTCTTTTTCCTTTCTTTTCCCAATCGGGAACATTCTCACCACAAAACAGTTGGGCTATGAGTCAGTATTAATCACCCTTTACCATTTACCATAACATCTATCTTTTAATTTATTTAAATTCAAACACGTATACTTTATAATTGAGACTCTATACTTGTACGTGTTTACTAATATTTACATCCCCCATATTACATTCCAAATTGATTACTGTGCTATTACATGTTTAGATATAAAATCACACCGAGTGTATAGCTTTCAATGATGGAAAGTAGCGGATACCAAGAATGCAAGTCCTTAGCCGCTCACTAATTACTGCAAATGCTCTAAAAAGAGGGGAAAATATGGGGAATGAGCAAACCACGCTCAGTAAGGCAATCATGCAAGAAAGTAGATAACCACACTCTCTACATGATCATGATGCCATGCATTAAAGCATTCTCTTTCAAAGTCGTTCTTAAATACGAATTTCATGCATACTTTTATGCCAGGTAAAATAATTCGTATAAAATAATTTATTTCGTGAAATAGCAGATAAAGCATAGAATTATACTTCATGTTGTTTAAATAATGCATATTCTGTCAAAACAAGTCATTTATTTCAAATTGGCAATTCATTTCGTGAAATGGCAGTAAAGCATGGAATTATGCGTCATGCTATTTAAATAATGCGCATTATATCAAAACATGCCATTTATTTCAAATCCACATCCACCCCAAAATCATCAGGACTCAGTCACACAATATATAATCATGAAATCACAAAATCAAGAATTAAGTAATGTGATTTTACAAAGCAAATAATATGCGATTTTGCAAGTAAGTGACATGCAATTTCATAAAGTAAGTGACATGTGAGACTAGGCAATAATCAGGCTAATAACTCTAGGACTATGGCCATATCCTGTGATCCCAGGCTACACTGACCAAGTGTGCAAGGTATCACATCATATCTGAGACTGCCCTAGGAGGTGGGTACCAAACCATCCCGCCAGCCAATCTGATCCCTAGTTCGAAGACTACACATCATATATCATGGCACGGTACAACGTACTCCATACTATAAGCACGGTACAACGTACACCTCATGCCCATGTCATCTCAATATCCAACACCATGTCTCAAAATGCACGTGCGAGCCTACTTAATCGTATGGCACACAACCTACCTGAAGCTTCCAGCACAGCCTCATGCTTGTCATAAAACCACATGCGAGTAGTCTCAAGCACAGAAACAAGTATAGTGGACATCTAGTGCGAGCTATGCTCCAGCACCATGTCAAAACTCTTATGAAAACTAGTGCGAGCTAAGCATTGCACAATGTCATGTATAAAATCATGTAAAAATAGAGTGCAAGCCAAGCTTCCAGCACTCTGTCACATGCACAAATCATGTCAATCTCGTACGAGTAATGCTCTCAGCACGTTTTGTTTCCACATAAATCATGTAGGTGGCTCAGTTTTAAAAAAAATGGTTTTCAAAACCAAAATCAGCATCTGCCACGTGCCATTTCATGCCAATTGATAAAACTTCAGCCAACCTACCCAATTTCTTGTTGAAAAGCATTAAAATACATCAAGAACACTCAATTCTTGCTTTTCATGACTTTTTCTAAAAGTGAAAATATTTACCCTTCACAGAGGAAAAATTGTCATTTACCCTCTCGGGTCAAAATGAATATCATATCATGTGCTAAAATGCAATATTTCATTGTGAAAATACTCAAAACATGATATTTATGCATATTTCAATCCAATCCTAACTTTTCTAAAATTTCCCTTAGTAGGGGCAAAACGATAATTTTTACTTTGTCGGCTCTCGACCGATATTTTTCATATACAATTTAATTATTCAAAAATCTACCCGAAAATACATGTAGCTACCTCTAGCTACTCACACAATTCCCTTACCTCAATTTCTCTGTTCATTCTACCCTTTTCATTGTTACCGATCACCCGATCCGTTTAACTCGCAATATGTTCTTTGGAGCTGCAAAAAATCATTTATTAGGTTAAATACAATAAATTTTATTTGTATTTCACTTTTAATGAGCTTAATTTATAACATTGGGCCCGTTTACCCTTATTGGGTCGATTGCACCTTAATGGGCCTTAATCTCATTTTTCATTTACTAATCACATCTTCGAGGCATGTTGGGCTCATTGGGCCTACCAACAATTTATTGGGCCTCGTTCTAAACTCTTGGATAACTCCACTAATTATTTATGACATTTTATCTCAAATTCCATAATATAATTAATTTAATGCGAAAATTAAATTCACAATTTATACGATGAATTTTTAACACACATAACGATGTAATTTGTCTTAAATAAGGGTTAATTACCCGAGATTCCATGCTAGTACGTAAATCGAGGCTGACTCGAGCTCTCATTTGTCGTCGATTATCGAGCTACACATTTATATTTTTTGGGTTAAATTCGATCAAATATATATTTAAATAATTAGTTCAAAAATTAAATTGGTCCATTTGACCACTTACCGGCTTACTCGGAGCTCTATTGCATCATCGAATTTTTCCCTTTTTTCTTTTTTCTTTTTTCTTTATTTTCTTTTTCTTCTTTTTCTGGCTGAACCAGTTCTATCTGGTTCAACCCAGTCCACACCGGTCAAGTTCAGCCCGGTTCAGTCCGGTCCAATTTTCTCCTTTGCCGTTCGGAGCTTTGCCGACCAGTTCTCCGTCGGCTTCCGCCTCCAGCTTGTCCATGGGGTAGTCTGGTGCATGGATCTGGGGTTGGTTCCACCAAAGCTTGCCGAAAAGTGGTCGGTCCGACCTCTTCTCTCCTCGACGTCGGTACCCTTTTTTTTCTTCTGATCGACGTCGTTTCTGGTCGATCTGCACTTGGATCAGCGCCGCCGTCGCCCCTTCTGGCCGGTAGCGAGTCATTCCCCCTTCCTCGGCCGCTGATCGTCTCCCTTTCCTCTTTTTCCCTCTCTTTCTCTCGGTTTCTCTCCCTCTCTCGTTGGCCGCGACTCTCCTCCCTCTGCCAGCGCCGGCGTTGGCCTCAGCTGGTTCTTCTCCTCGGTGGCGGCCTTTGATCTGTGAGGCCGAGGCAGAAAGGAGGCCCTCCGCTCCCTCGTTGGTCTTCTGTTGTTTCCTTGCACTTGCAGAATCGCAACTCGTGATTCTGTTTCTATTCTTTTTTTTCTTTTTTTTTTTTACTTTTACTTTAACTTTTTTTTAAAATTTTAATATTATATTATATTTTATTAAAATATAATATAATATAATATAATATATACCTAAAATATTTAAATATATATTTAAATCATTTAAATATATATTTATCTTATTTATTTCTCGAGGTATTTTTTTCCAATATTTTCTGGATAATTTTCTCAAGGTGAAAATTTTGGTTTATTTTTATAAATTCATATCTTGATCAATTTAACCCGAAATCTAATAATTTTTCCTTTATTGATCAAGATTTCTTGAATCCATGTTTACAGTGTAAATTTCTTACTGAATTGACATCGAATTTCAGGTCTTTTGACTGTTTTACCCTTTAACGTGTTCGAGACCAAATCGACACAACTTCCCTTCACGAACACTTCCTCATTTCGTGTTTTAAATTCTTATCTTCATTCTAAATGGTCCAAATCTCATTCGTTTAATATGTGGCCATTTAAATCTTCATTTGATCTCTAAATGCATTTGGGAATTTTATTCATTCCATTTGCATTTTTCATTCATGTAAAACTCTTCTTATGATTCAATTTACATATAATCATGTTTACCTCAAGTGAATCATAAGGAAATATGATAAAAATTTGGGTCCTACATAATCTCCCCCACTTAAGAAATTTGGTCCTCCAAATTAGAACCAAGTCAAATGGGTCCATAAGCAACTCCGAGTGCATTTATCGCATCATACTCTTTAATTCCCGTGTGCCTTTTTTTCCGGAGTGTAATACTTCCAAAGGACTTTGACTAGGAAAATCATTTTAAACCTTAATAGTTACTCCTTTCGTATAATAACCGAATCAACTTTTCAACACACGACCTACTCTCTTTGAGCTTCAACGGTCTCCGTTTCTTATCAGCATAACTTTTCTGTCTGCTCTGAGGTGTTCTTAATCTCTCACACATTAACTGAACATCCATCAGAGGATTTTCTTACCAAATCGGGAGCAATTAGCAGTCAGTCACCCACTTCTTCCAATCCAAATCAAAGAAAAATCCTTACAGCCAAACAATGCCTCATATAATGTCATCTCGATACTCGAGTGATAACTATCGTTGTAGGCAATTTAGAAAATGACAAGTGATCATTCCAGGGGCTTCGAACATCAATCGCACACACTCTCTACATATCCTTCAGAACCTGTACAGTCTTCTCTAACTGACCATCTGTCTGAGGATGGAAAGTTGTGCTAACACTCAATTGGGTTCTCATGACTTCCTAAAAAATATTCCCAGGAGTGGGAAATGAAGCGAGAATCCCTATCTGATACAATGCTCACTGGAAAATTATATGGTATTTCACTATCTCTCTAACACATAAATCCGCCTATACACTCATAGTATCAATAGATTTCATAGCTAGTAAGTGGTGGACTTAGTCAATCTATTGACTATCACTCAAATAGCCTCGTGATTCTCGCGAGTCCTCTGTATCCTATCACGAATTTCATGGTAACATGCTCCCATCTCCGTGTCGATATAGGTAGAGGCTGCAATAACCCTGCAAACTTCTGTTGCTCTACCTTAATCTGCTGACATACGAGATACTTTGCTACAATCTCTACAATATCTCTTCTCATATCTGACCACCAATACCCTTTTTAAGATTCTAATATATTTTTTTTATTCATCTGATGCACTGTATATCTTGAAGAATAAGCTTCTGACAATAAAGATCTCATCAACTGTGGTTCCTTGAGAGCATTTATTTTGCGTCTGAACCTCAGTAAGCCATCATCACTCACTGTGAACTCTGTCACTGTACCCATCTGAATCTGACTCACACTATCGACATCCTGCCAATCATCATGCTAAGCCTGTCGAATCTGGTCAACCAAATCCGGTTCTAATCTCAGGCTAGCTGTCACATAATCACTGTCAGCTTCAGAAGGGGTCACATCACTACTGAGGCTCACAAACTGCTCTAACAGCTCACGCTCCCTGACCATCATATGTGATACCATCCCGAGGCTTTTTTTTTTTACTCAAGGCATTAGTCACAACATTAGCCTTACTCGGGTGGTACAATATTTTACAAGCATAATCCTTCAAAAGCTCTAACCCTTTTTGTTATCTCATATTCAACTATTTTTGCGCAAACAAATGCTTAGGGCATTTATGATTAGTGCATACATGAAATTTCTCACTGTATAAGTAGTGGCGCCATACCTTCAGAGTAACTACTACGGCTACCAACTTTAAATCATGGGTCGAATAGTTTCTCTCATGGTCCTTAAACTGTCTGGATCCATAAGTGACTATCTTCCCATTTTACATCAATATACAGCCTAAGTCTTATTTTGAGGCATCCATATATACTGAGAAACCTCATAGGCTATTAGGTATGGTGAGAATTAATGTGGTGATCAGTTTATGTTTCAACCTACCAAAACTCATAGAAGCTACTTTCACACTTATCATCCCACTTAAATGCAACTTTCTTTCGAATGAGACGTGTCAATGAAGCAGCCCATTTCAAGAAATCCTCTACAAAACACCTGTACAACGGTTTTCAATTGTTGCTCATAATCTTCCCTGGACTTCGAATGTACCAACATATCATCGATACAGATGATAACAATTCGGTCTGGGTAAAGTTTAAATATCTCGTTCATTAATATCTCAACAGTACATAAAGTTGTTTTAAGCACATCTACATACCAAATCCTCAACGGATGATACCCAGACTTCAAATCGATCTCAAAAAATCTGTGCTCTCCAAAGCTAATTCATTAGCTCATCAATACATGGAAGGAAATACTTATTCTTGATGTTAGCCTCATTTGACAACAAATAATAATTTCCTTGTCGGAGGCTTCCATCTTTCTTTTTAAAAAACAAGACCAATACTCCTCGTGGTGAGACACCCAGTCTGATAACTCATGTAATTGCTTCTTTAGTACCTTAAATTCCACTAAAGCCATTTTATATAGTGGTTTGGTTATCGGCTCAGCACCAGTTACCAAATCAATACAAAATTCTATTTTTTTATCTGGTGGTAACCCTGGTAGATCATCTGGAAATACATCAAGTAACTTTCTGACCACTAAGATATCTACCAACTCCAGATATACCTTATCCATATTAATCACTTAAGTGTTAAAATATTCTCATCATTAATCATTCTATTAGTATAATCATTTACTCCTTTAATTACAACCATTACACCTTTCATCACTTGTCAAAACATACTATACACTTTTCAAATATGGAAACAACACTATCTTAGAATAACAATCTAAACAGCATAGTATGTAGCCGACCAATTTGGAAATGGATTGGTTTACCTCAAATTCATTCATATTCAATTAAATAAGATCGACTGAAATATCCTTCTCCCTCACTTTCAACTTACAATCTTTACATACATATTCAGTTAGCTGATTATTATTCATTGGGGTGCTAACTATCAGCATTTTGCCTAAAGGTATAGGCTTCACATCTTTCGCTAACTTTATGCTAACGAAGGCGATTTAAATAAATGCGTGGCACCAGAATCAATTTAAAACAATTGCTTCAATATTCATAATTAGGGTGGCACTTTCCACCATATCAGATGAAGCATCAAAAGTGTCTTGGTCCGAGACATACACTCGCCCTTAACTAACAGCCTATTTCCCTATTCTCTTCGACTGTGACATTCTTTTCTGGTACAGAGGTATCAGCAAGGCTTTCTCAGGCTCTTTGCCTTTTTGTAGGGCAATCTCACCCAGCTCTAGGCAATCCTTAAATAAATGACTCGTATTACCACTCTTAACACATGTTTTAGTCAACAAGATGTGGGGTCTATTTCTGTGGTATCTACTACACATCCTACATTGTTCAGTAGTAGGTCGGGGTCCTCCAATCATAATACCCCTCGTAAACGCTGAAACTAGATACACTGGGGGCTTATTAATCATCTTACCCCATGTCTTATTAACTCTAAATCTCTTGCCAAATGGCTTCTTTCCCATTCTGACACCTCGATCATCCACTATTCTTTTCTATATCTATTTCGGCCCTTATTATCTTTCCTAAAACTCAGAGGCGTGCAACTCATAATCTTATTCATACCATTGTGGTCTGCACACTGCCTCGTCGTATGTAATGATATCTAACAGGGCCAATCAGACTCTGATAGACGATCTGAGTCTTTCCATGACTTTCGAACCTTTCGATTCTCACTATTCATAATGTCAGATCATACCTGCCCAGGGATGTAAATCGAGATTCATACTCATCAATTGACCTGTTCCTCTGGGTCAGAGTCTGAAATATACTATCTCTGTGCATCCAAAATTATCTCTTATGTCAGCTCTAGATGTCTAACTCTTAAGATGGGTCGAGTGGACTTCCACCCATGTTTCATCTTGCCCTCCAACATAAACACATCAAAAGTTACTTTCTCGATTGACATACACCGATAGAACCCGTGAAATTTTGCTATCTCATTCATTTACTACCCAATAGCTATTGGGTCCTTTACCTCGTTAATTACCAGTGGTATGAACTTTTAAAATTGCCTTAACCTGTCTAGCTCATAATCATATTCCAAATCATTGCCACTCTGCTGTAGAGCTATAGGTAAAGATGTATCCTTAACCAGTGAGTTGTTGAAATTTCTATAGTTTGAGACATCTTTGTAGGCTATGTAGCTAGGTCTTGTCAGCCCTTAGCTCCCTGCATATACTGAGTAAACAACTCTAAAATATTCTATACACTCCGCTTCAACCTCGTGAAACATGTCTCCATATCTTTTGGTCTCACTGTGGGATCCTATGGAGTATACTCAACATCGGCCTCCACCTCAATCTCATCCTGAGTTTCATGTGATGACTTAATACCACTCTCAAGCCTACATTTATGGCCTCAAGTACATGTACTTACCCCTCTACCATAGCAGCTATCACTTAAAATGATTATATTCTTGCATTCATAACCATTTATTAGTCTGATCCCATCTCAGTAGACACAGTTATATCTAAACAAAGCAAGTAATATAGGGATGTAACTTTCTTACTTACTAATACCAGCTCATATTAGGCCAATTCAGCTCTGATACCACCTTTGACATGACCCAGTTTTATAAAAAATCACTACAAATTTTTTACTTTTTCCTTTCTTTTACCTATCGTGAACATTCTCACCACAAAACAGTTGGGCTATGAGTCAGTATTAATCACCCTTTTACCATTTACCATAACATCTATCTTTTAATTTATTTAAATTCAAACACGTATGCTTTATAATTGAGACTCTATACTTGTACGTGTTTACTAATATTTACATCCCCCATATTACATTCCAAATTGATTATTGTGCTATTACATGTTTAGATATAAAATCATACCAAGTGTATACATTTTGATGATGGAAAGCAGCGGATACCAAGAATGCAAGTTCTCTGCCGCTCACTAATTACTGCAAGTTCTCTTAAAAGAGGGGAAAATAAGGGGAATGAGTAAACCACGCGCTCAGTAAGGCAATTATGCAAGCAAGTAGATAACCACACTATCTACATGATCATAATGCCATACATTAAATCATTCTCTTTCGAAATCGTTCTTAAATACGAATTTCATGCATCTTTCGAAATCGTTCTTAAATACGAATTTCATGCATACTTTTATGCCAAGTAAAATAATTCGTATAAAATAATTTATTTCATGAAATGGCATATAAAGTATGGAATTATACTTCATGCTGTTTAAATAATGCACATTTTTTCAAAACATGTCATTTATTTCAAATTAGCAATTCATTTCGTGAAATGGCAGATAAAGCATGGAATTATGCGTCATGCTATTTAAATAATGCGCATTATATCAAAACATGCAATTTATTTCAAATCCACATCCACCCCAAAATCATCAGGACTCAGTCCCACAATATATAATCATGAAATCAAAAAATCAAGAATTAAGTAATGAGATTTCACAAAGCAAATAATATGCGATTTTGCAAGTAAGTGACATGCAATTTCATAAAGTAAGTGACAGGTGAGACTAGGCAAGAATCAGGGTAATAACTCTAGGACTATGGCCATATCCTGTGATCCCAGGCTACATTGATCAGGTGTGCGGGGTATCACATCACATCTGAGGCTGCCCCAGGAGGTGGGTACCAAACCATCCCGTCAGCCAATTAGATCCCTAGTCCAAAGACTACACATCATATATCACGGCACGGTACAACGTACTCCATACTGTAAGAACTATACAGCATACACCCCATGCCCATGTCATCTCAATATCTAACGCCATGTCTCGAAAGGCACGTGCAAGCCTATTTAATTGGTGGGGCACACAGCCTACCCGAAGCTCCCAGCACGGCCTCATGCATGTCATAAAACCATGTACGAGTAGTCTCAACCACAGTAACAAGTATAGTAAACATCTAGTGCGAGCTATGATCCAACACCATGTCAAAACTCGTATGAAAACTAGTGCAAGCTAAGCTCCAAACACAATGTCATGTATAAAATCATGTAAAAATCGAGTGCAAGCTAAGCTTCCAGCACTCTGTCACATGCACAAATCATGTCAATCTTATACGAGTAATGCTCTCAGTATGTTTTGTTTCCACATAAATCATGTAGGTGGCTCAGTTTTCAAAAAATGGTTTTCAAAACCAAAATCAGCACCTGCCACGTGCCATTTCATGCCAATTGATAAAACTTCAGCCAGCCTACCCAATTTCTTGTTGAAAAGCATTAAAATAGATCTAGAACACTCAGTTCTTGCTTTTCATGACTTTTTCTAAAAGTGGAAATATTTACCCTTCACAGGGGCAAAATCCTTATTTACCTTCTCGGGTTAAAATGAATATCATATCATGTGCTAAAAGGCAATATTTCATTGTGAAAATACTCAAAACATGATATTTATGCATATTTCAATCTAATCCTAACTTTTCCAAAATTTTCCTTAGTAGGGGCAAAACGATAATTTTTACTTTGTCGGGTCTCCACCGATATTTTCCATATACAATTTAATTATTCGAAAATCTACCCAAAAATACATGTAGCTACCTCTAGCTACTCACACAATTCCCTTACCTCAATTTCTCTGATCTTCTACCTTTTTCGTCGTTACCAATCACCCGATCCGTTTAACTCGCAATATGTTCTCTAGAGCTGCAGGAAATCATTTATCGGGTTAAATACAATACATTTTATCTTTATTTCACTTTTAATGAGCTTAATTTATAGTATTGGGCCCGTTTACCCTTATTGGGCCCAATTGCACCTTAATGGGCCTTAATCTCATTTTTCATTTACTAATCACATCATGGAGACCTATTGGGCTCATTGGGCTCACCAACAATTTATTGGGCCTCGTTCTAAACTCTTGGATAACTCCAATAATTATTTACGACATTTTATCTCAAATTTCATAATATAATTCATTTAATGCAGAAATTAAATCCGTAATTTATGCGATGAATTTTTAACACGTATAACGATGTAATTTGTCGTAAATAAAGGTTAATTACCCGAGAATCCATGCTAGTATGCAAATCGAGGCTGACTCAAGCTCTCGTTTGTCGTCGATTATCGAGCTTTATATTTTATGGGTTAAATCCGATCAAATATATATTTAAATAATTATTTAAAAAATTAAATTGGTCCATTTAACCACTTATCGGCTTACCTGGAGCTCGATTGCATCACCGAATTTTTCCCATTTTTCTTTTTTCTTTCGTTTTTCTTTTTTTTCTTTTTCTGGCAGAACCGGTTCGGTTCGATTCAACTATTTCAGACCGATCCGATTCAGCCCGGTTCAGTCCGGTCTGATTTTCTCCTTCGCCGTTCGGAGCTTTTTCGGTCGATTCTCCGTTGGCTTCCACCTCCAGCTTATCCGCGGGGTAGGCCGGTGCATGGATCTGGGGTCAGTTCGGCCAAAGCTCGTCGAAAAGTGGCCGGTCTGACCTCTTCTCTCCTCGGAGTCGGTACCTTTTGTTTTTCTTCCGATCGGCTCTATTTCTGGCCGATTTACGCCTGGACTGGCGCCACAGTCGCCCCTTCTGGCCGGTAACAAGTCATTCCCCTCTTCCTCGGCCGCCGATCGTCTCCTTTTTCTCTTTTTCCCTCTTTTTCTCTTGGTTTCTCTCCCTCTCTCACCGATCATAGCTCTCCTCCCTCTACCAGCGCCGACGGTGGCCTCAGCTGGTTCTTCTCCTCGGTGGCGACCTTTGATCGGCGAGGCGGAGGCAGAAGGGAGGCCCTTGGCTCCCTCGTTGGTCTTCTATTATTTCCTTGCACTTGCAGAATCGCAACTCGCGATTCTGTTTCTATTCTTTTGTTTTTTCTTTTTTTTTTTTGACTTTGACTTTGACTTTTTTTCAATTTTAATATTATATTATATTTTATTAAAATATAATATAATATAATATATTATATACCCAAAATATTTAAATATATATTTATATATATATTTAAATCAATTAAATATATATTTATCTTATTTATTTCCCAAGGTATTTTTTTCCAATATTTTCGGGATAATTTTCTCGATGTGAAAATTTCGGTTTATTCCTATAAATTCGTATCTTAATTAATTTAACCCGAAATTTAATTATTTTTCCTTTATTGATCAAGATTTCTTAAATCCATGTTTATAGTGTAAATTTCTTACCGGATTGACATCGAATTTTGGGTCTTTTGATCGTTTTACCCTTTAACGTGTTCGGGACTAAATCGACACAACTTCCCTTCACGAACACTTCCTCATTTCGTGCTTTAAATTCTTATCTTCATTCCGAATGGTCCGAATCTCATTCGTTCAATATGTGGCCATTTAAATCTTCATTTGATCTCTAAATGCATTTGGGAATTTTATTCATTCCATTTTCATTTTTCATTCATGTAAAACTCTTTTTATGATTCAATTTACATATAATCATGTTTACATCAAGTGAATCATAAGGAAATATGATAAAAATTTGGGTCTTACACAACTGCTTCTGGGTAATCTCTTGTATAGTGGTCAGGCCTATAACATCTGAATCATCGTGCACCCTAAAAGTGACAGGGCCTACCACCATGATATCGGCTACATACTTTGCACTGATCAGTAGTCGGTCGAGGTCCACCAATCACTATGCCCCTAGATGGTGTTTGGGTTGGATGCATAAAATGTCTAGTAGCCTTCTTCTGTGACTTATCGGCCTCTCTCTGACGCTTACTTATAAATCTCCAACCAAATCTGGCACATTTGCCATCACCTAATTTCCTTGGACCCTTGTCCTTACCGCAACTGAACTCATAAATTTACAGGTCATAGTCCTGCTCACATAATTGGGCCTGTCTCATAGCCTCTCTATATGTAGCGACATCAAAGCAAGCCAACTTAGCTCGAATTGAAGGCTTCAGTCCATCCACAAATCTGCGGACCCTAATAGCTTCACTCCTGATAGAGTCTGGATCATACCGGCCCAATGAGGTGAATCGTGACTTGAACTCATCAACTGTTCGATTCCCTTGAGTCAAATTCAAAAACTCCATCTATAACCTATGTTGAGCAGTTTCTGGGATGTATTGCTCTCTGAAAGCACTCAAAAACATATCTCATGTGATTACCATACCCTGAGCTCTCAACATAGGCCTGGTGGACTTCCACTAGTGCTCTACTTTGCCTCTCAGTACAAAGGCCACAAGTTCTACTCTCTCCGTAGCCAAAAACTACAAAAATCGAACAATTTCTCCATTTGGCTTATCCAGTACCTTCACTCCACTGAAAGAAGGAGGCTTAAAATCCATAAAATGCCTCAACCTCTCCATATCACAGTCATATCCGTACCCCAAATCATCATTATCATACTATTGTGGGCCTACTGGATGAGGTATTGGTCGAATATGGGGATCTCGGGGCCTAACCAGTTCAGGTTGTATAGGTGCAGCATTCTCTATTGAAGGAGATACGTATATCTTCCTCTAATCGGGCTACACGATGTCACAACCCTTTTTCATTCTCTTTAATCAAAAATCACTGAAAATTTTTTACGTTTTACTATTACCTTACCCGATCGTGAACTAACTTACCACCACACTGTTGGGCTGTGAGTCAATGATAAATATCACATCTCATTCATTCACAATAACCCTTATGGCATCATGACCTCTACGGGTCTTCAGCAACCCCATCACAAAATCCATGGTGACTTGCTCCCACTTCCAAGTTGGTATCGGTAGAGGATGCCATAATCCTGCATGCTTCGGATGCTCTACCTTCACTTGCTGACAAATGAGACACTTAGAGACATATTCAGCAATGTCTCTTTTCATTCCAGACCACCAATAAACCTTCTGAAGGTTTTGATACATCTTGGTACATCCCGGATGTATCATATACTTCGATGAGTGAGCCTCTAATAAAATCAGCCTCCTGATCTCAGGATCCTCGAGAACACATACTCTGCCTCTGAACCTCAATAACCCATAAGCACTAAGCTCAAAATCAATACCCCCACCTGTCTGCATCTACCTCAGCTAATCGATGCTCCGTCGATCGCTCTGCTGGGCCTACCGAATACGGCCAATCAGCTCTGGCATTAATCTCATAATAGCCATGATATCCAATCTCTCTGATCCAGGTGGAGTTACATCCAAACTGAGGTTCGCAAAAATGTTCCAACAATTCATGCTCCTGCATTATCATATAAGCCACCAACCCAAGGTTTGTTCTACTCAAAGCATCGGCAACTACATTTGCCTTACCCGGGTGGTACATGATTTCACAATCATAGTCCTTTAAAAGATTGAGCCATCTCCTCTGTCTCATATTCAACACTTTTTGTGGGAACATGTACTTAAGGCTCTTATGATCTGTGAACACCTGAAACTTCTCACCATAGAGATAGTGGCACCATATTTTCAAAGCAAATACCATGACCGCCAACTCCAAATCATGTGTCGGGTAGTTCCTCTCATGATCTTTCAACTATCTAGATCCATAGGCAACTGCCTTCCCATCTTGCATAAGTACACAGCCCAATCCCTGGTGTGATGCATTCGTATACACCGAGAGTCCTCCTAAGCTGGTAGGAATGGTGAGAACTGGAGTAGTGGTCAATCGACACTTAAGCTCCTCAAAATTCCTCTCACAAGCCTCATCCCATACAAACTTAACATCCTTAAGCGTGAGGCATGTCAACGGAGCAGCTAGTCTGAAGAAACCCTCTACAAATCTCTGATAATATCCTACCAATCTCAGAAAACTTCTGATCTCAGTAATTGTCTTGGGCTGTTCCCACTGTACAACTGCCTTTATCTTGGATGGATCTACCGATACCCCATCCTTTGGCACAACATGCCCCAAAAATAAGATATGTTCTAACCAAAAGTTACACTTGCTGAGTTTGGCATACAACTCTTTCTCTCGGAGGGTCTGCAGAACTACTCTCAAGTGCTCCTCATGCTCTTCCCTGGACTTGGAATAAACCACAATATCATCTATAAATATAATCACAAACTTGTCAAGGTATGGCTTAAACACATCATTCATCAATGCCATAAATGCTGCGAGGGCATTCGTCAATCCGAATGACATTACCATAAACTCGTAGTGGCCATAACGGGTACGAAATGCTATCTTGGGTACATCTCCACTCTTGATCCTCAACCGATGATACCCTTACCACAGATCTATCTTAGAAAATACTTGGGCTCCCTAGAGCTGATCTAGCAAATCATATATGCGTGAAGGGGGTACTTGTTCTTAATGGTGGCCTTATTCAACAACCAGTAATCTATACACAGTCGGAGGCTTCCAGCCTTCTTCCTTACAAATAGAACCGGTGCTCCCTAAGGTGAGACACTCGGTCTAATGAACCCCTTCTCTAGCAACTCTTGCAACTGTTTCTTCAGATCTTCTAAATCAATTGGTGCAATTCTATATAGTGGTTTTGATATCGGCTCGGTACCAGGCACCAACTCTATGCAAAATTCCATTTCCCTTTCAGGTAGTAGTCCTGGTAGTTTATCTGAAAAGACATCAGAATAATCCACAATCACGGGGATGTCCCTCAATTCCTGGTGTGCCTCATCTATATCGACTACGTAGGCAATGAACCCTTCACATTATCCTTTCCATCATTAGTAACATAAACCATCACTCCACATTCAACATTTATCATAAACAATAAATTTATCTCTCAAGCATTATGCATTTAAAATCATACTCTTTTATTTACAACAAACATACTATTTTCATATCATTTCCTTTCATCAAAGTTTACAATAAGATTGTCTAATTCTAAAAACATCAATGTCTTGGCATGACAATCCATAACGACACGATTGGTAGCCAACCAATCCATTCCCAAAATTACATCAAAATCAACCATATTCAATAAAATTAAGTTGGCTATCATTTCCTTTCCCTCTATCTTTAACTTACAATCCCTACATACATACTCAGTCAATTGACTATCATTCATGGGTGTGGAAATCATCAACATTTTGTCCAACAATGTTGGTTTCACATGCTTCATTAAATTACGTGTAAAGGAAGGTGATATGAAGGAATGCATGGCATCAGGATCAAATAATACCAATGCTTCTAAATCAAAGATTTGGATGGTACCTTTAATCACATCCTTCGATGCGTCTACAGTGTCTTGGTCCAATGCGTGCACCCTTCCTCTGCTCACACCCATAGCTTGTTTCCCTTTTTCCTCAGCTGTAGCACTCCTCCTTGGGGCCGCTATCTCAATTAGAGCTCCCTCAGGGTCCCTGCCCTTCTGTGGGGCGATCTCATTCATCTCATTGCAGAACCTCGATATATGTCCCGACCTCCCACATCTATAACATGAGATAGGGGGTATCTAACATGGCCTAGTCCCATGGTATTTACCACATCTCATACACTGATACGTGGTAAGTCGTGGTCGTCTAATAACCATACCCCTCGGTGCTGTCAAAGTCGGGTATACGGGAGGTCTAGCGGATCTCTCCTGCACCTCCTCAATCTTGGGCCTCTTATCAAAATATCTTTAGGCTCCTCTCTTGCCCCCTCTATCCATACCGAATCTTTTTCGATCTCTGTCCTTTCTGATAGTAATTCTCCCAAGCTCGAAGGCATTTCGCTTAAAATCTTTCTTGTATAACTGAGCCTTATATACAGCCTCCTGATAGGTTAAAATGTCGAAGGGAGCTATCTTAATCCGGATGGCCAATCTCAAACCATTTGCAGTTTCCTTTATGCTATAGCTAGAATGTACTGTCTCCTGAAGGCCTTCAGAAATATCTCCTATGAAATCTTAGAGTGTCTGGCCCTCAAAATAGCCTCGGTGGACCTCCACCAATGCTCGGCTTCGCCTTTCAACATAAACACGGCAAAGGCTACCTTGTTAGCTGAAGTGCATCGGAAAAACCTATATAGTTTCTCCATCTCATACACCCAGTCCTTCGTGATAATTGGGTCCTTTACCCCTCTGAACACTGGGGGTTACAATGCTTAGAACTCTCACAACCTGCTCAAGTCGCAGTCATAACCTAAATCACTATCGTTCTGCTGTGGAGTGATAGGAGAATCTGTATCCTATACTGGAGGTGGTGTAACTATAACTGTCTTTGCAGTATAATGTCTCTCCACATCTACAGCTGCCTGTTCAGTAGTAGGCTGTGCCGCGGGACCTCGTCTATCGTCGGCACCCAATGCCTACGTGACTATCTCCACCAAATTCTCAATACTCCTCTCAATCTTAGTGAAGCATGCCTCTGTATCTTCTGCTCTCTCAGCAGGGTTCTGTGGAACCTGCTCAATCTGTGGCTCCGCATGGCTCTCAGGCCTACCTCTACGACCTCTAGCACGTGCTCTCACCCCTCTACCTTTACATGTAACTGGCATAATGCCTAACTTCCTATATTATAATAATTTTTTAAGCTTAATCCATCACGGTATACACAGTTATATCTAAACAAAAGCACAGTAATATGGGGGTGTACATTTCCTACGTTTTGTTACTGACTCACATCAGGCCAATACAGCCCTGATACCAATCTCTGTCGCAACCCTTTTTAATTCTCTTCAACCGAAAATCACTGAAATTTTTTTGCATTTTACTGTTACCTTACACGGTCTTGAACTAACTTACCACCACACTGTTGGGCTGTGAGTCAATAATAAACATCACATCTCATTCATTCTCAGTTAAATAAAGCGATGTCATACATTTGAAAGTTAAAAATTAACTTACACAAGTTATGTTCACTGACATCTACATCCCCCATAATTACAACTCAATAATTATTGTGCCATTACATTGTTTATATACAAAAAGAATACTGTGTATATACCTTCGGCGATGGGAGCAGCGGATATCCAAAAATACAACACCTGAGTCCTAGCTGGGCTACTATGCACACTCTGTAGGAGGAGGAAAATAGAGAGGGATGAGCAACCACATGCTCAGTAAGGTAATAATGCAAGCATGGTAGATAACTACTCTATCTACATGCTGATAATATTATGCATAAATCGTTTATGGTAGGTGCATGAGGAAGTAAAACTCTGCCACATGAGTATACATATATATCCTGTATCAAAATTATGTACATTGGCATATAAAACATGGTAAAAACATCATGTATAAATCATCTCATGCTTAATCTCATTTAAATTCATAAAAAGGGCAATTCATTAAGAAACCTCTTTTTTTAAATCACATTTGCAACCTCTTTTCTCCAGTATCAAAATCCTATTGAATTCAATTTTCAATCACAAACATCATCATCAATTCACAAATAAAGTCCTCAAGGCTCGACCCCTCCCTCGGGTCTACCCCGAGACAGTCACAATCACACTTAAAGATTAAAAATCATGTGGTAGTAGGTAAATTAAGCAAGGAGACGGGTCACTATATCTCGACCGACTATGTTGGTCAACTATGTCACATATCATCCCAGACCACACAGATCTTGGTATGCGGGGTATCATGCTGGCATGAAGGTGGGTTAGTTCTCCGATAGACTTTCTCTTTAATATCTCAACTACGCGGTACATTGTACTCCATGTGATATACACGGTACATCGTACTCCGTGAACCCATAACATGGTTGGGGGTGCTTGTAGTAGGTCTTATCTACCCCATACCGAGTGAAACCTCTAGTCTCAAGTGCACGTGGGAGTACTCGTAATACTAGCCCCTCATAGCCTTGCTCGCCCCTATTGGGTTTCCTGATTCAAGTCCTAGCCCCTCACCTTCACCGCACTCAAGAGGTCTGTTAGGCATGTTGGGTTCCTTGAACACCAATCCGTATCACTCTCTCCACAGCCTCATACATACCATAGTGTGAAAACCAGCGCGATCTACGCTCTAGTGCAAATTCATGCATCATAATAAATCACCTCGTATGAGTATAGCTCCAGTACGGTTATATGCATAAGAAATCCTCTCAAAAACCACGTACGAGCAAAAGCTCCAGTATGATTTATAAAACATCGTCATAGCTCCAAAACAAAGTGCAAGCTAAGCTCTAGCACATTCAAACATGTGACAACATCAATACCCGGTGCGAGCTAGGCTCCAGCACGGTTTAATTCACATAAACATGATAGGTGGCTGATGAGTTTTCAAAACCAATCTCAAAATATATTTAGCACTTCACATGTGCTATCACACAACATCAAACAACAATAGCCAACCTATCTATCAACTCGCTCAATACAAAACACATGTTTGGTAGAATCATTTAAAACATTTAATTTATGCAATTATTAGCCTTGCTATCCCATTTCTTAATAATACCACTTCAACAACCAAATCTCACGCAAATACTCGTAATAATTTCCCTACATTGTCAACCACATTTTCACAAACTCATGCACATTTCCAAAGCCATATATACCCACAAAATACAAGTAGCTACCTCTATATACTTATAGAATTCCCTTACCTGAAATCGCGATGCTTGATTCCACTTCTTTAAAGCTGCTTACTCGTACAGCTTGATTCGTTTCCAACGGACTCTTCGGGATTGCACATAAACAAAATTTTGAATTGTTTTAGCCTATTAGAATCTAACTTTTGCATTTACTATAGTCGATTCGACCTATAATCTCTATTAACGCTTATGAGGCCTCGCTTTATTATTCTACTCATAACTCGAGTAGATGGATTCTCTTAGGCCTCTTAACTTATTCTAAATCGATATTAAATTGGTATTAGGCTCATGGTCCATGAATTTCCCCACTATGGCTTTTCTTCAAGCCTTACTTATACTCGTCCACATAAATTCTCTAAACTCACTTTAGAGCTTCATTTACCCATTTCATATCATTTACTTCTTTCCAATAGCTATTTTACATCCCATAATTCATCAACTCATTTGACTTTCACTTTCTCACACTAGGTTCAATCCATTTTCTAAGTTACATTAGTTTCTAACACAACTTAGGTGTTTCCAACCATCCATACTCATGCCAAACAACTCCAAAATCAATTAAATAGATAATGTACCAAAGATGGAGTGTTAGAATCTTACCAAATCCAATTTCTCTTCCTCAAGATGAACAACTTTTCTTCTAATGGTCTCTCTTCAAATCTTACTCGAATGGGTGGATTTTAGAGAGAGAAAGTTAGGTTTTTGGGTTGAAAATGGAAAGGTGATGTTTTTTCTCAAAATTTTTAGATTTTCAGCACTCCTTTTATAGAAATAGCTTGAGGAGATCGATCTGCACTAGGAGGAGATCGATCTGGTCCCCTTAAATCCCTCTTTTTCATGACATTTTAAGCATGAGATCGATCTACTCCCAAATAGAGAGCTAAAAAATCGATATGTATGCTTGAGGATCGATCTTTTCATTACAGAATGGTTAGGAGATCGATCTGGCCCCATCGAAGATCTATCTGCTCTATTCCATTGCCCAAATAAGAGCATTCTGGCTTTCCAGATCGATCTCTCATCCTATGAGATAGATCTGGCCTTCATATTTTTTAAATTTTTTGTAATTTTTCTACTGCAACTTACACCAAAACATCGTTAATTTGCTGCCATAGTCATTTTATCATCCAACCACCTTTAAGACATGAAAATGGCATCCATCCATACCTTATACACATCAAAATGTGTCTGTATTCTTTGTATAGCCAAAAGTATCACATTCCAAACTAAATGGAAGCATAACTTCATTCCATTTTACCAAACTACTCATTTTGAGTTCCATTTACATTTATCACTTATAAGAACTCATTCCTTCATATTCATACACAATGAAACTTGTATGTACATTACAAATCATATTACACATATGTACATTAAATCCATTGACTTACATCAATTATACTTTACATTACAAGTCCATTAGTATTCATTGATCCAATTACACATGTTACAACCATACATATATGGGGTCTCACACCCGAGGATCAGAAACCTCTATCTGTTCATGGGGCTCATGACTAGAGGATGAACTACATAGCCCATGCATGTATAAACAAATCCATGTTTCGATGTAAATGGAAATATTACTAGAAAATGCATTTAAACATGTATTTATCATAAGCATTTTCAGGAAAAGTGTTATTCTATACTTCCATTTAAAACGTGTCATAAAACAAGGCCATCACAGCACAAGCATTCATACCAAGAGATTTATCAAATCACAAAATCTCTTTGATTTTCTCAAATCATTTTTTTCATTAAATCTCTTTCTTTTTTGAGTTTCTCAATTTCTCTTATCTCTAAGACAGGCATGGAATTCTCGGCAAACTAATATCCACGGCATATGGTCATAGTCAGTGAGCTCAGGCCTCCCTGATCAGGTGTTCACAGGGCATCACTTTGCCTGAAGGGGGATGGGTCAGTCCTACCCTCCGGCTCATCTTAATCAACATCATCTCCTCATATCACATATACTCACGATACAAGGTACACCACGTGTCATCGACGCGATACTCATACTCACGTGCACCCAGCACGGTATATAGTATACTAACGAATAACTACACAGTTCAACGTACACCGTGGACCTAATCCATCTACCAACTCCAATGGACTCATCATCTTGAACCATGTTTCATATAGCAGGCGACCAAATCGGTGTGACACACAGTCATCGCAAGGTTCCAACGCGGTATCTCTCAATGCAAGCAACAGCTTCCAGCACCGTATTATCTCAACTCAGTAAAAACATATGCGAGCGACTCCAGCACCTTTCTAAAATCCATCATGCGAGATGACTCCAGCACGGCATATCAAAACATAGGAACAATGTGCGAGATAACACTCCAGCACATTTTCATTAGAAAACCACGTGCGAGTTATGCTCCAACATGGTTTATAAAAACATGTAGACATATGCGAGTGAAACTCCAGTAAAGTCAAAATCATTAAAACATGTGTGAGCTAAAACTCCAACACCAATTCACATCTCCAATTCGATAGGTGGTTATTTTCTCGTTTAAAAACTTAAAACATGTTTATTTAAGTAGCATGTCATCCCATGCTAAACAAGTAAATCTAGCCAACCTATACCGAATCATTTCTCAATCGCAAATCAATACATAGTAGAGAAAACATCAAAATCATGCATGTCATGCTATTTCCTTACCTCATCCCATTTTCACAATACATATATATCATAGTACATTTCATGATTCCATATCATTTCATAGTTCCACAGCTAAACATAGTAAACCTAGCGTCATGACTACTGAAAGCGCTGTAAAAATACGTACAAATATCCCTATTGCTAACATACAGTCCATTACCTCGAATCGCGCTCGTATTTCCTTCATCTCGTTCTCTCCGTTCGTAATCTGGGTCAATTGTATTCCACGTATTTCAATCTACACATATAAATCATTAAGTTATTTCTTTTCCCTCCACTAAACATACATATTATCTTTTATTTATCTATACGTATTTCCCAATCCTTAAAATCACATTTCACCTTTATAAACTCCTCTTAACATTACTCACCCATCACTACAATCATCATCCTATCCATATTTCACATATTACCCAACTCACAAATGTCTAGAAACCCATATTTAAAGCTTGAAAGTTAAAGAGCTTACCTCTTTACTTAGCCAAACATGTGGTAGCCAAAACTCCTTCTCAAAATCGCACCAATGTGTGATTTTTAGGTATGTTGTTCTCCTTGCTTCAAGGAACAACTTTCCCTTCTTGAGCTTCTTCCAAAACTGGCTGGAATGTAGTAATTTTTAGAGTGAGAAAGTCTTGGGTCTTTGAGAGAAAATGGCAAGTGTGGTTTGGTGGGAGGAAAATCTGAGTTTCAGTCTAAATCTCATGCCCATTTCTATAGATGAAGAGACATGAGATCGATCTGGTCCTTATAGAGATGGATCTCTGCATGGTTTGGTAGTCCTTTTTACCAAACGCAACTACTACCAGATCAATCTTCTTCCATAATGAGATCGATCTATTTACAAGCAATTTTCTTCTTGGAGATCGATCTTCCTCTTGTAGGAGATCGATCTGCTCTTTTCAGAACCTTAGGGAGATCGATCTGTCGAGGGCTCGAGATCGGTCTATCTCAGACAAAGAGTTAAGGAGATGATCTGTCTTCCCGTGAGATCGATCTGTCTAGTGTCATTCGACAATTTCTGGGTATTTCATAAGGGGTGATCAATCTCTCCTTCATTTGAGATCCATCTCTCATCCCCTGCACCCTCATATCCTATAATTTTCTATAGATTTTTACCTATACACTCATCCACATTTACTACACACCTCAATTTACAATCCGTGCATAATTAATACATAATGGATTTCATTCCACATAGTTCATAGCTAATGAAACTTGTGCACACAACTTAGAATCATGGAGGTTTTCATTAAATTTCCAAAATCCTTACGTCCTCCTATCATTTATACTCATGTACTAATACATATACATACATCATAGTTTCTCAAGCTATTTTTGTTACAATGTATATATATACATCATATCTTCATAAAAATAAATACATGCGGGATTATGGGCATTACATTTCTCCCCTCCTTAGAAAATTTGGTCTTCCAAATTGAACCAAGTCTATTCCTCAAAAAGTTGGAGATATTTCTCCTTCATCAGCTCCTCTAACTGCAAAGGGGCTTTCTCTGATCTGTGATGTTGTGACAGGACGTTAACCAATGAAATCATTTTGTTCCGCAACACCTTCTCTTTTCTGTCTAATATCCGGATCGATTTCTCCACATACGACATATCCTTTTTGAGCTCCAATGACTCATAGCTAATCACATGTGTTGGATCCGGGTAGTTCTTTCGAAGCATAGAAACATGGAAGACATTATGGACCTCTGCTAGCTCAGGTGGTAAGGCTAGCCTATATGCTCTATCTCCCACTCTATCCAAAATCTCGAAGGGACCAATGTAACAAGGACTTAGTTTTCCTTTTTTCCCAAACCTCATTATTCCTTTGGAAGGAGATGCTCTAAAAAATATGGACTCACCTACATCAAACTCAAGTGGCCTTTGTCTCCTGTCAACATAGCTCTTTTGTCAACTTTGAGTTGTTCGTCGCCTCTCGCAATCATCTGAACATCCTCGGAGGCTTGTTTAACCAAATCGAGAGCAAGCAACTATCTGTCACCAACTTCTTCCGAACCAATGGGTGATCGGCATCTATGCCCATATAATGTCTTATAAGGGGCCATACCAATACATGAGTTATAATTGTTGTTGTAGGCGAACTCAATCAATGGCAAGTGATCGTCCCATGAGCCTCTAAAATCCAGCACACACGCTCTCAGCATATCCTTTAGGGTCTGTATAGTCCTCTCTGACTGACCATCTGTCTGAGGATGAAAACTTATGCTAAAGCTTAATTGGGTCCCCATCGCTTCCTAAAAATGTCCCCAAAAGTGGGAAGTGAAGCGGGCATCCCTATCAGAAACAACACTCACTGGGACTCCATGCAATCTCACTATCTCCGGTACATACAAGTTCGCCAGTGCACTCAAGGTATATGTAGATCTCGTGGCTAAAAAGTGTGTTGATTTTGTCAATCGATCTACTATAACCCATATAGCATCGTGGTTCTTACGGGTTCTCGGTAATCCCATCACAAAGTCCATGGTGACGTGCTCCCACTTCCATGTTTATATCAATAGAGGTTGCAACAATCCTCCAGGTTTCTGATGCTCAACCTTAACCTTCGAACAACCTGAACCTGTTGTATATTGACATCTAGCGGCATACTCAGCTATGTCTTTGTTCATTCCATACCACCAATATACCTTCTGAAGATTTAGATACATTTTACTACTTCGTGAGTAAACTGTATATCTCGATGAGTGAGCCTCTGATAAGATCAACCTTCTCAGTTCTCTATCCTTAGGAACACATATCCTGTCGTCAAACCTTAGTACTCCATCTGAACTCAATACAAATTTTGTGCCCTCACCTTTCTGAATTTGGCTAATTACATCAATACACCACTGATCATTCTGTTGAGCTTATCGGATTCTCTCAATCAACTCTGGTTCTAATCTCAAGCTAGCTATAATCCCATAGCTGCCAATCTCAGGTAGGGTCCTGTCTAAGATAAGGTTCATGAATTATTCCAACAACTTATGCCCCCTAACCATCATGTATGATACCAACCTAAGATGTTTTCTACTCAATGCATCTGCAACCACATTTGCCTTCCCCGAGTGGTATAAAATCTCATAATCATAGTCTTTGAGGAGTTTTAACCACCTTCTCTGTCTCATATTTAACTCCTTTTGTGAGAACAGATACTTAAGACTTATGATTAGTAAATATCTGAAATCTTTCACCATACAAGTAGTGGCGCCATATCTCCAACGCAAATACTATGGTCACCAACCCTAGATCGTGAGTGGGGTAGTTCCTCTCATGTTCTTTCAACTGTCTAGATCCATATGCAACTACCCTTCCGTTCTGCATCAAAACACGGCTCAGTCCTTGATGCAAAGCATTTGTATAAACAGAATAGTTCCTTAAGCTATTAAGGATGATAAGAACTGGCGTGTGGTTAATCTGTGCTTAAGTTCCTGAAAACTCCTCCCACACGTTTCATCCCACGTAAACTCTACATTCTTCCTCGTAAGTCATGTCAATGGAGCAGCCAGTCTAGAAAAACCCTCTACAAATCTCTTCTAGTAACTTGCCAAACCCAAAAAGCTTCTGATCTCTATGACTGTCTTGGGTTGTTCCCACTGAACAATAGCCTCAATCTTGGATGGATACACTAACACCCCATCCTTTGATACAAGATGGCCCAAAATAGAAATCTGTTATAGCCAAAAGTCACATTTACCAAGTTTGGCATACAATCTTCTCTCTCGGAACGTTTGCAGTACAATCCTTAAGTGCTGCTCATGATCTTCCCTAAACCTTGAATACACTAATATATCATCAATGAAAATGATCACGACCTGGTCCAGGTATGGCTTGAATACTTCATTCATTAGAGCCATAAAAGCCACTGGCACATTTGTCAACCTGAAAGGCATCACAAAGAATTTGTAATGACCATAGCGGGTGTGAAAAGCTATCTTGGGCACATCCTCCTTCTGAATCTTCAATTGATGGTACCCAGACCTCATATCGATCTTGGCAAAGATATGTGCTCCCCGAAGCTGATCCAATAGATCATCGACGCGTGGTAAGTGGTATTTATTCTTGATGCTAACCTTGTTTAACATCTGATAGTCAATACACAACCTGAGGCTCCCATCTCTTTTCTTCATAAATAATATCGGAGCTCCCCATGCTGAGATGCTCGATCTTATAAACCTCTTATCTAGATATCTTACAACTACTTCCTTAATTCCTCTAACTCAACTGGAGCCATCCTATATGGTGACTTGGATATTGGCTCTGTTCCAAGTGTTAAATCTATACCAAATTCCATTTCTCTATCCAGTGGTAATCCCGGTAGGTCATCTGGAAAGACATCAGGAAATTCTCTAACCATTGGAATGTCATCCATATCCAGATGTGTTTTATCCAAATCCACCACACAAGTAATAAAACCTTCAAAACAACATATATGTCATGTATATACCAAGGCACTTTACTTGTCACAAAATTTAAGATTTTATTATTTCTTCTAAAATCTTACAACACATTCTACGAGTAGAGAAAATGTAATAGACTTCGTGTGACAGTATATGACAACATGATTGGTAGCTAACCAATCCATTCTCAAAATTACATCAATGTCATACATATTCAACAAGATTAAGTTTGTTGTCGTACACTTATCTCCTACCATCACTTTATAATCTTATACACTTGTTCGGCTAATTGACAAACTATCATTGGATTACTTATTCATAAAGTCCCATTTAAGTATGTGGGTTCTACAAAATATGTTAGCCTTGATGCACATGCAAATGATATGAAGGAATGCGTAGCACCAGAATCAAACAAAGCTATAGCTTCCAAATTAAAAATAAAGATTGTTCCTTTTATCTCCTCAGAAGAGGTATTTGTTGATGCCTGGTCTATCGCAGATACCCTGTCTTGACCCACAACTTGCTTCCATTTTTCTTCTGTTGTATCTCTCTTCCTTACAAGAGGCATAACTGTAGGAACTCTATCTGGCTCCTTACCCCTCTGTAGGGCCACCTCAACTGCTTCTAGCCAATCTCTTGTATAGTGGTCAGGCCTACCACATCTGAAACATCATGCACCTGAAAGTGATAGGGCCTACCGCCATGATATCGGCCACATACTTTGCACTGATTAGTAGTTGGTTAGGGTCTACCAATCACTATACCCCTGGATGGTGTTTGGGTCAGAGGCATAAAAAGTCTAGTAGCCTTCTTCTGTGACCCATCGGCCTCTCTCTGACGCTTACTTATAAATCTCTGACCAAATCTGGCACTTTTGCCATCACCCAATTTCCTTAGACCCTTGTCCTTACCCCAACTGAACTCAAAAATTTATAGGCCATAGTCCTGCTCACACAACTGGGCCCGTCTCACAACCTCTCTATATGTAACGACATTAAACGAGGCCAACTTAGCTCGAATCAAAGGCTTCAGTCCATCCACAAATCTGTGAACCCTAATAGCTTCACTCCTAAAAGAGTCTGGATCATACCAGCCCAATGAGGTGAATCATGGCTCGTACTCATCAATAGTTCAATTCCCTTTAGTCAGATTCAGAAACTCCATCTATAACCTACGTCGAGTGGTATCTGGGATGTATTACTCTCTCAAAGCACTCAAAACACTATCTCATGTGATTACCATACCCTAAGCTCTCAACATAGGCCTGGTGGACTTCCACTAGTGCTCTGTTTCGCCTCTCAGTACAAAGGTCACAAGTGCTACTCTCTCCATAGCTAAACATCTACTGAAATTGAATAATTTCTCTATCTGGCATATCCAGTCATCAGCCACCGCTGGATCGTTCACTCCACAGAAAGAAGAAAGCTTAAAATCCATAAAATGCCTCAACCTCTCCATATCACAGTCATATCTATACCCCAAATCATCATCACCATACTGCTGTGGGGCTACTGGAGGAGGTAATGGTTGAATATGGGGATCTCGGGGCTTAACCTGTTCAGGTTGTGTAGGTGCAGCATTCTCTACTGAAGGAAGTACGTATATCTTCCTCTAATCGGGCTACCCAAGGATCAAAAACCTCTATCTTTTCTTGGGGCTCATGACTAGAGGACGAACTACATAGCCCATGCATGCATAAACAAAACCATGTTTTGATGTAAATGGAATTATTACTAGAAAATGCATTAAAACATGTATTTATCATAAGCATTTTCATGAAACTGTTATTCAATACTTCCATTTAAAACGTGTCATAAAACAAGGCTATCACAGCACAAGCATTCATAACAAGAGATTTATCAAATAATAAAATCTCTTTGATTTTCACAAATCATTTTTTTCATTAAATCTCTTTCTTTTCTGAGTTTCTCAATTTCTCTTATCTTTGAGACAGGCATGGAATTCTCGAGAAACTAATATCCATGACATATGGCCATAGTCAGTGATCCCAAGCCTCATTGATCAGGTGTGCAAAAAGCATCACTTCACCTGAAGGGGGATGGGTCAGTCCTACCCTTCGACTCATCTCAATCAACATCATCTCCTCATATCACATATACTCACGGCATAAGGTACACCATATGTCATCAATGCGATACTCGTACTCACGTGCATCCAAAACGGTACGTAGTAAACCAATGGACAACTACACAGTTCAATGTACACCGTGGTCCTAGTCCATCTACCAATTCTAATGGACTCATCATCCTGAACCATGTCTTATATACCAGGCGAGCAAATGGACATAACACACAGTCATCGCAAAGCTCCAACGCAGTATCTCTCAGTGCGAGCAACAGCTTCCAACTCCTATTACCTCAACTTAGTAAAAATAGATGCGAGCGATGCTCCAGCACCTTTTTCAAATCTATCATGCGAGATGACTCCAGCACGGCATATCAAAACATCAAAACAATGTGCGAGCTAACACTCCAACACATTTTCATTGAAAAACCACTTACGAGTCACGCTCTAACATGGTTTATCAAAACATGTAGACGTATGCGAGTGAAACTCCAGCATAGTCAAAATCATTAAAATATGTGTGAGCTAGAGCTCTAACACCAATTCACATCTCAAATCCGATAGGTGGTTATTTTCTCGTTTGAAAACTCAAGACATGTTTATTTGTGTAGCATGTCGTCCCATGCTAAACAAGTAAATCTAGCCAACCTATCCCGAATCATTTCTCAACCGCAAATCAATACATAGTAGAGAAAACACCAAAATCATGCATGTCATGCTATTTCCTTACCTCATCCCATTTTCACAATACATATATATCATAGTACATTTCTTGATTCCATATCATTTTATAGTTCCATAGCTAAATATAGTAATCCTAGCGTCATAACTACTGAAAGCGCTGTAAAAATACGTACAAATATCCCTATTGCTAACATACAGTCCCTTCCCTCAAATCGCGCTCGTATTTTCTTCGTCTCGTTCGCTACGTTAGTAATCTGGGTCAATTGTATTCCACGTATTTCAATCTACATGTATAAATCATTAGTTATTTCCTTTCCCTCTACTAAACAAACACATTATGTGAGATCAGAGAATTTTACACATATCAAATTATGTAATGAGAACATGAAGTGTAATTGATAGAACTAAATATGATGTACTCATATATTGAGGTGGTATGGAATGAAATTTTAAGTGATGAATGAGTTATAAATGAGATTTTATGTTAAAGTGTGAAACTATAGGGCCAGATCGATCTTAGAGATGAGAGGATCGATCTGATAGGTCAAAAATGACAAGGAAGGATGAATTTAAGCGAGCAGATCGATCTCCAATGGAAGAGGATCGATCTCCTTATGATTCTATAATGAAGAGATTGATCTCATGAGGAAGGAATCGATCTCAAAATGTTTCTGTGAATGAGAAGATCGATCTCCTCAAGGAGCAGATTGATCTCATGAAGCGTTCTGTAAACTAGAGATCGATCTCATAATTGGAGCAGATCTATCTCATAAAGCCATTAAGAGATTGATCTCACCCCATGATAGATCAATCTCCTAGGCATAAAATTATCCCAAATCGTCCCTAAATTTAAATACAGATCGATCTCATCAAGAGCCAGATCGATTTGCTACCCTTGGCATATATAAAGACCCCTTTGTTTTCCTGGAAATCAATTTCTCTCTCTCTCCCAATTCACCATTTTCAAACCCTAGCTTTCTCTCCCCTCCAAAACACCCATTTGCATCCAAATCAAGGGTTGTGGCAAGAAGAAAAGTTGTTCCTCATCTAAAGGAGAACGACATACTTGGAAATTGAAGGATGGAATAAATTTAGGCAAGAGTTAAGCACTCCACAAGTTTTGGGTAATTTTCTAAACCTTGATCTTTGATTTTGAAGTGATTTTCAGTGATTGTGAATATGGGCATTGTGATGAAATAGTTAGGAAAGGATCAGAGTTTACAAAAATTGTGATTTTATTAGAGTGATGATGAGATTAGGTAATTTTGGTAATTTTTAGAGTTTTGGGCTATAAATTGAAATTGAGGCAATGAGATAAATATCGACATGGATTTTCATGCACAATAAATGTAGGATTGGAACTGTAGTGGATGAGATTATGAATGGTGATAGAGTTATGAGAATTGAGAGATTTAGGTGTTAGTGAGAAATATGAGCAAATGTATGCTCAATAATGAAATTGAGTCGAGATATCGATGTTTTTAACATCGTTCGGATAGCTCGAGAGTTTCAGAGTGAAATGCGAGGCTAGTCCGTAATACAGGAGAACGATTGCACTATACGAGGTGCAAAGAGGTAAGGAAAAACTAAACTCATTTGTGTATGTGTTTTGTGATAATATTATAGCATGCTTTTCGATTGAGAAAACAAGCATGTTTTATGTGTTGTGAATGAGAATTGCACACGATTTTATAGCCGGTTGGGGCTCAACTTTTATAAGTTGTAAACTATATGTGAAAACGTTTTATAACCATTTTGTGTTTAAAATGTGAAAAGTGTTTTGGGCCCTACGTTAAGGCGTACTGAGATTTGTGAAATGTGTGCGTGGTTTTGTCGGTTGAAGCTTGGTTTTAACATGTATTGTGAAATGAGTTTTATGAGAGAAAACCATTATGAGCTTTACTTGAAGGCAAAACGATTTTTTATGATAATGGCTATTGATTGAGACTTAGGTGTGTCATTTTGAATACACACCAGGCATTGCCCTAGTACCATGTAAGTCTGATATTCCTCTGTTCTGGTAATGTGAGATGACCCCTACTCTGGTAGCATTGGTTACCTACCACGTGTGAATCCTAATCAGTGGCTGTGCTACGTGTATTTGGTGGCTGTGCCACGTTTGAATCCTAATCAGTGGTTGAGCCACTGTATTTGGTGGTTGTGCCACGTGCGAATCAAAATCAGTGGCTGTGCCACGTGTGTTTGGTGGTTGTGCCACGTGAGGATTTTAATTAGTGGTTATGTCATGTGTAGATTTTATTTAGCAGCTGTGCCATGTGCATTACTATTACAGTGATTTTTATCACGTTTTAATGAGAAAAGCCATTATCGCATCTTGATTTCTACGTGCTTGTAACCTTGAATTGAGCCATTTATTATCATGTTTTTACATGAGCTTTGAGATGATGTTTTAACTATTCATGCTACATTTTTCACTAAGTTTATTGAGTTTATCATGTAAAATAAAATGATTGTGCTTTGCAAATCATTTTCTTATTAATGAATCACTTATCCTCTTACTGAGCGATTTAGAAGCTTACCGTGTTTTATCTTTCCCCCAGATTTCTTATAGTGAAGAGAATTTTCCTGTGACATACGGATTAGTGGCCAGTGGAGGACTCAAGCTCCAGGCCACATATTGTACTTGAGGTACATTTTATTATTTCATGTAAACATACTATAAATGTATTTACAAACACTTTATGTACTATGATGTATGGGATGTATTAGGATAATTCAATCTAAGTTGAGGAATGTATCTGATTTGATATATTTAATTATGTGATGATTAGATCCCGATGTGTGGTTTTATGATATATATATATACAAATATTGATGCATGATATTATACAGGAATGCACCAAGATATGTGTAATGATATAGAAAAAGTTTTGAATTTGCCCTATTTTTCGCGTTTTCGGGGCGAGATAGAGTTTTCTTGGTATCAGAGCTTAGGGTGTTCAATACTGTCAGTGTTAGTTAAGTGAATTAGAATACATCCCAAGTGTCTGTAATAGTCTGGTCATGAACTGAATTTGAGGATTGAGATTTCAATCAAGTTTGATGTGTACGCGTAGGAAACGAATTGAGATGGAGAATGAGTGGACGACGAGGTCGTTCGAGGATGCAGACAGAGCCACCTTCGCCACCTACCCCATAACCAGAGAGTCCTAACTCTCGATTTAACCGAATTGAGACTGATGAGAGGTAAGGTTTTGAGCAAATGGCAACGCTATTCGCGCAACATTTTGGAGTGAACACCTCGGGTACTACTCCTACACCACCACAAAGACCTCTCGTACCCCCAGTATTGATGGACCCAGTGCCACCCGTTACTCAACCTGATGACAGAAGTATGACTCAACTGAAGGACTTCTTGAAAATGAATCCACCTGCGTTCAGAGGGAAAAAGGATCCTGCAGAGGATGAGGAGTGGCTGACTGAGTTGAGATTTATATTTGATTATTTAGGATGCACCGATACTGAGAGGGTCAGTATGGGTGCCTATATGTTGAAATGGAGAGCTCGAGATTGGTGGGGTACTACCCAGGGTATTCTGATGTCCAGCCAAGATGTGATTAAATAGGTCGAGTTTTAGATGACATTTAGAGCCCAATATGTACCACGAGCCACTCAAAGAAAGAAGCAGGTAGAGTTTTTGAACCTGGTACAGGGCGAAATGTCTGTGGATGATTATGAAAGCCAATTTACCGCACTATTGAGATATGATCTAGAGACCTTCAAGAATGAAGAGCTCCGTACTGAGAGATTTATATATGGATTGAAGCCCATCATCAGAGATAGATTGATAGGGCTATGTATTACTGAGTTTGGAGATGCTCTGAGATGAGTACAAGAGATTGAGAGGAGAATCGAGATGGTACAATCCCAGAACCAGCTCAGAACGGTGAATAGGGGATAAGTGCAAGATGCCAGCGATTTCCCAAACAGATGTTCGGAGGGGTTCCTTCAGAAGAGGAAGGATTGAGGTGTAGAATGGCAAATTAGAGAGACCCAGAGCTTATCCCATCATTAGGAAGACCCCTTGAGATGTGAGGCCTGAGATAAGGGTTTGCAAAAATTGTGGCTGAATGCATGAGGAAAGTTGTACTGTGTTTATCCATGGATGTTTTAGGTGTGGAGACATGGGTCACATGGTGAAAGACTACCCTCAACCTCAGAGACCACATGCTTCAGAGCCTACTAGACAATAGTCTCAAAGAGTGAATCCCCAGAGATGGGCCACTGCTATAGAAAAAGGAAAGAAGCCCGTTACGCAGGGACGTGTGTTTACCTTAGATAAGAAAACCGCAGACACTTCTGCAGAAACTATAAGAGGTACACTCTCTATCTATAATCACAAGGCTCATGTGTTGATTGATTCAGGGTCCACGTATTCCTTTATTTTTTAGTATTTTGTATGTAGATTAAATTTAAAGTTTGAACCTCTAGAATATATACTACATGTAAATACCCCTATGCATGAATCCTGGAGAACTGATTTGATCTGTTGAAGCTGTGAAATAAAGGTGGGAGATAGAGTAATGTTAACAAATCTAATAATATTAAATATGCATGGGTTTGATGTAATTTTGGGAATGGATTGGCTAGCAACCAATCGAGTGAGTTTAGACTACTATACTAAGGTTGTAACTTTCTCCCTACCTGAACCTTACAGTGTAAGTTTGAAATATTGAGTAAATAGATGTCTGGAATTTTATAAGCAAATTAAAATTTTGATGTTGCTTTTGAGAGTACTAAATATGATTGTTTATGTGAAGGTTATGAACACTCATCTCAGATGATGATCGGGAACATCCGAGGATTGAGGATATACCTGTGGTGTGTGAATTTTTGGATGTTTTCTCAAATAAGTTACCAGGTTTACCACCAGAGAGAGAGAGAGCTAGAGTTTACCATTGATTTGGTACTAGATACTCAGCCGATCTCTAGACCTCCATACAGGATGGTATTAGTGGAACTTGAGGAATTGAAGAAACAACTACAGGAGTTATTGGATCTAGGATTTATTAGACCCAGTGTTTCATCGTGGGGAGCACCCATTTTATTTGTTAAGAAGAAGGATGGTAGTCTCAGATTATGCATAGACTACCGATTATTAAATAATGCCACTATGAAGAATAAATACCCATTGCCCAGGATTGATGATCTACTTGATCAGCTGAGAGGGGCCTCAGTCTTTTCGAAGATTGATTTGAGATCGGGCTATCACCAATTAAAGATTAACAGCCTTCAAGACAAGGTATGGCCATTATGAATTTCTAATGATGTCCTTTGGATTGACGAACGCCCCTGCAGCCTTTATGAGATTAATGAACGAGGTGTTCAAAGACTATCGGATAAATTTGTGATAGTCTTTATTAATGATATCCTGGTATACTCTCGGTCATATGAGGAACATGCACAACATTTGTGTTTCAGATACTCTGAGATAAACAACTATATGGAAAGTTTAGTAAGTGTGAGTTTTGGCTGGATCAGATAGTTTTCCTTGGTCATATAATCTCAGAGGAAGGAGTATTAGTGGATCCAAGTAAAGTAGAGGTTATGCTTAATTGGGAAAGACCAAGGACAGTTACAGAAGTAGGAAGCTTCCTCGGTTTGGCAGGGTATTACAGAAGATTTATGGAAGGATTTTCCAGGATTGCCTCTCCTTTGACTAAGCTTACGTGCAATGAGACTCCGTTCATATGGACTGATCAATGTTAGCTCAATTTTCAAGAATTGAAAAAGAGATTGATAGTGGCACCTGTGTTGACTATTCCTAAGAGATCAAGAGGATTTTCAGTTTATAATGATGCCTCACATCAAGGATTGGGGTGTATGCTCATGCAGCATGGAAGAGTGGTCGCTTATGGATCGCGATAATTGAAAAATCATGAGCGAAATTACCCCACACATGATTTGGAGTTAGTCGCTATTGTATTTGCCTTGAAATCTAGTGACACTACTTATTTGGGGAAAGATTCCAGATCTTCACTGATTACAAGAGTTTAAGATATCTCTTTGATCAGAAAGAGTTAAATATGAGACAAAGGAAATGGATGGAACTCCTTAAGGATTATAACTACGAGATTCTATACCATCTGGGTAAGGCGAACATAGTTACTGATGCCCTGAGCAGAAAGACTATGATATCTACTATGATGATCAGGGAATGGGATTTACTGAAGCAGTTCGCTGAACTCCGGATCAGAGTTAAAGAGGTAGAGATTGGATTTTTGGCTAGCCTACAAATAAAGCCCAGGATCATGGATCAAATTAGAACTGGGCAGCGCAGTGATCAGAGGTTGATAGATATGGTTAACCAAGCTGAACAGACTTTGCAGTCGAATCTCACAATCAGTGAGGATGGATTGTTGAGATTCAGAGGATGGATTTGTG
This sequence comes from Firmiana major, assembly GCA_033439115.1. Classification (NCBI taxonomy): domain Eukaryota; kingdom Viridiplantae; phylum Streptophyta; class Magnoliopsida; order Malvales; family Malvaceae; genus Firmiana; species Firmiana major. The sequence goes on from CM065914.1 coordinate 24,981,829, forward strand.
TACTGGACGATGATACCCTGAAGAGATAGATACTAAGAGAATCCCACTACTCGCGATACACCATGCACCGAGGGAGTACTAAGATGTACCGAGATATGAGAAAGGTATACTGGTGGAGTGGTATGAAGCGAGACGTGGCAAAGTATGTGGCCAGACGTTTAGTATGCTAGCAAGTGAAAGCTGGGCATCGAAGCCCAGAGGACTACTACAGCCTATACCTATACCTACATAGAAATGGGAGTATGTCACCATGAACTTTATTATGGGTTTACAAAGGACCCGAAGGGGTCGTGATGCGATATGGGTCATAGTGGATAGACTAACCAAGAGTGCCCACTTCCTTACCATCAAGAGCACAGATAATGTGGATGCTTAGCTGAGTTATATGTCAGCAAGATAGCTAGATTACATGGGGCTCTAGTGAATATTACTTCAAACAGAGATTCTCGATTTACTTCCAGATTTTGGACCCAGTTTCAGGAGTCCATAGGATCTCGATTGAGTTTTAGTATCGCCTATCATCCTTAGACAGATGGTCAGTCAGAGAGGACAATTCAGACCTTTGAGGATATGTTGAGGGCGTGTACGATGGATTTTAAAGGATCATGGGATGATCACATGCCCCTAGCAGAGTTTGCATACAATAACAGCTATCATGCAAGTATTGAAATTGTACCTTTTAAGGCTGTATATGGTAGGAGGTGTAGATCCCCTATAGCTTGGAAAGAAGTGGGTGACAGAAAGATAAATACTCCCGAACTTGTTGAATAGGCTGTATAGAGTGTGAAGCTCATATATGAGAGATTACAGGTTGCACAGAGTAGACAGAAAAGCTAAGGGGATGTGCATAGACGTCCACTCGAGTTTGATGTTGGTGATGCAGTATTTCTGAAGATATCACCGAGTAAGGATATCATGAGGTTTGGGAAGAAAGGGAAGTTGAGTCCTGGATACATAAGACCCTTTGAGATTATTGAGAGAGTGGGAGAAGTAGCCTACAGATTGGCATTACCCCCACAGATGTCTGGAATACACAACGTCTTCCATGTGTCTATGTTGAAGAAGTACCACCCAGACCCTTCTCATGTCATAGAGTACGAAGAGATGGACATACAAGAGGATATGAGCTATACTGAAGAACCCGTCCAGATTTTTCGATAGAAAGGAGAAAGTACTTAGAACCAAGAGTATCCCATTAGTGAAAGTTTTGTGGAAACATCACTCAATGGAAGAGGCAACGTGAGAATTGGAAAGTCTCATGAATGAGAAATACCCCTATCTATTTGACGAGTTGAGTTGAATTTGGAGGACGAAATTCTTTTTAAGGTGGGGAGAATGTGAGATCTGAGAATTTTACACATATCAAATTACGTAATGAGAACATGAAGTGTAATTGATTGAACTAAATATGATGTACTCATATATTGAGGTGGTATGGAATGAAATTTTAAGTGATGAATGAGTTATAAATGAGATTTTATATTAAAGCGTGAAACTATGGGGCCAGATCGATCTTGGAGAAGAGAGGATCTATCCTGTAGGTCAAAAATGACAAGGAATGAGGAATTTAAGCGAGCAGATCGATCTCCAATGGAAGAGGATCGATCTCCTTATGATTCTATAATGAAGAGATCGATCTCATGAGGAAGGAATCGATATCAAAATGTTTATGTAACGGACAAGATCGGTCTCCTCAAGGAGCAGATCGATCTTATAAAGCCAGATCGATCTCATAAAGCCATTAAGAGATCGATCTCACCCCACGATAGATCGATCTCCTAGGCATAAAATTACCCCAAATCGTCCCCAAATTCAAATGCAGGTCAATCTCATCAAGAGCCAGATCGATCTCCTACCCTCGGCCTATATAAAGACCCATTGTTTTCTTGGAAATCAATTTCTCTCTCTCTCTCAAATCACCATTTTCAAACCCTAACTTTCTCTCCCTTCCAAAACACCCATTTTCATCCAAATCAAGGGTTGTGGTAAGAAGGAAAGTTGTTCCTCATCTAAAGGAGAACAACATACTTGGAAATCGAAGGACGGATTGAATTGAGGCAAGAGTTAAGCACTCCACAAGTTTTGGGTAATTTTTTAAACCTCGATCTCTGATTTTGAAGTGATTTTCGGTGATTGTGAATATGGGCATTGTGATGAAATAGTTAGGAAAGGATTAGAGTTTACAAAAATTGTGATTTTATTGGAGTGATGATGAGATTAGGTAATTTTTGTAATTTTTGGAGTTTAGGGCTATAAATTGAAATTGAGGCAATGAGATGAATATCGGCATGGATTTTGTGCACAATAAATGTAGGATTGGAAATGTAGTGGATGGGATTATGAATGGTGATAGAGTTATAAGAATTGAGAGATTTAGGTGTTAGTGAGAAATATGAACAAATGTATGCTCGATAATGAAATTGAGTAAAGATATCGATATTTTTAACATCGTTTGGATAGCTCGGGAGTTTCAGAGTGGAATGCGAGGCTAGTCCATAATACAGGAGAACGATTACACTATACAAGGTGCAAAGAGCTAAGGGAAAACTAAACTCATTTGTGTATGTGTTTTGTAATAATATTGTAGCACGATTTTGGATTGAGAAAACAAGTATGTTTTATGTGTTGTGAATGAGAATTGCACACAATTTTATAGCCGATTGGGGCCCTACTTTTATGAGTTGTAAACTATATGTGAAAACGTTTTATAACCATTTTGTGTTTAAAATGTGAAAAGTGTTTTGGGCCCTACGTTAAGGCGTACTAAGATTTGAGAAATGTGTGCGTGGTTTTGCCGGTTGAAGCTTAGTTTTAACATATTTTGTGTTGAGTACAAAATGATTTGAAATGAGTTTTATGAGAGAAAACCATTATGAGCTTTACGTGAAGGCAAAATGATTTTTAATGATAATGGCTATTGATTGAGACTTAGGTGTGTCATTTTGAATACACATCGGGCATTACCCTAGTAGCATGTAAGTCTGATATTCCTCCATTTTGGTAATGTGAGATGACCCTTACTCTAGTAGCATTGGTTACCTACCACGTGTGAATCCTAATCAGTGGTTGTGCCACGTGTATTTGGTGGTTGTGCCACGTGTGAATCCTTATCAGTGGTTGTGCCACGTGTATTTGGTGGTTGTGCCACGTGTGAATCCTAATCAGTGGTTGTGCCACGTGTATTTGGTGGTTGTGCCATGTACAAATTTAAATCAGTGGTTGTGCCACGTGTGTTTAGTAGCTGTGCCACGTGCGGATTTTAATTAGTGGCTGTGCCATGTGTAGATTTTATTTTGTGGTCGTGCCACGTGCATTACTATTGCAGTGATTTTTATCACGTTTTAAAGAGAAAAGCCATTATCGCATCTTGATTTCTACATGCTTGTAATCTTGAATTGAGCCATTTATTATCATGTTTTTACATGAGCTTTGAGATGATGTTTTAACTATTCATGCTACATTTTCCACTGAGTTTATTGAGTTTATCATGTAAAACAAAATGATTGTGTTGTGCAAATCATTTTCTTATTAATGAATCCATTATCCTCTTACTGAGTGATTTAGAAACTCACCATGTTTTATCTTTCCCCTAGATTTCTTCAAGTGAAGAGAATTTCCTACGACGTACGGATTAGTGGCCAGTGGAGGACTTAAGCTCTAGGCCACATATTGTACTTGAGGTACATTTTATTATTTCATGTAACCAGACTATAATTGTATTTACAAACACTTGATGTACTACGATGTATGGGATGTATTAGGATAATTCAATCTGAGTTGAGGAATGTATCTGATTTGATATATTTAATTATGTGATGATTAGATCCTGAGGTACGGTTTTATGATATATATACAAATATTAATGCATGACACTGTACAAGAATGCACCTAGAGATATGTAATGATATAGAAAAAGATTTGAATTTGCCCTATTTTTCGCATTTTCAGGGCGTGACAGATCTTCTATTTATCTATACATACTTCTCAATCCTTAAAATCACATTTCACCTTCATAAACTCCTCTTAACATTACTCACGCATCACTACAATCATCATTCCTACAAATATTTCACATATTATCTAACTCATAAATGTCTAGAAACCCATATTTAAAGCTTCAAGGTTAAAGAGTTTACCCCTTTACTTAGCCAAACTTGTGGTAGCCAAAACTCCTTCTCAAAATCACAGCAATGTGTGATTTTTAGGTATGTTGTTCTCCTTGCTTCAAGGAGCAACATTCCCTTCTTGAGCTTCTTCCAAAACTGGCTGAAATGTAGTGATTTTTAGAGTAAGAAACTCTTGGGTCTTTAAGAGAAAATGGCAGGTGCGATTTGGTGGGAGGAAAATCTGAGTTTCAGTCCAAATCTCGTGCCCCGTTTTATAGATGCAGAGACATGAGTTCGATCTAGTCCTTGTAGAGATCGATCTCTGCATGGTTTGGTAGTCCTTTTTACCAAAAGCAACTACTACCAGATCGATCTTCTTTCATGATGAGATCGATCTGTTTGCAAGCAATTTTCTTCTTGGAGATCGATCATCCTCTTGTAGGAGATGGATCTGCTCTTTATAGAACCTTAAGGAGATTGATCTTTTGAAGGCTTGAGATTGATCAATCTCAAACAGAGAGTTAAGGAGATCGATCTGTCTTCCCGTGAGATAGATCTGCCTAGTTCCATTTGACGATTTCTGGGCATTTCATGAGGGGTGATCAATCTCTCCTTCATATGAGATCGATCTCTCATCCCATGCACCCTCATAATCTGTAATTTTTTGCAGATATTTACCTATACACTCATCCATATTTGCTGCACACCTCAATTTACAATCTGTGCACAATTAATACACAATGGCATCCATTCCACATAGTTTATAACTAATGAAACTTGTGCACACAACTTAGAATAATGGAGGTTTTCATTAAATTTCCAAAATCCTTACGTCCTCCTATCATTTATACTCATGTACTAATACATATACATACATCATAGCTTCTCAAGCTATTTTGTAACAATGTATATATTTATACATCATATCTTTATAAAAATAAATACGTGCGGGATTATGGCCATTACACTACAAGCATTTGTTATTCATATTAGTATACTTAATATAATCAATTTCTCATTTGCATGAAGTTCTATTCAATGCATTGGGTTATTTTACACCAATATGTCCTCATTACGTCTTATTGGACTTTACACACTCTTATGTCCAATTCAAACGTTCTATTTATTTTCTCAAGAATCCATTAGACTCACCAAGTTTATTGATTCACATAGAATAGACATTAAGCTTACAATGCCTTAAGTTCCTCATTTTCCTTCTCTATGGCATTTCATCAAACACTACTTATGCCCATTTTAAATCATCATCTTTTACAACATTTGTATTTCAAAAAACTATCTTAAAATCATCTATATATGCTCACTAACATTTCTACAGGCTCAAATCATCATCAACCCCATGTCATTTCAACTTTCTCTCACTAAACTCATTCTAGGTCATATTTGTTTAAGCATGTAAATGAGCATTTCATCCAACATTATATACACCAAATCACTCATCAAGAAGTCTATATTACCATACTAGAAAATGGTGTATTGAAATCTTACCTAGCTTGACTTTTTTCCTTTTTTGGTCAAATTTGGGGAAGAACCTCTTTTCTCATTCAATCCAAGGTTTGAGCTTTCAATCTTTGACTATGTTGTTCTCTTCCTCACTAGGAACAACTTTGCTCAAAGGAACTTCTCTCAAAACTCATTAGAAAGTGGTGACTCTTAGAGTGAGAAAGCTAGGTTATTATTAAAAATGGAGGAAAAGGATTTGTTTTCGTGAAATGCAGATTCAGCTGCCAGTTTTTATAGGAAACGCCTAATGAGATCGATCTCCATGGGTGGGAGACCGATCTAGCCTTGCTTAATTTCCTTCAGAATTTCGACAAATGCAGGCAAGGAGATCGAACTGTCCATTTGCATGAGATCGATCTGCTCAAGGAAATGAGATCGATCTGGCCATAAGAGGAGATCGATCTGGCCTTAAGAGGAGATTGATCTGGCCTATCCGGAGATAAACAGAGATCGATCTGCCTTATGGGAGGAGATTGATCTGGTCCAAGCTGAGGCAACTTGAGATCGATCTGCTTAAGTGAGGGATCGATCTTCCTCTTGCATAATGCTTGACATTGTGTTTTCCAGGCCATGAGATCGATCTTTCCTTGTAATGAGATCGATCTGCCATGTCCTTGCAGCATTTCAGCTGCAATTTTTCCCAGATTTTCAAAGTTAAACTCTCATTCAATTGCTTCCATGCTCATTTTGAAATTCATTTACACTTAGAACTTAAAAACATCCATTTCTTATGATTCATATATATCGAAATTCATCTGTACATTCCAGGGTCATAAACATTACATAAAGATTTACTGGTCTTACACGCAGAAGGGTTGATGAGCAACCAGAGGTTTCGTGTTTTTCAGTTTCACAATTTTTTTATTATTTTTTATTTCTTTTATTATTTTATTATTATTTTATTTTATTTTTATTTTTATTTTATTATTATTATTTTTATTATTAGTTATCTATTTATTTTATTTTATACCAAGCGTATATTTTATTTCCAATTGTTCATTTTTATGAACAAATTACTAGGAAATTTTGAGGATTTACAGAATGTGTTCCGGAGAAGGAATATATTTCAGATGTAAATATTTTTCTGATACGAGACATATTCCAAATGTGGAAGATGTTTCGATATAGATCATATTTCAAAATAAGATATGTTTTGAACTGTGATAAGTTTCAAATACAAATTATGTTTTGAATAAGAGATGGTTCTGATATTTGAATATATTTCGATATATGATATGTTCTTGGATTGTATGATGTGATCTCAAAAACTTATTGTGTTTTGAAAACGAATGTGGATGTAAGTAACTCAAAAGGGAAAAGCTTACATGTTTGGATTGCAATAAACTTCGATTTTCTGCATTCACTATGTTTCGAATTTTGAACCCCTATGGGTATATTCAGTTCGAGTGGTCAGGTTTGATGGCTAATTAAGGTATTTAAAAATACCTCTCTACCTGAAAAACTTGACAGAGTCTAGATAATATTTTAGTCCGTAACCCCAGAAAAAGTGTGACTTTCAATAAGTTTCGAATTGTGATTTGGATAACTGATAAGAAAGAATGATTGAATGGGAATAGATTAGACATGCAGTAGAAATTCAGTATCATGTATGCTATTAATTCTGTGCTTGTGTGGTTTGTTTACTGAGCTTTCCCCAAAGCTCACCCCCCCTCTATTTTCCATCACAGGTTCAAACTAAAGGTGCGTTAACATCGATATCAGTATCAGTTTCGAAGTCAATGCTTCTAGATCTCGTAGCTTATATCGGTATATTTATTTATATTATTTAATTGTACTTATTTTCAAACAGTTATAATTCAGTGTATGTTTCAGGATGTGTATTGAATTTAGACATGATTAGGAAATGTCACGTCCCGGAAGTGCGGAAAAATTGGGCTAATTTAAACTTTTTATCCATTAACTATGTTGTTTTCCTGTCCACGTCTAGTTATAAAATCTTTTTCATTTCCAAGATCTCCTTAGATCACATACATTCTGTATATATTTATAATCATTTACAACTATTACATCCCGACTATTATACACAATAGTGTCTATTATGTATCACATGTCTGGAATATAAGTAAGACTATACCTTAAGGTTATGAAAGTATCCGATGAAAGGTTGGACTACCTTGTCAACGACCACAATCTCGTATGTGCAATAGACTTCCTATAGATAATCTGGGAGATGGAGAGGAGGGGGTGAGTTTTTCAGACTCGGTAAGAGATACATTTAAAATAACTTTAAATACTCAAAACATGGTAAAACTCTTGGGTTTACAAATCAGCATAAACATGTACTGGAGTAGAGATGCTTACATTTCATAAAAGCAGTAAAAACATGCTTAAATCATAAGTTTACATATCATGCATCTTTTTGGTAAAACTCATATAGAGTATGCATATCATAACATGCTTATCACTTTGAAAGTGAGGTCGTACTATCATATGAACATTTCATAAAACATAATTCATGGCTACCTTTAACATCTCATCATAGAAAATATGTGCTCAATAGAAAATCATAAAATAGGTAGCATGAAATGTGTGAAAACATATATATATATATCATTTCATCACTACATCGTGTAAGGTCAGGCAATCGTCTCATCTACTAGTCCCGAAGGACATCATACATCTGGTCCCATAGGACATTCATCATAAGTACATATAGCCATCGTACAGGGGAGCCGTAGGACTGGATCAGGGTCGTACGCTGCTCTATCTCTCGTGCACAACTAAATGGGGACTATGCGCACGTCTCTCATATCAAGTCAGAGCCTGCCCATTCTCTGGCCATCGACTAGGTAGATCCTCGATCGTCTCCATACAAGATAGACCCCAGATCCTCTGACTATCGTCATATCATGCCTTTTTATCCCACAAAAATCATTTTGGGCCTCTTACCCAAATAAAAATCATTTCAAGCCTCATACCCGTGTATTAAAATCGTTACAGGACTCTAACCCGTTTTTCATAGAAAACATGATTTTTCATAAATCATTGCGGGACTCTAACCCGTGTAAATATGGAAAGCATAGTTATAATAGCTATTTCTTGGGACTCATGCCCGTACTGTGAAAATATAGCTTAAAAGCTGTCTCGGGACTTTAACCCGTATCATGAAGACATGGTTTCAAAAAAACATATCGGGACTTTAACCCGTAATCTCACATGAAAATGCTATGCTTTCGTTTCAGAAGTGAAAAATCACTTTTATAAACATGTATGCTGTAAAAATATATCTCATATATATAAAACATGCTGAAAACTCGAGAAATGGCTTTGGCTTCGGTTTGAATACAGTTATAAATCCATTTCGTAAAATCTCATTCAATTATCATATAAACAGTTGGTAAGGACGTAGGAGTACTAACGCTACTCTAAATCATATCCCTTACTTCTTAGCGACTAATGTAGAGTACTTTTCTCGATCCTCGAATTTACCTCGTAAAACATGTCGATAGATCGAACTGCTCCAAAACAAATTCAACTTATCACATATGGCTTAAATTCATTTCAACATATCCAAATATGTGATTATATCGAAGCTTTGACCAAAAGTTGACTTTTATCGATTTTACTCTTTTTGCTCTGTTTTATCGGTATAAACCTCGTTTTAATCACATTTAACACAATAATTATTTTCTTCATATTTACTATAGTCGATTTAGCTAATTGGGCCAATTTCTCTCTTATGGGCCCGATTGCACCTTAATAGACCTTAATCCGTTTTAAGCCCATTTCCACTTATTAATTCTTTCATCAAGGCCTATTGGGCTCACTGGGCCCATCAGTACTTATTGGGCCTTTTTCTAGACTCTTTGAATAGCCATATATCATTTACGACAATTTAATTAAAAATCTCGATTTAATCCACTAAATTTTCAATTTAATCTGTAACTCGTAAAATAAACTTTTAATGCGCGATAATTACATCGATTGTTGTAAATGAGCTTTACTTACTCGAGATTTTGCGATAGTGTGCAATTCGAAGTTCGATCGGCCTCACGTACGTGATTTATTGTCGAACTGCATAATTATATATATATATATATTTTTAACTTTTGGTAAATTTTCGATCAAATATAATTTAAATAACTTTTTTAAAAATTAAATCGATCACTTTTGACCTCTTACCGACTTACCCGAAGTCCGGTGTATCCCCAAAATTTTTTTCGTTTTCTCTTTTTCTTCCCTTTTTCTCCCTTTTTCCCTTCTTTCTTGGCTGAACCGATTCGGTCTAGTCCGGACCGGTTCAAACCGGTCCGGTTCAGCCCGGTTCTCTTATTGCTTAACCAGTCCGTACCGGTTCAAGCTTTTTCATCGTCGTTCACCACTTTTTCGACCGGTTCTCAAGCTATTTCTGGCGTGGTTCGGTGCGCCTGGAGCAGGGCAATGTTCGGCTGGGTCGGTTGGGGTCAATCGTCGGTGGAGCCGTCGAAATCGTCTTCTCCTCTTTCGGCCTTCTCTCCCTCGATCCGTCGAATTTTGGCATTTTCGGTGCACGTCACTGGTTGCAGGAGGGTCGGGTGGCTGTGGGCAACGTTTTTCGGTGGTCGTCTGGCATCCTCGGTCACCGGTGGTGGCTCGTCGGCCTTAGTTTCCATTTGGTCCCTCTGCTTCGTTTCCTTCCATTTTGTTTCTTGTTTCTTCTTTTTTTTCCTTTCTCAATTCACACTTAACGTTTTCAATTTTCAGTTTGTTTTATTTTTTTCTTATACTTTATTAGTATTTTATTATATTTTATTATATTTTATTTTAATCAAATAAAATATAATAAAATACCCAAAATATCTCAAAAATCATATTTTATTTTATTAATTAATTAATTTAATTAATTTTAACTTTTTCGGTGTATTTTTCTCATATTTTCGGGATAATGTCCCGGGCTAAAATTACAAAAATTCATAATATTTTCGTATCTTGACCAATTGGACTCGGAATTCCATAATTCTCCTTTATCGATCAAGATTTCCTAAATCCATATTTTTAATGAAATTTCTTCATCGAATTTACACCGAAATTAGGATCTTTTGACCATTTTACCCTTTTACACGTTCGGGACTAATTTAGATAGATTTTCCTTCTCAGACTCATTATCTTTTCTCATTTAAATTTCATATTTCATATATCACTACAACACTCATATACTTGATTCATCCGTCTTATGATTCCAATTAATGAATATAGTGGGAAAAATTTGGGTTTCACATTTCTCCCCACCTTTTAAGAATCCAGTCCTCTGAATTCAAGCTGGTCCATCAACTACATGAGAGTACTTCTCCTTCATTTGGCTCTCTAGTTCCCAAGTGACTTCTTCTGTCGTGTGGTGTTACCAGAGAACCTTTGCTAGTTGAATAGTCGTAAGTCGTAACACTTCCTCTTTTTTTTTGAAGCGTACTATACCCTTCATCGATGACACCTTAACAAATACAGATCTCCAACCTGAAATTCAAGAGGATGTTCGCGTACATTGGCATAACTTTTCTATGCGGTCCTCAATCTGTCACAGATCAACTGAACACCTTTACTTGCCTATTCAACTAAATCGAAAGCAAGGTGAATCTAGGACAATGGGACTCCTTCAGAATACTTTGTCTCAACGTGTCATCATGTGGCACACAGATACGGCCTTAGTACCTCAGTAATCCATCATCACTGACCGTAAACTCAAACTGCGATCTCTCCTCTGCCTGGCTAACCATATCCAATAATCTATGATCGTTTCGCTATGTTGCTCTAATTTGGTCTAGTATACTTGGTTCAATCCATAGGCTAGCCATATATCCATGCTCAATCTTATCCATACGGATCCTGAGTTCGACGAATTGTTTCAATAAGTCCCACTCTTTAATCATCATGTAGGACATCATGCCCTTTTTGCTCAGGGCATCAGTTACCACGTTCGCCTTACAAGGATGATATAAAATCTCGCAGTCATAGTCTTTAAGGAGCTCTATCCATCTCTGTTGTCTCATATTAAGCTCCATCTAATCAAACTAGTACTTAAGATCTTGTGGTCAGTGAAAATCTGAAATCTTTCTCAATATAATTAATGCCACCGTATCTTGAGTGTAATCACTACTGCAGATAACTCCAAGTCATGAGTGGAATGATTACGCCCGTGATCCTTTAGCTGATGGGATCCATAAGCTACCACTCTACCATGCAGCATAAGCACATAGCCGAGACCTTGGTAGGAAGCATCATTGAATACCACAAATCCCCCAGACCACTCGGAATGGTCAAGACTGGTGTTGTAGTCAATCGACGTTTGAGCTCTTGTAAGTTCTGCTTACACTACTTAGACCATATAAACTGAACCTCTTTACGAGTCAGTCTGGTTAATGGAACTGTTATCCGTGAAAATCCTTTCGACAATCCGTCGGTAATACCATGCTAATCCCAATAAGCTTCTAACCTCTTTGACTGTCCTCAGCCTTTCCCATCTCAATGCTGCATCTACTTTGGACGGATCTACTGACACCTCATCTTTAGATACCACATGTTCGAGGAATGAAATCTGATCTAGCCAGAAAGCACACTTACTGAATTTACCCTATAGCTTCTTCTCATGGAGAGTTTGGAGCACAATCCTCAAATATTGTTCGTGCTCTTCTCGAGATCTAGAATAATTCAAGATGTCATTGATGAATACTATCATCAATCTATCTAAGTATTCTTGAAAGACATCATTCATAAGACTTATGAATGCAGTTGGGGCATTAGTCAGTCCAAAAGGGCATAACTAGGAACTCGTAGTGCCCATATCGGGTCTAAAATGCTGTCTTCGGTACATCAGCCTCCTTAATCCTTAGCTGATGATAACCCGATCTCAAATCTATCCTTGAAACACTGAAGCCCCTCTCAGCTGATCAAATAAGTTGTCTATCATCGGCAGGGGATACTTATTCTTAACTGTTGCTTATTCAAAAGCTTGTAGTCTATACATAGACGGAAACTACCATCCTTCTTTCTAAGGAACAGTGCCGATGCACCCCATGGTGACACACTAGGCCTTATAACCCTTTATCGGGTAATCATTGCAATTGCTTCTTTAATTCTTCCAATTCTACAGGTGCCATTTGATTTGTTGGCTTGGAGATAGGTTGAGTATCAGGTGCTAGCTCAATGGTAAACTCAACTTCTCTCTCAGGCGGTAACCTTGGTAAGTCATCTGGGTATACATCAGGAAACTCACATACCACTTAAACATCTTATATACTAGGTGGTTCCCGACTCTCATCAGAAACGAAGGCAATGTATCGTTCACACAATCAAACATCATCCGTCAATCTCATACATAAACATTATATCATTTCATAACTTTAACACTATGCACTTTTATTACTTTCTAATAAACATACAATGAACTTTTCTGGTATGGAGAAAGTTAAGGTCTTAGTATAGCAGTCTAGACTTACACAATTGGTAGCTAACCCATTTATGCCAAATATTACATCAAAGTCTTGCATATTCAACCATACTAGATCTGCTAACAGCTTCTTATCTCCTACCATCATATCACAAGCTTTACATATCATATCTGTTTTTTGTATCTCGTGCATAGGTGTACTTATGTGCAACATGTAATCTAATGACTCCAGGTTTCCTATGAAACTTACATGTAAATTGTGGTGACACAAACAAGTGTGTGGAACTTAGGTTAAACAGTACATGTGCTTCATGATTACAGACAAGGAGAGTACCTCGAATAATATCGAAGGAGGCATCTGCTGTCTCCTGATTAATAGTAAACACTCGACCCTATGAGACATGCTTCTTGCCCTTATCCGCGGTTGTAGCTCTTCTCTATGGAGCCTGAGCCGATCTCTCTATCTGTCTAGGTGCCTCACGAGGTTCTTGAGATCTCATAAGTGGACACTCTCTCATTATGTGCCCTACTTCACCGCATCTGTAGCAAGTAATTGTATTTGCACGGCAAGGTTCAGTGTGGATATTGCTACATGTCCTGCACCGTGGCACTCTTATCTCAAGGTCTCTTATCATACCTATGACACCAACCAGAATCTTGGGCTGACCAGCCCTATCTGAGGTCCTTCCACCTTCTGTCTCTTGGGCTGACCCCCTCTCAATTCATGTCAAGAAGTAACTGCTCTCTGGATCGTATCTCATCAGAGTTGTAAATCATTCTCGTACTTGTCTACTGTACTTCCCTATTACAAATCTAACAACTTTGCTTGCATCTTCCTCCGAGCTGCAAGCAGTACATACTGCTCTCGGAATGCGACTAAGGAAGCATTCCATGTGATCTTTAAGGGATCCTCGGCTAATATCGTCTTTGTGGATCTCTTCCAGAACTTAGCTTGTCCCTTTATCATTTAACCCGTCATAGTCACTCTTTCCCTATCAGTACACCCCAAAACTGAAATATCACCTCAATATCAACGATTCACTCCTCAGCCTTAACCGGGTCCTTAAACCCTGTGAACTCCGGAGGATGCATACTCAAGAAATCTCGCACCCTCTGAGTCTCTCTATCATCCTTATGCTGGGGAACTACTGGCTGAGGGCTGGGGCTACTGGAGGAACTGGTGGGGGAGGAGGATTAGGCGTAAGAGTAACTGTCTCTGTATCAGGTGTACGTACCCCAAACTACTGGGTAAACATAATGGTAAAGGTTGTAAGTCTTTCCCTCATATCATGTACTGTCTCTTCGAGCCTCCTTATTCTATCAGTAGGGCTCTCTTGGGTTGAGGGGAAGATGGTGGAGAGGGTTCAACTCGTCTCTGTGAACGGCTCCGTCTACTAAACATGATTAGCGATCTACTATTTGCACATAATTCATAAATTAAGTCATACTTTGACAAGTAAGCTTACTTTATTACCAGACATGCATAGACACATTGGGATGTAATACACTCTTATTCCTAGACACGACAGTACTACACAACATTTGCTCTGATAGGAAAGTTAATAAGAAATTAGACTGGGACCTTAGGTTCATAACCTTAAACCAAGCTAGGTAGTTTGAGACCTAGAAACATTGTAAGACTGTTCTCACATGACAAATAAGTGTTAAAAAAATGAAAATTTTAGCCCAAATTTGTATACTTCCACAATAAATTATTGAAAATTCACGTCCTTCGGGTCGTGACACATTTACTTCAATATGAAGCTATCCTCTTTTATGTATATTTTTTACTAGGCGCAAACTCACCTCTTCCTTTTCCTCTTTTGGATTATTTGTAATAAACCTAAGTTGTTATTTCGTATTGGCTGTTGGAGTATGACATTTTCCAAGCATATCCTTAAGTTTGTGAGGTATATATCTTTTGTACATTATGATTGTATCCAGACAATTGCATACATAGATTATCCATGTTGCTTAAGTATAGAGTAAAGGGATGTAAGAATAGGACTTATATTGGATGTAAATTATTATCTAACTTGTGATGTAAATGGTTTTATAGTTATGTGCGCAAGATTATGAAATGAATGATTTAAAGGCCAAATAGATGATAAGCATCACTAGAAAGTTAGAACCGAAACAAGACTAATAGAATTCTATATTAAACTAAATAAGGATTAACTAACTAAATTATTCGAAACTTGTACTGACAGAGACAATCACAAGGAAGAAAATGAAAAAATTTAGTCATAAATTCAGCTTCCAAGTACATTACAATCTAGCTAAAAATTAAAAAAAAATATTTTAAATGAATTTTAAAATATATTAAATAGATTAATTCCTTTTATTTGTCAACTTTCTCTCAGTTATTTTGTAATCCAATGTGCCTTATTTTATAAAAATACTTTTACTAAAATAATATAATCATTTTGCTAGCTGTTTGAATAATAAACTTTTTAATATATTCAATAATTTAAAAATAAATGCTCATTATTAAATCAATTAAAAAGTTGGTTGGTGAAAAAAAAAAGAATTGAATAAGAGCTTTTTGATAATTTACTAAAAGATCTGTGAAAAAATTTTGAAAAAATATAACATAAATGAAACATATTTTATTTGAGTTGGTAATCAATGCATAAAATTTTTTTATTACACAATACAAAAATTATATTCAACCTAATGAATAAAAATTAAAATATATATAATTAATTTGTGGGACAGAAACTATTTGCGTATAATTAGTGATTTTTTATCTCTAATATCATTATTTTTTATAATTATTTTTTATCTCATCAAATTTCAATAATCAAGATTTTTAAAAAATCAAATAAAGTAATTAAAAATATTAATATTTTGAATTAATGTATTTTAAAATACTTTCATTAAAAAAATTCTCCATTCAAAATTAATATTAACGATCTTGTTGAGTGTTTAGAAACTGTAATAAAACGTAGGTTGAAAAATCCTGGAAAGAAAATCGCAGGAAGAAGTCATTATAAGGTAAATGTTTATATTTCTCGTTCTCCTACAATCTCTTGAAATCTGATATCCGTATTTCTGAGACTGACATTCGACAGTGGAATAATTTTCCAGAGAAGCAAAGCTTTCAAAAACTTGGGAAGCTGGGAAATTACTTAGTTTTTCATTCAAGGGTGAAGATGAATTAATAATTACGTGTTGGTAGCGAGTATAGAGAGTACAGGCGTGCTTGCTAAAATGGTTTTGGCTTTTCGGTTCTTATTTCGGATTGCTGATACATGCTAGTGCTATGAAATTGGTTGTGATAGCTCTCGTGAAGTCGTGATATGGTATGCCTGCTCTCTTTTTTTTTCTTTTTTTTTTTTTTTTTTACGGGGTTTAATCGGCGTGGCGAAGAAATCCAGTCGTGTAGAGTTGGGCGTCATGGGATTTGCGCTGTTTGCAGTTGCTTGTGTATTCTGTTTTTTGTGACGTCTTGGCGGGAAAGAACTCTTTTCCTTTTTCTTGTACGTTTTCATGGTTTTTGCTGGGATTTCCGATTTGTTGGGAACTGGTTTTTTCTTTTCTTTCCTTTTCTTTTATTTTCTTAATAAATTTTTTTTAAAAAAAATCTTCTCAAAAAAATCAACCCTCACGCGATTTATTAACTTAATATGGCATTAGAGAGAATGACCAGTTAAATTTTCTTGGATGGCATGCTAAAGTGCTTCAGGCAATCAATGCAATATTCTTTGTTGCACCAAAGCAGTCTGGGAAAAGGAAATTTAATTGGGTCATTTTAGTTTTAGATATTGTTATGAATAGTAATTTGAATGTTATTTAAACTAATTACATGAAGACACGTGAAAGATCCGTGAGGAATCGGACATAGTAAGACATTTGGATAAAAGAGGACAAATGTTTAATTACGATAGGAGGAAATTCCTTATAAATAGGGAACAGGTATGATTCCTAAGGGCAGATAACATTTTTCCTACTGAAACTCTGAAAAGATTATTCTCTAACTCAAGATTATTCTCTGACTTAAGCATCGGAGAGAAAACGCAGGGAACAACCCCTGCGCCCCTCTGATCATTTATTTCTTTGCAGAAAATTCCAAAGTAGAAGGTACGGATATCGAAGCGAAGACGTCAGCAACACGTGATCGTTGACAGTGACAGCAACAATTGGCGCCGTCTGTGGAAAACTGAGCAAAAAGTCATTCTGACACGATGGTATAGACCCGATCGGCAACAGTTAGGCATGAAGATAGTGAAGACATGGCGAATTCTCCCATGACGGGTGGCGAAGGAGCCGCGAGGGTGCAGAGTGAAACCAACATGATGGCGATTCCCATCTCGAAATTCGAAGCAATGGGGAAACAAGGAGAAGAGACTGTCCAAGCTCTACGGACAATAGTGGACCTGTTCAAAGGTGTCTTCCCACATGTGAATTTGTCGCAATCCGTCCAAAATTTGGTAGGAGAAAGGCAAAATTCGATGGACGCTGAGGGCATGCTGCGAAGCATTCCCGGTATGGAGAATGCGGCGTCGATGCCGCGAAGCCCTCATGGAAGGGAGATGCCGCGAAGCCTTGATGGAGTGGAGAATACGGCGCCGATGCTGCGAAGCCCTCATGGACGGGAGATGCCGTGAAGCCTTGATAGGGTGGAGAATGTGGCGTCGATGCCGTGAAGCCCTCATGAACGGGAGATGCCGTGAAGCCTTAATAGGATGGAGATTGCGGCGCCGATGCCGCGAAGTCCTCATAGACGGGAGCTGCCGCAAATCCCCTATGGATTGGGGCATGCGGCACCTATGCCACAAATCCCTCCTAGATTGCGGCATGCGGTGCCGATACCGCAAACCGTTCTCGGAGTTCGAAACGCGGCAAGCATATCAAGGAGCCCACATGGCATGGAGAATCGCAGGGTGTCGCGATTTGTTCTCGGCAGTGGAGACCAACCCGACCTTACCAACTTTTCCGGTGCTAGAGAGACTCGTGAGCATGGAGATTCGGACAGCATGACGCGAAGCCCTCTAGGAGTGTCGAGCTCTTGCGGCATCCCACATAACATTCATGGCGCAAGAGAAACGGTCAATCCCACACAAGACCCTATCGAAGTAGCCGCGAGAGATTTGTTACATGAAGCTGCAGTAAACCTCATGCAGGATGCTGTAGGAAGAGTGGGACGCCAAAGTGGAGGACATCAAGGAGTAGAGGGACCAAAACGTCATAGAACGAGGGATTCAGTACGGGAAATTGATGGAAGTTGGCGGCGTCAGAATAGGGTGAATCTTGAAAACCCCAAAGGTGAGGACTCTGGATACATAGACGAGGAAGAAGCTGGAGTAGCGAGATCCCCGCCCGAGAGAAGAAGATCAGAGATGGATCCAACTTGGAATCCTGAAACGTCATATTATGATCGAGCTGATTCAGTTGCACAAGACGCTACCAACATGAAGAAAATGGTGGAATGCATCCTGGAAGAAAAGAGGTTGGTTCCAGTTGAAGAGAATCAAAGGAGGAGGATTCCATTCAGTGCAGTTATCATGAGAAAACCATTGCCCCCGAAGTTTAAAATGCCTCAGATAACAGCATATATGGGAAGAACCGACCCATACGACCACATTCAAAATTATGAGTCGCTGATGCTGTTGCACGGATGGGAGGATGAGATTATGTGTAGAGCATTCCCCCTAACCTTAACCGTTATGCTCTAAAGTGGTTCAACAGTTTGCCTGAAGGGTCTATTTCATCTTTGGATCAATTAAGGACTGAATTCCTACTGGCCTTCATGATGCACAGTCAAAAGAGGAAAGATGCCACCTACCTCTTGACCTTGAAACAGGGAACTAGAGAGTCACTCAAGAGCTATATTGATCGATTTCGTGATGCCACACTGGAGATTCGAGATTTGCAAGTTGGAGTAGCAGTGACCGCTATGTTACAGGGAACTAGGTCCGAGAAGCTACAGGAGTCATTATCTCTGGATCAGCCAACAACAATATCAGATTTGTTTTCTAGAGCAAACAAATACATTGCTCAGGAAGAAGTAATGAAGACAGTTCTAGCAAAAGATCCCAGAGAGGAAAGGAAGAGAGAGAGGGAGCCCAATGATAAAAGAATGGGAAGGCCGGAAAGGCTGAGTAAAGCTCCTAAGTTTAAATACTCTGCCTATACACCTTTCACTGAGTCACGAGCTTCAATATTGGCAGCCATAGAGAGGATAGGAATGATTCAATTCCCTAGAAAAGTTGAAGGGAACTTGGGACAAGACTTAAGGTCCTATTGTAGTTTTCATTCCACCTATGGCCACTCGACCGGGATCTGATGAACCAGCTGGAGAAACTGGCCAGAGAAGGGAGATTAGATTATTTCTTACGGAGTCATAACCTTTCTCGGGGACAGATAGACCGTAGATGGTGAGACAGGCACTTTGATAATAGAGGCAATGTAAGAAGAAATGAAGAAAGAAGAAATGAAGTGAGACTGAGAGAGCACAGGAATCAGGAGGTCGACAATGAACCCACCGAGGCTGCCATTAATGTGATCTCTGGAGGAGAAGGAAGAGGGGGTGACTCATCGGCCTCGAGAAAGACTTACGCTAGACAGGCGTATCAAATTCGTTCTGTCATGAAAGTTAACAAGAATGAAGAGGCGATTATGTTTACACCAGCCGATCAAGGGGATGTGATCATTCCCCATGATGACCCTATGGTCATATCGGCAGTAGTGGCTAAACACCCGGTGAGCCAAATTCTAGTAGATAATGGGAGTTCTGTAAATCTTATCTATTGGAATTGTTTCGAAAGAATGAATCTGAGTGAAGATCGGCTTAAACCAGTAACTACTCCACTTTTTTGGATTTGCTGGCGAAAGGGTAAAGGTAGCCGGATCCATTAAATTGCCTATCACATTGGGAGAGAATCCTAAATGTGTAACAAGGCAAGTTCTATTCATGGTGGTAAGATCAGCTTCCTTGGCCTACAACATCATCTTCGGAAGACCACTATTAAATGATATGAGGGTTGTGCTCTCCCCTTGTTACCTGCTAATGAAGTTTCCCACGGCGGAAGGAACAGGACAAATAAGGGGAGATCAAAGGAGGGTAAGAACATGCAATGTGGCATCCACTACATGTAAGGGTATGCAAAGAAAAGAAACTCTTACCATAACTGAATCGCCCAAGCCCAAGCCCGTGGAAGAATTGGAGGAAATTAAGTTCGTAGCTGAAGATGAGAACAAGAAATTATACATTGGAAGCCAATTGAAACCTGAGGCTAAGGAAGAACTGATGAGATGTTTGAAGGATAATGTTGATATTTTTGCATGGACCCCTACTGACATGCTTGGGATTAATCCCTCAGTAATATGTCATGAGCTTAATGTGCTGCCCGACACCAAACCTGTCAAGCAAAAGAAAAGAAATCTCGCCCCAGAAAGACAGCAAGTAATAGAAGAGGAGATTGAAAAACTGCTTGAAGCCAATTTTATCAGAGAAGTTCTATATCCGGATTGGTTATCGAATGTGGTAATGGTGAAGAAGGCTAATGGAAAATGGAGAATGTGAGTAGACTTTACTGATTTAAATAAGGCCTGCCCGAAAGACTCAAACCCGCTGCCTCGAATCGATAAATTGGTGGATGAGACCATTGGGTACGAGTTACTTAACTTCTTGGACGCCTTTTCTTGTTATCATCAGATCTCAATGCATATGACGGATGAAGAAAAAACATCCTTTATTACAGACAAGGGCACATATTGCTACAGAGTAATGTCGTTCGGCTTAAAAAATGCAGGGGCTACATATCAGCGGATGGTGAACAAAATATTCAAGGATTTGCTTAGAGACACCATGGAAGCTTATGTAGATGACATGATTATAAAGAGTAAAGAAGGAGAGTCCCATGCCTTGAGACTATCCTAGGTCTTGGCAGTATTGAGGAAGTATGACATGAAACTTAACCCCAATAAATGTCATTCAAGGTTCAATCTGGAAAATTCTTGGGCTTTATGATAACTAGTCAAGGAATTGAGGCTAATCCTGAAAAGGTCCAAGCAATTTTAGATATGAGACCCCCAGCGACCCTTAAAGAAGTGCAAAGATTAATAGGGAGAGTGGCTGCTTTGAATTGATTTTTATCAAAATCAGCGGAGAGAAGCTTACCCTTTTTCAAGACGCTCCAGGGTGGGAAGAACTTTCAGTGGACCGAAGAATGTCAGAGAGCCTTTGAAGAGCTAAAGGAGTATCTGAGAGCGCTCCCATTGCTCTCAAGACCCTTGACTGGAGAGCAATTATTTGTGTATCTCGATATAGGAGACAAGGCAGTAAGTGCAGTGCTTTTGAGAAAGACTGCTGACAGAGATAAACCGATTTATTATGTGAGCAAAGTACTCTTAGAGGCTAAAAAATGATATCCATAGGTGGAGAAAGTGGCCTTGGCACTTGTTACTGCTGCGAGAAAGCTACGCCCTTATTTCCAAGCACATCCTATAGTGGTACTGACAGATCAACCTCTGAGATAAATACTGCAAAAGCCTGAACTTTCAGGACGATTAGTGAAATGGGAAGTGGAGCTCAGTGAGTATGACATCAACTTTTAGCCTCGTCAAGCCATTAAGGCACAAGCATTGGTAGATTTCATAGTTTAGTGTACTTACCGGGAAGACTCAGCGGAACAAGAGATAACGTGGTGGAAGATATTTGTAGATGGAGCATCCAACCATCAAGGGAGTAGAGCAGGTATCGTGCTAGAGTTCCCGGAAGGAGAAATGCTTGAGTATTCTCTACGTTTCGATTTCCTTTGTTCCAACAATTCGGCTAAATATGAAGCTTTAATCGGGGGTATGAAGTTGGCAAAGGAGCTCCAAGTGAAAAACTTGTTAGCTCATAGTAATTCTCAACTGGTGATCAATCAGTTTAATGGACAATTTGAGGTTCGGGAATCCTCCATTATTTCGTATCTACAGAAGGTTCAAGCTTTGGCTTAATCTTTTGATAAATTTCCGCTCACCCTAATTAACCAATCAGAAAATAATCAGGCTGATGCTCTGTCAAAGTTGGCATCTTCTAAAGAGACTGCTGGAAGATTAGTAAAAGTAGAGAGGTTGGAAAGGCCTAGTATAGAAGAAGATGATGTACTAGAAATCGAAGTTGGCGAAGATTGGAGGACCTCGATCAAACGATACCTGGTGGAAGGAATTCTACCCGAAGGCAAAGAAGCTGCTCGAAAAATCAGAATTCAAAGTGCCAGATTTGCTTTAATGAATGGGGAGCTATACAAGAAAGGATTTACCATGCCACTATTGAAATGCCTTGGTCCAGAGCAAGCGAGTTATGCTTTAGCTAAGGTTTATGAAGGGATATGCGGAGAGCACCTAGGAGCTAGAGCCTTGGCAACAAAAATACTCAGAGCGGGATTTTATTGGCCAACGCTAAAACAGGATGCAGGAGATAAGGTACAAAAGTGTGACAAGTGTCAAAGGTTCGCTCCTTTAATGGTTGCACCAGTAACAGCACTCCAAAGCGTCTTTCAACCGACATCATTTGCTCAGTGGGGATTGGATATACTGGGACCTTTTTCGATGGCCACAGGGTAGAGGAAGTACTTGCTAGTAGCTACAGATTATTTCACTAAGTGGATAGAAGCTGAGCCGC
The DNA here is from genome assembly GCA_033439115.1 of Firmiana major. Lineage (NCBI taxonomy): Eukaryota > Viridiplantae > Streptophyta > Magnoliopsida > Malvales > Malvaceae > Firmiana > Firmiana major. Next base: position 25,004,453 of record CM065914.1, read on the forward strand.
TAGCATTAATCACGAAAAAGAAGGTCGAGGCGATGGTGTGGAAAGACATAATCTGCCGCTTTGGGATTCTAAGAATTTTGAATGTTGATCATGGGAAACAATTCGACTGTAATGCTTTCTGAAGTTTTTGTGAAGGACTTGGTGTTCAACTGAAGATCTCATCAGTATCATACCCGCAAGCCAATGGTCAAGCTGAGGTCAGCAACAGAACTATACTGCATGGCCTTAAGACTCGTCTTGACAAGGTAAAGGGAGCTTGGGTAGATGAGCTTCCCACATCTTGTTGGCATACAGAACTACTAGTCGAGTGTCAACGGGGGAGACGCCATTCAGTTTGGTGTATGGGACAAAAGCACTAATTCCAGTTGAGATAGGGGCGGTTTCTCCAAGAATGACTCCTTATGAACATGAAGAGAACTCTCAAGGCCTCGGGGAGAATTTGGACTTACTCGATGAACAGCGAGATTTGGCAGCTATACGACTTGCAGCTTACCAACAAAGGGTGGCTCGTTATTACAACTCGAGGGTAAAGGACAGACCTCTCTAGAAAGGAGATCTAGTATTGTGAAAAACAATCATTACCAACGCTCAGAGAGAGGATGGCAAATTCAGAGCAAATTGGGAGGGGCCATACAGAGTCAGTAAGATGATTGGACCCAGCACATGCATTCTCGAGAATCTACAGGGCAAGGAGATGTCAAAAACATGGAACGCCAACCATTTAAAGCCTTATTTACAGTGACAATCTTTTATTGATTAACTGTTTAGTTTCCTTTATAACTTATCATTCACAGGAAAATACTGTTATTTCATAAATGACGATATTACATTACTCATCAAGATTTCTCTTCTTAACTGTCTTAACTATATGGTGCAAGGGCTTGAAGCGAAAAATGTGCGAGGTAAGCCACACACTCAATAAACGAAGGGCTTAAAGTGAAAAATGCGTGAGGTAAGCCATAAAATATAGTGCAAGGGCTTGAAGCGAAAAATGCGCGAGGTAAGCCACGCACTCAATAAACGAAGGGCTTGAAGCGAAAAATGCGCGAGGTAAGCCATAAAATATGGTGCAAGGCCTTGAAGCGAAAAATGCGGGAGGTAAGCCATAAAATATAGTGCAAGGGCTTGAAGCGAAAAATGCGCGATGTAAGCCACGCACTCAATAAACGAAGGGCTTGAAGTAAAAAATGCGCGAGGTAAGCCATAAAATATAGTGCAAGGGCTTGAAGCGAAAAATGCGCGAGGTAAGCCACGCACTCAATAAACGAAGAGCTTGAAGCGAAAAATGCGCGAGGTAAGCCACGCACTCAACAAATAAAGACTTAAAATAAATAGCATCTCGAATTAAAGAGATACAAAGTGATCTATTGAAAGTAGTAAGATATGCTTAAAAAGAGCGATATGAATTCCAAATAACAAACCATGTTATATACATGTGTATATGTCTAAACAAAAGAGACAACAAAAAATACGAAAAAATAAAAGCACTCCTAAAATCTATTCCTTTGCAACTGGAGAAGCACCTCCACTGGGAGAGTCAAGATCTTCATCGTCCAAATCTTCTAATGCATCAATTACACCCTCCGACCTCCGAGGTTCCCAAGGACTCGAAAGATTAAAAAATTGTCGTGAGCGCCTTTCTCCATGTATGTACGAAGTCTTCACTGTTAGGCTCATAGTCAGTCCAGTCCAAGAATTCATTTGTATATTGTTCCACTTGCTTGGACCATTGTAATTCGAAGCAGGGTTCGCCGGACCTCTCTTTCTCCAACCAAGAGCGCGCCATATAAAAGCCATATTTCATGAAAGCAGTATAGAACAACACTTTCTTGTCATAGCAATCTTGCGACAGACGATATTCTCTAACTGCCTCGGAACGAATTTGGTCGCGCACCTCTGGGTTGACGCTGGAAGATTGAGCCTCTTGACGCAATTTTAAATTTTCCTCTTCCAACTTGCTATAATCGGTTCAAAGACCTTAAAGTTGTGTGAGAACAGCTTCATAGTCGGACTTGAAAGAACTCAACTCTTCACTGGTGGCAGCCTGCTCTCTTTTAAGACGGAAGAGCTTCATATTCAATTCCTCCTTTTCCTTCTTCAATCTGTCAACACGTTCAGGGAGCCTTATATATTGGTTCCTTTCATTATGCCACTCTGCCCTCTCAGCTCTCAGTTGGGCGAGTTCAGCATCAGCTTGAGAACGATAGGCTCTATGCCACGCGTTGTTAGCAATCACTTGTTGAGCAGTCTGAAATTATCAGCAAACATCAAAATAAAATTAACAAAGAAGAACACAATAGAGATAAAGGAATACCTGCATGGCCAAATAATCAGCCCGGTCGTCAGCAGCAGTGAAGTTTCTGAATAACTCTGCCTCGTCTCGAGGCAGAATGGTTGACCAACCCAGGCGAGAGGCTACTCCTGGATCATGGATTGAGTCATTGTCATTCACACCAAGATACACAATAAAGCTCTGGCCTCGAACAACTGCGCCACCTTATATTTGATATTGGGAGGAGTTCAACTCCGCTATTGGTGGAAACACTGGAGTATTTCGCAGGGCCGATTCAATGTGCAATAATTTTCGATCGGTGTGAGAGGGACGAGTAAGATTGCATTTCGCCCTGTTCCTCCGATGATGCTTCTCTAACTCAGGATCAAGTTCAGAAGTTTCTACTGCAGGTTGCTTGCCTCTGTCTTGAGTTCGAGAACCTGATCCCTCATGATGTGGAGAAGAAATTGCAGGAGGGGATCTTGATCTGTCATCTCAAGCTCGAACTCGAGAAGAAGTTTCTCTAACTTGTCCAAAAACTTGTGGACGCCTTCGCTTTTGTGGGCGAACGGTTTCAGGAGCACTCTCTGACTCTTCTCATTGAGTGAAAGCTCTTCCGAGAATACTTGTTCCTGAAAAAAGAAAAACTAAAAAGAATCAGAATGACCACTTAGAAAATGAACAATTGTGTGTACATATGAATGCAATGTGAAATCACCCGAGTTAAGATAAGCATCAAGAGAGTGAATGTTAGCCAAACTCTCATCGGAAGGAAAATCTAGAAAGGGGCTTCCAAAAGCCTCCCCTTGATCCCATTCCAAATTCTCATTGGAATTTTCTTCAGAGGACCTGGAAGGGTTCCTCACACCTTGACCCTCTTCCACGAAAGTAGGCGGTAAGACGGATGCAGGCGCAGAAATGGGAATAGACGGGTTTAGATGCCCCCAACCAGCAGCAATTATGTTCTCCGAAGTTAGAAGAGATGACAGCGTAATCCCATCATCTACATGTAACTGGGAGATTAACAAGCTGTAGAAATGTCTTAAGTCCGAAGGACGACTAATGTCACGACCCTCAACTTACCAACATACGTACAAAATTTTTGCATTTTCATGCATCAATCTTTAATCATCCTTCCTCGATCGTGAACAACCACACTCTTAACAGTTAGGTTGTGTGTCGACGTCTAACTCATTCCACCATACCAATTCAATTTGAAACATTATTTATGAGTAAATGTATAAATGTATATATATCAGAGTTGTTACATGTGTTTACATTGTTTTACATCCCCAGTAGTTACATACAAAATGCTACTGTGCTATGTCCAGTTTAGATATAAAATAATCCAGGTGTGTATACCTTTAGCAATGGGATGCAGCGGATTACCAAAAGGGAACGCCTCCAGTCACGCTCAATCTATACTCAACACTCTTTAGAGAGGGGGAAAATAAGGGGGGTGAGCAAACCACACGCTCAGTAAGGCAATCATGCGAACAGGTAGATACTGCACTATCTACGTGATCGTGATGCCATGCTCAAAAGCATTTAATTCATCGTTTATCTCAAAACATGAGTGTATGATTGTGTTAATGGTATGTAAAGCATTCATGCTATTAAAATCCAGTGCACATTTCAACTCAAAGCATGATATAAATCATCATACATAATTCACAATAAAAGCATGGCATTACCCATCATGCATTTTCTCAAATAGCATGGCATTAACCATCATGCATTTTCACAATAAAGCATGGCATTAAACATCATGCATTTTCACAATAAAGCATAGCATTAAACATCATGCATCCGTGCACTTTAAAAACCATTAACAAATCAATTTTAACACTGGTCAGGTCTCGGCCCATCCCTCGGGCTTTCCTGACCCACAAATCATTTCAAACATGAATTTATTCTCAAGTAGCAATAGATATGTGAGATAGGCAGTTCAACAACAGGTAATAACCTCAAGGCCTATGTACATAACCTGTGATACCAGCTACACGGATCAGGTGTGCGGGATATCACCACTATCTACTTTTACACGGGAGGTGGGTCAAATCCTACCCGTCGGTCCATAGCAGATCTCGTCCGAAGACGACACATCACATCTCAACACGGTACAATGTACTCCATGCTACATGAACGGTACACGTACTCCGTGGACCCAATCAACACATCATATCACGCAACATCTCAAACGCACGTGTGAGCCTATTTAATCTGTACGACCTCTTGTCTACCCAAAGCTCCTAACATGGCTAATTAATCTTGTCAAAACAATGCACGTGTGAGCCTATTTAATCGATGTGACACTCAGTCTACTCGAAGCTCCAAACACGGCAACATGCAAGGTGGGCATCCAGTACGAGACAAACTCCAAGCACAATGCCAAAACAATTATGAATTCCATGTGAAAACTAGTGCCTCTAGATGTGTATAAAACACGTCAAATCTTGTGCGAGTCATACTCTAGCACGCTTTCATAGTCACGAAATCATGTAGGTGGCTCAAAACTTTGCAAAATATGGTTAACAAAACCAAAACACACTCATTTCTTTTGCAAATCATTTCAATGTTAGCCAACCTACCAATCATTTGCTAAAAAGTAATAAAACATGATTTTCAAAGCAATATGCTTTTGTTTTCATGCACATTTTATCAAACTCCCAACTTTTACCCTTCAATCACCCAACATCATTTCCTAATGTCTCATGCATTCTAGCAAAGCATTTAATGCACATCTCCTAAGAGTCCACACAATTCCCTTACCTCGATTTACTTGGTGTGACTCCTTTCCTTTTAGCTTCTCACGCTCGTGGCTCAACTCGCCTCAGCGTATCCTCGAAAGCTGTGATTTATTCATTCAATCAATTGAGTTAATGTTTTTAACCCATAATTGACCTCACTAGTCAATATTATTCACTTATGCATTTTACCAATGCCTTAATCCACATTTTACCTGTTTTAGGTAAATCTCACAATTTATCCACTAACCACATCTTAAAATCATACCACAACACTATTAATAACTTCTACATATCTCATTCATCATTAATCTCCATACATTCCACTTTCTCACTCTAGACCATTTCTAGGTCATAATCATTCCAATGTATTTAGATAGCTTCTAACCATCCATACTCATGCCAAATAACTCCAAAATCAATTATATAGACAATGTAGCATAGTTAGAGTGTTAGAATCTTACCCAATTTGATTTCTCTTCTTGCTCCAAATGACAATGCCTTTTGCTCCTTCAATACCAACAATGGGAAACTGCCTTCCAACTATGTTGTTCTCCTCTTTGATAGGAACAACTTTGCCTTTAATGGTCTCTCTTCAAATCTTACTAAAAATGGCTGATTTTAGAGAGAGAAAGTTAGGTTTTTGGGTTAAAAATTGAAGAATGGTGTTTTCTCCGAAATTTTCAGATTTTCAACCCTCCTTTTATAGAAATAGCTTGAGGAGATCGATCTAGTCTAAGAGGAGATCGATCTGGTCCCCTTAAATCCCTCTTTTTCATGACATTTTAAGCATGAGATCGATCTGTCGAAGCATGAGATCGATCTGCTCCTAAACAGAGAGCTAAGGAGATCGATCTGGGTGCTTGAGGATTGATCTTTTCAATACAGAATGCTTAGGAGATCGATCTGGCTCCATTGGAGATCGATCTGCTCTATTCCATTGCCCAAATAAGAGCATTCTGGCTCTTTCAGATCGATCTCTCATCCTATGAGATCGATCTGGCCTTCATAATTTCCAGATTTTCTGCAGGTATTCTGCAGCAACACTTACCAAACTTCATACATTTTGTTACCATGATCATTTTCTCATTCAATCATCTTTGAGACTTGAAAATGACATCCATACATACCTTATTCATATTGAAACTTGTGTGGAATCCTTGTATAACCAAAAGTATACGATATAAACCCAATGGAAGTGCACAACTTATGCAATTCTACTTCCATTTTACCACACTACTTATAATCCATTCTACTCACATTCTCCACATGTTTAAGTCCATTTCTTTACATTCATACATAATGTAACTTGTATGTACAATCACAACTCTTATTACATGTGTGTACATTAACTTATGGACTTACATCACATATACTTCACTTATGAATTCATAGTACAACTCTATTTACATTTCTATGTACATATATACCATTATACATATATGGGGTCTCACATTCTCCCCCACTTAGAAAATTTGGTCCTCCAAATTAGAGCCAATTATTCGGGGAACAACTCGGGATACTTCTCCCCCATCAAACTCTCCAATTCCCATGTGGATTCTTCCACAGTGTGATGTTGCCAAAGTATTTTCACCAAGGGAATTGTCTTTGTCCTCAACACTTTCTCTTTTCTAGCCAATACCCGAACTGGCTTCTCGACGTATGTCATACCCTCGTTGAGCTCCAATGGCTCATACCTTATTACATGCGTTGGATGCGGGTGATACTTCCTCAACATGGATACGTGGAAGACATTATGAATACTTGCCAACTCTGGTGGCAATGCCAATCTATAAGCCTTATCTCCCACCTTATCCAGTATCTCAAATGGCCCTATATATCGAGGGCTCAACTTTCCCTTCTTTTCGAATCTCATAATTCCCTTCGAAGGGAAAACTTTCAAAATCACTGACTCACCCACATCAAACTCTAGTGGTATCCGTCTCTTGTCAGCATAACTCTTTTGCCTGCTTTGAGCTGTCCGTAACCTCTCACATATCAATTGGACTTCCTCAGAGGCTTGTCTAACCAAGTCGGGAGCAAAGATCTGTCTGTCAGCAACCTCTTCCCATCCAATAGGGGAACGGCATCTACGCCCATACAATGCCTCATATGGTGCCATCCCGATACTCACATGAAAACTGTTATTATATGCGAACTCTGCGAGTGGCAAATGGTCATCCCAAGAGCCTCCAAAATCCAATGCACACGCTCTCAACATATCCTCCAGGGTCTGTATAGTCTTATCTGACTGACCATCTGTCTGAGGATGAAGCGCGGTGCTAAAACTCAACTGGGTCCCCATCGCTTCCTGAAAACGTTCCCAGAAGTGGAAAGTGAAGCGAAAATCCCTATCAGAAACAACGCTCACTGGAATTCCACGTAGCCTCACTATCTCGCGCACATATAGGTTCGCTAATTGGCTCAGAGTATCGGTAGCTCTCATAGCTAGAAAATGGGCTGATTTTGTCAACCAATCCACAATCACCCATATGGCATTATAACCTCTATGGGTCCTCGGTAATCCCATCACAAAATCCATGGTGACATGCTCCCACTTCCATGTCGGTATCGGTAGAGGCTGCAATGACCCTGCAGGCTTCTGATGCTCTACCTTCACCTGCTGACAAATGAGACACTTAGCAACATATTCAGCAATGTGTGTTTTCATTCCAGACCACCAATAAACCTTTCGAAGGTTTTGATACATCTTAGTACCCCTTGGATGTATCATATACTTCGATGAGTGAGCCTCTGTTAAGATGAACCTTTTGATCTCTGCATCATTAGGAACACATATCCTACCTCTGAACCTCAATAATCCATATGAACTCAATCCAAAGTCCGTGTCTGTACCCCTATGTATCTACCCGACAATATCGCTGCATTGCTGATCAACTCGCTGAGCCTCTCGGATTCGATCTACCAGATCCGGTTCCAACTGCAGGCTAGCTATCATAAATCCACTATCAGCGTCAGGCGAGGTCATATCCAAACTGAGGTTCGTGAACTGTTCCAACAGCTCGTGTTCCCTGATCATCATAAAAGACACCATCCCGAGATGCTTCCTACTCAATGCATCAGCAACCACATTTGCTTTACCCGGGTGGTACAGGATCTCACAATCATAATCCTTTAACAGCTCGAGCCATCTCTTCTGTCTCATGTTCAACTCTTTCTATGAGAACAGGTACTTAAGGCTCTTATGATCTGTATAAATCTGAAATCTCTCACCATAGAGGTAGTGGTGCCATATCTTCAGCGTAAACACCACCGCTGCCAACTCCAAGTCATGGGTCGGGTAGTTCCTCTATGATCCTTTAACTGTCTTAACCCATAAGCTACTACCTTCCCATCCTGCATCAATACACAGCCCTGTCCCAGATGTGAAGCATCTGTATACACCGAGAAACCTCCTGAGCTGGTAGGAATGATGAGGATCAGAGCTGTGGTTAATCTCCTTTTCAGCTCCTCAAAACTTTCTTCACACTTATCGTCCCACACAAACTCCACATTCTTTCTTGTGAGGCGTGTCAAAGCAGCAGCTAACCTCGAAAATCCCTCTACGAACCTTCGGTAATACCCAGCTAAACCCAGGAAACTTCTAATCTCTGTCACTGTCTGGGGTCTCTGCCACTGAACTACGGCCTCAATCTTAGATGGATCCACTAACACTCCATCTTTTGATACTATATGACCTAGAAAAGAGATCCGTTCCAACCAAAAGTCGCACTTACTGAGTTTAGCGTATAACTTCTTCTCTCGAAGGGTCTGTAGCACTATCCTCAGGTGCCATTCATGCTCCTTTCTAGACCTTGAATACACTAGTATATCATCAATAAACACGATCACAAATCGATCTAAATACTTATGGAATACCTCATTCATAAACGACATAAAAGCTGCGGGAGCATTCGTCAACCCGAATGGCATAACCATAAACTCATAATGTCCATACTGGGTGCAAAAAGCTGTCTTGGGTACATCTCCACCTCGTATCTTCAACTGATGGTACCCTGATCTCAAATCTATCTTGGAAAAGACCTGCGCTCCCTTAAGCTGATCCAACAAATCATCGATGCATGGAAGGGGATACTTATTCTTGATGGTGGCCTTATTCAACAACCGATAATCTATACACACTCGGAGGCTTCCATCCTTCTTCCTTACAAACAGAACTGGTGCTCCCCAAGGTGAGACGCTCGGTCTGATGAACCCCTTCTCTAGCAACTCCTGTAACTGTTTCCTTAACTCCTCCAACTCGACTTGAGCCATTCTATACGGTGGCTTGGACATCGACTCTGTACTAGGTGTCAAATCTATACCAAACTCCATCTCCCTATCTGGAGGTAACCCTGGTAACTCATCCAGAAAGACATCTAAAAATTCCCTAACCACTGAAATGTCTCCCAATTTCGGACGTGCCTTATCCGTCTCAATCATAAAAACGATGAATCCTTCACATTATTCTTTTCACCATTAGTAATCATAAATCATCACATCACATACATAAATGAAATCAAATTTATCTTTCATACATCATGTATCAAGATTGTACTCATCACACTTATAAAAATCATGTTCTTTAGCTTCATTTCATAAAATTTACTACAATATTGTCTATCTTGGGAAACATTAATATTTTTGCATGACAATCCATAACAACATGATTTGCAGCCAGCCAATCCATCCCTAGGATTACATCAAAATCACTCATATTTAATAAAATCAAATCGGCTGCCGTTTCTTTACCTCCTATCCTCATCTTACAATCTTTATATACATGCTCAGTCAACTGACTATCATTCATAGGGGTAGATATCAACAACATCTTATCAAGCAGTGTGGGTTTTACATGCTTCATCAATTTACACGCAAAGGATGGTGAAATAAAGGAATGCGTGGCACCAAGATCAAACAGTACATAAGCTTCTAAATTAAAGATTTGGATGGTACCTTTTACCACATCCAATGACTGATCTACAGTGTCCTGGTCCAGTGCATGCACTCGTCCTCTACTTATACCCACTGCTTGCTGCCCTTTTTTCTTGGCTGCAGCCCTCCTCTTCGGAGCAGCTGTACCAACTGGAGCTCTCTCTGGCTCCTTGCCCTTCTGTGGGGCTCTCTCTATCATCTCTGGGCAATCTCTGATTATGTGCCTTGGCTTCCCACATCTGAAGCATATTACAGGAGATCCATAACATGGTCAAGTTCCATGGTACCTACCACACTTGCCACACTGTTTCGTAGTAGGTCGTGGTCCTAAAATCATGATTCCCTTAGCTGGAGTAATGGCCGGATACATGGGAGTATCAACTGTCCTCTCCCGGATCTCATCAATTCTCGGCGTCTTTCTAGAGAATCTCTTACTTCCTTTATAACTGAAGCCTCTATCCATCATTGGTCTTTTCTTATCTCTATCTCTCATCTTACCAACCGTTCCAAACTTTGAGGCGATTCTCTCAACATCTTGTTCACATAATTGCGCCCTGCGCACTGCCTCCTTATAGGTCAGTATGTCCAGAGGAACCAATCTGGACTTAATGGTCGGTCTCAATCCATCCATAAACTTTTGGATTTTCTCGACCTCATTACTCATGGTGTGGGGATCATATCTGCCTAGGGATATAGAAGCAGTCTCATACTCATCCATAATCCTGCTCCCTTGGGTCAGTCTCAAAAATGCCATCTTTAGCTTTCGCTGTGCGGTATCCGGGACATACTGTCTCCGGAAGGCCTCTAGAAATACATCCTAGCTGATCTCAGTATGCGGGGCTCTCAAAATAGGCCTAGTGGACTTCCACCAATGTTCTGCTGATCCTTTCAACATAAAAGCGGCAAACGCTACCATCTCGGTAGTAGTGCACTCAAAGAACCCATATAATTTCTCGATCTTATTGATCCAATCCTCAGCCGCTACTGGGTCCTTTACTCCACTGAAAGACGACAGTCCAAACTTCTGGAACTGCCGCAATCTATCCAAATCACAACTGTATCCCCAACTTCTACTGCCTGGCGTAGCAATCGGCATAGGCACATCCTGTGTGGGTGGAGTATCTGTCGTTTGAGGTCTTTGGGCTGGCCCTGCTCGTGCCTCAGGAGCTGCTGCCTGTTCGGCATCACCCTGTGTAGCGGGACTCTGTCTACCGCCAACTCAAGATAAAGATTGGGTGACCAACTCCACAATCATCTCAATGCTCCGTTCAATCCTCGCGAAGCGGTCCTCAGTACTCTCGGGCCTCTCCTCTAGACCCTGTGGAGCATGCTCAACATCAGCCTCCACCTCAACATCATCCTGAGCCTCGTGTGTTTTCGGCTCAACAGGACCCCCAGGCCTACCTCTACGACCTCGAGCCTGTGCCCTCATCCCTCTACCGCGACTGGTATTAGGTATATTTACTCAATTCCCTACATTCGCAACCAATTACTTAGTCAACCCATCAATACACACACAATTGTATCTAAACAAGTACAGTAACATGGGGATGTAATTTTCCACCTTTTTAAGTATTTTAGACACGACACACACTAGACCAAGTCAGCTCTGATACCAACTTCTATCACGACCCTCAACTTACCAAAATACGTACAAATTTTTTGCATTTTCATGCATCAATCTTTAATCATCCTTCCTCGATCGTGAACAACCACACTCTTAACAGTTGGGCTGTGTGTCGACGTCTAACTCACTCCACTATACCAATTCAATTTGAAACATTATTTATGAGTAAAAACTTGTATAAATGTATATATATCAGAGTTGTTACATGTGTTTACATTGTTTTACATCCCCAGTAGTTATATACAAAATGCTACTGTGCTATGTCTAGTTTAGATACAAAATAATCCAGGTGTGTATACCTTTAGCGATGGGATGCAGCAGATTACCAAAAGGGAACGCCTCCAGTCACGCTCAATCTATACTCAACACTCTGTAGAGAGGGGGAAAATAAGGGGGGTGAGCAAATCACACGCTCAGTAAGGCAATCATGCGAACAGGTAGATACTGCACTATCTACGTGATCATAATGCCATGCTCAAAAGCATTTAATTCATCGTTTATCTCAAAACATGAGTGTATGATTGTGTTAATGGTATGTAAAGCATTCATGCTATTAAAATCCAGTGCACATTTCAACTCAAAGCATGGTATAAATCATCATGCATAATTCACAATAAAAGCATGGCATTACCCATCATGCATTTTCTCAAATAGCATGGCATCAACCATCATGCATTTTCACAATAAAGCATGGCATTAAACATCATGCATTTTCACAATAAAGCATGGCATTAAACATCATGCATCCGTGCACTTTAAAAACCATTAACAAATCAATTTCAACACTGGTCAGGTCTCGACCCATCCCTTGAGCTTTCCTGACCCACAAATCATTTTAAACATGGATTTATTCTCAAATAGCAGTAGACATGTGAAATAGGCAGTTCAACAACAGGTAATAACCTCAAGGCCTATGTACATAACCTGTGATACCGGCTACACGGATCAGGTGTGCGGGATATCACCACTATCTGCTTCCACACGGGAGGTGGGTCAAATCCTACCCGTCGGTCCATAGCAGATCTCATCCGAAGATGGCACATCACATCTCAACACGGTACAATGTACTCCATGCTACATGCACGGTACACGTACTCCGTGGACCCAATCAACACATCATATCACGCCACATCTCAAATGCACGTGTGAGCCTATTTAATCGGTACGACCTCTTGTCTACCCGAAGCTCCTAACACGGCTAATTAATCATGTCAAAACAATGCACGTGTGAGTCTATTTAATCGATGTGACACCCAGTCTACTCGAAGCTCCAAACACGGCAACATGCAAGGTGGGCATCCAGTACGAGACAAACTCCAAGCACAATGCCAAAACAATTATGAATTCCATGTGAAAACTAGTGCCTCTAGCACTTATGTGTATAAAACACGTCAAATATCATGCGAGTCATACTCTAGCACGCTTTCATACTCACGAAATCATGTAGGTGGCTCAAAACTTTGCAAAATATGGTTAACAAAACCAAAACACACTCATTTCTTTTGCAAATCATTTGAATGTTAGCCAACCTGCCAATCATTTGCTAAAAAGCAATAAAACATGATTTTCAAAGCAATATGCTTTTGTTTTCATGCACATTTTATCAAACTCCTAACTTTTACCCTTCAATCACCCAACATCATTTTCTAATGTCTCATGCATTCTAGCAAAGCATTTAATGCACCCAAGTTGCGCACGATATCTCTAAGAGTCCACAAAATTCCCTTACCTCGATTTACTTGGTGTGACTCCTTTCCTTTTAGCTTCTCACGCTCTTGGCTCAACTCGCCTCGGTGTATCCTCGAAAGTTGCGATTCATTCATTCAATCAATTGAGTTAATGTTTTTAACCCAAAATTGACCTCACTAGTCAATATTATTCACTTATGCATTTTACCAATGCCTTAATCCACATTTTACCTCTTTTAGGTAAATCTCACAATTTATCCACTAACCACATCTTAAAATCATAGCACAGCACTAGTAATAACTTCTACATATCTCATTCATCATTAATCTCCATACATTTCACTTTCTCACTCTAGACCATTTCTAGGTTATAATCATTCCAATGTATTTAGATAGTTTCTAACCATCCATACTCATGCCAAATAACTCCAAAATCAATTATATAGATAATGTACCATAGTTGGAGTGTTAGAATCTTACCCAATTTGATTTATCTTCTTAGTCCAAATGACAATGCCTTTTGCTCCTTCAATACCAACAATGAGAAAATGCCTTCCAACTATGTTGTTCTCCTCTTTGATAGGAACAACTTTACCTCTAATGGTCTCTCTTCAAATCTTACTGGAAATGGCTGATTTTAGAGAGAGAAAGTTAGGTTTTTGGGTTAAAAATGGAAGAATGGTGTTTTTCTCGAAATTTTTAGATTTTCAACCCTCCTTTTATAGAAATAGCTTAAGAAGATCGATCTGGTCCAAGAGGAGATCGACCTGGTCCCCTTAAATCCCTCTTTTTTACGACATTTTAAGCATGAGATCGATCTGTCAAAGCATGAGATCGATCTGCTCACAAACAGAGAGCTAAGGAGATCGATCTGGGTGCTTGAGGATCGATCTTTTCAATACAGATGCTTAGGAGATCGATCTGGCTCCATTGAAGATCGATCTGCTCTATTCCATTGCCCAAATAAGAGCATTCTGGCTCTTCCAGATCGATCTCTCATCCTATGAGATCGATCTGCCCTTCACAATTTCTAGATTTTCTGCAGGTCTTCTGCAGCAACACTTACCAAACTTCATACATATTGTTACCATGATCATTTTCTCATCCAATCATCTTTGAGACTTGAAAATGACATCCATACATACCTTATTCATATTGAAACTTTTGTGGAATCCTTGTATAACCAAAAGTATACGATATAAACCCAATGGAAGTGCACAACTTATGCAATTCTACTTCCATTTTACCACACTACTCATAATCCATTCTACTCACATTCTCCACATGTTTAAGTCCATTTCTTTGCATTCATACATAATGTAACTTGTATGTACAATCACAACTCTTATTGCATGTGTGTACATTAACTTATGGACTTACATCACGTATACTTCATTTATGAATTCATAGTACAACTCTATTTACATTTCTATGTACATATATACCATTATACATATACGGGGTCTCACAACTAATTTTAGGGGGATCACGAAGACACCAACCAGTGGGTATGTCTAGAGACGACAGAAACTCAACAATAACCCAATCTGACATGTAATTATGCAACTTGGATGGTAGTTTTCCAAAAAGCTTGCTACTTTGTCCTACCCCGGCAACCCTATGAATACTAAAGCTGGTCGAGTTTGGGACACTATGGACTAAAAAAAATGAACTAAATAAGGGAACGATGGGCGTTACACCACATCTATGGCATATGATTGAAAACCCGACCACTTGCGCCCATCCATTAGGATGAAGTTGAGCGGGAACTATGCTAAAATGCTAAAGAAAAGTGACTCCAAAGTCAAGTAAGGGAAAACGGAATCCGAACTCTAGCGAAGCCAAGTGAACGGGAACGCCACTACTGACTGCTTGAGGGGAGCTTTCCCTATCAGTGGGTGGTCTATAGAAATAATCCTCGGGCAAAGGAAAATTATTACGAACGGACTCAAGGTCAGATTCTTTTAGTCTAGAAGGGGAGCACAGATTTAGTTGTTTGCCGGTACCTCACCTAGCCATCAGAACTTGCCGAAAAGGTAGCTTGCCGCGAAGGTTTAGGGGTATCGCCAAGGTATTTCCCTGCTATTATGGTCAATGCTAGCTGCGAATGTGGTGGTATGCCGCCAAGGTCTGAAGTTTGCCACTTATGATGCCGCCAAGGTATAACTTTGGCGCTATGGTTAGTGCTCGCCGCGAATGTGGTGGTATGCCGCCAAGGTCTGAAGTTTGCCGCTTATGGTGACGCCAAGGTATAACTTTGGCGCTATTGTCAGTGCTCGCCGCTATAGTGGCTTTGCCGCGAAGGTTTACGGATCCTGCTAATGACTCAACGTTGCCGCTTTGGTGCTACTAAGGTGTTAACTTTGCCGCTGACAGTGTCACCAAGATATATCTTTGCCGCTATGGTCAGTGGTGCCGCGAGTGTAGCATTGCCGCGATGAGTTTTGATTTGCAGCCAAGGTATGAGTTTGCCGCTATAAGGTATGTCACCAATACAGATTACCACGAATAGTTTGAGTTGGTTGCAATTTATAAGGAATGCCGCCAATACATGGGTCGCCGCACCTAAAACAAGATATTGCCTGAAATAAAACGAAGCTACAATCTCGCTTCAATAAATATCGCGCGCCGCGCCTGACGGCCGTAAAATATATATATATATATAAATAAACTTTGTTTTTAATAATGATAATTTTTTATAAATTTACTCTTCCGCTTATCCAAAATTGATTCGCAAAAGAGTGGGGAGCATTTGTTATGAATAGTAATTCGAATGTTATTTAAACTAATTATATGAAGACACGTGGAAGATCCGTGAGGAATCGGGCATAGTAAGACATTTGGATAAAAGAGGACAAAGGTGTAATTACGACAGGAGGAAATTCCCTATAAATAGGGAACATGTATGATTCCTAAGGGCAGATAACATTTTCCTACTGAAACTCTGAAAAGATTATTCTCTGACTCAAGATTATTCTCTGACTTAAGCATCGGAGAGAAAACGCAGGGAACAACCCCTGCGCCCCTCTGATCATTTCTTTCTTTGCAGAAAATTCCAAAGTAGAAGGTACGGATATCGAAGCGAAGACGTCAGCAACACGTGATCGTTGACAGTGACAACAACAAATATCAATAAGAATTAGGGTTATAGCCAGGCCAAGCCAAGCCAAAGCAGAACATATCAGTGAGCAAACTTATTGGAATTAGTTAGAATAAAACAATCTTTCTATTTCCAAACTAGAATGATGATACCCGAAAGAAAAAAGAAAAAAAGAAAAAAGAAAAATGGAGTGGTGATGAAGAAAGAAATACTACTATATCAGAATGAGCGATGAACGAAACAAAAAGCAATAGTAACCCTCTAAGGATACGCTTGAAAAGAACCATCACGGCTTATACATGGACATTCGGTGGGGGTGGACGGTATCTTAGTTACGAGCACGCTCTAAGTCCAGTTTTTCTTGGTCATATTTTCAAAACACTTTCTTGTATGTCATTTCCAAATTATTATCAATTTCTTTTCTTTCTAATTTAAAACTAAATATATACAGTAGTTGTACTGTCTTTGATAAAAAAAAATTAATATTTATGGTTCTACACTTTAACTGGTTGTTAAATATTTTCACAATGCATGATCAGAAAAATGGAAGATATTAATGGAGCAATGAATATTTTTATTGATTAAAATACTAAAGAAATCTTATTTTTGTTCAAAAAAAGTCTTTATACTTTCACAAATATCTCAGAGCCCCTATCTAATTCTACTATATCCAATAAACCCTCATCAAAGTATTATTTTTGTTTAATTAAATTTTTATTCTGTAAGAAAACTACTAATATCTGTTATACAAATAATAATTTAATTAGACAACAAACAATACATTAATTAAAAAAATAGTATTTTAAGGCCTTTAGTGCAATAGGATGAAAATTTAGTGAAGTATAAGGGCTAACATTTTAAAGTTTTAACCATTTTTACTCTAATGATATTCTAAATATAACCCTATAAATAATTTTCAAGTCACAACTTATATATGATCTCACTATTCTGCTAACTAATGAAACTCATCCATTTTTATCCTTTACATTTTACTGAAAATTTTATCGATTAGTCGTATCATAATTAACTTTAGAAGATTTTATCACTAATTATATGCTCTCTTTTTTTGGTACATTAACCTATGATAGTTGGCCATTTTATCTAATAAAAAAATTAAAAGTTCATATTTAATACATTATCAATATGTAAATTTTATACATTATTATTTAATTATAATATGTCACCAATTTAAAAATATTTTCTAAAAATAATTAATTTTATAATTTATGAATTAATGAAATTTCATGTTTTAATCACTTACCATTTATAAAATTTATACATCAACAATACACAAAAAATAAATTTAAGAATTAATCCCCAAGGTTAAATTTGACCATCAATTCAATTTCCCCTACCACATACACCTACCTTGTGGGTCTATTTAAACCTTCGTCTGAGGAGAGAAAGAGCAGGTGTAGCTACAGTTTCAACCTTATCTTTCTTTACCATTGCAAAAAAATGGAGGGAAGAGGAATCTTGATGGTTTGTTTGGTACTGGGGGCCCTAGTAGGGCAGTCCACCGCCGCTGTTTTCGAACTCTGCTATCTGGGTAGCTTCGTTACGTGTGTTATGACACCAACAACCTCAATTCTTACTTGCGCTGTTCAGAGCCTCGTAGACTGTATCATTCCGGTTCCAGTTCCAATCCCAGATCCAGTCCCCCCTAGTACTGATTCCCCAAGTTTCAAAGATACTTACTACTTTTGCAAGCTTGGTTGTGCTATCTCCTCGTGCGCAAAAATCAGCTCCAAAGAAGATCCTGGTAAATAATTTACTCTTTCTCCATCTTCTCTGTTAATAAACTAAAGTATAAATTAACTCAAAGATTTGTTTATTTGAATAATTATTAGGTGAACAAAAAGTTGGAAGCTGTGTCGATTCTTGCTCAAGGACATGCGGACGAGCCGAGAAGAACTGATTTCTTTACCATATATACTTAAGAATAAGATATGGAGATATTGTTGATTAGCAAAAAAATTGAATTTGAATGAATAAAGTCTGATAAATGAATGTTTATGTTAATGTCAATAAGCAGCAATTAATTATTTGTTTCGCATGTGATTTGGACATTTCTTGTCTTTGTTTGGCTTTCCACAAATGATAACATGAATTATACATACATACATACATATATATACATACATACATACATACATATATATACATGCATATATATATATATATATATTATATATACGTGGAATAATATCCATTAATATTTAATATATTATCAGTAGAGTTTTTTACTTCATAAACAGGATTATGGTAATGACACATATCTTTTAAAAATATTAAAAACATACAAAATAAATAAAATAAGATATATATTGTTATTCTAACCCTACTTGTGAAGTTAAAAAACTCTATTAACGGTATATTGAATAATTATCTTATATATAAAATCACTTGAATCAGTGTAAAATAAATTTAATTTTACATATTTTCATATCTTTTTGTAAGTTTTACATTTTTTTAATTTGATCATTGATCTTATGTTCTATTTATGTAGATAATGTACGTCAAATTTCAAGTTAATCGAAAATGTATAAATCTTTGGTAAAATTACAACCATTAATATATATATATATATATATTTATATATATATATATTACAACCATTCATATCCAAAAAAAGGTTGTTCATGATTAAAATGTTAAAAATATCAAATTGATTCAAAAGTTTACTTACATTATAGATATGAATATATTGTTAAATTCAACTGTTGGTTTCTAAAAATATCATATATATCCAAAAAAAGGTTGTTCATGATTAAAATGTTAAAAAAATCAAATTGATTCAAAAGTTTACTTACATTATAGATATGAATATATTATTAAATTCAACGGTTGGTTTCTAAAAATATCAATCTTATATGATGTGTATAAAAAATGTTTAAAATAATTTGTTTTACATTGATGTAACTGAATCCCTCACATATATATAATATTATTTAGTGAGTCATGGGGCATAAATGTTCTAGAATTTAGGGTTGGCGGAATTCAAGTAGGGGACCACTTTTATCTTACAATCTTGAATTGAAGTGTTGATAAAACTTAATTATAGCTAGGAAATAAAAGCATTGTAATTAAATCATTGGTTATCTTGGTCCTAGCTATTACAATGTTCAATGTTAGACTAGGAATTTTAATTTATATATACTTTGTATTTTTGACATGCGAAATCATATTTTTATCATATAAAATATTAAAATTATTATATTAAATTTCATGCTAACATACTAAGCATAATGAAGGCATACCTTTTTGTCCAAGATCTTAGTAGGTTAAATTAATGTTAGATTTGATATAGGTTAGTTTTGTATATTAGGATTAATTAAAGATTAGACTAGGATTAGTTAAATTAGATTATAAGAGATTTGAATTAGGAATAAATAAACTAATAAAGAATAAAAATGAAATAAAAAATGAAATAAAAAATTTTTGAAATTGAAATTAGATTTCGGTTGGGAAGTTCAAGTGGAATTTCTGTTAACTTAAATTCAATATCAAAACATGATAAAATCATATAAAATCAAGCAAGATAAGAAGAAAAATATGGAAATCCCCAATTTTTTGCCTTGTATAAGCCCTTGATACTATGTGGAATAAATTGGTTGCGTAAAGTATTTTGATTTGCTTACTTGTTGAGATAATGATTTAATGGAAAATAGTATGTGTATTAATATTGTAAGTTGTTGGACAAAATTGCAAGAGTCATTGAAGCATCATGACTAATGTTTTTTGACATTCAAGTTAAGATGAATTATGTTTGTTGAATTGTATGTATGTGTGTAAGACCGGTATGTTTATGTAGCATGTTCCATATGATTCCTATATGTACAAATATTATATTAAGTTATTTGAATCATAAGAAGAGTATTTACTTGATTTAAGTGTTAGTGGAATGCTTTAACACTTATAAGCTACATAAAAGTCGAATAAGGGGCTATAAGAGCCACAGGCTAAAACGAGTGGATCTAAATTATTCTGACTAAAAAGAAGAACTTAAAATGAGAAAATATGTTGGCTCTACCGAAAGGGGGGGTGAATCGGTTTTCTAACAATTATGGGAAATTAAAAATTAATCACAATTTAATCATAAATGATAATGAGCAATATAACAATTTAATGCAAAGTAGGGAAGAGAGAAACAAACACAATCGTTTATAGAGGTTCGGCCAAACTCTTGCCTACGTCCTCTCTCCTTGACCTTCTTGTCAAGTGTTTTCTTTCTCTCTTTCAATAGAGCTTACACAGTTCCTTTTGCAGGTTAAGGAATAACCTCTCTACCCTTAGCAATACAGAAATGTATTCACCCTTTTACAATGTCTCTCACTGAGGAACAATCCTCTTTTCTTTTTGGGTATGGATGAATACAGAATAAGGCTTTACAATGGGTAGTGCTAACAAAGCTTGTTGCACTTAAGCTTGTACAATAAATTTCAATTGATGAGCAATAGGGACACAAAGAATGAATGAATTAAAGCTTGAGAATGTTTGGAATGTTCAGCAATAGTGTCTCTGATTCTCTTTGTCTTCAATGCTTGGTTAAATACTGAAGGATTGGTAGTTGGAGCATTAAATGCTATTTTTCCCGTTGTGATTTGCAGAAACTAGCCGTTGGGTACCTCCAGTAGAGTGCCATATCGATCTGCCATCTTGGCCAGATCGATCTCTTAGTTATAAATCCTGCAAGATTGAAGCACAAATACACAAGGAGATCGATCTCATAGGTTAGCAGATCGATCTGTTAGTTTAAAAATAATGAGGCAGATCGATCTGTCGAATAGGCAGATCGATCTCCTAATCTCTCTGTTTGAGGCAAGATCGATTTCCAGATCGATCTGCCATGCAATCTCGTAGAGGGGAGATCGATCTCTCAACAACACAGATCGATCTCTTTAGCTCTCTGACTTTGAGGAGATCGATCTCTTCGTTACCAGATTGATCTCATAAGTTCTCTGTTTGAGTGTAGATCGATCTCTCAGATCGATCTATAGTCTTAAGCTCTTAAGGGAGATCGATCTCTTCCTAGACCAGATCGATCTCTCAACTCTAGCTTTAGCCAGATCGATCTCTTAACCCTTGCAGATCGATCTCATTCTACCTAAGTCCCTTTATAAAGGTTTAAGGCTTGCCAGATCGATCTCTTCCATTATAAGATCGATCTCTCATCAAGTAAAAACCCAGGAGATCGATCTCTCATCAGCCAGATCGATCTCTCATCAGCAGAACTCTAAGTTCTGGTACTAATAACCTCTAAACATGTTTCTATATCAACTTAATATTATCGAATTAACTTGTTTTGTCATTTCAAAATACATTAACTCAACAATCTCCCCCTTTTTGATATGACAAAACATAAAACAAACATGTTTAGTGAATTTTTGCAAAGTCTCCCCCTTTTTGTGAGCTCCCCCTTTCTTTTAGCTTTTTGGTTTTGTTACTTGCTTAACTCCTCCTCAATTTAATCATTCTTAGACACCTTTATGTATCTTAACACAATCACATGTTTCTTCTCCCCCTTTTTGTCATATCAAGATCACAAGAGTAGAATACTCATCATTTCAAAATGAACTTTTTCATTAATACACCCAATGACATTTCATTAACACAAGTCAATTAACATTTCATTCAAGCAAATTCTTCACAGATAACATCAAGTAGCTTAAAATGTTGTAACTATACTAAATCAAAACACCTAAGGCCTATTGTGAGGGAGGATCACGATCCAAAAGATTCTCAACATGCGTGCGTGTTACTTGGAGCTCATCGAACATCGCCTCTTGAATCTTATCCACTCTTTGGTTTAAATATGCAAATCCGTCATCGATTTTTTGAGTGAGGTCACTCAGCATCTTCATAAAGATCTCCATTTCTCTCGGTGGGGCTGCCAGTGCAGTGGACGGAGCCGTTGAGGACGATGGTTCCGGAGCTGGTGCAGCAGATGGGGCCACTGGCTCATTGGAGGGGTCTTCCTCCATAGCCTCAGCAGGTTGTTGGTCCCTCTTTTTCGTCCACTCTCCCCGGAAGTCTTTGTAGTACCCCATATGATGGAGGGTCCCAATGTTAAGCACGCTCTTGGGAGAGGGGAGTTCGCCAGTCTCGCCGCTGCAGTCGATACCAAGGCGGTGGAGAAGATAAGCTACCGGTTGTGAAAAAACGATCGTGGTAGCTTGTCCACGCACAATCTTCAGCCAATCTTCGTATATAAAGTGAAGGAGGTTAGGTTTTTGGCTTGTGGTGTGAATGTGATGGAGCCAAAAGCGATCTAAGTGCCTAACGGTAGAATGACGAGTACCGAAAGGGCGGAGGTTCCAAGAGATTATGAGGTGGAGTAACCGAGGATGCATCGGCAGGTCACTCGCCTTGTCCCCAGGGAGATCAAACTCCAAGGAGACTTCCTCATCCTCATTTGTTAAGCGTTCATCGCGTATATCAAACGCTTTGGCTAGAACTTCAGTATCTATTATAATGGGTTTACCCATGACATATGTTTTGAAACCGACAATTTTGCAAGTGTCATTTGGGTCAAAAAGTAATTCGGCATTGGAAAAGAATGCAAGAACTAGATTTGGAGGGATGGGAGTGTTGATTTTTAAGAAATTCATCCAACCAAATCCCTCAAACTTTGACACGTAAGGAAAATCTATACGATTGACGAAGGAAAAATCTATAGTACGCCAATGCTTGATTGGCATGGTTGAGAAGTATTCCTCATATCGCTTTCTTTTTGCTGGTGTTTTAAAACACCGATTGAAGGAAGCGATAGGAGGTGGAGGAATGGGTTGTGATGAGGAACCGGCCTCTACAGTGGTTCTAGGGGGTTTGTGTCCTACTGTCTTATGCCTAGGCATTATTCTAGACTCTAGATTTGCGCTAAACATATTCAACAATGAGAAAAGCAATGAAACAGTACCTAGGTTTGCCCTAGAATTAAAATGAACACAAATTGAAGAAAAATTTTGAGAAAATCAGTAAGGAATGTTGGTTACTATACCGGAATTTGACACCAAGACTCAAGGAGGTTCGTACGAAGATCGATCTGAGGAGGAATCGAAGGAAAGGATGCGAGGGAAATTTGGGAATTTTGAAAATTGGGTTTGTGAATTTTGGGAATTTTACGCGGGTATTTATACTCCAGGGCACAGGAGATCGATCTGTCGAGGCGACAGATCAATCTGTCATTTCCAGAATCCAATAGAGATCGATCCGTCGTAAGGCCAGATCGATCTGGTCACAAACAGAGGCTTAAGGAGATCGATCTGTTACACACAGATCGATCTGTCGTTTAACAGAGGCTTAGGCAGATCGATCTGACCAATGCAAAGATCGATCTGCAGAATGCGGAAGCTTGAAGAGATCGATCTGTCGTGTTGACAGATCGATCTTCCTTTAAACAGAGACGTAAGGAGATCGATCTTATGGTTAGAAGATCGATATGCTTAGCTTAACCTTAATGATTTAGGCTTGTTGGAGGTATGGAGATCGATCTATATTGCAAGGAGATCGATCTCTCATCCTCATTGCCAGAAAATCTTTGCAAAAACTCTTTTTAAAATCAACTTGAAACCAAGATTTTTAAAACATCAAAGTCCTAAGGCATATCCATGAGTCCTAATTCACCTCTAAGGATACAGAACCTATCTCTATCAAGGGGTTTGGTGAATATATCAGCTATTTGATGTAGAGTGTCAATGTACTCTAAAATTATATCCCCTTTTTATACATGGTCTCTAAGGAAGTGATGTCTAATTTCTATGTGCTTGGTTCTGGAGTGTTGAATAGGATTCTTAGACAGATTAATGGCACTGGTATTATCACATTTAATAGTGACTTGCTTCATGTCAATACCATAATCTCTCATTTGTTGTTTAATCCACAACACTTGAGCACTACAACTACCAGCTGCTATATATTCAGCTTCAGTTGTGGACTGAGCCACACTGTTTTGTTTCTTGGAGAACCAAGAAATTAACCTATTTCCTAAGAATTGGCAAGTACCTGAAGTACTTTTCCTATCTATTTTGCATCCTCCAAAATCAGCATCTAAAAATGCATGAAGGGCAAAAGTGGAGTCCTTGGGGTACCAAAGTCCTAGTGAGGGAGTGTCTTTGAGGTATCTAAAGATTCTCTTAGTTGCCAATAGATGTGATTCCTTAGGAGAGGATTGAAATCTAGCACAAAGGCATACACTAAACAAAATATCTGGTCTACTTGCAGTTAAATAAAGCAATGAGCCTATCATAGACCTATAGAGTTTAGTGTCTACACACTTACCACTTTCATCTTTATCAAGCTTGATGTTGGTGCCCATTGGAGTGGCTTGAGGTTTGCAATTGTCCATTCCAAATCGCTTGAGCAAGTCCTTGGTATACTTTGCTTGATTGATGAAGGTTCCATCCTTTGTTTGCTTCACTTGAAGTCCTAAGAAGAATGTGAGTTCTCCCATCATGCTCATCTCAAATTCTCCTTGCATGATCTTAGCAAACTCTTGGCATAAAGACTCATTAGTTGAACCAAAAATAATATCATATACATACACTTGTACAACTAATAAATCCTTATTTTTATTCTTAATGAATAAGGTGGTATCCACTTTTCCTCTTGAAAATCCCTTTTCTATTAAGAATTTTGACAACCTTTCATACCAAGCTCTAGGAGCTTGTTTTAACCCATAAAGTGCCTTTGATAATTTAAAAACATGTTCAGGAAATTCATGATTTTCAAATCCGGGAGGTTGCTCAACATATACTTCTTCATTAATAAAACCATTTAAGAATGCACTCTTTACATCCATTTGATATAACTTGAAGTTTTTATAACATGCAAAGGCAAGTAACATTCTTATTGCCTCTCATCTAGCTACCGGTGCATATGTTTCATCATAGTCTATGCCTTCCTCTTGTCTATAGCCTTGAGCAACTAGCGTAGCCTTATTCCTTGTGATCACACTATTTTCATCCATTTTGTTCTTGAATATCCATTTAGTTCCAATTATTGAGTGATCACTAGGCCTAGGAACTAGTTTCCATACTTTGCTTCTCTCAAATTGATTTAATTCTTCTTGCATTGCTAGGAACCAATTATTGTCTTCTAAGGCTTCATTGACATTCCTAGGCTCAATTTGAGATACAAAGGCTATATATTGGCACATATTCCTTAGGGATGATCTAGTTCTAACTCCAAGAGTTGGATCTCCTACTATTTCACAATCTTTTACATATCCTAACTCTCTTGGTGCTCTAGGTTCTCTTTCTAAAACCTCTATTTCTTCTTCATCTTCTTTATTCAAGTCAAGCTTTTCTAGAAAGTCATCTTCTAAGCCTTCATCAAATATTTCAACATTTTCATCATTGGCTGAATCTTTTGATATATTATTTGACTCATCAAATATAACATGAATAGACTCTTCAACCATTAATGTTCTTTTGTTATCTATTCTATAAGCCTTTGAATTCAATGAATATCCTAGAAATATTCCCTCATCACTCTTGGCATCAAATTTTCCTAAATTATCTTTTCCATTATTTAAAACAAAGCATTTGCAGCCAAAAGGATGGAAGTAACTAATGTTAGGCTTCTTACCTTTGTAGAGCTCATAGGGAGTTTTCTTTAGCATGGGTCTTATCATAGCTCTATTAATTATATAACATGATGTGTTTATAGCTTCAGCCCAAAAGTACTTTGGTAAGTTATTTTCACATAACATAGTTCTAGCCATTTCTTCCAAAGTTCTATTTCTTCTCTCAACTACACCATTTTGTTGTGGTGTCCTAGGGGCTGAAAAATTATGGCTAATTCCTTGATCATTGCAATACTCATCAAATCCTATGTTTTCAAATTCTTTGCCATGATCACTTCTAATGCTAGTTATTGTATATCCTTTTTCATTTTGAGTCACCTTTGAGTAGGCTATAAATTTCTCTAAGGCTTCATTTTTTACTCTCAAAAAGAACACCCAAGTGTACCTAGTGTAATCATCAACTATTACAAATCCATAGTGTTTCCCACCTAAGCTAGTGGTTCTAGTTGGTCCAAATAAGTCTAAATGCAGTAATTGAAGAGGCCTAGTGGTGGATACACTATTCTTAGGCTTAAAAGTTGTCCTCTTGTGTTTTCCTTTAACACAAGCTTCACATATTTCTTCATGATCAAAAGGTATTCTGGGTAAGCCTATTACTAGATCCTTTCTAGCTAACTTGGATAGCACACTCATCCTAGCATGGCCTAGTCTTCTATGCCATAACCAAGATTCCTTTTTGTTGTCTACCATTAAGCATATGTTTTCATTTTTGAGTTCATTAAGATAGACAATATATATGTTACCTTGCCTATGACCTAGAAAAAGAATTTTATTTGACTTAGGATCTATAACATTACACTTCATGCAATCAAAAATTACTTTGTAACCTTTGTCACAAAGTTGACTAATGCTTAACAAAGTTATGCTTAAGACCCCTAACAAGTAATACTTTTTCTAAAGAGAAATGATCATTACCTATTGAGCCACTTCCTTCCACTTGGCCTTTGGAGTTGTCCCCAAAAGTGACTTCTCCACCAATTTTTGATTTAAAAGAATTGAAATGGCTTTTATCACCCGTCATGTGCCTTGAGCATCCACTATCTAAGTACCAAGCATCTTTTGTTTTAGCTTTGGGGCTATGCTCAATCACCTACAAAAAATCAAACTCAAGTCTTAGGTACCCAAATTTTCTTGGGTCCTTGGAGGTTAGTAAATGCAATTCTTGATCCCATTGGGATCCATTTTGCTAATGCATTACAGTCCTTGGAAAGAATTACCTCTTTTGGAATCCATATCCTTTTTACTCTTTTTCCTTTAAGATTCCTCATCTTTATATTGCAATAATGTGACTTATCTCCCTTTCTATTACAATATGAACAAGTAATTGCAGGTTTATTCATGCTCTTCCTAGCAATAAAACTCTTAAGATGGGTCTCCCTACTTTGTGCATTATATCCTAAGCCATTTTTGTCAAAAAATGCCCTTTGAGTTTCTAGCATGCTATCTAGCTTTTGTTGCCCCATGTGAAATCTATTAAAGGAGTTATGTAGATTGTTATTTTTCTCCTTAAGGTCACAAATTTCTAGATTTGAAATCTCTAGTTTCTTTTCACATTCTAATTTATCTCTTAACATTATCTCATTTTCCTTTTTTAATTTAGATATTAACTTTTTATACTTCATGCTCATACATTCATACTCTAATGCAAGATCATCAAATGCATCTTGCAATTCATCAAATGAGTATTCATTGAGATTAGAGGTTACCTTTTCATCATCATCAATAGCCATGAAGCATAAGTTGGCAATGTCCTCATTTGATTCATCATCGGAGCAGTCGCTGTCGCTCCATGTTGCCACCATTGCCTTCTTTTTATGGAACCTATCATTTGACCTTTTAAGAAGAGGGCAGTTAAATTTTATGTGTCCAGGTTTTTTACATTCATAACACACAATAGAGTCTTTTCTACCTACTTCCTCTTGTTCTCTCCTATTGTTTCTCCTATTACTACTACTAGCTTTCATCCTCATGAACTTATTAAATCTTTTGGCAAACATTGCCATCTCAATATCCTCCTCACTGCCACTCTCATTTTTAATCTCCTCTTGAGCAGTGAATTTTAGAGCAACTCCCACTTTCTTGGGTGGCTCTTCATTTCTTTTAAGTTTCATCTCATAAGTGAGCAAGGATCCTATCAATTCATCTAGGCACAATGTGTGAGGATCCTTAGATTCCTCAATTGCCGTCACTTTAGCTTCCCATGATTTAGGTAAGCCATTTAAAATTTTCTTTACCATTTCAATATTAGAATATATTTTTCCTAAAGATTTTAATCCATTAATTACATCTGTGAATCTAGTGAACATATCACTAATTGATTCTCCTTCCTTCATCCTAAAAAGCTCATAGTCATGTGTGAGCATACCTACTTTTGTCTCCTTCACTTGGGTTGTAGCCTCATGAGTTATTGCCAATTTATCCCATATTTGCTTGGCATTATCACACCCGGAGACTCTATTGTATTCATTAGGACCTAAAGCACAAAATAATGTGTGCAAAGCTTTAGCATTTAGCTGTGCACATTTAATGTCATTAGAGTCCCATTCATCTTCTTCTTTGGGGATATCTCTTCCCTCTATTCTCTTTGTAGGGATTTGAGGTCCCTTAACTATAATTCTCCATACTTCATAATCATTTGCTTGAATAAATAACATCATCCTAGTCCTCCAATACGAATAATGTTCACCATTGAACATGGGAGGTCTAACCGTAGAGTGCCCCTCTCCTACCAAACTAGTTGCTACATTGTTAAGAGCCATTTGATCGTTTCTAACTCTTAGGAAGTTGTTCCTATGTGATTAAAGAGTCCTAGCTCTGATACCAATTGTTGGCTCTACCGAGAGGGGGGGTGAATCGGTTTTCTAACAATTATGGGAAATTAAAAATTAATCACAATTTAATCACAAATGATAATGAGCAATATAACAATTTAATGCAAAGTAGGGAAGAGAGAAACAAACATAATCGTTTATAGAGGTTCGGCCAAACTCTTGCCTACGTCCTCTCTCCTTGACCTTCTTGTCAAGTGTTTTCCTTCTCTCTTTCAATAGAGCTTACACAGTTCCTTTTGCAGGTTAAGGAATAACCTCTCTACCCTTAGCAATACAGAAATGTATTCACCCTTTTACAATGTCTCTCACTGAGGAACAATCCTCTTTTCTTTTTGGGTATGGATGAATACAGAATAAGGCTTTACAATGGGTAGTGCTAACAAAGCTTGTTGCACTTAAGCTTGTACAATAAATTTCAATTGATGAGCAATAGGGACACAAAGAATGAATGAATTAAAGCTTGAGAATGTTTGGAATGTTCAGCAATAGTGTCTCTGATTCTCTTTGTCTTCAATGCTTGGTTAAATACTGAAGGATTGGTAGTTGGAGCATTAAATGCTATTTTTCCCGTTGTGATTTGCAGAAACTAGCCGTTGGGTACCTCCAGTAGAGTGCCATATCGATCTGCCATCTTGGCCAGATCGATCTCTTAGTTATAAATCCTGCAAGATTGAAGCACAAATACACAAGGAGATCGATCTCATAGGTTAGCAGATCGATCTGTTAGTTTAAAAATAATGAGGCATATCGATCTGTCGAATAGGCAGATCGATCTCCTAATCTCTCTTTTTGAGGCAAGATCGATTTCCAGATCGATCTGCCATGCAATCTCGTAGAGGGGAGATCGATCTCTCAACAACACAGATCGATCTCTTTAGCTCTCTGACTTTGAGGAGATCGATCTCTTCCTTACCAGATCGATCTCATAAGTTCTTTGTTTGAGTGTAGATCGATCTCTCAGATCGATCTATAGTCTTAAGCTCTTAAGGGAGATCGATCTCTTCCTAGACCAGATCGATCTCTCAACTCTAGCTTTAGCCAGATCGATCTCTTAACCCTTGCAGATCGATCTCATTCTACCTAAGTCCCTTTATAAAGGTTTAAGGCTTGCCAGATCGATCTCTTCCATTATAAGATCGATCTCTCATCAAGTAAAAACCCAGGAGATCGATCTCTCATCAGCCAGATCGATCTCTCATCAGCAGAACTCTAAGTTCTGGTACTAATAACCTCTAAACATGTTTCTATATCAACTTAATATTATCGAATTAACTTGTTTTGTCATTTCAAAATACATTAACTCAACAATAGAGAGCTCATGAAGGAAAGTTGGTTTGATTTGATCTCGAACATAGAAAACAAGAGTAAAAGCCAAAAAAGGCTAAACGAGTCCGAAATGGTCCGTTTAAGGTATTTTATGTATATCCACCTAACGAAAATGACCAAAACGTAAAGACGAGAGCGTAAACCATAACATATGACATTTTTGAATTTTTGAAAAAAAGTCAAACGTGGTCAATGGTCAAGAAAAGTCAATTGTAGTTAAGAAAAGTGGACTTTGATCATAGTTGACTAACTATGGTTAAAAATTAACCTAAGTATGGAGAAAAATTTTGAAAAATAATATTTTTGGTCAGAATACAAGAAAATCATCCCCAGAAGTAGAGAAAATTTATTTAATAGAAATCCGGATTAAATTTAATGGGTAAAAATGTAATGGGCCAAAGTGGAAATTTTAAAGCCCATTAAGGTATAACAAGTGTGGGCCAAATTTCTTAGGTACATTAGACCAAATTGTTGGACCAATTTGTGGGCCAAATATTTAGACAATTGAAGGCCTGATGTATAGTAAAAATTTCAGCCCGAAAGCCCATTAGGAAGGCCCAAACCGAGAGGCCCAAATGCTAGGCCCAAGTTGGTAAAAATCAAGCCCATTAGTAAAAGGTAACCATAGCCAAATTGGTAACTATCACCTAACTCAATTCAATTCAAATTTGTTAGCTGAAAAGTCAAGCTTCATGACTAAGTAATTGACTTATAAAATCAGCCAACACAACTTCATCTTCTTCCTTAAGAATTCGGCAAAGAGAAGAAACCATTAAAACACACATAGTCAAGCTTTCTCTCACTAGAAATCACTAGGAAAAAGGCATATTTGAAACTTGCAATCTTCATGAAAGTTATTCCAAATTGAGAGAGGATTAACATATGTTGGAATTGGCTATCAAGGAGCCAAAGTGAGCAAATCGAGAAGCTTCAAAGTTTCGGCCAAGTGTGAAAGTGCAAGCTAGGTATAATTTCAAGCTTTCAAAATTCATATATGTTAATGTATGAATTATTCTAAGTAGATTGGTATATGTTTTAAGTATTGAAACACATGAAATCACTATGACCATGGATTGGCCGAGAGTGGGTATTGGTAAATTGATGAATGCCCATATGATTTTAAGGCATGAATGAGTTAATATACATGTGTTTATGATTATGGTATAGTTAGAATAAATCAATTTGATCAATTGGTGGATAAATTAAGTTGGCAGTCAAGGTGTTTGTGTCACGACCCAAACTACCCAAAAATCAGAGTGAATTTTTCGCGTTTTATTATTTACTAAAAATCATTTTTTTTTTACAAATCATTTTTTTCGCGTTTTGTTTATTTACTTTAATTCTTACCTGTCCTCGAATCGTGACCACGCTCCACTAATAATTGGGCTGTGCGTCAATGCCAGTCCCACCATACATTTACCCTAGTACTTATTTCTTCTCCAGTCATTTATAATTGTTTACACCATTTATACATCCCCTAAAGTTACTTACAAACATGTTACTGTGCTATGCTTATGTAGATACAATATGTACAAGTGTATATACCTTATGTGGATGGGCAGCAGCGGATATCCGGAATGCATTACTGAGTCGCCTCAACTTCAACTGGAGATCATCTGTGGGAGAAAATGAAAGGGGTGAGCACATCAAGCTCAGTAAGGCAATCCTACGAACAAGTAGGTAACCATACTACCTACATGAACGTAGTGCCATGCATAAACCACCCTTTCTCCACACATTTTAAAACATATGATATGAAAGTTATGATGTTATGTAAATCAAGTTTGCACGAAAAACTCAACATGCAATTGTTTTAAATCATTTCTTTCTCTTTAAAAATTTCACAATGAAGTCAGGACTCGACCCCTCCTTCGGGTGATCCTGACTCACACAAAACCATGGAAATTGAGTTTCTCAAAAGCATCGATATCGAAAACATACGTATATATATATATACAAGATACGAGACTAGGCAATACTGTATATCGGTAATAACCAGGACTGGCCAATATGTCCTCGTGAGTCCCTCTAGCTTCACGGATCCCAGTGTGCGAGGTCTCACCCTGATCGGGAACTGCCCGGGAGGTGGGTCAATCCAACCCGTCAGTCTTATCCGATCTCACGCATCCGAAGATGCCGTATCTGAAGATACCCCGTATCACAAAGATACCGTATCACAAAGATACCGTATCACAAAGATACCCCGTATCACAAAGATACCGTATCCGAAGATACCCTGTATCACAAAGATACCGTATCCGAAGATACCCCACGGTACATCGTACTCCATGCTACTTGCACGGTACATCGTACTCCATGGACCCATATCACTCTAGGTACTCCAGCCCAATGGCCTGCTTCCCACAGAGAGGTTTTGTTTCTCAATACTCATTGCCATGTCTCAAAACGCACGTGCGAGCTTATTTAATCGGTGACACACAGTCTACCCGATGCTCCAAGCACGGCTTATCGTATGATCTCTGAAAAGTAGTGCGAGCGGTGCTCTAACACTGTCAGTAAATCAAATAAAACTGTGCGAGCTAAGCTCTAGCACTCTGTATGCAAACCATATGAGAAGCTGGTACGAGCGAAGCTCCAACACCCTGTCTCAAAAATCACATAAAAATATGGTGCGAGTTAGACTCTAGCACCCTGTCACGAAAATCATATATATATGTATACAAATCTGGTGCGAGTTGGACTCCAGCACCTATGCATGTAAAACTCTAGTGCGAGCTCTCGCTCCAGCACTAATGCATGCATCACACAAATCAAACATCGTGCGAGCTGAGCTCTAGCACGTCACATGTAAATAAAACACGTAGGCGGCTCAGTTATCTCAAAATAGTTTTCACAGAAATCACATCGTTTAAGATATGCAATGCTATGCATTTTTCTTTAAAAGTGAGCCAGGCTACTCATGCATGTGTTGAAATACCTCCAGAACGAGCAGGAACCTCTTGTCCTTGCTCCTCCCAATTTTTCCTAAATTTTTAGATTCTACCCTTAACAAGGGTATTTTAGTAATTTTGCCCATTCGGGGCACTAAAATTGTTCTTCGACCTCTAGACCCTTCAGTTAATTTTAAAGGACTGCGTATGAATTTAAAATTGCGTAAAGTTACCTCTAGCAGTTCGCAGAATTCCCTTACCTTATTTTCCTGTCGAGTCTGACCTTTTCTTTTCCACTGTTGTCTCATCGCGCAGTCCGTTATGCTCCCAATCAAATGCCCGGAACTGCGTATCAATATTCCTCAGGTCAGATAACATACAATTTAATTGTATTTAATCTCTTCTGGGCTTAATTTAAATCATTGGGCCCGTTTACCCATATTGGGCCCGATTGCACCTTAATGGGCCTTAATCGGCCTTAAGCCCGTTTTTCACTAAATTCTCACTTTATCGAGGCCTATTGGGCTCATTGGGCCCACCAATAGTTTATTGGGCCTCGTTCTAGCTCTCGAATAGCTAAATTTAATATTTACGACAATTTAACTAATTTCCATAATTTAATTCAATTTATGCGGAATTTAAATCAATATCACGCATAACGAGGTAATTGTCGTAAATAGGGGTCACTTACCCGAGATTCCATGCTAGTCCGTAAATCGAGGCTGTCTCGAGCCCTCGGTGGATGCCAATCGTCGAGCTACACAATTAATTACATTTTCGGGTAAACTTTTCGATCGAAATTTAATTCAATAAAATATTTCAAATTTAAATCGGGTCAATTTGACCGCTTATCGACTTACCCGAAGCTCGATTGCATCACCGGAATTTTCTCCAAATTTTTTCTCTTTTTCCTTTTCCCTTTTTCTCCCCTTTTTCTCCTCTTTTTGGCTGAACCGGTTCAGTCTGGTTCGGACCGGTTCAGACCGTCGGTTCACCCCGGTTCGACCGGTCCACCGCCGGTTCGCCACCTTGCCGGCCGGTTCTCCGTCGGCTTCCACCGCCAGCAGCTCCGCTGGGTCGTCCGCATCTCAGATCTGGGCTCGGCTTCGCCCAAGGCCGCCGAAAAGTCACCGGTTCGACCGTTCTCCTCCTCCGTCGGTACCCACTTTGCTTTTTCGCCGTTTTCGGCGCCGTCCGCCGGTTTCGGTGGCTGCCACCACCGCCAATCTGCTCACCGTCGCTTGGGGAAGCTTCGGCTGGGGTCGGGGTCGGCAAGATCGGCGCCGTTCGCCGCCGATCGAAACTTTTCCCCCCGCGGCTTCTCTCCCCGATTTCGACCTCCTCCGGCGCCGGTTGGCCGTGCTGCCGGTGCCAGTGAGGTCGCCGGCCTCTCCTCTCCATTTTTCGGTGGTCGTCGGCGATCAAGGATCGCCGGATCTTCTCCCCCTTTCCGGCCCCATTTTTCCGCTCCGTTTCTCTTTCTCTCTCCCCGACCCATTCTCTCTCTCTTCTCTTTTTTTTTTCAGATTCTTTTTTTTTATTTTTATTATTTTTATTATTATTATTATTTATTTTAATTATTTTACTATTCAATAAAATACATTAAAATACCCAAATATCTACAAAAATTATTATTTTTTTATTCTAAATTAATTAATTTAATTTTATTTAATTTATTTTAATCCTTTTTCGGGTATAATTTCTCCGTATTTTCGGGATATTGTCCCGAGTGACTTTTCGGTATATTTTTCGATTATTTTCGGGATTATTCTTTCGAACTAAAAATCTCGATTAATCCCGATTAATTCCAATAAATTAATATCTTAATCAATTTAACCCAAAATAAATTTATTTCATCTTTATTGACCAAGATTTCTCAAATCCATATTTTTAATTAAATTTCCTTATCGAAATTATACCGACCTTTGGTCTTTTGACCATTTTACCCTTGCACGTGTTCGGGATTAATTTAACCCGACTTCCTTCATACTTTCCCCATCTTTTCTTATTTAATTTCCGTATTTTAATTAAATTCGGGTCTTACAACTCTCCCCCACTTAAGGAATTTGGTCCTCCAAATTAGAACCAAGTCATAAGAGTCCATATACAACTCCGGGTACATCGATCATATCATACTCTTAAATTCTTACGTGACCTTCTCCGGAGTGTATCACTACCAAAGGACTTTAATTAGGGAGATTATCTTAAACCTCAATACTTTCTCTTTCCTGTTTAATGCCCGAATCAGCTTCTCAATATACTTATATTTTCATTAAATTGAACTTTTGGAGTTCATATCATATCACCTATGCTGGATCTGTATAGTATTTCCGAAGCATCAAAAGCTGTGACACATTGTGGGTGCCTGTTAATTCAAGTGATAACACCAACCTACAGGTCTTATCTCCCACTTGTCCGATCTCTCAAAATATTTCATCCAGCACAACTCAATTTACCTTCTTCCAAAAGCTCGCTATGTCCTTATTCTCTTAGGACGAGAATTATTTCAACCATACTAATTCACTAATGGTGAATTCCAATACTTATCTATTTGCTCTGAGGTGTTCTTAATCTCTCATCCTTAACTAACCAATCTCAGAGACTTATTATCCAAGGTCGAAAATGATCATATCTGTCACCCACTTTTCTTATCCAATTTGGGGAACAACCCCTACAGCCATACACTGTCTCATAACTTGTTATCCCGCTACTCAACTGCCAACTGTCATTATTGGCAACTTTAATTAAAAATCAATTGATCGTTCCAGGAGCTTATAAAATCAATGGCACACGCTTTCATCGGATCCTCCAGAACATGTACAGTCTTCTCTGACTGACCATCTGTCTGAGGACGAAAAGCTGTGCTAATACTCAGTCGGGTTCCCATAGCTTCCTTAAATATCCACAGAGGTAGGAAGTGGAGCGGGAATCCCTATATGATACCATGCTCACTGGAACGCTACTTAATGTTCCACAATCTTCCTTACACGCAAATCCTCATACACACTCTGAGTATCTGGGGATTTCATAACCAGAAGGTGGGTGGGCTTAGTCATTCTGTCGGCCATCATCCAAATAGCCTCGTAATTCACCTGGGTTCTCTGTAACCCATCACGACCTTCATGGAGATTTGCTCTCATTTTTCGTGCCGTGTCAATAAAGGTAGGTGCTGCAATAACTCTGCAGACTTTTAATACTCTACCTTACTCTACTGACACACTAGGCACTTTTATACAATCTCCACCAATATCTCTTTCCACATCTGACCACCCATACCCTTTTCGAGATTTCGATATATTTATTTACTTCCGTATGCACTGTATATCCCGAAGAGTGAGCTTCTGACAATATTACTATCTCATCCACTGTGGTCCTGGGGAGCACTCATACTGTCCCTGAATCCTCAGTAACTCATCATCACCCACTGTGAACTCTATCACTGTACCCTTCTGAATCAGACCCAAACTATCGACATCCGGTCGATCATCACGCTAAGCCTGGCAAATCCGGGCACTCTCATCCGGTTCTAATCATCAGGCTAGCTGTCACACAATCACTGTCATCATCAGAAGGGATCACATCTATACTGAGGCTCACAACTGCATCTAGCAGCTCACGCTCCCTGACCATCATATGTAATACAATCTCGATGCTCTTTCTGCTCAAAGCATCAGCCTTTCCCGGGGGTACAATTTTTACAAATCAAAATCTCTCAGAAGCTCTAACCCATTATGTATTTCTCATATTCGCCTCTTTCTGTAAAAACAGATACTCGGGCTTTATGATCAGTGCATATTCACAATTTCTCACCCTGTACATAATAGTACCATATCCTCGGTACAAATACTGTTGCCAGTTTTTTTTTAATCATGGGTATCTTCCCATTATACATCAATACACAGCTCCTTCATTATTTCGAGGTATCCATACTCACTGAGAACCTCTTGAGCTGTTGGGTATGGTGAAATTAATCACGGTGGCCAGTTCACACTTCACTACACCGAAATTCACGTCACATCTATCATCTTATTTACCATCTCCTTCCAAGACCACGTTTTCTTAGTTAAATGTGTCAACCAGGTATATCCTTTTGGAACTCGCAGCAACCATCTGCAAAAGCAATTTCCCAATTGTTGCTTATAAATCGCCCTAGACTTTAACTACACCCAATACATCATCGATAATGATGATTACAACTCGATCTAATCCTTGACTTATCTACGCATAAGCGTATAAGATCCTTCTCAACCGCTTACGTTTTCAGGTACTAGCCTGCGTCATTTCCTCTTCTTATCTTAACGGCTCTTATTAAATTTTTCTATGTTAACCTTTGTAATTTGTCGAATTTTAATATTCTTATCGTCTTAGTAAAGGTATCCTAATGCTAAAGGTATTTATTACAACGATTCGGTTTCACGTTATCGGTTATATATATATATCTAGACGCTGTCAAGTCTTCAGGCGGGGAGGTATTTTAAAATACCTTTTTTAGCCCTCAGACTTAACCACAACTACTGGTTATGGTTATACCCATCTTTATCCTTGGTTATAATTTATATTCCTTACTAATTGCTTAATCCCAATTACTTCATATCGTAAGGATGTTCTTACCTAGCATACGCCTCTTACTCCAATACGTCTTGTATTTAGAATCTACCTTATCTTAAAGATTTTCTCCTTTGCGTATCAATTATAATAAAACTCTTGTCTTTATTCATTCTGTGAGTACAATCCCTTCCTCCTGTAAATTCAACTGTTGCACCCCTGTTTTTAACTTAAAGTCTCAATATCCCTATTCCGTTTATTAATTCTCCTCTATTGGGATACTCATTTATCTGTATTATCCCCAATGATGTAGGCATTCATGCCTTTTTACTCACTTATATGCGAATGAAGGCGGTATAAATAAATATGTGGCACCAGGATCAATGAACATACGTACTTCGTTATTCATAACAAGTGTGGTATCTTACACCACATCCATGAAACATCAATAGTGTCCTGGTCCAAGACATCCTCTCGCCTTCGTCCAACAGCCTACTTTCCTCTTTTTCTTTTTGGCTATGGTCTCCCTTTTCGTTGCAGCTATACCAATGAAGTTTTTCTCTGTCTCTTTACTTTTCTGTGGGACGATTTCGCCCAATTCTGTGCAATCAAAATCAATGGTCCGTCATACCACATTTAACGGCCATTTTCATCAATACAGTGTAGATATAGACCCTCCTTCTGTGGTATCCACCACACATTTCACACTGCTTACAGTGCTTACACTGCTACACTGCTTCGTAGCAGGTCGGGGTCCTCCAATCATAATGCCCCTCAACAGTGCCAAAATTGGATGCACTAGGGCCTTACCAATTATCTCAGCCCATAACTCATCAAATCTAATCTTTAACCAATTACCATTTTCTCATTCAACATCTTTGTCATTTCTCGATTCTCTTTTCTGTCTCTATTTCAGCCCTCACTACCTTTCCGAATCTCAGAGGCGTGCAATTCATATTTTTATTTATCCAACTGTAAATCTGCGCACTGCCTCGGTATAGGTAATATCTCGCGGGCCAATTAGACTCAAATTGAAAAGTTTAGCCCTTCCATAAACTTTTAGACATCTCGACTGTCACTTTTCATAGTGTCGAGGTAATATTTGCCCAGAATATAACCGAGTCTCCATACTCCTCAATAAATTAAATCCTCTGGGTCAGAGTAAGGACTTTAATTCGAAATTTCCTTTAAATAATGTCCGGGATGTTCTGTCACCGGAATACATCCATAAACAATTCTCATCTTAGCTCTGAATGTTTAACACTTAAGATGGGTCGAGCGGGTTTCCACCAATGCTCCGCTGCGCCCTCTGATCTCATACATAATCTGAGCAATTAGCTCCTCAAAATGATACCCATGCTCCGCTTCAATCTCGCGAAGCGTCTCTCAATACTGTCCGATCACTCTGTCGGACTCTGTGGGGTATACTCAACATTAGCCTCCATTTCAATTTCATCATGATTCTCATAGTCAAACTCAGCACGACTTAGCAGATTCAGGTCTACCTCTACGACCTCTGCCTCGTGCACTATCTCATCTAACGCGACTCATATTAAGCATTCCTGCATTCTCAACCATTTCTTAGTCAAGCCCATCTCGATATACACTATTGTATCTAACTAAGCACAGTAACACGGGGATGTAATTTCCTAATTACTGACACTGACACACATCAGACCAATTGTGCTCTGATACCACCTTTATATGTCACGACCCAAACTACCCAAAAATCAGAGTGAATTTTTTGCGTTTTATTATTTACTAAAAATCATTTTTTTTTACAAATCATTTTTTTCGCGTTTTGTTTATTTACTTTAATTCTTACCTGTCCTCGAATCGTGACCACGCTCCACTAATAATTGGGCTGTGCATCAATGCCAGTCCCACCATACATTTACCCTAGTACTTATTTCTTCTCCAGTCATTTATAATTGTTTACACCATTTATACATCCCCTAAAGTTACTTACAAACATGTTACTGTGCTATGCTTATGTAGATACAATATGTACAAGTGTATATACCTTATGTGGATGGGCAGCAGCGGATATCCGGAATGCAGTACTGAGTCGCCTCAACTTCAACTGGAGATCATCTGTGGGAGAAAATGAAAGGGGTGAGCACATCAAGCTCAGTAAGGCAATCCTACGAACAAGTAGGTAACCATACTACCTACATGAACGTAGTGCCATGCATAAACCACCCTTTCTCCACACATTTTAAAACATATGATATGAAAGTTATGATGTTATGTAAATCAAGTTTGCACGGAAAACTCAACATGCAATTATTTTAAATCATTTCTTTCTCTTTAAAAATTTCACAATGAAGTCAGGACTCGACCCCTCCTTCGGGTGATCCTGACTCACACAAAACCATGGAAATTGAGTTTCTCAAAAGCATCGATATCGAAAACATACGTATATATATATATACAAGATACGAGACTAGGCAATACTGTATATCGGTAATAACCAGGACTGGCCAATATGTCCTCGTGAGTCCCTCTAGCTTCACGGATCCCAGTGTGCGAGGTCTCACCCTGATCGAGAACTGCCCGGGAGGTGGGTCAATCCAACCCGTCAGTCTTATCCGATCTCACGCATCCGAAGATGCCGTATCCGAAGATACCCCGTATCACAAAGATACCGTATCACAAAGATACCCCGTATCACAAAGATACCGTATCCGAAGATACCCTGTATCACAAAGATACCGTATCCGAAGATACCCCACGGTACATCGTACTCCATGCTACTTGCACGGTACATCGTACTCCATGGACCCATATCACTCTAGGTACTCCAGTCCAATGGCCTGCTTCCCACAGAGAGGTTTTGTTTCTCAATACTCATTGCCATGTCTCAAAACGCACGTGCGAGCCTATTTAATCGGTGACACACAGTCTACCCGATGCTCCAAGCACGGCTTATCGTATGATCTCTGAAAAGTAGTGCGAGCGGTGCTCTAACACTGTCAGTAAATCAAATAAAACTAGTGCGAGCTAAGCTCTAGCACTCTGTATGCAAACCATATGAGAAGCTGGTACGAGCGAAGCTCCAACACCCTGTCTCAAAAATCACATAAAAATATGGTGCGAGTTAGACTCTAGCACCCTGTCACGAAAATCATATATATATGTATACAAATCTGGTGCGAGTTGGACTCCAGCACCTATGCATGTAAAACTCTAGTGCGAGCTCTCGCTCCAGCACTAATGCATGCATCACACAAATCAAACATCGTGCGAGCTGAGCTCTAGCACGTCACATGTAAATAAAACACGTAGGCGGCTCAGTTATCTCAAAATAGTTTTCACAGAAATCACATCGTTTAAGATATGCAATGCTATGCATTTTTCTTTAAAAGTGAGCCAGGCTACTCATGCATGTGTTGAAATACCTCCAGAACGAGCAGGAACCTCTTGTCCTTGCTCCTCCCAATTTTTCCTAAATTTTTAGATTCTACCCTTAACAAGGGTATTTTAGTAATTTTGCCCATTCGGGGCACTAAAATTGTTCTTCGACCTCTAGACCCTTCAGTTAATTTTAAAGGACTGCGTATGAATTTAAAATTGTGTAAAGTTACCTCTAGCAGTCCGCAGAATTCCCTTACCTTAGTTTCCTGTCGAGTCTGACCTTTTCTTTTCCACTGTTGTCTCATCGCGCAGTCCGTTATGCTCCCAATCAAATGCCCAGAACTGCGTATCAATATTCCTCAGGTCAGATAACATACAATTTAATTGTATTTAATCTCTTATGGGCTTAATTTAAATCATTGGGCCCGTTTACCCATATTGGGCCCGATTGCACCTTAATGGGCCTTAATCGGCCTTAAGCCCGTTTTTCACTAAATTCTCACTTTATCGAGGCCTATTGGGCTCATTGGGCCCACCAATAGTTTATTGGGCCTCGTTCTAGCTCTCGAATAGCTAAATTTAATATTTACGACAATTTAACTAATTTTCATAATTTAATTCAATTTATGCGGAATTTAAATCAATATCACGCATAACGAGGTAATTGTCGTAAATAGGGGTCACTTACCCGAGATTCCATGCTAGTCCGTAAATCGAGGCTGTCTCGAGCCCTCGGTGGATGCCAATCGTTTGGCTACACAATTAATTACATTTTTGGGTAAACTTTTCGGTCGAAATTTAATTAAATAAAATATTTCAAATTTAAATCGGGTCAATTTGACTGCTTATCGACTTACCCGAAGCTCGATTGCATCACCGAAATTTTTCCCAATTTTTTTCTCTTTTTCCTTTTCCCTTTTTCTCCCATTTTTCTCCTCTTTTTGGCTGAACCGGTTCAGTCCGGTTCGGACCGGTTCAGACCGCCGGTTCACCCCGGTTCGATCGGTCCACCGCCGGTTCGCCACCTTGCCGGCCGATTCTCCGCCGGCTTCCACCGCCAGCAGCTCCGCTGGGTCGTCCGCATCTCAGATCTGGGCTCGGCTTCGCCCAAGGCCGCCGGAAAGTCACCGGTCCGGCCGTTCTCCTCCTCCGTCGGTACCCACTTTGCTTTTTCGCCGTTTCCGGCGTCGTTCGCCGGTTTCGGTGGCTGCCACCACCGCCAATCTGCTCACCGTCGCTTGGGGAAGCTTCGGCTGGGGTCGGGGTCGGCAAGATCGCCGCCGTTCGCCGCCGATCGAAACTTTTCCCCCCGCGGCTTCTCTCCCCGATTTCGACCTCCTCCGGCGTCGGTTGGCCGTGCTGCCGGTGCCAGTGAGGTCGCCGGCCTCTCCTCTCCATTTTTCGGTGGTCGTCGGCGATCAAGGATTGCCGGATCTTCTCCCCCTTTCCGGCCCAATTTTTCCGCTCCGTTTCTCTTTCTCTCTCCCCGACCCATTCTCTCTCTCTTCTCTTTTTTTTTCAGATTCTTTTTTTTTATTTTTTTTTTATTTTTATTATTATTATTATTTATTTTAATTATTTTACTATTCAATAAAATACATTAAAATACCCAAATATCTACAAAAATTATTATTTTTTTATTCTAAATTAATTAATTTAATTTTATTTAATTTATTTTAATCCTTTTTCGGGTATAATTTCTCCGTATTTTCGGGATATTGTCCCGGGTGACTTTTTGGTATATTTTTCGATTATTTTCGGGATTATTCTTTCGAACTAAAAATCTCGATTAATCCCGATTAATTTCAATAAATTAATATCTTAATCAATTTAACCCAAAATAAATTTATTTCATCTTTATTGACCAAGATTTCTCAAATCCATATTTTTAATTAAATTTCCTTATCGAAATTATACCGACCTTTGGTCTTTTGACCATTTTACCCTTGCACGTGTTCGGGATTAATTTAACCCGACTTCCTTCATACTTTCCCCATCTTTTCTTATTTAATTTCCGTATTTTAATTAAATTCGGGTCTTACAGTTTGATAAAATGCCTAAATGAACAAGTTAAGCTTAAGAACATTTCCAACCAAGTGTTTGTGAAAATACCTAAATTAATGGCTAGTGAAATGGCCGATGGTGGCGTGGTGCTCAGCATATCTAGGCATGCATGGTTCTCGGTCATGGCATGTGGCCAAGAGGTCCAATAGGCTAAGCCTAATTGGTTTCGACTGAATGTGATGTAATGAGTCTCGGACAAACCCAATAAGAGTTGGTGAGCCCCACAAGCCCAATAGGTAAAATGAAAATGAATAGTAAAATGGAAATGGGCTTAAGGCAGAGTTGGCCCATTAAGGTTTATCAAAGCCCATTAAGTGAAATAGAATGTATTAAATGTAAAATACAGTAGGAAAAGTAAACCTAACCTGTTGAATGGTTATATGCAGCTCCAGAGATTATTGGTGGAGCTAATCGGACTGCTAGATCGAGCAGCGTTGAGAAAGTAAAATTTCTCGAGTGATTACAGGTAATGGACTTTTGTGAGTAGCTAGAGATACCTGCACGTATTTTTTTCTGCTTTTGTAATCACTTAAAAACTCTGATGGTCAGAGAAAGTGAATAATAATTATAGCGACCTGATAGTGGTAAATTATGATTTTGCCCCTACTTAGGAAAAAAGTTAACTTTTAGGAAAAGTTGTAAAAAACATGGAAACCACAATTATGAGTGTTTTTACTGTTGTTTAGCAGAAGATTAGGTAGATCGGCTAATGTTTTCATGGTTGATGAGAAATAACACAATTTATAGTGCTGATTTTGATGTTTTGAAAATCATCCATTTTTAAAGAGCCATCTATCAAATTATGTGAGAATAAATCGTGTTAGAGCACAGCTCGCACTTGATTTCATATGTTTTTCCACATATATTAGTGCTGAAGTATGATTCCCACTAGATTTCCATGACATGCATGATAGAGTGCTGGAGTTATTTGTCACGACCCAAATTACCTAAAAATCAGAGTAAATTTTTCACTTTTTCATTTCCTTACCCGTCGTGAACAGTTACACTACTAGACAGTTGGGCTATGATTCGGTGTTAGTCACCTCTCACCTATTTACCATTCCATTTCCATATTTTATTTACATATCAATTTATTTTAACCAATTACATCCCCAATATTACATCCATATACAGTACTGTGCCTCTATATGT
Source organism: Firmiana major (assembly GCA_033439115.1). Classification (NCBI taxonomy): domain Eukaryota; kingdom Viridiplantae; phylum Streptophyta; class Magnoliopsida; order Malvales; family Malvaceae; genus Firmiana; species Firmiana major. Next base: position 25,048,574 of record CM065914.1, read on the forward strand.
TCAGATACAAAAATTATACAAATATGTATACCTGGTCTTGATAAGAAGGAGTGGATAACCGAAATGCATGACTACTGTCGTTCTCTTCTATTGAATGTACCTTGTGGGGTGAAAAATGAAAGGGTGAGCATAAACAGCTCAGCAAGGCAATAAAGTAAGCAGGTAGATAACTATACTATCTACGTGCTGATAATGTGATGATATAAAATTGTTTACATTTGGAGCATGAGGTATGACTAAAACGATGTCACATGTATGTATATATCATATAAGAGAAATCATGAAATCGATATATAAATCAAATAAGGAAAATCATCATGTATGACATCTCATGCTCGTCACATTAAAACTTATTTGTTTTATCATAAACTCATCACTTTAAAACTTATTTGTTTAATCATAAACTCATCACGTTAAAACTTATTTGTTTCATCATAAAACAACCTCATCAAGGTCAAACCCATCTCTCGGGAATACCTTGATTCATTAAATCACATCTCATTTAAAAACATAAATCGGGACATTAAACCCTCCCTCGGGTTTGTCTGTGTCTATTCAGACTGTATGATATCATGTGAGGCATGTAGGTTACTGTATGAAAATCGAGGACTATGGACATATTTTTTCCCTGTGATCTGAGGCTACACGGATCCCGGTGTGCGGGGCATCACAACTGCAACGGGATGTGGGGTCAAATCCTACCCGCCAGAATATCAAGTAACATCATCGAGTCATCATGACTGCACGGTACAACGTACCTCGTGTGACATACACGGTACAACGTACTCCATGGACCCATATCATAGTCTGGGGGTGCCTGCCGTAGGTCTTATCCACCCCAATACTATGTCGATAACCAACCCATGTCTCAAAGTATATGTGTGTGCATCTCAACTCTCTGCGACACACAGTCTACAAGAGGCTTTCGCATGACTATATGCATGTCAACTCACGTCTAGTGTGAGCGAAGCTCCATCACGACACTATGCATAACATGATATCTAAAATCTCGTGCGAGCGAAGCTCCAACACGGTTTTGTGCACACACAAATTTCTCGTACGAGCAATCCTCCAGTACGACTTTTCATGAGTAATAAATCAGTAAAATTTAGTGCGAGTAGGACTCTAGCACTCTTTTTACTCGAGTAAAAATAGTAGGTGGCTCAATCTTGATAAAACATCTTTTAAAATCGTAACCGGTACAAACCGGTACCCTTTCGTATAATTCTTAAAATCAACAGCCAACCTAGGTGCATATTTGCTTAAATCAAGGTAATACATTCATATAAAACATTAAAACATGATAATCATGCAATTTATCTGCCTTACTACCCTTTTTGTAAATATTACTCCCAGGGGTAAAATCATATTTTTCTTTATTCACCTAAGCCCCGGTATTCGTAAAAATTATTATTTCGTTTCTAGATATTTTAAGAAATTCTAGACCTTATAAATCCCCTCAAAATTACGTATAAGTATCTCTATGCACCTACAAAATCTTTTACTTCGATTTACGCGCAAACTTATCTCGTCTCGATAATACTCAATCTCTCAGTCCAACTGCGCATCAACCAAGTCTACAGAACTGCATATACCCACATATTTTGGTTCAATTCAATTATCTTTATCAGTATATCACATTTACTGATCGAATCTAACGTATTGGGCCCGTTTTACTTTATTGGGCCCGATCGCACCTTAATGGGCCTCGAGCCCATTTTCAGCCCGTTTATACTTATTAAATTCCTTCTTCGGATTTACTGGGCTCATTCAGCTTACCAATAATCATCGGGCTTCGTTCCAAACTTATTGGATAGCCCATATACTATTTACAGTAATTACATTGCAATTCCGATTAATATCCCCTTTTATACATAATTAATCTGTAAATTTCGTAAAATAATCGAAACTCTGTATTAAAGGACTCATATTATCGTAATTAAAATATACTTACCCAATATGATGCGGGGTACAAAAATCAGAGCTCAATCGGCTCTCGCTCAGGCTTTGTCGTAAAACTGCACAATTATATATTTAATTTCGGGTTAATTTTTCGATTAAATATAATTTAAATAAATTTTTTAAAAATCAAATTAGTCATTTTTGATCTCGTATCGACTTACCCGAAGTCCGGTGTATCCCTAAAAATTTTTCCCCTTTTTCCTTTTTCTCTTTTTCTCCTTTTGTTCCCTTCTTTCTTGGCTGAACCCGTTCAGTCCGGTTCAACCCGGTTCAGATCGGTCCGGTTCAGCCAGTTCAGTCCGGTTCACCTCTTTGCTGAATCGGTCCGTATCGGTTCAGGCCTTTTCGTAGCCATTCATGGCATTTTCGGTCAGTTCCCATCATGATTCTGGCTCCATTCGACTCGTTTTTGGCCGGGCAACCTTCGACTGGCCTCGATCGGGACCAAATCATTACCGGTGGCCGCCGTTCCTCTCTTCTTCCTCTTGGCCTTCTCTCCCTCGATCTGTTGGATTCCGACGGTTTTGTCGGCCGATACCGATCTCAAAAGAACCGCATCCTCTTCCCGATCATGCTGGTGCCCGCCGTTCGAGCCCAGCTGCCGTGGATCGTCAGAATCAACCATGTTTTCCTCACGGTCTTCTCTTCCTCCGTTAGACGATTTTTGACCTCCTGACGGCGCGTCTCCTGTGCCAATAGCTTCGCCAGCCTCTCCTCTTCCTCCTTGGCTATTCGTCGGGGCTTGATGATCGCTGATGGTTAGATCGTGGGTCTCGAGTTTCAATTGCTTCCGTCGGTTTTCATTTCGGGTTCTTCTCGATTCCAATTTCAGTTTTCTTCTTTTTTTAATTAATTAATTAATTATTTATTTATTTTTATTATTATTATATTTAATATTTTATTATTATTTCGTCAAAAATATCTAAAATTTTTATATTTTATTCATTTAACTCATAATTGAATTTATCGGTATTATTTCGACTTTTCGGTATTATAATTGAATTCATCAAACCCATCTCTCGGGAATACCTTGATTCATTAAATCACATCTCATTTAAAAACATAAATCGGGACATTACCACTCCCTCGGGTTCGTCTTGGTCTATTCAGACCATATGATATCATGTGAGGCATGTAGGTTACTGTACGAAAATTGAGGACTATGGCCATAATTTGTCCCTGTGATCCCAGGCTACATGGATCCCGGTGTGCGGGGCATCACAACTGCAATGGGAGGTTGGGTCAAATCCTACTCGCCAGAATATCAAGTAACATTATCGAGTCATCATGACTACACAGTACAACGTACCCTGTGTGACATACACGGTACAATGTATTCCATGGACCCATATCATAGTTTGGGGATTCCTGCCGTAGGTCTTATCCACCCCAATACTATGTCGATAACTAACCCATATCTCAAAGTATATGTGCGAGCATCTCAACTCTCTGCGACACACAGTCTACAGGAGGCTTCCGCACGACTATATGCATGTCAACTCACGTCTAGTGTGAGCGAAGCTCCAGCACGATGCTATGCTTATCATGATATCTAAAATCTCGTGCGAGCGAAGCTCCAGCACGATTTTGTGCACACATAAATTTCTCGTATGAGCAATGCTCCAGTACGACTTTTCATGAGTAATAAATCAGTAATATTTAGTGCGAGTAAGACTCTAGCACTCTTTTTACTTGTGTAAAAATAGTAGGTGGCTCAATCTTGATATAACATCTTTTAAAATCGTAATTGATACAAACCGGTACCCTTTCGTATAATTCTTAAAATCAACAGCCAACCTATGTGCATATTTGCTTAAATCAAGGCAATACATTCATATAAAACATTAAAACATGATAATCATGCAATTTATCTGCCTTACTACCCTTTTTGTAAATTTTACTCCCAAGGGTAAAATCGTCTTTTTCTTTATTTACCTAAGCCCCGATATTTGTAAAAATTATTATTTTGTTTATAGATACTTTAAGAAATTCTAGACCTTGTAAATCCCCTCAAAATTACGTATAGGTATCTCTATGCACCTACAAAATTCCCTTACCTCGATTTACGCATAAACTTATCTCGTCTCGATAATACCCGATCTCTTAGTCCAACTGCGCGTCAACCAAATCTACGGAAGTGCATATACCCATATATTTTGGGTCAATTCAATTATCTTTATCAGTATATCACATTTACTGATCGAATCTAACGTACTGGGCTCGTTTTACTTTATTGGGCCCGATCGCACCTTAATGGGCCTCGAGCCCGTTTTCAGCCCGTTTATACTTATTAAATTCCTTCTTCGAGTTTACTGGGCTCATTCAGCTTACCAATAATCACTGGGCTTTGTTCCAAACTTATTGGATAGCCCGTATACTATTTACAGTAATTACATTGCAATTCCGATTAATATCCCTTTTTATACATAATTAATCTGTAAATTTCGTAAAATAATCGAAACTCTGTATTAAAAGACTCATATTATCATAATTAAAATATACTTACCCAATATGATGTGGGGTATGAAAATCGGAGCTCAATCGGCTCTCGCTCGGGCTTTGTCGTAAAACTGCACAATTATATATTTAATTCCAGGTTAATTTTTCGATTAAATATAATTTAAATAAATTTTTCAAAAATCAAATCGATCTTTCTTGACCTCGTATCGACTTACCTAAAGTTCGGTGTATCCTTAAAAATTCTTCCCCTTTTTTCCTTTTTCTCCTTTTTCCCTTCTTTCTTGGCTGAACCGGTTCAGTCCGGTTCAGCCGGTTCAGTCCGATTCACCTCTTTGCTGAATCGGTCCGTACCAGTTCAAGCCTTTCCACCGTCGTTCATGGCATTTTCGGCCGGTTCCTGGCATGATTCTGGCTCCATTCAACTCGTCTTTGGCGGGGCAACCTTTGATTGGCCTCGATCGGGACCAAATCACCGTCGGTGGCCGCTGTTCCTCTCTTCTCCCTCTCGACCTTCTCTCCCTCGATCCATCAGATTTAGAAGATTTTGTCGGTCGATACCGATCTCAAAAGAATTGCATCCTCTTCCCGATCACGCCGGTGCTCACCGTTCGAGCCCAGCTGCCGTGGATTGCCGAAATCGACCATGTTTTCCTCGTGGGCTTCTCTTTCTCCGTTCGACGATTTTCGGCCTCGTGATGGCGCGTCTTCGGTGCCAATAGCTTCGTCGGCCTCTCCTCTTCCTCCTTGGCTCTTCATCGGGGCTTGATGATCGCCGGTGGTTGGATCGTGGGTCTTGTGTTTCAGTTGCTTCCGTCGCTTTCCATTTCGGGTTCTTCCCGATTCCAATTTCAGTTTTCTTTTTTCTTAAAATTAATTAATTAATTAATTATTTTTATTATTATTATATTTAATATTTTATTATTATTTTACCAAAAATATCTAAAATATTTATATTTTATTCATTTAACTCATAATTGAATTTATCGGTATATTTTTCGATTAGTTTTGGGATTATTTTTCGAATTAAAAATCCCGATTAATTTCGATTAATTCTCATAAATTTCAATAAATTTAAATCTTGATCAATTTAACCCGAAATTTAATTATTTCTTCGTTATTGATTAAGATTCTCAAATTCATTATTTTTAATTAAATTTTCTTGTGGAATTTATACCGGCTGTCGATCTTTTGACTGTTTTACCCTTCAAGGTGTTCGGGAATTCCATTTCAGTCCTTTTGCATTTTTAATTTCGTGTTTTGGATCCTTATCTCCAGTCCGAATCTCGTTCGTCTAATTTGGGACCATTTCAATCATTCCTTTCACAAACATACTCATTTTGTGTTTTAACTAAATTCTGGTCTTACATTATTGCTCGTACTTAGTTTTATACGATCTATGCATGATAGAGTGCTAGAGTTATTGCTCGTACTCAGTTTTATGTGTTTTGTGCATAATATAGTACTAGAGTGATTGCTCGTACTTGATTTGAAACATGAACTGTGCATGACCTAGTGCTGGAGGTTTACTCGCACTAGAGTTGAGTTTGTGATGTGTGAAACAGTGTTTGAGCGGAGTGTCGACTGAGAGTCGCGCTCAAAGGCGCACACTGTAGTTTTACTATGATATATATGACATGTTAAAAACCATGCTGATTTTCTCGTGTAGATTGAGTGTCACACTGTTAAGATGTTCGCATGTGGATTTAGAGTCGTGGTATTGATTATCCATTGAGATAGGGTCCACGGGTGTACGCTGTACTGTGTGTATGTCATAGAGTATGCTATACCGTGTGTTATTGTGATGTGTATGAGGAGTTGAGGAGTTGACAGCTGGCGGTTGTGATGGACTGACCCCCCTCCCAATGTAGCAGTGATTTCCTCTCACACCGAGGCCTGTGTAGCCTGGGATCACCATTATAGGATATGGCCATAGTCTAAGATATTATTGGATTTAGCCATAGAGTCTCACATGATATATCACGTGATTTTATGATACAAATAGACCTGAGGGATGGGTTGGAATCCGATTGCTATGTTATGAATGATTTAAATGACATATTTACTGTGATTTGAATATAAATGGCGTGATTTATCTAAAGGCATTGTGAAATTATAAAGATGCATTATTTTGCAAGAAATGTCTACATTTGAGAACTAAGCATGATTTATGTACATGAGATGTAATTTGTACAAGTATATATATATATTCAATACATGCTTTTAAAGTGAATTAAGGAAATAATATTTCCAAGGCATAGCATTATTTTGAGTAGATAGTGTAGATGTTTACTTGCTTACCTGATTTCCTTACTGAGCTGTGAGCTCACCCCTTTTTTTTTACACCTCTCTACAGAGCATTCGCAGTAGAGTGAGTACGATTGAGGGATAGTATTCCTGTTGTCCGCTGCCATTTCCTATCGATCGACAGGTATATACATTTTGTACGATTCTGTATCTAAACATATAAACAACACAGTGATGTAAACGATGTAAATTATGGGGGATGTGCTTGTATTAGATTTTACATGAGTTCACTTATATTATAGAAGAAATTATAGTCAGTAGATAGTTTATTGACATGTATGTATGATAATGGATGAATGGTAGGATACTAACATCGAATCACAGCCCAATTGTTGAGAAGGAGAAAGGTAAGTAAAAAGCGAAAAATTTGTAGTGATTTTGGTTAAGTCATGGAGGGTCATGACAGAATGGTATCAGAGCAGAGTTGGTCTGATGTGAGTCGGTGTTAGTAACTAGGAAAGTGTACATCCCTATATTACTGTGTTGTGTTTAGATACAACAGTGTATACGAGATGAGAAATAGAATAATTAATGATTGTGAATGCAAAAAATCGAGCCTATATGACGAATACTTGTAGTGGTAGAGGGACTAGAGGTAGGGTTCGAGGCTGTGGTGGTAGGCCTAAGAGCCGAGATGATTTTGAGTCATTACCTACCCATGAGACTCCAGGTCCTATGAAGGTACCAGAGAGTGCTTGGGCACGTTTTACGAGGTTAAAGTGTAGCCTAGAGACGATAGTGGAGATGTTTGTACATACTATGCCAAGTAGACAAGGACAAGATGTAGGGACTGCGACTAGACAGGCAGCTGCACCTGACACACCTGCACAACTACACATTTTCCATAGCCTACGGATACTTCTACACCCCCACCAGTTCAGGATACGCCTTCTCCTGTTGCTCTGCGACAGAGTAGTAGTTGTTTGGGGTACGAATGTGAGCTGGATCGATTGCGATAATTCCAGAAGTTTAGACCTCCATCTTTTAGTGGGGTCAAGGACCTAGTTGCTGCTGAGGAGTGGATCAGAGAGATGGTTAAGCTATATGGATTCTTCGAGTGTACGACGTGGAGATGGTTGCATTTGCTGCATTCCTACTGAAGGAATCAACAAAGTATTGGTGGAAGTCCACCAGACCCATATTGAGAACCTGACATACATATATCAGTTGGGAGATATTTTTGGATGCCTTTAGGAGGCAGTTTGTTCCAGACACGATGTAGTGGAGACTGCAGGCTGAGTTTCTGGGGTTGAACCAGGGGAGTTTGTCAGTGGATGAGTATGAGACTAGATTCCTATCCCTATAAAGGTATGACCCCGACACCAGTGAGATCAGAAAGGTCCATAGATTTGTTGATGGACTAAGACCGGCTCTACGGTCTAGATTAGTCCCATTGGATATAGCCACATATGAGGAAGCAGTGCGTAGGGAGCAGCTATGCAAACAAGACTATAAGAGAAATGCTTTTGAGTTCGGGAAGTATAGTCGGAGCTGAGATAGAGAGAGGAAGAGGCCGGCTAGAGATAGAGGTTTTAGTTATCGAGGAGGGAGGAGACTCTTTGGTAAGAGACCATGAATTGAGGAGGTACGAAAGAAACTTGCTAGACTCTTGCTTATCCGACCATAGCTCCAGCGAAGGGTATTGTCATTGGAGGACAAAGGCCTCTTACTGACCAGTGCAGTAGATCCGGTAGACATCATGGCGGTAGACCTTGTCCAATGACTCCTATAGTGTGTTTTCAATGTGGAAAACCAGGGTATATTGCTAGAGTTTGCCTGAAGATGGCTGAGACTGCCCCACAGAAGGGTAGGGAGCTAGAGAGAGCTCCAGTTGATACTTCTGCTTTGAGGAGGAGAGCGACAGCAGGGGAGAAGGGGAAGCAAGTGATTGGTCGAGGGCACGTACATGCTTTGGACCAGGGCACAGTTGATACTTCATCAGATGTGATTCGAGGTAACATCTTGATTTATGATATTGAAGCATATGCTTTATTTGATCCTGGTGTCATGCATTCATTTATATCGCCTTCATTTGCATGTAAATTAGCAAGACATGTAGAGCGTACACCTTTAAGTGTGATAATGTTGATTAGTACGCCTATGAATAACAGTCAGCTTGTAGAGTATGTATTTAATAATTGCAAGTTAAGAGCAGGGGAAAAGGATATGACAGCCAATCTAATTTTGCTAAGTATGAGCGACTTTGATGTTGTCACGACCCTCAGCTTACCAAAATCAACGTAAATTTTTCACTTTTCATACATCATTTATTATTCGTTCTTATTTTACCTCGATCGTGATCAGCTAAACCCTCAACAGTTGGGCTGTGCATTAATGTCTACCCCATCCAACCAAAATAATTAGTCTGTAATATTATTTATAAGTAAACACTTGTATAAATAAATTAGAGTTGTTGTTTACATGTGTTTACATTACTTTACATCCCCAATAGTTACATACAAAATGCTACTATGCTAAGGAAAGTTTAGATATAAAATTATATTAGAGTGTATGCCTTACGCGATGGGATGCAGCAGATACCAAAAAGGGAAAGCCTCCAGTCGCTCTCGTCTAAACTCAAATCTTTGTAGAGAGGGGAAAATAAGGGGGATGAGCAAACCACACGCTCAGTAAGGTAATCATGCGAACAGGTAGATACTGCACTATCTACGTGATCGTGATGCCATGCCCAAAACCATACAGTTTCTCATTCACAACTAAAAAACATTAGTTCATGCTTGTGTCAATGGCATGTAAAGCAATCCATGCTATTTAAGACTCTGTGCACAATTCAAATTCAAAGCATGGCATTAATCATCATGCATATTTAATTTGTAAGGCATGGAAAATCATCATGCACTAGTGCATTTTAAAAGCTATTATCAACTTTCTCATCTCAATAAAATCAACACTTGTTAGGACAACAGCCCCTCCCTCGGAATGTCCTAACCCACAAAACATTTCAAACATGGATTTATTCATAAATAGTAGACATGTGAGATAGGCAATATAATAAGGGAAATCTCCTCTATCTGCTTTGGCCATATCCTGTGATCCCAGGCTACATTGATCAAGTGTGAGGGGTATCACCACTATCTGCTTCCACACGGGAGGTGGGTCACGTCCAGTCCACCGGTCCATAGCAGATCTAACATCATTCGAAGATGGTATATCACAATCTCAACACAGTACAACGTACTCCATGCTACCTGCACAGTACAGCGTACTCCGTGGACCTATATCAACACATCATATCATGCCACATCTCAAAAATGCACGTGCAGGCCTATTTAATTGGCACGACCTCTTGTCTACCTAAAGCTCCTAGTACGACTATCAACATGTCAATTCTCCAAAAATATAAGTGCGAGCCTATTTAATCTGTACGACACCCAGTCTACACGAAGCTTCTAGCACGGCAACAAGTATGGTGGGCATCTAATGTGAGCTATGCTCCAGCACCATGCCAAAACCAGTGTAAAGTCTACGCGAGCTCAACTCTAGCACGCTTTCATTCTCACAAAATCCCTGTAGGTGGCTCAATCCTTTGCAAAACATGGTTATTAACCAAATTAAATCATTTCTTTTCTAAATCATTTCAAATGTTAGCCAACCTCCCAACCACTTGCTCAAAAGTAACAAACAAGGTTTTCAAAGCATCATGCCTTTGTTTTCATGCACATTTCTTAAAACCTAACTTTTTCCCCTTTAATCACCCAATATCATTTCCTAGTATCACATGCACTTTAGCAAAACATTTAAGCGTCCAAATTGCGCATAGATATCTCTAAGAGTCCACACGATTCCCTTACCTCGATCTACTCAGGGTGCGACTCTCTTCCTTTATGCTTCTTGCACTCCTGGCTCAACTTGCTCCGGAGTATCCTTAGGAGCTGCAATTCATTCATCAAACAATTGAGTTAACGTTGTTAACCCTCATTCAACTATGCATTTTACCCAATGCCTTAAATACTCATTTTACCCATTTTGGGTAAGCCTCACAATTTATTCCGTAACACCATCTTAAAATCATACCTACAATGCCATTATCATCTTAAGATATCACAGTCATCCTTAATACCTCTACATTTCACTTTCTCACTCTAACCCATTTCTAGGTTATAATTGTTCCATTGTATTCTAGATAGTTTCTACCATTAATATGCACATAAAATCACTTTAAAATCCATAACTACACAAAGGTACTTAGTTTTGTGCATTAGAGACTCACCTCTTTGGATTTCCTTCTCACTCCAAATGGAAATGATCCTTGTTCCTTAAATTCAATAAATGGGGAAATGCCTCCAAGCTATGTTGTTCTTCTCCTTGATGTGAACAACTTTGTGTCTAATAGCCTTCCCGCAAATCTTCTTGAAAATGATCAGATTTAGAGAGAGAAAACTAGGTTTTGGGTTAAAAATGGTAGAGTAAGAGTGTTTTCCCGAAATCTGCAGATCCAACTGCTCCTATTTATAGATTTAGCTTGATGAGATCGATCTACCTTGGGTGGAGATCGATCTGGTCCTCTTAAAATCTCTCTTTTTCTTGACATTTGAAGGCAGGAGATCGATCTGTCAAAACCTTGAGATCGATCTGTCTTAGGCAGAAAGTTGAGGAGATTGATCTGGCTAGGGAGGAGAACAATTTGCTCCAACCCGGTAGTTAAGGAAATCAATATGTTTGCCTTAAGAATCGATCCTCATTTTATAGAAGGTTTAGGAGATTGATCTGACTCCATTGGAGATTGATCTGCACTGTTCCTATTACTCGAATAAGAGCATTTTGGCTCTTCGAGATCGACCCCTCATCCTATGAGATCGATCTGACCTTCATATTTTCCAGATTTTCTGCAGCAACTAACACCCAAACATCCTTAATTTGCTGCCATGGTCATTTTTTGGTCCAGTTACCTTTAAGACTTGAAAATGGCATCCATTCATACTTTATACACATTAAAACTTATGTGCATTCATTGTATAACCAAAGGTATACAATATAAAACCAAATGGAAGCATAAAGATTCACTCCTCTTCTGCAACTTCATCCCATTTTACCACACTACTCATATTCCATTCCACCCACATTCATCACATACAAAAGTCCATTTCTTCATATTCATACATACTGAAACTTGTACGTACATCACAACTCTTATTACAAGTGTGTACATTGAACTTACGGACTCTACATCATTTATGCTTCACATTATAAATTCATCACCATTTACGCCTATACAAGATTATACATATATGGGGTCTCACATTCTCCCACACTTAGAAAAGTTGATCCTCCAAATTGGAACCAAATCATTCTGTGAATAGCTCGGGATACCTTTCCCGCATCAAACTCTCTAATTCCCATGTGGCTTCTTCCACCGTGTGATGTTGCCAATGAACCTTCACCAAAAGAATTGTCTTTGTCCTCAACATTTTCTCTTTTTTGTCTAATATTCGAACCGACTTATCAACGTACGTCATGCTTTCATTGAGTTCCAAAAGCTCATACCTTATCACATGCGTTGGGTCCGGGTGATACTTCCTTAACATGGATATGTGGAAGACGTTATGAACACTCACTAGTTCAGGTGGTAATGCTAGCCTATATACCTTATCTTCCACCTTATCAAGTATCTTAAATAGCCCTATATACCGAGGGCTCAACTTTTCCTTCTTCCCAAATCTGATGACCCCCTTCGAGGGAGAAACCTTTGAAAACAGTGACTCACCCACATTAAACTCTAGTGGTCTTCGTCTCTTGTTAGCATAACTCTTTTTCTGCTCTGAGCTGTCTGTAACCTCTCACAAATCAACTGGACATTCGCAGAGGCTTGTCTAACCAAGTCGGGAGCTAAGATCTGTCTGTCACTAACCTCTTCCCATCTAATAGGGGAACGACATCTACATCCATACAATGCTTCATATGGTGCCATCCCGATACTCGCATGAAAACTGTTATTATAGGTGAACTTTGCGAGTGGCAAATGGTCATCCCAGGAGCCTCCAAAATCCAATGCACACACTCTTAACATATCATCCAGGGTATGTATAGTCCTCTCTGACTCACCATCTATATGAGGATGAAACACGGTGCTAAAACTCAACTGGATCCCCATCGCTTCTTGAAAATGTTCTCCGGAGTGAGAAGTGAAGCGGACATCCCTATCAGAAACAATGCTAACTGGAATTCAATGTAGCCTCAATATCTCGCGCGCTAACTGGCTCAAAGTATCGGTAGCTCTCATAGCTAGAAAATGGGCTAACTTCATCAACCAATCCACAATCACCCACATGGTATCATGACCTCTGCGGGTCCTCGACAATCCCATCACCAAATCCATGGTGACATGCTCCCACTTCCAAGTTGGTATTGATAGAGGTTGTAATAACTTTACAGGTTTCTGATGCTCTACCTTTACCTACTGACAAATGAGACACTTAGCGACATGTTCAGCAATGTCTCTCTTTATCCCAGACAACCAATAAACTTTTCACAGGTTTTGATACATGTTTATACTCCCTGGATGTATCGTATACCTCGATGAGTGAGCCTCTGTCAAGATCAACTTCCTGACCTCTGGATCATCGGGAACACGTATCCTACCTCTGAACCTCAACAAGCCATCTGAACTCAATTTAAAGTCCATCTCTATACCCCTCTATATCTGCCCGACAATATCACTGCACTACAGATCAATCCGCTGAGCCTGCCAGATTCGATCTACCAGATCTAGTTCCAACTGTAGGCTAGCTATCATAAATCCTCTATCAACGTCAGGCTAGGTCATATCCAAACTGAGGTTCGTGAACTGTTCCAACAGCTCGTGTTCCCTGACCATCATAAATGACACCAACCCGAGATGCTTTCTACTCAATGCATAAGCTACTACATTTGCTTTACCCGAGTGATACAGGATCTCACAATCATATTCCTTTAAAAGCTTGAGCCATCTTCTCTGTCTCATGTTCAATTCTTTCTGTGAGAATAGGTACTTAAGGCTCTTGTGATCTGTGTAAACTTGAAATCTCTCACCATAAAGATAGTGGCACCATATTTTCAATGCAAAAACTATAGCCGCCAACTCTATATCTTGGGTTGGGTAGTTCCTTTCATGATCCTTCAACTGTCTTGATCCATAGGCTACTACCTTCCCATCCTGCATTAATACACAGCCCAGTCCTTGGTATGAAGCATCCGTATACACTGAGAAACCTCCTGAGCTGGTAGGAATGGTGAGTACAAGAGCTGTAGTTAATCTCTTCTTCAACTCCTTAAAACTTTCCTAACACTTATCATCCCACACAAATTCAACATTCTTTCTCGTGAGACGTGTCAAAGGGGCAGCTAACCTTGAGAATCCCTCCACAAACCTTCGATAACATCCAACTAAAGCTAGGAAACTTCTGATCTCTATTATTGTCTGGGTCTTTGCCACTGTATCACTACCTCAATCTTTGATGAATCCACTGACACTCTATCTTTCGATACAATATGACCTACAAAAAAAATCTGTTCTAACCAAAAGTCGCACTTACTGAGCTTAGCATACAACTTCTACTCTCGGAGGGTCTGTAGCACTATCCTTAGATGCTGTCCATGCTTCTCTCTAGATCTTGAGTACACCAATACGTCATCAATAAACACTATAACAAATCGACCCAAATACTGGTAAAACACCTCGTTCATCAATGACATAAAAGCTACGGGAGCATTCGTCAACTCGAATGGCATAGCCATAAATTCATAATGTCCATACTAGGTGCAAAAAGTTGTCTTGGGTATAACTCCACTTCGTATCTTCAATTGATGGTACCCAGATCTTAGATCTATCTTGGAGAAAACCTACTCTCCCCTAAGCTGATCCAATAAGTCATCGATGCATGGAAGGGGATACTTATTCTTGATGGTGGCCTTATTCAGCAACCGATAATCTATACACAGTTGGAGGCTTTCATCTTTCTTCCTTACAAACAGAACCATTGCTCCCCAAGGTGAGATGCTCGGCTTGATGAACCCCTTCTCCAACAACTCTTATAGTTATTTCCTTAGTTCTTCTAACTCAAATTGAGCCATTCTGTACGGTGGCTTGGATATCGGCTATGTACCAGGTGCCAAGTCTATACCAAATTGCATCTCCCTATCTAGAGGTAACTTTGATAATTCATCCGAGAAGATATCTGGAAATTCCCAAACTATTGGGATGTCTATCAACTCCAGACGTGCCTAATCCATCTCAATCACATAAGCAATGAACCCTTCACATTATCTTTTCCACCGTTAGTAACTCAAATCATCACATTAACATATATAGTTGACAAACCAATTCATCTCTCGAATATCATGTATTAAGATCATACTCTTCTCATTTATAAAGATCAAGTCATTTTATTTCATCGAAGTTTATAATAAGATTGTCTAATCTTGAAAACATCAAGGTTCTAGCACGACAATCCATAACAACATGGTTTGTAGCCAGCCAATCCATCCCTAGGATTACATCAAAATCACTAATATTTAAAACGATTAAATCGGCTGCCATTTCTTTACCTCCTATCCTCATCTTACAATTCCTGTATACATGCTCAGTCAATTGACTATCATTCATAGGGGTAGATATCATCAACATCTTATCTAGCAGTGTGGGTTTTACATGGTTCAACAAGTTACATGCAAAGGATGACGATATAAAGGAATGCATGGCACTAAGATGAAACAATACATATGCTTCTAAAGCAAAGATTTGGATGGTACCTTTAACCACATCTGAAGACTGATCCGCGGTGTCCTGGTCCAGTGTGTGCACTCGTCCTCTACTCACACCTACTGCCTGCTTCCCCTTTTCCTTAGCTGTAGCCCTCCTCCTCAGAGCAGCTATCCCAACTAGAGCTCTCTCTGGCTCTCTGCCCTTCTGTGGAGCTCTCTGTCATCTTTAGGCAATCTCGGATTATGTGCCCCGGTTTCTACATCTGAAGCATACTGTAAGAGGTCCATAACATGGTCATGTGCCATGGTATCTACCACACTTGCTGCACTGCTCTGTAGTAGGCCCTGACCCTCTAAGCATAATTCCCTTAGCTGGAGCTATGGCCGGATACATGGGAGGATTAACTATCCTATCTCGAATCTGCTTGATCCTCGATCTCTTCCCAGCAAACCTCTTGCTTCCCTTATAACTGAAGCCTCTATCCATCATTGGCCTCTTCTTATCTTTATCCCTCGCTTTACCAACCCTTCCAAACTCTGAGGAGATTCTATCAATGTCTTGCTTACATAATTACGCCCTACGTACTGCCTCCTCATAGGTTGGTATATCAGGGGAACCAATTTAGACCTGATGGTTGGTCTCAATCCATCCATAAAATTTTTGATCTTCTTAACCTCATTACCCATCGTATTGGGATCATATCTGCCCATGGAGATAAAAGTTCTCTCATACTCATCCACAGTCCTACTCTTTTGGGTCAGTCTCAAAAATTCCATCTTCATCTTTCACTGTGTAGTATCCGGAACATACTATTTTTAGAAAGCCTCCAAAGATATATTTCAGTTGATCTCTGTATGTCGGGCTCTCAAAATAGGCCTGGTGGATTTCCACTAATGTTCAGTTGATCCCTTCAGCATAAATGCGGCAAACGCTACCATCTCGATAGTAGTGCACTCAAAGTACCTATATAACTTTTCATTCTCATTTATCTAATCCTCTACAGCTACTAGGTCCTTAACTCCACTGAAAGACGGTGGTTCAAACTTTTGAAACTGCCGCAGTCTATCAAAATCACAATCGTAACCCCAACCTCTACTGCCCTATGGTATAGTAACAGGTGTAGGTATATCCTGTGCAGGTGGGGGTGTAGGTGTATCTATCGTTTGAGGTCTCTGGGCTGGTCATGCCTGTGCCTCAGGAACTATCACTTGCTTAGCATCACCCTTCATAGCGGGACTCTGTCGGCCCCTAGCTCCAAGTAAAGATTGAGTGACTAATTCCAAGATCATCTCTATACTCAGCTCAATCCTCACGAAGCATGCTTCAATACTCTTGGGTCTCTCCTGTGGACCTTGTGGAGCATGCTCAACCTCAGCCTCCACCTCAATCTCCTCCTGAGTCTCGTGTATTTTCAGCTCAATACTACCCCCAGGCCTACCTCTACGGCCTCGAGCCTGCGGTCTCATCCTTCTACCGTGACTGGTGTTAGGCATAATGTCTCACTTCCCTACATACACATCAATTACTTAGTCAGCCCATCGACACACACACAATTTATCTAAACAAGCACAGTAACATAAGGATGTAATTTTCTAATTTATTAAGTATTTTAGATATCGACACACATCAGACCAAATCAGCTCTGATGCTAAATTTTGTCATGACCCTCAACTTACCAAAATCAACGTAAATTTTTTGATTTTCATACATCATTTATTATTCGTTCTTACTTTACCTCGATTGTGATCAGCTAAACCCTCAACAGTTGGGCTGTGCGTCAATGTCTACCCATCCAACCATAATAATTGTTTGCAATATTATTTATAAGTAAACACTTGTATAAATAAATCAGAGTTGTTGTTTACATGTGTTTACATTGCTTTACATTCCTAATAGTTACATACAAAATGCTACTATGCTATGGAAAGTTTAGATACAAAATTACATTAGTATGTATACCTTACGTGATGGGATGTAGTGGATACCAAAAAGGGAAAGCCTCCAGTCGCTTTCCAGTCGCTCTCGTCTAAACTCAAATCTCTGTAGAGACGAAAAAATAAGGGGGTGAGCAAACTACATGCTCAGTAAGGTAATCATGCGAACATGTAGATACTACACTATCTACGTGATCATGATGCCATGCTCAAAACCATATAGTTTCTCATTCACAACTCAAAAGCATTAGTTCATGATTGTGTCAATGGCATGTAAAGCAATTCATGCTATTTAAAACTCAGTGCACAATTCAAATTCAAAGCATGACATTAATCATCATGCATATTTAATTCATAAGGCATGGAAAATCATCATGCACCAGTGCACTTTAAAAGCCATTATCAACTTTCTCATCTCAATAAAATCAACACTTGTCAGGACAACAGCCCCTCCCTCGGACTGTCCTGACTCACAAAACATTTCAAACATGGATTTATTCATAAATAGTAGACATGTGAGATAGGTAATATAATAAGGGAAATCTCCTCTAGGACTATGGCCATATCCTATGATCCCAGGCTACACTGATCAGGTGTACAGGGTATCACCACTATCTACTTCCACACGGGAGGTAGGTCACGTCTAGCCCGTCTGTCTATAGCAGATCTAACATCGTCCGAAGACGGTATATCACAATCTTAATACGGTACAACGTACTTCATGCTACATGCATGGTATAGTGTACTTCGTGGACCTATATCAACATATCATATCATGCCACAATTCAAAAATGCACGTGCGAGCCTATTTAATCGATACGACCTCTTGTCTACCCGAAGCTTCTAACACGGCTATCAACATGTCAATTCTCCAAAAATGCACGTGTGAGCCTATTTAATCGGTGCGACACCCAGTCTACTTAAAGCTCCTAGCACTACAACAAGTATGGTGGGCATCTAATGCGAGCTATGCTCCAGCACCATGCCAAAACCAGTGTAAAGTCTGTGCGAGCTTAACTCTAGCACGCTTTCATTCTCATGAAATCCCTGTAGGTGGCTTAATCCTTTGCAAAACATGATTATTAACCAAATTAAATCATTTCTTTTGTAAATCCTATCAAATGTTAGCCAACCTACTAACCACTTACTCAAAAGCAACAAATAAGGTTTTTAAAGCATCATGCCTTTGTTTTCATGCACATTTCTCAAAACCTAACTTTTTACCCTTCATTCACCTAATATTATTTCCTAGTATCACATGCACTCTAGCAAAACATTTAAGCGCCTAAATTGCACACAAATTCTCTAAGAGTCCACATAATTCCCTTACCTCGATCTACTTGGGGTGCGACTCTCTTCCTTTACACTTCTCGCGCTCTGGCTCAACTCGCTTCGGTTTATCCTCAGGAGATACAATTCATTCATCAAACACTTGAGTTAACGTTGTTAACCCTCATTCAACTATACATTTTACCCAATGAGTTAAATGCTTATTTTACCCATTTTGGGTAAGCCTCACAATTCATTCCGTAACACCATCTTAAAATCATACCTATAACACCATTATCATCTTAAGATATCACATTCATCCTTAATACCTCTACATTTCACTTTCTTACTCTAACCCATTTCTAGGTTATAATTGTTCCATTGCATTTTAGATAGTTTCTACCATTAATATGCACACAAATCACTTCAAAATCCATAACTACACAAATGTACTTAGTTTTGTGAATTAGAGACTCACCTCTTTGGATTTCCTTCTCACTCCAAATGGAAATACTCCTTGTTCCTTAAATCCCATAAATGAGAAATGCCTCTAAGCTATGTTGTTCCTCTCCTTGATGTAAACAACTTTGCCTCTAATAGCCTTCCCTCAAATCTTGTAAAGAATAGCCAAATTTAGAGAGAGAAAACTAGGTTTTGGGTTAAAAATGGTAGAGTAAGAGTGTTTTCCTGAAATTTGTAGATCCAAATGCTCCTATTTATGAATTTAGCTTGATGAGATCGATCTGCCTTGGGTGGAGATCGATCTGATCCTCTTAAAATCCCTCTTTTTCATGACATTTGAAGGCAGAAGATTGATATGTCGAAACCTTGAGACCGATCTGTCTCAGGCAGAAAGTTGAGGAGATCAATCTGGTTAGGGAGGAGATCGATCTGCTCCAACCTAAGAGCAAAGGAAATCGATATGTTTGCCTTAAGAATCGATCCTCATTTTACAGAATGTTTAAGAGATTGATCTGACTCCATTGGAGATCGATCTGCACTGTTCCTATTACTTCAAATAAGAGCATTTTGGCTCCTCCAGATCGATCCCTCATCTTATGAGATCGATCTGACCTTCATATTTTCTAGATTTTTTGCAGCAACTCACACCCAAATATCCTGCTGCCATGGTCATTTTCTCGTCCAGTTACCTTTAAGACTTGAAAATGGCATCCATTCATACTTTATACACATTAAAACTTGTGTGCATTCATTGTATAACGAAAGATATACAATATAAAACCAAATGGAAGCATAAAGATTCACTCCTCTTATGCAACTTCATCCTATTTTACCACACTACTCATATTCCATTCCACCCACATTCATCACATACAAAAGTCTATTTCTTCATATTCATACATACTGAAACTTGTACGTACATCACAACTCATATTATAAGTGTGTACATTGAACTTACGGACTCTACATCATTTATGCTTCACATTACAAATACATCATTATTTACGCCTATACAAGATTATACATATATGGGGTCTCACAGATGTAATTTTAGGAATGGATTGATTATTTGCAAACCATGTTGAGTTAGATTGCTATGCTAAGACAGTTATGTTTCCTAACCCTAAAAAATATGTAGCAAAGTTTTCAGAAATGAAATGAAAATAGTAGTTACTATTAAAAATAAACAATATGATATCGTGGCTGAGAATAATTGATATGTTAAAGGTTTTATTATGTACGTGGTTGATACGGATAAGGTATATCCAGGGTTGGCAGATATTCCTGTGGCTAGTGAGTTCCCAGATGTCTTTCAAGATGAACTGCCAGGGTTGCCACTAGACAGAAAGATGGAGTTCTGTATAGATTTAGTTCTTGGTACTGTGTCTATATCAAAACCATCATACCGCATGGCCTTAGTTGAGATGGAGGAGCTCAAGAGACAATTACAAGAGCTGTTGGATAAGAGTTTCATCAAACCGAGTGTTTCACTTTGGAGAGCACCGATCTTGTTTATGAAGAAGAATGATGGAAGCCTTCGATTGTGTATTGACTACAGATTATTGAATAAGGCTACCATCAAGAATAGGTATCCCTTTCCACTTATCGATAACTTGTTGGATCAGCTTCGGGGAGCGTAACTCTTTTCCAAGATTGATCTGAGGTCTAGGTATCATCGGTTGAGTGTTCAGAGTGGAGATATACCATTCAGACCTGATATGGCCATTATGAGTTCTTGATTGTGCCATTCGGATTGACGAATACTCCTATGACTTTTTTGGCTTTGATGAACGATATGTTCATGCCATACTTGGATCTGTTTGTTATCAGCTTTATTGTTGACATTTTAGGGTATTCGAAGTCTCAAGAGGAGTATGAGCAACACCTGAGGATTATATTACAGACTCTTCAAGAGAAGGAGTTGTACACTAAACTTAGTCAGTGTGACTTCTAGTTGGCAGAGATCTCATTTTTGGTATACGTTGTGTCGAGGGATGGTGTATTAGTAGATCCATCCAAGATAGAGGCTGTAGTTCAGTGGGAACAGCCAAGGAGAGTTACCGAGATCAAAAGTTTCCTAGGGTTAGCAGGATATTATCAGAGATTCGTTGAGGGATTTTCGAAGTTAGCTGCTTCATTGGCATGTCTTACTCGGAAGAGTGTACCATTCGTATGGAACGAGGATTGTGAGAAGAGCTTTCAGGAGCTGAAGCGTCTATTGACCACCGCTCCGATTCTTACTATCCCTACTAGCTCAGGAGGATTCGCAGTGTATACCGATGCTTCGCATCAGGGGCTGGGTTGTGTATTAATGCAGGATGGGAGGGTAGTTGCTTATGGATCCAGACAGCTGAAGGATCATGAGAAGAACTATTCAACCCATGATTTGGAGTTAGCAGCAGTAGTGTTTACGTTGAAAGTATGGTACCACTACTTGTATGGTGAGAGATTTTAGATATTCACCGACCACAAGAGCCTTAAGTATTTGTTCTCACAGAAGGAGCTAAACATGAGATAAAGAAGATGGTTAGAGCTTTTGAAGGACTATGATTGTAAAATACTTTATTATTTGGGTAAGGCTAATGTTGTAGCTGATACTTTGAGTAGGAAGAGCCTGGGGATGGTATCGTATGATGGTCAAGGAACATGAGCTGTTGGAATAGTTTGCTAGCCTCAGTTTGGGTGTTATGCCTTCTGACATGGATACAAGCTATGTGGTAGCTAGTCTACGCTTGGAGCTAGATCTATTGGACAAGATTAGACAGGTTCAACAGATTTATCCGTATTGCGTTGAGGTGACTAGTCAGATACAAAAGGGCACAATGATTGATTTTGAGCTGAGTCCTGATGGATTACTGATGTTCAGGGATAGATTATGTGTTTCTGATGACCCAAAGCTCAGGAGATTGATATTGATGGAAGCTCATTCGTCGAGGTACACGTTACATCCAGGGAGTAACAAGATGTATCAGAACCTTCAAAAGGTGTACTGATGGTCGGGTATGAAGAAAGATGTGGCAGACTTTATGGCGAAATGTCTCGTATGTCAGCAGGTGAAGGTAGAGCACCAGAAGCCTGCTGTCACACCCCACTTCCGGGTGCCCTTTATCCATACATATACTACTAACGGTTGGGCTGTGAGTCAATGTAATTACTAAGTTCCATACATTTATAGCGAAAAATTTCAAAACTTTAATTCACACTCCCAAGTGTGTGTGTAGATATACAAATCAATTGTATAATATAATATCTTTACATGACATCCCCATATAACTGTTTAAGTTTCCAATGTATGACTATGCGATACAATTAATAGATACAAAATACTCTTATGCATACAAATCTTATACCTTTGCAACGGGTGGGAGTTATCTAATACAAAACGGGATCTAGAGACCACCGCACTGTCCTAGTTCTCAGTAGCTGGAGGGGAAAAAATAATGGGATGAGCAAACCACAGCTCAGTAAGGAAAAGAATGCTAACAGGTAGATACTGTACTATCTGCATAGCCCATGCATGCATAAAAAAACCATGTTTCAATATAAATGGAAATAGTACTAGTAAATGCATTTAAACATGCTTCTCATATAAGCATTTTCATAAAAATAAATATTCAATACTTCCCTTTAAAAACATGTCATAAAACAATGCTATCACAACAAAAGCATTCAAATCAAGAGATTTATCAAATCACAATATCTCTTTGCTTTTCTCAAATCATTTCTTTTCATCAAATCTCTTTCTTTTTTGAGTTTCTCAATTTCTCTTATCTCTGAGACAGGCATAGAATTCTCGACAATCTAATATCCACGACATATGACCATAGTCAGTGATCCCAGGCCTCAATAATCAGGTGTACACAGGGTATCACTTTGCCTGAAGGGGGATGGGTCAGTCCTACCCTCCGGCTCACCTCAATCATCATCATCTTCCTTATCATATCTCATATACTTACGGTATAGTGTACGCCATGTGTCATCTACGTGATACTCATACTCACGTGCACCCAGCACTGTACATAGTATTCCAACCGATAACTACACAGTTTAATGTATGACTGTGGACCCGGTCCATCCACCCAACTCTGATGGACTCATCATCCTGAACCATGTCTCATATACCAGGTGAGCAAATCAGCATGAAACACAGTCATCGTAAGGCTCCAACGTGGTATCTCTCTATGCGAGCAACAAATTCAAGCACTGTATCATCTCAACTCAATAAAAATTGGTGCGAGCAATGCTCCAACACTTCTCTCAAAAATCATCATGCGAGTTAAACTCCAGCACGACACATAAAAAACATAGAAACCTGTGCGAGCTAAAACTCCAGCACATTATCATTATAAAACAAGTGCGAGTCATGCTCCAGCACAGTTTATTCAAAACATGTAAATATATGTGAGTAAAACTCCAGCATAATGAAAATCATCAAAACGATTGTGAGCTAGAGCTCCAACACCAATTCACATCTCAAATCCGATAGGTGGCTATTTTTCTCTTTTAAAAACACAAAAACATGTTGGTTTACATAGCATACTATCCCATGCTAAACATGTAAAGCTAGCCAACCTACCCATCATCATTTCTTAATTACAAAATCAACACATAGTTGAGAAAGCATCAAAAACATGCATATCATGCTATTTCCTTTCCTCATCCCATTTTCACAATATATATCGTAATACATTTCACGATCTCATATAATTTCATAGCTCAATAGCTAAACGTAATATTTCTAGCGTCATTTCTACTAAAATTGTTGTAAAATACGTACAAATACCTCTATCGCTAACATACAGTCCCTTACCTCGAATCACACTCGTATTTCCTTCGTCTCGTGTGCTTCGCTCATGATCCGGGCTAATCGTGTTCCACATATTTAAATATACACATATAAATCGTTAAGTTATTTTCTTTTCCTTCTTCTAAACGCACACATTATCATTTACTTATCTATTCATACTCCTCAAACCTTTAAATCACATTTCACCTTCCTACTAATATCATTTTATCTTCTCTTAAACTTTCCATCACTTTTCCATGGATTTCCTCTTCATAAATCCCTTTTAATATTACTCACTCATCATTTATAACAATATTTCACATACCATTCAACCCACAAAATGTCTAGAAATCCATATTTAAAGCTTGAAGGTTGAACAGCTTACCTAGCTTAGTCTTTTTCCTTAGCCCAAACTTGTGGTAGCCAAAAGTCCTTCTCTTTGTCACACCAATGTGTGATTTTTGGGTATGTTGTTCTCCTTGCTTCAAGGAAAAACTTTCCCTTCTTGAGCCTCTTCATATTCTAGCTGGATGTAGTGATTTTTAGAGTGAGAAAGCTTGGTTCTTTGAGAGAAAGTGACAGGGACGAGTTTGGTGGGAGAAGTTTTCAGTCCAAATCTCGTGCCCTTTTTATAGATGCAGAGACATGAGATCGATCTGACCCTTGCGGAGATCGATCTCTGCATGGTTTGTTAGTCTTTTTTTACCTAATGTATCTACAACCAGATCGATCTACTTCCATGATGAGATCGATCTGTCGTAGCCTCTTGGATATCGATCTGCTTCTTATAGGAGATCGATCTGCTCCTTACAGAACCTTAATGAGATCGATCTGTTTCTTAAGGGAGATCAATGTCTTTTTGGTCGAGGCTTAAGGAGATCGATCTGTGCCTTGCGAGAGATCAATTCCTTCCAAGTAGAGACTTAAGAAGATCGATCTGCCTTCCCATGAGATCAATCTGCCCTGTTCCATCCGATAAATTTTGGGCATTTCATGAAGAGAGATTGATCTCTCCTTCATATGAGATTGATCTCTCATCTCTGCATGTAAGGCCCGTATTTTTGGTTGTAACCTTATGAATTTATAAATATATACATGTACATGCTATGTGAAGCATAAGTGATGTAAAGTCTATAAATTTGATGTACACCATTGTAATATGAATTTGTGATGTACACACAAGTTTCATCATGTATGAATGTGAAGAAATGGACTTTTATAAGTGATGAATGTGAATAGAATGTAAAATGAGTAGTGCAGCGAATAGAATATAAGTAAAGCTTTGGAATTGTGGGAAAAATACAGCTAAGTGTGCTGCAGAACAAGAGGGGATCGATCTCAATGTAAGGAAGATCGATCTCATTACCCCAAAACGAAGAGAATGAAGCATTCTGAAATGAGGAGATCGATCCTTAGTGCAAGCAGATCGATTTCCTTAGCTCTCGGCCAAGAACAGATCGATCCCATCCTTGATCGATCCTTAGTGCAAGCAGATCAATTTCCTTAGCTCTCGACCAAGAACAGATCGATCCCATCCTTGTGCCAGATCGATCTATTTAGCTTTCTTCCTGGAGAAGATCGATCTCATCACTTAGAGCAGATTGATCTCATAGCAATGAGCAGATAGATTTCATGCTTCGATAGATCGATCTCATAGGCTTATAAATGGCATTCGAAAAGGCTAAAAATAGGGGAAGATCGATCCTTAACCAAGGGAGATCGATCTCACTAAGCATTTTTTATAAAACAGGACCTATTGAACTGCATTTTCACGAGAAACAACCATCCTCTTCCATTTTTGAATCAAAGTAACCTAAAACTTCTCTAAAGATTCTCAACACTTTCCATAGAGATTTGTGATAATTCTATTTTTAATAGAATTATTTATGATTAATTCCTTAATTAATTATTTTAATCCCATATTATTTTATTAATTATCCCCTTTATTTAATTAAATTTTTTTAATGTGCAAGTAAATTAAATACGGATGAAACTCAGACGTTGCAGTCAATAACGGGCTAAAAATGGGCTAAAAGGAGACTAGGCCAGTTCTAATTTGCAGACCGAGTCACCAATCATCTGGACATGCGTGATGTTAGGTGTCCGTACTTTATTTACCTCGAAATAATAAAATCGACAGACACCATGCCAACCTTCTGGAAGACACATGTCGAGCCATATTGCACAACCAAGTGTACTAGAAGACGAGTGACATGGAAATATCTATTCTGTAGCAAATAAAATAAAGACAAGTGGCCAAACAATGCTAACTCATCTAGGATGAAAAGTTACCATTGTACCCCTAAGTTTTTATATAAATAGAATATGATGAGCAATTGAAAAGGTGTGTAGTTTTTAGGATAGAAGTAATTTAGGAGTAGTGTAGTTTAGGGTAAATTAGTTTTTAAGAGTAGGAGTAGGTAGGCTAAAAATAGTTTTAGAATAGTTTTTATTTTTTTGTTAGCCACCATTGTTCTAGAAATTTACAAGCTCCATTTTATTTTCTTTAAATGAAAAATGTTTCCTTTAAGCTGCGATTAATTTCTTTTACTTCAGTTTGCTTTCATTCCTTTGTTTTTGTTTATCTAGGTTGGAGGGGCTGGTGACAGCTGCAAACCTCCTTAATCCGTTGCTCCTGTTTCATTTTCAGTCACTATGTATTGTTACTTATATCGTTTATCTTCCATTTTGTTATTCTCGATTTTATTAGGGTTCCATTTCTTTGTCTTCTCTACTCATTCGGGTGATTCATTCTCCTTCATTACTGTCTCACTCGATTCTAGTGCTTTGATGTGGTCTTAATGCCTAGCATTACTTCCCCATCAATAGCAATGTGGAATCACGATTGGAGCAGGAATTGAAAAAACCCGAGGATGCTAGGTATCCAAGTTAATATGCTTATGGGTGTTGATAGTTTTGGGTTAATTTCCAGTTGTTGATTTTATTTATTTCATATCAGTTTTAAGTTTAATGTGTGATTGCCTTATGTTTCTTTTTTCATTTTCATTTTTCTGCACTATAAGGATTCATCTCTTTTTTGCATTTAGAATGTTAGTTTTCATCTTTTATTTCAGCATTCAAGTTATGTTTTCCCTAGCTTTGCATTTGTTCTTCTCGGCATTTTCCAATTATTTTGGTTTCTGCATGTTGCTGGTCGGAGATAAGGGTTGATGAGCTGATGCCATTCGGTGCAGCAGAGCTCACAGGTGTAGTGGACAGGAATCACATTACCTCTCTGTTCTCCTCTGTTTCATGACTTATTTACTGATCACCTTTTTATTGTTTTTATTATATTGATTTGTTTTTTATTGCTACATTTTGTGAGGCACGGGTTGTGGTAGAATGGATGTTGGTTGGAGAACTAAGCAAGAGCTAGCTGCTTGAGGCAATGAGGACCAATTCCAAAAGCTGCACTGCTCATGCCAATTTGTTTACTGCAGTTTTTCATTACTGGTTTTACAATGTTTAGACTCCTCTATGATTCAGAATGATGCATTTATTGTTTAATTATTCTATTGTGATTTTAATCATGTAAGCTTGTCATTATCTTCTGTTTTCGATTAGATTCGACAGGGTCATTTCTTGCACAGCTGGAATGAAAGAGGATTGTATAGATAACAGTAGTGCATGGTATTGCTCGGGTCTGCAGCTGACTGTAAGGTAGTACTGCATAATGGACGTATTGCAGATGAGGAGCAAGACGAGTTGATCAATTGCTGGACGAGAGGATCGTACCAAGAGGTCAGTCGAGGACGGTACCTGGACAACGCTACAAAACAGCACCTGGAGCAGAAGGCTGGACGTGTACTGTACTGTGCACGGTCGGGCATATAGCAACATAGAAATTTGATTAAGGCTTTGTTTGGTGTTTGGGAATCATCAATAATCCATTTTTCATGCATTTTAGATGTTTAATATTTTTTATTTTCAGTATTAGTTGTTAATTTAAAAATTAGAGTTTTAAATTCATTTGCATGTTAGTGATATTTTCTTTTCTTAGTTCAAAACTTAGATTTAATTATGTTAATAGTTAATTTTCATTTTAGTGTTAGGTGTTGCATTTAGAATTAAATTAGAGTAAAATTATTTTATGCATTTTTTTAAGTTTTAATTTAAAAAAATCAAAAAATATTAGTTCTCCAGCATTATTTAGATTTTGTTTTATTGTTAGTAATTAGTTAGAGTGAGATTTAATTTAGGATCATTTTATAGGTAGTTAATTTCTTAGTTAGATTTAAGAATTTCTCTAGGTGAATAGAAGTTTTATTTTATTAGACTTTAGGTTAGCTTAATTTGCATTTTTTAATTAGTTTAATTACATGCATATTTTACTTTAGGTTTGTTTAATTTTAGTCTAATTAATTTTGTTTCTTTATTTTCATATTTTCCATTTTAATTATTTGCATTAATTAATTTTAACTGTTTTTATTATCTTTTGTAGGTATTTGCTTTTAATTGCTTGGAGCTCTGTAAGTAATTTTTGCTCTGTTTAATTAGCTTATGATTTTTATTGTTTTCAGTACTTTTAATTTTAGCCTTGTAGATCACTCCCTAAAAATTCATAATTTGCTATGATATACTTAGGGTAAGATTAATCGGTACTTAATTAGGCTATCAGCTTCTCTATGGGACGATAATCCGAGACTCAAATTTCATTATTACTTGTACGACCCGTGCACTTGCGGATACACGTCTAGGTCACTTAGAGAAGGCGTAGTCGACTATCAAGTTTTTGGCGCCGTTGCCAGGGAAGATAATTAGGTAGTAATTAATATCAGTAAAATTATGATTAGGTGTAATTCTAGCTTGTAAATATTTAGGTTGTATATATTTAGAGCTTAATCTAGATCAGTTAATTTTCTCTTTGATAAAAAATTAAAAAATTTTAAAAAATAGAAAAATTAAAAACTTAAAAAAATATTCCTAAGGACTTTTAGATGTTTGCATGCGTAGAGCATAGAGCTTTGATTGCTTTCCTTTAGATCCTAAAATTGAAAGAACTCTTAGGAAAATTAGAAAGGATTCTAGGAAATTAATAGCTCCACTGCAAAATACGATGGCAGAAAATAGAGAAATTAGGACCGTTAAAGATTACGCAGCACCGACTATAGAAGGTTATTATACTGGCATTAGGCCACCAGCTGTCCAAGCAAACAATTTTGAAATTAAGCCTTCAATCCTCCAGATGATCCAAACCTCTTTACAGTTCAATGGGCTTCCTCATGACGACCCACATGCTCACCTCGATTAATTCTTGGACCTGTGCAACACCTTCAAGCACAATGGATTATTTGATGATGCGCTTAGGCTTAGATTATTTCCTTTCTCGCTTAGGGATAGGGCGCGACATTGGTTAACCTCCTTACCTCCAGGATCGATTTCCACTTGGGATGAGTTAGCCCATCAATTTTTAGCTAAGTTTTTCCCTCCTTCTAAAATGGCCAAACTCTGTAATGACATATCTTCTTTTGCCTAATTCGATTCTGAATCTCTTTACGAAGCCTGGGAACGATATAAGGAGCTTCTTAGGAAGTGCCCTCATCATGGCCTACCTTAATGGCTGCAAGTCCAGACCTTCTACAACAGACTTACAAGCCAAAATAGGACCATCGTTAACGCTGCTGCGGGTGGAGCTCTAATGTGCAAAACAGAGGAGGAAGCTTACGAGTTGTTAGACAAGATGGCAGCTAACAATTATCTATGGTCTTCGGAGAGGCAAGCTACCTAAGAAGTCGGTGGGTATCTATGAGTTAGACACGCTGTCTACCTTGACGTCTTAAATAACCAACCTTATGAAAAAGTAGAGTAGCTCAGTATCCAGCATAATCCTTCTACAAGTCCTAATCCTGTTTATTCTGTACAAAATCATTTTCTTTCTTGCAATCTGTGTGGTGGTACACACTATGTAGATAGGTGTCCGCCTAACTTAGAATCAGTTCAGTATGTTGCCCCATCTCAGAAGCAATAGAACAACCCCCTTTCAAACACCTACAATCCAGGGTGGAGGAACCATCCTAACTTTACTTCGAGCCAAAACCAAGGGCAATCTTCTAATTCTAGACCTATAGAACCCCCTAGTTTTCAAGCTCCACCAGTTCATGTACCACCACATCAACAATCTCCACACCATCCACCTAATCATCCTTATCCACTTCAATTTCACCATCCACCACCACCACCACCACTTATGCAGCCCCAACATTACCATGCACCAGCAGCTGAGAAGAAGTCCTCGCTTGAGGAGATGTTCACGACTATCCTGCAAAATCAAGCAGCCTCAATTAAGAACTTAGAAGTTTAGGTTGGACAAATAGCTAGTGCTCTTAGGCAGCGTCTATAAGAGACCCTTCCTAGTAACACTGAAGCTAATCCTGTTAGGCAGAGGAAGGGTAAGAAACATGTCAAAGCCATCACCCTTAGGAGTGGTAGAGAGCTAGATGATCCACAAGTTGAGTCCAGACCTGAAAAGCCCATAGTTAAAGAATCCTTAGGTTCTAAAGAGGTAGCTCAGAAAGAGCAGGAACATCAGGATCAGGCTACAAAGGAATCTAAGTTAGGCGGTTCTTCATCTTTACCTTCTTCTTCTTCTTCATAGCCTTCCTCTTCGTCTGATGCTATACCTGTTACCACTACACTTCCCCCAGTTAGACCACTAGTACCTTTTCCTCAGAGATTCCAAAATCAAAAGATCAATTAGCAATTCTCCAAATTTCTTGAGGTTTTTAAGAATCTTCACATCAACATTCCTTTTGCAGATGCTCTAGAGCAAATGTCGAGTTATGTGAAGTTTATGAAAGATATCCTCTTGAGGAAAAGAAGATTGGAAGATTATGAGACGATGGCCTTGACTGAGGGGTGTAGTGTAATTATTCAGAGGAAATTACCCCACAAGCTCAAAGATCCAGGGAGTTTTACCATACTGTGCACCATAGGAGATCAATTTTTTGGTAGAGCTTTGTGTGATCTTGGAGCTAGTATTAACCTTATGCCTTGGTCTATTTACCAGAAGTTAGGAATAGGGGATGCCAAGCCTACCACAATGATCCTTCAGCTAGCTGATAGATCCATTAAGTATCCGAAGGGAGTCATTGAGGATGTATTAGTAAAGGTGGACAAGTTTATTTTCCCTGCAGATTTTATTGTGTTAGATATGGAAGAAGACAGGGAAGTCTCCATTATTCTAGGCAGACCCTTCTTAGCTACTGGTAGGACATTAATTGATGTGCAAAAGGGGGAATTGACCATGAGAGTCCTAAATCAGGAGGTGACATTTAATGTTTTCAAACCTTTGAAGTTCCCTGATGACTCTCAAGATTGTTTTAGGATGGAGGTTAATGAAGATATAGGGCTTGGGCACAAGATATCTGATAGAAGGAGGGAAGTTGATAGAGCTAAGGAGGATTTGACTGTCAGCATTCTATCACCACTTTGGTTAACCCTCTTACTTCTCGCCCTGATGTTGAGTGTCATTTTCTTCAGCTGCATTTGATATGCTTTATCTCTCTTTTTACTTTTTATACAGTACTTTTTTTTTCTTTTATGCTATTCTTTCTTTGTTTATTTTACAGATTGCTTTTCCAGTATCACGTTCTCAATAAAGCTTCGATTGTTCATCATTGACACACCCAAAAGGTATATGTCCGCAAGTGTACGGGTCGTACAAGTAATAATGGGATTTGAGTCCCGAATTATCGTCCCACAGAGAAGTTGATCAGCCTACTTATCTACCGGTTAATCTTACCCTAAGTATATTATAGTAAATTATAAAATTTAAGTTGGTGATCTACTAAGGCTAATTAAAAGTATTGAAAATAATAAAACTATAAGATAAACTAAATAAAATCGAGCAAAATTACTTACAGTGCTCCACGCAATTAAAATCAAAAGCCTACAAAAGAAATTAAAACAGTTAAAACTAATTAACGCAAATAAAATGCAAATATGAAAATAACAAAGCAAGATTAATTAAACTAAAATTAACAATCCTAAAATGCAATAATACTACTTAATCAAAATGCAATTTAAACTAACTTAAGATTTAATGAAATAAATTCACCCCTAATTTAATTCTAAATGAACACTTAATTAACTATCAACCTAATTAAAAATAAGTTCTAAACCATTAAACAAGAGTACTAATCATGCAATTTAATCAAAGACTCTAAACTAAGCTAACAAATTAAATTGGAATTAAACTAAACTAACAATGCATGAAAATGGATTAAAGCTATAATGCAAATGTGCCAAACATGGCCTTAAGTAAATTTAAACCATTCCCTATAAACACTATTCACGTCTTCACAAATTGCATTTCTAGCATTCTCGGCTTGCTCACTGCTCTCGATTCTAGGCGTGTCTTCTTTCTGGTTTGTCTAGGTATGTCTCGGTTCCAGGTGTGTCTTCCTTCTTTAGCACAATCTTGCTATTCTTGGGTGTCCAAGTCTGTCCAGCATTCGTCCGTGGCTTCTGCTCCAAGTGCTGCTGCTGCCTCTGCTACACTGTCCTCGACATGCCCAGCTGCTGTTCCGATTCTGCTGTTTGTCCTCGATCTGCTTCTGCGGTTCCAGGTTGTTGTGCTCGACCTTCCCAACTAGCAGGCACATCCAACCTGCTGTTCTACTTCAAACGTCTTCTACCCAGCTAGCGTCTACTGCAGCATGTTACTTCCGGTTTTTGCATCCCTCATCTTGTGTACAACAGTCGGGCATCCAGGGATTGCTTCAACAGCAGCAGCTGCATCCTAGTCTAACACATCTTTAGCCTCCTCGGTGCCCAACTTGTTCTCAGCAACCTTAACAACAAAGCAACAAAAACTAGAAAGCACAACACTTATAGAAATAGTAAACAAAAACCAAAACAGAGCATAACAGAGGAGGTAAACTGCCCAGAAAATTGAAACACCTAGTGCAGAAATAGTATGGTGAAAACAACTATTCTTCTTGCTGGCTAGAGAAGAAATAAGTAAAAATCATCAACTGAAAATCAAAACAAACTATCAACACTTGTAAAGCATAAAATATGAGCAAAACCGAGAGCTAAAAAAAAAATATTTGAGAACTCAAATGCTGATAAAAAAATAAAAAAATTAACTTGCCAAACCAAGAGTAACAACTATGTAAAAAAAAAATTGTTGAACAGGAAAGAAGACTGTGGTCACTGTCACCAACCAAGCTTTCTTACTTCCTCATGTCCAACAATCGGTGAATCAAAGAAAGAAATCGACAAGTTAAAATGCAAACCGAGAAAAAAAAAAGAAAAAGTAAAGATTGATCAACCAAAAAACATAGATATTTAAGGGAAACAGAGAGCAAATCAATTAGGAAATCAACTATGCAAATAGAACTTAACAATAAAGAACTAGTTTTTATCAATCCGAGAACATAAAATGAAATTGATTTTCATTGAAAAATAAATCCAAGACTAGTGAGAACATAAAGAAAATGGAATGAACAGTAAACAACTTGTAAAACTAATCGAAAATTTCAAACAAAGCTTTAAAAATTAACCTAAAAACTATTCTACCCTAATTTACCTCTACTCCTAAATTACTTCTATTCTAACCTAGACTACTCCATTTTCAATTGACATCTTTTTCTATTTATACACACACTTAGGGGTACAATTGTAATATTTCCATCCTAGATGAGTTGACATTGTTTGGCCACTTGTCTTCACACCATTGGCTCCTTGAAAAATAATATTTCCATGTCATCTGTCTTTTTGTCCAATTGGATGTGCTAGGCTCGTGTTGTCTGCGTGGTTCAATCTCGATTTTAGCCCAATTTCGGTCCATTTTCTACCGAAATATTCAAAATTCATTCGGATTTAATTTATCTGCAAACATGAGAATTTTAATTAAATAAAGGTGATAATTAACAAAATAAATTAGGGATTTAAATAATTAATTAGGAAATTAAGCACAAATAATTCTAAAAATATAGAATTATCACACCCCCAAACTTGAGCTTTTGCTTGTCCTCAAGCAAAACAAAATAATTGTAAGAATGACAAGTACTAAACACAATAATTTCCCCAATATTATCCTCAAAGAAAAAGTATAGACTATGAAATCAAAGAATCACAATTATAAGTCCAACACTCAGAATCATTCAATCATAAGTCCTAACCCAAATTGGATTCCTGTGAGTGTGTGAAAAATGTCAAAGTCACTTCACAGTACATTATCCGGATTAGATTATGCAAACACAGTGAATGCAAAGTCAATGACATGTGATCATTCCCATAAGTTTGCTTTTCACTTCTCTCTCCACTAATGTAGTCATACTTAACTAAAGATCAATAAGACTTCATTAAGCTTGTAATGTAAGGTTGGGGCTAAGGTATGATAAAGTCGATTTAGGTTTAATTACCCCTTAACATGCATTACTTTCAGGATTTTAATGTAAGAGCTCAAATTTCCCTAAACTTATTTATTTCACTAAACACATTTTTTTTTCTATTTTTGTATTTTTTCTTCTTTCTTCTTTCTTCTTTATTTTTTTCTTTTTCTTTCATTTTTTTTTGAACATTCACTATCACCAGATACCCATATGTACAAAGCTCAAAATATATCCCAATGACTTTCATGCTTTCGGGGTAGGGGATAGGAACAAAGTATTTAAGCTAAGGAAAATTATAGGCAGGTGTATTTACAGAGAAAGACTTATTTGGCCCAGATGGGTGACTAGGGATAAAGTATGTACAGGGATGGCTCGAATGGCTCAAACGATCCAAAGATGGCCTAAATCATCTCCCTAATTAAGTGTGATCTAATATTTCGCCTTAAGATTAGATCAAACAAATTCTAGAATATGATGCATAAGATCAATTGAACAAATGCAATCCTATGTCCACATAAGCTTTCTCTAAATAAATATACAGATTCATGACATGACATGTGCATAAGATGAGGCAATCACAATCAAAATTAAGACAAATTCAAGAATTCAACTTCATGCTTTTCCTATAATCATGCCTCTTAGTCAATCAAAATCAGACTTAATCATGGGGTCATATCATCGAAATATGGGAAAACTACGTGCTGAGTACTAAATCATCCCAAAATCAAACAGTTTAAGCTTAGATTTTCAAAAGAAATTTGAATTTTTTTTCAATTTTGCCCAAATTTTTGAAAAATGGTCAAGTAATATCCCCTCCCCTAAACTTAAAGTGCACAGTGTCCTCAATGTGCAGATAATATAAATAATTAAGCTCAAGAACATAGTACTCCCCTATCTGATGTTGATGAACAACTGAAGCTTTTATTAAAAGCGTAAAATTTAGAAAATAAACCTGCAAAATAAACAAAGAAAGAAACAACAGAAAAGAAAAGGAAAAAGAACTATATATAAGGTGAACAAAAAAACACAACCACTTCAAATGCAGCTGAAGAAAACAACACTCAACAGCAGGGTAAAAAGTAGGAGGATTAGCCAAAATGGTGATAGAATGTTAACAGTTAAATCCTCCTTAGCTCTATCTACTTCCCTCATTCTTTCAGATTTCATGTGTTTAAGCCTTATATCCTCATTAATCTCTATCTTAAAACACTCTTGAGAGTCATCAAAGAGTTTCAAAGGTTTGAAAACATTAAATTTCACTTCCGGATCTAGGATTCTCATAGTTAACTCCCCCTTCTGTACATCAATTAAGGTTCTACCAGTCGCTAGGAAAGGTCTACCTAGTAAATGGGGACTTCCCTATCTTCCTCCATATCCAAAACAATAAAATCTGCAGGGAAAATAAATTTGTCCACCTTTACTAGCACGTCCTCAATGACCCCTTTTGGATATTTAATGGATCGATCAGCTAGCTGAAGGGTCACTGTGGTAGGCTTGATATCCCCTATTCCTAACTTTTGGTAGATAGACAGAGGCATCAAATTGATACTAGCTCCTAAATCACACAGGGCTCTACCAAAGAACATATTTCTAATAGTGCAGGGTATGGTAAAACTCTCAGGATCTTTGAGCTTGGGGGGTAATTTCCTCTGGATAATTGCACTACATTCCTTAGTTAAGGCCACCGTCTCATAATCTTCCAATCTTCTTTTCCTAGAGAGGATGTCCTTTAGAAATTTCACATAACTTGGCATTTGCTCTAAGGCATCTGCGAAAGGAATGTTGATGTGAAGTTTCTTAAAAACCTCAAGAAATTTGGCAAATTGTAGATCTAGTTTTTGATTCTGGAACCTCTAAGGAAAAGGTACTGGTGGTCTAACCGGAGGGGATGTAATGGAAGCATGTATAGCATCAGAGGACGAGGAAGGCAATGAAGAAGAAGAAGGTATAGATGAAGAAGTGCCTAACTTTGTTTCCTTTACAGCCTGATCCTAATGTTCCTGCTCCTTTTGAGCTGCCTGTTTAGAACTTAAGAGTTTATCAACTATGGGCTGTTAAGGTGCAGACTTAACTTGTGGCTTATTTAGCTCTTTGCCACTCTTAAGGGTGATGGATCTAACATATTCCTTACCCTCCCTTTGCTTAATAGGATTAACTTCAGTGTTACTAGGAAGGGTCTCTTGATGACGTTGGCTAAGAACACTAGCTATTTGTCTAACCTGAACTTCTAAGTTCTTAATTGAGGCAGCTTGATTTTGCAGGATAGTCGTGAACATTTCCTCAAGCGAGAGCTTCTTCTCAGCTGCTGGTGCATGGTAGAGTTGGGGCTGCGTAGGTTGTGGTGGTGGTGGTGGATGAGGTGGATGATGTTGAAATTGAGGTAGATGGGGATGGTGAAATGGGTGATAAGAAAATTGCTGCTGTGGTGGTACATGAACCGGTGGAGTTTGAAAACTAGGGGGTTCTACAGGTCTAGAACTAAAAGTTTGCCCTTGGTTTTGGCTCTAGGAGAAGTTAGGATGGTTCCTCCACCCTGGGTTGTAGGTGTTTGAAAGGGGGTTGTTCTGTTGCGTTTGAGAAGAAGCAACATACTGAATCGATTCTAAGTTGAGCGGGCACCTATCTACAGAATGGGTACCACTACACAGCTCGCAGGAAAGAAAAGGACTTTGGACAGAATACACAGGGTTAGGACTAGTGGGAGGATTACGTTGGGTACTGAGCGACTCTACCTTCTTCGTAAGATTAGCGATTTGAGAGGTCAAGGTAGACAATGTGTCGAGCTCATAAATACCCGTTGACTTCTTAGGTAATTGCCTCCTCGAGGACCATAGATAGTTGTTAGCAGCCATCTTTTCTAACAACTCGTAAGCTTCCTCTTCTGTTTTACACAATAGCGCTCCACCCACAGCAGCATCAACAATGGTCCTATTCTGGCTTGTAAGTCCGTTGTAGAAGGTTTGGACTTGCAGCCACAAAGGTAGGCCATGGTGAGGACACTTCCTAAGGAGCTCCTTATATCGTTCCCATGCTTCGTAAAGAGTTTTCGAATTAAATTGGGCAAAGGAAGATATGTTACTACGGAGTTGGGCCATTTTAGAGGGAGGGAAAAACGTAGAAATTGATGGGCTAACTCGTCCCATGTAGAAATTGATCCTGGAGGCAGGGAGGTTAACTAGTGTCTCGCCCTATCCCTAAGTGAGAAGGGGAATAATCTAAGCCTAAGCGCATCGTCAGATAATCCATTGTGTTTAAACTTGTTATACAAGTCCAGGAATTGCCCAAGGTGAGCATGTGGGTCGTCATGAGAGAGCCCACTGAACTGCAATGAAGTTTGAATCATCTGGAGGATTACGGGCTTAATTTCAAAGTTATTTGTAGGGACAGCTGGTGGCCTAATGCTGGAATAATATCCTTCAATCGTCAGCATTGCATAATATCCAACGGTTCTAATTTCCTTATTTTTTGTCATTGTGAATTGCAGCGGAGCTATTAATTTCCTAGAATCCTTTCGATTTTTTTCTAAGAGTTCTTTCAATTTCAGGATCTAAAGAAAAGTAGTCAAAACTCTTGGCTCTACGCATTCAAACATCAGAAAGTCCTTAGAAAATTTTTATGAATTTTTTAATTTTTGATTTTTTTTAATTAACTAATCTAGATTAAACTTCTAAATATTAACAACCTAAATATTTAGAAGCTAGAACTACACCTAAGCATAATTTCACCGATATTAATTAACGACTAATTAAAACTTCCCCGGTAATGACACCAAAAACTTGACACACCTAAAAGGTATATGTCCGCAAGTGCATGGGTCGTACAAGTAATAATGGGATTTGAGCCCCGAGTTATCATCCCACAGAGAAGTTGATCAAACTAATTAAATACCGGTTAATCTTACCCTAAGTATATTCTAGCAAATTATAAAATTTAAGTTGGTAATCTACTAAGGCTAATTAAAAGTACTGAAAATAATAAAACTATAAGATAAACTAAATAAAACCGAGCAAAATTACTTACAGTGCTCCACGCAATTAAAATCAAAAGCCTACAAAAGAAATTAAAACAGTTAAAACTAATTAACGCAAATAAAATGCAAATATGAAAATAACAAAGCAAGATTAATTAAACTAAAATTAACAATCCTAAAATGCAATAATACTACTTAATCAAAATGCAATTTAAACTAACTTAAGATTTAATGAAATAAATTTACCCCTAATTTAATTCTAAATGAACACTTAATTAACTATCAACCTAATTAAAACTAAGTTCTAAACCATTAAACAAGAATACTAATCATGTAATTTAATCAAAGACTCTAAACTAAGCTAACAAATTAAATTAGAATTAAACTAAACTAACAATGCATGAAAATGGATTAAAGCTATAATGCAAATGTGCCAAACATGGCCTTAAGTAAATTTAAACCATTCCCTCCAAACACTGTTCAAGTATTCACAAATTGCATTTCCAGCATTCTCATCTTGCTTACTGCTCTCGGTTCCAGGCATGTCTCGGTTCCAGGTGTGTCTTCCTTCTCCAACACGATCCTGTTGTTCTCGGGTGTCCAGGTCTGTCCAACATTCGTCCGTGGCTTCTGCTCCAGGTGCTGCTACTGCCTTTACTACACTGTCTTCAACATGCCCAACTGCTGTTTCGATTCTGCTGTTTATCCTCGGTCTGCTTCTGCGGTTCCAGGTTGTTATGCTCGACCTTCCCAGCTAATAGGTACGTCCAACCTGCTGTTCTACTTCACACGTCTTTTGCCCAGCTAGCGTCTACTGCAGCATGTTGCTTCTGGTTTCTGCATCCCTCATCTCGTGTACAATAGTCGGGCATCCAGCGAATAGCTTCAATAGCAGCTGCTGCATCCTAGTCTAACATCATCTTCAGCCTCCTCGATGCCCAACTTATTCTCAGCAACCTAAAAAACAAAGCAACAAAAACCAGAAAGCACAACACTTATAGAAACAGTAAAAAAAAACCAAAACAGAGCATAACAGAGGAGGTAAACTGCCCAAAAAATTGAAACACCTAGTGCAGAAACAGTATGGTGAAAGAAACTATTCTTCTTGCTGGCTAGAGAAGAAATAATTAAAAATCATCGACTAAAAATCAAAACAAACTATCAACACCCGTAAAGCACAAAAGATGAGAAAAATCGAGAGCTAAAAGAAAATATTTGAGAACTCAAATGTTGATAAAAAAAATTAACTTGCCAAACCAGGAGTAACAACTATGTAAAAAACATTTGTTGAACAGGAAAGAAGACTGTGGCCACTATCACCAACCAAGCTTTCTTACTTCCTCATGTCCAACAATCGGTGAATCAAAGAAAGAAATCGACAAGTTAAAATGCAAACCGAGAAAAAAAACAGAAAAAAGTAAAGATTGATCAACCAAAAAACATAGATATTTAAGGGAAACAGATAGCAAATCAATTAGGAAATCAACTATGCAAATAGAACTTAACAATAAAGAACTAGTTTTTATCAATCCGAGAACATAAAATGAAATTGATTTTCATTGAAAAATAAATCCAAGACTGGTGAGAACATAAAGAAAATGGAATGAACAGTAAATAACTTGTAAAACTAATCAAAAATTTCAAAGAAAACTTTAAAAATTAACCTAAAAACTATTCTACCCCAATTTACCTCTACTCCTAAATTACTTCTATTCTAACCTAGACTACACCCTTTTCAATTGACATCTTTTTCTATTTATACACACACTTAGGGGTACAATTGTAATATTTCCATCCTAGACGAGTTGACATTGTTTGGCCACTTGTCTTCACACCATTGGCTCCTTGAAATAATATTTCCATGTCATCTGTCTTTTTGTCCAATTGGATGTGCTAGGCTTATGTTGTCTGTGTGGTCCAATCTCGATTTTAGCCCAATTTCGATCCATTTTCTACCGAAATATTCAAAATTCATCCGGATTTAATTTATCTGCAAACATGAGAATTTTAATTAAATAAAGGGGATAATTAACAAAAAAATTTGGGGATTTAAATAATTAATTAGGAAATTAAGCACAAATAATTCTAAAAATATAGAATTATCAATCATCATCAAATAGGGGAGTACTCTGTTCTTGAGTTTAAATTTCTATATTATCTGCACAATGAGGACATTGTGCACTTTAAGTTTGGGGGTGGGGATATCACTTGAGCAATTTTAGGCAAAATGAAAAAAGAATTTTGAAAATCTGAGCTTACATCGTTTGATTTTAAGATGATTTTGTGCTTAGCATGTAGTTTTCCCATATTCTGATGATATAAACCCAGGATTTAGTCTGACTTTGATTGAATAAGAAGCATGATTATAGCAAAAGTATGAAGTTGAATTCTTGAATTTGTCTTGATTATGATTGTGATTGCCTCATCTTATGCACATGTCACGTCATGAGTCTGTATATTTATTTAGAGAAACTTATGTGGAAGTAGGATTGCATTTGTTCAGTTGATTTTATGCATCATATTCTAGAATTTGTTTGATCTGATCTCGAGATGAAATATTAGATCACAATTAATTAGGGAAATGATTTAGGCCATCTTTGGATCGTTTGAGTCCTTCTAACCATCCCTGTACATATCTTACCACTAGTCACCCATTTCGGCCAAATAAGATTTTTTCTGTAAATACATCTGCATAATTTTCCTTAGCTTAAATACTCTATTCCTATCCATTACCTCAAAAGCATGAAAAGTTATTGGGATATATCTCGAGCTATGTACATATGGGTTATAGGTGATAGTGAAATTCAAAAAAAATAAAATAAAATAAAAAAGAAGAAAAATACAAAAATAGAAAAAAATGTTAACGAAACAAATAAGTTTGGGGGAAATAATTTGAGCTCTTACATTAAAGATCCTAGAAGTAGTGCATGTTAAGGGGTAACTAAACCTAAATCGACTTTATCATACCTTAGCCCCAGCCTTACATTACAAGCTTAATGAAGTCCTACTGATCTTTGGTTAAGTGTGACTACATTGGTGGAGAGATAAGTGAAAAGCAAACTTATGAGAATGATCACATGTCATTGACTTTGCATTCACTGTGTTTGCATAATCTGATCTGGGTAATGTACGGTGAAGTGGCTTTGACATTTTCACGCACACACGAGGAGTCCGATTTGGGTTAGGACTTATGATTGAATGATTCTGAGTGTTGGACTTGTAATTGTGAATCTTTGAGATCAGAGTTTGTACTTTTTCTTTGAGGATAATATTGGAGAAATTATTATATTGGTACTAGTCATTCCTACATGAATTTTGTTTTGCTTGAGGACAAGCAAAAGCTCATGTTTGGGGGTGTGATAATTATATTTTTAATATAATTATTTGTGCTTAATTGCTTAATTAATTATTTTAATCCCCATATTATTTTATTAATTATCCCCTTTATCTAATTAAAATTCTTTAATGTGCTGGTAAAATAAATCCGGATGAAACTCAGTCGTTTCAGTCAATAATGGGCTAAAAATGGGCTAAAAAGAGACTAGACCACTTCCAATTTGCAGACTGAGTCACTAGTTGTTTGGACACGCCTGATGGCAGGTGTCCGTATTTTATTTGCCTCGAAACGATAAGATAGACGGATAATGTACCAACCTTCTGGAAGACACACGTCGGGCCACATCGCACAACCAAGTGTACTAGAAGATGAGCGACATGGAAATATCTACTTTGTAGCAAATAAAATGAAGACAAGTGGCCAAACAATGCTAACTCATCTAGGATGAAAAATTACCATTGTACCACTAAGTTTGTGTATAAATAGAATATGATGAGCAATTGAAAAGGTGTGTAGTTTTTAGGGTAGAAGTAATATAGGAGTAGTGTAGTTTAGGGTAAATTAGTTTTTAGTAGTAGGAGTAGGTAGGCTAAAAAAAGTTTTAGAATAGTTTTTATTTTTCTGGTAGCCACCATTGTTCTAGAAATTTACAAGCTCCATTTTATT
Organism: Firmiana major; assembly: GCA_033439115.1. Classification (NCBI taxonomy): domain Eukaryota; kingdom Viridiplantae; phylum Streptophyta; class Magnoliopsida; order Malvales; family Malvaceae; genus Firmiana; species Firmiana major. Next base: position 25,090,765 of record CM065914.1, read on the forward strand.
TTCTTTAAATGAAAAATGTTTCCTTTAAGCTGTGATTAATTTCTTTTACTTCAGTTTGCTTTCTGATGGTGGTCGTGTCACCAGATCCACGTGTGCCGAATATCCGCCTGCCACGTGTCGAACCAACAACAGGCCACGTGGCAGATTGGCGACAGAACCGCTATGCGACACCGTTCCTGGAGGTGCGACAGAGTGTTTGATGCGAGAGGAGTCTACCGCCTCACAGTCTGCCGCGCATCGTGAGCGGCAAACCTCCATCGCCCATGCACATCACAGGACTCCGCATTGCCCCTGACACAGGTCTCCCGCACTGCATGAGGCATAGTCTCCCGCACAGACCGCGGTAGAAGTCTCCCGCATAGCATGCGGCATTGTCTCCCGCATAGTCCGCGGTTGAGGTCCCCCACTCAGCCTGCGGTAGAAGTCTCCCGCTCAGCATGTGGCATACTCTCCCGCACCGATCGCGGTAGAAGTCTCTCGCTCAGCATGCGGCATACTCTCCCGCACCGATCGCGGTAGAAGTCTCCCGCACAGATCGCGGTAGTGGTCTCCCGCACGAACAGCGGTAGATATCCCTCGCCCAGCGTAGCGGTAGAGCAGCTCCCGCTTAGACAGCGGTAGAGGTCCCTCGCCCAGCGTAGAGGTAGAGGTCCCTCGCCCAGCGTAGCGGCAGAGGTCTCCCGCACCAACAGCGGTAGAGGTTCCATGCATACTCTGCCGCCAGACTACTTCCCCGTAAGTTGCATGGCCCAAGGTGCGACAGAGTGCCCTATAACTCTGTCGCGGCCCAGACACGTGCCTGGGCCTCAGCTCGAACCAACTCAGAAGCCTATAAATATGAGGTGAGCCCTCTGAGGTAGGAGATCCAGAGATCGATCCAAAATCCAAGAAAAACAGGGAGAACACTTAAACACTCTGATTTAAGCCATAAACTCTCCTTTTCTTACATACATACACCAACTCCCGATCACTGACTTGATCGTCGGAGTGCGCGTGCAGGGAATTATCCCTACCCCCTCTGATTCCTGTTGTTTTTGCAGGATATACGAAGAATACGTGGAGCAAACTGTGACGATTGAATTAACCGTCAATAGTACAATCCGATCACGTGGAAAGCAAAGCACTGTTGCTGTCAGGTAGGCAACATCACTTTCATTCCTCTGTTTTTGTTTATCTAGGTTGGGGGGGTTGGTGACAGCAGCAAACTTCCTCAATTCGTTGCTCCTGTTTCATTTTTAGTCACTGCGTATTGTTATTTATATAGTTTATCTTCCATTTTCTTATTCTCGATTTTATTAATGTTCTATTTCTGTCTCCTCTGCTCATTCAGGTGATTCATTTTCCTTCATTATTGTCCCACTCGGTTTTGTTGCTTTGATGTGGTCTTGATGCCTAGCATTATTTCCACATCAATAGCAATGTGAAATTATGGTTGGAGCAGGAATCGAAGCAACCTGAGGATGCTAGATATCCACGTTAATGTGCTTATGAGTGTTGATAGTTTTAGGTTAATTTCCAGTTGTTGATTTTATTTATTTCCTATCGGTTTTAAGCTTAACGTGTGATTGCCTTGTGTTTCTTTTTTTTTTCATTTTAATTTTTCAGCACTACATGGATTCATCTCTTTTCTGCATTTAGAATGTTAGTTTTCATCTTTTATTTCAGAATTCAAGTTGTGTTTTCCCTAGCTTTGCATTTGTTCTTCTCAGCATTTTCAAATTATTTTGGTTTCTTCATGTTGCTAGCTGGAGATAAGGGTTGATGAGCTGATGCCATTCGGTGCAGCAGAGCTCACGGGTGCAGTGGACAGGAATCGCATTACCTTTCTGTTCTCCTCTGTTTCATGACTTATTTACTGTTCACCTTTGTGTTGTTTTTATTCTATTGATTTGTTGTTTATTGCTACATTTTGTGAGGCAGAGTTCAGTAGAATGGATGCTGGTTGGAGAACTAGGCAGGAGCTAGCTGCTTGAGGCAACGAGGACCGATTCCAATAGCTACACTGCTCATACCAATTTGTTTACTGCAGTTTTTCATTACTGGTTTTACAATGTTTAGACTCCTCTATGATTCAGAATGATGCATTTATTGTTTAATTCTTCTATTGTGATTTTGATCATTTAAGCTTGTCATTATCTTCTGTTTTTGGTTAGATTCGGTGGGGCCATTTCTTGCACAGCTGGAATGAAAGAGGATTATACAGACAGCAGTAGTGCATGGTATTGCTCGGGTCTGCAGCTGACTACAAGGTAGTACTGCAGAATGGACGTACTACAGATGAGGAGTAAGACGAGTTGATCAGCTGCTGGACGAGAGGATGGTACCAGGGGGCAGGCCGAGGACGGTACCTGGACAACGCTACAAATTAGCACCTGGAGCAGAAGGCTAGACGTGCACTGTACTGTGCACGGTCAGGCAGATAACAACATAGAAATTTGATTAAGGCTTTGTTTGGTGTTTGGGAATCATAAATAACCCATTTTTCATGCATTTTAGATATTTAATATTTTTCTATTTTCTGTATTAGTTGTTAATTTAAAAATTAGAGTTTTAAATTCATTTGCATGTTAGTTATATTTTCTTTTCTTATTTCAAAACTTAGATTTAATTATGTTAATAGTTAATTTTCATTTTAGTTTTAGGTGTTGCAATTAGAATTAAATTAGAGTAAAATCATTTTATGCATTTTTAAGTTTTAATTTTTAAAAAAAAAAATCCAAAAATGTTAGTTCTCATGCATTATTTAGATTTTGTTTTATTGTTAGTAATTAGCTAGGGTGAGATTTAATTTAGGACCATTTTATAGGTAGTTAATTTCTTAGTTAGATTTAAGAATTTCTTTAGGTTAATATAAGTTTTATTTTTTTAGACTTTAGGTTAGCTTAATTTGCATTTTTTAATTAGTTTAATTACATGCATATTTTATTTTAGATTTGTTTAATTTTAGTCTAATTAATTTTGTTATTTTATTTTCATATTTTGCATTTTAATTATTTACATTAATTAATTTTAACTGTTTTAATTATCTTTTGTAGGTATTTGCTTTTAATTGCTTGGAGCTCTGTAAGTAATTTTTGCTCTGTTTTATTAGATTATAATTTTTATTGTTTTTAGTACTTTTAATTTTAGCCTTGTAGATCACTCCCTAAAAATTCATAATTTGCTAGGATATACTTAGGGTAAGATTAACCGATACTTAATTAGGCTATTCAGCTTCTCTATGGGACGATAATTCCGGACTCAAATCCCATTATTACTTGTACGACCCATGTACATGCGGATACACGTCTAGGTCACTTAGAGTGGGTGTAGTCGTTACAAATTTGAGAGAACTTATTTGAGTGAAGTTGTTCCTATAGAGGAAGAGAACAACATAGTTGGAAGCTAGAGGTTGAATTGAGCCATTGAAGGAGAAAATGAGTTTTCCCCCAAATTATGCAAAGTGGAGAAAAGTTGAGATTGGTAAGATTTCAATACTCCAATCTCATATATGTTAATCTATATACTTGTGTGAGTAGATTGGTATATAGATTTATGATTGAAACATCTTAGAACATGCTAAACTCTCCATGACCTATAAAATGGTTATATACGCCAAAATGTGGATTTGTTGAGTAGGCATGGATTTGAGGATGATTTGAGCATGTATAGATGTTATTAAGCATGTATAGAAGCTTGTAAAATGGTTTGCTGAAATCCATAAGCTAGAATGGATAATGGTGGAAATTTAGTATATGAGGTGTTTGATGAAATGCCTCAATGAAATGAAATGATGAACTAATGGCATGTGGAGCTAAATGCCAGTTCAATATGGAATCAATGGACTCGAGAAGTCTAATGGATTCCTGAGAAATAAACAAAAGGAGTGAAATGGACTTAAGGAAGAATAAAGTCCAATAATGGTATAAAGAGGCCAAATAAAATATAAATGGCCAAAATGCATTGATCTAAATATCATGTGAGTGAAATAGAGTATATGACAATATACTGATGTGTGAAATACACAATTTTAGCTCCAGAAGATAAATTTGGAGTTAACAAGATCAGATCACAAGCTATTGGAATCAAGGAAGATGATTCAAGCGTGATTCGAGGTAAGGGGCCTATGTGAGCTATAGAGATAGCTATACGTATGTTTTCTTGCCTGCTGAATGGACATGTATGCGATAAATACATAGATATTGATATGGCTAGATAGAAAACTATGTATGAATATAAGTCGATAGTATGTGTGAGATCTAAGAATTTTAGGCATATTTAAATTATGTAATGAGAACATGAAGTGTAATTGATTGAACTAAATATGATGTACTTATATATTGAGGTGGTATGGAATGAAATTTTAAGTGTTGAATGAGTTATAAATGAGATTTTATGTTAAGGATGAAACTACGAGGCCAGATCGATCTTGGAGAAGAGAGGATCGATCTGGTAGGCCAAAATGATAAGGAAGGAGGAATTTAAGCGAGCAGATCGATCTCCAATGGAAGAGGATCGATCCCCTTATGATTCTGTAATGAAGAGATCGATCTCATGAGGAAGAAAACGATCTCATGAAGCATTCTGTAAGGAGAAGATTAAATTCCTCAAGGAGCAGATAGATCTCATGAAGCATTTTATAAGGAGAAGATTGATCTCCTCAAGGAGCAAATCGATCTCGTGAAGCATTCTGTAAAATAAAGATCGATCTCATAATTGGAGTAGATTGATCTCATAAAGCCATTAAGAGATCGATCTCACCCCACGACAGATTGATCTCCTAGGCATAAAATTACCTCAAAACGTTCCCAAATTCAAATTGATCTCATTAAGGACCAGATCGATCTCCTACCCTCCGTCTATAAAAGGACCCTTGTGTTTTCCTACATTTCATCTTTTCTCTCTCTCCCAAACCTTCATTTCAGCCGAGCCCTAGCTTTCTCTCTTTTCCAAATCGCCCATTTTCATCCAAATCGAAGGTTGAAGCAAGAAGGAAGATTGTTCCTCATCCAAAGGAGAACAACATACTTGGAAATCGAAAGACGGATTGAATCGAGGTAAGAGTTGAGCACTCCATAAGTTGGATAAATTTCTAAACTTCGATCTTGGATTTTAGAGTGATTTTGGTGATTATGGTTGTAGGCATTGTGATTAAATAGCTAGGAAATGGTTAGGGATTGATGAAACTATGATTTTGTTGGAGTAAAGGTAACGTTAGGCAATTTGTGATAATTTGGGGATTTTTTACTATACATTTGGAATTGAGGCAATGAGGTGAATTTAGCATGGAAATATGGTATGAGAAATGTAGAATTTGAGGTGTAGTGGATGAGTATGTGAATTTTGATAGAGTTGTGAGAATTGAGTTATTTGAACTGTTAATGAGAATATGAGCAAATGTGTGATCAATAATGTGATTGAGTTGGGTTATTGATGTTTTTACATCGTTTGGACAGCTCGAGAGTTCCAGAGAGGAATGCGAGACTAGTCCATGATACGAGGGAACGATTGCACTATACAAGGTGCAAAGAGGTAAAAGAGAACTTAAACTCGTTTGTGTGTGTGATTTTGTGACAATATTGTAGCATAAATTGTGATTTAAGAATATAAACATGTTTTATGAGTTATGAATAAGTATTGCACACGATTTTATAGTCGGTTGGGGCCTAACTTTTATGAGTTATAAACTAAGCATGAAAATGTTTTACAACCGTTTTGTGTTTAAAACGTGAAAAGAGATTTAGGCTCTCCGTTAAGGCACACTGAGATTAAGAAATGTGTGCGTGGTTTTGCCAGTTAGGACTCGATTTTTAACATGTTTTGTGTTAGGTACACATATGTTTTTAATGAGATTTATGAGAGAAAACCATTATGAGTTCTACGTGAAGGCAAAACGTTTTATATGATAACGGCTAATGATTGAGACTTAGGCGTGTCATGTTGAATACACATTGGGCCTTGCTTTAGTAGCATGTAAGTCCCGACCTTGATCTGGTAACATGTAAGTCCGATTATTCCTTCGCTTTGGTAGTGTTGGGAGGCCTTGCTCTGGTAGCATGTAAGTCCAGTCCTTCCTCTGGTAGCATGTAAGTCCGGGTCTTGCTATGGTAGCATGTAAGTTCGATATTCCTCTGTTTGCTAATGAGAGCTGCCTCCGTTTTGGTAACGTGAGATGACCCCCATTCTGGTAACGCTGGGTGACCTTGCTTTGGTAGCATGTAAAATCGATAGTGTACGTGAGGAGAGGCATTACTTTGGTAGCATGTAAGGCCGAACCTTGTTCTGGTAAAGCGTAAGTCCAATATACCATGTACACAACCATATTATTGATGTTCCCTCTTTTGAGGATGCCTGCGATGTGCACCTAGAGGAGATTTATTATGATGTGCCATGATGAATATTTATATGAGTTTTAATTGCCTAGTCTCGTTTTACAAATGAGTTTGTGTTTTGTGGCTGTGCCACGTATATTCTATTGAGGTGATTTTTATCACGTTTTAATGAGAAAAGCCATTATCGCATTCTGATTTCCACATGCTTGTGACTGTGATTTGTACTGAGTTATGTACCCTCATGTTTTTACATGATTTTAGAGAAATGAGTCGAGAATGACGTTTTAATGAGTTCATGCTACGTTTTAATTGTGTTTCAACTACGAGATAAAATGATTGTGTTATGTAAATCATTGTTTTATTAATGAGTCCCTTGCCCCCTTACTGAGCGATTTAGAAGCTCATCCTGTTTTATCTTCCCCCTAAATTTCTTCAAGTGAAGAGAGTCCCCCTGCGACGTACGAAGTAGTGGCTAGTAGAGGAGTTGAGCTCCAAGCCATCTATTGTACTTTGAGGTATAATCTATCATTTCATGTACCTAGACTAATATTATAATTACAGACACTTGATGTACTATGATGTATAGGATGTATTAGGATAATTAACTCGAAATTGGGTAATGTAAATGGTATAATATTTATTCATGAGATGATGAGATCATGAGGTGTGGATTTATAATTTATATATGATGATAACACTGCACAGGAATGCACCCTTTATTGTGAATGGACATGAAAAAAAAGTTTTAAATTTGCCCTGTTTTTCGCACTTTCGGGGCGTCACAAAGTTTTCTTGGTATCAGAGCTTAGGGTATTCAGTACTATCAATGTCGGTCAAGTGAAATAAAATACATCCCAAGTGTCTGTATAAGGCTGGTCATGAACTGAAATTGAGGATTGAGATTTCAATCAAATTTGATGTGTACGCGCAAGAAACTTATTGAGATTGAGAATGAGTGGACAATGAAGTCGTTCGAGGAGGCAGACAGAGCCACCTCCGCCACCTGCCCCACAACCAGAGAGTCCTAACTCTTGATTTAATTGAATTGAGACAGATATGCGACAGGGATTTGAGCAAATGGCAGCGCTATTCATGTAACATTTTAGAGTTAATGCCTCGGGTACTACTCCTACACCACCACAAGGACCTCTTGTGCCCCCAGTACAGATGGACCTGGTGCCTCCCGTCACTCGGCCTGATGACAAAAGTATGATCCGACTAAAGGACTTTTTGAAAATGAATCCACCTGCATTTAAAGGGAAAAAGGATCCCGCAGAGGCTGAAGACTGGCTGACTGAGTTGAGAGTCATATTTGACTATTTTGGATGCACTAATGCTGAGAGGGTCAGTATGGGTGCCTATATGTTGAAAGGGAGAGCTCGAGATTGGTGGGGTACTACCAGGGTATTCTGATGTCCAACTAGGATGTGATTAGCTGGGAAGAGTTTCAAGCGGCTTTTAGAGCCCAATATGTACCACGAGCTGCTCAGAGAAGGAAGCATGCAGAGTTTTTGAATCTAGTACAGGGTGATATATCTGTGGACGATTATGAGAGTCGATTTACCGCTCTATTTAGGTACGATCCAGAGATCATAAAAAATGAAGAGCTTCGCACTGAGAGATTTGTGTATGGATTAAAGCCCATCATCAAAGATCGATTGATAGGGCTTTGTATTATCAAGTTTAGAGATGCTCTGAGACGAGCACAAGAGATTGAGAAGGGAATTGAAATTGTACAATCCCAGAATGAGTTCGGAGTAGTGACTAGGGATAAAGGCAAGAGGCCAGTGATGTCCCAGGCATATGTTCGGAGAGGTTCCTTCAGGAGAGGAAGGATTGAGGTGCAGAAGGGCAGATTGGAGAGACCCAAAACTTATCCTATTATCAGGGAGACCCCTCGATATGTTAGGCCTGAGATAAGGGTTTGTAGAGACTCTGGCCGACTGCATGAGGGAAGTTGTATTGAGTCGATCTGTGGATGTTTTAAATATGGAGAAATGGGTTATAGAGTAAAAGACTGTCCTCAACCTCAGATACCACATGCTCCGGAACCTACTAGACAGCAACCTCAGAGAATGAATCCCCTGAGATGGGCCACTGCTGTAGAGAAAGGAAAGAAGCCCGTTACAATGGGACGTGTGTTTGCTCTAGACAAGGAAACAACAAACACTTCAGCAGAAACTATAAGAGGTACACTCTCTGTCTGTAATCATACGGCTCATGTATTGAATGACTCGGGGTCCACGCATTCGTTTATTTTTGAGCATTTTGCATGTAGAATAAAGTTGAAGTTTGAACCTCTAGAGTATATACTACATGTAAATACCCCTATGCGTGAGTCCTAGAGAACTGATTTAATTTGTAGAGGATGTGAAATAAAGGTGGGAGATAGAGTGATGTTAGCAGATCTAATAATGTTAAATATGCATGGGTTTGATGTAATTTTGGGAATGGATATGCTGGCAACCAATCGAGTGAATTTAGACTGCTACACTAAGATTGTAACTTTCTCTCTACCTAAACCTTACAATGTACATTTGAAATATTGAGTAAATAAACATATGGAATTTTGTAAGTAATTGAATATTATGATGATTATCTTTTGAGAATACCAAATTTAATCATTCGTGTGAAGATTATGAAACATTCATCTCAGATGATGATCGGGAACATCCGAGGATTGAGGATATACCTGTGGTATGTGAATTTTTGAATGTCTTCCTAGATGAGTTGCCTGGTTTACCACTAGAGAGAGAGCTGGAGTTTACCATTGATTTGGTACCGGATACTCAGCCTATCTCTAGGCCTCCGTATAGGATGGCATTAGTGGAACTATAGGAATTGAAGAACCAACTACAGGAGTTACTGGATCAAGGATTCATTAGACCTAGTGTCTCATCGTGGGGAGCACCAGTGTTATTCGTGAGGAAGAAGGATAGTAGACTTAGATTATGCATAGACTATTGACTGTTGAATAAAGCCACGGTGAAGAATAAATATCCATTACCGAGGATTGATGATCTACTTGATCAGCTAGGAGGGGCCTTAGTCTTCTCTAAGATTAATTTAAGATCGGGCTATCACCAATTGAGGATTAAGTAAGAAGATATTCTAAAGACAGCCTTCAGAACGAGGTATAGCTATTATGAATTTCTGGTGATGCCCTTTAGATTGACGAACGCCCCTGTAGCCTTTATGAGATTAATGAATGAGGTGTTCAGAGACTATCTAAATAAGTTTGTGATAGTCTTTATTGATGATATCCTAGTATACTCTCGGTCATATGAGGAGCATGCATAGCATTTATGGTTAGTACTTTAGATACTCCGAGATAAACAATTATATGGAAAGCTTAGTAATTTTGAGTTTTGGTTGGATCGGATAGCTTTCCTTGGTCATATAGTTTCAGAGGAAGGAGTATCAGTGGATCCAAGTAAAGTAGAAGCAGTACTTAATTGGGAAAGACCGATGACAGTTACAGAAGTACAAAGCTTCCTTGGTTTGGTAGGGTATTACAAAAGAATTGTCGAAGGATTTTCCAGGATTGTCGTTCCTTTGACTAAGCTCACACGTAAGGAGACTCCGTTGATATGGACTGACTAATGTGAGCTCATTTTTCAGGAGATAAAGAGAAGATTAATAGCGGCACCTGTGTTGACTATCCCTGAGGGATCAGGAGGGTTTTCATTTTATAGTGATGCTTCCCATCAAGGATTGGGATCTGTGCTTAAACAGCACGGAAGAGTGGTTACCTATGGGTTGCCACAATTGAAAGATCATGAGCGAAATTACCCCACGCATGATTTGGAGTTAGCCACTGTGGTATTTGCCTTGAACATTTGGCGGCACTACTTATATAGGGAAAGATTCTAGATCTTTACTGATCATAAGAGTTTGAGGTATCTTTTTTATCAGAAAGAGTTAAATATGAGACAAAGGAGATGGATGGAACTCCTTAAGGATTATGACTGTGAGATTCTATACCATCCGGGTAAGGCGAACGTAGTGGCTAATGCCCTGAGGAGGAAGCGTATCATATCTGCTATGATGATCAGGGAATGAGATTTATTAGAGTAGTTCGACGAACTCCGGATCAGAGGTAAAGAGGTAGAGACTGGATTTTTGGATAGCCTACGAATAGAGCCTAGGATCATGGATCAGATTAGAATTGGGCAGCGCAATGATCAGAGGTTGTTAGATATGGTTAGCCAAGTTGAACAGACTTTGTAGTCTGATCTCACAATCAGTGAGGATGGATTGTTGAGATTCAAGGGACGAATTAATGTACCGAACGATGATACCTTGAAGAGACAGATACTAAAAGAGTCCTATTACTCACGATACACCATGCACCCAGGGAGTACTAAGATGTACCGAGATTTGAGAAAGGTGTATTGGTAGAGTGGTATGAAGCGAGACGTGGCAGAGTATGTGGCCAGATGTTTAGTATGCCAGCAAGTGAAAGCTGAGCATCAGAAGCCCAAAGGATTATTACAGCCTTTACCTGTGCCTACATGGAAATGGGAGCATGTCACCATGAACTTCATTATGGGTTTACCGAGGACCCGAAGGGGTTATGATGCGATATGGGTCATAGTGGATAGACTGACAAAGAGTGTCCACTTCCTTGCCATCAGGAGCACAGATACGGTGCATGCCTTAGCTGAGTTATATGTCAGTGAGATAGCTAGATTACATGGGGCTCCAGTGAGTATTACTTCTAACAGAGATTCTGGATTTACTTCCAGATTTTAGACCCAGTTTCAGGAGTCCATGGGATCTCGATTGAAATTTAGTATCGCCTATCATCCTTAGACAGATGGTTAGTTAGAGACGACTATTCAGACCCTGAAGGATATGTTGAAGGCGTGTACAATGGATTTTAAGGGATAATGGGATGATCACCTGCCCCTAGCAGAGTTTGCATACAATAATAGTTATCATGCGAGTATTGGAATGACACCTTTTTGAGGCTCTATATGGTAGGAGGTGTAGATCTCCTGTGGCTTAGAAAAAAGTCAGTGACAGAAAGATAAATGCTCCCGAGCTTATTGAGCAAGCGGTACAGAGTGTGAAACTCATATGTGAGAGGTTACAGGTTGCCCAGAGTAGACAGTAAAGCTACGCGGATGTGCATAGACGGCCACTTGAGTTTGATGTTGGTGATTCAGTATTTCTGAAGATATCACTAAGTAAGGGTATCATGAGATTTGAGAAGAAAGGAAAATTGAGTCCTCGATACATAGGACCATTTGAGATTCTTGGGAGAGTGGGAGAGGTAGCCTATAGATTGGTGTTACCCCACAAATATCCGAAATACACAACGTCTTTCATGTGTCTATGTTGAGGAAGTACCACCCGAACCCTTCTCATGTCATGGAGTATGAAGAGATGGTCATACAGGAGCACATGAGCTACACTGAGGAACCCATCCGGATTCTTGATGGAAAGGAGATGGTACTTAGGACCAAAAGCATCCCATTAGTGAAAGTTTTGTGGAAACACCACTCAATGGAAGAGGCAACTTGGGAATTGGAAAACCTCAAGAAGGAAAAGTACCCCCATCTATTTGACGAGTTAAGTTGAATTTCGAGGACCAAATTCTTTTAAAGGTGGAGAGGATATGAGATCTGAGAATTTTAGACATATTTAAATTATGTAATGAGAAGATGAAGTGTAATTGATTGAACTAAATATGATGTACTCATATACTGAGGTGGTATGGAATGAAATTTTAAGTGATGAATGAGTTATAAATGAGATTTTATGTTAAGTGTTAAACTATGAGGCCAGATCGATCTTGGAGAAGAGAGGCTCAATCTGGTAGGCCAAAAATGACAAGGAAGGAGGAATTTAAGCGAGCAGATTGATCTCCAATGGAAAAGGATTAATCTCCTTATGATTCTGTAATGAAGAGATCGATCTCATGAGGAAAAAATCGATCTCATGAAGCATTCCATAAGGAGAAGATCGATCTCATCAAGGAGTAGATCGATCTCATGAAGCATTCTGTAAGGAGAAGATCGATCTCCTTAAGGAGCAGATCGATCTCGTGAAGCATTTTGTAAACTAGAGATCGATCTCATAATTGGAGCAGATCGATCTCATAAAGCCATTAAGAGATCGATCTCACCCCACGACAGATCGATCTCCTAGGCATAAAATTACCTCAAAACATTCCCAAATTCAAATGTAGATCGATCTCATCAAGGACCAGATCGATCTCCTACCCTCCATCTATAAAAGGACCCCTGTGTTTTCCTGCATTTCATATTTTCTCTCTCCCAAACCTCCATTTCAACCGATCCCTAGCTTTCTCTCTCTTCCAAATTGCCCATTTTCGTCCAAATCGAATGTTGTAGCAAGAAGTAAAATTGTTCCTCCAAAGGAGAACAACATACTTGAAAATCGAAAGACGGATTGAATCGAGGCAAGAGTTGAGCACTCCACAAGTTAGGTAACTTTCTAAACTTTGATCTTGGATTTTAGAGTGATTTTGGTGATTATGGTTGTAGTCATTGTGATTAAATAGCTAGGAAATGGTTAGGGATTGATGAAACTATGATTTTGTATGAGTAAAGGTAACATTAGGCAATTTGTGATAATTTGGGAATTTTTTACTATACATTTGGAATTGAGGCAATGAGGTGAATTTAGCATGGAAATATGGTGTGAGAAATGTAGAATTTGAGGTGTAGGGGATGAGTATATGAATTGTGATAGAGTTATGAGAATTGAGTTATTTGAAGTGTTAACGAGAATATGAGCAAATGTGCGCTTAATAATGCGATTGAGTTGGGTTATTGATGTTTTTACATCATTTGGATAGCTCGGGAGTTCCAGAGAGGAATACGAGACTAGTCCACGAGGGAACGATTACACTATACAAGGTGCAAAGAGGTAAGGGAAAACTTAAACTCGTTTGTGTGTGTGATTTGTGACAATATTGTAGCATGAATTGTGATTTAAGAAAATAAGCATTTTTGTTGAGTTATGAATGAGTATTTGACACGATTTTATAGCCGGTTGGGGCTTAACTTTTATGAGTTATAAACTAAGCATGAAAATGTTTTACAACCGTTTTGTGTTTAAAACGTGAAAAGAGATTTGGGCTCTACGTTAAGGCGTACTGAGATTGAGAAATGTGTACGTGGTTTTGCCGGTTGGGACTCAGTTTTTAACATGTTTTGTGTTGGTACACAAATGTTTTAAATTAGATTTATGAGAGAAAGCCATTATGAGTTCTACGTGAAGGCAAAACGTTTTATATGATAATGGCTAATGATTGAGACTTAGGCGTGTCATGTTGAATACACATCGGGCCTTGCTTTGGTAGCATGTAAGTCCCGGCCTTATTCTGGTAACATGTAAGTCCGATTATTCCTCCGCTTTGGTAGTGTTGGGAGGCCTTGCTCTGGTAGCATGAAGTCTGGGCCTTGCTCTGGTAGCATGAAAGTCTGATATTCCTCTGTTTTGGTAACGAGAGATGCCTCCGTTTTGGTAACGTGAGATGACCCCCGTTTTGGTAACGATGAGTGGCTTGGCTTTGGTATCATGTGGGACCGATAGTGTGCATGAGGAGAGGCATTGCTCTGGTAGCATGCCGGGCATTGTTCTGGTAACGCGTAAGTCCAATATACCATGTACACGACCATATTGTCGACGTTCCCTTTTTCGAGGATGCCTAGGATGCGCACCCAAAGGAGATTTATTATGATGTGCCATGACGAATATTTATATGTGTTTTAATTGCCTAGTCTCGTTTTACACATGAGTTTGTGTTTTGTGGCTGTGCAAAGTGCATTCTATTGAGGTGATTTTTATCACATTTTAATGAGAAAAGCCATTATCGCATTATGATTTCCATATGCTTATGACTATGATTTGTACTGAGTTATGTACCCTCATGTTTTTACATGATTTTAGAGAAATGAGTTGAGAATGACGTTTTAATAAGTTCATGCTACGCTTTGATTGAGTTTCAACTACGAGATAAAATGATTATGCTGTACAAATTATTGTTTTATTAATGAGTCCCTTACCCCCTTACTGAGCGATTTAGAAGCTCACCCTGTTTTATCTTCCCCCCAGATTTCTTCAAGTGAAGAGACTTCCCCTGCGAAGTACGGAGTAGTGGCTAGTGAAGGACTTGAGCTCCAGGCCATCTATTGTACTTTGAGGTATAATTTATCATTTCATGTACCCAAACTAATATTGTAATTACAGACACTTGATGTACTATGATGTATGGGATGTATTAGGATAATTAACTCGGAATTGAGTAATGTAAATGGTATAATGTTTATTCATTAGATGATGAGATCCTGAGGTGTAGATTTATAATTTTTATATGATGATGCATGACACTGCACACGAATGCACCCTTTATTGTGAATGGATGTGAAAAAAAAGTTTTAAATTTGCCATGTTTTTTGCGCTTCCGGGGCGTCACAGTATGAGATTTCATAACTTATATGATTGTTGTAAAAAGAGGTTTTGCAAATGTTTTGAGAAAGAATAACAATAGACGGGCTCCCAGTTTAACTATTGTGTGAAATGGTTTTAAGGAGTGATTGAAGAGAGATTTATCCTCTCACTCATGACTATACACGGGGCTCTTTCTATTTCTTTTCTGTGTGAAATTGTGCTAGAGCCTTGTGGCAACAGCAGATTGACCAGCCCTGCTCACATATTATTTTCAAAGGGATTTTGAGAAAAGCTAAAGACTGCTCGATGCCTCGGGTGATACTGTGTGTTCCACTTGAGTTGCTCACACTAGATTTTGGGAATCATGCCAGAGCCTCGAGTATAGTTGTGTGTCTTACTCTGATTTTTGCTCTCATGTGACCCTCTGGATTTAAAGTGATGGAATAGTTGTGCTAGATGCCTCGATGATACTGTGTGTTCTGTTCGAGAGCTCGTACCATGCTCGATGCCTCAGATATGCTGTGTGCTTCCCTCTGAGTTGCTCGCACGTAATCTCCTGAACTTCTGCGTGATGAGTAAAATCGTGCTAGATGCCTCAGGTATGCTATGTGTCTTACACTAAGTTACTCGTACGGGAGTTTATGAATTGCTGTGTGATGGATAAACCGTGCTAGAGCCGTCGTGTACTACTGTGTGTCTGACACTGACCTGCTGGCACGAGATTTTGAGACTATGGAAATGGGTGTTAAGGATCCATGGGGGCACGATGTACCATAAGCGTTAGCCATAGGGTACGATGTGCCTTGATTTGAGTATAAGTTGAAGGGATGGTTGATCCGCCTCCCTAAGCGTAGGGTTCCCGCACACCTGATCAGTGTAGCCTGGATTTTGACTATGGCCGTAAGTCTTCTATATCTGTGTGATATGATATTGTCACTACTGTGTGAGGTGGCAGATATCTTCCCTTGTTGTGTGCCTGGGGAATGTGATAACCCATGATTATGTCTCATATGAACATTGACTTGCTATGTGCCAAGTGATTTCGAAATGAACTTGTGTGGTTTTAAGTTAAGCATTTTCTATATATGAACTGTGTGAATAGATTATGCTGTGAAAAGCTATGTACCACTGTGTGAATATGCATACACCCATCTAGCGAATTAATGGTTTCACATTGATGGAAGTCGTTTTAAAGAAATGCATATTGTTTTATAAGGAAAATGAACATATATGTATTTTAGTATGTAGATAGTGTAGTTATCTATTTGAATGGACATTTTCCTTACTGAGGGTGTTATGCTCACCCCCTTATTTCCTCCTTCATAGATACTATACAGTAGTGAGTACTGCAGTCTTCCCTACTAAGGTGTTCTCCAGTTCTCCGACAGTATAGAGAGGTATACACTTGTGATGAAAAGAAAAATTTTGTATCCTATAAATTAATGCACAGTCTAGTGATATTTTGTACGAAAGGGATGTATAGTTAATAGAAACTGATATAAGCGTTTTCGCATATTTATAAAAGTCCAGTTTCTATTATATTTCAATTAAATGAATTTATATGAGATGTGGATTGGATATTGACTCACAGCCCAACTGTAAGTGGTAAGTGGTAAGGTAAAGGTCACAGACTGGTATAGAGGGTTTTGGAGTCGTGTCCACGACACTGCACCCTTATTTTCTGCTGTTTTCTGCAGATTTCCAAATTGTACACTTACCCTCATTTAATTCATACCTCAGTTCTCATTCCGTGCACAATTAACGTATAATAACATCCATTCCATATAGTTTATAGGTAATAAAACTTGTGCACACTACTTGAAATCATGGACGTTTCATTAAATTTCCAAAATCCTTACATCCTCTTATCATTTATACTCATGTAACAATACATATACATATATCATAGCTTCTCAAGCTATTTTTGTAACAACGTACATATACATCATATCTTTATCAATACGTGTGAAATTACGGGCATTATATTTCTCCCCTCCTTAGAAAATTTGGTTCTCCAAATTGACCAAGTCTATTCCTAAAAAAGTTAGGGATATTTCTCCTTCATCAGCTCCTCTAACTCCCAAGTGGCTGATGCATGATGCATGATGCTGCCACAGAACTTTAACCAATGAAATCGACTTGTTCCGCAACACCTTCTCTTTTCTATCCTATATCCGGATCGATTTCTCCACATACGACATATCCTCCTTGAGCTCCAATGGCTCATAGCTAATTACATGTGTTGGATCCGGGTAGTACTTTCGAAGCATAGAAACATGGAAGACATTGTGAACTTCTACTAGCTCATGTGGTAAGGCTAGCCTATGTGCTCTATCTCCCACTCTATCCAAAATTTCAAAGGGACCAATGTGACGAGGATTTAGTTTTCCTTTCTTCCCAAACCTCGTTATTCCCTTAGAAGGAGATACTCTAAAAAATACGAACTCACCCACATCAAACTCAAGTGGTCTCTGTCTCCTGTCAGCATAGCTCTTTTGTCGACTTTGAGCTGTTCACAACCTCTCACATATTATCTAAACATCCTCAGAGGCTTGTCTAACCAAATTGGGAGCAAGCAACTGTCTGTCACCAACTTCTTCCCAACCAATGGGTGATCGGTATCTACGACCATATTGTGTCTCATAAGGGGCCATACTAATACTTGAGTGATAACTGTTATTATAGGCGAACTCAATCAATGTCAAGTGATCATCTCGGGAGCCTCTAAAATCTAGCATACACGCTTTCAACATATCCTCTAGGGTCTGATCGTCTTCTCTGACTGACCATCTGTTTGAGGATAAAAAGTGGTGCTAAAGCTCAATTGGGTCCCCATCGCTTCCTGAAAATGTCCCCAAAAGTGGGAAGTGAAGAGAGCATCCCTATCAGAAACAACACTCACTGGGACTCCAAGCAATCTGACTATCTCCCGTACATACAGGTTCAACAGTGCACTCAAAGTATCTGTAGATCTTATGGCTAAAAAGTGTGTCGATTTTGTTAACCGATCTACTATAACCATTATAGCATCATAGTTCTTACGGATTCTCGATAACCCCATCAAAAAATCCATGGTGACGTACTCCCACTTCCATGTCGGTATCAGTAGAGGTTGTAATAATCTTCCTAGTCTCTGATGCTTTACCTTAACCTGCTAATAGATTAGACATCTAACAATGTACTCAGCTATGTCTCTTTTCATTCCAGACCACCAGTATATCTTTCAAAGATTTTGATACATTTTACTACTCCCTGGGTATACTGTATATCTCGATGAGTGAGCCTCTGATAAGATCAACTTCCTCAGCTCTGAATTCTTAGGTACACATATTCTATTTCTGAACCTTAGAACTCCATCTGAACTCAATACAAATTCAGTACCCTTACCTTTCTGAATCTGGCTAATCACATCAATACATCATCGATCATTTTGCTGAGCTTGCTGGATTCTCTTAATCAGCTCCAGCTCTAATCTCAAGCTAGTAATAATCCCATATCTACCAATCTCAGGTGGGGTCATATCTTAACTAAGGTTCGTGAATTGTTCCTACAACTCATGTTCTTTAACCATCATGTATGGTACCAACCCAAGACTCTTTTTGCTCAATGTATCTGTAACCACATTCACCTTCCCCGGGTGGTACAAAATCTCACAATCACAGTCTTTGAGGAGTTCTAACCACCTTCTCCGTCTCATGTTTAACTCCTTCTGTGAGAACAGATACTTAAGACTTTTGTGATCCGTACAGATCTGAAATCTCTCACTATACAAGTAGTGGCACCATATCTTCAATAAAAATACTACGGTCGCCATCCAAATCATGAGTAGGATAGTTTTTCTCATGATCTTTCAGCTGTCTATATCCATAAGCGACTACCCTTCCGCTCTGCATCAAAACACAGCCTAATCCTTGATATGAAGCATCTGAATAAACAGAGTAGTTCCCTGAGCTATTAGGGATGATAATAACTAGCGCGGTGGTTAATCTGCGCTTGAGTTCCTTAAAACGCCTCTCACGTGCTTCATCCCACGTAAACTCTACATTCTTCCTCGTAAGACTTGTCAACAGAGCAGCCAATCTAGAGAAATCCTTTACAAATCTCCTATAGTAACCTGCCAAGCCAGAAAACTTCTAGTCTCTGTGACTGTCTTGGGCTGTTCCCATTGACCAATAGCCTTAATCTTGGATGGATCCTGTAACGACCCTTAACCCTTGAAAATCGGGAGATTTTTTTTTTTGAATTTAATTTACCCACTTATTCTCTCATTCTCTTAGGCTGTATTCCTGTTCAGTGTCAATCCTTAAAAATATCTCATTTAATTTATCCTTAGACATATTTCATCCCGACACATTATTTTCAATAGTAATAATTTCAGCTCGAAAGCCCATTAGGATGGCCCAAACTGAGAGGCCCAAATGCTAGGCCCAAATTGGTAAAAATCAAGCCCATTAGTAAAAGGTAACCATAGCCAAATTGGTAACTATCACCTAACTCAATTCAATTCAAACTTGTTAGCTGAAAAGTTAGGTTTAATGACTAAGTAATTGACTTATAAAATCAGCCAACACAACTTCATCTTCTTCCTTAAGAATTCGACAAAGATAAGAAACCATTAAAACACACATAGTCAAGCTTTCTCTCACTAGAAATCACTAGGAAAAAGGCATATTTGGAACTTGCAATATTCATGGAAGTTGTTCCAAATTGAGAGAGGATTAACATATGTTGGAATTGGCTATCAAGGAGACAAAGTGAGTAAACTGAGAAGTTTCAAAGTTTCAGCCAAGTGTGAAAGTGCAGGCTAAGTATAATTTCAAAATTTCAAGCTTTCAAATTCATATATGTTAATGTATGAATTATTCTAAGTAGATTGGTATATGCTTTAAGCATTGAAACACATGAAATCACTATGAACATGGATTGGTCGAGAGTGGGTATTGGTAAATTGATGAATACCCATATGATTTTAAGGCATTAATAAGTTAATATACATGTGTTTATGATTATGGTATACTTAGAATAAATCAATTTGATCAATTGGTTGATAAATTAAGTTGGCAATCAAGGTTTTTGATAAAATGCCTAAATGAACTAAGTTAAGCTTAAGAACATTGCCAACCAAGTGTTTGTGAAAATGCCTAATTGAATGGCTAGTGAAATAGCCGACGGTGGCGTGTTGCTAGGCATGGCTAGGCCTGCGTGGTTCTCAGCCATGGCATGTGGTCGAGAGGTCCAATGGGCCAAGCCTAATTGTTTTCGACCCAATGTGATGTAATGGGTCTCAGACAAGCCTAATAAGAGTTGGTGGGCCCCACAAGCCCAATAGGCCAAACGAAAATGAAAAGTAAAATGGAAATGGGCTTAAGGCAGAGTTAGGCCCATTAAGGTTTATTAAAGCCCATTAAGTGAAATAGATTGTATTAAATGTGAAATACAATAGAAAAAGAAAAATTAACCTAATGAATGGTTATATGCAACTCTAGAGATTATTGGAGGAGCTAATCGGACTGCTAGATCAAGTAAAGTTAAGAAAGTAAAATTTCTCGAGTGATTACAGGTAAGGGACTTGTGCGAGTAGTTAGGGATACCTGCATGTATTTTCATCTGCTTTTGCACTCACTTAAAAACTTTAAGGGTTAAAAAAAGTGAATAATAATTATAGCGACCCGATAGTAGGAAATTACAATTTTACCCCTAGGTAGGAAAAAATCCAACTTTTGGGAAAAGTTGTAAAAAGGATGGAAAACCACAATTATGAGTGTTTTTACTATTGTTTAGCAGAAGAGTTGGTAGATGGGCTAATGTTTCATGGTTGATGAGAAATAGCACAATTTATAGCGCTGATTTTGATGTTTTGAAAATCATCCCATTTTAAAGAGCCGTCTATCGAATTATATGGGAATAAATCATGCTAGAACACAACTCGCACTTGATTTCATATGTTTTTCCACATATATTAGACTAAAGTATGATTCGCACTAGATTTCCATGACATGCATGATAGAGTACTGGAGTTATTGCTCGTACTCAGTTTTATGTGTTTTGTGCATAGAATAGTACTGGAGCGATTGCTCGTAATTGATTTGAAACATGAACTATGCATGACCTAGTGCTGGTGTCACGCCCTTCTCTCACACATGAGCTACTAAAAACACCACAAAAGTTTCTCATTTTACTTAACTTTCCTTCTACCATCACTCACCTCAAACGTTGGGTTATGATTCGATATTAGTCACCCATTCACATTCATTCACAATTTACATAGAAATTAATATTCTTTTCTATAACATAAGTTCTTATACATTAATACAATTAATTGTAATATACATCACGATCGTACAATCGTTTACATAAATGTGCTTTTATAATGTTCAGTACAAAATATCAAGTGTGTATACCTCTCACAAGATGGATTGGTAGCGGATCAAAGTCTACAAATCTCATGTTGTATCCACCTACTGTGGATGCTCTGAAAAGAGGGAAATAATAAGGGGCTGAGCTCACAGCTCCGTAAGGAAATCAGCCAAGCAAGTAGATAACCACTCTATCTACAAAATACAATGCTTATGCCTTGAAATCTTTTCCTTATCCATTTGTATCTAAAGCATGCATCTCTCTCAAAGCTGTTATGCAATATATATTATATTTAGATATATACAAAACATCAGTTATAAAATTGGAAATATGTTGGTTTAACAATCTCAGAATTTTATGCTTAACATTGTATTTCTTAGATAATTTCACACAAATCACATTTATCATGCCATTCATTTAAATCAAAATCATATGGCATTCATCATGTTTCAAAATACAAAAATCTGGGCCTCACCCATCCCTCGGGTTACCCTTTTCACAATTCACAAATTCACATGTTCATATCATAAAACCTTGTGATAGTTCAATCAAGAAATATTGATTCAAATTTCATGAAAAGAAAACCGAGATAAGAGACTACATGTTCCAATTTTATGATCATAACTCATTTTTCGTGATCCCAGGCTACACAGTACTCGGTGTGCAGGGTCTCACAATTGCTGTAATGGGAGGTGGGTCAAATCTCTACCATCAGCTCTCAATCTGAGGACCGGATCCCGGAGCAGACCAGATCCCACTGGATCTCGCTCTTACTACTAACTAGTCCTATCCAAGTACATCAAGTACTCACGATATAGCATACTCCAGTGACATACACGGTACACAATACCCTATGAACCCTATCTCAAGGTGGGATGCTCGCCATGAGTTTTAGTCCTCATACCTTGGATATACCACATAGTCAGGATGCTCGCCATGAGTCTTAGTCCTCATACCACCGATTAATTCGATATCCCATGGCCTTATCTCAAAATATTGGACGTGTGAGCATATATATATATAGGTGTCAGCACAGTCTCCCAACACGACTGTTTCATGCTCTTTTCAAAACTGGTACGTGCGAGTAAACTCCCAACACGACCACAACACAATGATATAACTCTAGTGCGAGCAATGCTCCCCACACTATGTTATATAAAAACACGAGTATGAGCATGCTCCCAATACTCTATAATATATAATCAATGAAAATTGAGTACGAGCAAAGCTCCCAATACTTTATCATGTAAAACTGAGTATGAGCCTAGCTCCCAATACTCTATAATGCATTAGTCACAAAACTGAGTACGAGAAATGCTCACAGTACTCTAACATACATAAATTGCATTAAAATGTAGTACGAGTATACACTCAAGTACTATGTGATGCATAGCTCAAAATATAGTGCGAGTAATCTCTAGCACTTATGGTTTTTGCATAAACCCAGATAGATGGCTATTCAAATCACAATTCACCCTAGTAAATCAAATAACCACTTAACTGTGTTGTTTTCGCATATACATGAAAACATTAGCCATTCTATCATGCAACTATGCATTTTAGTCACAACATGCTTCTAAGGTCTTTTCACCCTATTTTTGGATAAAACACACTTATCCTCATTAGTCCTTATCACAATAACATGCCTATTCATGGGAATTTATATAGAATATAATATCGAAATTCTATTCAAAATATGTGTAGCTATCTCTAACTACTCACAAAATTCCCTTACCTTGGATCACGTCACATGACCTTACTTCCTCGGTACTGCTCACTCTTACAGTCCGATCAGCTTCCATTGTGATTTATGAAGTTGTTATAAGTATTTACATTAATATGCCGTAATATACTTATTTACTGGTAAAAAACTCAATTCAATACATAACTCTCATCACTTTCTCTCATTATGATGTTACATCATATTTCCCATATGTCTATCTTTATTTCTCCTCACTTCCAATTTATGCATCTCATAACATTACTTTAAAATCTTCCATGCATGCATATTCCATCATTAGATTTATTCTAATACCACTTCGTCGTCATTCTCTCACTTTTAATACCAATAGCTAGGTCATGTTCATTTTTCATGATCCTTTCATCTCTAACAATTCATACATATACCAATTCACTCACCAATACACCTAGTTTAACATATATCAACTTGGTGCATTAAATCTTACCTAGCTGAAATTTTCCTCCTTTTCACCAAATTTGGCAAAATCCTCCTTGCATCATCAATATTTGATTCCAACTTCTTGTTTCCAAGTATGTTGTTCTCCTCTTCACTAAGAACAACTTTGCTTATATATATCTCACTCAAAACTGATTGCAAACTGAAGTTTTCTAGTGTTGAAAGGTTAGGTTTAGCTTTGGTTCTTGAATAGAATAGTGTTTCTCGTGAAACAGAGGTCTCAAAGGTCCATTATTTATAGAATTGTCTCTATGAGATCGATTTGCTAACCATATGAGATCGATCTCCCCTTTATTTTTCTCCTCGAAATTGACCTTTCAGGTCTAATGAGATCGATCTGCCCATAAGCATGAGATCGATCTGCATAACTCAAAACCTGAAGGAGATCGATCTGGCCTTGTAATGAGATCGATCTATGGCAACCCTAGCCTTAAGGAAATCGATCTGTATTATCAATGAGATCGATCTGCTCCCTTCTTGAAGCAATTCTACTGCACTTTTCCAACCTAATTCACTATTACATTGATATTTGATTTACTTAACCACCTATTTTTTTTTTTCATTTTATACACATTTACAACTCCAAAACATCCATTTATCATGATTTACAAAATTTGTTACTTGTCTATACATTACAAAATCATAAGGGTACATATTAAATTTCGGGTCTTACAATCCTCCCCACCTTAAGAAATTTGGTCCTCCAAATTAGAACCAAGTTACTCTAAAAAAATTGGGGATATTTCTCTCGCTTCAAACTCTCTAGCTCCCAAGTAGCTTCTTTTGAAGTGTGATGCTGCCAGAGAATCTTCACTAACCCAATAGTCTTATTTCTCAGGACTTTCTCCTTTCTATCCAGTATCCGTATCAGTTTCTCTATATATGTCAATTCATCTTTGAGCTCCAATGGCCCATACCGAATCACATGATTTGGATCTGGATGATACTTCCTCAGCATCAAAATGTTGAAGACATTATGCACTCCCGATAATTCTAATGGCAAAGCCAATCTATATGCCTTATCTCCCACTTTGTCCAGTATCTCAAAGGGTCCAATGTAGTAAGGACTCAACTTACCTTTCTTCCCAAATCTTGTTATACCCTTGGAATGAGAAACCTTCAAAAATATCGAATCACTAACGGTGAACTCAACTGGTCTCCATCTCTTATCAGCATAGCTTTTCTGTCTACTCTGAGCTGTCCTCAATCTCTTAACAATCAACCGAACATCCTCAAAGGCTTGTATAACCAAATCAAGAGCAAAAATCTTTCTGTCACCCACTTCTTCCCATCCGATAGGGGAACGACATCTACGGCCATACAAAGCCTCATACGGTGCCATCCTGATACTCACATGATAACTGTTATTGTTGGCAAATTTAGATAGTGGCAAATGATCATCCCATGAGCCTTGAAAATCCAGCACACACGCTCTCAACATATCATCCAGAGTCTGCATAGTCCTCTCTGACTGACCATCTTTCTGAGGATAAAAAGCGGTGCTTAAACTCAACTGGGTTCCTATGGCTTCCTGAAAATGTTCCCAAAAGTGGGA
Source organism: Firmiana major (assembly GCA_033439115.1). NCBI lineage: Eukaryota > Viridiplantae > Streptophyta > Magnoliopsida > Malvales > Malvaceae > Firmiana > Firmiana major. Next base: position 25,115,612 of record CM065914.1, read on the forward strand.
AGTGAAATGGGAATCCCTATCCGAGACAATGCTTACTGGAATACCATGTAACCTCACTACCTCGCGTACATATAGTTCTTCCAATGAACTCAGAGTATTGGTAGCTCTCATAGCTAGAAAGTGGGCTAACTTCTTCAGTCTATCAACAATCACCCATATAGAATTGTGATTCCCCCGAGTCCTCGGTAAACCTATCACAAAATCCATGGTGATATGTACCCATTTCCATGTTGGTATAAGTAGAGGCTACAATAACCCTGTAGGTTTTTGATACTCTACCTTCACTTGCTGACATACGAGACATCCTGCCATGAATTTTGCCACATCTCTTTTCATACCTGACCACCAGTACACCTTCCAGGAATTCTGATACATCTTGTTACTCCCCGGATGTAGCGTGTACCTCAACGAATGAGCTTCCGTCAATATCAATCTCTTAAGCTCTGGGTCATCGGGAACACACCAACTGGCTTTAAACCTTAAAAGCCTATCAGAATTCAACTTAAAATCAGTCTCTGTGCCCTTCTATATCTGACCAGTCATATTAATGTAATACGAATCAGTCTGCTGAGCCTGTCTGATCCTGTCCACCACATCCAACTCTAAGCGTAGACTAGTAATCACACAGTCCGTATCCATGTCAAAAGGCACGACTCCCAAACTGAGGCTATCAAACTGCTCTAGCAATTCATATTCCCTGACCACCATATACGATAGCATCCTAAGGCTCTTCCTATTCAAAGCATCAGCTACAACATTAGCCTTACCCGAATGATAAAGTAACTCACAATCATAGTCCTTTAGAAGCTCTAGCCGTCTTCTCTATCTCATGGTCAATTCTTTCTACGAGAACAGATACTTAAGGCTTTTATGGTTGGTAAATATCTAAATTTTTTCACCATATAAGTAGTGGCGCCATACCTTCAAAGCAAACACTACCGTTACTAACTCCAAATCGTAGGTCGGATAGTTCTTCTCATGATCCTTTAACTGTCTGGATCCATAAGCAACTACCTTCCCATCCTGCATCAATACACAGCCCAGTCCCTGATCGGAGCATCAGTATACATTGAAAATTCTCTTGAGCTAGTAGGAATAGTGAGAATCAAAGCAGTGGTCAATCGACTCTTCAACTCTTGAAAACTCTCCTCACAATCCTCATTCCAAACGAATGCTACACCCTTCCGAGTGAGACATGTCAAGGGAGCAGCTAACTTTGAAAATCTTTCAACGACTCTCTAATAGTATCTGACTAAACCCAAAAAACTCCTGATCTCGGTGACTGTCCTCAACTGTTCCCACTGAACTAGAGCCTTAATCTTGGATGGATCTAATGATACATCATCCTTCGACACCACGTATCCCAAAAATAAGATTTGTGATAACCAAAAATTACACTTGTTGAGTTTACCATACAACTTCTACTCTCGTAAAGTCTGCAGTACAATCCTGAGGCTTTTCTCATCCTCTTCCTTGGATTTCGAATATACCAAGATGTAATCTATGAAGACGATAACAAATTGATCCAAATATGGCTTGAACACATCGTTCATTAAAGCCATGAAAGTTGCGGGACATTCGTCAATCCGAATGGCATAGCCAAAAACTTGTAATAGCCATATCGGGTCCTAAATGCTGTCTTGGGTATATCTCCACTCTGAACACTCAACTGATGATATCCATACCTTAGATCAATCTTAGAAAAGACCTGCGTTCCTTGGAGTTGATCTAACAAATCATCAATCGTGGAAGGGGATACCTATTCTTGATGGTTGCCTTATTCAACAATCTGTAATCTATACATAATCGGAGGCTTCCATCCTTCTTCTTTACAAACAAAATCGGTGCTCCCCACGGTGAAACACTATGTCTGATAAAACCTCTATCCAACAACTCTTGTAACTGTCTCTTGAGCTCCTCTAACTCAACTAAGGCCATACAATACGGTGGTTTTGATATAGGTTCAGTACCGGGCACCAAGTCTATACAGAACTCCACCTATCTGTCTTGTGACAACCCTGGCAATTCATCCGGAAAGACATCTAGGAATTCACTAACCATAGGAATATCTTCCAATTTTGGATGTGCCTTATCCGTATCGACCACGTATGTAATAAAACCTTTAATATATTCATTTCTCAGTAAGCATCGTACATTATCATTTACAACCATAACTACTACGTTCATTTCTTTGCATCAAACTTTATAACATATTTTTCAGGGTTAGGAAACATAACTGTCTTAACATAACAATAAAAAATAGCATGGTTTGACGATAACCAATCCATTCATAAGATTACTTCAAAATCACTCATACTTAATAGTATTAGATTGGCTGTCATGTCCTTTTCCCCTACTCTCAACTTACAATCATTTAATATATACTCCACTAGCTGACTATTATCCATAGGTGTACTAATCAACATCATCCTACTCAAAGGTGTACGCTCTGCATACTTTTCTAACTTATATGCAAATGCAGGTGATACAAATGAATGCTGGCACCAGGATCAATTAAAACATGTGCTTCTAAATCATATATCAGGATGTTACCTCTAATCACATCCGACGACACATCAGTTGTCCCCTAGTCTAAGGTATGCACTCGCCCTCGTCCAATAACCTGCTTCCCTTTCTCTTATGCTGTCTCTCTCCTCCTTGGAGTAAACATATCCGCTGGAGCTCTCTCAGGCTCCTTGCCCTTCTGTGGGGCAATATCTATAACCTCTTGGCAAACTCTGGCCATGTGTCATGGGTTTCCACATTTGAAGCATAATCCACTAGAAACAAGACAAGGTCTACTTCCATGGAACCTACCACATCTGCTACACTGCTCGGTGGTAGGCCTCGATCCTCCAATCACTACTCCTCTAGCTGGAGCTATAGCCGAGTATGTAGGAGATCTAACAATCTTCTCCTGTACCTTATCGATCTTTGGTCTCTTACCGAAGAGTCTCTTCCCTCCTCGATATTCAAAACCTCGAGTATTGTCACTCACCGACCTCTTCCTATCTCTGTCTCTACCTTTTCCCACTATTCTAAACTCTAAAACATTCCTCTCATAATCTTATTCACAGAGTTACGCCCTACGCACTACCTCATCATAGGTAGAGATGTCGAAAGGAACCAGTTTAGACTGTAATACTGGTCTCATTCCATCTATGAATCTACGGACCTTCCTGGTCTTGCTACTCATGGTGTCAGGGTCATATCTCCCCAAGGATAAAAATTTAGTTTCATAGTCGTCTACTGAGCGACTCCCTTGGCTTAACCCCAAAAATTTAGCTTGTAGCCTCCGTTGAGCCGTATTTGGAACAAACTGCTTCCTGAAGGCATCCGAAAATATCTCCCAACTGATCTCTGTATGTCGAGCTCTCAATATAGGTCTGGTGGACTTCCACCAAAGCTTTATCGTCCCCTTCAATAGGAACGCAGCAAATGTGACCATCTCTGAAGTCGTACACTCAAAGAATCTGTATAACTTCTCCATCTCTCCTATTAACTCCTCCGCCAAGACTGGGTCCTTAATCTATGAAAAGTTGGAGGTCCAAGTTTTAGGAATTGTCAGAGTCTGTCCAAATCACAACCATACCCCAAAACATTACTGCCCTATCATGGAGTAACCTGAGATGGCATATCTAAAACTGGCAGGGGGTTGGTGTATCAGGTGTAGCTGCCACTCCCGATGCAGTCTCTGCATCCTATCCCTGTCCTCCTAGCATAGTATGTGCCAATATCTCCAGTATAGTCTAGAGACGACACTCTAGTCTTTCAAAACATGCCTCGATACTCTCCAGTACCTCCGTGGGACCAGTAGTCTCATCTCGGGTCTCTGGCCTACCTCTATGGCCTCGAGCCCTATCTCTAGCCCCTCTACCATGGCAAATATTAACCATAATGGCTAAATCCCTGCATCATAACCATTAATTAGTCCGATTTCCATCTCATAAACACAATTGTAACTGAACAAAACACAATACAATGGGAATATATACTTTCCTAATTACTAATATCGATTCACATCAGACCAACACTGCTCTGATACCACTCTATCACGCCTTTCTCTCACACGTAACCTACCAAAAACACCATAAAATTTTCTCATTTTACTTACCTTTCCTTCTACCATCACTCACTTCAAACGTTGGGTTGTGATTCGATATTAGTCACCCATTCACATTCATTCACAATTTACATAGAATTTAATATTCTTTTCTATAACATAAGTTCTTATACATTAATACAAATAATTGTACATATACATCACGATCGTACAATCATTTACATAACTGTGCTTTTACAATGTTCAGTACAAAATATCAAGTGTGTATACCTCTCACAAGATGGATAAGCAGCGGATCAAAGTCTACAAATCTCCAGCCGTGTCCACCTACTGTGGATGCTCTGAAAAGAGAGAAATAATAAGGGGGTGAGCTCACAACTTAGTAAGGAAATCAGGCAAGCAAGTAGATAACCGCATTATCTACAAAATACAATGCTTATGCCATGAAATCTTTTCCTTATCCATTTGTATCTAAAGCATGCATCTCTCTCAAAGTTGTCATGGAATATATATATATATAGATAAAAAACATCAGTTATAAAACTTGAAATATGTTGGTTTAACAATCTGAGCATTTTATGCTTAACACTGCATTTCTCAGGTAATTTCACACAAATCACATTTATCATGACATTCATTTAAATCAAAATCATATGGCATTCATCAAATTTCAAAACATGGAAATCTGGGCCTTACCCATCCCTCAAGTTGCCCTTTTCACAATTCACAAATTCACATGTTCATATCATAAAACCATGTGATGTTCCATCAAGAAATATTGATTCATACTGCATGAAAAGAAAATCAAGATAAGTGACTACATGTTTCGAGTTTACGATCATAACTCATTTTTTGTGATCCCCGGCTACACAGTACTCGGTGTGCGGGGTCTCACAATTGTTGTAACATGAGGTGGGTCAAATCTCTACCTATCACGACCCAATTCCATTCCCTTTAACCGAAAATCACTGAAAATTTTTGACAAATTTCTTTCCTTACCCGATCGTGAACTAACTTACCACCACACTGTTGGGCTATGAGTCAATAATAAATATCACATCTCATTCATTCTTAGTTAAATAAAGCGATGTCATACATTTGAAAGTTAATCATTAACTTACACAAGTTATGTTCACTGACATCTACATCCCACATAATTACATTTCAAATGACTACTATGCTTTTACATTGTTTTGATAGAAAAAGGAATCAGTGTGTATATACCTCTGAGTGATGGAGATGTAGCGGATGTCCAAAATACCACGCCTCAGTCCTCACTGGGATACTAAGCACGCTTTGTAGGAGGGGGAAATAGAGAGGGATGAGCAACCACACGCTCAGTAAGGCAATAATGCAAGCATGGTAGACAACTACTCTATCTACATGCTGATAATGTTATGCATAAATCATTTATGGTAGGAGCATGAGGAAGTAAGACTATGCCATATGAGTATACGTATATATCATGTATCAAAATCATGTACATTGGCATATAAAACATGGTAAAAACATCATGTATAAATCATCTCATGCTCAATTTCATTTAAATTCATAAAAGGGCAATTCATTAAGAAACCTCCTTTTTAAACCCACATCATAAAACTCTTTCTCAAACACATACAATCCCATCAAATCAATACAGAATCACAACCTCATTTTCATTTCACAAATCAATTTTTACGAGGCTCGACCCCTCCTTCGGGTCTACTTTGCACAATCACAATCACACATATGTATAAAAACCAGGTCACTATATCTCAAGTGACTATGTGGACCAACTACATCATAAATCATCCTAGACCACACCTATCCAGGTGTGCGGGGTATCATGCTGGCATGGAGGTGGATTATCCCTCGCCAGACTTTCTCATCACATAACCATTATGCGGTACATCGTACTCCATGTGATATACACAGTACAGCGTACTCCGCAGACTCATATCATGATTGGGGGTGCCATTCCTAGGTCTTACCTACCCCATACCATGAGTTTTCCATATCCATGTATGAGAGCCTCCCCGCCCCTCTAGGGATTAATGCTATTGGCTTAAGGATCCTTTTGTACCCATGTAGGAGAGCCTTCCTCCAGCAAAGAGCCTCCTCGCCCCTCCAGGGCTTAAGGATGTTGGCTTAAGGATCCTATCGTAAGAGAGCCTCCCCACTGAACAGAGCTTCCCCGCCTAACAGAGCCTCCTCGCCTCCTCGGGCTTAAGGATGTTAGCTTAAGGATGTAGGGCTTAAGGATCTTACCGTAAGAGAGCCTCCCCACCGAACAGAGCCTCCCCGCCTAACAGAGCCTCTCCGCCTCCTCGGGCTTAAGGATGTTGGCTTAAGGATGTAGGGCTTGAGGATCTTACCAACTTTCACAGTCTCATACGTATCCCAATGTGCAAACTTGTGCGAGCAAAGCTCTAGCATGACTCATGCATCATATCATAATGAAACCACGTACGAGCATAGCTCTAGTACGATTATACACATAAGAAGAACCATTCAAAAGCCATGTATGAGCAGAAGCTCCAGTACGGTTTATAAACATCATGATAGTTTCCAAATCAAGGTGTGAGCTAAGCTCCAACACGTTTCATGCAAGTCAAAGTATCGAAATCTAGCGCGAGCGAGGCTTCAACGTGAATTAAATCACATACACATGATAGGTGGCTTAAATACATTCAAAACACATCACAAACATGTTTAGCACTTCACATGTGCTATTCAATAACATCAATAAAACACTAGCCAACCTATCCTTTTAGTTTCTTAAATCAAATCATTGTGTTGTGTGAAAAACATTCAAAACACGTGATTTATGCAATTATTAGCCTTACTATCCCTTTTCTTTACAATACCATTTCAACCACTAAATCTCAAACAATTACTTATAGTCACATCCATAATCGTCAAAATACATTTCTATAAATCCATGCACATTTCTAAAGCCCTATATACCCATGAGTTAAAAATACGAGCAGCTACCTCTATATACTTACAAAATTTCCTTACCTAGAATCGCGACGCGTGATTCCGTTTCCTTAGCGCTGCTCACTTATGTGGTTCGATTCGTCTTCAACGAACTCTTCAGGACTGCACACAATCATATTTCACATTATATTCGATCCATATAATGCAACCCTTGTGCTTGCTATAGTCAATTCAATTTATATCCTCTATTAATGCTTATGAGGCCTCGTTTCATTACTTTACCCATAACTCGAGTCTATGGATCTTCTTAGGCATAACTTATTTTAAATCGATATTAAATCGACATTAAGCTCATAGTGTTCATATTTCATGAATTCCCTCACTATGGCATTTATCAAGCATATACATACTCATTTTCACAATTCCTCGAAACACACAATGTAATTCCATTTAACCATATAAAATCATACACATTACCTCAATAACAACTTTAGCATGCCCATAAATCATAAACTCATTCAACCCATATCTTCTCACATTATACACATTCTAGGTTTTCTAGGTCACACCAATTCCACCACATCCCTAGATAATTTATCCATCAATACACATCCAACTCAACTCCAAAATCACTTAAATAAACAATGTACTTGGATTGGAGTATTAGAATCTTACCAAAATCTAATTTTTCTTCTTGCTCCAAATGTCAATGCCCTTAGCTCCTTCAATACCGACAATGGGATTTTAGGTTCCAACTATGTTGTTCTCTTCCTCAAGATGAACAACTTAGTGTCTAATGGCCTCCTTCAATTCTTGCTGGAAATGGCTGATTTTATAGAGAGAAAGTTAAGTTTTTGGGTTAGAAATGGGAGGTTAGTGTTTTTCCCAAAATTTTCTGATTTTCAGCACTCCTTTTATAGAAATAGCTTGAGGAGATCGATCTGCACCAAGAGAAGATCGATCTGGTCCCTTTAAATCCATTTTTTTCATGGCAATTTAAGCATGAGATCGATCTGTCAAAGCTTGAGATCGATCAATTCCCAAATAGGGAGCTAAGGAGATCGATCTGTATGCTTGAGGATCGATCTTTTCATTACAGAATGGTTAGGAGATCGATTTGGCCCCATAGGAGATTGATCTGCTCTATTCTAATGCCCGAATAAGATCATTTTGGCTCTTCCAGATCGATCTCTCATCCTATGAGATCGATCTAGCCTTCATACTTTCCAAATTTTCTACAGTTTTCCTGCTGCAACTCACATTAAAACATCCTTAATCTGCTGCCATGGCCATTTTCCCATCCATCCACCTTTATGACTTGAAAATGGCATCCATTCATACCTTATGCACATTGAAACTTGTGTGTATTACTTGTATATCCAAAAGTATCACATTCCAAACTAAATGGAAGCATAACTTCATTCCATTTTACTGCACTACTCATTTTGAGTTACAATCACATTCAACACTCATAAGAACTCATTTCTTCATATTAATACTCAATGAAACTTGTATGTACATTACAAATCATATTACACATAGGTACATTGAATCCGTGGACTTACACCACTTATGCTTTACATTACAAGTCCATTCACATTAATTGATCCCATTACACACGTTACAAATATACATGTACGGGGTCTCACATTCTCCCCCCTTCAAGGAATTTGATTCTCCAAATTAGGACTAAGTCACTCTTCAAAAAGTTAGGGGTACTTCTCCCGTATCAAGTTCTCTAATTCCCATGTGCCTTCTTCCACCTTGTGATGTTGCCAAAGAACTTTCACCAAGGGAATTGTCTTATTCCATAGCACCTTCTATTTTCTATCTAATATTCGAACCGGCTTCTCAACATACATCACGCTCTCATTGAGCTCCAACGGCTCATATCTTATCACGTGTGTTGGGTCCGGGTGATGCTTCCGAAGCATCGAGACATGGAAGACGTTATGAACATTTACCAAGTCTGGTGGCAATGCCAACCTATACGCCTTGTCTCCCACTCTCTCCAAAATCTCGAAGGGTCCGATATATCTAGGGCTCAGCTTGCGCTTCTTACCGAATCTCATCATACCCTTCGAAGGAGATACTTTCAAGAATACTGACTCACCCTCATCAAACTCTAGTGGTCTCCGTCTCTTGCCAGTATAACTCTTTTGCCAGCTCTGAGCTGTCCGATCTCTCACATATCAACTGGACATTCTAAGATGCCTGCTGCATTAAGTCCGGAGCAAAAATCTGTCTGTCACCAACCTCTTCCCATCTAATAGGGGAATGACATCAACGCCCATACAATGCCTCATAGGGTGTCATCCCGATACTCACATGATAGCTATTATTATAAGCTAGCTTGGCTAACTGTAGGTGGTCATCCCAAGAGCCTCTAAAATCCAGCACACACGCTCTCAACATATCCTCAAGGGTTTATATAGTCCTCTCTAACTGCCCATCTGTCTGAGGATGAAAAGCAGTGCTAAAACTTAGTCGGGTCCCCAGCGTTTTTTAAAAATGTTCCCAGAAATGGGAAGTGAAGCGGGCATCCCTATCAGAAACAACGCTCACTGGTACACCATGTAGCCGTACTATCTCTCGAATATACAGGTTCGCCAACTGACTCAGAGTATCGATAGCTCTCATAGCCAAGAAATGGGCGAACTTAGTCAACCTATCCACAATAACCCACATGGCATCATGACCTCTACGAGTCCTCGGCAACCCCATCACAAAATCCATGGTGACATGCTCCCACTTCCATGTCAGTATCGAAAGAGGCAGCAATAATCTTGCAGGCTTCTGATGCTCTACCTTCATTTGCTGACAAACGAGACACTTAGCGACATATTCAGCAATGTCTCTTTTCATTCGAGACCACCAATAAACCTTTCAAAGGTTTTGATACATCTTAGTACTTCCCAGATGTATCGTATACTTCGATGAGTGAGCCTCTGATAAAATCATTCTCCTGATCTCAGGATCCTTGGGAACGCATGCTCTGCCTCTGAACCTTAATAAGCCATACACAGCTCAAAATCACTACCCACACCTGTCTGTCTCTACCTCAGCCAATCGATGCATCATCGATCGCTCTACTAGGCTTGTCGAATACGGCGAATCAACTCTGGCTTTAGTCTCAAACTAGCTATGATCTCAAGTCTCTCCGAACCATGTGGGGTTACATCCAAACTGAGGTTCGCAAAGTGTTCTAACAATTCATGTTCCCATACCATCATATATGACACCAACCCAAGGTTCTTTCAACTCAAAGCATCAGTAACTACATTTGCCTTACCTGGTGGTACATGATTTCACAATCATAGTCCTTTAGGAGTTTGAGCCATCTCCTCTTTCTCTTATTCAGCTCTTTCTGCAAGAACAGGTACTTAAGGCTCTTATGATCTGTGAACACCTAAAATTTCTCACCATAGAGATAGTGGCGCCATATTTTCAAAGCAAATACCATGGTTGCCAACTCTAAATCATGTGTCGGGCAGTTCCTCTTGTGATCTTTCAACTGTCTAGATCGATAGGCAACTACCTTCCCATCCTGCATAAGCACACAACCCAGTCTCTGGTGTGATGCATTCGTATACATCGAGAATCCTCCTGAGCTGGTAGGAATAGTGAGAATTGGAGCAGTGGTCAATCGACGCTTAAGCTCCTCAAAACTTCTCTCACATGCCTCATCCAATACAAACTTAACATCCTTACACGTGAGGCGTGTCAATAGAGCATCTAGTCTGGAGAAACCCTCTACAAATCTCTGATAATATCCTGCCAATCCTAGAAAACTTCTGATCTCAGTTACTGTCTTGGGTTGTTCCCACTGTACGACTACCTCTATCTTGTATGGATCCACGATACTCCATTCTTCGACATAACATGGCCCAGAAATGAGATCTGCTCTAACCAAAAGTTGCACTTGCTGAGTTTGGCATACAACTCTTTCTCTCGGAGGGTCTGCAGAACTATCCTCAAGTGCTCCTCATGATCCTCCCTGGACTTGGAATAAACCAATATGTCATCAATGAACACAATTACAAACTTGTCCAGGTATGGCTTGAATATATCATTCATCAGTGCCATAAATGTTGCGGGAGCATTCGTCAATCCGAATGGCATCACCAAAAACTCGTAGTGGCCATAACGGGTACGAAATGCTGTCTTGGTTACATCTCCACTCCTGATCCTTAACTGATGGTACCCTGACCGCAGGTCTATCTTAGAAAACACTTTGGCTCCCTAGAGCTGATCCAACAAATCGTCGATCCTTGGAAGGGGGTACTTGTTCTTAATGATGGCCTTATTCAACAACCGATAATCTATACACAGTTGGAGGCTTCCATCCTTCTTCCTTACAAATAGAACCGGTTCTCCCTAAGGTGAGACACTCGATTTAATGAACCCCTTCTCCAGCAACTCTTGCAATTGCTTCTTTAGCTCTTCTAACTCTATTGGAGCCATTCTGTAAGGTGGTTTCGATATCGGCTCTGTACCAAGCACTAACTCTACACAGAATTTCATTTCTCTTTCGGGTGGTAGTCCTAGTAATTCATCCAAAAAGACATTAGAATAATTCGAAATCATGGGGATATCCCTCAATTCCGGGTGTGCCTCATCTATATCAACCACATATGCAATGAACCCTTCACATTATCCTCTCCATCGTTAGTAACATAAACCATCACTCCACATTCAACATTTATCATAAACAATAAATTTATCTCTCAAGCAATATGAATTTAAAATCATACCCCTTTATTTACAACAAACATGCTATTTTTATATCATTTCTTTTCATCAAAGTTTACAATAAGATTGTCTAATCCTGAAAACATCAATGTCTTGGCATGACAATCCATAATAACACGATTGGTAGCCAACCAATCCATTCCCAATATTACATCAAAATCATTAATATTCAACAAAATTAAATTGGCTATCATTTCCTTTCCCTCTATCTTTAACTTACAATCTCTACAGGCATGTTCAGTCAATTGACTATCATTCATGGGTGTGGAAATCATCAACATTTTATCCAACAATGTTAGTTTCACATGCTTCAATAATTTATGTGGAAAGGAAGGTGATATGAAGGAATGCATGGCACCAGGATCAAATAGTACGAATGCTTCTAAATCAAAGATTCGGATGGTACCTTTAATCACATCCGTCGAAGCATCTGTGGTGTCCTGATCCAATGCATGTACTCTTCCTCTGCTCACATCCGCTGCCTACTTCCCTTTCTCCTCAGTTGTAGCCCTCCTTCTCGGGGCAACTACCTCAACTGGAGCTCTCTCTGGCTCCTTGCCCTTCTGTAGGGCAATCTCCATCTTCTCGGGACAATACTTTAGCTATATGTCCTGGTCTCTCGCATCTAAAACACACCATAGGGGTCATCAGATAGGGCCTAGTCCTATGAAATCTCCCACATCTCCTACACTGATCAGTAGTAGGCCGTGGTCTTCCAATAGTCGTACCCCTCGACGCAGTCAAGGCTGGGTATACGAGAGGTTTAGCAGCTCTCTCCTGCACCTCCTCAATCTTAGGCCTCTTCTCGAAAAACCTTTGGCCTCCTCTCTTAGCCACTCTATCAAACCCAGATCTCTTTTGGTCCCTGTCCCTCCTGACACTAATCCTCCCAATCTCGGAGGCATTTCACTCAAAGTCTTGCTCACACAGCTGAGCTTTATGTGCTGCTTCCTCGTAAGTCTAAATATCAAATGGGGCTAGCTTAGTTCGGAAGGCCAATCTCAGTCTATCCATGAACTTTTGTATCTTTCGGGTCTCACTACCCATCGTGTTCGGGTCGTATCTCCCCAAGGATATAAACTTGGACTCATACTCGTCCACAGTTCGGTTCCCTTGAACCAGATTCATAAATTCTATCCTCAATTTCCTCTGTTCGGTGGCCGGGATATACTGTCTCCTAAAGGCCTCTAGAAATATCTCCCATGAGATCTCAGAGTTTCTGGCCCTCAAAATAACCTCGGTGGACCTCCATCAATGCTCGGCCTCCCCTTTCAACACAAACACGGTAAAGGTTACCTTCTCAGCTGAAGTGCATTGAAAAAACCTATACAGTTTCTCCATCTCATACACCCAGTCCTCCGTGACAATCGGGTCCTTCACCCCTCTGAACACTGGGGGTTTCAACACTTGAAACTCTCGCAACCTGCTTAAGTCGCGGTCATAACCCGAATCACTACTGCCCTGCTGTGAAGCGATAGGAGAAGCTATATCCTGAGTTGGATGTGGTGTAGCAGTAACAGTCTCTGCAGTCTGAGGTCTCTCTGCCTCTACAGCTGCCTGTTCAGTAGTAGGCTATGCCGCGGGACCTCGTCTATTGTCGACACCCAATGCCTGCGTGACTATCTCCACCAAATTCTCAATACTCCGCTCTATCCTAGCAAAGCGAGCCTCTATATCTTCTGCTCTCCCAGCAGGGTTCTATGGAGCCTGATCAGTCTGTGGCTCTACACGGCTCTCAGGCCTATCTCTACGGCCTCTAGCACGTGCCATCGCCCCTCTACCTTGGCGTGTAATTGGCATAATGCCTAACTTCCTGGATTTAAAATCATTTATCAAGCTCAATCCATCACAGTATATACAGTTATATCTAAACAAAAGCACAGTACTATGGGGATGTAACTATTCTTACGTTTTATTAATGACTCACATCAGGCCAACACAGCTCTGATACAAATCTCTGTCACGACCCAATTCCATTCCCTTTAACCGAAAATCACTGAAAATTTTTCACAAATTTCTTTCCTTACGCGATCGTGAACTAACTTACCACCACACTGTTGGGCTGTGAGTCAATAATAAACCTCACATCTCATTCATTCTTAGTTAAATAAAGCGATGTCATACATTTGAAAGTTAATCATTAACATACACAAGTTATGTTCACTGACATCTACATCCCACATAATTACATTTCAAATGACTACTGTGCTTTTACATTGTTTAGATACAAAAAGGAATCAGTGTTTATATACTTCTGAGTGATGGAGATGCAACGGATGTCCAAAATACCATGCCTCGGTCCTCATTGGGCTACTAAGCACACTCTGTAGGAAGGGGAAATAGAGAGGGATGAGCAACCGCATGCTCAATAAGGCAATAATGCAAGCATGGTAGATAACTACTCTATCTACATGCTGATAGTGTTATGCATAAATCATTTATGGTATGAGCATGAGGAAGTAAGACTATGCCATATGAGTATACATATATATCATGTATCAAAATCATGTACATTGGCATATAAAACATGGTAAAAACATCATGTATAACTCATCTCATGCTCAATCTCATTTAAATTCATAAAAAGGGCAATTTATTAAGAAACCTCCTTTTTAAACCCACATCATAAAACTCTTTCCCAAATACATACAATCCCGTCGAATCAATTCACAATCACAACCTCATTTTCATTTCACAAATCAATTTTTACAAGGCTCGACCCCTCCTTCGGGTCTACCTTGCACAATCACAATCACACATATGTATAAAAACCAAGTCATTATATCTCTAGTGACTATGTAGACCAACTACATCATAAATCATCCCAGACCATAGGTATCTAGGTGTGCGGGGTATCGTGCTGGCACGGAGGTGGATTATCCCTCGCCAGACTTTCTCATCACATAACCATTACACAGTACATTGTACTCCATGTGATTACACGGTACAGCGTACTCCGCGAACTCATATCGTGATTGGGTGTGCCATTCATAGGTCTTACCTACCCCATAACAACAGTTTTCCATATCCATGTAGGAGAGCCTCCCTGTCAAACAGAGCCTCCTCGCCCCTTTAGGGCTTACGGATGTTGGCTTAAGGATCCTTCTGTACCCATGTAGGAAAGCCTCCCTGCCGAACAGAGCCTCCCCGCCCCTCCATGGCTTAAGGATGTTGGCTTAAAGATCCTACCATAAGAGAGCCTCCCCGCCTCCTCATGCTTAAGGATGTTAGCTTAAGGATGTAGGGCTTAAGGATCTTATCGTAAGAGAGCCTCCCCACCGAACAGAGCCTCCCTGCCTCCTCGGGCTTAAGGATGTTGGCTTAAGGATGTAGGGGTTGAGGATCTTACCAACTTTCACGGCCTCATACGTATCCCAATGTGAAAACTTGTGCGAGTAAAGCTCTAGCACGACTCATGCATCCTATCATAAAGAAACCACGTACGAGCATAGCTCTAGTATAGTTATACACTTAAGAAGAACCACTCAAAACCCAGGTACGAGCAAAAGCTCCAGTACAGTTTATAAACATCATGATAGTTTCCAAATCAAGGTGCGAGCTAAGCTCCAACACGTTTCATGCAAGTCAAAGCATCGAAATCTAGCGCGAGCGAGGCTCCAGCGCGAATTGAATCACATACAAATGATAGGCGGCTCAAATATATTCAAAACACATCATAAACATGTTTAGCACTTCACATCTATTATTCAACAACATCAATAAAACACTAGCTGGCCTATCCTTTTATTTTCTGAAATCAAATCATTATGTTGTGTGAAAACATTCAGAACACATGATTTATACAATTATTAGCCTTACTATCCCTTTTCTTTACAATACCATTTCAACCGCCAAATCTCATATAATTACTCATAGTCACATCCATACATCGTCAAAATACATTTCTATAAATCCATGCACATTTCCAATGCCCTATATACCCACAAGTTAAAAATACGAGTACTTCTATATACTTACAAAATTCCCTTACCTGGAATCGCGACGCGAGATTCCGTTTCCTTAGCGCTGCTCACTCGTGTGGTCCGATTCGTCTTCAACGAACTCTTCAGGACTGCATACAATCATATTTCACATTATATTCGATCTATATAATGCAACCCTTGTGCTTGCTATAGTCAATTCAATCTATAGCCTCTATTAACGCTTATGAGGCCTCGTTTCATTACTTTACCCATAACTCGAGTCTATGGATCTTCTTAGGCCTATTAACTTATTTCAAATCAATATTAAATCGACATTAAGTTCATAGTATTCATATTTCATGAATTCCCTCACTATGGCATTTATCAAGCATATACATACTCATTTTCACAATTCCTCCAAACTCACAATGTAATTCCATTTAACCATCTAAAATCATACACATTACCTCAATAACAATTTTAGCATGCCCATAAATCTTAAACTTATTCTACCCATATCTTCTCACATTATACCTATTCTAGGTTTTCTAGGTCACACCAATTCCACCAGATCCCTAGATAATTTATCCATCAATGCACATCCAACTCAACTCAAAAATCACTTAAATAAACAATGTACTTGGATTGGAGTATTAGAATCTTATCAAAATCTGATTTTTCTTCTTGCTCCAAATGTCAATGCCCTTAGCTCCTTTAATACCAATAATGAGATTTTGGGTTCCAACTATGTTGTTCTCTTCCTCAAGATGAACAACTTAGTGTCTAATGGCCTCCCCTCAATTCTTGCTAGAAATAGCTGATTTTAGAGAGAGAAAGTTAAGTTTTTGGGTTAGAAATGGAAGGTTGGTGTTTTTCTCAAACTTTTTTGATTTTTAGCACTCCTTTTATAGAAATAGCTTAAGGAGATCGATCTGCACCAAGAGGAGATCGATCTGGTCCCTTTAAATCCCTCTTTTTTCATGGCAATTTAAGCATGAGATCGATCTGTCGAAGCTTGAGATCGATCTGTTCCCAAACAGAGAGCTAAGGAGATCAATCTGTATGCTTGAGGATCGATCTTTTCATTACAGAATGGTTAGAAGATCGATTTGGCCCTAGAAGAGATCGATCTGCTCTATTCCATTGCCCAAATAAGAGCATTTTGGCTTTTCTAGATCGATCTCTCATCCTATAAGATCGATCTGGCCTTCATACTTTTCAGATTTTTTACAGTTTTCCTGCTGCAACTCACATCAAAACATCCTTAATCTGCTGCCATGGCCATTTTCTCATCCATCGACCTTTATGACTTGAAAATGGCATACATTCATACCTTATGCATATTGAAACTTGTGTTCATTACTTGTATATCCAAAAGTATCACATTCCAAACTAAATGGAAGTGTAACTTCATTCCATTTTACCACACTACTCATTTTGAGTTCCAATCACATTCATCACTTATAAGAACTCATTTCTTCATATTCATACTCAATGAAACTTGTATGTACACTACAAATCATATTACACATAGGTACATTGAATCTGTGGACTTACACCACTTATGCTTTACATTACAAGTCCATTCACATTAATTGATCCCATTACACACGTTACAAATATACACGTACGGGGTCTCACACTACCATTAGCTCTCAATCTAAGCACCTGATCTCGTAGCACACCAGATCCCACTGGATCTCGCTCCCACTGCTAACCAGTCTTATCCAAGTACATCAAGTAGTCACGGTACAACGTACTCCATGTGACATACATGGTACATAGTACCCCATGAACCTTATCTCAATGTGGGATGCTCGTCATGAGTCTTAGTCCTCTTACCTTGGATATACCACACAGTCAGGATGCTCACCATGAGTCTTAGTCCTCATACCACAAGTTAATTCGATAGCCCTCAGCCTTATCTCAAAATATTGCATGTGTGAGCATATATATCCCAGCACGACTATTTCATGCTCTTTTTAAAACTAGTACGTGCAAGTGAACTCCCAACATGACCATAACACAATGATATAACTCTAGTGCGAGCAATGCTCCCAGCATTATGTCATATAAAAACACGTGTATCAGTAAGCTCCCAATACTCTATAATATATAATCAATGAAAACTAAGTACGAGCAAAGCTTCCAATACTATATCATGTAAAACTGAGTATGGGCATAGCTCCTAATACTCTATAATGCATCAATCACAAAACTAAGTACGAGCAATGCTCCAAGTACTCTAACATGCATAAATTGCATTAAAATGTAGTACGAGTATACACTCAAGTACTATATGATGCATATCTCTAGCACTTATGGTTTTCACACAAACCCATATAGATGGCTATTCAAATCACAATTCACCCAAGTAAATCAAATAAGCACTCAAATGTGTTGTTCTCGCATATACATGAAAACATTAGTCATCTATCATGCAACTATGCATTTTAGTTACAACATGCTTCTAAGGTCTTTTAACCCTATTTTTGGATAAAACACACCTATCCTCATTAGTCCTTATCACAATAACATGCCTATTCATGAGAATTTATATAGAATATAATATCAAAATTCTATTCAAAATACGTGTAGCTATCTCTATCTACGCATAAAATTCCCTTACCCCGGATCACGTCACGTGACCTCACTTCCTCGGTGCTACTCACTCTCGCAGTTCGATCAGCTTCCAATGTGATTTTTGAAGCTGTTATAAGTATTTACGTTAATATACCATAATATACTTTTCTAAGGTGAAAAATCTCAATTCAATACATAACTCTCATCACTTTCTCTCATTATGGTGTTACATCATATTTCCCATATTTTTATCTTTATTTCTCCTCACTTCCAATTTATGCATCTCATAACATTACCTTAAAATCTTCCATGCATGCATATTCCATCATTAGATTTATGCCAATACCACTTTCTCATCATTTTCTCACTTTTCATGCTAATAGCTAGGTCATGTTCATTTTTCATGATCCTTTCATCTCCAACAATTCATACATATACCAATTCACTCACCAATATACCTAGTTTAACATATATCAACTCTGTGCATTAAATCTTACCTAGCTGAAATTTTCTCCTTTTCACCAAATTTGGAAAAGTCCTCTTTGCATCATCAATCTTTGATTCCAACTTCTTGTTTACAGGTATGTTGTTCTCCTCTTCACTAAGAACAACTTTGCTTATCTATATCTCACTCAAAACTAATTGCAAACTGAAGTTTTCTAGTGTTGAAAGGTTAGGTTTAGCTTTGGTTCTTGCATGAAATAGTGTTTCTTATGAAACAGAGGTTGTAGAGGCCCAGTATTTATAGAATTGTCTCTATGAGATTGATCTGCTAACCACATGAGATTGATCTCTCCAGCATTTTTCTCCTAACAACTGACCTTTTAGCCCTAATGAGATCGATCTGCCCATAAACTAAGATCGATTTGCATAACTCAAAACCTTAAGGAGATCGATCTGGCCCTGCAATGAGGTCAGTATGTGGTAACCCGAACCCTAATCAAATCGATCTATATTGTCAATGAGATCAATCTACTCCCTTCCTTAAGCAGTTCTGCTGCACTTTTCCACCCCAATTCACTATTACATTGATATTTGATTTACTTAACCATCCATTTTTTCATTGCATACACAGTTACAACTCCAAAACATCCATTTCTCATGACTTACAAAATTTGTGACTTGTCTATACATTACAAAATCATAAAGGTACATATTAAATTTTGGGTCTTACAGCTGGAGGTTTACTCGCTTTAGAGTTGAGTTTGTGATGTGTGAAACAGTGTATGAGTAGAGTGTCGACTGAGAGTCACGCTCAAAGGCACACACTGTAGTTTTACTGTGATCTATAAGACATGTTGAAAACCATGTTGATTTCCTCATGTAAACTGAGTGTCACACTGTTGAGATGTTCGCATGTGGATTTAGAGACGTGGTATTGATTATCCATTGAGATAGGGTCCACGATGTATGTTGTACCATGTGTTGTTGTGATGTGTATGAGGAGTTGAGGAATTGATAGTTGGCGATTGTGATGGACTGGCCCCCTCCTGTTGTTGCAGTGATTTCCCTGCCCACCGAGCCTGTGTAGCCTGGGATCACCATTATAGAATATAGCCATAGTCCAAAATATTATTGCATTTAGCCATAGAGTCTCACATGATATATCACGTGATTTTATGATACGGATAGACCAGAGGGATGGATCAGAATCCGATTGCTGTGTTATGAAAGATTTAAATAACATATTAACTGTGATTTGAATATAAATGGCATGATTTATCTAAAGGCATTGTGAAATTACAAAGATACATTATTTTGCATGAAATGCCTACATTTAAGAACTAAACATGATTTCTGTATATGGGATTTAATCTGTACAAATATATATATATATATATATTAAATACATGTTTTTAAAGTGAGTTAAGGAAATAATATTTCCAAGGCATAGCATTATTTTGAGTAGATAGTGTAGATGTCTACTTGCTTGCCTGATTTCTTTACTGAGCTGTGAGCTCACCCATTTTTTTTACACCTCTCTACAAAGCATCCGCAGTAGAGCAAGTACGATTGAGGGATAGTATTCCTATTGTCCACTGCCATTTCCTATCGATCAATAGGTATACACATTTTTCATGGTTCTATATCTAAACATATAGATAACACAGTGATGTAAACGATGTAAATTATGGGGTATGTATTTGTGTTAGATTTTATATGAGTTCACTTATATTATAGAAGAAATTACAGTCAGTAGATAGTATATTGACATGTATGTATGATAATGGATGAATGGTATGGTAAGTGGGGATCCTAACATCAAATCACAGCCCAATTATTGATAAGGAGAAAGGTAAGTAAAAAGTGAAAAATTTGTAGTGGTTTTGGTTAAGTCACGGAGGGTCGTGATAATGTGTGAAGTATAAAGTGTGAAATTAAGGACTAGGATCATATGAGTCATTGAGGACATTGTAGTGATGGATTATATGTGTATTATGATCACTTAAATTAGATTAGGAGAGGAAGAAGTGTGACTATTGATTCCTGTTGGATGTTGAGTTGTTTTGGCATGGACTAGGATGAAAATTTTGGAGTTTTTGACAATTTGGAACTAATGGACAGATCCCCTCTCTTAAGAGAATTGATCCTAAATGGAAAAAACCAAAATTGTACAAGAAAGAAGGATAAGATTGATCCCCTATGCCTAAGGGATCGATCCTTGTTGGCAAAATGCCAAAATCAGTAGTACAAAGGGATCAATCTCTTCTCTAAGAGGATCGAATGCTTCCCTATAGAGTTTTAAAGGGGATGACCAATCCTCACAATAAAGGGATTGATCCCATAAGCCTTTGGAAACATAAAATGTAGTTTAAAGACACAGGAAACTAAAGAAAAAGTGAAGAAAGCCTAGGGAAAGGAAAAGAGAAAGAAAATTGGAAAAAAAAAAAGATAAAAAGCTAAGGACCCTACCCCTTCTCTCACTCTATACCTCTGTTCCTCTAGAAATCCAAATCCTAAGGTGTGATTGGGTTGATGAAGAAAGGGGAAAAAGGTGAAGAACCAAAAGGGTTTTGGAAGAAAGAAAGGATTAAAGGCAAGAGGCTTTCACTTTGTATTTAAGTACGTGGGTATGATGTATTTATGGTTTTTGAATGTTTAATTGATGAGTATTTATGGTTTGAAGGTTGGTTGTTGGAGTAGGATGCTTGGAGAGATAATTAAGGGTTTCTCTCTCTACAAGGTAAGGTTTCAAAAAAATTCTAAATTAAATATATGTTGAGATTGGTGTTATGATGTGT
The DNA here is from genome assembly GCA_033439115.1 of Firmiana major. Lineage (NCBI taxonomy): Eukaryota > Viridiplantae > Streptophyta > Magnoliopsida > Malvales > Malvaceae > Firmiana > Firmiana major. The sequence goes on from CM065914.1 coordinate 25,137,097, forward strand.
TGATTTACTAAAGTAGATTGTGGAAATTAAATTATGAAATGATGATTTAGGGTTAGGACCTTTAGTGGCTTATGTTTTTTAGAACTAAGAGTTTTATTGGTGGGTTTTAATGATTGAGAGGACGTTAGAATTATTGTAAGAGGTATGTGGTATGGATTTTGATAATGGATGATTAAAAAAGTCTACAGGAGCCTCAGAGTTAAGTTTGATAAGCTAAAATTTAAAGGAAAGTAAAAGAGATGATAAGTTTAGGAAATGTTTAAGTTATAGAATTCTAAGTTTTAAGGCATGAAAACTAAGCATTATATTATTGGTATTTATAGCTAAGAGTTTTATTGGGGAATTTAGGCAATATAAATGCATTGCTAACTTAAGTTGGTGTTAATGAAACTAAGGTTAAGTGCTGCAATTGCCTAAAGGCAAGGGATTATATGTGAAGTCATGGTATTTATTTGATTTCAATGCATGCATACAAGTTTAACGTGTTTTTAAAGTGATTTAGAGAATTCATGAAAAATCACATTTTACACTAAAAGATCGATCCTACAAGGCAGGGGACTGATCCCTTTCATGAAGTTTGTTAGAAATTTGTATTCAGGTGATGAGGGACTGATCCCTCTATGGGGCGATATTAATCCCCTCTTCATGTTTTGTGTCTAAGGGTGTTTTTACATGTAAATTGACATATTATGTAAGGCTCATAAATTTCTACATATTCTTTATGATTTCATGATGTATAGACAAGTTACATTATATATGAATCATAAGAAATGGATATTTTAAGCTCTAAGTGTGGATGAAATGCAAAATGAGTAATGAAGCAAGTGAATGCAAAGTTACCTTTGAAAATCTGGGAAAATTGCAGCTAGAATGCTATAGAACAAGGGGAGATCGACCTTAGAGTAAGGGAGATCGATCTCATTATCTCGAAATGCAATAGGAAAGCATTTTATAAAAGGGAGATCTATCCCTGATTCAGAGCAGATCGATCTTAGATGGATTCTGGTTAGTAAAGATTGATCTCAAGTTACTTCTGCCTAGATAAGATCGATCTCTTCCCATAGGTAGATCAATCTCTAAATTTCCTCTGCTTAGCAAAGATCGATCTCTTCTCAAGCTAGATCGATATCTAAAGTCTTCTGCTTGGCAAAGATCGATCCTATCACAAGAGGCAAATCGATCCCCCAGCTTACATGTCAAATTCTGAAGCAGTTCAAACAAGGGCAGATCGATCTCTCACCCTTAGAGATTGATCTCATTAAGCTAATTCTATAAAAACCCTATAGTTGAGTCTTCTATCCACGAGACGGCTGATACTCCTCCATTTTTAACAAAGTAACCTAGCTTTCTCACTCTAAAATCATCACTTTCCAATTAGATTTGAGAGAGATTCCTTTGAGCAAAGTTGTTCCTAGTAAGGAAGAGAAGAACATAGTCAAAGATTGGAAGCTGGAACTTTAGATTAAAGGAGCAAAGAGGTTTTCCCCAAATTTGGCAAAAAAAGAAAAAGTCACGTTAGGTAAGATTTCAATACACCAACTTCAAGTTTGTTAATCTAGATATTTTGATGAGTTGATTGGTGTATGTATTGTTGGTTGAATCATCTTTGAACATGCTTAACCCTCCATGACCTAAAATGCGCTTAGCGTGAGAAAGTGAGGGAAAGTTGATTTGGCATGGAGTTAATGATGATTTAAGCAATGAAGTGATGTTATTAAGCATGTATAAAAGATTCTAAGATAGTTTTGTGAAATCTATATGTTGGAATAGATGTTGATTGAAAGTAGGCATATGAGGTGTTTGATAAATTGACTTAGTAAAGGAAAGTAATGAACTTAAGGCATTGTGAGCTTAATATCGGCTCAATACGAATCAATAGACTTGACGAGTCTAATAAATCCTCAAAAAATGAATTGTATTGTCACGCCCTTCTCCCACACATGACCTACCGAAATCACCACAAATTTTTCGCATTTCACTTACCTCTTCTCCTTTCATTTCTCACTTTAAACGTTGGGCTATGATTCGATATTAGTGACTCATTCACACTCATTCATAACATATATAGAATTTAATTTTCTTTTTTGCATTAATACAATTATTTGTACATATGCATCCCAACCGTACATTAATTTACATAGCTGTGCTTATATAATGTTCAGTATAAATTACTAAGTGTGTATACCTCTAGCAAGATTGATGTACAGCGGATCAGGGAAATATCAATCCTCAGCCATGTCCACCTACTGTGGATGGTCTAAAGAAAGGGAAATAATAAGGGGGTGAGCAAACCACACGCTCAGTAAGGAAATCAGGCAAGCAAGTAGATAACCACACTATCTACAAAATATAATGCTTATGCCTCGAAATCGTTTCCTTACCCTATATGTATCTAGAACATGCATCTCTCTCAAGGCTTTATGCAATATATATAAATATATATATGTAGATATAAAACATCAGTTATAAAACTAGTAATATGATGGTTTAACAACCTCAGTATTATATGCATAAATACTGCATTTCACATGTCATTTCATAAAATCTCATATTTATTATTGTGAGACCCCGTATATGTAAAGTTGTAATGTGTAATAAATATGAATGGACGTGTAATGTAAAGTATGATTGATGTAAGTCCATGGATTTAATGTACGTATGTGTAATATGATTTGTAACGTACATACAACCATTGAGTATGAATATGAAGAAATGAATTCTTATAAAGGTGGATGGATGAGAAAATGGCCATGGCAACAGACTAAGGATGTGTTGGTGTGAGTTGCAGTAAGAAAACTGTAGGAAATCTGGAAAATATGAAGGCCAGATCGATCTCATAGGATGAGAGATCGATCTGAAAGAGCCAAAATGCTCTTATTTGGGCAATGGAATAGAGCAGATCGATCTCCAATGGGGCCAGATCGATCTGCTAAGCATTTTGTGATGAAAAGATCAATCCTCAAGCACCCAGATCGATCTCCTTAGCTCTCTGTTTGGGATCAGATCGATCTCATGCTTTGACAGATCGATCTCATGCTTCAACAGATCGATCTCATGCTTAAAAATGTCGTGAAAAAGAGGGATTTAAGGGGACCAGATCGATCTCTTCTTGGACTAGATCGATCTCCTCAAGTTATTTCTATATAAGGAGGGCTGAAAATCAGGAAATCTCGGGAAAAACATTAACCTTCCACTTTCAACCCAAAAACCTAACTTTCCTTCTCTAAAATCAGCCATTTTCACTGAGATTTGAAGAGAGACCATTAGAGGCAAAGTTGTTCCTATCAAAGAGAAGAATAACATAGTGGGTAGGCATTTTCCCATTGTTGGTATTGAAGGAGTTAAGGGCATTGCCATTTGGAGCAAGAAGAAAAATCATATTTGGTAAGATTCTAACACTTCAATCCAAATAGATTGTCTATTTAATTGAATTTGGAGTTGTTTGGCATGAGTATTGATGGATAAATTATCTAGGGATGTGGTAGGATTGGTGTGACCTAAAAAACCTAGAATGGGTATAATGTGAGAATATATGGGTTGAATGAGTTTATGATTTATGGGCATGCTAAAGTTGTTATTGAGGTAATGTTTATGATTTTAGATGGTTAAATGAAATTACATTGTGAGTTTGGAGGAATTGTGAAAATGAGTATGTATATGCTTGATAAAATGCCATAGTGAGGGAATTCATGAAATATGAACACTATGAGCTTAATGTCGATTTAATATCGATTCGAAATAAGTTAATAGGCCTAAGAAGAATCCATAGACTCGAGTTATGGGTAAAGTAATGAAACGAGGCCTCATAAGCGTTAATAGAAAACTATAGGTCGAATTGACTATAGTGAACGCACGATGTCATATTATATGGATCGAATATAATGCGGGATACGATTTTGTGCAGTCCCGAAAAGTTCGTTGAAGACGAATCGAGCCGTACGAGTAAGCAGCTTAAGGAAGTGGAATCACGAATCGCAATTCCAGGTAAGGGAATTTTGTGAGTATATAGAGGTAGCTGCTCGTATTTTAAATTTGTGGGTGAATATTGGGTGTTTTACGAAGTGCATGGTTGCTAAAGTAAATGATTGATGGTATTCATGAATGAGAAAGAGTATATGTGTGATTTTTAGTTTTGGTTTACATAGATGTATAAAAAGGGATAGTAAGGCTAATAATTGCATAAATCAAGTGTTTTGAATACTTTCACAAAACATGTGTTTTGTTTTAAACGAATTGATAGATAGGATTGCTATTGTGGTTTGATGTTTGTGATAGCACATGTGAAGTGCCAAATATGTTTTGAGATAGCTTTAAAAGCTTAGGAGTCGCCTATCATGTTTATGTGAATTAAACCGTGCTAGAGCCTAGCTCGCACCGGGTATTGATGTTTTCATTTGTATGAAACATGCTGGAGCTTAGCTCGCACCTTGATTTTGAAACTATGGTGATGTTTATAAACCGTACTGGAGCTTCTGCTCGTACGTGGCTTTTGAGTGGTTGTCTTATGAGTATAACCGTACTAGAGCTATGCTCGTACGCGTCTCTTTATGAGAGGATGCATGAGTCGTGCTAGAGCTTTGCTCGCACAAGTTTGCACATTGTGATATGTATAAGGTTGTGAAAGTTGGTAAGATCCTTAAGCCTTACATCCTTAAGCCAACATCCTTAAGCCCAAAGAGGCGGGGAGGCTCTGTTAGGCGGGGAGACTCTGTTCTGCGGGGAGGCTCTCTTACGGTGGGATCCTTAAGCCAACATCCTTAAGCCCTGGAGGGGCGGGGAGGCTCTGTTAGGCAGGGAGGCTCTCCTACATGGGTACGATAAGATCCTTAAGCCCTACATCCTTAAGCCAACATCCTTAAGCCCAAAGAGGCGGGGAGGCTCTGTTAGGCGGGGAGGCTCTGTGCGGTGGGGAGGCTCTCTTACGGAAGGATCCTTAAGCCCTACAACCTTAAGCTAACATCCTTAAGCCCGGGGAGGCAGGGAGGCTCTGTTAGGCGTGGAGGCTCTGTTCGGCAGGGAGGCTCTCCTTCACGGATATGGAAAACTCTTGGTATGGGGTAGGTAAGACCTAGGAATGGCACCCCCAATCACGATATGAGTCTGCGGAGTACGCTGTACCATGTATATCACATGGAGTACGATGTACCGCGTGATGGTTAAGTGATGAGAAAGTCTGGCGAGGGATAATCCACCTACGTGCCAGTATGATACCCCGCACACCTGGACGCGTGTGGTCTGGGATGATTTATGATGTAGTTGGTCCACATAGGCACTTTTGATATAGTGACCTAGTTTTTATATACATGTGTGAATTGTGAAATGAAAATGTGATTTGTGATGGTTTAAGGTAGACCCGAAGGAGGGGTCGAGCCTCGTGGATTTGATTTGTGAATTGATGTGATGTGATTGTATGTGTTGAGAAAGAGTTTTATGACGTGGGTTTAAAAAGGAAGTTTCTTAATGAATTGCCCTTTTTATGAATCTAAATGAGATCGAGCATGAGATGATTTATACATGATGTTTTTACCATGTTTTATATTCCAATGGACATGATTTTGATGCATGATATATTTATGTATACTCATATGGCATAGTTTTATTCCTCATGCTCCTACCATAAATGATTTATGCATAACACTATCAGCTTGTAGATAGAGTAGTTATCTACCAGGCTTGCATTATTGCCTTACTGAGCGTGTGGTTGCTCATCCCTCTCTATTTTCCCCCTACAGAGCGTGCATAGTAGCCCAGTGAGGACTGAGGCGTGGTATTTTGGACTCCGCTGCATCTCCATCGATAGAGGTATATACACAGTGATTCTTTTGGTATCTAAATAATGTAAAAGCACAGTATTTTGTTGAGTTGTAATTATGGGGGATGTAGATGTCAATAAAACATAATTTTGTATAAGTACAAGATTTAAATGCAAATGTATGACATCGTTTTACTTAACTGAGAATGAATGAGATGTGGAGTTTATTATTGACTCACAACCCAACAGTGTGTGGTGAGTTAGTTCACGACCGGGTAAGGCAACTGTAAAACGCGAAAAATTTGTAGTGATTTTCGGTTAAAGAGAATGGAATTGGGTCGTGACAGAGATTGGTATCAGAGCTGTGTTGGCCTGATGTGAGTCATTAATAAAACGTAGGAAAGTACATCCCCATAGTACTGTGCTTTTGTTTAGATATAACTGTGTATACCGTGATGGATTGAGCTTAATGAATTATTATAATACAGGAAGTTAGGCACTATGCCAGTTACACGCAAAGGTAGAGGGGCGAGAGCACATGCTAGAGGCCGTAAAGGTAGGCCTAAGAACCGTGCGGAGCCACAGACTGAGCAGGCTCAACAGAATCCTGCTGAGAGAGCAGAGGATACTGAGGCTCGCTTCGCTAGGTTAGAGCGGAGTATTGAGAATTTGGTGGAGATAGTCACGCAGGCTTTGGGCGCTAGTGACAGACGAGGTCCCGCAGCACAGCCTACGACTGAACAGGCAGCTGCAGAGGCGGAGAGACCTCATGCTGCTGAGACAGCTATAGTTACACCACCTCCAGCCCAGAATACAGATTCTCCTATCGCCCCACAGCAGAGCGATAGTGATTTGGGTTATGACTGCGACTTGAGCAGGTTGCGAGAGTTTCAAGCACTGAAACCCCCAGTGTTTAGAGGGGTGAAGGACCCAGTGGTTACGGAGGATTGGGTGTATGAGATGGAGAAACTATATAGGTTTTTTCGATGCACTTCAGCTGAAAAGGTAGCCTTTGCCGTGTTTATGTTGAAAGGCGAGGCCGAGCATTGGTGGAGGTCCACCGAGGTTATTTTAAGGGCCAGACACTCTGAGATCTCGTGGGAGATATTTCTAGAGGCCTTCAGGAGACAGTATATTCCAGCTACCGCATAGAGAAAATTACGAATGAAATTTATGAATTTGGTTCAGGGGAACCGGACTGTGGATGAGTATGAGTCCAAGTTTATGTCATTGGGGAGATATGACCCTGACACGATGGGTAGTGAGACCCGAAAGATACAGAAGTTCATGGATGGATTGAGATTGGCCATCCGGACTAAGCTAGCCCCCTTTGACATCTTGACCTATGAGGAGGCTGTACATAAGGCTCAGTTATGTGAGCAAGACTTTGAACGAAATGCCTCCGAGCTTGGGAGGATTAGTGTCAGGAAGGACAGAGACCGAAAGAGATCCGGGTTTGGAAGAGTGGCCAAGAGAGATGGCCAAAGGTTTTTCGAGAAGAGGCCAAAGATTGAGAAGGTGCAGGAGAGAGCTGCTAGACCTCCCGTATACCCAGCCTTGACTGCCCCGAGGGGTATGACTATTGGAGGACTACGGCCTACTACTGACCAGTGTAGGAGATGTGGGAGATTTCATCGGAATAGGCCCTGTCTGATGACCCCTATGGTGTGTTTTAGATGCGAGAGACCAGGACATATGGCTAAGTATTGTCCCAAGAAGATAGAGATTACCCCACAGAAGGGCAAGGAGCCTGAGGGAGTTCTAGTTGAGACAGCAGCCCCAAGGAGGAGGGCTACAGCTGAGGAAAAAGGGAAACAGGCTGTGGGTGTGAGCAGAGGAAGGGTGCATGCCCTGGACCAGGACACTGCAGACTCATCGACGGATGTGATTAAAGGTACCATCCGAATCTTTGATTTAGAAGCATTGGTATTATTTGATCCTGGTGCCACGCATTCTTTCATATCACCTTCCTTCGCACATAAATTATTGAAGCATGTGAAACCAACATTGTTGGATAAGATGTTAATGATTTCCACACCCATGAATGATAGTCAATTGACTGAGCATGTATGTAGAGATTGTAAGTTAAAGATAGAGGGGAAGGTAATGATAGCCAATCTGATTTTATTGAATATGAATGATTTTGATGTAATTTTAGGAATGGATTGGTTGGCTACCAATCGTGTTGTGATGGATTGTCATGCCAAAACATTGATGTTTTCAGGATTAGACAATCTTATGGTAAATTTTGATGAAAAGAAATGATACGAAACTTGTATAATTGTGGTAAATAAAAGAGTATAATTTTAAATGCATATTGCTTGAGAGATAAACTGTTGCTTATGATAAATGTTGAATGTGGAGTGATGGTTATGTTACTAACGATGGAGAGGATAATGTGAAGGGTTCATTACATACGGGTTGATATAGATGAGGCACACCCGGAATTGAGGGACATAGCCGTAATTACAGATTACCCTGATGTCTTTCCGGATGAATTACCAGGACTACCACCTGAAAGGGAAATGGAATTTTGCATTGAGTTAGTGCCTGGTATAAAGCCGATATCGAAACCTCCCTATAGAATGGCTCCGATAGAATTGGAAGAGCTGAAGAAACAGCTGCAAGAGTTGCTGGAGAAGGGGTTTATTAGACTGAGTGTCTCACCTTGGGGAGAACCGGTTCTATTTGTAAGGAAGAAGGATGGAAGCCTCCGACTGTGTATAGACTACCGGTTGTTGAATAAGGCCACCATTAAGAACAAGTACCCCCTTCCAAGAATCGATGATTTGTTGGATCAGCTTCAGGGAGCCGAAGTATTTTCTAAGATAGATCTGCGGTCAGGGTACCATCAGTTGAGGATCAGGAGTGGAGATATACCCAAGACAGTATTTCATACCCGTTATGGCCACTACGAGTTTTTGGTGATGCCATTCGGATTGACGAATGCTCCCACAACATTTATGGCATTGATGAATGATATATTCAAGCCATACCTGGACAAGTTTGTAATAGTGTTCATTCATGACATTTTGGTGTATTCCAAGTCTAGGGAAGATCATGAGGAGCACTTGAGGATAGTTCTGCAGACCCTCCGAGAGAGAGAATTGTATGCCAAACTCAGCAAGTGTAACTTTTGGTTGGAACAGATCTCATTTCTGGGGCATGTTGTGTCAGAGGATGGGGTATCGGTGGATCCATCCAAGATAGAGGCAGTTGTACAGTGGGAACAGCCCAAGACAGTAACTGAGATCAAGAGTTTTCTGGGATTGGTAGGATATTATCGAAGATTTGTAGAGGGTTTCTCCAGACTAGCTGCTCCATTGACACGCCTCACACAAAAAGGTGTTAAGTTTGTGTGGGATGAGGCATGTGAGAGGAGTTTTGAGGAGCTTAAGCGTCGATTGACGACTGCTCCAGTTCTCACCATTCCTACCAGCTCAGGAGGATTCTCAGTGTATACGGATGCATCACACCAGGGACTGGGCTGTGTGCTTATGTAGGATGGGAAGGTAGTTGCCTATGGATCGAGACAGTTGAAAGATCATGAGAGGAACTACCCGACACATGATTTGGAGTTGGCGGCTGTAATATTTGCTCTGAAAATATGGCGCCACTATCTCTATGGTGAGAAGTTTCAGGTGTTCACAGATCATAAGAGCCTTAAGTACCTGTTCTCGCAGAAAGAATTGAATATGAGACAGAGGAGATGGCTCGAACTCCTAAAGGACTATGACTGTGAAATCATGTACCACCCGGGTAAGGCAAATGTAGTTGCCGATGCTTTGAGTAGAAAGAACCTTAGGTTTGTGTCTTATATAATGGTACGGGAACATGAATTGTTAGAACACTTTGCAAACCTCAGTTTGGATGTAACCCCACCTGGATCCGAGAGACTTGAGATCATGGCTAGTTTGAGACTAGAACCAGAGTTGATTGGCCGTATTCGGCGAGCCCAGTAGAGCGATCGATGGTGCATCGATTGGCTGAGGCAGATACAGACAGGTGTGGGTATTGATTTTGAGCAGAGTGCTGATGGCTTATTGAGGTTCAGAGGCAGAGTATGCGTTCCCAAGGATCTTGAGATCAGGAGAATGATTTTATCAGAGGCTCACTCATCAAAGTATACAATACATCCAGGAAGTACCAAGATGTATCAAAACCTTCGGAAGGTTTATTGGTGGTCTAGACTGAAGAGAGACATTGCTGAATATGTCGCTAAGTGTCTCGTTTGTCAGCAAGTGAAGGTAGAGCATCAGAAGCCTGCAGGATTATTGCAGCCTCTACCGATACCGACCTGGAAGTGGGAGCATGTCACCATGGATTTTGTGATGGGGTTACCGAGGACCAGCAGAGGTCATGATGCCATATGGGTTATTGTGGACCGGTTGACTAAGTCCGTCCATTTCTTGGCTATGAGAGCTACCGATACACTGAGTCAGTTGGTGAACCTGTATATTCGAGAGATAGTACGGCTACATGGTCTACCAGTATGCGTTGTTTCTGATAGGGATGCCCGCTTCACTTCCCATTTTTGGGAACATTTTTAGGAAACGCTAGGGACCCGACTGAGTTTTAGCACCGCTTTTCATCCTCAGACAGATGGGCAGTCAGAGAGGACTATACAGACCCTTGAGGATATGTTGAGAGCGTGTGTGCTGGATTTTAGAGGCTCCTAGGATGACCACCTGCAGTTAGCCGAGTTCACTTATAATAATAGCTATCATGCTAGTATCGGGATGGCACCCTATGAGGCATTATACGGGCGTAGATGCCGTTCCCCTATTGGATAGGAAGAGGTTGGTGACAGACAGATTTTTGCTCCGGACTTAGTGTAGCAGGCATCTGAGGACGTCCAGTTGATATGTGAGAGATTACGGATAGCTCAGAGCCGGCAAAAGAGTTATGCTGACAAGAGACGAAGACCACTGGAGTTTGATGAGGGTGAGTCAGTGTTTCTAAGGGTATCACCATCGAAGGGTATTATGAGATTTGGTAAGAAGGGCAAGCTGAGCCCTAGATATATCAGACCCTTCGAGATTTTGGAGAGAGTGGGAGATAAGGCGTATAGGTTGGCATTGCCATCGGACTTGGCAAATGTCCACAACGTTTTCCATGTCTCGATGCTTTGGAAGTATCACCCGGACTTGGCACACGTGATAAGATATGAGCCGTTGGAGCTCCATGAGAGTATGACGTATGTTGAGAAGTTGGTTCGGATATTGGACAGAAAAGAGAAAGTGTTGCGGAATAAGACAATTCCCTTGGTGAAAGTTCTTTGGCAACATCACACGGCGGAAGAGGCCACATGGGAATTGGAGAACTTAATACGGAAGAAGTACCCCCAACTTTTTGTAGAGTGACTTGGTTCTAATTTGGAGGACCAAATTCCTTGAAGGAGGGGAGAATGTGGGACCACGTATATGTAAAGTTGTAATGTGTAATAAATATGAATGGACGTGTAATGTAAAGTATGATTGATGTAAGTCCATGGATTTAATGTACGTATGTGTAATATGATTTGTAACGTACATACAAGTTCCATTGAGTATGAATATGAAGAAATGAATTCTTATAAAGGTGGATGGATGAGAAAATGGCCATGGCAACAGACTAAGGATGTGTTGGTGTGAGTTACAGCAAGAAAACTGCAGGAAATCTGGAAAACATGAAGGCCAGATCGATCTCATAGGATGAGAGATCGATCTGGAAGAGCCAGAATGCTCTTATTTGGGCAATGGAATAGAGCAGATAGATCTCCAATGGGGCCAGATCGATCTCCTAAGCATTTTGTGATGAAAAGATCGATCTTCAAGCACCCAGATCGATCTCCTTAGCTCTCTGTTTGGGACCAGATCGATCTCATGCTTCGACAGATCGATCTCATGCTTAAAAATGTCGTGAAAAAGAGGGATTTAAGGGGACCAGATCGATCTCCTCTTGGACCAGATTGATCTCTTCAAGCTATTTCTATATAAGGAGGGCTGAAAATCAGGAAATCTCGGGAAAAACATTAACCTTCCACTTTTAACCCAAAAACCTAACTTTCCCTCTCTAAAATCGGCCATTTTCAGTGAGATTTGAAGAGAGACCATTAGAGGCAAAGTTGTTCCTATCAAAGAGAAGAACAACATAGTGGGTAGGCATTTTCCCATTGTTGGTATTGAAGGAGTTAAGGGCATTGCCATTTGGAGCAAGAAGAAAAATCATCTTTGGTAAGATTCTAACACTCCAATCCAAATACATTGTCTATTTAATTGATTTTGGAGTTGTTTGGCATGAGTATTGATGGATAAATTATCTAGGGATGTGGTAGAATTGGTGTGACCTATAAAACCTAGAATGGGTATAATGTGAGAATATATGGGTTGAATGAGTTTATGATTTATGGGCATGCTAAAGTTGTTATTGAGGTAATGTTTATGATTTTAGATGGTTAAATGAAATTACATTGTGAGTTAGGAGGAATTGTGAAATGAGTATGTATATGCTTAATAAAATGCCATAGTGAGGGAATTCATGAAATATGAACACTATGAGCTAAATGTCGATTTAATATCAATTCGGAATAAGTTAATAGGCCTAAGAAGAATCCATAGACTCGAGTTATGGGTAAAGTAATGAAATGAGGCCTCATAAGCGTTAATAGAAAACTATAGGTCGAATTGACTATAGTGAACGCACGATGTCATATTATATGGATCGAATATAATGCGGGATACGATTTTGTGCAGTCCCAAAGAGTTCGTTGAAGACGAATCGAACTGTACGAGTAAGCAGCTTAAGGAAGTGAAATCACGCATCGCGATTCCAGGTAAGGGAATTTTGTGAGTATATAGAGGTAGCTGCTCGTATTTTAAATTTGTGGGTGAATATTGGGTGTTTTACGAAGTGCATGGTTGCTAAAGTAAATGATTGATGGTATTCATGAATGAGAAAGAGTATATGTGTGATTTTTAGTTTTGGTTTACATGGATGTATAAAAAGGGATAGTAAGGCTAATAATTGCATAAATCAAGTGTTTTGAATACTTTCACAAAACATGTGTTTCGTTTTAAACGAATTGATAGATAGGATGGCTATTGTGGTTTGATGTTTGTGATAGCACATGTGAAGTGCCAAATATGTTTTGAGATAGCTTTAAAAGCTTAGGAGCCGCCTATCATGTTTATGTGAATTAAACTGTGCTAGAGCCTAGCTTGCACCGGGTATTGATGTTTTCATTTGTATGAAACGTGCTGAAGCTTAGCTCGCACCTTGATTTTGAAACTATGGTGATATTTATAAACCGTACTGGAGCTTCTGCTCGTACGTGGCTTTTGAGTGGTTGTCTTATGAGTATAACCATACTAGAGCTATGCTCGTACGCGTCTCTTTATGAGAGGATGCATGAGTCGTGCTAGAGCTTTGCTCGCACAAGTTTGCACATTGTGATACGCATAAGGTTGTGAAAGTTGGTAAGATCCTTAAGCCCAAAGAGGCGGGGAGGCTCTGCTAGGCGGGGAGGCTCTGTTCGGTGGGGAGGCTCTCTTACGGTGGGATCCTTAAGCCAACATCCTTAAGCCCTGGAGGGGCAGGGAGGCTCTGTTAGGCAGGGAGGCTCTCCTACATGGGTACGGTAAGATCCTTAAGCCCTACATCCTTAAGCCAACATCATTAAGCCCAAAGAGGCGGGGAGGCTCTATTAGGCGGGGAGGCTCTGTTCGGTGGGGAGGCTCTCTTACGGAAGGATCCTTAAGCCCTACATCCTTAAGCTAACATCCTTAAGCCCGGGGAGGCAGGAAGGCTCTGTTAGGCGGGGAGGCTCTATTTGACAGGGAGGCTCTCCTTCACGGATATGGAAAACTCTTGGTATGGGGTAGGTATGACCTAGGAATGGCACCCCCAATCACGATATGAGTCTGCGGAGTACGCTATACCGTGTATATCACATGGAGTACGATGTACCGCGTGATGGTTAAGTGATGAGAAAGTCTGGCGAGGGATAATCCACCTACGTGCCAGTATGATACCCTGCACATCTGGACACGTGTGGTCTGGGATGATTTATGATGTAGTTGGTCCACATAGGCACTTTTGATATAGTGACCTAGTTTTTATATACATGTGTGAATTGTGAAATGAAAATGTGATTTGTGATGGTTTAAGGTAGACCCGAAGGAGGGGTCGAGCCTCGTGGATTTGATTTGTGAATTGATGTGATGTGATTGTATGTGTTGAGAAAGAGTTTTATGACGTGGGTTTAAAAAGGAAGTTTCTTAATGAATTGCCCCTTTTATGAATCTAAATGAGATCGAGCATGAGATGATTTATACATGATGTTCTTACCATGTTTTATATGCCAATGGACATGATTTTGATACATGATATATATATGTATACTCATATGGCATAGTTTTATTCCTCATGCTCCTACTATAAATGATTTATGCATAACACTATCAGCATGTAGATAGAGTAGTTAACTACCATGCTTGCATTATTGCCTTACTGAGCTTGTGGTTGCTCATCCCTCTCTATTTTCCCCCTACAGAGCGTGCATAGTAGCCTAGTGAGGACTGAGGCGTGGTATTTTGGACTCCGCTGCATCTCCATCGATAGAGGTATATACACAGTGATTCTTTTGGTATCTAAACAATGTAAAAGCACAGTATTTTGTTGAGTTGTAATTATGGGGGATGTAGATGTCAGTAAAACATGCTTTTGTATAAGTACAAGATTTAAATGCAAATGTATGACATCGTTTTACTTAACTGAGAATGAATGAGATGTGGAGTTTATTATTGACTCACAGCCCAACAGTGTGTGGTGAGTTAGTTCACAACCGGGTAAGGTAACAGTAAAACGCGAAAAATTTGTAGTGATTTTCGGTTAAAGAGAATGGAATTGGGTCGTGACAATTATGCCTTTCATTTAAATCAAAATCATATGGATTCATCATTTTTAAAAACATGGAAATCTGGGCCTCACCCATCCCTCGGGTTACCTTTTTCACAATTCACAAAGTCACATGTTTATATCATAAAACCATGTGGTGATTCATTCAAGAAATCTCAATATACATAGCATGAAAAGAAAACGGAGATAGGCGACAACATGTTCCGAGTGCATGATCATAACTCATTTTTCGTGATCCCAAGCAATACAGTACTCGGTGTGCGAGGTCTCACAATTTTTGTAACGGGAGGTAGGTCAAATCCCTACCATCAGCTCTTTACTCAAATGCGGACCTGATCCCAGAGCACACCAGATCCCACTAGATCCCACTCCTACTGCTAACCAGTCCTATCTAAGTACATCAAGTACTCACGGTACAACGTACCCCATGTGACATACACGGTACACAGTACTCCATGGAACCTATCTCAAGGTAGGATGCTCGCCATGAGTCTTAGTCCTCATACCTTGGATATACCTCATAGTCGGGATGCTCGCCATGAGTCTTAGGCCTCATACTATAGGTTATTTTGATAGCCCTTTGCCATATCTCAAAATATTGCCCGTGTGAGCATATATATATCAGTGCAACACACAGTCAGCACAGGCTCCTAACACAGCTGTTTCATGCTCTTTTCAAATTCGGTACGTGTGAGTAAAACTCCCAACACGACCATATCATAATATCACAATCTCTAGTGCGAGCAATGCTCTCAACACTAGGTTATATAAAACATGAGTATGAGCAAAGCTCCCAATACTTTATAATGTATAATATATGAAATCTGAGTACGAGCAAATCTCCCAGTACTCTATAATGTAAAATTGAGTATGAGCATAGCTCCCAATACTCTATAATGCATCAATCACAATCTGAGTATAAGCAAAACTCCTAGTACTCTAACATGCATAAATCATATATAAATCTGGCCTAAGTAGACACTCCAGTACCATGTGATGCATTATCTCAAAATCAAGTGTGAGTAATCTCTAACACTTTGGGTTTTCACCCAAAACCTGATATAGGGCATATTCAAATAATAATTCACCCAATGAAATCAAATAAGCACTCAAATGTGCTGTTTTCACATATATTTGAAAACATTAGCCATTCTATCATGCAAACTCATGAATCTTAATCACAATAGGCTTCTAAGGTATTTTTAGTTTTGGATAAAACATACTTATCCTCTATGATTTCAATCACACATCATTCTTATTCATGGAATTTCATATAGCATATAATATTGAAATGCTATTCAAAATACGTGGAGCCATCTCTAGCTACTCATGAAATTCTCTTACCTCGGATCACATCAAGTGACCTCACTTTCTCAGTTTTGCTCACACTCACAGTCTGATCAGCTTCCAATGTGATTTTCAAAGCTTTATAGATATTTACGTTAGTATATTGTATTATACTCGTTTCATTTCACTATTCTCTTCCAATATGGTATTATTCCACATTTTCCTTATAGTTATATTTATTTCTCCTTATTTCTAATTTATACATTTCATAAGATTAACTCAGAATCTTCCATACATGCATAATCCACTATTAAATCCATGCCAACATTATTTCCTCATCATTTTCTCATTTTCACACCAATAGCTAGGTCATGATCATTTTTCATGATTCTTTTATTTCCAAAAATTTATATATATACCAATAAACTCATCAATACAGCTAGTTTAACATACATCAACTTGGTGCATTAAATCTTACGTAGCTGAGATTTCCTTCACTTTCTACCAAATTGGTACAAATCCTCCCTGCTCTTGAAATCCTTGAATTCAATCTCTTGTTTCCAAGTATGTTGTTCTCCTCTCTGCCAAGAACAACTTTACTCAACTATATCTCACTCAAAACTGATCACAAACTGAAGTTTTCTAGTGTTGAAAGATTAGGTTACACTTTTACTCTTGAATGGAATAGTTTCTCCCGTGAAAATTGAAGTGCAGAAGTCCAGTATTTATTGAATTGTGTCTATGAGATCGATTTGATCTCCAATGAGATCGATCTGCCCTGTACTTTTTCCTCTCAAAACTGACCTTTCAAACCTAATGAGATCAATCTACTCCCAAGCATGAGATCGATCTATTCCAAGTCAGTAGCTTAAGGAGATCGATCTGCTCCAAGGGTGAGATCGATCCTCTCTAAGTTAGTAGCATTTTGAGACCGATCTAGCCCTTTTGGGATCGATTCCTTCAACACACAATCCATAGCATATCGATCTGGCCCTATTAGAGATCGATTTGACCTATTCCATCGCCCAAATAAGAGCATTTTTTGCTCTTATAGATCAATATTTCCTTCAATGAGATCGATCTGGCATTCATATTTTCCAGATTTTGTTACAGTTTTCTGCAGTAACTGACACTAAACTTCCTAAATTTTTCTGTCGTAGTCATTTTCTCATCCAATCACCTTGAAGACTTAAAAATGACATTCATTCATATTTTATACACATTAAAACTTGTGTGCATGGATTGTATACCCAAAGGTATACAATACAAAACAAAATGGAAGTATAACTTCATTCCATTGTACAACACTACTCATTTTTCATTACACTCCCTTGCATCACATACAAAAGTCCATTTTTGCCTATTCATACATAATGAAACTTGTACGTACATCACATACTCATATTATAAGTGTGTACATTGGATTTATGGACTTTACATGACTTATGCTTCATATAGCATGTACATGTATATACTTATGAATTTAAGGGTCTTACAATCCTCCCTTCCTTAAAGGAATTTAGTCTTCCAAATTAGAACCAAGCTACTCTCTAAACAAATGGGGATATCTCTCTCGCATCAAACTCTGTAGCTCCCAAGTAGCTTTCTCTGAAGTGTGATGCTGCCAGAGAATCTTCACTAATCTGATTGTCTTATTCCTCAAGACTTTCTCCTTTCTATCCAGTATCCGTATCGGTTTCTCTATATATGTCAAATCATCTTTGAGCTTCAATGGCTCATACCGAATCACATGATTTAGATCTGGATGATACTTCCTTAACATCGAAATGTGGAAGACATTATGCACCCCCGATAATTTTGGTGGCAATGCTAATTTGTATGCCTTATCTCCCACTCTGTCCAGTATCTCAAAGGGTCCAATGTAGCAAAGACTCAACTTACCTCTCTTTCTAAATCTCGTTATACCCTTGGAAGTAAAAACCTTTAGATATACTGAATCACCAATTGCGAACTCAAGTGGTCTCTGTCTTTTGTTAGCATAGCTTTTCTATCAACTCTGAGCTGTCCTCAATCTCTCAACAATTAATTGGACATCCTCAAAGGCTTGTGTAACCAAATCAGGAGTAAAAATCTTACGGTCACCCACTTCTTCACATCTGATCGAGGAACGACATCTACGGCCATACAAAGCCTCAAATGGTGTCATCCTGATACTCACATGATAACTGTTGTTGTAGGTAAATTCGACTAGTGATAAATGATCATTCCAGGCACCTCTAAAATCCAGCACACATGCTCTCAACATATCCTCTAGAGTTTGTATAGTCCTCTCTGACTAACCATCTGTCTGAGGATGATAAGCGGTGCTCAATCTCAACTGGGTTCTCATGGCTTCCAGTCCCAAAAGTGGGAAGTGAAGCGGGAATCCTTATCCAAAACAATGCTCACTAGAATACCATGTAACCTCACTACCTCGCGTAATATAACTCTGCCAATGCACTCAGAGTATCGGTAGCTCTCACAGCTAGAAAGTGGGTTGATTTCGTCAGTCTATCAACTATCACCCATATCGTATCGTGATTCCTCAGGGTCCTAAATAAACCCATCACGAAATCCATGGTGATATGCTCCTATTTCCATGTCAGTATAGGTAGAGGCTGTAATAACCCTACAGGTTTCTGATGCTCTACCTTCACTTGCTGACATACGAAACATCTCGCCACAAAATCCACCACATCTCTTTTCATACCTAACCACCAGTACACTTTCTGAAGATTCTGGTACATCTTATTGCTCCCCGAATGTAACGTGTACCTCGAGAATGAGCTTCTGTCAATATCAATCTCTTGAGCTCTAGGTCCTCGGGAGGACACAATTTTCCTGTAAACCTCAGAAGTCCGTTTGAACTTATCTCAAAGTCAGTCATGGTGCCCTTCTGTATTTGACTAGTCATGTCAATGTAATACAGATCAGTTTGTTGAGCCTGTCTGATCCTATCCAATAGATCCGGCGCCAAGCGTAGACTAGCAATCACACAGTCCGTATCCATATTAGAAGGCACAACTCCTAAACTGAGGTTAGCAAACTACTCTAGCAACTCATGCTCCCTGACCATCATATACGATACCATCCCAAGGCTATTTCTGCTCAAAGCATCGGCTACAACATTAGCCTTCCCTGGATGATAAAGTATCTCACCATCATAGTCCTTCAGAAGTTCTAGCCATCTTCTCTGTCTCATGTTCAAGTCTTTCTGTGAGAACATATACTTAAGGCTCTTACGGTAGGATAGTTCTTCTCATGATCCTTCAGTTGTCTGGATCCATAAGTAAATACCTTCCCATCCTACATCAATACACGGCCCAGTCCCTGATGTGATGCATCGGTATACACTGAAAATCCTCCTAAGCTAGTAGGGATAGTGAGAATTGGAGTAGTAGTCAATCGACTCTTCAACTCTTGAAAACTCTTCTCACAATCCTCGTTCCATACAAGCTACACTCTTACGAGTGAGACGTGTCAACGGAGCAGCTAATTTCGAGAATCCTTCTATGAATCTCCAATAATATGCTGCTAAACCCAAGAAACTTTTGATCTTAGTGACTGTCCTCGTCTCTTCGTACTGAACTATAGCCCAAATCTTGGATGGATCCATTGATACACCATCGTTCAAAATAACATGTCCTAAAAATGAGATCTGTGATTGACACGCCCTAAGGGTATTACCGCAAGTGCACGGGTCGTACAAGTAATAATGGGATTTGAGTCCCGAGTTATCATCCCACAGAGAAGTTAACTAGCCTAATTAACTACCGGTTAATCTTACCTTAAGTATATCCTAGTAAATTATGAATTCTTGATTATCAGTGATCTACTAAGTTTGAAATTAAAATATACTGAAAATAATAAAACTATAAAGAAAATAAAATCGAGCTAAGATTTACTTACCGACCTCCACGCAATTAAAAGCAAATACCTACGAAAATAATTAAAACAGTTAAAATTAATTAACGCAGTTAAAATAAAATACAAATATGAAAATAAAGAACTAAAATTAAACTAAAATTTAAACAAACTAGAAATAAAAAAGACTATAATTAAACTAATAAAACTTGCAAATTAAACTAACTTAAAATCTAATACAAATAGAAAACAGATTAAAAATGCATGAAAAACAATTAATCTAGATTAATTCTAAATGCCACTTATAAAACACTAAACTAAAATAAAATCCTAAAACATTTAATAGAAAATTAACTACTAACTAAAAATTAACACTACAAATTAAATTAACATGCAAAACAATAAAGCTAACCTACCATAACTTAATTAAATTACCTAAATGACAACTACCAAATATTAATCAATTTAATTCATTAAAGTAAAAACACGAAATAACACATTAATTGGCCAAACAAGGCCTTAAACAATTTTGGCAAAGAAGTGGAGTCCTAATACTGCACTGTTCATTATCTTTCTAATTGCATGTTTATTTCCAGGCTATGTTCATGGTTTTGGTACTGGCTCTCTGCTGCATTCTGCATGTTCGCTTGGTACAGACTGCACCCTGCTAGCTCTCGGTTCCTGCTGCCTGGTCTGTTCTCGGTTCCAGGCTACTCTCGGTCTGCTAGCTCGGTTCTGCAATCTGCTGCTGCTCCAGGAAGGATCTACTTCTGCTGTTTCACGTTATCGGCTCTCGGTCTGGACACGCACTTCTCTCGGTCCTTCATCTGCTCTAGCGTTATCTGTTCTGTTCCAAGTTGCTATCGGTTCTGTCTTGCTCCATACGTTATGTTGATTCTACTCCATGTATTCTCGGTCTGCAGTATTCCTGGTGCTGCAGGAGCAACCAGCTGCTATAATGCTTCCTCCTCTGCGTCTTACTCCAGCCGAAAGGATCAACACACTAGAAATCACTGTTGTTCATGCTCCATCGTTATCTTTACTCATTTCTGGTACCGAGAGCTTCCTAAAAAATTTTCAAACACTACAACAACTACACTGAGATGAGCAGTAGCAGAATATAAGAAAAACAGAGCTAAACAGAGGAAAAATGGGAAGTTAATTTGCTGCCATGAATTAACTATGCTCCTACGAATTGTTTCCTTAGTCTCTATACCGGACAGTCAACCCCCATCTTTTCACAATCCAACAGCAAGAAACAAACTACAATGAAGTGAAATAAAATGCAGCAAATGAATTATATGCAAGAAACGTAAATGAATGCAGTACATATGGAAACTAACTCTAATAGCAATAAAGAACTGAAACATAAAATGCATGCAAGTGGGAATGAAAGAAAGAAAAGAAAGAACAAGAAAATATAGCAAGCATGATGTTAAAACCAAGAGGAAGTGTGTAAAACAGAAAATAACACAACTGCTGAAATTAAACAATCAATCCCGTAGCATCATCAACATGAAAAACCATCATCATCGGACTGCTCTAAATCCAGCTCTTAATGCCATGGTTCCACATTGCTTAAATGTGAAATAATGCCTAGCATTTGCCCACATTCAAGCACCAAAACCAAACAGCAAAGAGGAAGGAATAAGTGAGGAACTTAATGCATAAAGAACACTACCCGAGAGCAACTAAATCTACTAGTGTTTCAAATAAAGAAGAAAAAAAATATAAATAAGGTTTCTATGTAAAACTGAGACATACACTAGAAAAATAGGTTATGGAAATAGAAATTAACAAACAAAGAACTCATAATTACCAAACTGAGAGCTTGAAATGAAAGTGATTTTCATTGAAATGAAATTTTACAAAGACTAATGAAGAACATGAAAATGAATAGTAAAACATTGAGAAAATTGACTAACGGAAAAGGAGAAACTTAAGAACATAATAAAACCTAAGAATACCTTAAAACTATTCTACCCTAAAAATTACATTACATTACGCTACTCCTACTCCTAAAATTACATCCTCTTTCAATTGCCATCCTTTCCTATTTATAAACACACTATGGGTAAAATTGTAATTTCTACATCCTTGATGAGTTGGTTTTTTTTGGCCATTTGTCTTCACACCATTGGCTCCTTGAAAAGAAATTTCCCTATCATTGGTCTTCTTGTCCAATTGGATGTGTTAGGTGGCATGACTCGTGTTGTCCGCGTGGCTCAATCTCGATTTTAGCCCAATTCCGATCCATTTTCTATTGAAATATTTAAAATTCATCCAGATTTAATTTATCTGCAAACATGAGAATTTTAATTAAATAAAGGGAATAATTAACAAAATAAATTAGGGATTTAAATAATTAATTAGGAAATTAAGCACAAATAATTTTAAAAATATAGAATTATCACACCCCCAAACTTGAGCTTTTGCTTGTCTTCAAGCAAAACAAAATGATTGTAGGAATGACAAGTACAAAACACAATAATTTCCCCAATATCATCCTCAAAGAAAAAGTACAGACTATGAAATCAAAGACTCACAATTACAAGTCCAGCACTTAGAATTATTCAATTATAAGTCCTAACCCAAATTGGACTCCTCATGAGTGTGTGAAAAATGTCTAAGTCACTTCACAGTACATTATCCAGATCAGATTATGCAACACAGTGAATGCAAAGTCGATGACATGTGATCATTCCCATAAGTTTGCTTTTCACTTCTCTCTCCACTAATGTAGTCACACTTAACTAAAGATCATTAGGACTTCATTAGGCTTGTAATGTAAGGCTGGGGCTAAGGTATGATAAAGTCGATTTAGGTTTAATTACCCCTTAACATGCATTACTTCTAGGATCTCAATGTAAGAGCTCAAATCATTTCCTCCAAACTTATTTACTTTATTCTATTTTTGTATTTTCTTCTTTCTTCTTTTCTTTTTCTTTTTCTTTCTTCTTCTTTTTTCTTTCATTTTTTTACGTACTCCTTCACTATCACTTAATACCCATTAGCTCACAATATATCCTAATGACTTTTCATGCTTTTGGGGTAAGGGATAGGAACAAAGTATTTAAGCTAAGGAAAATAACATAGGTATATTTACAAAGAAAAGCTTATTTGGCCCAATATGTACAATGATAGCTAGAAAGGTTCAAACGATCCAAAGATGGCCTAAATCATCTCCCTAATCAAGTGTGATCTAATATTTCACCTCAAGATTGGATCAAACAAATTCTAGAATATGATGCACAAAATCAACTGAACAAATGCAATCCTATGTACACATAATCTTTCTCTAAATAAATATACCGATTCATGACATGACATGTGCATAAGATGAGGCAATCACAATCAGAATCAAGACAAATTTGAGAATTCAACTTCATGCTTTTCCTATAATCATGCTTCTCATTCAATCAAAGTCAGACTAAATCATGGGGTCATATCATCGAAATATGGGAAAACTATATGCTAAGCACTAGATCATCCCAAAATCAAACAATTTAAGCCTGTATTATCGAAAAATTTTGAAAATTCTTTCTCAGATTTTCAAAAAAATTTTGAAATTTTTTTCAATTTTTCACAAAATTACTCAAGTGATATCCCCTCCCCCAAACTTAAAGTGCACAGTGTCCTCAATGTGCAAATAATATAAGAATTAAAGTTCAGGAACAAAGTACTCCCCTTTCTGATGATGATGAACAACAAAAGCTTTGATTGAAAGCGTATAACTAGAAAATAAACCTACAAAATAAACAAAGAAAGAAACAACAGAAAAGAAAAAGAAAAATGAACTATATACAAAGTGTAAAGGAAAACACAGCCACTTCAAATGCAGCTAAAGAAAACAACACTCAGCAGTAGGGCGAAGAGTAGGAGGGTCATCCAGAGTGGTGACAGAATGTTGACAATTAAATCCTCCTGAGCCCTATCTACTTCCTTCTTTCTCTTAGATATTATATGCTTAAGCCTTATATTCTCCTCAATCTCCATCTTAAAACACTCTTGAGAGTCATCAAGGAGCTTCAGAGGTTTGAAAACATTAAACTTTACTTCCTGATCTTGGACTCTCATCGTTAACTCCCCCTTTTGTACATCAATTACTGCTCTACCAGTAGCTAGGAAAGGTCTACCTAGTATAATGGGGACTTCCCTGTCTTCCTCCATGTCCAAAACAATAAAATCTGTAGGGAAAATAAACTTGTCCACCTTTACTAAGACATCCTCAATGACCCCCTTTGGATATTTAATTGATTGATCAGCCAACTGAAGGGTCACTGTGGTGGGCTTGGCATCCCCTATTCCTAACTTCTGATAGATAGACAATGGCATTAAATTTATACTAGCTCCTAAATCACATAGGGCTCTACCAAAGAATAAATTTCCAATAGTGTATGGTATGGTAAAACTCTCGGGATCTTTGAGCTTGGGGGTAATTTCCTCCGAATAATTGCACTACATTCCTCAGTCAAAGCCACCATCTCATATTCTTCCATTCTTCTCTTCCTCGAGAGGACATCCTTTAAAAACTTCACATAACTTGGTATTTGCTCTAAGGCATATGCGAAAGGAATGTTGATGTGAAGTTTCTTAAAAACCTCAAGAAATTTGGCAAATTGTTGGTCAAGCTTTTGGTTTTGAGACCTCTGAGGAAAAGGTACTGGTGGTCTAACCGGAGGGGATGTAGTGAAAACATGTATAACATCAGAGGGTGAGGAAGGCTGTGAAATAGAAGAAGGTATAGATGAAGAAGTGCCTAGCTTGATTCTTTTGCAGCCTGATCCTGATGTTCATGCTCTTTCTGAGCTGCTTCGTTAGAACTTATGGATTCTTCAACTATGTGCTGTTCAGGTTGGGACTTGACTTGTGGCTCATCTAGCTCTCTGCCACTCCTAAAGGTGATAGATCTAACATGTTCCTTACCCTCCTTTTGCTTAACAGGGTTAACTTCAGTGTTACTAGAAAGGGTCCCTTGAGGACGTTGGCTAAGAGCATTTGCTATTTGTCCCACCTGAACCTCTAAGTTCTTAACTGAAGCAGCTTGATTTTGCAGGATTGTTGAGAACATCTCCTCTAATGTAGGCTTCTTCTCAACTGCTGGTGCATGGTAGAAAGGCTGCATAAGTGGTAGTGGTGGTGGTTGATGGAAGTGAGATGGATGATGCTAAAATTATGGTGGGGATGGTTGATGAGGAGGATGAAATGGAAATTACAGTTGTGGTGGTACCTAAACCGGTAGAGCTTGAAAACTAAGAGGTTCTACAGATCTAGAGTTAGAAGGTTGCCTTGGTTTTGGCTCTAGGAGAAGTTATGATGGTTCCTCCACCCTAGGTTGTAGGTGTTTGAAAAAGGGTTGTTCTGTTGCATTTAAGAAGGGGTAACATACTGAACTGATTCTAAGTTGAGCGGACACCTATCTACAGAGTGGGTACCACTACACAGCTCGTAGGAAAGAAAAGGACTTTGGACAGAATAAATCAGATTAGGACTGGTGGAAGGATTATGTTGGGTACTGAGCGACTCTACCTTCTTCATAAGATTAGCGATTTGAGAGGTCAAGGTAGACAGTGTGTCGAGCTCATAAATACCCACCAGCTTCTTTGGCATTTGCCTCTCTAAGGACCATAGATAGTTGTTAGTTACCATCTTATCTAACAACTCGTAAGCTTCCTCCTTTGTTTTACACATTAGCGCCCCACCTGCCGTAGCGTCAACAATGGTCCCATTTGGGCTTGTAAGTCCATTGTAGAAGGTCTGGACTTGCAACCACATAAGTAGGCCATGGTGAGGGCACTTCCTAAGAAGCTGCTTATATCATTCCTATGCTTCGTAAAGAGATTCAGAGTCGTACTGAGCAAAGGAAGATATATTACTATGGAGTTTGGCCATTTTAGAGGGAAGGAAAAACTTAGATAGAAATTGATGGGCTAACTCGTCCCATGTAGAAATGGATCCTGGAGGCAGGAAGGTTAACCAGTGTCTCGCCCTATCCCTAAGTGAAAAGGGGAATAATCTAAGCCTAAGCGCATCATCAAATAATCCATTATGTTTGAACGTGTTACACAAGTCCAGGAATTGCCCAAGGTAAGCATGTGGGTCATCATGTGGAAGCCCACTGAACTGTAAAGAAGTTTGGATCATCTGGAGGATTGCGGGCTTAATTTCAAAGTTATTTGTATGGACAGCTAGTGGCCTAATGCTGGAATAATATCCTCCAATTGTCGACATCGCATAATCTCCAACAGTTCTAATTTTCCTATTTTCTGTCTTGATGCTTTGCAACGGAACTATAAATTTCCTAGAATCCTTTTGAATTTTTCTAAGAGTGCGTTCGATTTTAGGATTTAGAGGAAAGCAATCAAAACTTCTGGCTCTATGCATGCAATCATCGAAAAGTCCTTTGAAATTTTTTTTTGAATTTTTAAATTTTTAAATTTTTTTTATTATTTTCATTTTTCAATTAACTAATGTAGATTGAACATCTACAACCTAAATATTTACAAGCTAGAATTACACCTAAGCATAATTTCACCGATATTAACTAATGGCTAATTAAGACTTCCCCAGCAACGGGGCCAAAAACTTGACACGCCACGCCCTAAGGGTATTACCGCAAGTGCACGGGTCGTACAAGTAATAATGGGATTTGAGTCCCGAGTTATTGTCCCACAGAGAAGTTAACTAGCCTAATTAACTACCGGTTAATTTTACCCTAAGTATATCCTAGTAAATTATGAATTCTTGATTATCGGTGATCTACTAAGTTTAAAATTAAAATATATTGAAAATAATAAAACTATAAAGAAAATAAAATCGAGCTAAGAATTACTTACCGAACTCCACGCAATTAAAAGCAAATACCTACGAAAATAATTAAAACAGTTAAAATTAATTACTGTAGTTAAAATAAAATGAAAATATGAAAATAAATAAAATGAAAATATGAAAATAAAGAACTAAAATTAAACTAAAATTTAAACAAACTAGAAATAAAAAAAGCATGTAATTAAACTAATAAAAATTGCAAATTAAACTAACCTAAAATCTAATACAAATAGAAACCAAATTAAAAATGCATGAAAAACATTTAATCTAGATTAATTTTAAATGCCACTTATAAAACACTAAACTAAAATAAAATCCTAAAACATTGAATATAAAATTAACTACTAACTAAAAATTAACACTACAAATTAAATTAACATGGAAAACAATAAAGCTAACCTACCATTACTTAATTAAATTACCTAAATGACAGCTACCAAGTATTAATCAATTTAATTCATTAAAGTAAAAACATGAAATAACACATTAATTGGCCAAACAAGGCCTTAAACAATTTTGGCAAACAAGTGGAGTCCCGATACTGCACTGTTCATTATCTTTCTAATTGCATGTTTATTTCCAGGCTATTTTCATGGTTTTGGCACTAGCTCTCTGTTGCATTCTGCATGTTCGCCTGGTACAGACTGCACCCTGCTAGCTCTCGGTTCTTGCTGCCTGGTCTGTTCTTGGTTCCAGGCTACTCTCGGTCTGTTAGCTCGGTTCTGCTATCTGCTGCTGCTACAGGAAGGATCCGCTTCTGCTGTTTCACGTTATCGGCTCTCGATCTGGACACACACTACTCTCGGTCTTGCATCTGCTCCAGGCGTTATCTGTTCTGCTTCAGGTTGCTATCGGTTCTGTCTTGCTCCATGCGTTCTGTTGATTCTACTCCAGGTATTCTCGATCTGCAGTATTCCAGGTGCTGCAGGAGCAACCAGCTACTATCATGCTTCCTCCTCTGCGTCTTACTACAGCCAAAAGGATCAACACACTAGAAATCACTGTTATTCATGCTCCATCATTATCTTTACTAATTTCTGGTACCGAAAGCTTCCTAAAAAAATTTGCAAACACTACAACAACTACACTGAGATGAGCAGTAGCAGAATATAAGAAAAACAGAGCTAAACAGAGGAAAAATGGGAAGTTAATTTGCTGCCATGAATTAACTATGCTCCTACGAATTGTTTCCTTAGTCTCTATACCGAACAATCAACCCCCATCTTTTCACAATCCAACAGCAAGTAACAAACTACAATGAAGTTGAAATAAAATGCAGCAAATGAATTATATGCGAGAAACAGAAAAGAATGCAGTAAATATGGAAGCTAACTCTAATTGCAATAAAGAATTGAAACATAAAATGCATGCAAGTGGGAATGAAAGAAAGAAAAGAAAGAACAGGAAAATATAGCAAACATGATGTTAAAACCGAGAGGAAGTGTGTAAAACAGAAAATAACACAACTGCTGAAATTAAACAATCAATCCCGTAGCATCATCAACGTGAAAAACCATCATCATCAAACTGCTCTAAATCCAGCTCTTAATGCCATGGTTCCACATTGCTTAAATGTGAAATAATGCCTAGCATTTGCCCACATTCAAGCACCAAAACCAAACAAAAAAGAGGAAGGAATAAGTGAGGAACCGAATGCACAAAGAGCACTACCCGAGAGCAACTAAATCTACTAGTGTTTCAAATGAAGAAGAAAAAAAAATATAAATAAGGTTTCTATGTAAAACCGAGCGATACACTAGAAAAATAGGTTATGGAAATAGAAATTGACAAACAAAGAACTCATAATTACCAAATCGAGAGCATGAAATGAAAGTGATTTTCATTGAAATGAAATTTTGCAAACACTAATGAAGAACATGAAAATGAATAGTAAAACATTGAGAAAATTGACCAACGAAAAAGTAGAAACTTCAGAACAAAATAAAACCTAAGAATACCTTAAAACTATTCTACCCTAAAAATTACATTACATTACACTACTCCTACTCCTAAAATTACATCCTCTTTCAATTGTCATCCTTTCTTATTTATAAACACACTAGGGGTAAAATTATAATTTCTACATCCTTGATGAGTTGGCATTTTTTTGGCCACTTGTCTTCACACCATTGGTTCCTTGAAAAGATATTTCCATGTCATTGGTCTTCTTGTCCAATTGGATGTGCTAGGTGGCATGACTCGTGTTGTCTGCGTAGCTCAATCTCGATTTTAGCCCAATTCTAGTCCATTTTCTACCAAAATATTAACAATTCATCTGGATTTAATTTATATGCAAACATGAGAATTTTAATTAAATAAAGGGGATAATTAACAAAATAAATTGAGGATTTAAATAATTAATTAGGAAATAAGCACAAATAATTCTAAAAATATAGAATTATCAGTGATAACCAAAAATCACACTTGTTGAGTTTAGCATACAATTTTTGCTGTCGTAAAGTCTGTAGTACAATCCTGAGGTACTTCTCATGCTCTTCCTTAGATTTAGAATATACCAAGATATCATCTATGAAGACGATAACAAATTGATCCAAATATGGCTTGAACACATCATTCATCAAAGCCATGAAAGCTAGGGAGCATTTGTCAATCCGAATGGTATAACTAAAAATTCATAGTGGCCATATCGGGTCCTAAATGTTGTCTTGGGCACATCTCTACTCCTTACTCTCAGTTGATGATACCCAGACCTCAGATCAATCTTAGAAAAGACCTGCGCTCCTCGAAGCTAATCCAATAGATCATCTATGCGCAGAAGAGGATATCTATTCTTGATGGTTGCCTTATTCAATAATCGGTAATCTATACAAAATCGGAGGCTTCCATCCTTCTTCTTTACAAATAAAATTGGTGCTCCCCACAGTGAAACACTCAGTCTGATAAAACCCCTGTCCGATAACTCCTGCAACTGTTTCTTGAGCTCCTCCAGCTCTATTAAGGCCATGCGATACGGTGGTTTCGATATAGGTTCAGTACCAGGCACCAAGTCTATACAAAACTCTATCTCTCTATCTGGTGGCAACCCTGGCAATTCATCCGGAAAGACATCTAGGAATTCACTAACCATAGGAATATCTTTCAACTCTGGATGTACCTTATCCGTATCAACCACGTATGCAATAAAACCTTCAATATATTCATTCCTCAATCAGGATAATACATTATCAATCACTAATCATAACTACTATCTTTATTTATTTTCATCAAATTTTACAACATACTTGTCAGGGTTAGGAAACATAACTGTCTTAGCATAACAATCTAAAACAGCAGGGTTTGATGATAACAAATCTATTCTTAAGATTACATCAAGATCACTCATACTTAACTATATTAGATTGGCTGTCATATCCTTTTCCCCTACTTTTAGTTTACAATTCTTGAACACATACTCTACTAGCTGACTATTATCCATAGGCGTACTAATCAACATCATCCTACTTAAAGGTGTACGCTCTATATGCTTTTCTATCTTACATAGAAATGAAGGTGATACAAATGAATGCATGGAACCAGGATCAATCAAAACATGTGTTTCAAAATCATATATAAGGATGTTACCTCTAATCACATCCGATGAAGCATCAGTTGTTCCCTGATCCAAGGCATGTACTCGCACTTTTCCCATAACTTGCTTCCCTTTTTCTTCTGCTGGCGCTCTTCTCCTCGAAGTAAACGTATCAGCTGGAGCTCTGTCAGGCTCCTTACCCTTCTGTAAGGCAATCTCAATGACCTCTTGGCAAACTATTGCCATATGTCTTGGCTTCCCACATTTGAAGTATATACCACTATAAACAAGACAAGGTCTACCTCCATGGAGTCTACCGCATCTACTGCACTGCTCTGTGGTAGGCATCGATCCTCCAATCACAACTCCTCTAGCTGGGGCGATAGCCAGGTATGAAGGATATCTAACCATCCTCTCTTGGACTTCCTTGATCTTTGGTCTCTTAACGAAGAGTCTCCTTCCTCCTCGATATCCGAAACCTTGAGCACTGTCACTCACTGGCCTCTTTCTATCTCTGTCTCTACCTTTCCCAACTGTTCTGAACTCTGAGACATTCCTCTCATAATCTTGTTCACAGAGTTAGGCTCGACGTACAAACTCATCATAGGTACAAATGTCGAATGGAACCAGTTTAGATCTTAACACTGGCCTCAATCCATCGATAAAACTACAGACCTTCCTAGTCTTCCTACTCATGGTGTCAGGGTCATATCTCCCCATAGATAAAAATTTGGTCTCATACTCGTCCACTGAATAACTCCCCTAACTCAATCCCCAAAATTTGGCCTGTAGCCTCCGCTGAGCCGTATCTGGAACAAACTACCTCCTAAAGGCATCCAAAAATATCTCTCAACTAATCTCTGTATGTCGAGCTCTCAGTATAGGTCGAGTGGACTTCCACTAACGCTCTGTAGTCCCCTTTAATAGGAATGCAGCAAATTCGACCATCTTTGAAGTCGTACACTCAAAGAATCCGTACAACTTTTCCATCTATCCTATCCATTCATCCGTCAAAACTAGGTCCTTAATCTCACGAAAAGTTTGAGGTCCAAGTTTTTGGAATTGTCAGAGTCTATCAAGATTACAACCATGCCCCAATCCACTACTAACCAAAATTGGTGGAGGTGTAGGTGTATCAGGTGCAGCTGCCTCTCCAGGCGTAATCTCTGCATCCTGTCCATGTCCTCCTGGCATACACTATGCCAGTATCTCTACTATGGTCTCTAGGCGACGTTCTAGTCTCTCGAAATGTACCTTGGTACTCTCGGGTACCTCCGTCTGACCAGTGTCTCATCTTGGGTCTTTAGCCTACCTCTGCGGCCTTGAGTGTGAGACCCCGTATATGTAAAGTTGTAATGTGTAATGAATGTGAATGGACTTGTAATGTAAAGTATGATCGATGTAAGTCCATGGATTCAATGTACGTATGTGTAATATGATTTGTAACGTACATACAAGTTTCATTAATTATGAATATGAAGAAATGAATTCTTGTAAGAGATGAATGTGATCGAAACTCAAAATGAGTAGTGTAGTAAAATGGAATGAAGTTATACTTCCATTTGGTTTTATATAGCATACCTTTGGACATACAATGAATGCACATAAGTTTCAATGTGCATAAGGTATGAATGGGTGCCATTTTCAAGTTATAAAGGTGGATGGATGAGAAAATGGCCATGGCAATAGATTAAGGATGTGTTGGTATGAGTTGCAGCAAGGAAACTGCAGGAAATCTGGAAAACATGAAGGCCAGATCGATCTCATAGGATGAGAGATCGATCTGGAAGAGCCAGAATGCTCTTATTTGGGCAATGGAATAGAGCAGATCGATCTTCAATGGGGCCAGATCGATCTCCTAAGCATTCTGTGATGAAAAGATCAATCCTCAAGCACCCAGATCGATCTCCTTAGCTCTCTGTTTGGGACCAGATCGATCTCATGCTTCGACAGATCGATCTCATGCTTAAAAATGTCGTGAAAAAGAGGGATTTAAGGGGACCAGATCGATCTTCTCTTGAACCAGATCAATCTCCCCAAGCTATTTCTATATAAGGAGGGCTGAAAATCTAGAAATTTCGAGAAAAACACAAATCTTCCATTTCTAACCCAAAAACCTAACTTCTCTCTCTAAAATCAGCCATTTTCAGTGAGATTTGAAGAGAGACCATTAGAGGCAAAGTTGTTTCTATCAAAGAGAAGAGCAACATAGTGGGAGGGCATTTTTCCATTTTTGGTATTGAAGGAGTTAAGGGCATTGCCATTTGGAGCAAGAAAAAAAATCATATTTGGTAAGATTCTAACACTCCAATCCAAATACATTGTCTATTTAATTGATTTTGGAGTTGTTTGGCATGAGTATTGATGGATAAATTATTTAGGGATGTGGTGGAATTGGTATGACCTAGAAAACCTAGAATGGGTATAATGTGAGAATATATGGGTTGAATGAGTTTATGATTTATGGGCATGCTAAAGTTGTTATTGAGGTAATGTTTATGATTTTAGATGGTTAAATGAAATTTCATTGTGAGTTTGGAGGAATTGTGAAAATGGGTATGTATATGCTTGATAAAATACCATAGTGAGGGAATTCATGAAATATGAACACTATGAGCTTAATGTCGATTTAATATCGATTCGGAATAAGTAATAGGCCTAAGAAGAATCCATAGACTCGAGTTATGGGTAAAGTAATGAAACGAGGCCTCATAAGCGTTAATAGAAAACTATAGGTCGAATTGACTATAGTGAATGCACGATATCATATTATATGGATCGAGTATAATGCGGGATACGATTTTATGCAGTCCCGAAGAGTTCGTTGGAAACGAATCGAGTGGTACAAGTAGCAGCTTTAAGGAAGTGGAATCACGCATCGCGATTCCAGGTAAGGGAATTTTGTGAGTATATAGAGGTAGCTGCTCGTACTTTAAATTTGTGGGTGAATATTGGGTGTTTTACGAAGTGCATGGTTGCTAAAGTAAATGATTGATGGTATTCATGAATGTGAATGAGTATATGTGTGATTTTTGGTTTTGGAAGTGGATTCTATGAAATGGGATAGTAAGGCTAATAATTACATAAATCTAATGTTTTGATGTTTTTCAAAATGGAATTGCTTGGTTTTAAGCAAGCTTGTAGATGGGCTGGCTAGTGTTTTATTGATGTTGTGGAAAAAGCATTTGTGAAGTGCTAAACCCGGTTGCCGGGATTGTTTGATTGTATATGAGCCGCCTATCGTATTTGCATGACATAAATCGCGCTAGAGCCTCGCTCGCGCTGGATTTCTATGTTTTCACTTGTGTGAAACGTGCCGGAGCTTAGCTCGCACCTTAATTTGGAAACTATGATGATGTTTATAAACCGTACTGGAGCTTCTGCTCGTACGTGGCTTTTGAGTGGTTTATCTTATGAGTATAACCGTAATAGAGCTATGCTCGTACGCGTCTCTTTATGAGAGGATGCATGAGTCGTGCTAGAGCTATGCTCGCACAAGTTTGCACATTGTGATACGTATAAGGTTGTGAAAGTTGGTAAGATCCTTAAGCCTTACATCCTTAAGCCAACATCTTTAAGCCCAAAGAAGCGGGGAGGCTCTGTTAGGCAGTAAGGCTCTGTTCAGTGGGGAGGTTCTCTTACGATGGGATCCTTAAGCCAACATCCTTAAGCCCTGGAGGGGCGGGGAGGCTCTGTTAGGCAGGGAGGCTCTCCTACATGGGTATGGTAAGATCATTAAGCCCTACATCCTTAAGCCAACATCCTTAAGCCCAAAGAGGCGGGGAGGCTCTGTTCGGTGGGGAGGCTCTCTTACGAAAGGATCCTTAAGCCCTACATCCTTAAGCTAACATCCTTAAGCTCGAGGAGGCAAGGAGGCTCTGTTAGGCGGGGAGGCTCTGTTCGGCAGGGAGGCTCTCCTTCACGGATATGGAAAACTCTTGGTATGGGGTAGGTAAGACCTAGGAATGGCACCCCTAATCACGATATGAGTTTGCGGAGTACGCTGTACCGTGTATATCACATGGAGTACGATGTACCACATGATGGTTATGTGATGAGAAAGTCTGGCGAGGGATAATCCATCTTCGTGCCAGCATGATACCCCGCACACCTGGATGCGTGTGGTCTGGGATGATTTATGATGTAGTGGTCCACATAGGCACTTTTGATATAGTGACCTAGTTTTTATACACATGCGTGAATTGCGAAATGAAAATGTGGTTGTGATTGTGAATTGATTTGGTGATATGTATGTGTTGAGAAAGAGGTTTATGATGTTGGTTTAAAAAGGAGGTTTCTTAATGAATTGCCCTTTTTATAAATTTAAATGAGATTGAGCATGAGATGATTTATACATGATGTTTATACCATGTTTTAATATGCCAATGTACATGATTTTAATACATGATATATATGTATACTCACATGGCATAGTTTTACTTCCTCATGCTCCTACTATGAAGGATTTATGCATAACACTATCAGCATATAGATAGAGTAGTTATCTACCATGCTTGCATTATTGCCTTACTGAGCGTGTGGTTGCTCATCCCTCTCTATTTTCCCCCTACAGAGCGTGCATAGTAGCCCAGTGAGGACTGAGGTGTGGTATTTTGGACTCCGCTGCATCTCCATCGCTTAAAGGTATATACACAGTGTTTCTTTTTGTATCTAAACAATGTAAAAGCACAGTATTCGTTGAGTTGTAATTATGGGGGATGTAGATGTCAGTAAAACATGCTTTTGTATAAGTACAAGATTTAAATGCAAATGTATGACATTGTTTTATTTCACTGAGAATGAATGAGATGTGGAGTTTATTATTGACTCACAGCCCAACAGTGTGTGGTGAGTTAGTTCACGACCGGGTAAGGTAATAGTAAAACACGAAAACTTTTTAGTGATTTTCGGTTAAAGAGAATGGAATTGGGTCGTGACATTGAGCCCTACCTCTATCCCCTCTACCACGGGGAGCAATAACCATAATGGCCAAGTCCCTAAATTATAATCGTTAATTAGTCAGATTTCCATCTAGTATACACAATAGTAACTGAACAAAGCACAGTACTATGGGGATGTATATTTTCCTAATTACTAATATCGATTCACATAAGACAACACTGCTTTGATACCATTTTTGTCACGCCCTTCTCCCACACATGACCTACCAAATCACCATAAATTTTTCGTATTTCACTTACCTCTTCTCTTGTCATCTCTCACTTTAAATGTTGGGCTGTGATTCGATATTAGTCACCCATTCACACTCATTCATGACATATATAGAATTTAATTTTCTTTTATGCATTAATACAATTATTTGTACATATACATCCCGACCGTACATTAATTTACATAGCTGTGCTTATACAGTGTTTAGTATATATTATCAAGTGTGTATACCTCTAGCAAGATGGATGTGCAACGGATCTGGGAAATATCAATCCTCAGCTGTCTCCACCTACTATGGATGCTCCGAAAAAAAAGGAAATAATAAGGGGGTGAGCAAACCACGCGCTCAATAAAGAAATCAATCAAGCAAGTAGATAATTGCACTATCTATAAAATATAATGTTTTTGCCTTGAAATCGTTTCCTTAGCCTATCTGTATCTACAACATGCATCTCTCTCAAGGCTTTATGAAATATATATAGATACAAAACATCAATTATAAAACTGGTAATATGTTGGTTTAACAACCTCAATATTATATGCATAAATACTACATTTCTCATGTCATTTCATAAATCTCATATTTATTATGCCATTCATTTAAATCAAAATCATATGGCATTCATCATGTTTAAAAACATGAAAATCTGGGCCTCACCCATCCCTAAGGGTTACCCTTTTCACAATTCACAAACTCACATGTCAAGAAATCTCAATATACATAGCATGAAAAAAAATGGAGATAGACGACAACATGTTCCGAGTGTATGATCATAACTCATTTTTTGTGATCCCAGGCAACACAGTACTCGGTGTGCGGGGTCTCACAATTACTGTAACGAGAGATGGGTCAAATCACTATCGTCAGCTCTCTACTCAATTGCGGACCTGATCCCGGAGCACACCAGATCCCACTGGATCCCACTCCCACTGCTAGTCAGTCCTATCCAAGTACATCAAGTACTTACGGTACAACGTACCCCATGTGACATACACTGTACACAGTACTCCATGGACCCTATCTCAAGGTAGGATGCTCGCCATGAGTCTAAATCCTCACATCTTGGATATACCTCATAGTCGGGATGCTCGCTATGAGTCTTAGGCCTCATACTATGGGTTATTTCGATAGCCCTCTGCCATATCTCAAAATATTGTCTGTGTGAGCATATATATATCAATACGACACATAGTCAACATAGGCTCATAACACGACTGTTTCATGCTCTTTTCAAATCCAGTACGTGTGAGTAAAACTCCCAACATGACCATATCACAATATCACAATCTCTAGTACGAGCAATGCTCCCAACACTAGGTTATATAAAACACGAGTATGAGCAAAGCTCGCAATACTCTATAATGTATAATATATGAAAGCTGAGTACGAGCAAAGCTCCCAGTAACATATATTGTAAAACTGAGTATGAGCATAGCTCCCAATATTCTATAATGCATCAATCACACTCTGGGTACGAGCAAACCTCTCAGTACTCTAACATGCATAAATCATATATAAATCTGGCACGAGTAGACACTCTAGTACCATGTGATGCATTATCTGAAAATCAAGTGTGAGTAATCTCTAACACTTATGGTTTTCACCCAAAACCTGATAGATGGCATATTCAAATCATAATTCACCCAATGAAATCAAATAAGCATTC
Organism: Firmiana major; assembly: GCA_033439115.1. Lineage (NCBI taxonomy): Eukaryota > Viridiplantae > Streptophyta > Magnoliopsida > Malvales > Malvaceae > Firmiana > Firmiana major. Next base: position 25,174,094 of record CM065914.1, read on the forward strand.
AAATGTGTTGTTTTCATATATATTTGAAAACATTAGCCACTTTATCATGCAAACTCATGAATATTTAATCACAATAGGCTTCTAAGGTATTTTCACCCTAGTTTTGGATAAAACATACTTATCCTTTATGATTTCTATCACACATCATGCATATTCATGGAATTTCATATAACATATAATATCGAAATGCTATTCAAAATACGTGGAGCCATCTCTAGCTACTCACAAAATTCCCTTACCTCGGATCACGTCAAGTGACCTCACTTCCTTAGTTCTGCTCACTCTCGCAGTCCGATCAGCTTCCAATGTGATTTTCGAAGCTGCTATACGTATTTATGTTAATATATCGTATTATACTCGTTTCATTGGCATAGATCTCAACTTAACACATCATTTTCACTATTCTCTTCCAATATGGTATTATTCCATATTTTCCTTATAATTATATTTATTTCTCCTTATTTCCAATTTATGCATTTCATAAGATTAACTCAAAATCTTCCATACATGCATAATCCACTATTAAATCCATGCCAACATCATTTCCTTATCATTTTCTCATTTTCACACCAATAGCTAGGTCATGATCATTTTTCATGATTCTTTCATTTCCAACAATTTATACATATACCAATAAACTCATCAATGCAGCTAGTTTAACATATATCAACTTGGTGCATTAAATCTTACATAGCTGAGATTTCCTTCCTTTTCTACCAAATTGGTACAAATCCTCCTTGCTCTTCAAATCCTTGAATTTAATCTCTTGTTTCCAAGTATGTTGTTCTCTTCTCTGCCAAGAACAACTTGACTCAACTATATCTCTTTCAAAACTGATCACAAACTGAAGCTTTCTAGTGCTGAAAGATTAGGTTACACTTTTACTCTTGAATGGAATAGTTTCACCCGTGAAAATTGAGTGCAGAAGTCCAGTATTTATAGAATTGTGTCTATGAGATCGATCTGATCTCTAATGAGATCGATCTGCCCTGTAATTTTTCCTCTTGAAATCGATACTCCGAAACATGAGATCGATCTACTCCGAAACATGAGATCGATCTACTCCAAAGCATGAGATCGATCTGTTCCAAGTCAGTAGCTTAAGGAGATTGATTGGTTCCAAGGGTGAGATTGATATTCTCCAAGTCAGTAACATCCCACATTCCAGCTACTCGAAGTTAGAGATTTAGCCTTTCCTGAAGCGTACTGGGATCGATTGCTTCAACACAGAATGCATAGCAGATCGATCTGGCCCTATTAGAGATCGATCTCACCTGTTTTATCGCCCAAATAAGAGCATTTTTTGCTCTTACAGATCGATCTTCCCTTCAATGAGATCGATCTGGCATTCATAATTTCTTGATTTTACTGCAGTTTTCTACAGTAACTCACACCAAACTTTCTAAATTTTTCTGCCATAGTCATTTACTCATCCAATCACCTTTAAGGCTTAAAAATGACATCCATTCATACTTTGTACACATTAAAACTTGTGTGCATGCATTGTATACCTAAAGGTATACAATACAAAATCAAATGGAAGTATAACTTCATTCCATTGTATAACACTATTCATTTTTCATTACACTCCCATTCATCACATACAAAAGTCTATTTCTGCCTATTCATATATAATGAAACTTGTACGTACATCACAAACTCATATTACAAGTGTGTACATTGGATTTATGGACTTTACATCACTTATGCTTCACATAGCATGTACAGGTATATACTTATGAATTTAAGGGTCTTATATGTATAATCGAAATGGACTTAGGAGAGAGTAAAGTCCAATAAGATGTAACGAGGCCAAATTGGTGTAAAATGGCCTAATGCATTGAATGGAACATCATGCAAGTGAGAACAAAGTGTATGAAATGATACTGATGTGAAGTGTAGACAATTGCAGCTCCTGGAGATATAATTGGAGCCAATTAGACTAGATCATGAGCAGTGGAAATCAAAGGAAAGTGATTCGAGTGTGATTCAAGGTAAGGGATTTATGCAACCTATTAGAGATAGCTATACATATATTTCTTACCTTTTGTGTGTAAGTGAATCTTGTATTGTCACGACCCATTTTATCCTCTTACTATCGAAAATCACTATAAATTTTTCGCATTTTCTTTCCTTACCCGGTCGTGAACAACTTATCACCAAACAGTTGGGCTGTGAGTCAATAATAATCCACCCTTAACATTCATTCCCAATTAATAAAAGTGATGTCATACATTTGAAGTTAAATCATTTACTTATACAGAACATGTTTACTGACATCTACATCCCCCATAATTACAATTCAAATGACTACTGTGCTTTTACAATTATTTAGATACAAAAAGAATCTTCAAGTGTATACCTCTTAGCGATGGGTAGCAGCGGATATCCAAAATACTATGCTTCAATCCTCACTGGGCTGCTATGTGCGCTCTGTAGAGGGGAAAAGTAGAGAGGGATGAGACACGCTCTGTAGAGGCAATAATGCAAGCATGGTAGATAACTACTCTAACTACATGCTGATAGTGCTATGCATAAATCATTTATAACAAGAGCATAAGGAATTAAAACATGCCATATGAATATACATATATAGCATGGATTAAGATCATGTAAAATTGGCATATAAAACATGGAATATCAACATGTGAAAATGTCTCATGCTCATTCTCATTTAATCTCATAAAAAGGGCAGTTCATTGAAGAAACCTCCTTTTTAAATCACATCACAAAGCTCTTTCTCAAACACACCAAAGTCCTATAAAAATGGTTTTCTTAATCACAACCTCATTATCATTTCTCAATTTAAAATCCCACAAGACTCGACCCCTCCCTTGGGTCTACCCTGGGCAGTCCGCAATCACACATATATGTAAAAACATGTGGTAGTAAATAAATCAAATGAGACAGGTCACTATATCACAAGACTATGTTAGCCAACTATGTCGTAAATCATCCCAGACCACACAGATCCTGGTGTGCGGGGTATCATGCTGGAACGAAAGTGGGTTAGTTTTCCGTCAGACTTTCTCAAATCAAGTAACCACTACGCGGTATATCGTACTCCATGTGATATACACTGTACATCGTACTTCGTGGACCCATATCATGGTTGGGGGTGCCTGCAGTAGGTCTTATCTACCCCATACCGAGTGAAACCTCTAGTCTCAAGTGCACGTGGAAGTACTCTTAAGACCAGGTCCTAGCCCCTCATGGCCTTGTTCGCCTCTGTTGGGTTCCCTGATTCAAGTCTTAGCCCCTCACCCTTACCCCACTCAAGAGGTTTGTTAGGCCTATTGGGTTCCCTGAATGGATTAGTGCCAGGTCCTAGCCCCTCACCCTCATCCCACTCAAGAGGTCTGTTAGGCCTGTTGGGTTCCCCGAACACCAACCCGTATTACCCTCACAACGAAATCATACATACCACAGTGTGAAAACCTGCATGAGCTACACTCTAGTGTGAATTCATGCGTCATAAATGAATCACCTCTTATGAACAATGCTCTAGTACGACATTTATGTATAAAACATAAAGAAAACTACGTATGAGCATACCTCCAGTACGATTTATAAAACATCACCACAATTCAAATAAAAGTGCGAGCTAAGCTCCAACACGTTTCAAACAAGTAAAAACATCAATATCCATGCGAGCTAGGCTCCAGCATGGTTTAATTCACATAAACATGTTAGGCGGGTCATAAACATTCAAAAACTAATCTCAAAATACATTTAGCACCTCACATGTGCTATCACACAACATCATTCAAACACTAGCTAGCCTATCCATCAATTTGCTTAAAACAAAGCAATATGTTTTGTGAAAACGTTCAAAACATTTGATTTATGCAATTATTAGCCTTACTATCCCATTTCTTTCTATTACCATTTCAATAACCAAATCTCATAATAGTTACTTCTATGCATTGTCAAACACATTTCTATAAACTCATGCACATTTCTAAAGCCCTATATACCCACAAAATATGAGCAGCTACCTCTATATACTTACAGAATTCCCTTACCTGAAAATTCACGTCGTGAAATTTCACTTCCTTAAAGCTGCTTACTCGTTCGGTTGGATTCGTCTCTACCGAACTCTTCGAAACTATAAACAATCGTATTTCACATTATTTTAGTCCACTATAACGCAACCCTTGTGCTTGCTATAGTTAATTCAATATGTAGCCTCTATTGACACTTATAAGGCTTCATTTCATCTCTCTATTCATATCTCGAATCTATGGATTCCTTTAGGCTTATTTATTCGTACCCAATCGATAACAAATCGATGTTAAACTCACAGTGTTCCTATTTCATCAATTTCCCTCACTATGGCATTTATCAGACATATTCCATACTCATTTCCATAAATTCACTCAATCCACAATGTAGCTTCATTTACCCACTTCAAATCATCCACATTACTCAAATAACAACTTAGCATACCCACCATTTCATCAATTCATTCAATTTACACTTTCTCACACTAAACTCATTCCATTTTCTAGTTCTAACTTATTCGAATACATCTTAGCTAGTTTTCAACCATCACTACCCATAAAAATCAACTCCAAAGTTAATAAATAAACAATGTACTTGGGCTGAAGTATTAAAACTTACCAAGTCTAGCTCATTTTCTTCCTCCTAAGGAAAATACACCTTGCTCCTTCGATCCAATAAGGGAGGTTTTGATTTCAAACTATGTTGTTCTCTTCTTTAGGATGAACAACTTTGTATGTAATAGCTTCCCCTTAAATATTACTAGAAATGGGTTGATTTTAGAGAGATAATCTAGGTTTTGAAGGTTAAAATGGAAAGGATGGTTCTATCTTAGAAAAATGCAGATTTCACTACTCCTTTTGTAGAAATAGCTTGATGAGATTGATCTGTACTAGGAGGATATCGATCTGGCCCCCCTTAAATCCCTCTTTTTCACGGCATTTTAAGCATGAGATCGATTTGTCAAACCTTGAGATCGATTTGCTCTTTCTAGTAGCTAATTGGAGATCAATTTGTATGCTTGAGGATCGATCTTTTCATTACAGAATGTTTAGGAGATCGATTTAGCCCCATTGGAGATCGATCTACTCTATTCTATTGCTCAAATAAGAGCATTTTGACTCTTTTAGATCCATCTCTCATCCTATGAGATCGATCTGGCCATCATATTTTTTAAATTTTACTGTAGTTTTCTGTAGTAACTTTACACAAAACATCCTCAATTTTCTGCCATAGTCATTTTCTCATCCGACCACCTTTAAGACTTCAAAATGGCATCCATCCGTACCTTATACACATTAAAACTTGTGTGCATTCATTGTATATCCAAAGGTATATAATATAAAACCAAATGGAAGTATTTAGTTTCATGCAACTACATTTTATTTACCATACTGCTCTTTTCCCATTCCACTCACATTCATCACATCCAAAATTCTAATCCTTCATATTCATACATAATGAAACTTGTACGTACATCACATACTCTTTTTACATGTGTGTACATTACATTTATGGACTTTACATCACGTATTCTTCACATTCATTTAATCCATTTACACATATTACAAACTATACATGTATAGGGTCTCACATATATAGTATATAGATATTTAAATATCTACGTGAAAAAAATCAAGCTATAAGAAGAAGCCTATATGCATAAATTTGTATGTCTTAAATGTCTTTATTGTGAGAAGATATTTTGTAAGTGTTTGAGAAAGAGTAATAATAGACTGGCTCCCGATTTAACTATTACTATAAAATGCATTTTTACTAAGTGAAAAGCATTTAACGAGTGATTGAAGGGAAATTGCCATCTCACTCATACTTTGTGATTTGTCGAAGTCAATTGAATCATGGATACCATTTTCACCTAATTGGAGTCGTCTATCAGATTTATGTGTGAACTTATGCTAGAGCAAATGTGGTAAGAATAGATTTACCAATCTTGCTCGTACATCATTTTAAAAGGATATTTAGAAAGCAAATGGTGTTAGAGCTGAGTGATGTGTGATACACTAGAGAGCTCACACTAGATTTTTTAAATCATACTAGCATCATCAAGTATTGCTAAGTGATCTTACTCTGACTATGCTCACATGTAACTTCCTTGACTTAAAGTGATTTTAAGTAAAACCGTGCTAGAGGCCTCATTTAATGCTATGTGATCTTACGCTGAGTTGCTCGCACATGGTTTTATGATGTTTACTGTTTGATAAGTAAAACTGTGCTAGAGGCCTTAGGTATTGCTATTTGATCTTACGCTAAGTTGCTCGCACGTGATTTTATGATGTTTACTGTGTGATAAGTAAAACCATTGTAGAGGCCTCAGGTACTGCTGTGTGATCTTAAGCTAAGTTGTTCGCACGAGGGTTTTAGTATTTTATGCTGTGTGATGAGTAAAACCTTGTTGGAGTCGTCATGTATTGTTGAGTGATCTTGCACAGACCTGCTCGCACAAAATTTTGAGACAATGGAAATAGGTCATAAAGGATCCACGGGAGCATGTTGTACCGTGAGCGTTAGCCACGGAGTATGATATGCCATGATATCTTAGTGATTCTTAGTGAGAAGGGATGGTTGATCCGCCTCTCCAAGCATGGGATTCCCACACACTTGATCAGTGATTGCCTAGAATCCAGACTATGGCCATACATCCTTTCTATGTGATATGATATTTTGTCACTACTGTGTGAGGTGACATATATCCCCTACTGTGTGATACTGGCTTATATGATATCCTATCCTATGTCTCAAGTATATTGATTTGCTAAGTGTAAAGCATTTTCTAAGAGTATGCTGTGTGATTCTGTGTGGTTTTTGAAATGAGTAAACTGTTATGTGGTTTGAAAAGAATATGCATATACCCACATAGCAAATTAATGGTTTCGGATGGATGGAAGATGTTTTAAAACAATGCATATGTTTTATAAGGAAAATAAACATGTATTTTAAGCACTGTGGATAGTGTAGTTATCTACCAACTTTCCTATTTTCCTTACTGAGCGTGTTAGCTCACCCCCTTATTTCCTCCTCCACAGATTCTGCACAATAGTGAGTTTATTACATTTATTCCTGCTACCGAGATCTTCAGTTCTCTAGCAGTACAGAGGTATACACTTATGAGAAAATTTTCTATCCTGGAAATTAATGCACAGTAAGGCTAGCTTTTGTACAAAAGGGATGTATATAATAGAAACTGATGTAAATACTTTCGCATATATATAAAAGTACAGTTTCTATTTCATTAAATGAATTTAATTTATAAAATGGAGGAGATGTGGATATGGATGTTGACTCACAACTCAACTGTTAGTAGTAAGGTAAGTCACGGGAAGAGGGTCCTGACATGATTTAAAGTTAATGAATGTAAGATTTGTTAAGCCGATGATTTTTATAGATTCCGTAAGAAGATCCCACTAAATGCATCAAAAAACTATATTTTGAGTAAATTGCATAATAAAACTTGTTTGTTAATTAAACCCAAACTAGTGCATTAAAAATGGTTTCCATAAATGTATTTAGCATGTTTTAAAGTGGGGTCACAGTGTTTAAGTTATGAAAAAGATGATTCCATGGGATAATAATACTATTTACTTATAAATTATGTTTTGAAAGTTATGATTACGTTTCTTGTGATATGGAATCATGACATATATGTTTTATTACCTGTTTTGAGAGATGGTACGATTGCTATTAGTAAATGCTTAAGGGACGCATTACGTCTGCCCTTCTATGTGAAATTTATGCCTTTATGTAAGGCTGTCTAACTTGGACAATGTGAGATCTGAGAATTTTAGACATATTTTAATTATGTAATATGAACTTGAAGTGTAATTTATTGAGCTAAGTGAATTGTGGGAACTATATTTGGAGAATTATATGTTAAGTGTTTAAAATAAGTGTGAAGCTATGAGGACAGATCGATCTAGGAGAAGGAGAGATCGATCTGGTGAGTTAAAAACGACAAGGAATGAGGAATTTAAAGAGCAGATCGATCTCCAATGGTAGAAGATCGATCTCCTTATGATTCTATTTGAGAGAAGATCGATCTCATGAGGAAGGGATCGATCTTCAAATGTTTCTGTTTGAGAGAAGATCGATCTCCTCAAGAAGCAGATCGATCTAATGTAGCCATTAAGAGATCGATTTCACCCCTCGACAGATCGAACTCCTAGGCATAAAATTACCCCAGATTGTCCCCAAATTCAAATGTAGATCGATCTCATCAAGAGCCAGATCGATCTCCTACCCTCAGTCTATATAAGGAACCACCCATTTTTCCTACAATTTCATTTTCTCTCTCTTTCAAACCCCATTTCTGTCGAAGCCCTAGCTTTCTTACTCATCCAAACCACCCATTTTCGTCCAAATCAGAGGTTGTGGCAAGAAGGAAAGTTGTTCCTCATCAAAGGGAGAACAACATACTTGGAAATCATAAGACGAATTGAATCGAGGCAAGAGATAAGCTCTCGACAAGTTTTGGGTAATTTCTAAACCTTGGTCTTGATATTTGAGATGATTTTTAGTGATAATGGTTGTTAGCATTGTGTTGAAATAGTTGAAAAATGATTAGGGATTGATGAAATTACAATATAGTTGAAGTGATGATGATATTCAGTAATTTTGGTAATTTTAGGAATTTTAAGCTATAAATGGAAATTTAGACAATGTGGTGAATTAGCATAGATAATTTGGCATGAGAAATGTAGAACATAGAGATGTTGTGAATGAGATTGTAGTTTGGGTAGAGTTACGAGAATCGAGAGATTGGAGGTGTTATGAGCAATTATGCTCGATTTTGAGAATTGAGGTTACTGTAATGATGAGTATTGATGTTTTAACATTGTTTGGACAGCTCGGGAGTTCCAAAGTGGAATGCAAGACTAGTCCGTGACAAGGGGGAGACGATTGCACTATACGAGGTGCAAAGAGGTAAGGGAAACTAAACCATTTGTGTATGTGATTTGTTAAATATGATAGCATGATTTGTGATTTATAAAACAAGCATGTTGATGGGTTATGTTTTGATGAGAATGCATATGATTTCTATAGCCGGTTGGAGCCCAGTGTTTTTATGAGTTTATAAACTACGTGCGAAACTACTTTATAAACCATTGAGTTTGTGTGAGAAATGAATTGGGCTTTACGTTAAGGCAATATTGAGACTTGAGAAATGTGTGCGTGTTTTGTTGGTTGAAACTCAGTTTTAATATGTTTTGTGTTGAGTACAAAACAGTTTTAAATGAGTTTTATGAGAGAAAAACCACTATGAGTACTACGTGAAGGCAAACCAGTCTTATGTGATAAAGACTTAGGTCTGTGATTTTGAGTACTCACTGGGCATTGCTCTGGTAGAATGTAAGTCCGATTCTTCTCCGTTCTGGTAACGTGAGATCCCCTAATCTGTGGCTGTGCCACGTATATTTGGTGGCTGTTGCCACGTAAGATCCCCTAATCTATGGCTGTGCCACGTATATTTGGTGGCTGTTGCCACGTGAGATCCCCCAATATGTGGCTGTGCCACGTATATTTGGTGGTTGTTGCCACATGAGATCCCCCATTCTGTGGCTGTGCCACGTGTGAATCTAAATCTGTGGTTGTGCCACGTACAAATTTAAATCAGTGGATATGCCACGTGTGTTTAGTGGCTGCACCACATGCATTATTAGTAAAGTGGTTTTATCACGTTTATTGAGGAAGCATTTATCACATTGTTTTCACATGCTTGTTACTGCTCTATACTGAGCATTTTACTTCAAGTTTTCACATGATTTGAGATATGAGAATGTCGTTTTGAGAACTTTCGTTCTATGGTTTTCAAATAAGTATACTAAGTTTCACATACAAATAAATATTTTATGATGTGCATCATGGTTTATATAATGAGTCCTTTACCCCCCTTACTGAGCGATTTAGAAGCTCACCCTATTTTCTTTCCCCCCAGATTTCTTCAAGTGAAAAGGGTTTCCCTGCGACGTACGGAGTAGTGGCTAGTGGAGGACTTAAGCTCCAGGCCATATTTTATGTTTTGAGGTATCATTTATCTTTTCATGTACCCAGACAATTATTGTAATTATAGACACTCGATGCATAACATTGTATGGGATGTATTAGGATTAATTAACTTGAGATTGAATAATGTATATGATATGATATATAATTTCTAGTGATGAGATCCTGAGGTATGATAAATACGATGATGTATGACACTGCATAGGAATGCACCCTTAATTGTGAATTGATGAGTAAAAAGTTTTAAATTGGCCCTATTTTTCGCGTTTTTGGGGGTGACAGAGTTTTCTTGGTATCAGAGCTTAGGGTGTCTAGTACTGTCAGTGTCGGTTAAGTGAAATAGAATACATCCAAAGTGTCTATAATAGTCTGGTCATAAACTGAATTTGAGGATTGAGATTTCAATCGATTTTGATATGTACGAGCAGGAGACGAGTTAAGAAAGAGTATGAGTGGACGACGAGGTCGTTTGAGGAGGCAGGCAGAGTCCTCTCCACCACCTGCCCCACAACCAGAGAGTCTTAACTCTCAATTTAATCAGATTGAAACTGATGTAAGGTAAGGTTTTGAGCAGATGGTAGTGCTATTCGTGCAACACTTTGAAGTTAATGCCTCGCGTACTACTCCTACACCACCACCAGGACCTCCCGTACCCCCAGTATAGATGGATCCAGTGCCTCCCGTCACTCAGCCTGGTGATAGAAGTATGGTCCGACTGAAGGATTTTTTGAAGATGAATCCACCCGTATTTAGGGGAAAGAAAGATCCTACTGAGGCTGAGGAGTGACTGACAGAGTTGAGAATTATATTTGATTATCTGGGGTGCACCGATGCTGAAAGGGTCAGTATGAGTACCTATATGTTGAAAGGGAGAGCTCGAGATTGGTGGGGTACCACCCAGGGTATTTTGATGTCCCACCAGGATGTGATTGGTTGAGAAGAGTTCCAGACAGCCTTTAAGACCCAATATGTACTACGAGCCGCCCAGAGAAAGAAGCAGGCCGAGTTTTTGAGTTTGGTACAGGGTGATATGTCTGTGGATGACTATGAGAGCCAATTCACCGCGTTATTGAGATATGACCCAGAGACCTTCAAGAACGAAGAGCTCCGTACTGAGAAATTTATGTATGGATTGAAGCCCATCATCAGAGATAGATTGATAGGGCTATGTATTACTGAGTTTGGAGATGCTTTGAGATGAGCACAAGAGATTGAGAGGGGAATTGAAATGGTACAGTCCCAGAACGAGCTCAGAGCGGTGAATAGAGATAAGGGCAAGAGGCCAGCAATTTTCCAAACAGATGCTCAGAGAGGTTCCTTCAGAAGAGGAAGGATTGAGGTGCAAAAGGGCAGATTAGAGAGACCTACAGGTTACCCTAACATTAGGGAGACCCCTTGAGATGTTAGGCCTGAGTCAAGGTCTTGCAGAAATTGTGGTCGAATGCATGAGGGAAGTTGTACTGGGTCGATCCATAGATGTTTTAGATATGGAGACATAGGTCACATGGTGAAGGATTGCCCTCAACCTTAGAGACCACATATTCCAAAGCCCACTAGATAACAGCCTCAGAGAGTGAATCCCCAGAGACGGGCCACTGCTGCAGAGAAAGGAAAGAGACCTGTTACACAGGGACGTGTGTTTACCCTGGATAAGGAGACCGTAGACACTTCTGCAGAAACTATAAGAGGTACACTCTTTGTCTGTAATCATAAGGCTCATGTATTGATTGATTCAGGATCCACGCATTCGTTTATTTCAGAGCATTTTGCATGTAGAGTAAACTTGAAATTTGAACCCCTAGAATATATGCTACATGTAAATACCCCTATGCGTGAATCCCAGAGGACTGAGTTAATCTGTAGAGGATGTGAAATAAAGGTGGGAGATAGAGTGATGTTAGCAGATCTAATCATGTTGAATATACATGGGTTTGATTTAATTCTAGGGATGGATTGGTTGGCAACCAATCGAGCGAGTTTAGACTGCTACACTAAGATTGTAACTTTCTCCCTACCTGAACCTTACAGTGTACGTTTAAAATATTAAGTAAATAGACGTATGAAATTTTGTAAACAATTTGAGAATTTTAATATTATTTTGGAGAATATTAAATATGATTGTCCATGTGAAGGTTATGAAACACTCATCTCAGACGATGAGCGGGAACATCCGAGGATTGAAGATATACCTGTGGTGTGTGAATTTTTGGATGTTTTCCCTGATGAGTTACCAGGTTTGCCACCACAGAGAGAGCTGAAGTTTACCATCGATTTAGTACTAGATACTCAATCGATCTCTAGACCTCCATACAAGATGGCATTAGTGGAACTTGAGGAATTGAAGAAACAACTACAGGAGTTATTGGATCAAGGGTTCATTAGACCCAGTGTTTCACTGTGGGGAGCACCAGTTTTATTTGTTAAGAAGAAGGATGGTAGTCTCAGATTTTACGTAGACTATCGTTGTTGAATAAAGCCACGGTGAAGAATAAATACCCATTGCCCAGGATTAATGATCTACTTCATCAGCTGAGAGGGGCTTCAGTCTTTTCTAAGATTGATTTGAGATCGGGCTATCACTAATTGAGGATTAAGGAAGATGATATCCCGAAGACGGCCTTCAGGACAAGGTATGGCCATTATGAATTTCTAGTGATTTCCTTTGGATTAACGAATGCCCCTACAGCCTTTATGAGATTAATGAACAAGGTGTTCAGAGACTATCTAGATAGATTTGTGATAATCTTTATTGATGATATCCTAGTATACTCTCGGTCGTATGAGGAGCATGCACAGTAATTGTGGTTAGTACTTCAGATACTCTGAGATAAACAATTATATGGGAAGCTTAGTAAGTGCGAGTTTTGGCTGGATTAGATAGCTTTCCTTGGTCATATAGTCTCAAAGGAAGGAGTACCAGTGGATCCAAGTAAAATAGAGACTGTGCTTAACTGGGAAAGACCGAGGATAGTTACTGAAGTACGAAGCTTCCTTGTTTTGGCAGGGTATTACAAAAGATTTGTGGAAGGATTTTCCAGGATTGCTGCTCCTTTGACCAAACTCATGCACAAGGAGACTCCGTTCATATGGACTAATCAGTGTGAGCTCAGTTTTTAGGAGTTAAAGAGGAGATTAACAGCGGCACCTGTGTTAACTATTCCTAAGGGATCAGGAGGATTTTCGGTGTATAGCGATGCTTCTCATCACAGTTTGGGGTGTGTGCTTATGCAGCATGGAAGAATGGTCGCTTATGGATCGCGACAATTGAAAGACCATGAGCGCAATTACCCCACGCATGATTTGGAGTTAGCCACTATGGTATTTGCCTTGAAGATCTGGCAACACTACTTATATGGGGAAAGATTCCAGATCTTCACTGACCATAAGAGTTTGAGATATCTCTTTGATCAGAAAGAGTTAAACATGAGACAAAGAGATGGATGGAACTCCTTAAGGATTATGACTGCGAGATTCTATATCATCCGGGTAAGGCGAATGTAGTTGCTGATGCCCTGAGCAGGAAGAGTATGATATCTGCTCTGATGATCAGGGAATGGGATTTACTAGAGCAGTTCACCGAGCTCCGGATCAGAGTTAAAAATGTAGAGACTGGATATTTAGCTAGCTTGTGAATAGAGCCCAAGATCATGGATTAGATTAGAACTGGGCAACGCAGTGATCAGAGGTTAATAAATATGGTTAGCCAAACTGAATAGATCTTACAGTCGGATCTCACAATCAGTGAGGATGGATTATTGAGGTTTAGAGGACGAATTTGTGTACGAACGATGATAGCCTAAAGAGACAGATACTGAGAGAATCCCACTGCTTGTGATACACCATGCACCCAGGGAGTACTAAGATGTACCAAGACTTGACAAAGGTGTACTGGTGGAGTGGTATGAAGCGAGACGTGGCAGAGTATGTGGCCAGGTGTTTAGTATGCCAGCAAGTGAAATCTGAGCATCGAAAGCCCGGAGGACTACTACAGCCCTTACCTATACCTACATGGAAAAGGGAGTATGTCACTATGGACTTTATTATGGGTTTACCAAAGACCCAAAGAGGTCGTGATGCTATATGGGTTATAGTGGATAGATTGACGAAGAGTGCCCACTTCCTTGCCATCAAGAGCACAGATACTGTGGATGTCTTAGCCGAGCTGTATGTCAGCGAGATAGCTAGATTCATGGGGCTTCAGTGAGTATTACTTCTGATAGAGATTGCCGATTTACTTCCTGATTTTGGACCCAATTTCAGGAGTCCATGGGATCTTGATTGAGTTTCAGTACCGCCTATCATCCTCAGACAGATGGTCAGTCAGAGAGGACTATTCAGACCCTGGAGGATATGTTGAGGGCGTGTACGATCGATTTTAAGGGATCATGGGATGATCACCTACCCCTAGTAGAGTTTGCGTACAATAACAGCTATCATGCGAGTATTGGAATGGCACCTTTTGAGGCTCTATATGGTAGGAGGTGTAGATCCCCTGTAGCTTAGGAAGAAGTCGGTGACAGAAAGATAAATGCTCCCGAGCTTGTTGAGCAGGCTGTACAGAGTGTAAAACTCATTTGTGAGAGGTTACGGGCTGCATAAAGTAGACAGAAAAGCTACGCGGATATGCGTAGGCGGCCACTCGAGTTTGATGTTGGTGATGCAGTGTTTCTGAAAATATCACTGAGTAAAGGTATCATGCGATTTGGGAATAAAGGGAAATTGAGTCCTCGATACATAGGACCATTCGAGATTCTTGAGAGAGTGGGAGAGGTAGCCTACAGATTAGCATTACCCCCACAGATGTCCGGAATACATAACGTTTTTCATGTGTCTATGTTGAGGAAGTACCACCCGGACCCTTCTCATGTCATAAAGTATGAAGGGATGGACATACAACAAGACATGAGCTACACTAAGGAACCCGTCTGGATTCTCGATAGGAAGAAGAAGGTGCTTAGAACCAAGAGCATCCCATTAGTGAAAGTTCTGTGGAAACATCACTCAATGGAAGAGGCAACGTGGGAACTGGAGGATCTCATGAAAGAGAAATGCCCCCAGCTATTTGGCTAGTTGAGTTGAATTTGGAGGACCAAATTCTTTTAAGGTGGGGAGGATGTGAGATCTGAGAATTTCAGACATATTTTAATTATGTAATATGAACTTGAAGTGTAATTTATTGAGCTAAGTGAATTGTGAGAATTATATTTGGAGATTTATATGTTAAGTGTTTAAAATAAGTGTGAAGCTATGAGGACAGATCAATCTGGGTGAAGGAGAGATCGATCTGGTAAGTTAAAAACGACAAGGAATGAGGAATTTAAGGAGCAAATCGATCTCCAATGGTAGAAGATCGATCTCCTTATGATTCTGTTTGAGAGAAGATTGATCTCATGAGGAAAGGATCGATCTCCAAATGTTTCTGTTTGAGAGAAGATCGATCTCCTCAAGAAGCAGATCGATCTAATGTAGCCATTAAGAGATCGATCTCACCCCTCGACAGATCGATCTCCTAGGCATAAAATTACCCCAGATCATCCCCAAATTCAAATGCAGATCGATCTCATCAAGAGCCAGATCGATCTCCTACCCTCAGTCTATATAAGGAACCACCCATTTCTCTTGTAATTTCATTTTCTCTCTCTTTCAAACCCCATTTCTATCGAAGCCCTAGCTTTCTCACTCATCCAAACCACCCATTTCCGTCCACATCAGAGGCTGTGGCAAGAAGGAAAGTTGTTCCTCATCAAAGGGAGAACAACATACTTGGAAATCGTAAGACGGTTTGAATCAAGGTAAGAGATAAGCTCTCCACAAGTTTTGGGTAATTTCTAAACCTCGATCTTGATATTTAAGATGATTTTTAGTGATAATGGCTGTTGGCATTGTGTTGAAATAGTTGGAAAATGATTAGGGATTGATGAAATTACAATGTAGTTGGAGTGATGATGATATTTAGTAAGTTTGGTAATTTTGGGAATTTTGAGCTATAAATGGAAATTTAGACAATGTGGTGAATTAGCATAGATAATTTGGCATGAAAAATGTACAACATTGAGATGTTGTGAATGAGATTGTAGTTTGGGGTAGAGTTATGAAAATCGAGAGATTGGAGGTGTTATGAGCAATTATGCTCGATTTTGAGAATTGAGGTTACTATAATGATGAGTATTGATGTTTTAACATCGTTTGGACAGCTCGGGAGTTCCAGAGTGGAATGCGAGACTAGTCCGTGACAAGGGGGAGACGATTGCACTATATGAGGTGCAAAGAGGTATGGGAAACTAAACCATTTATGAATGTGATTTGTGAACTATGATAGCTTGATTTGTGATTTATAAAACAAGCATATTGATGGGATATGTTTTGATGAGAATGCACATGATTTGGTTTGTTAACCACACTTTGTAAAGAAATGAGCCACCAACATTGTTTTCGTGAGAATGAAAGCGTGTTAGAGTATGGCTCACACGAGATTTGACGTGTTTTATACACATGAGTGCTAGAGCTTCGCTCGCACTAGTTTTCACATGGATTTCATATTGGTTTGGGCATAGTGCTTGCAGCTTAGCTCGCACTAGATGCCAACCTTATTTGTTACCGTGCTTGGAGCTTCGAGCAGACTGGGTGTCGCACTGATTGAATAGGCTATCACGTGCAGTTTGTGATTTTAACATGTTGATAGCTGTGTTAGGAGCTTCGGGTAGACACGAGGTCATACTGATTAAATAGGCTCATACGTGCATTTTGAGATGTGGCATGATATGATGTGTTGATTGGGTCCATGGAGTACGTTATATAGTGCAAGTAGCATGGAGTACGTTATACCGTGTTGAGATTGTGATATGCCATCTTCGGATGAGATTTGCTATGGATCGGCGGGTTGGATTTGACCCACCTCCCGTGTGGAAGTAGATAGGGGTGATATCCCGCACACCTGATCCGTGTAGCCAGTATAACAGGTTATGGCCATAGAACATGACGTTATTACCTTTTATTGAATTGCCTATCTCACATGTCTGTTGCTTTGAGAATAAATTCATGTTTTGAAATGATTTGTGGGTCAGGACAGTCAGAGGGAGGGGCTGAGACCTGATGAGTGTTGAATTGTTTTGAGATATCGATTGTTAATGGTTTAAAGTGCAACGAAGCATGATGGTTAATGCCATGCTTTATTGTGAAAAATGCATGATGGTTAATGCCATGCTTATTTGAGAAAACGCATGATGGTTAATGCCATGCTTTATTGTGAATTATGCATGATGATTTCTACCATGCTTTGAATTGAATTATGCACTGGATTTTAATAGCATGAATGCTTTACATACCATTAACACAATCATACAGTCATGTTTTGAGATAAAATGATGAACTAAATGCTTATAAGCATGGCATCACGATCACGTAGATAGTGCAGTATCTACATATTCACATGATTGCATTACTGAGAGTGTGGTTTGCTCACCCCCTTATTTTCCTCTCTCTACAGAGTGTTGAGTATAGATTGAACGTGACTGGAGGCTTTTCCCTTTTGGTATCTGCTGTATCCCATCGCTAAAGGTATACACACTTGAATTATTTTGTATCTAAACTAGACATAGCACAGTAGCATTTTGTATGTATACATTGGGGATGTAAAGCAATGTAAACACTTGTAGATAGTAACTCTGATGTATTTATAAAGGTGTTTACTTCTAAAATTATATTGCAAGTTAAATGAGGTAGACATGGACATACAACCCAACTATTGAGGAGAGTAGCTGTTCACGATCGAGAAAGGACGAATAATAAATGATGCATGAAAATACGAAAAATGTACACGTATTTTGGTAAGTTGAGGGTCGTGACATAACCTGTCACGGCCCTATTTATTCAATTCGTTTAAAAATCACTGCTAATTTTTTTCGCGTTTTCCTTTTCCTTACCCTGCTATGAACATACTCACCAATACACAGTTGCGCTGTGAGGCAGTAATAGACATCACTCAACATTCATTCTAAATTAAATCAAAGAAGTCTCAGTCATTTCCAGTTAAGTTATACAAGACACGTTTTCTAACTTTTACATCCCCCACATTACGATACGAAATGACTACTGTGCTTTTACAATTGTTTAGATACAACAGAATCTTCATGTGTATACCTCTTAGCGATGGATGGCAGCGGATATCTAAAATACCACGCCTCAGTCCTCATTGGGCTGCTATGCACACTCTGTAGAGGGGGAAAGTAGAGAGGGATGAGCAACCACATGCTCAGTAAGGCAATAATGCAAGCATGGTAGATAGCTACCCTATCTACGTGCTGATAGTGTTATGTATAAAACATTTATAGTAGGAGCATGAGGAGTTAAAACTATGTCATATGAGTATACGTATATCATGTATTTAAATCATGGAAATTGGCATATAAAACATGGTAAAATCGTCATGTACAAATCATCTCATGCTCATCAATCGTCAATCTCATGAAAAGGGCAATTCATTTAAGAAACATCCTTTTCAAATCACATCTCTTTCTCAATTACATACAATCCCATCACAAATCATTTTCTTAATCAAAAACATCATTACCATTTCACAAATCAAATCCCACGAGGCTCGACCCCTCCTTTGAGTATACCCTAGGCAGTTAAAATCACACTCAAGTATCAAACCATATGGTATTATGTAATAAGCAAGGAGGCAGGTCACAACATTTGAATGGACTATGTTGGCCAACTATGTCATAAATCATCCCAGACCACATGGATTTAGGTGTGTGGGGTATCATGCTGGAATGAAGGTGGGTTAGTTCTCTGCCAGACTTTCTCATCAGTAACTCAACCACGCGGTACAACGTACTCCATGTTACTTACATGGTACAACGTACTCCACGGGCCCATAACATGGTTAGGGGTGCCAGCCGTAGGTCTTATCTACCCCATAACGAGTGAAATCTCTATAGTCTCAATTGCACGTAGGAGTACTCTTAATACCAGTCCTAGCCCCTCATAGCCTTGCTCACCCCTTTTAGGTTCCCTGATTCAGGTCCTAGCCCCTCACCCTCACCCTACTCAAGAGGTCTGGTAGGCCTGTTAGGTTCCCTGAATGGATTAGTGTCAGGTCCTTGCCCCTCACCCTCACCCCACTCAAGAGGTCTGTTAGGCCAGTTGGGTTCCTTGAATACCAATCTGTATTACCCTCACCACGGCATTATACATACTATAGTGTGAAAACCTGCGCAAGCTACGCTCTAGTGTGAATTCATGCATCATCATCAAATCACCTCATACGAGCAACGCTCTATTACGACATTTATGCCTAAAATATGAAGAAAACCACATATGACCATAGCTCCAGTACAATTATATGCATAAGAAATCCACTCGAAATCCACGTACAAGCAAAAGCTTCAGTATGGTTTATAAAACATCATCATAGTTTTAAATCAATGTGCGAGCTAGACTCCAGCACTTTTCATTCAAGTCAAAACATCAAAAATCCAGCGCGAGTAAGGCTTCAGCGCGATTTGATTCACACAAACACATTAGGCAGCTCATAAACAATCAACAAATACTCAAACCATGCTTAGCACCTCACATGTGCTATTTCTCAAAACTATTCAAACATTAGCCAGCATATCTGATATTTGCTTAAAATAAAGCAATGTGTTTTTGTAAAACATCAAAACACGTGATTTATGCAATTATTAGCCTTACTATCCCATTTCTTTATAATACCATTTCAAACAACCAAATCTCATACAAATACTCGTAGTAAATTCCATACATTGTCAAACACATTTGTATAAACTCATGCACATTCCAAAAGCCCTATATACCCATAAAATACGCGCAACTACCTCTATATACTTACATAATTCCCTTACCTGGACTCGCCGCGTGATTGCACTTCCTTAAAGCTGTTTACTCATGCGATTCGGTTTGTCTCAACGAGCTCTCCAGAACTGGATATAAACATATTTCATAACATTTTAGCCCATTATAATCCAACTCTTGCGTTTTTCTATAGTCGATTCGACCTATAGTCTCTAATGACGCTTATGAGGCCTCGTTTCCTTACTCTACCCATAACTCGAGTCTATGGATCCTTTTAGGCCTATTAACTCATTCTAAATCGATATTAGATCGATACTAAGCTCATAGTGTTCATATTTCATTAATTTCTTCACTATGGCATTTATCAAGCAGTTACATACTCATTTATATAATTTCCCCCAAACTCACAATGCAACTTCATTTAACTAACTCAATTCATCCACATAACTCCAATAACAACTTAACATAATCCATAAATCATCAACATACCCAAATCACACTTTCTCACACTAGACTCATTCCATTTTTTAGGTCACATTAGTTCCATTTCATCCTAAGTAGTTTCAACCATCAATATACATACCAATCAACTCCAAAATCAATAAATAGACAAATGTACTTGGGCTGGAGTACTAAAAACTTACCAATTTAGTTTCTCTTCTTGCTCCAAAGGGAAATGTTCCTTGCTCCTTCAATACCAGCAATGAGGTTTTGATTCCCAACTATGTTGTTCTCTTATTTAAGATGAATAACTTTGTATCTAATAGCTCTCCTTTAATTTTTACTGGAAATGGCTGATTTTAGAGAGATAAAATCTAGGTTTTGGATGGAAAATGGAAATGAAAGGTTCTATCTGAAAAAAATACAGATTTCACTGCTCCTTTTATAGAAATCACTTAATGAGATCGATCTGTCGAAGCATGAGATCGATCTGGTCCTCTTAAATCCCTCATTTTCACGCCAATTTGAATGCATGGGATCTATCTATCGAAAGCTTGAGATCGATCTGTCTCAGGCAGTAGCTTAAGGAGATCGATCTGCATCCAAGGGAGATCGATCTGCTCCAACTCGAGGGTTAAGGTAATCGATCTGTTTGCCTTAAGAATCGATCCTCATTTTACAAAATGTTTAGAAGATCGATCTGTCTCTATTGGAGATCGGTCTGGATTATTCTTATTGCTCGAATAAGAGCGTTTTGGCTCTTTTAGATCGATCTCTCATCCTATGAGATCCATATGGCCTTCATATTTTCCAGATTTTGCTGCAATTTTCTGCAGTAACTTCACACAAAACATCCTCAATTTGCTGTCATGGTCATTTTCTCATCCAACCACCTTTAAGGCTTGAAAATGACATCCATTCATTCTTTATACACATTCAAACTTGTGTGTATTCATCGTATATCCAAAGGTATGCATTACAAAACCAAATAGAAGTACACTTCATTCCATTCTACCACACTACTCATTTTGAGTTCCAATCACATTCATTACTTATAAAAGCTCATTTCTTCATATTCATACACAATGAAACTTGTATGTACATTACAAACTCATATTACAAGTGCGTACATTACATTTATGGACTTTACATCACTTATGCTTCACATTCATTTGATCCATTTACACATATCACAAACTATACATGGATGGGGTCTCACATAACCTTTTGTTTAATGGCTCTTCTATCGAGATTTAAGTATGTTGCACTAGTATTGATAGGATAAACTGCCTAGTCTGTAACTTATGTTTTAAGGTTTTATGAGCATATGATTCTAAGTTATGATTTACAATATGCATCCAAGCATGACTTGTTTACATGTCTATGTTTTGCAATATCGATGTTATGCTTTGAATTAAGTTTGTTTTGAATTAAGCATGTTTTTAACTAAGACAACCATAATATGTTTTAAATGAAGTATGCATGTTGTCCCCCCACCCACCTTTGCATGTACTATTGCTGAGTATTAAACTCACCCTATTTCCCTTCCTCCACAAATTACCTGCGCTAGGAATTGAAAGCGCGACACCTTTTGGGGCAAGTTAGAAGATTATCGTCCTGCCGCCCACTTATTCTTTTTGAAGACATATGTAAAGGTTAAATGTCTTGGTTTGTATGTCAAACACCTTTATGCACAAATTTTGTAATTCTTTTTAGGATGAAATGATAGGTTATAATCGATATCATATGTCATCTTTAGGCTATATTAGATGTCGATTATAACCTATAAGTGACGTGTGATGAACTGATCAAGTTAAACACAAATGTATTCTTTTATAGACAATTAATGGATAATATCAATTATGGCTAAATGATATGTTTGTATGATGGAAAATAAGTAAAACGCATCACACACTTTTGAATAGGACCATCACTAAAGAAATCGCTGCTGAGTTGTTCAACAAGATTAATAAAAGCGATTAGGAGTTACACTAATTGTTGACAAACATTGGTAAGGAAAAGAAAATTCCAATTTTTGCTGAAATGGGACGTTAAAAAATCAAATAAGATAAAGAGGAAAATTTAATTAGGATTCTAATAGGATTAAAAAGGGAGGAAAGATGGAAGAAAATGGATTACATATAGAGAGGAGATAAAAAATACAGAGCTTAAATTGGGAGCCAGGGCAGAAACTAGAAAGAAAAAGAAATTTTTTTAGGGTAATTGTCATTCAAAAATACCACAATCAATCAATTTGAAGCAAAAGCAATTCACAACCAATCATCAATTCACCCAAAAAGCATCTAACATAAGCCAATTCCCTAACAATTTTTAAGCCTGGAAACCCTCATTCAATAATTCAATTCTTCATCAAAAATTAATTTATTAAAGCAAAAAAAAATATTCAAACACTCAATTTTGCAACTTGGTTATCAATTCATCTAAATAAAACCAAGAATTAAGAACCCCTTTTTAGCTAGTAAGTTACAGACAATATGGAATTAGTTAGTATAAATAAATTCTATTGGCACGTGTTGAATTATTTATGATGATTATAACAAAGTCAAAAAGTCAACTAACATAATTCTAAATGAAACTAATGAGTCAGCTATTCTATTAGTATTAAAATAGCCAATTAAGGAATTAAAAACCATTTGGAAAATTCTCAATAACTATCTACTGAATTCTCTTCTGCATTCTCTCCTTATTATTTTTCAATTTTTTTCTTCATCATCATCATCATCATCTTTATCTTCTTCTTTTTCATTATTAGCATGCTTGCTGAGTTATTGATTGGTGACTAAGCTGGTTCTTATAGAGTTATCATAGTACGTAATCTTGATTGAAGGAAGTTTATGAATTAAACTTGGATTCCTAATTTCAACTTGTAACATTAGTATTACAGCTTCCGTCTAACCATGGCAGAGGGAGTAACCACTCGAGTTTCAAAAAGAGTTACGCTTAAAGCCAAAAAAAAAATGTGAAAATGGATGCAAAGTTAGATTGTAATACACTATAGTTGCGAATAGAGCTTCTAGCGAAGGTCTGAGTTAGATTAGAGAATATGGGCTAAGAAATGCGAAATATGTTTGAAAAGATGATGCTTATGTTTAAATCTTCAAATACTGGGAATCAACCAGAGGGATCTAGGAGCAGTGGGTTTCAAAACCCTAAGAGAAAATCTCTTTTGAAACTAACTAAAGAAAATGGAGAGAACTCCCATGGAGAAAATGATGTTATTGATCTTAGTGGAACTTCACAGGTCCAAAGTAAATATGCTAAGATTAAATGCCCGTGTTTTAATGGTAGTGACTTCAAGTGGTGGTTCTAGAAGATTCAACAATTCTTTGAAGTTGACAAAACCAAGAATGAGGAAAAAATTTGTATTGTTATTTTGCATTTGGATAGAAAAGCATTTCAATAACATCAAAGGTACATGAAGGCTCAAGGTCAAGAGAATGAGGTAAATTGGGATCAATATGTTGCTAAGATGAGATCTAGATTTAGTGACTATGAATTTTTAGATCATATGCATGAAATTGTTAGTCTCAAGCAAACATCTATTATTGAAGAATTATGATGAGTTTGAGAATCTAATGAATTTATTACAATTACGTAATGAACATGTTCTCAATATTTTCATGTGAAACTTTAAACCAAATTGCCAAACCGGTTTGATTATTTTACCCCAAGACTTTAAACCATTCCCTCAATCTAGCAAAACAAATTGACTCCTTTGTTTTTCTAATACCCATAGAAAGGCATTTACTTACCCTCAAAATTTTTCCCAATTATATACCATTTTAACCAAACACTCAACCTATGACTAAAAGCAAATCAACTGCCTTGTTATTAGCTTCATAAATCCCACCCATATATAATATGTAAATACCCTAAAATTTTATGCACTTGGTTTTGTCCATGATTGGTAATCTAATCATCGAGGTTGAAGATTTCGTTTCATTAGTCAAGATATAAATTAAAATTATATTTTTCGATAGTTAGACTAGGGAAAATTAACCTAATTAAAAATATATTAACTTTATGGATGAATATCTTTGGGAAATAGAAATAAAGATTTTATAAATAAGTACCGATTCGAAACTAGATTCATTATATATATATATATATATACATAATATAAAAGAAACTTGTCAAGTATAAGGATATGATTATATAATTGAATATAAGTGTAACGGTATAAGTGTAAGACCCGAAAAATTAATCGTAAATTTTTATGAGAGATGAAAATGGTCCCAAATTAAATGAAACGAGATTCAGACTGAAAATAAGGATTTAAAAGGTGAAATGAATGAGTATTCGTGAAGGGAAGTCGGGTTAAATTAATCCCGAACACGTGAAGGGCAAAACGGTCAAAAGACCGAAAGTCGAAATAAATTCTATAAGAAAATTTAATTAAAAATAATGAATTTGAGAATCTTGATCAATAACGATGAAATAATGAAATTTCGAGTTCAATTGATCAAGATCCGAAATTTTTAGAAATACCGAAAAGTCACTCGGGACAACATCTCGAAAATACGAAGAAATTATACCCGAAAAAGGGTTAAAAATATAATAAATAAATTAAATAAATTAATTTGAATAAAATAATAATTTTGGTAGATATTTTTGGCAAAATAATAATAAAATAATGAATATAATAATAATAAACTAAATTATAAATAATAATAAATAAAAATAAAAATAATTGTAAAAAAAAAGAATCAGAAAATGTTATCGGGGAGAGAGAAAGAAGAGAGAACGAAAAAATAAAACCGAGGAAGACCCGGACCACCGGCGAGCCATCCGGCGACCAATCAGCCAAGTGAGGGTCGAAAAAGGAAGAGACGAGGCCGGCGACCTCCCTGGTACCGGCGGTGCAGCCCACCGACGTCGGAATCAGACGAAATCGAAGGAGAGAGAACCCGAGGGAGAAGAGGAGATCGGCGACAATCGGCACCGATCTAGCCCCAACCGACCCCAGCCGAGGCTTCCTATCACGACCCAATTCCATTCTCTTTAACCGAAAATCACTAAAAAAATTTCGCGTTTTACTGTTACCTTACCCAGTCGTGACACACTGTTGGGCTGTGAGTCAATAATAAACTCCACATCTCATTCATTCTCAGTTAAATAAAACGATGTCATACATTTGCATTTAATCTTGTACTTATACAAAAGCATGTTTTACTGACATCTACATCCCCCATAATTACAACTCAAAAGAATACTGTGCTTTTACATTGTTTAGATACAAAAATAATCACTGTGTATATACCTCTAAGCGATGGAGATGCAGCGGAGTCCAAAATACCACGCCTCAGTCCTCACTGGGCTACTATGCACGCTCTGTAGGGGGAAATAGAGAGGGATGAGCAACCACACGCTCAGTAAGGTAATAATGCAAGCATGGTAGATAACTACTCTATCTACATGCTGATAGTGTTATGCATAAATCGTTTGTAGTAGGAGCATGAGGAAGTAAAACTATGCCATATGAGTATACATATATATCATGTATCAAAATAATGTACATTGGCATATAAAACATGGTAAAAACATCATGTATAAATCATCTCATGCTCGATCTCATTTAAATTCATAAAAAGGGCAATTCATTAAGAAACCTCCCTTTAAAACCCACGTCATAAAACTCTTTCTCAACACATACAATCTCATCACATCAATTCACAATCACAACCTCATTTTCATTTCACAAATCAATTCCATGAGGCTCGACCCCTCCTTTGGGTCTACCTTAAACAATCACAAATCACACTTAGAGATTTAAAATCATGTGGTAGTAAGTAAATCAAGCAAGGAGACAGGTTACTATATCTCAAGTGACTACGTTGGCCAATCGTCACATATCATCCCAGACCACAAGGATCCCGGTGTGCGGGGTATCATGCTAGCACGAAGGTGGGTTAGTTCTCCGCCAGACTTTCTCAAATCAAGTAACCACCACGCGATACATCGTACTCCATGTGATATACATGGTACATCGTACTCCGCGGACACATAACATGGTTGGGGGTGCCTGCCGTAGGTCTTATCTACCCCATACCAAGTGTAACCTTTATAGTCTCAAGAGCGCGTGGGAGTAACCTCAATACCAGGTCCTAGCCCTTCATGGCCTTGCTCGCCCCTGTTGGGTTCCCTAATTCAGGTCCTAGCCCCTCACCCTCACCCCACTCAAGAGGTCTGTTAGGCCTGTTGGGTTCCCTGAATAGATTATGTCAGGTCCTAGCCCCTCACCCTCACCCCACTCAAGAGGTCTGTCAGGCCTGTTGGGTTCCCTGAGTTAATTCGTATCTCTCACCATGGCCTCATACATACCACAGTGTGAAAACTGGCGCGAGCTATACTCTAGCACAAATTCATGCATCAAAACCAATCACTTCGTACGAGCAACGCTCTAGTACGGCATTTATGCATAAAATATGAAGAAACCACGTACGAGCATAGCTCCAGTACGGTTATATGTATAAGAAAAACCACTCAAATCCATGTATGAGCGTAAGCTCCAGTACGGTTTATAAAACATCATCACAATTCAAATCAAAGTGCGAGCTAAGCTCAAGCACGTATCACACAAGTGAAAGCATAGAAATCTAGCCCGAGCGAGGCTCTAGCGCGATTTATGTCTTGCAAATACGATAGGCGGCTCATACACAATCAAACAATCCTGGCAATCAGGTTTAGCACTTCACAAATGCTTTTCCACAACATCAATAAAACACTAGCCGGCCCATCTACAAGTTTGCTTAAAACCAAGCAATTTCGTTTTGAAAAACATCAAAACATTAGATTTATGCAATTATTAGCCTTACTATCCCATTTCTTTACAATACCATTTCAACCACCAAATCTCATACAATTATTCATAGTCACATCCATACATCTTCAAAACACATTTCTATAAATCCATGCACATTTCCAAAGCCCTATACACCCACAAAATACGAGCAGCTACCTCTATATACTTACAGAATTCCCTTACCTGGAATCGCGATGCGTGATTCCACTTCCTTAAGCTGCTTACTCGTACGGTTCGATTCGTCTTCAACAACTCTTCGGGACTGCACACAATCATATTTCACATTATATTCGATCCATATAATGCAACCCTTGTGCTTGCTATAGTCAATTTAATCTATAGCCTCTATTAACGCTTATATGGCCTCGTTTCATTACTTTACCCATAACTCGAGTCTATGGATCTTCTTAGGCTTATTAACTTATTCCAAATCGATATTAAATCGACATTAAGCTCATAGTGTTCATATTTCATGAATTCCCTCACTATGGCATTTTATCAAGCATATACATACTCATTTTCACAATTTCACTTAAACCCACATTATAACTCCACATAACCATTCCAAATCACCCACATTATTCATTTAACAACTTATAATAACCCATAAACCACCAATTCCCCAAATCATACTTTCTCACACTAGAGGCATTCCATTTTCTAGGTTACATTAGTTTCTAACACAACCTAGGTGTTTCCATCCATACATACTCATGCCGAACAACTCCAAAATCAATTCAATAGACAATGTACTTGGATTGGAGTGTTAGAATCTTACCAAATATGATTTTTCTTCTTGCTCCAAATGTCAATGCCTTTATCTCCTTCAATACCCACAATGGGATTTTAGGTTCCAACTATGTTGTTCTCTTCCTCAAGATGAACAATTAATGTCTAATGGTTTCCACTCAATTCTTGTTGAAAATGGTTGATTTTAGAGAGAGAAAGTTAGGTTTTTGGGTTAGACATGGAAGATTGGTTGTTTTCCCAAAAATTTTAGATTTTCAGCCCTCTTTATATAGAAATAGCTTGAGGAGATCGATCTGGTCCAAGAGGAGATCGATCTGGTCCCCTTAAATCTCTCATTTTCATGAAATTTTAAGCATGAGATCGATCTGTCGAAGCATGACATCGATCTGGTCCCAAACAGAGAGCTAAGGAGATCGATCTGGGTGTTTGAGGATCGATCTTTTCATTACAAACTGCTTAGGAGATCGATCTGGCCCCATTGGAGATCGATCAGCTCTATTCCATTGCCCAAATAAGAGCATTCTCGCTCTTCCAGATCGATCTCTCATCTTATGAGATCGATCTGGCCTTCATACTTTCCAGATTTTCTGTAGTTTTCTTGCTGCAACTCACACCAACACATCCTTAATCTGCTACCATAGCCATTTTCTCATCTATCCACCTTTATAACTTGAAAATGGCATCCATTCATACCTTATGCACATTGAAACTTGTGTGCATTCATTGTATGTCCAAAGGTATACTATATATAAGCAAATGGAAGCATTTATATTCATGCAGCTTCCATCCATTTACCACACTACTCATTTTGAGTTTCAATCACATCCATCACTCATAAGAACTCATTTCTTCATATTCATACTCAATGGAACTTGTATGTACGTTACAAATCATATTACACATACATACATTGAATCCATGGACTTACATCGATCATACTTTACATTACAAGTCCATTCACATTCATTACATATTACAACTTTACATATACGGGGTCTCACACTTCCCCAGGCCCAGACGACGCGATCGGTGGTGGTCACGGCTGGCGAAACCGATGGACGGCGTCGGAATCAATGGAAAGAGGGAGAACCACCGACGGCGAAAGGAGAACAGCCGGACCGACCACTTTTCGGTGGCCTTGGACGAAAATGAGGCCAGATCCGAGAATCGAACAACCCAGCGGAGCTGCTGGAGACGGAAGCCGACAGAGAACCGATCGGCAAGGCGATGAACCGACCGAACCGGATTGAACCGACTGAACCGGATCGATCTGAATCGGGTTGAACTGGACTGAACCGATTCAGCCAAGAAATAAGGGAAAAAGGGAGAAAAAGAAAAAAAGAAAAAAGGGGAAGAATTTTTGGGGATACACCGGACTTCGGGTAAGTCGATACAAGGTCAAAAGTGATCGATTTAAATTTTGAGAAATTTATTTAAATTATATTTAATCGAAAAGTAACCCGAGATGAAATAAATAATTGTGCAGGTTTACGACAAAGCCCGAACGAGACTCGATTAAGCTCCGATTTTCGTATCCCGCATCATATTGGGTAAGTACATTTTAATTCTAACAATTAGAGTCCTTTAATACAGAGTTTCAATTATTTTACGAAATTTATGGATTAATTCTGTATAAAAAGAAATATTTATCAGAATTGCAATGTAATTACCGTAATTAGTATACGGGCTATCCAATGAGTTTGGAACGAAGCCCGATGATTATTGATAAGCTGAATGAGCCCAGTAAACCCGAAGAAGGGATTTAAATAGTAAAAACAGTCTAAAAATGGGTTGAGGCCCATTAAGGTGTAATTGAGCCCAATAAAGTAAAACGGGCCCAGTACTTAGATTTGATTAGTAAATGTGATATACTGATAAAAATAAGTGAATTAACCCAAAATATGTGGTTATATGCAGTTCCGTAGATTTGGTTGACGCGCAGTTGGACTGAGAGATCGGATATTATCGAGACGAGGTAAGTTTATGCGTAAATCGAGGTAAGGGAATTTTATAGGTGCATAGAGATTTCTATACGTATTTATTGAGGGATTTACAGGGCTGAGAATTCCTTAAAGTATATAGAAATGAAATAATAAATTTTTACAAAAATCGGGGCATAGGTGAATAAAGAAAAAGATGATTTTGCCCCTAAGAGTAAAATTTACTAAAGGGTAGTAAGACAGATAAATTGCATGATTTCATGTTTTTAATGTGTTATATGAATGTATTGCTTTGATTTAAGCAAATATGCACATAGGTTGGCTATTGATTTCGTGAATTATACGAAAGGGTACCGGTTTGGACCGGTTACTATTTTAAAAGATGTTTTATAAAGATTGAGCCACCTATCGTATTTACATGAATAAAAAGAGTACTAGAGTCTTTCTCGCACTCAAGTTTACTGATTTATTACTCATGAAAAGCCATATTAGAGCATTGCCTGTACGAGAAATTTGTGTGTGCACAAAACCGTGCTGGAGCTTTGCTCGCACGAGATTTTAGATATCATGATATGCATAGCGTGGTGCTGGAGCATCGCTCACACTAGACGTGAGTTGACATGCATATAGTTGTGCGGAAACCTCCTGTAGACTGTGTGTCACAGAGAGTTGAGATGCTCGTACGTATACTTTGAGACATGGGTTGGTTATCGACATAGTATTGGGGTGGATAAGACCTACGGCAGGCACCCTCAGACTATGATATGGGTCCACGGAGTACGATGTACCGTGTATATCACACGAAGTACGCTGTACCGTGCAGTCATGATGACTCTATGATGTTACTTGATATTCTGGTGGGTAGGACTTGACCCCACCTCCTGTTGCAGTTGTGATGCCCCGCACACCAGGACAAACCCGATAGAGGGGTAAGTCCCCGATTTATATTCTTAAAAGAGATGCGATTTAATGAATCAAGGTATTCCCGAGAGATGGGTTTGACCTTGATGAGATTGTTTTATGATGAAACAAATGAGTTTTAACATGATGAATTTATGATGAAACTAATAAGTTTTAATGTGACGAGCATGAGATGTCATACATGATGATTTTTCCATGTTGACTTTATATGTCGATTTCATGATTTCTCTTATATGATATATACATACATGTGGCATCGTTTTAGTCTTACCTCATGCTCTAAAAGTAAACGATTTTATATCATGACATTATCAGCACATAGATTGTATATCTACCTGCTTACATTATTGCCTTACTGAGCTGTTTATGCTCACCCTTTCATTTTCCACCCCACAGGGTATATTCAGTAGAAGAGAATGACAGTAATCATATTCGCTGCTTCTTATCAGGACCAGGTATACACATTTGTATAATTTTTGTATCTGAACATATAGATGCACAGTACTGTACATGGATGTGATATTGGGGATGTATTTATTTAAAATAAATTGATATGTAAATGAAATATGAAAATGGAATGGTAAATAGGTGAGAGGTGACTAACACCGAATCATAGCCCAACTGTTTAGTAGTGTAACTGTTCACGACGGGTAAGGAAATTAAAAAGCAAAAAATTTACTCTGATTTTTAGGTAATTTAGGTCGTGACAGAAAAGATGGTATCAAAGCTGAGTTGGCCTGATATGAGTCAGTGTTAGTGGTTAAGTAAATTTACATCCCCATGTACTGTGTATTGTTTAGATAGAATTGTGTATACCAAGATAGAAGTGCAGCTAAGAATTTAGTTTCGAATGCAAGAATCTAGTTTTTATAACTGATAACAACTATGGTAGAGGGGCGAGTACACATGCTCAAGGCCGTAGAGATCGGTCTGAGAGTCGAATGAGTCCTCACATCAGACTCAAGATGAGAGTGAGGTGGAGGCTGATGATAAGCATACTCCACAGGGTCCTATAAAGAGACCCAACAGTATTGAGACGCTCCGAGAGGATGGAGTGAAGTGTAGAAAATATTTCAAAATTGTTTACTCAATCTATGCTGGTAGTTGAGGATAGGCAGGGTAAAGCCTAAATAGATGCCTCTGACTATAGAGATTTCCACACCCCTCCGGTATATAGCGAAGTAAAGAAACCAATAGTTATTAAGGACTGGGTGTATGAGATAGCGAAGTGCTATGGATTCTTTCGGTGTATGTCGACCGAGAAGGTGACTTTTAAATACGTTTATGTTAGAGGGTGAGACAGAACATTGTGGAAGTCCGCTCGACCAATCTGAAGAGTTAGACGTCCAAAGCCGACATGAGAAATATTTTTGGATGTATTCTAGTGACAGAATATTTCGGACACTACTTAAGGGGAAATTATAGGTAAAATTTCTTACACTGCCCATAGTCATTGGTTGATTGATGAGTATGAATCTCAGATTACATCCTCGGGCCAGTATGAACCCGATATTGTGGACAGTGAGAGTCGAAAAGCCCAAAAGTTCGTGGAATGCTCAAATTGTCGATTAGAGTCTGATTGGTTCTGTAAGACCCCGTATATGTATAAGGGTAATATGTGTAATTAGATCAAATAATATGAATGGACTTGTAATGTAAAGTATGATTAATGTAAGGTCATGGATTCAATGTATGTATGTGTAATATAAATTGTAACGTACATACAAGTTTCATTGAGTATGAATACGAAGAAATGAGTTCTAGCAAGTGATGGATGTGATTGAGACTCAAGATGAGTAGTGTGGTAAAATAGAATGGAGTTATGCTTCCATTTGGTTTTATGTAGCATACCTTTGAACATACAATGAATGCACACAAGTTTCAATGTGCATAAGGTATGAATGAATGCCATTTTCAAGTTATAAAGGTGGATGGATGAGAAAATGGCCATGGCAATAGATTAAGGATGTGTTGGTATGAGTTGCAGCAATGAAACTGCAGGAAATCTGGAAAACATGAGGTCCAGGTCGATCTCATAGGATGAGAGATCGATCTGGAAGAGCCAGAATGCTCTTATTTGGGCGAAAGAATAGAGCAGATCGATCTCCAATGGAGCCAGATCGATCTTCCAAGCATTCTGTAGTGAAAAGATCGATCCTCAAGCACCCAGATTGATCTCCTTAGCTCTCTGTTTGGGACCAGATCGATCTCATGCTTTGACAGATCGATCTCATGCTTCAACAGATCGATCTCATTGCTTCGACAGATCGATCTCAGGCTTAAAAATACCGTGAAAAAGAGAGATTTTAAGGGACCAGATCGATCTCCTCAAGTCATTTCTATATAAAGAGAGCTGAAAATCTGGAAATCTCAGAAAAACACTTAACCTTACAATCTCAACCCCAAAAACCTAACTTTCCCTCTCTAAAATCAACCATTTTCAGTGAGATTTAGAGAGAGATCATTAGAGGCAAAGTTGTTCCTATCAAAGAGAAGAACAACATAGTGAGAGGGCATTTTCCCATTTTTGGAATTGAAGGAGTTAAGGGCATTACCATTTGGAGCAAGAAGAGAAATCATATTGGTAAGATTCTAACACTCCAATCCAAATGCATTAGCTATTTAATTGAATTTGGAGTTGATTGATGGGAGTATTGATGGATAAACTACCTAGGAATGTAGTGGAATTGGTGTGACCTACAAATCTAAAATGGGTATAATGTGTGGATATGTGGGATTGAATGAGCTTATGATTTATGGCATGCTAAAGTTGTTATTGGGGTAATGTTTATGATTTTAGATGGTTAGATGGAATTTCATAGTGAGTTGGAGGAATTGTGGGAATGGGTATGTATATGATTGATAAATGCCATAGTGAGGGGATTCATGGAATATGAACACTATGAGCTTAATGTCGATTTAATATCGATTTTGAATAAGTTAATAGGCCTAAGAAGATCCATAGACTCGAGTGCTAGATAAAGTAATGAAACGAGGCCAAATAAGCTTTAATAGAAGCTATAGATTAAATTGACTATAGCAAGCACAAGGGTTGCAATATATGGATCGAATATAATGCGGGATACGATTTTGTGCAGTCCCGAAGAGTTCGTTGAAGGCGAACCGAACCGTATGAGTAAGCAGCTTAAGGAAGTGGAATCACGCATCGCGATTCCAGGTAAGGGAATTTTGTGAGTATATAGAGGTAGCTGCTCGTACTTTGAACTTGTGGGTGAATATTGGGTGTCTTATGAAATGCATGGTTGCTTAAATAAATGATTGATGGTATTCGTGAATGATGATGAGTATATGCGTGGTTTTGGATTTGAAGTGGATTTTATGAAATGGGATAGTAAGGCTAATAATTGCATAAATCTAATGTTATGATGCTTTTCAAAATGAAATTGCTTGGTTTTAAGCAAGCTTGTAGATGGGTCAGCTAGTATTGTATTGTGGTGGTAGAAAAGCATTTGTGAGTGATAAAACCCGATTTTCGGGATTGTTTAATTGTGTATGAGCCGCCTATCGTATTCGTGTGACATAAATCGCGCTAGAGCTTCGCTCGCGCTGGATTTCTATGTTTTCATTTGTATGAAACGTGCTGGAGCTTAGCTCGCACCTTGATTGGAAATTATGTTGATGTTTATAAACCGTACTAGAGCTTCTGCTCGTACGTGGCTTGTGAGTGGTTGTCTTATGAGTATAACCGTACTAGGAGCTATGCTCATACGCGTCTCTTTATGAGAGGATGCATAAGTCGTGCTAGAGCTTTGCTCGCACAAGTTTACACATTGTGATAGGCATAAAGTTGTGAAAGTTGGTAAGATCCTTAAGCCTTACATCCTTAAGCCTTACATCCTTAAGCTAACATCCTTAAGCCCAGAGAGGCGGGGAGGCTCCGTTAGGCGGGGAGGCTCTGTAGGTGGGGAGGCTCTGTTTGGTGGGGAGGCTCTCTTACGGTGGGATCCTTAAGCCAACATCCTTAAGCCCAAAGAGGCGGGGAGGCTCTGTTAGGCAGGGAGGCTCTCCTACGTGGGTATAGTAAGATCCTTAAGCCCAACATCCTTAAGCTAACATCCTTAAGCCCAGAGAGGCGGGGAGGCTCTGTTAGGCGGGGAGGCTCTGTTCGGTGGGGAGGCTCTCTTACGGAAAGGATCCTTAAGCCCAACATCCTTAAGCTAACATCCTTAAGCCAACATCCTTAAGCCCAAAGAGGCGGGGAGGCTCTGTTAG
The DNA here is from genome assembly GCA_033439115.1 of Firmiana major. Classification (NCBI taxonomy): domain Eukaryota; kingdom Viridiplantae; phylum Streptophyta; class Magnoliopsida; order Malvales; family Malvaceae; genus Firmiana; species Firmiana major. Next base: position 25,209,038 of record CM065914.1, read on the forward strand.
GCGGGGAGGCTCTGTTAAGCAGGGAGGCTCTGTTCGGCAGGAAGGCTCTCCTTCACGGAATATGGAACACTCTTGGTATGGGGTAGATAAGACCTAGGAATGGCACCCCCAATCACGATATGAGTCGCGGAGTACGCTGTACCGTGTATATCACATGGAGTACGATGTACCGCATGATGGTTACGTGATGAGAAAGTCTGGCGAGGGATAATCCATCTTCATGCCAGCATGATACCCCGCACACCTGGATGCGTGTGGTCTGGGATGATTTATGATGTAATGGTTCACATAGGCACTTTTGATATAGTGACCTAGAGTTATACACATGCGTGAATTGTGGAATGAAAATGTGGTTGTGATTGTGAGTTGATTTGGTGGTGTTTATGGTGTTGGTTTAAAAAGGAAGTTTCTTAAAGAATTGCCCTTTTATGAATTTAAATGAGATTGAGCATGAGATGATTTATACATGATGTTTCTACCATGTTTTATATGCCAATGCACATGATTTTGATACATGATATATATGTATATTCACATGGCATAGTTTTATTCCTCATGCTCCTACCGTAAATGATTTATGCATAACATTATTAGCATGTAGATAGAGTAGTTATCTACCATGCTTGCATTATTGCCTTACTGAGCGTATGGTTGCTCATCCCACTCTATTTTCCCCCCTACAGAGCGTGCATAGTAGCCCAGTGAGGACTGAGGCGTAATATTTTGGACTCCGCTGCATCTCCATCGCTACGAGGTATATACACAGTGATTCTTTTTGTATCTAAACAATGTAAAAGTACAGTATTCTTTTGAGTTGTACTTATGGGGGATGTAGATGTCAGTAAAACATGTATTCGTATAAGTACACGATTAAATACACATGTATGACATCATTTTAATTAATTGAGAATGAATGAGATGTGGTGATTATTATTGGCTCACAGCCCAACAGTGTGTGGTGAGTTTAGTTCACGACCGGGTAAGGTAACAGTAAAACGCAAAAAAAAAAAAAAATTCAATGATTTTCGGTTAAAGAGAATGGAAATTGGGTCATGACAGGTTCATTACCTATGTCGAGGCAGTGCGTAGATTACAGTTGCGTGAAGAAGATCATGTGTTGCACGCCTCTGAGATTAGGAAAGGTAGTAAGGTCCGAAATAGAGATAAAAGAGAATAGAGAATGACAGAGATGTCAGAGCGGGAAATAGACCAGTTGGTAATGATTAGAGTTGATGAGTCACGGGGTAAGATAATTGGTAAGGCCCCAATATATCAAATTTAACACTTATGAGGAGTATTATGATTGGAGAACCCCGACCTGCTATGAAGCAGTGTAGCAGTGTAAGCAGAGTAAGCAGTGTAGGATGTGTGGTAGATACCACGGAAGTAGAGGCCTACACCTTTTAACTAAAATAGGAGTTAAGTGTGGTAAGACAGACAACTTAATTAATGATTGCTCAGGGTTGGGTGAGACTGTCCTACAAAAGAGTAAAGAGATAGAGAAAACCTTATTGGTATCTCTGCACCGAAAAGGGAGGCCACAGCCGAAGAAAAAGGGAAAGTAGGCTGTTCGACGAGGGCGAGTGTATGCCTTGGACCAGGACACTATTGATGTTTCATATGATGTGGTGAAAGATACCACACTGGTTGTAAATAGAGAAATACTTATTATAATTAATCCTGGTGCCACGTATTAAATCATACCGTTTTTAGTTACTTATAAGTTAGTAAAAGACGTAAATGCCTACACCTTTGGGCACAATGCCGATAGTTAGTACCCCAATGAAGGAGGCTTAACTAACGAAATAATTATGAAGAAATTTTAAGTTGAAAACGGGGGAAGAAGTATAAGTCAGCCGATTTTATTCAGTAGAATATGAATAATTTGAAGTAATATTTGAGAATAAATTAGTTGGCTGCAAATTATGATGTTTAGAGTTCTATTCTAAGATAGTGATATAGTTACACCTGAAAAATATACTGTAAGTTTTGACAAGTAATAAAAGGGGAGTAGCGATTGCAATTAAAGGAGTAACTGATTGTACTCACAGAATGAGTAATGACATAGTTGTTATAAGTGATATATGAAAAGAGATAGACTGGAATAAGAGGCGTATGTAAGGTACGAATATCTCTGATACGTGAAGTAATTAAGCAATTAGTAGCAAATATGAATTGTGACCACATGGACTGATATGTAAAGTAATTGTGGTCAAGTCTGAGGGTTAATAAAGGTATTTCAAAATACCTCCCCGCCTGAAGACTTGACAGCGTCTAAAAGTGTACACAACCTACAAATTGAAATTGACAATCGTACTATATACAATTAAAATTAGGGTACCTTTACTGGTACAATAAGAAATATAGAATTCGATTAATCAGAAAAGTTTAAAAATTAAAAATTTTATAAAAGACGTTAAAAAAAAAAGAAATGACACGAGTTAGTTTTTTGAACGGAAGCGATTTCGAAATGACGATTTACGTTTATACGTACGTAGGTCAAAGATATGGGCGATTGAAATATTCAGTGGAACTCAACCACGATGAGGTAATTAAACTTTACCTGGACCGATTTGTTATCATCCTTATTGATGATATTTTGGGTGTATTTAAAGTCCAGGGAAATCATAAGCAACAACTGGAGATTGTTTTTACAGATGATTTATGGAAAGTTCTCGAAATGGACTACTTTATTGACACGTTTAACTTAGAAAAAAGTTATATTTGAATGGGATGATAGACGTGACAGGAGTTTTGGTATACTGAAGTAATAAACTGACCACCGCATTTATTCTCATCATATCAACAGATTAAGAGGTTTCTCATGAGTCTGTGGATACCTCAAAATAATGAATGAGCTGTGTATTGATGTAAAAGGGGAAGATAGTCGATTATGAATCCAGACAACTCAAGGATCATGAAAGGACTATCCGACCCATGATTTAAAGTTGACAACGATAGTGGCATTGAGTATATGACAATACTATGTATACGATGAGAAATTTCAGGTATGCACTGATCCTAAAAGCCCTGAGTATCTGTTTTCACAGAAAGAGTTGGATATGAGAACAGAGAGAGTTAGAGCTTCTGAGGGATTATGATTATGGAAATTGTACCACCCAGGAAAGGCTAATGTAATGGCTAATGCCTTGAGCAGAAAGAACCTCGGGATGGTACCACATATGATGGTCAGGGAGCATGAGCTATTCGAGCAGTTGTGAGCCTCAGTAGTGATGTGATCCCCTCTGATGATGACAGTGATTGTCTAACAGCTAGCCTGAGATTAGAACCGGATTTAAGTGACCGAATTTGACAGGTTGAGCGTGATGATCGGTAGGGTGTCGATAGTGTGGATCAGATTCAGATGGGTACAGTGACAGAGTTCACAGAGAGTAATGATGACTTACTGAGGTTCAGAGACAGTATAAGTGCTCCCCAAGACCACAGTGATGAGATAGAGTTATTGTCAGAAGCTCACTCGTTGGGATATTCAGTGCATCCGAGAAGTAATAAATATATCGAAATCTTAGAAAAGGGTATTGGTGGTTAGATGTGAAAAGAGATATTATGGAGATTATGCAGAAGTGTCTCGTATGTCAGCAGAGTAAGGTAGAATAATAGAAGTTTGCAAGGTTATTACAATTTCTACCTATATTGACACGAAAATGGGAATAAGTTACCATGAATTTCATGATGGGTTACAGAGGGCCCGGATAAACTATAAGGCTATCTGGGTGATAGTCGATAGATTGATTAAGTCTGCCCACCTTCTGGTTAGGAAAATCCCCAGATACTCTGAGTGTGTAGGCAGATTTATGTGTATGACAAATTGTGGAACACCAAGTATTTTTCCAGTGAGCATTGTATCATATTAGGATTCCCGCTTCACTTCCCACTTCTGGGAATATTTTTCAGGAAGCTATGGGAGCCTGATTGAGTGTTAACACAGCTTTTCGTCCTCAGACAGATGGTCAGTCAAAGAGGACTGTACAGATTCTGAAGGATATGATGAAAGTGTGTGCTTGATTTGATAAGCTCCGGGGATGATCAGTCATTACTAATTGAATTCGCCAATAATGACAGTTGTCACTTGAGTATCGGGATGATTTCAGATGAAGCATTGTATGGCCGTAAGGGTTGTTTCCCCGATTTGGATAAGAAAAAGTGGGTGACAGATAGAGAATTGTTCTTGAATTGGTAAGACAAACCTCTGAGGATGTTCAGTTAATTGTGAAGGATTAAGAACACCTCAGAGTAGATAGAAAAGCTATGCTGACAAGAGACAGAAACCATGAAAAATTCACCGAGGGTGAATTAGTATTGTTGGAAGTTACATGTCCTCAGGACATAACATAAGGACGTAACGAGATCCGGAAAGAGATTGGACAAAATGGGAGACAAGGCCTGTAGGTTGGCGTTACCACCTGAATAAGTAGGCATCCACAATGTGTCCTATCTTATGATGTTTCAAAAATATTATCCGGACCCCGTGTATGTGATCAGATATGAGCTTCAACAATTTAGCTCAATGAAAGTATAACGTATGATTGGAAAATCGATTCGGGTATTAGATGGAAGGAGAAAGTGTTAAGGTTTAAGATGATCTCCCAAATTAAAGTATGTTGATAGTATTACACTCCGAAAAAGTCACCTGAGAATGACAGTATATGATACAATGACGTACCCGGAGTTGTTTATGGATCCATTTAACTTGGTTCTAATTTGGAGGACCAAGAGATTATGTAAGACCCGAAAAATTAATCGTAAATTTTTATGAGGGATGAAAATGGTCCCAAATTAAATGAAATGAGATTCGGACTGAAAATAAGGATTTAAAATGCGAAATGAATGAATATTCATGAAGGGAAGTCGGGTTAAATTAATCCCGAACACGTGAAGGGCAAAACGATCAAAAGACCGAAAGTCGAAATAAATTCGATAAGAAAATTTAATTAAAATAATGGATTTGAGAATCTTGATCAATAACGAAGAAATAATTAAATTTCGAGTTCAATGATCAAGATCCGGAATTTTTAGAAATATCGAAAAGTCACTTGGGACAATATCCCGAAAATACGAAGAAATTATACCCGAAAAAGGGTTAAAAATATAATAAATAAATTAAATAAGTTAATTTGAATAAAATAATAATTTTAGTAGATATTTTTGGCAAAATAATAATAAAATAATGAATATAATAATAATAAACTAAATAATAAATAATAATAAATAAAAATAATAATAATTGTAAGAAAAAAAGAGAAGAATCAGAAAATGTTATCGGGGAGAGAGAAAGAAGAGAGAACGGAAAAATAGAACCGAGGAAGACCCGGACCACCGACGAGACGTCCGGAGACCAATCGGCCAAGTGAGGATCAAAAAAGGAAGAGGAGAGGCTGGCGACCTCCCTGGTAGCAGCGGTGCAGCCCACCGACGCCAGAATCAGACGAAATCGAAGGAGAGAGAACCCGAGGGAGAGGAGGAGATCGGCGGCAACCGACGCCGATCTAGCCTCAACTGACCCCAGCTGAGGCTTCCCCAGGCCCAGACGACGCGATCGATGGTGGTCACGACTGGCGAAATCGACGGACGGCGCCGAAATCGACGGAAAGAGGGAGAACCACCGACGGCGAAAGGAGAACAGCCGGACCGACCACTTTTCGGCGGCCTTGGATGAAAACGAGGCCAGATCTGAGAATCGGACAACCCAGCGGAGCTGCTGGCGACGGAAGCCGGTGGAGAACCGGTCGGCAAGGCGATGAACCGATCGAACCAAGTTGAACCAGCTGAACCGGACCGGTCTGAACTGGGTTGAACCGGACTGAACCGGTTCAGCCAAGAAAGAAGGGAAAAGGGAGAAAAAGAAAAAAATGAAAAAGGGGAAGAATTTTTGGGGATACATCGGACTTCGGGTAAGTGATACAAGGTCAAAAGTGATCGATTTAAATTCTGAGAAATTTATTTAAATTATATTTAATCGAAAAGTAACCCGGGATTAAATAAATAATTGTGCAGTTTTATGACAAAGCCCGAACGAGAGCCGATTGAGCTCCGATTTTTATATCCCGCATCATATTGGGTAAGTACATTTTAATTCCGACAATTAGAGTCCTTTAATACAGAGTTTCGATTATTTTACGAAATTTATGGATTAATTATGTATAAAAAGAAATATTTATCAGAATTACAAAGTAATTACCGTAATTAGTATACGGGCTATCCAATGAGTTTGGAATGAAGCCCAATGATTATTGGTAAGCTGAATGAGCCCAGTAAACCCGAAGAAGGGATTTAAATAGTAAAAACGGGCTAAAAAATGGGTCGAGACCCATTAAGGTGTAATTGAGCCCAATAAAGTAAAACGGGCCCAATACGTTAGATTCGATCAGTAAATGTTATATACTGATAAAAATAAGTGAATTAACCCAAAACATGTGGTTATATGCAGTTCCGTAGACTTGGTTGACGCGCAGTTGGACTGAGAGATCGGATATTTTCGATACGAGATAAGTTTACGCGTAAATCGAGGTAAAGGAATTTTGTAGGTGCATAGAGATTTCTATACGTATTTATTGAGGGGATTTACAGGGCTGAGAATTCCTTAAAGTATCTAGAAACGAAATAATAAATTTTTACGAAAACCGGGGCATAGGTGAATAAAGAAAAAGACGATTTTGCCCCTGAGAGTAAAATTTACTAAAGTGTAGTAAGGTAGATAAATTGCATGATTTCATGCTTTTAATGTGTTATATGAATGTATTGCTTTGATTTAAGAAAATATGCACATAGGTTGGCTGTTGATTTCGTGACTTATACGAAAGGGTACCGGTTTGGACCGATTACTATTTTAAAAGATGTTTTATAAAGATTGAGCCACCTATTGTATTTACATGAATAAAAAGAGTGCTAGAGTCTTTCTCGCACTCAAGTTTACTGATTTATTACTCATGAAAAGCCGTATTGGAGCATTGCTCGTACGAGAAATTTGTGTGTGCATAAAACCATGCTGGAGCTTCGCTCGCACGAGATTTTAGATATCATGATATGCATAGTGTGGTGCTGGAGCGTCGCTCGCACTAGATGTGAGTTAACATGCATATAGTCGTGCGGAAGCCTCTTGTAGATTGTGTGTCACAGAGAGTTGAGATGCTCGCACGTATACTTTGAGACATGGGTTGGTTATCGACATAGTATTGGGGTGGATAAGACCTACGGCAGGCACCCCCAGACTATGATATGGGTCCACGGAGTACGATGTACCGTGTATGTCACACGGAGTACGCTGTACCGTGCAGTCATGATGACTCTATGATGTTACTTGATATTCTGGTGGGTAGGACTTGACCCCACCTCCTGTTGCAGTTGTGATGCCCCGCACACCGAGATCCGTGTAGCCTGGGATCACATGGACAAAGTATGGCCATAGTCCTCGATTTTTCATACAGTAACCTACATGCCTCGCATGATATCATACGGTCTGGATAGACCAGGACAAACCCGATGGAGGGGTAAGTCCCCGATTTATGTTTTTAAAAGAGATGCGATATAATGATTTAAGGTATTCCCGAGAGATGGGTTTGACCTTGATGAGATTGTTTTATGATGAAACAAATGAGTTTTAACATGATGAATTTATGATGAAACTAATAAGTTTTAATGTGACGAGCACGAGATGTCATACATGATGATTTTTCCATGTTGACTTTATATGTCGATTTCATGATTTCTCTTATATGATATATACATACATGTGGCATCGTTTTAGTCTTACCTCATGCTCCAAAAGTAAACGATTTTATATCATGACATTATCAGCACGTAGATAGTATAGTTATCTACCTGCTTACATTATTGCCTTACTGAGTTGTTTATGCTTACCTTTTCATTTTCCACCCCACAGGGTATATTCAGTAGAAGAGAACGACAGTAGTCATATCCGCTGCTTCTTATCAGGACCAAGTATGCACATTTGTATAATTTTGGTATCTAAACATATAGATGCACAGTACTATACATGGATGTGATATTGGGGATGTATTTATTTAAAATAAATTGATATGTAAATGAAATATGAAAATGGAATGGTAAATAGGTGAGAGGTGACTAACACCGAATCATAGCCCAACTGTTTAGTAGTGTAACTGTTCACGACGGGTAAGGAAATTAAAAAGCGAAAAATTTACTTTGATTTTTAGGTAATTTGGGTCGTGACAATAAGTATATATATATATATATATCCATGTATATACATATGGTTAGGCATAAATGGATAAATATAGCTAGACACCGAGCCTCCCACCATTTGCACATATAGCATATATATATATATAAACATATATATATATATAAGTGAAAAATAAAGTAAAAACCAATTGAGGGAAGAGTGGTATGTACGATGGATAAAAGGGAGTAGAGAAATTTAGGTTGGTAGCCTTATTATAAGATAATTGTTTGTATAAGTACAAGTTAGGACATAGGAAAATTAAGCTGAAAAGATGAAAGCACTGAAAGGGGGTTCAAACATGAAACAGAAGATAGTAATAAAAATATGATAAAACATGAAAGTCTAAAGTGAAGCAAACCCGAGAGCAGTAGCTATAGTTGAGAAGAAAATTTATAATGGGAGCAGTTAGGATAATCTAAATGTGAAAGGAAAGGAAAAGACTAATGAAATATATATATATATATGGACTACAGAATGAGGGAAAGGAAAAAAGGAAAGAAGGCTGAAGGATTCAAAAAAAGGGAAAACAAAGAAAGAGGAGAAGCTGAAAACAGTGGCGAACGAAGGGAGATGATTGGAGCAGTAAAGCTGAATAGATAATAGAGCAAGGGGATGAGACCGATGGGATACAGAAGTGGATGCAAGCAGGGGAAAACCAAAAATGATGAGTTAGAAATGCACTAAAGTATGAGGCTATAGGGGGCTAAGCTGAAGTAGTGACCAACCGAGAACATTGCTTCATATTTCAACGACGAAGCAAGGCAATCCAGACTGTTGTTGCGTGTGTGACTGTAGGACACTAAAGACAGAGGGCTTCTCTCTGCTCTGATCAAACAAAATAGTAGAAGTATTAGACTCTTTTGTTAAGCCCTAAAACAGTGAAACAAAGAAAAGAAATACATTAGGCAGTTAATGAAAGAGAGGATGAAGCATAACGAAAATGTAATGCTATAGGGGGTCTCACGAATCGAAAAGGAACCTAAGCAATGATATATGTGAGAAATAGAGGAGACCGCACAAAGGAGATAGGAGCTAGTGGCTGGTAACTCACGGCTTAAGGGAAGCTGTGATGGTGGCTAAAGCCGGTGGAGAAATCGAGAGAAGTGTTAAGACTGAGAGCTAGAACTATAGTTGTAGGTGATGATATGATGAAAATAGAGGCTCCTCTCAACCTCGTGGAAAACTGGGTAATTGGCAATAATATAAGTGTAGGCGGAGGAGTTAGGCTGAGACACTTGAAACAATGGCAACGTGTGGACGAGGAATGAGATGACGAACTGGGAATAATGAAGGAGGAAGGGATGGTTAACAGTGAACGGTGAAAAGAGGCAAAATAAGAAGAAAGAAAAATAGAAAATGGGCGAAGGCAAAAATAAGAGTAAAGTGTATTATATATATGTATAGATGATTATATACATATAAATAGAAAAAATTGAAGAAAGAGAAGTGTGTACTGAAAATTTGGGAAAAAGGTCGAGGGAAAGAGCTCCGAAAAAAATAAACCAAACAGAGCGAACCCACCGACTGGCAATGTTGAGACATGGACTATGGGCAGACACCGAGGTAAGGAAAATTGCCGTGTGTTGTTAGTGATAATTGCACTTATTTTCTGTTGATTCGTAGATATGAATTTTAGGAAAAATTTTACCGTAAGGAAAACTTTCGTGTGCTACTAGAGATAGATTCACGTACTTTTATATGGAATTGTAGATATAAAATTCTAGGCCGAGTTTTATAATTACCGAAATTGTAGAAAACCCTATGCTGATTTTACAGTTTTTGGAATTAGGGAAAACTTTATCCCTAGTGAATCGGCCCATTTTTTGTAGAAATTCATTCAATTTATTTATATAAATATCACTGGAGTTTGTAATTATTGATTTAAATAAAAAATCCTGAATTTGATTTCCATAGACTATTTACTGGGATTTTTAATCGAAAAAAGGTGAATTATCCTCTTTCTGAATGTGATATTTTTTCAAACTAAAATTACAGTTGATTTTAATGAAAAATGATTTGCTTATACATGATACTAAGGATATGTGCTTGAGCGTGTGTTGATTGTGTGTCGTACGGTCCGACTTGCATTGATTTTGAGGGAAAGGCAATGGGAAAATCATGCTACACTACTATCTATTTCGATTTCTGATTCTGTGGTCCACGGAGTACGATGTACCGTGTGACACACACGTGAGTATGATGTAACTTGTATATTGGTCTTTGGACATTTTGTTTCGTGAGCCGTTAGGGTAGCTGACTAGTCCCACTGCGATTGACATCGCGATACCCCTAATAAGTGAGACCTGGAGTCACCGACATTGGCTAATAGTCTTTCTGAATTTTGATTCTGCATTTGACTGTAAGAACTGAAATATTTTATGGAAATCATTTATTCTACTGTTTGAAGTTTTCTGAATCTTGCATTTACTACAATTAACTGTTTATACTATCACCATTGATACTGTTTTCAAATTTCAATTATGGTATTATCGATTTCTGTCTCTGATTTTACTGGTATTAATGGATTGCCAAATTATCAGTATATTTTCTTGAGAATTCTTATTTTGGCATATATATTTATATATGTAGTGTATTTATCTACCTGGCGTGTGTTTTTCTTACCAAGAACGTTGAGCTCACCCCTTACTTTCCTCCATAAAGCCTCACCAGTAGCTGAGCTCACTTTTGGAAGTTAAATTATTTTGTATAGTCATAAGTCAGAAAAACACTCTACTATGTTAAAGGTATATGCAGGATTGACATCTATTTTTATTTAAAGTTTGTAAGTGCTAACTTTGAATGATGTATTTTGAAATGACAAAACATTAAATTCAATGAACTTATTTTCAAATCATTTGTAAGAAATTATTTCTAAGTAATTATCTTGAAATCATATTGCATCTATGTTCACTTAGAAATATTGTCAACCTACAAATCCTTCTAAAACAAAACTTTGGCGGGAAACTGAAAATCAAACTAAAGAAATCGGTCTAAGAGTTTTGTCAGGATCGATCTCCATTAGGCAGAGGCATTGCAGGATCGATCTCAAGCAATTGTGAGATCGATCTCCATAAGGCAGAGGCTTTGCAGGATCGATCACCTGGGTTGTGAGATTGATCTTCTTTTGGTAAAAGATATTGAAAGATCGATCCCTTTATTAACAGAAGCATTGAAAGATTGATCTCTTGGGTGGTGAGATCGATCTCCTTTTGGCCAAGCCATTGTAAGATCGATCTCATAGGGTTATGAGATCGATCTTCTATAGGCAGTAGCAATATTTCAAAGCAGAGATCGATCTCCCTTGTTTTTACTGAATATAATGACTAATGAGAAGATCGATCCCTCGATAATAAGATCGATCTTCCCTTCCAGGAGTTCTTTTGTGTTGTAGGTTCTGGAATTAAGAGATCGATCCTCTCGGGTAAAGGAGATAGATCTGGCATTCATATGCAGAACTCTAACGACTACTTTTGCAGGTTTTCAACGGGAAGAAATGCATTAAATGCTTCACCAACCAATTGGGTGTATAAATACAAGCCATAAAGACATTGAAGACAAGAAGAAAGAAAGCATAGAAGCTCTGAATATTCTTGAGAAACATTCTTTGTGTCAAAAGTGATTAATTCTATTTTAAAGAAGAGGGGAAGTATTCCTCTGTGAAAGAGCTATTGTAAAAGAGTTTGGATAGCTTCATTGTCTAAGGGGTAGAGAGGTTATTCCTTAACCTTGAAAGGGAAGTTGTAAAGCTCACATTGCTAGTGAAAGAGACTCCTTAATAAGAAGGTCAAGAAGAGAGGACATAGGCAAGAGATTTGGCCGAACCTCTATAATCTTCTATGTTTGCTCTTCTCTCTTATCTCCTTATTTATTGCATATTTACACTATCTCTCATTGTTGTCATTTGTTTGTTTGTGTGCAATTTTAGCTAAGAAAGTTTTAATTTAGTAAATTGCTAGAAAAACCGATTCACACCCCTCTCGGTTGAGCCAACAGTAAGTACAGTAATGTATATGGAAATGTGTATGGGGAATATGAACATTGAATATTTTGTAAAAGAACAATTACGCTGATTTAAGTGGAAGGTACTACCATTAGTTTGGTTTAAATTTGTCACCAAGAAGTAGAATTGAATAGACAGATTTATTGTTTTGACCTATTATCGACTCATAGCCCAATTAAAATATACGAAAATCGGGGTGTTACAAAAGTTAGTATCAGAGCAAGGTTGGCTTGATACTAGTCGATATTAGGAGTAAGAGAAAATTTGAAAAGTTCACATTCCCAACATTACTATACATTGTTTAGATACAAACGGGTATAGCTTATTATGATTTACTGAAAAATTGTGTCATTGAATAAAGGAAAACTAATAGATATGGCTGGTAGGTATTACAACCGTACAGCTAGACAAGAGGGAATCAATTCTTAAGGTCGTAAGGATAAGCCCGAGAGATATAGAGAATCCTCAATTGACCGTGCACCTCATAGTTCAATCAAAAATTCTAAAACCCGTTCTACAAGATTTGAGCGGAGACAATGATGACATTGGTCAAGTGATAGCAGCACAATAATAATGATGTTGATTAATGTATGATTGTGACTTAGAGAAAGATTGAGACAGTTTCAAAAGATAGTACATTATCATTTACTGTGGTAGGAATCCAATGATAATGGAAACTGGATAAATGAATTGGAAAAGTTATGTGGACCTTTCAAGTGTACAACTATAAATAAGGTGGGTTTTGTAGCATTGATATTGAAATGGAAAGTCGAACCTTGATAGAAGTCCCCCAAATCTAATATGAGGACCCGATATTAGGGGATTATAAGGGATATATTTCTAGATAACTTTAGACGGTGATACATCCCGGACAGGGCACAATAACAGTTACAGATGAATTTTTTTGAATCGGACATAAGATAATAAGTCCGAGAATGAATATGAATTTAAATTTATGGTGTTTGGAAGGTATAATTTGGATACGTTGTGTTACGAAATGAAGAAAGTTTGAAAGCTCATAGAAAAAATTGAGACCCTTAATCCGAGCTAGGTTAGCTCCATTCGATGTTACTATTTATGAGGAAGCAATGTGCAAAGCGCAACTGTGAGGGTATGAGATGTATATTTTCGAGGTTCATAGAAAGGGAACTGTAAAGAGCGTGACAGAAAAAGATTATTCTACTGAAGACAAGAAAGTAATGAAAGAGAAAAGTCATTGTAACTGGAAGAATGAATTACTAAATGAATTGTAGAAATGAAACTTAATGGTTTCACTGCTTACGTGATTAGTACAAATAAGGCACGTTCAGAGTTAAGAGACTTTCCTATAGATAAGGAGTTTTTTCGACATATATCCAAATGATTTACCAAAGTTACTACTAGATAGAAAGATGAAGTTTTGAATTAATTTAGTACTTGGTACTGAACTGATATTCAAACTACTATACCGAAAGGGCTTCGCTTGAATTAGAAGAGCTAAAGAAGCAATTGTAGGAATTATATGATAAGGGGATTATCAGACTGAGTGATTCACTTTGGGGTGTACTGACGTTACTTGTCAAGAAGATCCGAAGTCTTCTGGGTTATAAAGGGAGTTTGGAATATGAAAGATTTTTCGAATATAATGATCGTAGGTTACATGTAATTATATTTTGAATGCGAGACTTTGGAGTGTGACAAATTTTGAATACATGTTATATTTTAGATAAGAGATGTATACGATGTATGAAGATTTCTAGTATATGAAAAGATTTGAATTAAGTGATGTAAATAGAGAATGGATTGTGTCCAAAGGATAAATGAGAATTACGATAGATTTTTATTTTCTGCTTTCGACTGTAATTTGAATTTTGAACCCTTTAAGAATGTATTTAGTTTGTGTGGTCAGGTTTGATGGTTAATCAAGGTATTTTAAAATACCTCCTTGCTTGAAAAACTTGACAGCGCTAGAAATATCCTAATCCATAACCCAATAGGAAAGTGTGTATAGATACCTCGAGACAGGAACTGGGATGCGTATTGGTGCAGAACAGAAAGGTGACCGCTTATGGATCTTGGCAATTAGAAGATCATGAGAAGAATTACTTAACCCATGGATTAGAATAGCAAACTGTAATTTTTGCATTGAAGTTAGGGCACCACTACTTGTGTGGTGAGGAATTATAGAATTTTACTGATCATGAAAGTTTTAGATATTAAATTTCACACAAGGAATTAAACATAAGAAAAACGAATGGATAGAGTTGGGACCTTGAGTAAAAAGAAACTCAGGATGGTGTCGTATAAAATGGTCAGGGAACGCAAACTGTTGGAACGTTCTGTGAACCTCAAATTGGATGTGGTTCTTCTGATACTGATGTTTACTGTATAGTAGCTAACCAAAGATTTGAACATTAGACTTGATTGATCGAATCAAATAGTCTTAACATAATAATAAGCATTGGATTGAAATAGCTAATCAGATCCAGATGGGTACTACAACAGATTTTGGTATTTGTACTAATGGTTTGTGAGATTCAAAGATAGAATAGGTGTACCCAATGATTAACAATTACAAAAGGAAATTCTATGAGAAGCTCAATCATCAAGATATACTTTATATCTGAAAAGTAGTAAAATGCAATTTGGGTAATAGTCGACAGACTAACAAAGTCCGTCCACTTTCTGGCTATGAAGTCTACGGATACTTTGAGTGCTCTAGCGGATCTATATGTGCGGGAAATTGTAAGATTTCATGGCGTACCAGTAAGCATTGTTTCTGTCAGGGATTCTCGGTTCGCTTCGCACTTCTAGGAACATTTCTAAGAAGCGATGGGAACCTAATTGAATTTTAGCATAGCTTTCCATCCTCAAACAGATGGGCAATCAGAGATGGTCATTTAGACATTAGAAGAGATGTTGTGTAAGACCCGTATTTCATGTGGCTTGTTCCTTATGATTTATATGTGTACATATATTGTATTAAGTAAATTAAATCATAAGAAGAGTATTTACTTGATTTAAGTGTTAGTGAAATGCTTTAACACTTAAAAGCTACATAAAAGTCGAAAAAGGGCTATAAGAGCCACATGGCTAAACCATGAGTATCTAAATCATTCTGATTGAAAAGAACTTAAAATGGGTAAATATAGAGAGCTCATGAAGGAAAGTTGGTTTGATTTAGTCCCGAGAACAAGAGTAAAAGCCAAAAAGGGTTAAAACAAACCTTTTTAGCGATTTAAGGTATTTAAGGTATATTTACCTACCGAAAACAGTCAAAACGTAAAGACGAGAGTGTAAACCATAAGATATGACACTTTCAAATTTTTGAGAAAAAGTCAACGTGGTCAATGATTAAGGGAAAAGTCAACTATAGTTAAGAAAAGTGGACTTTTACCATAGTTGACTAACCATGGTTAAAAATTAACCTAAGTATGGAGAAAAAATTTGGGGAAAAATATTTTTGGTCAAAATACAAGATAATCATCCTCGAAAGTAGGCCAAATATTTATAAAATTAAAGGCTCGATGTATAGTAAAAATTTCTTCCAGAAAGCCCATTAGGAAGGCCCAAACCGAGAAACTCAAGTGTTAGGTCCAAATGGATTAAAATCAAGCCCATTAGTAAAAGGTAACCATAGCTAATTTGGTAACTACTACCTAAACCAATTCAAATTGAAATTTAATAGCTGAAAAGTAAGGCTTAATGGTTAAGTAATGGAATTATAAATCAGCCAACAAAACTACATCTTCTTCCTTAAGAGTTCAGCTAGAAGAGGGAAACCATTAAAGCACACATATTCAAGCTTTCTATCATTAGAAATCACTAGGAAAAAAGCATATTTGGAACTTGAATTCTTCATGAACGTTGTTCCAAATCAAGTGAGGATTAACATATATTGGAATTGGCTACCAAAGAGCCATAGTGTGCAAACCGAGAGGCTTCAAAGCTTCGGCCAAGTGTGAACGCATATGCTAGGTATAATTTCAAGCTTTTAATTTCATATATGTTAATGTATGAATGATTCTAAATAGATTGGTATATGTTTTGAGCATTGAAACACATGGAATCACTATGAACATGAATTGGTCGAGAGTGAGTAGTGATAAATTGATGAATCTCAATATGATTTTAAGGCATAAATGAGTTAATATACATGTGTTCATGATTATGGCACAGTTAGAATTAATCAATTTGATCAATTGATGGATTAATTAAGTTGGCAATCAAGGTGTTTGATAAAATGCCTAAATGAACTAAGAGAAGCTTAAGAACATTACCAACCAAGTGTTTGTGAAAATGCCTAAGTGAATTGGCTATCAAATGGCCGACGGTGGCATGGTGCTCGACATGGTTAGGAGTGCGTGGTCTCGGTCATAGCATGAGGCCAAGAGGTCCAATGGGCCAAGCCCAATTTGTTTCGGCCCAATGTGACATAATAGGTCTCGGATAAGCCCAATAAGAGTTGATGGGCCCCACAAGCCCAATAGACCCAACGAAAATGAATAGTAAAATGAAAATGAGCTTAAAGCAAAGTTAGGCCCATTAAGGTTTATTAAAGCCCATTAAGTGAAATAGACTGTATTAAATGTGTAATATAGTAGGAAAAATATAATTAACTTGATGAATATTTATATGCAGCTTCAGAGATTATTGGAGGAGTAAATCGGACTGCTGGATCGAGCATTGTTGAGAAAGTAAAATTTCTCGAGTGATTGCAGGTAAGGGACTTTTATGAGTAGTTAGTGATACCTGCACCTATTTTCGTCTGCTCTTACATTCACTTAAAAACTCTGAGGGTCAGAAAAAGTAAATAATAATTTTTTTGACCCGATAGTGGTAAATTACGATTTTACCCTTAATTAGGGAAAAAGTCAAACTTTTGGAAAAAGTTGTAAAAAGCATGAAAACCACAATTATGAGTGTTTTTAGTGCTGTTTAGCAGAAGAGTAGGTAGATGGGCTAATGTTTTGATGGTTGATGAGAAATAGCACAATTTATAGTGCTGATTTTGATATTTTAAAAATCATCCCATTTTAATGATTAGTACTAGATTTCCATGACATGTATGGTAGAGTGTGAGACTCCATATAGGTTAAACCTTGTATATATATGTAAATGAAATCATAAGTATGGTGATATACTTGTAATGTGAATTATATGTGATGTAAGTCAATAAGTTTAATGTACACACTTGTAGTAAGAGTTGTAATTGTACGTACAAGTTACATTATATATGAATATGAAGAAATGAACTTAAACATGTGAAGAATGTGAGTGGAATAGAATATGAGTAGCGTGGTAAAATGGAAAAAAGATTGCATAAGTTGTGCACTTCCAATTGGTTTATATCGTGTACCTTTTGTTATACAAAGATTCTACACAAATTTTAATGTGTATGAAGTATTAATGGATCCATTTTCAAGTCTTAAAGGTGACTGGATGAGAAAATGACTATGGCAGCAAATTAAGGATGTTTGAGTGTGAGTTGCTGTAGAAAAACTGCAACAAATCTAGAAAATATGTAGGTCAGATCGATCTCATAGGATGAGAGATCGATCTGGAAGAGCCAAAATGCTTTTATTCGAGCAATAGGAACAGTGCAAATCGATCTCTAATGGAGCCAGATCGATCTCTCAAATATTTTGTAAAATGAGGATCGATTCTTAAGGCAAACAGATCGATCTCCTTAGCTCTCTGGTTGGAGCAGATCGATCTCAAGCTTCGACAAATCGATCTCATGCTTGAAAATGCCGTGAAAAAGAGGGATTTAAGGGGACCAGATCGATCTCCTCCTAGTGTAGATCGATCTCATCAAGCTATTTCTATAAAAGGAGCAGTGAAATTTGCATTTTCTTGAGACTGAACTTTCCTTTCTGTTACAAAACCCAAAACCTAGCTTTCTCACTCCTAAATCCAACCATTTTCAGTAAGATTTAAGGGAAAACTATTAGAGGCAAAGTTGTTCATATCAAAGAGAAGAACAACATAGCTTAGAGGCATTTCCCCATTTGTTGGATTGAAGAACAAAAGGTGCATTCCCATTTGAAGCAAGAAAGAAATCAAACTAGGTGAGTTTCTAATGAAACAACTCAAGTACATTGTTTGGATATTGATTTTGGAGTTGTTTAATGTACATATGAATGATAGGAACAACCTAGAAACTAAGAATCCACTATAACCTAAAAATGGTCTAGTGTGAGAAAATGAAATGTAGAAGTATTAATAATGAATGAGTTATCTTAAGATGATGATTATGTTGTCGGTATGATTTGGAAGTGTTGATTTTGGGATAAATTGTGAGATTTACCACAAGGGGTAAAATGTGTATTTATGGCATTGGATAAATGCATAGTTGAATAAGAGTTAAAAACGTTAACTTAAGTGTTTGATGGATGAATTGCAGCTCCCGAGGATACACCGGAGCGAGTCGAGATAAGAACATGAGAAACATAAAGGAAGAGAGTCGCACCCCGAGTAAATCAAGGTAAGGAAATTGTGTGGACTCTTAGAGATATCTATGCGCAATTTGGGCGCTTAAATGTTTTGCTAGAATACATGTGATACTAGGAAATGATATTGGGTGATTGAAGGGAAAAGAGTTGGATTTGAGAAATGTGTATGAAAACAAAAGCATAATGCTTTGAAAATCATGTTTTATTACTTTTTAGCAAATGATTTGTAGGTTGGCTGACATTTGAAATGATTTGCAAAAGAAATGAG
The DNA here is from genome assembly GCA_033439115.1 of Firmiana major. Lineage (NCBI taxonomy): Eukaryota > Viridiplantae > Streptophyta > Magnoliopsida > Malvales > Malvaceae > Firmiana > Firmiana major. The sequence continues at coordinate 25,227,964 of CM065914.1, forward strand.
TTGTATTGGTTTGTTAACCATACTTTGCAAAGATTTGACCCACCTACATGGTTTTCGTGAGAATGAAAACGTGCTAGAGTACGACTCACATGAGATTTGATGTGTTTTATACACATGAGTGTTGGAGCTTAGCTCGCACTAGTTTTCACATGAATTTTTATACTGGTTTTGTCATGGTACTAGAGCGTAGCTCGCATTAGATGCCCACCTTACTTGTTGCCGTGCTTAGAGCTTCAGGTATGTGAGACCCCGTATATGTATAATTGTAATATGTACATAGAAATGTAAATGGAGTTATACTATGAATTCATAAGTGAAGTATATGTGATGTAAGTCCATAAGTTAATGTACACACTTGTAATAAGAGTTGTGAATATACGTACAAGTTGCATTATGTATGAATATGAAGAAATGGACTTAAATATGTGAAGAATGTGAGTAAATGGAAAATGATGCAAAGTGGTAAAATGAAAGGAGAATGGCATAAGTTGTGCACTTTCACTTGGTTTATATTAAGTACCTTTGGTCATGTAAAGATTTTACACAAGTTTTAATGTGTATGAAGTATTAATGGATGCCATTTTCAAGTCCCAAACATGGTTGGATGAGAAAATGACCATGACAGCAAATTAAGGATGTTTGAGTATGAGTTGCTGTAGAAAAACTGCAGAAAATTTGAGAAATATGAAGGGCAGATCGATCTCATAGGATGAGAGATCGATCTGGATGAGCCAAAATTCTTGTATTTGAGCAATGGAATAGGGCAGATCAATCTTCAATGGAGCCAGATCGATCTCCTAAACATTCTGCAATGAAAAGATCGATCCTCAAGCACACAGATCGATCTCCTTAGCTCTCTGTTTGGAGCAGATCAATCTCAAGCTTCGACAAATCGATCTCATGCTTAAAATGCCATGGAAAAGAGGAATTTAAGGGGACCAGATCGATCTCCTCCTTGTGCAAATCGATCTCCTCAAGCTAATTCTATAAAAAGGGCGTTAAAAATCTACAGATTTCGGGATAAAACCATTTCCTTCCCTTTCCAACCCAAAAACCTAGTTTTTCTCTATCTAAATCCAACCATTTTCAAGGAGATTTGAGGAAGACTATTAGAGGAAAAGTTGTTCACATCAAGGAGAAGAACAACATAGCTTGGAGGTATTTACCCATTTGTTGGATTGAAGGAACAAGAGGCATTTCTCTTTGGACCAAAGAGGAAATCCAAAGAGGTAAGTTTCTAGTGCACAAATCCAAGTACATTTATCTAGTTGATGATTATAAAGTTGATTTGGGTGTGCACATTATGGGTAGAACTGCCTAGAATACCATGAAATGAATATAACCTAGAAATGGGTTAGTATGAGAAGTGAAATGTGGTGGAATAAATAATGAATGGGATATCTTGAGATGATACTGATGTTGAGGAGATAATTTTAAGACAATAATATGGAATGAATAGAGAGGCTTACCCAAAAGGGGTAAGATGAGCGTTTAAGGCATTGGGTGGAATATATAGTTGAATGAGAGTTAGCAATACTAACTCGAACGTATGATGAATAAATTGCAGCTTCCGAGGATACACTGGAGCGAGTTGAGCCAAACGCGTGAAAAGCTAAGAGAAAAAGACTCACACCAAGTAAATTGAGGTAAGGGAATTGTGTGGACTATTAGAGATATCTGTGCGCAATTTCGACGCTTAAATTCTTTGCTAGAATGCATGGGATGTTAGGAAATGAAATTGGGTGATTGAAAGGCAAAAGGGTGTTTGAGTGCATGAAAACAAAAGCATATTGCTTTGAAAGTCTTGTTTTACTGCTTTTTAGCTAGTGATTGGTAGGTTGGCTAGCATTTGAAATGATTTGCAAAAGAAATGAGTTGTTTTGGTTTGTTAACCGCACTTTGCAAAGAAATTAACCACCTGCATTACTTTCGTGAGAATGAAAGCGTGCTAGAGTATGACTCGCACGAGATTTAACGTGTTTTATACACATGAGTGCTAAAGCTTAGCTCGCACTAGTTTTCACAAGAATTTTTATACTGGTTTTGGCATGGTGCTTGGAGCTTAGCTCGCACTAGATGTCCACCTTATTTGTTGTCGTGCTTGGAGTTTCAAGCAGACTAGGTGTCGCACCGATTAAATAGGCTCGCACGTGCATTTGTGATGTTTTGACATATTGATAGCCGTGTTAGGAGCTTCAGGTAGATAAAAGGTTGTACTGATTAAATAGGCTCACACGTGCATTTTGGGATGTGGCATGACATGATATGTTGATTGGGTCCATGGAATACATTGTATCGTGCATGTAGCATGGAGTATGTTGTACCGTGTTGAGATTATGATGTGCCGTCTTCAGACGAGATCTGTTGTAGACCAGCGGGCTGGATTTGACCTACCTCCCGTGTGGAAGTAGATAGTGGTGATAACCTGATCCGTGTAGCCGGTATCATAGGTTATGGCCATAGACCTAGAGGTTATTACATTTTATTGAATTGCCTATCTCACATGTCTATTGTTTTAAGAATAAATCCATGATTGAAACGATTTGTGGGTCAGGACAGTCCGAGGGAGGGGTTGAGACCTGATAAGTGTTGGATTGTTTTGAGATATCGATTGTTAATGGTTTAAAGTGCACTGAAGCATGATGGTTAATGCCATGCTTTATTGTGAAAAATGCATGATGGTTAATGCCATGCTTACTTGAGAAAATGCACGATGGTTAATGCCATGCTTATTTGAGAAAATGCATGATGGTTAATGCCATTCTTTATTGTGAATTATGCATGATGATTTATACCATGCTTTGAATTGAATTGTGCACTGGATTTTAATAGCATGAATGCTTTACATACCATTAACACAATCATGCACTCATGCTTTTAGATGAAATGATAAACTAAATGCTTTTGAGCATGGCATCACGATCACGTAGATAGTACAGTATCTACTTGTTCGCATGATTACCTTACTGAGCGTGTGATTTGCTCACCCCCTTATTTTCCCCTCTCTACAGAGTGTTGAGTATAGATTGAGCGTGACTGGAGGCGTTCCCTTTTGGTAATCCACTGCATCCTATCGTGTAAGGTATACACACTATTGTAATTTTGTATCTAAACTTACGATAACACAGTAGCATTTTGTATGAAACTATTTGGCATGTAAAACAACGTAAACACATGTAACAACTCTGATATATACATTTATACAAGTGTTTACTCATAAATAATATACAAATTGAATTGGTATGGTGGAGTGAGTTAGACGTCGACACACAGCCCAACTATTGAGGAGAGTTGCTGTTCACGATTAAGGTAAGGACGAATAATAAATGATGCATGAAAATGTAAAAAATTTGTACGTATTTTAATAAGTTGAGGGTCGTGACAAAAGTTGGTATCAGAGCTCGAGTTTGTCTGATGTGTGTCGTGTCTAAAATACTTAATAAGTTGGAAAATTACATCCCCATGTTACTATGCTTATTTAGATACAAATTGTGTGTATCGATGGGTTGACTAAGTAATTTGTTGTGAATGTAGGGAATTCAGTAAATATGCCTAATACCACTCACGGTAGAGGGATGAGAGCACAAGTTAGAGGCCGTAGAGGTAGGCCTGGGGGTCGTGTTTAGCCGAAAACACACGAGGCTCAAGATGATGTTAAGGTGGAGGCTGATGTTGAACACGCTCCACAGGGTCCAAAGGAGAGGCCCGAGAGTACTAAGGCTCACTTCGCGAGGATTGAGTGGAGCATTGAGATGATATTGGAGTTGGTCACCCAATCCTTACTTGGCGTTGGCGGTAGATAGAGTCTTGCTACACAGGGTGTTGCGGAGCAGGCGGCAGCTCTTAAGGCACGGGCAAGGCCAGCCTGGAGACCTCAGACGACAAATACCCCACACTCACAGGATATGCCTACGTCGGTTGCTATACTAGGCAGTAGAGGTTGGGGATATGGATGCGATTTGGACAGATTGTGGTAGTTCCAGAAGTTTAGACCGCCGTCTTTCAGCGAAATTAAGGATCCAGTGGTAACTGAGGATTAGATTAGTGAAATCGATAAGTTGTATGGGTTATTTGAGTGCACTACTATCGAGATGGCAGCGTTTGCCGCGTTCATGCTGAAGGGATCAGCACAACATTAGTGGAAATCCACCAAGCCTATTTTGAGAGCCCAACATACTGAGATCAGTTGGGATATATATTTGGAGGCCTTTCGGAGATAGTATGTTTCGAAAACGATGCAAAGGAAGATGAAAATGGCATTTTTGGGACTGACCCAAGGGAGTAGGGCTATGGATGAGTACGAGACGACCTTTATCTCCCTGGGCAGATATGATCCCAACACAATGAGTAACGAGGTCGAGAGGATCCAGAAGTTTGTAGATGGATTGAGATCGACCATCAGGTCTAGACTGGTTCCCCTGGATATACCGACCTATGAGGAGGCAGTGCGTAGGGCGTAATTATGTGAATAAGATGTTGATAGAATCGCCTCAGAGTTTGAAAAGGTTAGTAAGATGAGGGACAAAGATAAAAAGAGACCAATGACGGATAGAGGCATCAGCTATAAGGGAAGTAAGAGGTTTTCTGGAAAGAGGTCAAGGATCGAAGAGATTCGGGAGAGGACACTTAATACTTCCATGTATTTGGCCATTTCTCTAACTAGAGGAATTATGATTGGAGGGCCACGGCCTACTACGGAACAGTGGCAAGTGTGGTAGGTACTATCGAACTCGACCATGCTATGGACCTCAGGTAGTATGCTTTAGATGTGGGAAGCCAGGGCACATAATCAGAGATTGCCCGAGATAACAGAGAGAGCCCCACAGAAGGACAAGGAGCCAAAGAGAGCTCCAGTTGGTATAACTGCTTCAAAGAGGAGGGCTACAGCTGAGGAAAAGGGGAAGCAAGCTGTGGGTGTGAGCAGAGGATGAGTGCACGCACTGGACCAAGACATTACGGATTAGTCTACAGATGTGGTAAAAGGTACCATCCAAATCTTTGATTTAGAAACATTTGTGTTGTTTGAGCCTAGTGCCACGCATTCCTTTATTTCGCCATCCTTTGCATGTAAATTGTTGAAGCATGTAAAACCCACACTACTTGATAAGATGTTATTGATATCTATCCCTATGAATGATAGTCAGTTAACTGAGCATGTATATAAAGATTGTAAGATGAGGATAGGAGGTAAAGAAATGGCAGCCGATTTAATTTTACTAAATATGGGTGATTTTGATGTAATCCTAGGGATGGATTGGCTGGTTGTAAATCATGTTGTTATGGATTGTCATGCAAAAACTTTGATGTTTCCAAAGATAGACAACCTTGTAGTGAATTTTGTGAAATGAAATTAAAGAACATGATTATTATAAGTGTGATGAGTACAATCTTATACTTGATAATGTAGAGATGAATTTAATTTACAAATTATATATGTTGATGAGAATAATGTGAAGGGTTCATCGCTTACGTGATTGAGACGGATAAGGCACGTCCAGAATTGTGAGACATACCAGTGGTTAAGGAGTTTCCAGATGTCTTTCCGAATGAGTTACCAGGGTTACCTCTAGATAGAGAGATGGAGTTTAGTATAGACTTGGCACCTGGTACAGAGCCGATATCCAAGCCACCGTACAGAATGGCTCAAGTTGAGTTGGAAGAACTAAGGAAACAGCTGCAAGAGTTACTGGAGAAGGGGTTTATCAGGCCGAGTGTCTCACCTTGGGGAGCACCGGTTCTTTTTGTAAGGAAGAAGGATGGAAGCCTCCGACTGTGTATAGATTACCTGTTGTTGAATAAAGTCACCATCAAGAATAAGTATCCCCTTCCACGTATCGATGACTTGTTTGATCAGCTTAAGGGAGCGCAGGTCTTTTTCAAGATAGATCTGAGGTCAGGGTACTATCAGTTAAGGATACGGAGGGGAGATGTACCCAAGACAACTTTTCGCACTCGGTATGGACATTATGAGTTTATGGTTATGCTATTCGGGTTGACGAATGCTCCCGCAACTTTTATGTCGTTGATGAATGAGGTATTCCACCAATATTTGGATCGGTTTGTTATTGTGTTTATTGATGATATACTGGTTTATTCAAGGTCTAGAGAGGAGCATGAGAGGCATTTAATGATAGTGCTACAGACCATTCAAAAGAAGAAGTTGTACGCTAAACTCAATAAGTACGACTTTTAGTTGGAATACATCTCTTTTTTGGGTCACATAGTATCGAAGGATGGAGTATCAATGGATCCATCTAAGATTGAGGCCGTCGTTAAGTGGCAGAGACCCCAGACAGTGACAGAGATCAGGAGTTCCCTAGGTTTAGATGGGTATTATCGACGGTTTGTGGAGGGATTTTTGAGGTTAGCTGTTCCTTTGACACGTCTCACGAGAAAGAATGTGGAGTATGTATGGGACGAGAAGTGTGAGGAAAGCTTTGAGGAGTTGAAAAGGAGATTAACTACGGTCCCGATCCTCACCATTCCTACCAACTCATGAGGTTTCTTAGTGTATACGGATGCTTCACACTAAGGATTGGGCTGTGTATTGATGCAGGATGGGAAGGTAATTGCATATGGATCAAGATAATTAAAGGATCATGAGAGGAACTACCCAACCCATGACTTGGAGTTGGCAGCGGTGGTGTTTGCGTTGAAGATATGGCGCCACTACCTTTATGGAGAGAAATTTCAAGTGTTTACAGATCACAAGAGCCTTAAATACCTATTCTCGCAGAAAGAGTTAAACATGAGACAGAGGATATGGCTCGAGCTCTTAAAGGATTATGATTGTGAGATCCTGTACCACCTAGGTAAAGCAAATGTGGTTGCTGATGCATTGAGTAGGAAGCATCTCGGGATGATATCGTTTATGATGATCAGGGAACACGAGCTATTGGAACAGTTCACGAACCTCAATTTGGATATGACCATGCCTAGTGCTGATGGTGGATTTATGATAGCTAGCCTGCAGTTGGAACCAGATCTGGTAGATTGAATCCGACAAGCTCAGCGAGTTGATCAGCAGTGCAGTGATATTGTCAAGTAGATATAGAAGGGTACAGAGATGGGCTTTGAGTTGAGTTCAGATGGATTGTTAAGGCTCAGAGGTAGGATATGTGTCAGGACCCGTTCTCAATCCATGACTTTAACCAAAATCACTACAAATTTTTTGCATTTTTAACTTACCTTTCCTCTCTTCAATGGTTGGGCTGTGATTCGATGTCAAACTCCTCACTTACCACAATATCCATTTTCATACATACATGTCTTTATACGATTACTGACTGTAACTACTTTTATTATACATGTAAGATTATATAAAATCTAATACAAATACATTCCCCATAATATATAACGTATACATCACTGTGTTGTTTCTATGTTTAGATACACAACTGTACATAATAGGTATACCTGGCGATCGATAGGAACTAGCAGTGGACTCAGGAATACTATCCCTCGATAGCTCTCGCTCTACTGACGCTCTGTAGAGAGATGTAATGAAAGGGGGGTGAGCGTACAACGCGCTCAGTAAGGAAATCAGGCAAGCAAGTAGATATCTACACTATCTACTCAAAATAATGTTCTGCCTTGAAAACGTTATTTCCTTTAGTCACTTTAGCATGTCTTGAAATATAATATATATACTTGTACAGATTAAATCCCATGTACAAAAATCATGCTTTCTTTCTCAAATGTAGGCATGTAATGCAAAACAATGCATCGTATATAAATCATGCCTTTATGTAAATCATGCCATGTGTATTTAAATCACAATAAATATGGCATTAAATAATTCACAACACAATATCGGAGTCCGACCCATCCCTCAGGTCTGTTCGCAGTTTAAATCAGTCAATCAATGTGATATATCATGTGAGACTCTGTGGTGAAATGCAAATAGTATCTTGGACTATGATCATATCCGAAATGTGATCCCAAGCAACACAGATCTCGGTGTGCGGGGCATCACTCCTGCAACGGGAGGGGGGTCAGTCCATCACAACCGCCAGCTATATCCTCCTCAACTCCACAACAATACACGGTACAGTGTACTCCAATGCCACATGCACGGTACAAAGTACACCCGTGGACACTACATCACAGCCAGGGTGCCTATCATAGGTCTTAGCCCTCGTAACCATGGAATATCATACCACATCTCTAATACCCTCATACAGCTATCCTCTCACATAATGTGACACTCAGTCACACAAGGATGCAGGCATGGGTTTGTAACATGTATTATATATCACATACAGTGCGCGTCTTTGAGTGCGACTCACAGTTGACACTCCGCTCAAACACTGTTTCACATTACAAACTCAACTCTAGTGCAAGTAAACCTCTAGCAACTAGGTCAATGCATAGTTCATGTATTAAATCAAGTACGAGCAATAGCTCCAGTACTATGTCATGTATAAACCATGAAGAATCGAGTACGAGCAACGCTCCAGCACTCTGTCATGTATCTCATGTAAAACTCGAGTACGAGCTAATCGCTCCAGCACTCTGTCATGCATATATCATATAAAACTGAGTATGAGTAAGAACTCCAGTACTCTATCATGCATGTCATGGAAATCTAGTGCGCATCAAAATCCAGCACTAATGTATGTGGAAAACATATGAAATCCAGTGCGAGTTGTGCTCTAGCATGGTTCATTCTCACATAATATGATAGATGGCTCTTTAAAAAGGGATTGTTTACAAAATATTAAAATCAGCACTATAAAGTGTGCTTAATTCACATCAACCTTAAAATCATTAGCCCATCTATTTATTTTCATGCTAAACAACAGTTAAACAATCACAATAGTAGTTTCCATGCTTTTTGCAACTTTTCACAAAAGTTGACTTTTTTACTAACTAGGGGTAAAATCGTAATTTTCCACTATCGGGTCGCAATAATTATTATTCACTTTCTCTGACCCTCAGAGTTTTTAAGTGAATGTAAAAGCAGACGAAAATACGTGCAGGTATCTCTAACTACTCGCAAAAGTTCCTTACCTCGGATCACATCAAGTCACCTCACTTCCTCGGTGCTGCTCAATCTCGCAGTCCGCTCAGCTCTCAATGTAAACTCCGGAGCTGTAAATAACCATTCCTCAGGTTAATTATAATTTTCCTACTGTATTACACATTAATACAGTCCATTTTCCCTTAATGGGCCTTAATAATCCTTAATGGGCCTAACTATGCCTTAAGCCCATTTTCATTTTACTATTCATTTTTGTTGGGTCTATTAGGCTTGTGGGGCCCACCAACTCTTATTGGGCTTTTCCTAGGCCCATTACACCTTATTGGGCCTAAAATATTTAGGCTTGGCCCATTGGGCCTCTCGGCCACCTGCCTTGGCCGAGAGCTACCCATGCCTCGGTTTTACCATGGCATGCCATCCATGCCTATTATTTAGCCAATTTCACTTGGGCATTTTCACAAACACTTGGTAGGCAACATTACCAATCATCATATAGTTCATTTAGGCATTTTATCAAACACCTTGATTGCCAACAAATTACATGTATTAATTAATCAATTTGATTAATTCTAATTACACCATTAACATTAGTATATGTACACTAATCCATTTATGTCTTAAAATCATATTGGCATAAATCAATGTCCCATTACTCACTCTCGACCTAACCCACTTCATGGTGATTTAATATGTTTCAATGCTTAAAACATATATCAACATACTTGAAATCATTCATACATTAACATATATGAAATTGGAAATTAGAAAATATACCAATTATTGTGTTCACCCTTTTGCCGAAACTTTGGAGGCTCTCGATTTGCACTCTATGGCTCCTTGATGGCCAATTCTAACATATTTCAATCTCCTTTCAATTTGGAACAACTTTCATGAAGAATGCAAGTTCCAAATATGCCTAATTCCTAGTGATTTCTAGTGAGGAAAGCTTGGAAAATATGTTTCAATTGTTTCTTCATCTAGCCGGATTTGGTGTGATGAAGATGACAATGGTGTGGCTGAATTTATAAGCCACTTACTTAGCCATTAAGCCTTACTTTTCAGCCATTATACTTGACTTTCCAAACCTTAGCCATGAGTCACCTTATGAGTCACCTTATGAGTCATAGTTAACTTTAACTATGGTTAGATATTTATCTCATGGGCTTTTCCATTTGGGCTTCTCGGTTTGGGCTTTCTTAATGGGCTTTCGGGCTGAAATTTTTACTATACCTCGGGCCTTTAATTATCTCAAAATTTGGCCAATCAATTAGTCCAACAATTCGGTCTAATGGACCTAAGAATTTCGATATACGTTTAGTATACCTTAATGGGCTTTAAAATTTTTACCTTAGGCCCATTACGTTTTTTAACCATTAAATTTATTCTGGAATCCTTCCAAATAAATTTTCCTTCCTTCAAGGGATGATTATCTTGTATTTTGGCTAAGAATATTTTTTCCCAAATTTTTCTCCACACTTAGGTTAATTTTTAACCATAATTAGTCAACTATGGTAAAAGTCCACTTTCTTAACTATAGTTGACTTTTTCCTTAACCATTGACCATGTTGATTTTTTTTCTTAAAATTCCGAAAGTAACATATCTTATGTCTTACATTCTCGTCTTTATATTCCAACCGCTCCCGGTGGATAATTTCACCCGAAACACCTTATCTTGCCAAAAAGGTCCATTTTACCCTTTTTAGCTTTTACTCTCATTTTGTATGTTCGGGACTAAATCAATCTGACTCTCCTTCATGAGCTATCTATGCTTTCTTATTTTAAGTTCTTATTTTCAGTCAGAATGATTTAGATTTACTCGGTTTAGCCTGTGACACTTATAGTTCATATTAGGCCCTTTATGTAGCTTTTGCGTGTTAAATCATTTCACTAACACTTTAAGTCTAGTAAATACTCTTCTTATGATTCATCTATAATTACAGAGTGTTCATACACATAAGAATCATAAGGTACAAGCTACAAAAATTTTGGGTCTGACAATCCTCCCCCACTCAGAAAATTTGGTCCTCCAAATTAGAACCAAGTCAGTCATCAAATAGGTGAGGGTACTTCTCTCGTATCAGACTCTCTAGCTCCCAAGTAGCTTCCTCTGAAGTGTGATGCTGTCAGAGAATCTTCACTAACCCGATGGTCTTCGATCTCAATACCTTCTCCTTCCAATCCAATATCCGAATCGGTCTCTCAACATATGACATGTCCTCTCGGAGCTCCAAAGGCTCGTAACTAATCACATGTGCCGGATCCAGGTGATCCTTCCGAAGCATCGATATGTGGAAGACGTTATGGACACCTGATAAGTCTGGTGGCAATGCCAACCTATAAGCCTTATCTCTCACTCGATCAAGTATCTCAAAGGGTCCAATATAGCGAGGATTTAGTTTCCCTCTCTTCCCAAATCTCGCTATGCCCTTGGAAGGAGAAACTCTAAAAAACACGGATTTATCAACTGCAAACTCTAGTCGCCTACGTCTCCTGTCAGCGTAACTCTTCTGTCTACTCTGAGCCGTCCTCAGTCTCTCTACTATCAAATGGACATCCTCAGATGCTTGCGTAACCAAATCAGGAGCGAAAATCTTACGGTCACCCACTTCTTCCCATCCAATACGGGAACGACATCTACGGCCATACAAAGCCTCATGCGGTGCCATTCCGATACTCGAATGATAACTGTTGTTATAGGCGAACTCGGCTAGTGGCAAGTGGTCATCCTAGGAGCCTCGATAGTCTAGCACACATGCTCTCAATATATCCTCTAGAGTCTGTATAGTCCTCTCTGACTGACCATCTGTCTGAGGATGGAAAGCGGTGCTCAAACTCAACTGGGTTCCCATGGCTTCCTGAAAATGTCCCCAAAAGTGGGAAGTGAAGCGGGAATCCCTATCAGAGACTATGCTCACTGGTACACCGTGTAACCTCACTACCTCGCGTACATACAGTGCTACTAATGAACGCAGAGTATCAGTCGCTCTCATAGCTAGGAAGTGGGCTGACTTAGTCAGTCTGTCAATGATCACCCATATAGCATCGTGATTCCTGCGGGTTCTCGGTAAACCCATCACGAAATCCATAGTGATATGCTCCCATTTCCATGTCGGTATAAGCAGAGGCTGCAATAACCCTGTAGGTTTCTGATGCTCTACCTTCACCTGCTGACATACAAGACACTTTGCCATGAAGTCTGCTACATCTCTCTTCATACCCGACCACCAGTATACCTTCCGGAGGTTCTGATACATCTTGTTACTCCCCGGATGTAACGTATACCTCGACGAATGAGCTTCCGCCAATATCAATCTCCTGAGTCCTAGATCCTCGGGAACACACAATCTGCCTCTGAACCTCAGTAGTCCATCAGAACTAAACTCAAAGTCAGTCACGGTGCCCTTCTGCATCTGACTACTCACATCCATACAAAATGGATCAGTCTGCTGAGTCACTCTGATCCTGTCCAACAGGTCCGACTCTAAGCATAGACTAGATATCACATAGCGTGTATCCATGTCAGAAGGCACGACTCCTAAACTGAGGCTAGCAAACTGCTCTAACAAATCATGTTCCCTAACCATCATGTACGATACCATCCCTAGGCTCTTCCTACTCAAGGCATCGGTTACAACGTTAGCCTTACCTGGATGATAAAGTATCTCACAATCGTAATCATTCAGAAGCTCTAGCCATCTTCTCTGTCTCATGTTCAGCTCTTTCTACGAGAACAGATACTTGAGGCTCTTGTGGTTGGTAAATATCTGGAACTTCTCGCTATACAAGTAGTGGCGCCATACCTTCAACGCAAACATTACCGCTGCTAGCTCCAAATCATCGGTCGGATAGTTATTCTCATGATCCTTCAGCTGTCTGGATCCATAAGCAACTACCTTCCCATTCTGCATCAATACACAGCCCAGTCCCTGATGCGAAGCATCGGTATATACTGCAAATCCTCCTGAGCTGTTAGGGATAGTGAGAATCGATGCGGTGGTCAATCGACGCTTCAACTCCTCAAAACTCTTCTCACAATCCTCGTTCCATACAAACGGTCCACTCTTTCGAGTAAGACGTGTCAACGGAGCAGCCAACTTAAAAAATCCCTCAACGAATCTCCGATAGTATCCAGCTGAACCCAGAAAACTCCTGATCTTGGTGACTGTCCTCGACTATTCCCACTGAACTACAGCCTCTATCTTAGATGGATCAACTGATACACCATCTCTCGATACAACATGTCCCAAAAACGAGATCTGTGACAACCAAAAGTCACACTTACTGAGCTTAGCATATAACTCATGCTCTCGTAACGTTCGCAACACGATCTTGAGGTGCTCCTCATGCTCCTCATTGGATCTCGAATACACCAATATGTCATCGATAAAGACGGTAACAAACTGGTCCAAATATGGCTTGAACACATCATTCATCAAAGCCATGAAAGCAGCTGGAGCATTCGTCAATCCGAATAGCATGACCAAGAACTCATAGTGGCCATATAGGGTATAAAATGCTGTCTTAGGTACATCTCTACTCTGAACCTTTAGTTGATGATACCCAGAACTTAAGTCAATCTTGGAAAAGACCTGTGCTCCCTGAAGCTGATCTAACAAGTCGTCAATGCGTGGAAGGGGGTATCTATTCTTGATGGTGGCCTTATTCAACAATCGGTAGTCTATACACAATCAGAGGCTCCCATCCTTCTTCCTTACAAACAGAACCGGTGCTCCCCAAGGTGAAACACTCGGTCAGACAAAACGCCTATCCAACCGCTCCTGTAACTGTCTCTTGAGCTCCTCCAGCTCAACTAAGGCCATGCGATATGGTGGTCTCGAAATAGGCTCCGTACCAGGCACCAAATCTATACAGAACTCCATCTCTCTATCTGGTGGTAACCCTGGCAATTCATCCGAAAAAACATCTGGGTACTTACTGACCACAGTAATCTCTGACAACTTCGGATGTGCCTTATCCACATCTACCACGTACGCAATGAAACCTTGATATGTTGAAGGTTTTCTAAGTCAGAAATCATGTAATAATCATAACTACTCCTTTCATTTATTCTTATTAAACTTTACAACATATCTAGTAGGGTTAGGGAACATAACTGTCTTAGCATAACAATCTAAAACAGCATGGTTTGCAGATAGCCAATCCATTCCTAATATTATATCAAAGTCACTCATACTTAGTAATATTAGATTGGCTGTCATCTCCTTATCCCCTACTCTTAACTTGCAGTCATTAAATACATATTCTATAACTCGACTAGTATTCATAGGCGGACTAATCAACATCATCATACATAAATGCGTACGATCTACATGTCATGCTAATTTACATGCAAATGAAGGTGATACAAAAGAATGCGTGGCACCAGGATCAATTAAAACATATGCTTCAATATCATAAATCAGGATGTTACCTCGAATCACATCCGATGAAGCATCAGCTGTCCCCTGGTCCAAAGCATGTACTCGCCCTTGACCCATCACTTGTTTCCCCTTCTCTACCTCTCTGAGCAGACGTACTAGCTGGGGTTCTATCAGGTTCCCTGCCCCTCAGTGGTGCAGTCACAAATGTCTCTGGGCACTCTCTAGCAATGTGTCCTTGTTCCCACATCGAAAACACACAACAGGAGTTAGCGGACACGGTCTACTTCCATGTTGCTTGCTGCACCTTCTACACTGATCTGTAGCAGACCTCTGACCTCCCATGATAATACCCTTTACTGGGGCTACAATCGGATACGCAGGAGGTCTAGCATATCTCTCTCATGCCTCCTGTACCCGTGATCTCTTACCGAAGAGTCTCCTCCCTCCTCGATAACTGAAATCTCTAGCTGGCCTCTTCTTCTGTATATCTCAGCTACGGCTAAACTTCCCAAAATCGGAAGCATTCCTCTCATAATCCTGCTCACATAATTGCACCCTGCGCACTGCTTCCTCATAGGTCACTATGTCTAATGGGACCAACTTGGACCGTAGAACCGACCTCAACCCATCGATAAACCTGTGGACCTTCCTAGTCTCACTATACATGGTATCCGGGTCATATCTTCCTAGGGATAGGAATCGAGTCTCATACTCATCCACAGATAAACTCCCCTAGTGTAGTCCCAAAAACTCTGCCTATAATTTTTGCTGTGCGGTGTCGGGAACAAACTGCCTCCTGAAGGCCTCCTGAAATATATCCCAACTAATGTCTGTGTGTCGGGATCTCAATCTAGGTCGAGTGGACTTCCACCAATGCTTTGCAGCTCCATTCAATAGGAACGCAGCAAACGCGACCATCTCCAAGGTCGTACACTCGAAGAATCCATAAAGCTTCTCCAGCTCTGCTAACCACTCCACAGCACCCACTGGGTCCTTGACCCCACTAAAGGATGGAGGTCTAAACTTCTGGAATTCTCGCAACCGATGCAGATCACATCCATACCCTAATCCAATACCACCCGAAACCGGTGGGGGTGTAGGAGTATCTACAGTCCTCTGTGCATTAGCTGTCTGCATAGGTGTATCAGGGGCAACTGCCTCTCCTGTCGCAGCTCCTACCTCCTATCTCTGCCTACCTGGCATCGTCTGTACCAGTATCTCGATAATAGTCTCGAGACCACGCTCTAATCTTGTGAAGCGCATCTATGCACACTCGGGTGCCTCAGTAGCACCTGGAGTCTCATGCGTAGGTAATGGTCCGACAGCGGCTCGTCCCTCGGGTCTATCTCCCCGGCCTCGAGCCCTACCTCTCATACTACTACCACTACGCGTATTTGCCATATAGGCAAGGATCCTGCATTCATAATAATGAATTAGTCCGTCTCCTATCTGGTATACACAGTTATATCTAAACACAGCACAATACTATAGGGATGTACACTTTCCTATTTTCTAACACCGACTCACATCAGACCAACCTCGGCTCTGATACCATTCTGTCAGGACCCGTTCTCAATCCATGACTTTAACCAAAATCACTACAAATTTTTTGCATTTTTAACTTACCTTTCCTCTCTTCAATGGTTGGGCTGTGATTCGATGTCAGACTCCTCGCTTACCACAATATCCATTTTCATACATACATGTCTTTATACGATTACTGACTATAACTGCTTTTATTATACATGTAAGATTATATAAAATCTAATACAAATACATTCCCCATAATATATAACGTATACATCACTGTGTTGTTTCTATGTTTAGATACACAACTGTACATAATAGGTATACCTGGCGATCGATAGGAACTAGCAGTGGACTCAGGAATACTATCCCTCGATAGCTCTCGCTCTACTAACGCTCTGTAGAGAGATGTTAAGAAGGGGGTGAGCATATAACGCGCTCAGTAAGGAAATCAGGCAAGCAAGTAGATATCTACACTATCTACTCAAAATAATGCTCTGCCTTGAAAACGTTATTTCCTTTACTCACTTTAAAAGCATGTCTTGAAATATAATATATATACTTGTACAGATTAAATCCCATGTACAGAATCATGCTTTCTTTCTCAAATGTAGGCATGAGTGCAAAACAATGCATCGTATATAAATGATGCATTTATGTAAATCATGCCATGTGTTTTTAAATCACAATAAATATGGCATTAAATAATTCACAACACAATATCGGAGTTCAACCCATCCCTCAGGTCTGTCCGTAGTGTAAATCAGTCAATCAATGTGATATATCATGTGAGACTCTATGGCGAAATGCAAATAGTATCCTGGACTATGATCATATCCGAAATGTGATCTCAAGCAACACAGATCTCAGCGTGTGGGGCATCACTGCTGCAACGGGAGGGGGTCAGTCCATCACAACCGCCAGCTATATCCTCCTCAACTCCACAACAACACACGGTACAGTGTACTCCCATGCCACATGCACGGTACAAAGTACACCCGTGGACCCTACATCACAGCTAGGGTGCCTGCCATAGGTCTTAGCCCTCGTAACCATGGAATATCATACCACATCTCTAATACCCTCATGCGGCTATCCTCTCACATAATGTGACACTCAGTCACACAAGGATGCGGGCATGGGTTTGTAACATGTACTATATATCACATACAGTGCGCGCCTTTGAGTGCGACTCACAGTCGACACTCCGCTCAAACACTGTTTCACATCACAAACTCAACTCTAGTGCGAGTAAACCTCTAGCAACTAGGTCAATGCATAGTTCATGTATTAAATCAAGTACGAGCAATAGCTCCAGTACTATGCTATGCATAATATCATCAAATCAAGTACGAGCAATAGCTCCAGTACTATGTCATGTATAAACCATGAAGAATCGAGTACGAGCAACGCTCCAGCACTCTGTCATGTATCTCATGTAAAACTCGAGTACGAGCTAATCGCTCCAGCACTCTGTCATGCATATATCATATAAAACTGAGTACGAGTAAGAACTCCAGTACTCTATCATGCATGTCATGGAAATCTAGTGTGTATCAAAATCCAGCACTAATATATGTGGAAAACATATGAAATCCAGTGCGAGCTGTGCTCTAGCACGGTTCATTCTCACATAATATGATAGATGACTCTTTAAAAAGTGATTGTTTACAAAATATTAAAATCAGCACTATAAAGTGTGCTTAATTCACATCAACCTTAAAATCATTAGCCCATCTATTTATTTTCATGCTAAACACCAGTTAAACAATCAGAATAGTAGTTTCCATGCTTTTTGCAACTTTTCACAAAAGTTGACTTTTTGCTAACTAGGGGTAAAATCGTAATTTACCACTATCGGGTCGCAATAATTATTATTCACTTTCTCTGACCCTCAGAGTTTTTAAGTGAATGTAAAAGCAGACGAAAATACGTGCAGGTATCTCTAACTACTCGCAAAAGTCCCTTACCTCGGATCACGTTAAGTCACCTCACTTCCTCGGTGCTGCTCAATCTCGCAGTCCGATCAGCTCTCAATGTAAACTCCGGAGCTGTAAATAACCATTCCTCCGGTTAATTATAATTTTCCTACTGTATTACACAATAATACAGTCCATTTTCCCTTAATGGGCCTTAATAATCCTTAATGGGCCTAACTATGCCTTAAGCCCATTTTCATTTTACTATTCTTTTTTGTTGGGCCTATTGGGCTTGTGGGGCCCACCAACTCTTATTGGGCTTGTCCTAGGCCCATTACACCTTATTGGGCCTAAAATATTTGGGCTTGGCCCATTGGGCCTCTCGGCCACATGCCTTGGCCGATTGCTAGCCATGCCTCGGTTTTACCATGGCATGTTATTCCATGCCTATTATTTAGCCAATTTCACTTAGGCATTTTCACAAACACTTGGTAGGCAACAGTACTAATCCTCATACAGTTCATTTAGGCATTTTATCAAACACCTTGATTGCCAACAAATTACATGTATTAATTAATCAATTTGATTAATTCTAATTACACCATTAACATTAATACATGTACAGTAATCCATTTATGTCTTAAAATCATATTGACATAAATCAATGTCCCATTACTCACTCTCGGCCTAACCCACTTCATGGTGATTTAATATGTTTCAATGCTTAGAACATATATCAACATACTTGAAATCATTCATACATTAACATATATGAAATTGGAAATTAGAAAATATACCAATTATTGTGTTCACCCTTTGGCTGAAAATTTGGAGGCTCTCAGTTTGCACTCTATGGCTCCTTGATAGCCAATTCTAACATATGTCAATCTCCTTTCAATTTGGAACAACTTCCATGAAGAATGCAAGTTCCAAATATGCCTAATTCCTAGTGATTTCTAGTGAGAGAAAGCTTGGAAAATATGTTTCAATGGTTTCTTCTTCTAGTCGGATTTGGTGTGATGAAGATGACAATGGTGTGGCTGAATTTATAAGCCACTTACTTAGCCATTAAGCCTTACTTTTCAGCCATTATACTTGACTTTCCAAACCTTAGCCATGAGTCACCTTATGAGTCACCTTATGAGTCATAGTTAACTTTAACTATGGTTAGATATTTATCTCATGGGCTTTTCCATTTGGGCTTCTCGGTTTGGGCTTTCTTAATGGGATTTCAGGCTGAAATATTTACTATACCTCAGGCCTTTAATTATCTCAAAATTTGGCCAATCAATTGGTCCAACAATTCGGTCTAAAGGACCTGAGAATTTCGATATACGTTTAGTATACCTTAATGGGCTTTAAAATTTTCACCTTAGGCCCATTACGTTTTTTAACCATTAAATTTATTCCAGAATACTTCCGAATAAATTTTCTTTGCTTCCAGGGATGATTATCTTGTATTCTGGCCAAGAATATTTTTCCCCAAATTTTTCTCCACACTTAGGTTAATTTTTAACCATGATTAGTCAACTATGGTAAAAGCCCACTTTCTTAACTATAGTTGACTTTTTCCTTAACCATTGACCATGTTGATTTTTTTCTTAAAATTCTAAAAGTGTCATATCTTATGTCTTACACTCTCGTCTTTATATTCCAATCGCTCCCGGTGGATAATTTCACCCGAAACACCTTATCTTGCCAAAAAGGTCCATTTTACCCTTTTTAGCTTTTACTCTCATTTTGTATGTTCGGGACTAAATCAATCTGACTCTCCTTCATGAGCTCTCTATGCTTTCTTATTTTAAGTTCTTATTTTCAGTCAGAATGATTTAGATTTACTCGGTTTAGCCTGTGACACTTATAGTTCATATTAGGCTCTTTATGTAGCTTTTGCGTGTTAAATCATTTCACTAACACTTTAAGTCTAGTAAATACTCTTCTTATGATTCATCTGTAATTACAGAGTGTTCATACACATAAGAATCATAAGGTACAAGCTACAAAAATTTCAGGTCTGACCATATGTGCTCCTGATGATGTAGAGATCAGAAGGTTGATCTTGATAGAGGCTCACTCATCGAAGTATACGATACATCCAGGGAGTACCAAGATGTATCAAAGCCTTCGAAAGGTTTATTGGTGGTCTAGGATGAAAAAGCATATTGTTGAATATGTTACTAAGTGTCTCATTTGTCAGCAGGTGAAGGTAGAGCATCAGAAGCTTGCAAGCTTATTGCAGCCTCTACCGATACCGACTTGGAAGTGGGAGCATGTCACCATGGATTTTGTGATGGGATTACTAAGGACCCACAGAGGTCATGATGCCATATCGGTGATTATGGATCGATTGATGAAATCAGCCCATTTTCTAGCTATGAGAGCTACCGATACTCTGGGCCAGTTAGCGAACTTGTATGTGCGCGAGATAGTGAGGCTACATGGAATTTCAGTGAGCGTTGTTTCTGATAGGGATGCCCGCTTCGCTTCCCACTTCTGAAAATGTTTTCAGGAAGAGATGGGGACTCAGTTGAGTTTTAGCGCCATATTTCATCCTCAAACAGATGGTCAGTCAGAGAGGACTATACAGACCCTAGAGGATATGTTCAGAGCGTGTTCATTGGATTTTGGGGGCTCCTGGGATGACCATTTGCCACTAGCAGAGTTCGCTTATAATAACAGTTCTTATACGAGTATCAGAATGACACCATATGAGGCATTGTATAGGCGTAGATGTTGTTCCCCTATTGGATGGGAAGAGGTTGGTGATAGACAGATCTTTGCTCCTGACTTGGTTAGACAAGCCTTTGAGGACATCCAATTGATATGTGAGAGGTTACGGACAGCTTAGGGCATGCAAAAGAGTTATGCTGACAAGAGACGGAGACCACTAGATTTTGATATGGGTGAGTCGGTGTTCTTGAAAGTTTCTCCTTCGAAGGGAATTATGAGATTTGTGAAGAAGGGAGAGTTGAGCCCTCAATATATAGTGCTATTTGAGATACTTGATAAGGTGGGAGATAAGGCTTATAGGTTGGGATTGCCACCAAAGTTGGCAAGTGTGCATAATGTCTTTCACGTATCTATGTTAAGGAAGGACCACCCGGACCCGGTGCATGTAATAAGGTACGAGCCTTTAGAGCTCAATGAAAGCATGAAATATGTTGAGAAGCCAGTTCGGATACTAGATAGAAAAGATAAAGTGTTGAGGACAAAGACAATTCCCTTGGTGAAAGTACTTTAGAAACATCACACTGTGGAAGAGGCTACATGGGAATTAGAGAGTTTGATGCGGGAGAAGTATCCCGAGTTATACACGGATTAAATTGGTTCTAATTTGGAGGACCAAATTTTCTAAGTGGGGGAAATGTGAGACCCCGTATATGTATAATTGTAATATGTACATAGAAATGTAAATGGAGTTATACTATGAATCCATAAGAGAAGTATATGTTATGTAAGTCCATAAGTTAATGTACACACTTGTAATAAGAGTTGTGATTGTACGTACAAGTTGCATTATGTATGAATATGAAGAAATGGACCTAAATATGTGAAGAATGTGAGTAAAATGGAAAGTGATGTAGAGTGGTAAAATGAAAGGAGAATGACATAAGTTGTGCACTTTCATTTGGTTTATATTAAGTACCTTTAGTCATGCAAAGATTTTACATAAGTTTTAATGTGTATGAAGTATTAATGGATGCCATTTTCAAGTCCCAAACATGATTGGATGAGAAAATGACCACAACAGCAAATTAAGGATGTTTGAGTATGAGTTACTGCAGAAAAACTACAAAAAATCTGAAAAATATGAAGGGCAGATCGATCTCATAGGATGAGAGATCGATCTGGATGAGCCAAAATGCTTGTATTTGAGCAATGGAATAGGGCAGATCAATCCCCAATGGAGCCAGATCGATCTTCTAAGCATTCTATAATGAAAAGATCGATCCTCAAGCACATAGATCGATCTCCTTAGCTCTCTGTTTAGAGCAAATTGATCTTAAGCTTCGACAGATCGATCCCATGCTTAAAATGCTGTGGAAAAGAGGAATTTAAGGGGACCAGATCGATCTCCTCCTTGTACAGATCGATCTCCTCAACCTATTTCTATAAAAAAGGCGTTGAAAATCTGTAGATTTCGGGACAAAACCATTTCCTTCCCTTTCTAACCCAAAAACCTAGTTTTCTCTCTCTAAATCCAACCATTTTCAAGGAGATTTGAGGGAAAACTATTAGAGGTAAAGTTGTTCACATCAAAGAGAAGAACAACATAGCTTGGAGGCATTTACCCATTTGTTGGATTGAAGGAACAAGAGGCATTGCTATTTGGACCAAAGAGGAAATCCAAAGAGGTAAGTTTCTAGTGCACAAATCCAAGTACATTTGTCTAGTTGATGATTATAAAGTGATTTGGGTGTGCACATTGTGGGTAGAACTACCTAATATACCATGAAATTAATATTACCTAGAAATGGGTTAGTGTAAGAAGTGAAATGTGGTGGAATAAATGATGACTAAGATATCTTGAGATGATAATGGTGTTGAGAAGATAATTTTAAGACAATAATATGGAATGAATAGATAGGCTTACCCAAAAGGGGTAAGATAAGCATTTAAGGCATTGGGTGGAATATATAGTTGAATGAGAGTTAGCAATACTAACTCGAGCGTATGATGAATAAATTGTAGCTTTCGAGGATACGCCGGTACGAGTTGAGCCAAGTGCGTGAGAAGCTAAGAGGAAAAGACCCACACCAAGTAAATTAAGGTAAGGGAATTGTGTGGACTCTTAGAGATATCTGTGCGCAATTTGGGCGCTTAAATGCTTTGCTAGAATGCATGAGATGTTATGAAATGAAATTGGCTGATTGAAGGGCAAAAGTTGGGTGTTTGAGAAATGTGAATGAAAACAAAAGCATATTGCTTTGAAAGTCATGTTTTATTACTTTTTAGCAAGTGATTGTTAGGTTGGCTAGCATTTGAAATGATTTGCAAAAGAAATGAGTTGTTTTGGTTTGTTAACCACACTTTGCAAAGAAATGAGCCACCTGCATTGTTTTCGTGAGAATGAAAGCATGCTAGAGTATGACTCACACGAGATTTGACGTGTTTTATACACATGAGTGCTAGAGCTTAGCTCGCACTAGTTTTCACATAGATTTTTATACTGGTTTTGGCATGGTGCTTGGAGCTTAGCTCGCACTAGATGTCCACCTTATTTGTTGTCGTGCTTGGAGCTTCAGGCAAACTGGGTGTCGCACCGATTAAATAGGCTCGCACATGCATTTGTGATGTTTTGACAAGTTGATAGTTGTGTTAGGAGATTCGGGTAGACAACAGGTCGTACCGATTAAATAGGCTCACACATGCGTTTTGAGATGTGGCATGACATGATATGTTGATTGGGTCCATGGAGTACGTTGTACCATCCATGTAGCATAGAGTACATTGTACAGTGTTGAGATTGTGATGTGTCATCTTCAGACGAGATCTGCTATGGATTGACAGGCTAGATTTGATCCACCTCCCGTGTGGAAGCAGATAGTGGTGATATCCCGCACACCTGATTCGTGTAGCCGGTATCACAGGTTATGGCCATAGACCTAGACGTTATTACCTTTTATTGAATTGCCTATCTCACATGTCTATTGTTTTGAGAATAAATCCATGATTGAAACGATTTGTGGGTCAGGACAGTCCGAGGGATGGCTGAGACTTGATAAGTGTTGAATTGTTTTGAGATATCGATTGTTAATGGTTTAAAGTGCACCGAAGCTTGATGGTTAATGCCATGCTTTATTGTGAAAAATGCATGATGGTTAATGCCATGCTTATTTAAGAAAATGCATGATGGTTAATGCCATGCTTATTTGAGAAAACGCATAATGGTTAATGCCATGCTTTATTATGAATTATGCATGATAATTTATACCATGCTTTGAATTGAATTGTGCACTGGATTTTAATAGTATGAATGCTTTACATACCATTAACACAATCATACACTCATGTTTTGAGATAAAATGATGAACTAAATGCTTTTGAGCATGGCATGACGATCGCGTAGATAGTGCAGTATCTACGTGTGCGCATGATTGCCTTACTGAGCATGTGGTTTGCTCACCCCCCTTATTTTCCCCTCTCTACAGAGTGTTGAGTATATATTGAGCGTGACTGGAGGCATTCCCTTTTGGTAATTTGCTGCATCCCATCGCGTAAGGTATACACACTGTTGTAATTTTGTATCTAAACTTTCGATAGCGTAGTAGCATTTTGTATGAAACTATTGGGGATGTAAAACAATTTAAACAAATGTAACAACTCTGATATATACATTTATACAAGTGTTTATTCCTAAATAATATACAAATTGAATTGGTATGGTGGAGTGAGTTAGACATCGACACACAGCCCAACTATTGAGGAAAGTTGTTGTTCACGATTGAGGTAAGGATGAATAATAAATGATGCATGAAAATGACAAAAATTTACACGTATTTTAGTAAGTTGAGGGTCGTGACAAGGTAGACTTGGTGTCGCACCGATTAGATAGGCTCGTACGTGCATTTTGAGAATTTGACATGTTGGTAGCCATGCTTAGAGATTCGGGTAGACTTGGTGTCACACCGATTAAATTGGCTCGCACGTTCATTTTGAGATGTGGCGTGATATGATGTGTTGATTGGGTTCACAGAGTACGCTGTACCGTGCAGGTAGCATGGAGTACGTTGTACAGTGTTGAGATTGTGAATGCCATCTTCGGACGATGATTGTTCTGCTATGACCCGACGGGTTGGACGTGACCCACCTCCCGTGCGGACGCAAACAGTGGTGACACCCGCACACTTGATTTGTGTAGCCGGTATCATAGGATATGGATATAGTCCTTGAAGAGATTTCCCTAATTGTATTGCCTATCTCACATGTCTATTGCTTTATGAATAAATCCATGTTTGAAATGATTTGTGGGTCAGGACAGTCCGAGGGAGGGGCTGAGTCCTGACAAGTGTTGGATTGTTTTGAGATGACAGTATGTTAATGGTTTTAAAGTGCATGTATGCATGATGTGTTTTCCTTGCTTTAATTGTAAAATATGCATGATGGATATTCCATGCTTTGAATTGATTTGTGCACTGACTTTAAACACCATGAATTGCTTTACATACCATTAACACAATCATACACTCATGTTTTGAGATAAAATGATGAATTAAATGCTTTTGAGCATGGCATCACGATCACGTAGATAGTGCAGTATCTACCTATTCGCATGATTGCCTTACTGAGTATGTGGTTTGTTCACCTCCTTATTTTGCCCTCTCTACAGATATTTCAGTATAGATTGAGAGCGACTAGAGGCTTTCCCTTTTGGTATCCGCTGCATCCCATCGTGCAAGGTATACACACATGAATTATTTTGTATCTAAATTAGACATAGCATAGTGGCATTTTGTATGTAAACATTGGGGGATGTAAAGTAATGTAAACACTTGTAAACAATAACTCTTATGTATTTATAAAAGTGTTTACTTCTGAAATTATGTTGCAAATTAAATTGTTATGGATGGATGAGGTAGATATTAGTACACAGCCCAACTGTTGAGTGTGTAGCTGATCACGACCGAGATAAGGTAAGAACACATGATGAATAAAGTATAAAAATCAAAAAATTTGCTCTGATTTTGGTAAGTTGAGGGTCATGACATAGAGTGTCACACCCCATTTCGGGTGTCCTTTATCCATACTTACTCAATTACGGTTGGACTGTGAGGCGATGCAATTACTAAAGTTCCTTGAATTTACAGCGAAAATATTTAAAATTTAATTAACACTCCCAGGTGTGTGTAAATATACAAAATTAATTGTATAATACTATTTTTACATAACATCCCCATAAAACAGTTACATTTCTTAGGTATAACTGTGCGATACATCAAGATAGATACAAAATACACAATTCTTATACCTTTACAACTGGCGGGAACTGTCCAACTCAAAAAGAAATCTAGAGACCACCGCTCTCTTACTTCTCGGTACTTGGAGCGGGAAAATAGTGGGATGAGCAAACCACAGCTCAGTAAGGAAATGTATGCTAGCAGGTAGATATCGTACTACCTACATAGCCTATGCATGTATAAAACAAAACCATGTTTTCATTATAAATGGAACTATCATCGAAAAATGTAGTAAACATACATTTCTTATTTGCACTTTCATGTAAATCATATATGTCATGCTTCCATTTTAAAACATGATTCATAAAACAATGCCCTCACAACACAAGTGTTTAAATCAAAGATTTATCAAAACACAAAATCTCTTTACTTTCTCAATCATTTGTTTTCCTCAAATCTCTTTCTTTTCTGAGATTGTCTCTATTTCTCAAACACTGAGACAGGCATGGAATTTTCGACAATCAATTATCCATGACATATGGCCATAGTCAGTGATCTCAGGCCTCATTGATTAGGTGTGCACAGGGTATCACTTCTCTTGAAAGGGGATAGGTCAGTCCTACCCTCCGACTCATCTCAATCAACCTCATCTCCTCATATGCTCACGGTATAAGGTACGCCATGTGTCATCTATGCGATACTCGTACTCACGTGCACCCAGCACGGTACATAGTATACCAACGGACAACTACACAGTACTACGTACGACCATGGACCCAAGTCCATACTCCAACTCCGATAGACTTTTCATCCTAAACCATGTCGCATATACCAGGCGAGCAAGCAGTGTGACACACAGTCATCGCAAGGCTCCAGCGCGGTACAAGTTATCGTTAAGGCCCAGCCCTTTCAAAGCCCTCTCAAACCCCTAGGTTTACCTCAACTCATTAAAAACAGGTGCGAGCAATGCTCCAGCACTTTTCTCAAAACCATCGTACGAGTTAAACTCTAGCACAGCACATCAAAAGCATAGAAACATGTGCGAGTCAAGTCATTAAAACGGGTGTGAGCTAGAGTTCCAACACCAATCTCATCTCAAATCCGATAGGTGGCTATTTTCTCTTTTAAACTCAAAACATGTTTATTTATGCAGCATGTCTTTCCATGCGAAAACATTTAAAACTAGCCAACCTATCATTATCATTTCTCAATCACCACATCAATACAAAATTGAGAAAAACATTGAAATCATGCATATCATGCTATTTCCTTACCCCATCCCATTTCTCAATACATATATATCATAGTATATTTCATGTTTCCATATCATTTCATAGAATTGTAGTATCGTACTAATTCTAGCGATATATCTACGAAATTATCGTAAAATATGTATGGATATCTTTATAGCCAACACGCAGTCCCTTACCTCGATTTACTTGATTGCGACACTCCTCCTTTATGCTTCTCACGTTCTTATCTCGACTTGCTTCGGTGTATCGTCGGGAACTGTAATTTATCCATCAAGCACTTAAGTTAACGTTTCTAACTCTTGTTCACCTAAGCATTTATCCAATGCCTTAAATATACATTTTACCCCTTGTGATAAATCTCACAATTTATCCCAATATCAGCACATCCAAATCATACCCACAACGTAATCATCCTATTAAGATAACTCATTCATCATTAATACTTCTACATTCCACTTTCTCACACTAGACCATTTCTAGGTTATAGTGGATTCTTTACTTTCTAGGTAGTTTCTATCATTTCTATGCATACTAATCATTTCCCACATCAATATCCAAACAAATATACTTGGGTATTTGCATTAGAAACTCACCTACCTTGATTTCCTCCTTGCTCCAATAGAAATGCACCTTGTTGCTTAAATCCAACAAATGGGGAAAATGCCTCCCAACTATGTTGTTCTTCTCTTTGATGTGAACAACTTTGTCTCTACTAGCTTTCCCTTAAATCTTACTGAAAATGGCTGGATTTAGGAGTGAGAAAGCTAGGTTTTTGAGTTAAAATGGAAAGGGTGAAGTGTTTTTCTGAAATATGCAGATTCACTGCTCCTATTTATAAAATTGGCTTAATGAGATTGATCTGCTCTAGGAGGAGATCGATCTAGTCCCTTTAAATCCCTATTTTTCATGACATTTTAAGCATGTGATTTATCTGTTAAAGATTGAGATCGATCTGTTCCAAACAAAGAGCTAAGGAGATCGATCTATTCCCTTAAGGATCGATCCACATTTTACAGAATGTTTTGGAGATCGATCTTGCTCCATTGGAGATCGATCTGCCCTATACCATTGCTCAAATAAGAGCATTCTGGCTCTTTCAGATCGATCTCTCATCCTATGAGATCAATCTGACCTTCATATTTCCAGATTTTCTGCAATCCAAACAATCCCTCAATTTACTGCCTTAGTTATTTTTCCATCTGATCACCTTTGAGATTTGAAAATGGCATCCATTAATACTTCATACTAATTAAAACTTGTGTGAAATCTTTGTATACCCAAAGGTGCTTATATAAACCAAATGGAAGTGCACAAGATATGTAATTCTTCCTTCCATTTCACCACACTACTCATATTCCATTTCACTCACATTCTTCCCATGTTTAAGTCCATTTCTTCATATTCATATATAATCTAACTTGTATGTACAATCACAACTCCTATTACATGTGTGTAACTCAAGCTTATGGACTTACATTACAAATAATTCACATTACAAGTATATCACCATACTTATGAATTCATTTACATATATAAGGTTAAACCTATACGGGGTCTCACATAGAGTGCTAGAGTTATTACTCGTACTTAGTTTTATATGATTTATGCATGATGGAGTGCTGGAGTGATTAGCTCGTACTTGAATTTTACATGAGATGCATGACAGAGTGATAGAGCGTTGCTCCTACTCGATTCTTCATGATTTAAACATCACATAGTACTTGAGTTATTGCTCATACTTGATTTGATGAGTTTTGTGCATAGCATGGTACTTGAGCGATTACTCATACTTGATTTGAAACATGAACTATGCATGACCTAGTGCTGGAGATTTACTCGCACTAGAGTTTGAGTTTGTGATGTGAAACAACGTTTGAGTGGAGTGTCGACTGAGAGTCACGCTTAAAGTCGTGCACTGTAGTTTTTATGTGATATATAAGACATGTTGAAAAACCATGCTGATTTTCTCGTTTAGACTGAGTGTCACACTGTGAGATGTTCGCATGTGGATTTAGAGATGTGGTATTGATTTTCCATGGTATGAGGGCTAAGACCTATGGTAGGCATCCCGAGCGTGAGATAGGGTCCACAGGTGTACATTGTACCGTGCAAGTGGCATAGAGTACATTGTATCGTGTGTTGTTGTGGAGTTGAGGAGTTGATAGCTGGCGGTTGTGATGGACTGACCCGCTCCCATCAGAGTAGTGATTACCCCACACATCGAGTACTGTGTAACCTGGGATCACCATTATAGGATATGGCAATAGTCTAGGATCTCGCATTATATATCACTTGATTTTATGATACGGATAGACCTGAGGGATAGGTCGAAATTCGATTATTGTGTTATGAATATTGAAATTCCATATTTACTGTAATCTAAATATAAATGGCATGATTTATCTAAAGGCATTGTGAAATTATACAGATGCATTGTTTTGCACTAAATGCCTACATTTATGTACATGGGATTTAATCTGTACAAGTATATATATTTAAAGACATGCTTTTAAAGTGAGTTAAGGAAATGATATTTTCGAGGCATAGTATTATTTTGAGCAGATAGTCTGGATGTCTACTTACTTGCCTGATTTTCTTACTGAGCTGTGAGCTCATCCTTTTTTTTTACACCTCTCTATAGAGCATCCGTAGTAGAGTGAGTACGAGTGAGGGATAGTGTTCTTGTTGTTCGCTGCCATTTCCTATCGATCGACAGGTATACATATTTTGTACGATTTTGTATCTAAACATAAAAACAACACAGTGATGTAAATGATGCATATTATGGGGGAATGTATTTGTATTAGAGTTTATACGAGCTCACTTATGTTATAAAAGAAATTATAGTCAGTAGATAGTATATTAACGTGTATGTATGATAATTGATGATATGGTAAGCGAGATGCTGACATCGAATCACAGCCCAACTATTGATGAGGAGAAATGTAAGTAAAAAGTGAAAAATTCGTAGTGCTTTTTGGTTAAGTCATGAAGGGTCATATTGAGAGCATGTGCTCAAGATTTTAAAGGCTCCTGGGATGACAATTTACCACTAGCGAAGTTTGCATATAGTAACAGTTACAACTCAAGTATCGAAATGGCACCATACGAGGCATTGTATGGACGAAGGTATCGTTCTCCAATTGGATGGAAAGAAGTGGGTGAAAGAAAGAAATTTACTCCCGGTCTGGTCAAGCAAGCTGCAGAGAATATTCAATTAATTTACGAATGGTTGAAGACAACTAAAACAAGTAAAAGCGTTATGCTGACCTAAGACGAAGACGTTTGGAATTTTCAGTAGGGGGTTCAGTATTTCTATAAGTTTCACCTTCCAAAGGCATAATGTGGTTTGAAAAGAAAGGAAAGCTAAGTCCCCGTTCTATTGGGCCTTTCAAGATCATAGATCAAGTGGGAGACAAAGCTTATAGATTGGCTTTACCATCGGAATTGTCTAGTATCCATAATGTCTTCAATGTTTCGATGCTATGCAAGTAACATCCGGATCCCACGCATGAGATAAAGTATGAACCACTTGAGTTAAAAGGAGGATATGACATACATGAAAAAGCCAATATGGATCTTGGACAGGAAAGAGAAAAAGAATTACGATCTAAGACAATTCTACTAGTTACAGTTCTGTGGCAGTACCACAAATCGGAGGAAGCCACGTGGGAATTGGAAAGCTTGATGCGAGAAAAATACCACAATGGT
Organism: Firmiana major; assembly: GCA_033439115.1. NCBI lineage: Eukaryota > Viridiplantae > Streptophyta > Magnoliopsida > Malvales > Malvaceae > Firmiana > Firmiana major. Next base: position 25,258,636 of record CM065914.1, read on the forward strand.
TTGTGGACTAGTGTACTTTAAATTTGGGGACCAAATTTTCTAAGGTGGGGAGAATAAATACCCGAAAATTCTATGCACTTGGTTTTGTGCACGACTGGCAATCTAATCATCGAGGTTAAAGATTTCATTTCTTTAGTCAAGATTTAAATTGAAATTATATTTTTCGATAGTGAGACTTGGGAAAATTAATCTAATTAAAAATATATTAACTTTAGAGATGAATATGTATGGAAAATAGAAATAAAGATTTTATAAATAAGTACCGATACAAAACTAGATTCATTATATATATATACATAATATTTAAGAAACTTGTAAAATACAAGGATATGATTATATAAGTGAATATAGGTGTAACGAAATAGGTATATAAATATATCCACGTATATACATATGGTTAGGCATAAACGGACAAATATAGCTAGACACTGAGCCTCCCACCATTTGGACATATAGCATATATATATATATATAAACATATATATAAGTGAAAAAAAAACGATTGAGGGAACAGTGGTATGTATGGTGGATAAAAGGGGGGAGAGAAATTTGGGTTGGTAGACTTATTATAAGATAAATGTTTGCATAAGTACAAGTTACGACAGAGGAAAATTGAGCCAAAAAAGATAGAAGCAGTGAAGAGGGGTTGAAACATGAAACAAAAGATAGTAATAAAAATATGATAAAACATGGGAGTCTAAAGTGAAGCAGACCCGATAACAATAGTAGTAGTTGAGAAGAAAATTTTTAAAGGGAGTAGTTGAGACAATCTAAAACGTGAAAGGGAAGGAAATAGACTAAACTGTCATAACCCATTTTTTCCTGAAAAGCCCTACAAATTTTTTCACTTTTTCGTTTCCTTACCCGTCGTGAACAGTTTCACTACTAACAGTTGGGCTATGAGTCGATGTTAGTCCCTCCTGTCATGTTACTTACCTTAACATCTATTTTCCATATTTCATTTACATATCAATTTATTTTAACAAAATACATCCCAATATTACAATCCGTGTACAGTACTGTGCCTTTATATGTTCAGATACAAAAATTATACGAATGTGTATACCTGGTCTTGATAGGAAGCAACGGATAACCGAAATGCAAAACTACTGTCGCTCTCTTCTACTGAATGTACCCTGTAGGGTGGAAAATGAAAGGGTGAGCGAAACTTGTTCAGTAAGGCAATAATGTAAGCACGTAGATAACTCTATTATCTACGTGCTGATAATGTCATGATATAAAATCGTTTATCTTTGCAGCATGAGGTATGACTAACACGATGCCACATGTATGTATATATCATATAAGAGAAATCATGAAATCGTCATATAAAACAAACATGGGAAAATCATCATGTGTGACATCTCATGCTCATCACATTAAAACTTATTTGTTTCATCATAAATTCATTACATCAAAGCTAAACCTATCCCCCGGGAATACCTTGATTCATTAAATCGCATCTCATTTAAAAACATAAATCGGGACATTACCCCTCCTTCGAGTTTGTCCCGGTCTATTCAGACCGTATGATATAATGTGAGGCATGTAGGTTACTGTATGAAAATTGGGGACTATGGCCATATTGTCTCTGTGATCCCAAGCTACACGGATCCCGGTGTACGGGGCATCACAATTGTAACAGGAAGTGGGGTCAAATCCTACCCGCCAGAATATCAAGTAACACCATCGAGTCATCATGACTGCACGGTACAGCGTACTCTGTGTGATATACACGGTACAACGTACTCCGTGGACCTATATCATAGTTTGGGGCTGCCTGTCGTAGGTCTTATCCACCCCAATACTATGTCGATAACCAACCCTGTCTCAAAGTATACGTGCGAACTTATCAACTCTCTGCGACACACAGTCTACAGGAGGCTTCCGCACGACTATATGCATGTCAACTCACGTCTAGTGCGAGCGAAGCTCCAGCACGACGCTATGCATATCATGATATCTAAAATCTCTTCGAGCGAAGCTCCAACACGATTTTTGTACATACACAAATTTCTCGTACGAGTAATGCTCCAGTACGGCTTTTAAATGAGTAATAAATCAGTAAAATTTAGTGCGAGTAAGAGTCCAGCACTCTTTTTACTTGTGTAAATATGATAGGTGGCTCAACCTTGATAAAATATTTTTTAAAATTGTAACCGGTACAAACCGGTACCTTTTCGTATAATTCATAAACTCAACAACCAACCTATGTGTAAATTTGCTTAAAACAAAGCAATACATTCATATAAAACATCAAAACATGATAATCACGCAATTTATTTGCCTTACTACCCTTTTTGTAAATTTTACTCCCAGGGGCAATATCATCTTTTTCTTTATTCACCCATGCCTCGGGTTTTTTGTAAAAATTATTATTTCGTTCTAGATACTTCAAGAAATTCTAAGCCCAGTAAATCCCCTCAAAAATACGTATAGATATCTCTATGCACCTACAAAATTCCCTTACCTCGATTCTCTGTACAATCTGACTTTTCCAATTTTACCGATCACCTGATCCGTTTAGCTCCCAATATGTACTCCGGAGTTGCAGATAATTATTTACCATATCAATTTAACCTAATAATTATAATTCTCATGTTTACTACAATCGATTTAACTAATTGGGTCAATTTACTCTTATTGGGCACGATTGCACCTTAATGTGCCTCGACCCATTTCTAGCCCGTTTCTACTTATTAAATCCCTTTTTCGGCTCTATTGGGCTCTCAATACCCATTGGGCTTCGTTCCAAACTCTTTGGATACCCATATACTATTTACAGTAATTACTGTAAAATTTTGAATAATATACCTTTTTATACAGACTTAATCCGTAAGATAATCTTAACCTACATTGAGGATTCTAATTGTCAAAATTAAAATGTACTTACCCAATACTATGCGGGGTACGAAAATCGAAGCTCAATCGGCTCTCGTTCGGGCTCTCTCGTAAAACTGCATAATTATATATTTAATTCTGGGTTAATTTTTGATTAAATGTAATTTAAATAAATTTCTCGAAAATCAAATTGGTCACTTTTGACCTCTTACCGACTTACCCGAAGTCTGATGTATCCCTAAAAATCTTCCATTTTTTCCTTTTTCTCTTTTTCTCCCTTTTTCCTCTCTTTCATGGCTAAACCGGTTCAGTCCGATTTAACCCGGTTCAGACCAGTCAGTTCAGCCCAGTTCACCTCTTACTGAATCGGTTCGTACCGGTTCAGGCCTTTCCATCGCCATTCATTGCATTTTCGAACGGTTCCCGATTCGTTTCTGGCGCCAATCAGTGCGTCTGCACAAAGGGAGTGTTCGGCTGGGGTCGAGGTTAGACGAATCACACCGGTGGCCATCGGATTCCTCTGCTCCCTCCGCGGCACTCTCCCTCTCGATCCGTCGAATTTCGATGGTTTCGTCGGTCGATACCGATCTCAAAAGGACCGCCTCCTCCTATCGATCACGTCGGTGCCCACCGTTCGAGCTCAGTTGCCGTGGATCGTCAGAATCGACCCCGTTTTCCTCGCGATTTTCTCTTCTTCCATTCGTCGGACACAGCCGTCGTCGGCGCACGTCACTGGTGCCAACATGTTCTCCGGCCTCTCCTCTTCCTCCACTGGTCTTCGCTTGGGCCGTCGGTCGTCGGTGGCCGTAGGTCGATCAGGTCACAAGTGGTCGTCTTGGGTTTTCAGTTTTCCTTTTGTTTTTCTCTCGCCCCGACCAAACTTCTGATTTCTCTCTTTTTTTAAATTATTATTATTATTTATAATTTATTTATTCATCTTATATTCATTGAAAAAATATAAAATTCCCAAAAATATCTAAAAAATTATATTTTATTCAAATTAATTTATTTAATTTATTTATTGTATTTTTCCACTTTCCCGGTATATTTTCTCTGTATTTTCAGGATAGTGTCCCAAGTAAAAATTTTGATTAATTCCAGTAAATTCATATCTTGATCAATTTAACCCGAATTTTAATTATTTCTTCATTATTGATCAAGATTCTCAAATCCATTATTTTTATTTAAATTTTCTTGTCGAATTTATTTCAGTTTTCGATCTTTTGACCGTTTTACCCTTGCACATGTTCGAAAATACCATTTAAATCCTTCCTTTAACAAACACACTCATTTTGTGTTTTAACTAAATTCGGGTCTTACATAATCTTCCCCACTTATGAAATTTGATCCTCCAAATTAGAACCAAGTTAAATGGATCCATAAACAACTCCAGGTACATCTATTGTATCATATACTGTCATTCTCAAGTGCCTTTTTCCAGAGTGTAATACTACCAACATACTTTAATTAGGGAGATCATCTTAAACCTCAACACTTTCTCCTTTCATCTAATACCCGAATTGATTTTTCAATCATACGTTATACTTTCATTGAACTAAGCTGTTGGAGCTCATATCCAATCACATATGGTGGATCCGGATAGTATTTTCGAAGCATCATAAGATAGGACACATTGTGGATGCCTGCTAATTCAGGTGGTAATGCTAACCTACAGGCTTTCTCTCCCACTTTGCCTAATCTCTTTCCAAATCTCGTTTCATCTTATGATATGTCCTAAGGGCATGTAACTTCCAATAATACTAATTCACCCTTGGTGAATTCCAATGGTTTCTGTCTCTTGTCAACATAGCTTTTCTATCTGCTCTGAGGTGTTCTTAATCCTTCACAATTAACTGAACATCCTCAGAGGCTTGTCTTACCAATTCGGGAACAATTTTCTATCTGTCACCCACTTCTTCTTATCCAAATCGGGAAAACAACCCTTACGGCCATACAATGTCTCATCTGAAGTCATCCTGATACTCAAGTGACAACTGTCATTATTGGCAAATTAGATTAGTAATAACTGATCATCCCAGGAGCTTATCAGATAAATAGCACACACTCTCATCATATCCTCTAGAACCTGTACAGTCCTCTCTGACTGACCATCTGTCTGAGGATGGAAAGCTATGCTAACACTCAGTCGGGTGCCCATAGCTTAGTGAAAAACATTTCCAAAAGTGAGAAGTGAAGCGAGAATCCCTATATGATACAATGCTCATTGGAAAAGTACTTGGTGTTCCACAATTTTCCATACAAATAAATCCGCCTACACACTTAGAGTATCTAGGGATTTCTTAACAAGAAGGTGGGTAGACTTAGTCAATCTATCTACTATCACCTAGATAGCCTTATGATTCATCCGGGTCCTCTGTAACCCATCATGAAATTCATGGTAACTTGTTCCCATTTTCGTGTCAATATAGGTAGAAACTGCAATAACCCTGCAACTTCTTTTGCTCTACCTTACTCTGCTGACATACGAGACACTTTTCCATAATCTCTACCATGTCTCTTTTCATATCTGACCACCAATACTGTCACGACCCTCAACTTACCAAAATACGTACAAATTTTTTGCATTTTCATGCATCCATTATTAATCATCCTTCCTCGATCGTGAACAAGCATACTCTCAATAGTTGGGTTGTGTGTCGATGTCTAACTCATTCCACCATACCAATTCAATTTGCATATTATTCATAAGTAAACACTTGTATAAATGTATATATATCAGAGTTGTTACATGTGTTTACATTGCTTTACATCTCCAATAGTTACATACAAAATGTTACTGTGCTATGTCTAGTTTAGATACAAAAAATCCAAGTGTGTATACCTTTAGCGATGGGATGCAGTAGATTACCAAAAGGGAAACGCCTCCAGTCACGCTCAATCTATACTTAACACTCTGTATAGAGGGGGGAAATAAGGGGGTGAGCAAACCACACGCTCAGTAAGGCAATCAAGCGAACAGGTAGATACTGCATTATCTACGTGATCGTGATGCCATGCTCAAAAGCATTTAATTCATCATTTATCTAAAAACATGAGTGTATGATTGTGTTAATGGTATGTAAAGCATTCATGCTATTAAAATCTAGTGCACATTTCAACTCAAAGCATGGTATAAATCATCATGCATAATTCACAATAAAAGCATGGCATTACCCATCATGCATTTTTCTCAAATAGCATGGCATTAACCATCATGCATTTTCACAATAAAGCATGGCATTAAACATCAAGCATCCATGCACTTTAAAAACCATTAACAAATTAATCCAAACAATGGTCAGGTCTCGACCCATCCCTCGGACTTTCCTGACCCACAAATCATTTCAAACATGGATTTATTCTCAAAGCAATAGACATGTGAGATAGGCAGTTTATCAATAAGTAATAACCTCAAGGCCTATGTACATAACCTGCGATACCGGCTACATGGATCAGGTGTGCGGGATATCACCACTATCTGCTTCCACACGGGAGGTGGGTCAAATCCTACCCGCCGGTCCATAGCAAATCTCGTCTGAAGACGGCACATCACATCTCAACACGGTATAACGTACTCCATGCTACATGCACGGTACAACGTACTCCATAGACCCAATCAACACATCATATCACGCCACATCTCAAACGCACGTGTGAGCGTATTTAATCTGTACGACCTCTTGTCTACCCAAAGCTCCTAACATGGTTAATTAATCATGTCAAAATAATGCACGTGTGAGTCTATTTAATCGATGTGACACCTAGTCTACTCAAAGCTCCAAACATGGCAACATGCAAGGTGGGCATCTAGTGCGAGACAAACTCTAAGCACAATGCCAAAACAAATATGAATCCATGTGAAAACTAGTGCCTCTAGCACTCATGTGTATAAAACACGTCAAATCTCGTGCGAGTCATACTCTAGAACGCTTTCATACTCACGAAATCATGTAGGTGGCTCAAAACTTTGCAAAGTATGGTTAACAAAACCAAAACACACTCATTTCTTTTGCAAATCATTTCAATGTCAGCCAACCTACCAATCATTTGCTAAAAAGCAATAAAACATGATTTTCAAAGCATTAAGCTTTTGTTTTCATGCACATTTTGTCAAACACCCAACTTTTGCCCTTTAATCACCAAACATCATTTCCTAATGTCTCATGCATTCTAGCAAAGCATTTAATGCGCCCAAGTTGCGCACAGATATCTCTAAGAGTTCACACAATTCTCTCACCTCGATTTACTTGGTGTGTGACTCTTTTCCTCTTAGCTTCTCACGCTCTTGGCTCAACTCGCTCTAGCGTATCCTCGGAAGCTGTGATTCATTCATCCAAATCAATAGAGTTAATGTTTTTAACCCATAATTGACCTCACTAGTCAATATAATTCACTTATGCATTTTACCAATGCCTTAATCCACATTTTACCCATTTTAGGTAAATCTTACAATTTATTCACCAACATCTTAAAATCATACCTATAACACAATTGTCACCTTTAGACATCCCATTTCTCATTAATCTCCATATATTTCACTTTCTCACACTAGACCATTTCTAGGTCATCATCATCAATGCATTTTAGATAGTTTCTAACCATCCATACTCATGCCAAACAACTACAAAATCAATGAAATAGACAATGTACCATAGTTGGAGTGTTAGAATCTTACCAAATCCGATTTCTGTTCTTGCTCCAAATGACAATGCCCTTAGTTCCTTCACTACCAACAATGGGAAAATGCCTTCCAACTATGTTGTTCTTCTCTTTGATAGGAACAACTTTGCCTCTAATGGTCTCTCTTCAAATCTTACTGAAAATGGTTGATTTTAGAGAGAGAAAGTTAGGTTTTTGGGTTGAAAATGGAAGGATAGTGTTTTTCCCAAAAAATTTTGATTTTCAGCACTCCTTTTATAGAAATTGCTTGAGGAGATCGATCTGCACCAAGAGGAGATCGATCTGGTCCCCTTAAATCCCTCAATTTCATGACATTTTAAGCATGAGATCAATCTGTCGAAGCATGAGATCGATCTGCTCCAAAACAGAGAGCTAAGGAGATCGATCTGGGTGCTTGAGGATCGATCTTTTCAATACAGAATGCCTAGGAGATCGATCTGGCTCCATTGGAGATCGATCTGCTCTATTCCATTGCCCAAATAAGAGCATTCTGGCTCTTCCAGATCGATCTCTCATCCTATGAGATCGATCTGCCCTTCATAGTTTCCAGATTTTCTGCAGTTCTTCTGCAGCAACTCATACTCAAGCATCCTTAATTTGCTACCATGATCATTTTCTCATCCAATCATCTTTGAGGCTTGGCAATGACATCCATACATACCTTATTCCTATTGAAACTTGTGTGAAATCTTTGTATAACCAAAAGTATATGATATAAACAAAATAGAAGTGCACAACTTATGCAATTCTACTTCCATTTTACCACACTCGTCATAATCCATTCTACTCACATTCTCCACATGTTTAAGTCATTTCTTTACATTCATACATAATGTAACTTGTATGTACAATCACAACTCTCACAACAAGTGTGTACATTAACTTATGGACTTACATCACATATACTTCACTTATGAATTCATAGTACAACTCTATTTACATTTCTATGTACATATATACCATTATACATATACAAGGTCTCACAAATACCCTTTTCTAAGATTTTGATATATTTATTACTTCTCGGATGCACTGTATATCTCGAAGAGTGGGCTTATGACAATAACTCTATCTCATCACTGTGGTCCTGGGGAGCACTTATACTGTCTCTGAATCTCAGTAAGTCATCATTACTCTTTGTGAACTCTGTCACTATACCCATCTGAATCTGACCCATACTATCGATACCCTGCCGATCATCACACTAAGCCTGTCAAATTCGATCACTCAAATTCGGTTCTAATCTCAGGCTAGCTATCACATAATCACTGTCTTCATCAGAGGGGATCACATCACTATTGAGGCTTACAACTGCTCTAGCAGCTCACGCTCCTTGACTATCATATGTAATACCATCCCGAGGCTCTTACTGCTCAAGGTATTAGCCATCACATTAGCCTTTCCTGGTGGTACAATTTCCACAATCATAATCCCTCAGGAGCTCTAACCCTCTTTGTTCTCATATTCGACTCTTTCTGTGAAAATAGATACTCGAGGCTTTTATGATCAGTGCATACCTGAAATTTCTCACCGTATACATAGTGTGTCATATACTTAATACAACCACTACCGCTGTCAACTTTAAATCATGGGCTGGATAGTCCTTTCATGATCCTTGAGTTGTCTGGATTCATAATCGATTATCTTCCCCTTTTGCATCAATACACAGCCCATTTATTATTTTGAGGTATCCATAGACTCATGAGAAACCTCTTAATCTGTTGGGTATGGTGAGAATAAATGCGGTGGTCAATTTATTACTTCAGTACACCAAAACTCCTGTCACCATTCAAATACAACTTTTTCTAAGTTAAACGTGTCAACAAAGTAATCTATTTCGAGAACTCTCAACAAATCATCTGTAAAAACAATTTTCAATTGTTGCTTATAATTTTCCTTGGACTATAAATACACCCAAAATATCACCAATACGGATGATAACAAATTGGTCCAGGTAAAGTTTAAATACCTCACCGTAGTTGTGTTCCACTAAATATTTCAATCACCCATATCTTTGACCCATGTACGCATAAACGTATATTGTCATTTTGAAATCGCTTCCGTTCAAGATACTAACCCGCGTCATTTCCTTTTTCTTATATTAACGGCTTTTATAAAATTTTTTAATTAATTTTTAAACCTTCACGATTAATCGAATTCTATATTTCTTTATCGTACAAGTAAAGGTACCCTAATTTTAAACGTATATATTACGACTGTCGATTTCAATTTATAGGTTGTGTATACTTTTAGACGCTGTCAAGTCTTCAGGCGGGGAGGTATTTTGAAATAACTTTATTAACCCTCAGACTTGACCACATGGGTTGGTTATAGATATATGCACCCCTTATCCTTGGTCGCAATTTATATCTACTACCTATCGCTTAATCCAAATTATTTCACATATAAGAGATATTCGTACCTTGCATATGCCTCTTATTCCAATAGATTTTGTATTCAGGATCTATCACATCTAAAAGCTTATCTCCTTTCGTATATCACTTATAACAAACTCTGTTATTACTCATTCCTTGAGTACAATCATTTATTCCTTTAATTTCAATCGCTCACCCCTTTTTCGATGTAGAGATACCAATAGGGTTTTCTCTGTCTCTTTACCCTTCGGTGGGGCAGTCTCACCCAACTCTGAGCAATTATTAAATAATTGGCCTGTCTTACCACACTTAACGCCTATTTTAGTCAATAAAGTGTAAGTGTAGGCCCTACTTCCGTGGTATCTACCATACATCCTACACTGCTTAAACTGCTACACTACTTACACTGCTCACACTGCTACGGAGCATTTCGGGGTCTTCCAATCATAATACCCCTCAAAAGTGCTGAAATTGGATGCATTAGGGCCTTACCAATCATCTTACCCCGTGACTCATCAACTATAATCTCTTACCAACTGGTCTCTTTCTCGCTCTCACATCTCTGTCATTCTCTATTATCTTCTGTCTCTATTTCAGCCCTTACTACCTTTCCCAATCTTAGAGGCGTGCAACACATGATATTATTCACGCAACTGTATTCTACGCACTGCCTTGACATAAGTAGTGAGCCAATCAAACTCTAATCGACAATTTAAGCCCTTCCATGAACTTTTGAGCTTTTCGACTCTCACTGCCCATAGTGTTGGGGTAATACCTGGGCAGGTATATAAACTGAGATTCATACTCCTCAATCAACCACTGTCTCTGGGTCATTGTAAGAAATTTTACCTATAATTTCCCTTAAGTAGTGTCCGAAATATTCTGTCACCGGAATACATCCAGAAATATTTCTCATGTCGGCTCTAGACGTCTAACTCTTCAGATGGGTCGAGCGGACTTCCACCAATGCTCCACCTCACCTCTAACATAAACGTATTTAAAAGTCACCTTCTCAGTCAACATACACCAAAAGAATCCATACAACTTCGCTATCTTATTCACCCAGTCCTCAGTAACTATTGGATTCTTTACTTCGCTAAGTACTGAAGGGGTGTAAAAATCTCTATAGTCTGAGGCATCTGTTTAGGCTTTACCCTGCCTATCCTCAACTATCGGCATAGACTGAGTAAACAACTTCGAAATATTTTCTACACTCCACCCCATCCTCTCGGAGCGTGTCTCAATACTGTTTGGTCTCTTTATAGGACCCTGTGGAGTATGCTTAACATCAGCCTACACCTCACTCTCATCTTGAGTCTCATGTGACGACTCATTCGACTCTCAGGCTAATCTCTACGACCTCGAGCATGTGTACTCGCCCCTCCACCATAGTGGCTATCAGTTATAAAAATTATATTCTTGCATTCGAAACTAAATTCTTAGCTGCAGTTCCATCTTGATATACACAATTGTATCTAAACAATGCACAGTACATGGGAATGTAAATTTACTAAACCACTAACATCGACATATATCAGGTCAACTCTGCTCTGATACCACCTTTTGTCACGACCCATTTTACCTGAAAACCCCTACAAATTTTTTTGATTTTTCATTTCCTTACCCGTTGTGAATAGTTGCACTACTAACTATTGGGTTATGAGTCGATATTAGTCCCTCATGTCATGTTACTTACCTTAACATCTATTTTTCATATTTCATTTACATATCAATTTATTTTAACTAAATACATCCCAATATTACAATTCGTGTATAGTACTGTGCCTTTATATGTTCAGATACGAAAATTCTACGAATGTGTATACTTATTCTTGATAGGAAGCAACGGATAATCGAAATGCAAAACTACTGTCGCTCTCTTCTACTGAATGTACCCTGCAGGGTGGAAAATGAAAGGGTGAGCGAAACTTGCTCAGTAAGGCAAAAATGTAAGCAGGTAGATAACTCTACTATCTACATGCTGATAATGTCATGATATAAAATCGTTTATATATGAAGCATGAGGAATGACTAAAACAATGCCACATGTATGTATATATCATATAAGAGAAATCATGAAATCGTCATATAAAACAAACATGGGAAAATCATCATGTATGACATCTCAGGCTCATCACATTAAAACTTATTTGTTTCATCATAAATTCATCACATCAAGGCTAAACCCATCCCTCGGGAATACCTTGATTCATTAAATCGCATCTCATTTAAAAACATAAATCGAGGCATTACCCCTCCTTCGGGTTTGTCCTGGTCTATTCAGACCGTATGATATCATGTGAGGCATGTAGGTTACTACATGAAATCAAGGACTATGGCCATATTGTCCCTGTGATCCCAGGCTACACAGATCCCGGTGTGTGGGGCATCACAACTATAATGGGAGGTGGGGTCAAATCCTACCCACCAGAATATCAAGTAACATCATCGAGTCATGATGACTGCATGGTATAGCATACTCTATGTGACATACACGGTACAACATACTCCGTGGACCCATATCATTGTCTGGGGTTGCCTGCTGTAGGTTTTATCCACCCCAATACTATGTCGATAACCAACTCATGTCTCAAACTATACGTGCGAGCATATCAACTCTCTGCGATACAGTCTACAGGAGGCTTCTGCACGACTATATGCATATGAACTCACGTCTAGTGCGAGCGAAGCTCCAGCACGATGCTATGCATATCATGATATCTAAAATCTCGTGCGAGCGAAGCTCCAGCACGATTTTTGTACATAAAAAAATTTCTCGTACGACCAATGCTCCAGTACGACTTTTAAATGAGTAATAAATCAGTAAAATTTAGTGCGACTAAGACTTCAGCACTCTTTTTACTCGTGTAAATATGATGGGTGGCTCAACCTTGATAAAACATCTTTTAAAATCGTAACCGGTACAAACTGGTACCCTTTCGTATAATTCATAAAATCAACAGCCAACCTATATGTAAATTTGCTTAAAACAAAGCAATACATTCATATAAAACATCAAAACATGATAATCATACAATTTATTTTCCTTACTACCCTTTTTGTAAATTTTACTCCCAGGGGTAATATCGTCTTTTTCTTTATTCACCCATGCCTCGGGTTTTTCGTAAAAATCATTATTTTGTTTCTAGATACTTTAAGAAATTCTAGGCCCTGTAAATCCCCTAAAAAATATGTATAGATATCTCTATGCACCTACAAAATTCCCTTACCTCGATTCTCTGTACAGTTTGACTTTTCCAATTCTAACGATTACCGTACTTCGGAGCTGCAGATAATTGTTTACCATGTCAATTTAACCCAATAATTATAATTCTCGCGTTTACTGCAGTCGATTTAACTAATTAGGTCAATTTACTCTTATTGGGCACGATCGCACCTTAATGGGCCTCGACCCATTTCCATCCCGTTTCTACTTATTAAATCCATTCTTCGGGTCTATTGGGCTCTCAATACCCATTGGGCTCCATTCCAAACTCTTTGGATAGCCCATATACTATTTACGGTAATTATTGTAAACTTTTGAATAATATACCTTTTTATGCAGAATTAATCCGTAAAATAATCTTAACTCTGCATTGAGGATTCTAATTGTCGAAATTAAAATGTACTTACCCAATGCTATATGGGGTACGAAAATCAGAGCACAATCGGCTATCATTCGGGCACTACCGTAAAACTGCATAATTATATATTTAATTTCGGGTTAATTTTCAATTAAATGTAATTTAAATAAATTTCTCGAAAATCAAATCGGTCACTTTTGACCTCTTACCGACTTACCCAAAGTCCAGTGTATTCTCGAAAATCTTCCCCTTTTTCCTTTTTTTTCTTTTTCTCCCTTTTTCCTCTCTTTCTTGGCTGAACCGGTTCAGTCCGATTCAACCTGGTTCAGACCGATCGATTCAGCCCGGTTCACCTCTTGCTGAACCTGTTCGTATCGGTTTAGGCCTTTTTGTCGCCGTTCATGGCGTTTTCGGCCAGTTCACAGCTTGTTTTTGGCGCCAATCGGTGTGCCTGTACTGGGGGAGTGTTCGGCTGTGTCAGGACCCCTTTCTCAATCCATGACTTTAACCAAAATCACTAAAATTTTTTCGCATTTTAACTTACCTTTTCGCTCTTCAATGGTTGGGCTGTGATTCGATGTCAAAGTCTTCGCTTACCACATCATCCATTTCATACATACATGTCAATATATTATTATTGACTGTAACTGCTTTTATTATACATGTAAGATTATATAAAATCTAATACAAATACATTCCCCATAATATATATCGTAGCTGTTTCTATGTTTAGATACACAACTGTACATAATAGGTATACCTGGCGATCGATAGGAACTAGCAGTGGACTCTGGGATACTGTCCCTCGATAGCTCTCGCTCTACTGACGCTCTGTAGAGAGATGTAAAGAAAGGGGGGTGAGCATAGGCAAGCAAGTAGATATCAACACTATCTACTCAAAATAATGCTATGCCTTGAAAACATTATTTCCTTTACTCGCTTTAAAAGCATGTCTTGAAATATAATATATATACTTGTACAGAATAAGTCCTATGTACAGAAAATCATGCTTTCTTTCTCAAATGTAGGCATGTAGTGCAAAACAATGCATCGTATATAAATCATGCCTTTATGTAAATCATGCCATGTATATTTAAATCACAATAAATATGGCATCAAATGATTCACAACATAAAATTGGAGTCCGACCCATCCCTCAGGTCTGTCCGCAGTTTAAATCAGTCAATCAATGTGATATATCATGTAAGACTCTGTGGTTAAAGGCAAATAGTATCCTGGATTATGATTATATCTGACATGTGATCCCAAGCAACACAGATCTCGGTGTGCGGGGCATCACTACTGCAACGGAAGGGGGGTCAGTCCATCACAACCGCCAGCTATATCCTCCTCAACTCCACAACAACACACTGTAAGTGTACACCTCGTGCCACTCAGACACGGTACAAAGTACACCCGTGGACCCGTCCTCACGGTCAGAGTGCCTACCATAGGTCTTAGCTCTCGCACCCATGGAATTATCATCACAGTCAGGGTGCTTAACATAGGTCTTAGCCCTTGCGCCTGTGGAAGTATCATACCACATTCCCAAATATCCTCATGCTGGCCATCCTCTCAAAATGTGACACTCAGTCACACAAGAATGCGGCATGAATAGGTACCATGTATATAATATCACATACAGTGTGAGCCCTTGAGTGCGACACACAGTCGACACTACGCTCGAACACTGTTTCACATCACAAACTCAACTCTAGTGTGAGCAATCTCCAGCAACTAGGTCAATGCATAGTTTATGTATTAAATCAAGTACGAGCAATAGCTCCCAGTACTATGCTATGCACAATATCAAATCAAGTACGAGCAATAGCTCCAGTACTATGTCATGTATAAACCATGAAGAATCGAGTACGAGCAACGCTCCAGTACTCTGTCATGTATCTCATGTAAAACTCGAGTACGAGCTAATCGCTCCAGCACTCTGTCATGCATATATCATATAAAACTGAGTACGAGTAAAACTCCAGTACTCTATCATGCATGTCATGTAAATCTAGTGCGTATCAAAATCCAGCACTAATGTATGTGGAAAACATATGAATTCCTGTGCGAGCTATGCTCTAGCACGATTCATTCTCACATAATATGATAGATGGCTATTTAAAAAGAGATTGTTTATAAAACATCAAAACTAGCACTATAAAGTGTGCTTAAGTCACATCAACCTTAAAATCATTAGCTCATCTATTTATTTTCATGCTAAACAGCAATTAAACACTCACAATAATAATTTCCATGCTTTTTGCAACTTTTCACAAAAGTTGACTTTTTGACTAACTAGGGGTAAAATCGTAATTTGCCACTATCGGGTCGCAATAATTATTATTCACTTTCTCTGACCCTCAGAGTTTTTAAGTGAATGTAAAAGCAGATGAAAATACGTGCAGGTATCTCTAACTACTCGCAAAAGTCCCTTACCTCGGATCACGTCACGTGACCTCACTTCCTCGGTGCTGCTAAATCCCGCAGTCCGATCAGCTCTCAATGTAAACTCCGGAGCTATAAATAACTATTTCTCAGGTTAATTATACTTTTCCTACTGTATTACACATTAATACAGTCTATTTTCCCTTAATGGGCCTTAATAATCCTTAATGGGCCTTAATCCGTATTAAGCCCGTTTTCCACTTATTATTTCCCTTCATCAGGGTCTATCGACTCATTGGGCCTATCAATACCCATTGGGCTTTATTCCAAGCTCTTTGGATAACCCGTATATCATTTACGACAGTTAATTCAAAATTCCAAATTATAATTTACTAAATCCGAAATTTAATCCGAAATGCGTAAATTAATCTTAAATACGCATAAATCACATAAATTATCGTAAATAAACTTTACTTACCCGAGAATATGCGATGGTACGCAAATCAAAGTTCGATCGGGCTTCTGTTCAGAATTTATCGTCGAACTGCACAATTTATTATATTTAACTCCGGGTTAATTTTCGAATAAATATAATTTAAATAAATTCATCGAAAATCAAATCGGTCACTTTTGACCTCGTATCGACTTACCTGAAGTCCTGTGAAATCCCAAAATTTTTTTTTTTCCTTTTTCTTTCTTTTTCCTCTTTTTCCCCTTTTCTCCTTGGTTGAACCGGTCCGGTCCGGTTCAGCACAGAACCTTCTCCCCTGAACCGTCGATCGGTTCAGGCATCCTTTTGTCATGCCGACGTATTTCGGCCGGTTCCCGACGCATCACCACCGCAGTTCGGTGCGCCTAAGCCTGGGCAACACTCGGTTGGGCTCGATCGGGACCAAGCACCGCCGATGGCCGTCGGATCTCTTCTTTTCCTCCGTGGCATCTCCTCTTCGATTCGTCGGCGTTCGACGTCGGTGGAGGTCGTGACAGGTGCCGATGGGTGCGCACGGTCCTCCTCTTCCTTTTCTAGCCGCTTGCCTGCCCATGGGGTGGCCGGTGCTCGCCGTCCGATGGTCTTCTCCCTCGGGTCGGTTTGCTTCCGTTTCCTCTGTTCTCTCTCCCTGGTTTCTCTTCAGATTTCGTTTCTCTTTTTTTTTTTTTACTTATAATATATATTTATTATTATTTTATTATAAAATAATAATAAAAATCCCATAAATATCCTAAAAATATCTAAAAATATCTCCAAAAATTATATTAAATTCATTTAATCCGTAAATGAATTTATCAGTCCGATTTTACCTTTTCGGTATATTTTTCCACTATTTTTGAGCTCATTTTTCGAGGTGAAAATTTCGATAAATTCAAATAAATTTATATCTTGATCAATTGGGCTCAAAATTAAATATTTTCCTCGATTTTGATCAAGATTCCTCAATTTCATATTTTTAATGAAATTGTCTTATCGAAATTATACCGAATTTCAGCCATTTGACCGTTTTACCCCTACACTCGTTCGGGAATCAACTTAACCCTTATCTCGCTGTTATGTAGCTTACATGCATTTTTAATTTCTCAAATTGTCGATTGCATGTTAATAAATACTCTTCTTATGATTCAACTATAATTACAAAGTGTTTATACACATAGGAATCATAAGGTACAAGCTACAAAAATCTGGGTCTGACAGGCTGGGGTTGGGGTTGGCCGAATCACATCGGTGGCCGCCAGATTCCTCTTCTCCCTCTACGGCACTCTCCCTCTCAATCTGTCAAATTTTGACGATTTCGTCGGTCGATACCGGTCTCAAAAGGATGGCCTCCTGCGACCGGTGCCCCCCATTCGAGCCCAGTTGCCTTGGATCATCGGAATCGACCCCTTTTTCCTCGTAATTTTCTCTTCCTCCGTTCTTCGGACATAGTCATGGCCGGTGCGCATCACCGATGCCCACGTGTTCGCCTGCCTCTCCTCTTCCTCCTTCTATCTTCGCTTGGGCTGTCGGTCGTCGGTGGCCATGGGTCGATCGGGTCACATGCGGGTCATCTTTGAATTTCAATTTTCCTTTTGTTTTTCTCTCTCCCCGACCAAACTTTCGATTTCTCTCTTTTTTAATTATTATTATTATTATTATTTATAATTTATTTTATTAATATTATATTCATTAAAATAATATAAAATTCCCAAAAATATCTAAAAATTTATATTTTATTCAAATTAATTTATTTAATTTATTTTTTCAATTTCTCGGTATATTTTCTTACTTTCTCGGTATATTTTCTTCGTATTTTCAAGATATTGTCCCGAGTGAAAATTCTGATTAATTCCAGTAAATTCATATCTTGATCAATTTAACCTAAAATTTAATTTTTCTTCGTTATTGATCAAGATTCTCAAATCCATTATTTTTAATTAATTTTTCTTGTCGAATTTATTTCGGCTTTCGATCTTTTGACCGTTTTACTCTTGTACGTGTTCGGGAATACCATTTAAATCCTTCCTTTCACAAACACACTTATTTTATGTTTTAACTAAATTCGGGTCTTACATAAACAAATATATATATATATATATATATATGGACAGGAGAATGAGAGAAAGGAAAAAAAAGGAAAGAAGGCTGAAGGATTTGAAAAATGGGAAAACAAACATAGAGGTGAAAATTGAAAACAAAGGTGAACTTAGGGAGACGATTGATGAACTAAAATGAAATAGATAGTGGAGCAGGGGGAGGAGACAGAGGGGATACATAAGCAGTTGCAAGCAGGGGAAAACCGAAAAAGGTGAATTGGAAATGCACTGAAGTAGGAGGCTATAGGGGGCTAAGCTGAAGCAATGTCCAGCTGAGAACGTTGCTTCCTATTACAGTGACGGAGCAATGCAGTCCAGGCTGTTGTTGCATGCGTGACTGTAGGCCACTGAAGACAGGGGGCTTCTCTCGGCTCTGATCAAGTAAACAGTACAGAAAAGAAATACAGAAGGCAGTTAACGAAAGGGAGTATGAACCAGAACGAAAATTGATGTTGCAGGGGGTCTCACAAATCGGGAAGGAACCCAAGCAGTGATATAGGCGGGAAATAGAGGAGACCACGCAAAGGAAACAAGAGCTAGTGGCTGGTAACTCACGACCTAAGGGAACCTGTGATAGGTGGCTGAAGCTGGTGGGGAAACTGAGAGAAGTGTTGACATTGAGAGCTAGAACTATAGACGTAGGTGATGATACGGTGAAAACAGGGGCTCATTTCGGCCTTGTGGAAAGCTTCGCAGTTGGCAGCAATGACAATGTAGGCGGTGGAGTTAGGCTAAGACACTGGAAATGGTGGCAACATGTAGATGAGGAAGTAGATGGCGAACCGGGAAGAATGAAATAGGAAGGGATGGTGAACAGTAAACGGTGAAGAGAGACAGAAGAAGAAGAAGAAAGAAAAACAGAAAAGGCGTAAAGGCCAAAAAAAGAGTAAAGTATATTATATATATATGTCTAGAAGATTATCTATATATATATATAAAGAAAAAAATTGAATAAGGAAAAGTGTACTTAAAATTTTGAAAAAAGCCCGAGGGAAATAGCTCCGAAAAAAACCGAATAGAGCGGACCCACTGACTTGCAATGTTGAGACATTGAGGACTGTGGGCAGACACCGAAGTAAGGAAAATTATTGTGTGCTGCTAGTGATAATTGCACGTATTTTCTGTTGATTCGTACGTATGGATTTTAGGAAAAAATTTATCGTAAGGAAAACTTCTGTGTGCTGCTAGAGATAGATTCACGTATTTTTATATGGAATTGTAGATATAAAATTCTAGGTTGAATTTTATAGTTACCGAAATTCTAGAAAACCCTAGGCCAATTTGTAAAACCCTTACTTTTTTATTCTACTACTTGTGAATCACCATTATAAACATTGTTATATGTTATCGAAATCATACGATAGATTGTATTACAATACAAAGTCTAAGTAATTGTTTTTAAATGCTTCAAACGCATTGAAGTGCCAACGGTTAGCTAAAGTGACCTCAGACTAAACCGAAGGGATGCCAACCATTCTGACTGAAGAAAAGAACTTAAAACAACCAAATAAGGATAGTTCAAGAAGGAAAGTTGGTTTGGTTTGGTCTCGATAAGGTCGAAGTAGTGAAAATGACAAAAAGACCTAAACAAGCTTAAAATCGATAGTTTGAGTTGTTTTTAGCGTTTTCGTCTCCCGAAAGTGACTAAAATGCATAGATGAGAGTCTTAAGCATGAGAAACCTCACTTTTGGGATTTTTGGACAAAAGTCAATGTGGTCAATGGTCAAGAAAAGTCAAGTCAGCTTAGAAAATGTTGACTTTGACTATAAGAGCTAACCATGGTTAAAATGTAACCTATCCATCATTAAAGCATGGGAAGAATTACTTTTGGTTAAAACACTTAATTTTTAGCCTCTTTTATATGGAAAATAAAATAATTTAAAATTGGATTAATTTAATTTAGGTTAAAATTGAGGAAAGATTTTGGGCCATGTAGTTAAATGGCTTAAGCCCATTAAGCCTTAAAACTAATGGGCTGAGTTTGCAAGCTTAAATGGGTCGAACTTAGGCCATCAATTGGGTTGAAATTTAAGACATATAGTAGGCCCAATTACATATGAAAATGGAGCCCAATAACGTTAAAGAAAAGCCCAAACAGAAAGCCTAAAATGAAAGCCCAAAACCAAAGCCTATTAGTAAATGTTTAAGCCCAAAACCTAAGCCCAAAATTTACCAAGCCCAAGGCCTATAGCAAATCCAAATTATTGGCTGAAATTTAAGGTTAAATGGCTGAAAATCAGCCAATGAAAAATCAGAATTTCTAGTTTTCTTCTCCCTTGCATTCTCGGCCAAAACAAGGAAACTATGGAAACATAAGCTTTCATGCTTTCTCACTCTAGAAATCACCTACCTAAAGGCATATTTGGAACAAGTTGTCTTCAGAAAAGTTGTTACTGAGAGTGAGGAGAATAACATAGTCCAAAACCAGTAACCAAGAAGCTGATTTGGAGAAGTTAACCTTTCCCATAAGTCTCGACCAAAGAACAAGTATAAGCTAGGTGAGTTTTCAATGCACCAATCTTACATATGTTAATCTAAGGATTTTATGGAGTTGATTGGTGTATGAATGGCTTTGCAAAACATCACCTAAGGTGATGAACATGTCACGACCCAATTCCATTCTCTTTAACGGAAAATCACTGAAAAGTTTTCGCGTTTTACTGTTACCTTACCTGGTCGTGAACTAAACTCACCATACAATGTTGGGCTGTGAGTCAATAATAAACACCAAGTCTCATTCATTCTCAATTAATTAAAACGATGTCATACATTTGCATTTAATCGTGTACTTTTACGAATACATGTTTTTCTGACATCTACATCCCTCGTAATTACAACTCAAAAGAATACTGTGCTTTTACATTGTTTAGATACAAAAAGAATCACTGTGTATATACCTCTTAGCAATGGAGATGCAGCGAAATCCAAAATACCACGCCTCAGTCCTTACTGGGCTACTATGCACGCTCTTTAGGGGAAAAATAGAGTGGGATGAGCAACCACACGCTCAGTAAGGCAATAATGCAAGCATGGTAGATAACTACTCTATCTACATGCTGATAGTGTTATGCATAAATCATTTATAGTAGGAGCATGAGGAATAAAACTATGCCATATGAGTATACATATATATCATGTATTAAAATCATGTACATTGGCATATAAAACATGGTAAAAACATCTTGTATAAATCATCTCATGCTCAATCTCAGTTAAATTCATAAAAAGGGTAATTCGTTAAGAAACCTCCTTTTTAAACCAACATCATAAACCTCTTTCTCAACACATACATATCACCCAATCAATTCACAATCACAACCACATTTTCATTTCACAATACACGCATGTGTATAAAAACTAGGTCACTATAAAAGTGCCTATGTGGACAACTACATCATAAATCATCCCAGACCACATGCATCCAGGTGTGCGGGGTATCATGCTGGCACAAAGATGGATTATCCCTCGCCAGCTTTCTCATCACATAACCATCATGCGGTACATCGTACTCCATGTGATATAAACAGTACAGCGTACTCCGCAACTCATATCGTGATTGGGGGTGCCATTCCTAGGTCTTATCTACCCCATACCAAGAGTTTTCCATATTCCGTGAAAGAGAGCCTCCCTGCCGAACAGAGCCTCCCCACCTAACAGAGCCTCCCCGTCTCTTGGGCTTAAGGATGTTGGCTTAAGGATATAGGGCTTAAGGATCTTACTATACCCATGTAGGAGAGCCTCCCTGCCTAACAGAGCCTCCCCGCCTCTTTGGGCTTAAGGATGTTGGCTTAAGGATCCCACCGTAAGAGAGCCTCCCCATCGAACAGAGCCTCCCCGCCTAACAGAGCCTCCCCGCCTAACAGAGCCTCCCCGCCTCTTTGGGCTTAAGGATGTTAGCTTAAGGATGTAAGGCTTAAGGATGTAAGGCTTAAGGATGTAAGGCTTAAGGATCTTACCAACTTTCACAACCTTATGCTTATCACAATGTGCAAACTTGTGCGAGCAAATCTCTAGCACGACTCATGCATCCTCTCGTAAAGAGACGCGTACGAGCATAGCTCTAGTACGGTTATACTCATAAGACGACCACTCAAAAGCCACGTACGAGCAAAAGCTCCAGTACGGTTTATAAACATCAACATAATTTCCAATCAAGGTGCGAGCTAACTCCAGTACGTTTCATACAAATGAAAACATAGAAATCTAGCGCGAGCGAGGCTCTAGCGCGATTTATGTCATACAATATGATAGGTGGCTCATACACAATCAAATAATCCCGACAATCGGGTTTAGCACTCACAAATGCTTTTCCACCACAATAATACAATACTAGCCGACTCATCTACAAACTTGCTTAAAACCAAGCAAATTTCATTTTGAAAACATCAAAACATTAGATTTATGCAATTATTAGCCTTACTATCCCATTTCATAAAATTCACTTCAAAACCAAAATCACGCATATACTCATCATCATTCACGAATACCATCAACATTTATTTGAGCAACCATGCATTTCATAAAACACCCGATATTCACCCACAAGTTCAAAGTACGAGCAGCTATCTCTATACACTCACAAAATTCCCTTACCTGGAATCGTGATGAGTGATTCCACTTCCTTAAGCTGCTTACTCGTACGGTTCGATTCGTCTTCAACGAACTCTTCGGGACTGCACAAAATCGTATCCTGCATTATATTCGATCCGTATAATGCAACCCTTGTGCTTGCTATATCCAATTTAATCTATAGCCTCTATTAAAGCTTATTTGGCCTCGTTTCATTACTTTACCCATAGCTCGAGTCTATGGATCTTCTTAGGCCTATTATCTTATTCAAAATCGATATCAAATCGACATAAAGCTCATAGTGTTCATATTTCATGAATCCCCTCACTATGGCATTTATCAATCATATACATACCCATTTTCACAATTCCTCCAACTCACCATGTAATTCCATCTAACCATCTAAAATCATAAACATTACCCCAATAACAACTTTAGCATGCCATAAATCATAAGCTCATTCAATCCCACATATTCTCACATTATACCCATTTTTGATTTCTAGGTCACACCAATTCCACTACATTCCTAGGTAGTTTATCCATCAATACTCATACCAAACAACTCCAAAATCAATTAAATAGCTAATGCATTTGGATTGGAGTGTTAGAATCTTACCAATATGATTTTTCTTCTTACTCCAAATGGTAATGCCCTTAACTCCTTCAATTCCAAAAATGAAAAAGTGCCCTCTCACTATGTTGTTCTTCTCTTTGATAGGAACAACTTTGCCTCAATGATCTCTCTTCAAATCTCACTGAAAATGGCTGATTTTAGAGAGGGAAAGTTAGGTTTTTGGGTTGAAAATGGGAGGTTAATATGTTTTTCCGAGATTTCCAGATTTTCAGCCCTCCTTATATAGAAATAGCTTGGGGAGATCGATCTGGTTCATGAGGAGATCGATCTGGTCCCCTTAAATCCCTCTTTTTCACGACATTTTTAAGCATGAGATCGATCTGTCGAAGTATGAGATTGACCTGTTGAAGGATGAGATCGATTTGGTCCCAAACAGAGAGCTAAGGAGATCGATCTGGGTGCTTGAGGATCGATCTTTTCATCATGAAAATTCTTAGGAGATCAATCTGGCCCCATTGGAGATCGATCTGCTCTATTCCATTGTCCAAATAAGAGCATTCTAGCTCTTCCAGATCGATCTCTCATCCTATGAGATCGATCTAGCCTTCATATTTTCCAGATTTCTTGTAGTTTCCTTGCTGCAACTCATACCAATACATCCTTAATCTATTTCCATGGCCATTTTCTCATCCATCCACCTTTATAACTTGAAAATGGCATCCATTCATACCTTATGCACATTGAAACTTGTGTGCATTCATTGTATGTCCAAAGGTATGCTACATGAAACCAAATGGAAGCATAACTCCATTCCATTTTACCACACTACTCATCTTGAGTTTCAATCACATCCATCACTTGCCAGAACTCATTTCTTCATATTCGTACTCAATGAAACTTGTATGTACGTTACAATTCATATTACACATACATACATTGAATCCATGGACTTACATCAATCATACTTTACATTACAAGTCCATTCATATAATTTGATCCAATTACACATATTACCATTATACATATACGGGGTCTTAAATTCTCCCCTCCTTCAAGGAATTTGGTCCTCCAAATTAGAACCAAGTCACTCTTCAAAAAGTTGGGGGTACTTCTCCCGTATCAAGTTCTCCAATTCCCACATGGCCTCTTCCGCCGTGTGGTGTTGCCAAAGAACTTTCACCAAGGGAATTGTCTTATTCTGCAACACTTTCTCTTTTCTGTCCAATATCCGAACCGGCTTCTCAACATACGTCATACTCTCATGGAGCTCCAACGGCTCATATCTTATCACGTGTGCCGGGTCCGGGTGATACTTCCGAAGCATCGAGAAGTGGAAGACGTTGTGGACATTTGCCAAGTCTGGTGGCAATGCCAATCTGTACGCCTTATCTCCCACTCTCTCCAAAATCTCGAAGGGTCTGATATATCTAGGGCTCAGCTTGCCCTTCTTACCAAATCTCATAATACCCTTCGATGGTGATACCCTCAGAAACACCGACTCACCCTCATCAAACTCCAGTGGTCTTCGTCTCTTGTCAGCATAGCTCTTTTGTCGGCTCTGAGCTGTCCGTAATCTCTCACATATCAACTGGACATCCTCAGATGCCTGCTGCACTAAGTCCGGAGCAAAAATCTGTCTGTCACCAACCTCTTCCCATCCAATGAGGGAACGACTTCTACGCCCGTACAATGCCTCATAGGGTGCCATCCCGATACTCGCATGATAGCTATTATTATAAGCGAACTCGGCTAACTGCAGGTGGTCATCCCAGGAGCCTCTAAAATCCAGCACACACGCTCTCAACATATCCTCGAGGGTCTGTATAGTCTTCTCTGACTGCCCATCTGTCTGAGGATGAAAAGTGGTGCTAAAACTTAATCAGGTCCCCAGCGCTTCCTGAAAATATTCCCAAAAATGGGAAGTGAAGCGGGCACCCTATCAGAAACAACGGTCACTGGTACACCATGTAGCCGTACTATTTCTCGAATATATAGGTTCACCAACTGACTCAGTGTATCGGTAGCTCTCATAGCCAAGAAATGGGCGGACTTAGTCAACCGGTCCACAATAACCCATATGGCATCATGACCGCTGCGGGTCTTCGGCAACCCCATCACAAAATCCATGGTGACATGCTCCCACTTCCATGTCGGTATCGGTAGAGGCTACAATAATCCTGCAGGCTTCTGATGCTCTACCTTCACTTGCTGACAAACGAGACACTTAGCGACATATTTAGCAATGTCTCTCTTCATTCCAGACCACCAATAAACCTTCCGAAGGTTTTGATACATCTTGGTACTTCCCGGATGTATCGTATACTTCGATGAGTGAGCCTCTGATAAAATCATTCTCCTGATCTCAGGATCCCTGGGAACGCATACTCTGCCTCTGAACCTCAATAACCCATCAGCACTCTGCTCAAAATCAATACCCACACCTGTCTGTATCTGCCTCAGCCAATCGATACACCGTCGATCGCTCTGCTGGGCTTGCCGAATACGGCCAATCAACTTTGGCTCTAGTCTCAAACTAGCCATGATCTCAAGTCTCTCAGATCCAGGTGGGGTTACATCCAAACTGAGGTTCGCAAAGTGTTCTAACAATTCATGTTCCTGTACCATCATATAAGACACCAACCCAAGGTTCTTTCTACTCAAAGCATCGGCAACTACATTTGCCTTACCTGGGTGGTACATGATCTCACAATCATAGTCTTTTAGGAGTTCGAGCCATCTCCTCTGTCTCATATACAGTTCTTTCTGCGAGAACAGGTACTTAAGGCTCTTATGATCGTGAACACCTGAAATTTCTCACCATAGAGATAGTGGCGCCATATTTTCAAAGCAAATACTACGGCCGCCAACTCCAAATCATGTGTCGGGTAGTTCCTCTCATGATCTTTCAACTGTCTAGATCCATAGGCAACTACCTTTCCATCCTGCATAAGCACACTGCCCAGTCCCTGGTGTGATGCATCCGTATACACCGAGAATCCTCCTGAGCTGGTAGGAATGGTGAGCACTGGAGCAGTCGTCAATCGATGCTTAAGCTCCTCAAAACTCCTCTCACATGCCTCATCCCACGTAAACTTAACATCCTTACGCGTGAGGCGTGTCAACGGAGCAGCTAGTCTGGAGAAACCCTCTACAAATCTCCGATAATATCCTGCCAATCCCATGAAACTTCTGATCTCAGTTACTGTCTTGGGTTGTTCCCACTGTACAACTGCCTCTATCTTGGATGGATCCACCGATACCCCATCCTTTGACACAACATGCCCCAGAAATGAGATATGTTCCAACCAAAAGTTACACTTGCTGAGTTTGGCATACAATTCTCTCTCTCAGAGGGTCTGCAGAACTATCCTCAAGTGCTCCTCATGATCTTCCCTGGACTTGGAATACACCAAAATATCATCTATGAAAACAATCACAAACTTGTCCAGGTATGGCTTGAATATGTCATTCATCAATGCCATAAATGCTGCGGGAGCATTCGTCAATCCGAATGGCATCACCAAAAACTCGTAGTGGCCATAACGGGTACGAAATGCTGTCTTGGGTATATCTCCACTCCTGATCCTCAATTGATGATACCCTGACCGCAGATCTATCTTAGAAAAAACTTCGGCTCCCTGGAGCTGATCCAACAAATCATCAATTCTTGGAAGGGGGTACTTGTTCTTAATGGTGGCCTTATTCAACAACCGGTAATCTATACACAGTCGGAGGCTTCCATCCTTCTTCCTTACAAATAGAACTGGTGCTCCCCAAGGTGAGACACTCGTTCTAATAAACCCCTTCTCCAGCAACTCTTGCAGCTGTTTCTTCAGCTCTTCCAATTCTATTGGAGCCATTCTATAGGGTGGTTTCGATATCGGCTCTATACCAGGCACTAACTCAATGCAAAATTCCATTTCCCTTTCAGGTGGTAGTCCTGGTAATTCATCCGGAAAGACATCAGGGTAATCCATAATTACGAGTATGTCCTTCAATTCCGGGTGTGCCTCATCTATATCGACCACATAGGCAATGAACCCTTCACATTATCCTCTCCATCGTTAGTAACATAAACCATCACTCCAAATTCAACATTTATCATAAACAATAATTTATCTCCTAAGAAATATGCATTTAAAATCATACTCCTTGATTTACAACAATCATACAAGTTTCATATCATTTCTTTTCATCAAAATTTACAATAAGATTGTCTAATCCTGAAAACATCAATGTTTTGGCATGACAATCCATCACAACACGATTGGTAGCCAACCAATCCATTCCCAAAATTACATCAAAATCATTCATATTCAATAAAATCAGATTGGCTATCATTTCCTTCCCCTCTATCTTTAACTTACAATCCCTACATACATGCTCAGTCAATTGACTATCATTCATGGGTGTGGAAATCTTCAACATTTTATCCAACAATGTTGGCTTCACATATTTCAACAATTTATGTGCAAAGGAAGGTGATATGAAAGAATGCGTGGCACCAGGATCAAATAATACCAATGCTTCTAAATCAAAGATTCGGATGGTACCTTTAATCACATCCGTTAATGCGTCTGCAGTGTCCTGGTCCAGTGCATGTACTCTTCCTCTGCTCACACTTGCAGCCTATTTCCCTTTTTCCTCAGTTGTAGCCTCCTCGGGGCTGCTGTCTCAACTGGAGCTCCCTCAGGCTCCTTGCCCTTCTGTGGGGCAATCTCCATCCTCTCGGGACAATACTTAGCTATATGTCCTGGTCTCTCGCATCTAAAACACACCGTAGGGGCCATCAGACAGGGTCTATTCCTGTGAAATCTCCCACATCTCCTACACTGATCAGTAGTAGGTCGTGGTCCTCCAATAGTCATACTCCTTGGCGCAGTCAAGGCTGGGTATACGGGAGGTCTAGCAGCTCTCTCCTGCACCCCCTCAATCTTTGGCCTCTTCTCAAAAAATCTTTGGCCATCTCTCTTGGCCACGCTTCCAAACCCGAATCTCTTCCGGTCTCTGTCCTTCCTAACACTGACTCTCCCAAGCTCGGAGGCATTTCGCTCGAAGTCTTGCTCACACAACTGAGCCTTATGTATAGCCTCCTCATAAGTCACAATGTCGAAGGGAGCTAGCTTAGTCCGGATGGCCAATCTCAATCCATCCATGAACTTCTGAATCTTTCGGGTCTCACTACCCATCGTGTCAGGGTCATATCTTCCCAATGACATAAACTTGGACTCATACTCGTCTACAGTTCGGTTCCCTTGAACCAGGTTCATAAATTCCATCCGCAATTTCCTCTGTGCGGTAGCTGGAATATACTGCCTCCTGAAGGCCTCTAGAAATATCTCCTATGAGATCTCAGAGTGTCTGGCCCTCAAAATAGTCTCGGTAGACCTCCACGAATGCTCGGTCTCGCCTTTCAGTATAAACACGGTAAAGGCAACCTTCTCACTTGAAGTGAATCAGAAAAATCTATACAGTTTCTCCATCTCATACACCCAATCCTCCGTAATCACTGGGTCCTTCACCCCTCTAGACACTGGGGGTCTCAACGCTTGAAACTCTCGCAACTTGCTCAAGTCGCAGTCATATCCCAAATTGCTACCGCTCTGCTGCGGAGCAATAGGAGAAGCTATATCCTGGGCTGAAGGTGGTGTAACTGTAGCTGTCTCAGCAGTCTGAGGTCTCCCCACCTCTGCAGCTGCCTGTTTCGTAGTAGGCTATGCCACGGGACCTCGTCTGTCATCGGCGCCCAAGGCCTGCGTGACTATCTCCACCAAACTCTCAATACTCAGCTCTAACCTAGCGAAGCGAGCCTCAGTATCATCTGCTCTCTCAGCAGGGTTCTGTGGAGCCTGTTCAGTCTGTGGCTCCGCACGGCTCTCAGGCCTACCTCTACGGCCTCTAGCACGTGCTCTCGCCCCTCTACCATTGCGTGTAACTGGCATAGTGCCTAACTTCCTGTATTATAATAATTCATTAAGCTCAATCCATCATGGTATACACAATTATATCTAAACAAAAGCACAGTACTATAGGGATGTACTTTCCTACGTTTTATTAATGACTCACATCAGGCCAACACGGCTCTGATACCAATCTCTGTTACGACCCAATTCCATTCTCTTTAACCTAAAATCATTGAAAATTTTTCACGTTTTACTGTTACCTTACCCGGTCGTGAACTAAACTCACCACACACTGTTGGGCTGTGAGTCAATAATAAACACCAAGTCTCATTCATTCTCAATTAATTAAAACGATGTCATACATTTGTATTTAATCGTGTAGTTTTACGAATACATGTTTTACTGACATCTACATCCCCCGTAATTACAACTCAAAAGAATACTGTGCTTTTACATTGTTTAGATACAAAAAGAATCACTGTGTATATACCTCTTAGCAATGGAGATGCAGCGGAATCCAAAATACCACGCCTCATTCCTTACTGGGCTACTATGCACGCTCTGTAGGGGGAAAAATAGAGTGGGATAAGCAACCACACGCTCAGTAAGGCAATAATGCAAGCATGGTAGATAACTACTCTATCTACATGCTGATAGTGTTATGCATAAATCATTTATAGTAGGAGCATGAGGAATAAAACTATGCCATATGAGTATACATATATATCATGTATTAAAATCATGTACATTGGCATATAAAACATGGTAAAAACATCATGTATAAATCATCTCATGCTCAATCTCAGTTAAATTCATAAAAAGGGTAATTCGTTAAGAAACCTCCTTTTTAAACCAACATCATAAACCCTTTTCTCAACACATACATATCACCCAATCAATTCACAATCACAACCACATTTTCATTGCACAATACACGCATGTGTATAAAACTAGGTCACTATATCAAAAGTGGCTATGTGGACAACTACATCATAAATCATCCCAGACCACATGCATCCAGGTGTGCGAGGTATCATGCTGGCACGAAGATGGATTATCCCTCGCCAGACTTTCTCATCACATAACCATCATGCGGTACATTGTACTCCATGTGATATACACGATACAGCGTACTCCGTAACTCATATCGTGATTGGGGGTGCCATTCCTAGGTATTATCTACCCCATACCAAGAGTTTTCCATATTCCGTGAAGGAGAGCCTCCCTGCCGAACAGAGCCTCCCCACCTAACAGAGCCTCCCCACCTCTTGGACTTAAGGATGTTGGCTTAAGGATGTAGGGCTTAAGGATCCTTCCGTAAGAGAGCCTCCCCACCGACCAGAGCCTCCCCACCTAACAGAGCCTCCCCACCTCTTTGGGCTTAAGGATGTTGGCTTAAGGATGTAAGGCTTAAGGATCTTACTGTACCCATGTAGGAGAGCCTCCCTGCCTAACAGAGCCTCCCCGCCTCTTTGGGCTTAAGGATGTTGGCTTAAGGATCCCACCGTAAGAGAGCCTCCCCACTGAACAGAGCCTCCCCGCCTAACAGAGCCTCCCCGCCTCTTTGGGCTTAAGGATGTTAGCTTAAGGATGTAAGGGTTAAGGATGTAAGGCTTAAGGATCTTACCAACTTTCACAACCTTCTGCTTATCACAATGTGCAAACTTGTGCGAGCAAATCTCTAGCACGACTCATGCATCCTCTCGTAAAGAGACATGTACGAGCATAGCTCTAGTACGGTTATACTCATAAGACAACCACTCAAAAGCCACGTATGAGCAAAAGCTCCAGTACGGTTTATAAACATCAACATAATTTCTAATCAAGGTGTGAGCTAAGCTCCAGCACGTTTCATACAAATGAAAACATAGAAATCCAGCGCGAGCGAGGCTCTAGCGCGATTTATGTCATACAATATGATAGGCGGCTCATACACAATCAAACAATCCCGGTAATCGGGTTTAGCACTCACAAATGCTTTTCCACCACAACAATACAATACTAGCCGACCCATCTACAAGCTTGCTTAAAACCAAGCAAATTTCGTTTTGAAAAACATCAAAGCATTAGATTTATGCAATTATTAGCCTTACTATCCCATTTCATAAAATTCACTTCAAAACCAAAATCACGCATATACTCATCATCATTCACGAATACCATCAACGTTTATTTGAGCAACCATGCATTTCATAAAACACCCGGTATTCACCCACAAGTTCAAAGTACGAGCAGCTATCTCTATACACTCACAAAATTCCCTTACTTGGAATCGCGATGCGTGATTCCACTTCCTTAAGCTGCTTACTCGTACGGTTCGATTTGTCTTCAACGAACTCTTCGGGACTGCACAAAATCGTATCCCGCATTATATTCGATCCGTATAATGCAACCCTTGTGCTTGCTATATCCAATTTAATCTATAGCCTCTATTAAAGCTTATTTGGCCTCGTTTCATTACTTTACCCATAGCTCGAGTCTATAGATCTTCTTAGGCCTATTATCTTATTCAAAATCGATATCAAATCAACATAAAGCTCATAGTGTTCATATTTCATGAATCCCCTCACTATGGCATTTATCAATCATATACATACCCATTTTCACAATTCCTCCAACTCACCATGTAATTCCATCTAACCATCTAAAATCATAAACATTACCCCAATAACAACTTTAGCATGCCATAAATCATAAGCTCATTCAATCTCACATATTCTCACATTATACCCATTTTTGATTTCTAGGTCACACCAATTCCACTACATTCCTAGGTAGTTTATCCATCAATACTCATACCAAACAACTCAAAAATCAATTAAATAGCTAATGCATTTGGATTGGAGTGTTAGAATCTTACCAATATGATTTTTCTTCTTGCTCCAAATGGTAATGCCCTTAACTCCTTCAATTCCAAAAATGAGAAAATGCCCTCTCACTATGTTGTTCTTCTCTTTGATAGGAACAACTTTGCCTCTAATGATCTCTCTTCAAATCTCACTGAAAATGGCTGATTTTAGAGAGGGAAAGTTAGGTTTTTGGGTTGAAAATGGGAGGTTAATATGTTTTTCTGAGATTTCCAGATTTTCAGCCCTCCTTATATAGAAATAGCTTGGGGAGATCGATCTGGTTCATGAGGAGATCGATCTGGTCCCCTTAAATCCCTCTTTTTCTTGCCATTTTTAAGCATGAGATCGATCAGTCGAAGCATGAGATCGATCTGTTGAAGCATGAGATCGATCTGGTCCCAAGCAGAGAGCTAAGGAGATCGATCTGGGTGCTTAGGGATCGATCTTTTCATCACGAAAATGCTTAGGAGATTGATTTGGCCCCATTGGATATCGATCTGCTCTATTCCATTGTCCAAATAAGAGCATTCTAGCTCTTCCAGATCGATCTCTCATCCTATGAGATCGATCTGGCCTTCATGTTTTCCAGATTTCTTGTAGTTTCCTTGCTGCAACTCATACCAATACATCCTTAATCTATTTTCATGGCCATTTTCTCATCCATCCACCTTTATAACTTGAAAATGGCATCCATTCATACCTTATGCACATTGAAACTTGTGTGCATTCATTGTATGTCCAAAGGTATGCTACATGAAACCAAATGGAAGCATAACTCCATTCCATTTTACCACACTACTCATCTTGAGTTTCAATCACATCCATCACTTGCCAGAACTCATTTCTTCATATTCGTACTCAATGAAACTTGTATGTACGTTACAATTCATATTACACATACATACATTGAATCCATGGACTTACATCAATCATACTTTACATTACAAGTCCATTCATATAATTTGATCCAATTACACACATTACCATTATACATATACGGGGTCTTACAGAACAAGCTTAGGCCACAAATAGGTATTTGAAATTCTATGAATCTGCATATGATTTTAATGCCTGTACGGATAGGTTAGATCATGTACATGATGATGGAATGATTAAAAGAAACTAATTTGTTGAATTGGATATAATTATGTTGATGGCATGGAAGATGTTTGATAAAATGCTAAAATGAACTATGTTAAAGGCTTAAGACTTGTCATCCAAGTGTTTGATAAAATGCCTAAGTGAGATTAGGCCATGGTTGGCATGGTGATGGCTAAGAATCAGCCATGGTGGTGTGATGGGTGTTCGGCCACCATGCTATGGCTGAGAGGTTCCATGGGCCAAGCTTAAGCGCAATCAGCCCAAGTTAGCTCATGGACCTTAAGGCCTACCTAATAAGAGTTAATGGGCCTAAGGAGCCGAATGGGCCTTGATAGAATGAATAGTAAAGTCGAAATGAGCTTGAAATAAAGTTGTGTCCATTAAGAGGCAACGAGGCCCAATAAGAGCAATTAGGCCCATTTAGTGAAAAGGATAAATAGGTTATTAGACTTAATTGATGTGATTGGTAATTATCTACAGCTCTCGGAGATTTATACGAAGCCGGATAGATTAATATACAAAAAGTGGAAAAAGGTGAAAAGAGCATTCGATGAGATTCCAGGTAAGGGATCTATGCAAGCTCTTAGAGATAGTTGTGCGTATATTTTTTGCCACTATTAAGTATTTAAATTCTGTATAGAGTTTAGATATGGAATAATATAAATGACGCCTAAATATGGGAAATTATGAAAAAATACCCTTAAAATTGGGAAAATTTCAAAATGCATAAAGTGCATGAATTCGATGTTTTCTATGTGAAAAAAGGATTTAGTAAAGCTGAATCAATAGATTGGCTTACGATTTGATTGTATACATTAAATTGCACATTATTTCTAAAGTTTGATTTGATTTGAAGAGTGATTTGATAGGAAGTTACCCTCTCACTCTATTTTGTATAGTTTTACGTATTACACTAGGTTTTGAGTACCATTTTTATTGGAAAGCGAGCCATCTATCTATTTTGTGTGTGAATCGTGCTGGAGCAATGATAAAATCTTTGAACTATCCAAATCTGCTCGCACTAGATTTGATGTGATATGTGAATAAAATCGTGCAGGAGCTATGGTGATGTCTATGACTTACATAGAACTGCTCGCACTAGATTTGGTGTGATATGTGGATAAAACCGTATTTGAGTGGGGTGTTGACTGAGTGTCACAATGAAGGCTTGCGCTGGATTTTGAGATAGGTTATGGTTGATGATTTTTGGTTAGGGTGATATGTCCCTGAGTCGGGCACCCCACGACCATTCTGAGTATCTGTTGTACTTCACGGAGTGCATTGTACTGTCTAGACAACACAGAGTACGCTGTACTGTACCACTAGTCTTCAGACATCTGATTTGCATGCTTTTGGACACTCGCGCACACCAGGCCCATGAGGCGCGGGGTCACTGACTATAGCCATATGTCTTCTGATTACTGTATATCCTTACCTGATTTATCTCACTGATCTGATTTTTCTATTCTGTTCTGAATTCTGAACCAATTTTGATTTCTGTATTGAATTGTTTTCTGAAATCTAAATCTTATTTTTATTTTTGGATTTGTTTCTGATTGTTTTGGTATTTCGTTTTTGATCTAATTTTTCAAATGATTTTGAATTGGCATTTGAACTAATCCTAAATGATACATATCTGTATGTTTTAATACATGACATTATATGCCAGTATTTGGCAAAGCAAATATGTTTGTTTGAAATCTGATAAGTGGAAATGCATTTATTTTACAAGATGATAAAACATGCATTATGAGCATCGAAAATAGTATGGTTATCTACCTGTTTCCATATGTTCCTTACTGATTGTGTTAGCTCACCTTTTTCTCTTATCTCTCCATAGATTAGTTCTAAAAGTGAGAGCTCTGTGGTAGATTCCTGTATTTTCCTTCCACCTGCAGCTGTTATCACTTGCAAAAGGTATACACACTTTTGTAGTCTTTTCTAAACATGACAACACACAGTGATGTATATATCTTAGCATTGGGATGTAAACCAATGTAAGCGAATGCAAATTATTGTAAATTATTATGAGTACAATCTTTTATTATGAATGCATAAGATGTGAATGAATTGAAGTATATGGGAAGTGATTAAATGACATCGACCCATAACCCAACTAATCCCTGTGTGAAGTTGTGATGTGTGATAATTAATGGTAAAAATGTAAGGAAATTGGGTGACAACAGAAGTGGTATCAGAGCAGAATTGGTCTGATATGAGTCATTGTTAGTAACTAAGAAAGTTTACATCCCCTTATCACTGTGTATTGTTTAGATACAATTATGTATCTCGAGTTGTGATTTCACTGAAAATTGTATTACATATGCACAAAATTTTCAGGATGTCTGACAGACATCGTAGTAGAGGAGAGGGTTCAAGATCTCAAGGGCATGGAGATAGGTCCGAGAGATGGAGTGGATCTTCATCTGGTCACACTTCTCGGGACCCCTCAGAGAGTTATGGTGCTCGTGTTGTGAGATTAAAGCAGAGTTTAGATACAGTGGTGATATTGTTGGGGTAGTTTATGGCTAGGTTTGACTATGCCCAAGGTACAGCAAGACAGGCTGCACCTGAGACCCTTGCACCTGCACAGCCTGCACCCGCACCACAGAGAGCTGAACCACCACAGACCCCTCATGTTCAGCCTACAGCTCCTCCAGTGGCCCCACGTTAGGGTAATGATGACCTGGGGTATGATTGTGAGCTCAATAGACTGAGGCAATTTTATAACTTTAGCCATCGTCAATTAGTGGGATTAAGGATCCGATAGTGGCCAAGGACTAGATCAACAGGATGGAGAATCTTTATAGGTTTTTTCGATGTTATTCGGTAGAGAAAGTGGCCTTTTTGACCTTTACATTCGAGGAAGAGGCAAAACACTAGTGGAAGTCCACCATGCCTATTTTGATAGTCAGATATCGGGAACTATCTTGGGAGATTTTCTTAGATGCCTTCCGGAGGCAATATATTCTGGCTACTGCTCAGCGGAAGCTATAGATAGAGTTTTTGAGTTTGACCCAAGTATGAATCTCGATTTACATCTCTCAGCATGTATGACCCTGATATTATGAGCAGTGAATCGTGGAAGGTCCATAGATTTATGGAGGTCCTAAGACCATCGATCAGAGCTTGACTGGCCACATTAGACATTGTAGCTTATGAGGAAGCAGTGTCACGACCCTCTCCCTCTATCCGTGACCTTTACCTTATCATTTACAGTTAGGATGTGAGTGAACATCCAATTCATATCTCATCCATTTTAGTTTAAATAAATTCATATAAATGAAGTAGAATAGACACTGGACTTTTATATATAAGTACGGAAGCATTTATATCAGTTTCTATTTTATACATCCCCAAAAATGAAAAAAATACAAACTTTACTGTGCATTAATTTACAGGATACAAATTTTTTAATCTCAAATGTATACGTCTCTGCCCAGCTAGCATCTACTTCAGTCCAGACCAATGTCGTCTAAGTCTACTGTAATAGAAACAGAATAGCAACAATTGCAAGGTGCAGATGAAGTGGTCGAGCTCTTCCTCCTGGTGCCACCCTCAG
This sequence comes from Firmiana major, assembly GCA_033439115.1. Classification (NCBI taxonomy): domain Eukaryota; kingdom Viridiplantae; phylum Streptophyta; class Magnoliopsida; order Malvales; family Malvaceae; genus Firmiana; species Firmiana major. The sequence continues at coordinate 25,295,630 of CM065914.1, forward strand.
CAAACACACCTCAAGGCAGTAACTCATTTAAGTAGTAACCATAACAACCATAATCTTTAGCTACCAAATATCAAGTTAGTGCAGAATAAAAGCATAAAAACAACATGAACAGTGCAAGTAAATGAAAACAGAGTTAAACAGAGGATAAGAACTGATGTTGAAGAAACATAATGGTTGAATATCAACTTTCTAAAAAAAATGACAATATGAAACTAAGTAAAACGAAGAAGTAAGTATAAGCAGATTATGGAAATTTAAAAATGATCAGAGAACCAACAGCAACTACATATACTTGAAGAAGCCACAAGCAGTAGAAAACAATGTAAGCTAATATCTACATGCAATAAAGAGCAGAATCTGTGTAGTGCAGACAAAGAAAAATGAAAAAAAATGAACAACAAAGCATTACAAGACAAAAGCTTAAAATCAAAAAGAAATAAGTAAAGATCAATAACTAAAAATCAAATCAAAACTATCAACAACCATGAATCACATAAACGTGGATATCTAGTAGCCTCGGGTTGCTTCAATTCCTGCCCCTACCACCGTGATTCCACATTCCTAATGATGTGGAAACAATGCTCGGCATTAAAACCACATCAAAGCACCAGAACTGAGTAGGACAGTAATGAAGGAAGATTAACCATCCAAATGAGGAGTGGAGAACAAATAAATAGGACCACACTAATAAGAAAACCGAGAGCTTACCATAGGAAAAAAAATTTTCATTAATGCTTAAACAACAAAACTCTCCAGGAATAGAACTTGATCAACCCGAGAAGAAAAACATGAAATTTGTTGCTAACAATTTGTATGAAAAATACCAAACACTAGAAATGAAGAAGCTTTTCATAAAAATGAAAATTGACATGAATGGTAAAAAAAAATGGTGGCTAACGGGAAAATGAAAGACACTATTATAAAAGTATTTTACCCTAGGCTACACTATTCTACCCTACCTACTTTTACCCTAAAAACTACTTGATTTTTCAATTGTTCATCATGTTCTATTTATACCCAAACTTAGGGGTACAATGGTAATTTTCAATCTTAGATGAGTTGCCATTGTTTGGCCACTTGTCTTTATTCCATTGCTTGTAGAGAAGATATTTCCACGTCACTTATCTATATGTCGACTGGGATATGCGATGTGGCCCGACGTGTGTCTTCAAGAAGGTAGGCACAGCTCCTGCTCCTGCAAGGAAAAGAGCCATGACTGAAGAAAAAGGGAAGCAAGTTGTGGGTCAAGGTAGGGTATATGCGATAGACTAGGCATCAACAGATACCTCTTTCGAGGTGATAAAAGGCACAATTCTAGTTTTCAATTTGGAAGCTATAGCTTTATTTGATTCTGGTGCTACGCATTCCTTCATATCGCCTACATGTGCATCAAAGTTAACAAGTTTTGTAAAACTCACATACTTAAATAGGACTTTATTAATAAGTACTCCAATGATAGTTAGTCAATTAGCTGAACAAGTATGCAACGATTGTAAGGTGAGAGTAGGAGATAAGTACACGACAACTAATTTGATTTTGTTGAATATGTATGACCTTGATGTAATCTTGGGAATGGATTGGTTAGCTCCAATTGCTCCAGGCGTTGTCCAAGAGCTGCTCCAGGTGATGTCTACTTCTGCTCAATCAGGCATTGTCTGGCTCTCCTGCTTCCAATTCTGTCCTCTTTAGCCTCAGGTGCTGTCTTGGTTTAGCTGCTCCTAAAATTCCTCACACAGTTGCTCCTTAATGCACCTCAATCACAGTAGACATGTCCTGTGACTCTGCTTCACCAGTCATATGCAAAAACATAATCACGCAATTAGGTTATGCCTATACTAAAATGGCCCGCAATGAACTGATGCTCTTCAGCAGCGCAGCACACGTCTCTGCCCAGCTAGCGTCTGCTTCAGTCCAGACCAATGTCGTCTAAGTCTACTGTACTAGAAACAGAACAGAAACAATTGCAAGGTGCAGATGAAGTGGTCGAGCTCTTGCTCCTGGTGCCACCCTTAGCAAACACACCTCAAGGCAGCAACTCATTTAAGTAGTAACCACAACAACCATAATCTTCAGCTACCAAATATCAAGTTAGTGCAGAATAAAAGCATTAAAACAACATGAACAGTGCAAGTAAATGAAAACAGAGATAAACAGAGGATAAGTACTGATGTTGAAGAAACAAAATGGTTGAATATCAACTTTATTAAAAAAAAATGACAATATGAAACTAAGTAAAACGAAGAAGTAAATATAAGCATATTATGGAAATTCCAAAATGATCAGAGAACCAACAACAACTACATATACTTGATGAAGCCACAAGCAGTAGAAAACAATGTAAGCTAATATCTACATGCAGTAAAGAGAAGAATCCGTGTAGTGCAGATAAAGAAAAATGAAACAAAAAAATGAACAACAAAGCATTGTAAGACATAAGCTTAAAACAGAAAAGAAATAAGTAACGATCAACAACTGAAAATCAAACCAAAACTATCAACAACCATGAATCACATAAACGTGGATATCCAGTAGCCTCGGGTTGCTTCAATTCCTACCCCTACCACCGTGATTCCACATTGCCAATCATGTGGAAACAATGCTCGACATTAAGACCACATCCAAGCACCAGAACTGAGTGGGACAATAATGAAAGAAGATTAAGCATCCGAATGAGCAGTGGAGAACAAAGAAATGGAACCACAATAAAAAGCAAATTGAGAGCTACCATAGGAAAAAATTTTCATTAACCCTTAAACAACAAAACACTCAAGGAATAGAACTTGATCAACCCGAGAAGAAAAACATGGAATTTGTTGCTAACAATTAGTATGGAAAATACCAAAGACTAGAAATGAAGAAGCTTTTCATAAAAATGAAAATTGACATGAATGGTAAAAAAAAATGGTGGCTAACGGGAAAATAAAAGACACTATTCTAAAACTATTTTACCCTAGGCTACACTATTCTAGCCTACCTACTTTTACCCTAAAAACTACTTGATTTTTCAATTGCACATCATGTTCTATATATACCCAAACTTAGGGGTACAATGGTAATTTTCAATCTTAGATGAGTTGGCATTGTTTGGCCACTTGTCTTTATTCCATTTCTTGTAAAGTAGATATTTCCACGTCACTTGTCTATATGTCAACTGGGATATACGATGTGGCCCGACATGTATCTTTAAGAAGGTGGGCACAGCTCTTGCTCCTGCAAGGAAGAGAGCCATGACTGAAGAAAAAGGGAAGCAAGTTGTGGGTCAAGGTAGGGTATATGCGATAGACTAGGCATCAACATATACCTCTTCCGAGGTGATAAAAGGTACAATTCTGATTTTCAATTTGGAAGCTATAGCTTTATTTGATTCTGGTGGTACGCATTCCTTCATATCGCCTACATGTGCATCAAAGTTAACAACTTTTGTAAAACTCACATACTTAAATGGGACTTTATTAATAAGTACTCCAATGAGAGTTAGTTAATTAGCTGAACAAGTATACAACGATTGTCAAGTGAGAGTAGGAGATAAGTACATGACAGCTAATTTGATTTTGTTGAATATGTATGACCTTGATGTAATATTGGGAATAGATTAGTTAGCACCAATTGCTCCAGGCATTGTCCAGGTGCTGCTATAGGTGATGTCCGCTTCTACTGTATCAGGCGTTATCTGGCTAACCTGCTCCCAGTTCTGTCCTCATCTGCCTCAGGTGCTGTCTTGGTTCAGCTGCACCCAAAATTCCTCACACAGCTGCTCCTTATTGCACCTCAATCATAGTAGACATGTTTTGTTACTCTGGTTCACCTGTCGCATACAACAACATAACCTTGCAATTAGCTTCTGATTATACTTAAATGGCCAGTAATGAACTAATGCTCTTCAGCAGTACAGCACACGTCTCTACCAAGCTAGCGTCTGCTCAGTCCTGACCAATGTCGTCTAAGTCTACTGTACTAAAAATAAAACAGCAGCAATTCCAAGGTGTAGATGAAGTGGTCGAGCTCTTACTCCTAGTGCCACCCTAAACAAACATACCTCAAGGCAGCAACTCATTTAAGTTGTAACCACAGTAGCCATAATCTTCAGCAACCAAATATCAAGTTAGTGTAGAATAAAAGCATATAAACAACATGAACAGTGCAAGTAAATGAAAACAGAGTTAAACAGAGGATAAGAACTGATGTTGAAGAAACATAATGGTTAAATATCAACTTTATAAAAAAATTACAATATGAAAGTAAGTAAATCGAAGAAGTAAATATAAGCAGATTATGGAAATTTAAAATGATCAGAGAACCAACAGCAACTACATGTACTTGAAGAAGCCACAAGCAGTAGAAAACAATGTATGCTAATATCTACATGCAGTAAATAGCAGAATCCGTGTAGTGTAGAAAAAGAAAAATGAAACAAAAAAAATGAACAACAAAGCATTGCATGACAGAAGCTTAAAATCGAAAAGAAATAAGTAAAGATCAACAACTAAAAATCAAACCAAAACAATCAACAACCATGAATCACATAAACGTGGATATCCAGTAGCCTCGGGTTACTTCAATTCCTGCCTCTACCACCGTGATTCCACATTGTCAATGACGTGAAAACAATGCTCAGCATTAAGATCACATCAAAGCACCAGAACTGAGTAGGACAGTAATGAAGGAAGATTAAGCATCTAAATGAGGAGTGGAGAACAAAGAAATAGAACCACACTAATAAGAAAACCGAGGGCTACCATAGGAAAAAAAAATTTAAATTAACGCTTAAACTACAAAACTCTCAAGGAATAGCACTTGATAAAGCCGAGAGGAAAAAATGTAATTTGTTGCTAACAATTAGTATGGAAAATAGCAAAGACTAGAAATTAAGAAGCTTTTCATAAAAATGAAAATTGACATGAATGGTAAAAAAAATTGGTGGATAACGGGAAAATAAAAGACACTATTCTAAAACTATTTTACCCTAGGCTACACTATTCTACCCTACCTACTTTAACCCTAAAAACTACTTGATTTTTCAATTGCTCATCATGTTCTATTTATACCCAAACTTAGGGGTACAATGGCAATTTTCAATCTTAGATGAGTTGGCATTGTTTGGCCACTTGTCTTTATTCCATTTCTTGCAGAGTAGATATTTCCACGTCACTTGTCAATATGTCGACTGGGATATGCGATGTGGCCTGATATGTGTCTTCAAGAAGGTGGGCACAGCTCCTGCTCCTGCAAGGAAGAGAGCTATGACTGAAGAAAAAGGGAAGCAAGTTGTGGGTCAAGGTAGGGTATATGCGATAGACTAGGCATCAACAGATACCTCTTCCGAGGTGATAAAAGGTACAATTTCGATTTTCAATTTGGAAGCTATAGCTTTATTTGATTCTGGTGCTACGCATTCCTTCATATCGCCTACATGTGCATCAAAGTTAACAAGTTTTATAAAACTCACATACTTAAATGGGACTTTATTAATAAGTACTATAATAAGAGTTAGTCAATTAGCTGAACAAGTATACAATGATTGTAAAGTGAGAGTAGGAGATAAGTACACGACAACTAATTTGATTTTGTTGAATATGTATGACCTTGATGTTATCTTGGGAATGGATTGGTAAGCTCCAATTGCTCTAGGCGTTGTCCAAGTGATGCTCCAAGTGATGTCTGTTTCTGCTGTATCAGGCGTTGTCTGGCTCTCCTGCTCCCAATTCTATCCTCTTCTGCCTCAGGTGCTTTCTTGGTTCTGCTGCACCCAAAATTCCTCACACAACTGCTCCTTAATGCACCTCAATCACAGTAGACATGTCCTGCTACTCTGCTTTACCAGTCGCATGCAACAGCACAACCACGCAATTAGGCTCTGCTTATACTAAAATGGCCAGCAATGAACTGATGCTCTTCAGCAACGTAGCGCACATCTCTGCCCAGCTAGCATCTGCTTCAGTCCAGACCAATGTCGTCTAAGTCTACTGTACTAGAAACAAAATAGCAACAATTGCAAGGTGCAGATGAAGTGGTCGAGCTCTTGCTCCTGGTGCCACCCTCAGTAAAAACACCTCAAGGCAGCAACTCATTTAAGTAGTAACCACAACAACCATAATCTTCAGCTACCAAATATCAAGTTAGTGCAGAATAAAAGCATAAAAACAACATGAACAATGCAAGTAAATGAAAACAGAGTTAAACAGAGGATAAGAACTGATGTTGAAGAAACATAATGGTTGAATATCAACTTTATTAAAAAAATGACAATATGAAACTAAGTAAAACGAAGAAGTAAATATAAGCAGATTATGGAAATTTAAAAATGATCAGAGAACCAACAGCAACTACATATACTTGAAGAAGCCACAAGTAGTAGAAAACAATGTAAGCTAATATCTACATGCAGTAAAGAGCAGAATCCGTGTAGTGCAGACAAAGAAAAATGAAACCAAAAAATGAACAACAAAGCATTGCAAGACAGAAGCTTAAAATCGAAAAGAAATAAGTAAATATTAACAACGAAAAATCAAACCAAAACTATCAACAACCATGAATCACATATGTGTGGATATCCAGTAGCCTCGAGTTGCTTCAATTCCTACCCCTACCACCGTGATTCCACATTGCCAATTATGTGGAAACAATGCTCAACATTAAGACCACATCCAAGCACTAGAACTGAGTGGGACAATAATGAGGGAAGATTAAGCATCCGAATGAGAAGTGGAGAACAAAGAAATGGAACCACAATAATAAGCAAACCGAGAGCTACCATAGGAAAAAATTTTCATTAACGCTTAAACAACAAAACACTCAAGGAATAGAACTTGATCAACCCGAGAAGAAAAACATGGAATTTGTTGCTAACAATTAGTATGGAAAATACCAAAGACTAGAAATGAAGAAGCCTTTCATAAAAATGAAAATTGACATGAATGGTAAAAAAAAATGGTGGCTAACGGGAAAATAAAAGACACTATTCTAAAACTATTTTACCCTAGGCTACACTATTCTACCCTACCTAATTTTACCCTAAAAACTACTTGATTTTTCAATTGCTCATCATGTTCTATTTATACCCGAACTTAGGGGTACAATGGTAATTTTCAATCTTAGATGAGTTGACATTGTTTGGCCACTTATCTTTATTCCATTTCTTGCAAAGTAGATATTTCCACGTCACTTGTCTATATGTCAACTGGGATATGCAATGTGGCCCGACGTGTATCTTCAAGAAGGTGGGCACAGCTCTTGCTCCTACAAGGAAGAGAGCCATGACTGAAGAAAAAGGGAAGCAAGTTGTGGGTCAAGGTAGGGTATATGTGATAGACTAGGCATCAACAGATACCTCTTCCGAGGTGATAAAAGGTACAATTCTGATTTTCAATTTGGAAGCTATAGCTTTACTTGATTCGGGTGGTACGCATTCCTTCATATCGCCTATATGTGCATCAAAGTTAACAACTTTTGTAAAACTCACATACTTAAATGAGACTTTATTAATAAGTACTCCAATGAGAGTTAGTCAATTAGCTGAACAAGTATACAACGATTGTCAAGTGAGAGTAGGAGATAAGTACATGACAGCTAATTTGATTTTGTTGAATATGTATGACCTTGATGTAATCTTGGGAATAGATTAGTTAGCACCAATTGCTCCAGGCACTGTCCAGGTACTGCTCTCGGTGATGTCTGCTTCTACTGTATCAGTCGTTATCTGGCTCTCCTGCTCCCAGTTCTGTCCTCATCTGCCTCAGGTGCTGTCTTGGTTCAGCTGCACCCAAAATTCCTCACACAGCTTCTCCTTAATGCACCTCAATCATAGTAGACATGTCTTGTTACTCTGGTTCACCTGTCGCATACAACAACATAACCTTGCAATTAGCTTCTGATTATACTAAAATAGCCAGCAATGAACTAATGCTCTTCAGCAGTACAGCACACGTCTCTACCCAGCTAGCGTCTGCTCAGTCCTGACCAATGTCGTCTAAGTCTACTGTACTAAAAACAAAACAGTAGCAATTCCAAGGTGTAGATGAAGTGGTCGAGCTCTTACTCCTGGTGCCACCCTCAACAAACATACCTCAAGGCAGCAACTCATTTAAGTTGTAACCACAATAGCCATAATCTTCAGCTACCAAATATCAAGTTAGTGCAGAATAAAAGCATATAAACAACATGAACAGTACAAGTAAATGAAAACAGAGTTAAACAGAGGATAAGAACTGATGTTGAAGAAACATAATGGTTGAATATCAACTTTATAAAAAAATGACAATATGAAAGTAAGTAAATCGAAGAAGTAAATATAAGCAGATTATGGAAATTTAAAAAAGATCAGAGAACCAACAGCAACTACATGTACTTGAAGAAGCCACAAGCAGGAGAAAACAATGTATGCTAATATCTACATGCAGTAAAGAGCAGAATCCGTGTAGTGTAGACAAAGAAAAATGAAACAAAAAAATGAACAACAAAGCATTGCAAGACAGAAGCTTAAAATCGAAAAGAAATAAGTAAAGATCAACAACTAAAAATCAAACCAAAACTATCAACAACCATGAATCACATAAACGTGGATATCCAGTAGCCTCGGGTTGCTTCAATTCCTGCCTCTACCACCGTGATTCCACATTGCCAATGACATGGAAACAATGCTCGGCATTAAGATCACATCAAAGCACCAGAACTGAGTAGGACAGTAATGAAGGAAGATTAAGCATCTAAATGAGGAGTGCAGAACAAAGAAATTGAACCACACTAATAAGAAAACCGAGGGCTACCATAGGAAAAAAAATTTAAATTAACGCTTAAACAACAAAACTCTCAAGGAATAGCACTTGATCAAGCCGAGAAGAAAAAATGTAATTTGTTGCTAACAATTAGTATGGAAAGTAGCAAAGACTAGAAATTGAGAAGCTTTTCATAAAAATGAAAATTGACATGAATGGTAAAAAAAACGGTGGCTAACGGGAAAATAAAAGACACTATTCTAAAACTATTTTACCCTAGGCTACACTATTCTACCCTACCTACTTTAACCCTAAAAACTACTTCATTTTTCAATTGCTCATCATGTTCTATTTATACCCAAACTTAGGGGTACAATGGTAATTTTCAATCTTAGATGAGTTGGCATTGTTTGGCCACTTGTCTTTATTCCATTTCTTGCAAAGTAGATATTTCCACGTCACTTGTCAATATGTCGACTGGGATATGCGATGTGGCCTGACATGTGTCTTCAAGAAGGTGGGCACAGCTCATGCTCCTACAAGGAAGAGAGCTATGACTGAAGAAAAAGGGAAGCAAGTTGTGGGTCAAGGTAGGGTATATGCGATAGACTAGGCATCAACATATACCTCTTTCGAGGTGATAAAAGGGACAATTCTGATTTTCAATTTGGAAGCTATAGCTTTATTTGATTCTGGTGCTATGCATTCCTTCATATCGCCTACATGTGCATCAAAGTTAACAAGTTTTATAAAACTCACATACTTAAATGGGACTTTATTAATAAGTACTCTAATGAGAGTTAGTCAATTAGCTGAACAAGTATACAATGATTGTAAAGTGAGAGTAGGAGATAAGTACACGACAACTAATTTGATTTTGTTGAATATGTATGACCTGGATGTAATCTTGGGAATGGATTGGTAAGCTCCAATTGCTCTAGGCGTTTTCCAAGTGATGCTCCAGGTGATGTCTACTTCTGCTGTATCAGGAGTTATTTGGCTCTCCTGCTCCCAATTCTATCCTCTTCTGCCTCAGGTGCTGTCTTGGTTCTGCTGCACCCAAAATTCCTCACACAGTTGCTCCTTAATGCACCTCAATCACAGTAGACATGTCCTGCTACTCTGCTTTACCAGTCGCATGCAACAGCACAACCACGTAATTAGGTTCTGCTTATACTCAAATGGCCAGCAATGAACTGATGCTCTTCAGCAACGTAGCGCACGTCTCTGCCCAGCTAGCATCTGCTTCAGTCTAGACAAATGTCGTCTAAGTCTACTGTACTAGAAGTAAAACAGCAACAATTGCAAGGTGCAGATGAAGTGGTCGAGCTCTTGCTCTTGGTGCCACCCTCAGTAAACACACCTCAAGGTAGCAACTCATTTAAGTAGTAACCACAACAACCATAATCTTCAGCTACCAAATATCAAGTTAGTGCAGAATAAAAGCGTAAAAACAACATGAACAGTACAAGTAAATGAAAACAGAGTTAAACAGAGGATAAGAACTGATGTTGAAGAAACATAATGGTTGAATATCAACTTTATTAAAAAATGACAATATGAAACTAAGTAAAACAAAGAAGTAAATATAAGCAGATTACGGAAATTTAAAAATGATCAGAGAACCAACAGCAACTACATATACTTGAAGAAGCCACAAGCAGTAGAAAACAATGTAAGCTAATATCTACATGCAGTAAAGAGCAGAATCCGTGTAGTGCAGACAAAGAAAAATGAAACAAAAAAATGAACAACAAAGCATTGCAAGACAGAAGCTTAAAATTGAAAAGAAATACGTAAATATTAACAACGAAAAATCAAACCAAAACTATCAACAACCATGAATCACATATACGTGGATATCCAGTAGCCTCGAGTTGCTTCAATTCCTACCCCTACCACCGTGATTCCACATTGCCAATTATGTGGAAACAATGCTCAACATTAAGACCACATCCAAGCACTAGAACTGAGTGGGACAATAATGAGGGAAGATTAAGCATCCGAATAAGCAGTGGAGAACAAAGAAATGGAACCACAATAATAAGCAAACCGAGAGCTACCATAGGAAAAAATTTTCATTAACGCCTAAACAACAAAACACTCAAGGAATAGAACTTGATCAACTCGAGAAGAAAAACATGGAATTTGTTGCTAACAATTAGTATGGAAAATACCAGAGACTAGAAATGAAGAAGCTTTTCATAAAAATGAAAATTGACATGAATGGTAACAAAAATGGTAGCTAACGGGAAAAGAAAAGACATTATTCTAAAATTATTTTACCCTAGGCTACACTATTCTACCCTACCTACTTTTACCCTAAAATCTACTTGATTTTTCAATTGCTCATCATGTTCTATTTATACCCAAACTTAGGGGTACAATGGTAATTCTCAATCCTAGATGAGTTGGCATTGTTTGCCCACTTGTCTTTATTACATTTGTTGCAGAGTTGATATTTCCATGTCACTTGTCTGTTTGTAGACTAGGATATGCGATGTGGCCCGACGTGTGTCTTCAAGAGGGTGGAAACAGCTCCTGCTCCTGCAAGGAAGAGAGCCATGACTGAAGAAAAAAGGGAAGCAAGTTATGGGTCATGGTACGGCATATGCGATAGACTAGGCATCAACAACGACCTCTTCCGTGGTGATAAAAGGTACAATTCTGACTTTCAATTTGGAAGCTATAGCTTTATTTGATTTTGGTGCTACGCATTCCTTCATATCGCCTACATGTGCATCAAAGTTAATTTAGTTTTGTAAAACTCATTTACTTAAATGGGACTTTATTAATAAGTACTCCAATGACAGTTAGTCAATTAGCTGAACAAGTATACAACGATTGTAAATTAAGAGTAGGAGATAAGTACAGAACTGCTAATTTGATTTTGTTGAATATGTATGACCTTGATCTAATCTTGGGAATAGATTGCTTAGCTCCAATTGGTCCAGGCGCTGTCCAGGTGCTGCTCCAGGTGATGTCTGCTTCTGCTGTAGTAGGCGTTGTCCTGCTCTCCTGCTCCCGGTTCTATCCTCTTCTGCTTCAGGTGCTGTCCTGGTTCAGCTGCACCCAAAATTCCTTACACAGCTGCTCCTTAATGCACCTCAATCACAGTAGACATGTCTTACTACTCTGCTTCACCTATCGCATGCAACAACACAACCATGCAATTAGCTTCTGCTTATACTAAAATGGCCAGCAATGAACTGATGCTCTTCAGCAGCGCAGCACACGTCTCTGCCTAGCTAGCGTCTACTTAGTCCAGACTAATGTTGTCTAAGTCTACTATAATAGAAACAAAACAACAACAACTACAAGGTGCAGATGAAGTGGTTGAGCTCTTGCTCCTGTTGCCACCCTCAGCAAACACACCTCAAGGCAGTAGCTTAGTTAAGTAGTAACCACAACAACCATAATCTTCAGCTACCAAATATCAAGTTAGTGCATAATGAAAGCACAAAAACAACATGAACAGTGCAAGTAAATGAAAACAGAGTTAAACAGAGGATAAGAACTGATGTTGAAGAAACATAATGGTTGAATATCAACTTTATAAAAAAAAATGACAATATGAAACTAAGTAAAACTAATAAGTAAATATAAGTAGATTATGGGAATTTAAAAATGATCAGAGAACCAATAGCAAGTACACATACTTGAAGAAGCCACAAGCTATAGAAAATTATGGATCTACATGCAGTAAAGAGCAGAATCCGTGTAGTGCAGACAAAGTAAAATGAAACAAAAAAATGAACAACAAAGCATTGCAAGACAGAAACTTAAAATCGAAAAGAAATAAGTAAAGATCAACAACAGAAAACCAAACCAAAACTATCAACAACCATGAATCACATAAACAAGGATATCCAGTAGCCTCGGGTTGCTTCAATTCTTACCCCTACCACCGTGATTCCACACTGCCATTGATGTGGAAACAATGCTCGACATTAAGACCATAACAAAGCACCAGAACTGAGTGGGACAGTAATGAAGGAAGATTAAGGATCCGAATGAGTAGTGGAGAACAAAGAAATAGAACCACACTAATAAGCAAACCGAGAGCTACCATAGGAAAAAAATTTTCATTAACGCTTAAATAACAAAACACTCAAGGAATAGAAACTGATCAACCCAAGAAGAAAAACATGGATTTGTTGCTAACAATTAGTATGGAAAATACCAAAGACTAGAAATGAAGAAGCTTTTCATAAAAATGAAAATTGACATGAATGGTAACAAAAATGGTGGCTAACGGGAAAATAAAAGACACTATTCTAAAACTATTTTATCTTAAGCTACACTATTCTACCCTACCTACTTTTACCCTAAAAACTACTTGATTTTTCAACTGCTATCATGTTCTATTTATACCCAAACTTAGGGGTACAATCGAAATTTTCAATCCTAGATGAGTTAGAATTGTTTGGCCACTTGTCTTCATTCCATTTGTTGCATAGTAGATATTTCCATGTCACTTGTATGTTTATCCACTAGGATGTGCGATGTGGCCCGACGTGTGTCTTCAAGAAGGTGGGCACAGCTCCTGCTCCTACAAGGAAGAGAGCCATGACTGAAGAAAAAGGGAAGCAAGTTGTGGGTCAAGGTAGGCTATATATGATAGACTATGCATCAACAGATACCTCTTTCTAGGTGAGAAAATGTACAATTCTAATTTTCAATTTGGAAGCTATAGCTTCATTTGATTCTAGTGCTACGCATTCCTTCATATCGCCTACATGTGCATCAAAGTTAACAAGTTTTGTAAAACTCATATACTTAAATGGGAGTTTATTAATAAGTACTCCAATGAGAGTTAGTCAATTAGTTGAATAAGTATACAACGATTGTAAAGTGAGAGTCGGAGATAAGTACACGATAGCTAATTTGATTTTGTTGAATATGTATGACCTTGATGTAATCTTGGGAATGGATTGGTTAGCTCTTATTGTTCTAGGCGTTGTCCAAATGCTACTCTAGGTGATGTCTGCTTCTGCTGTATCGGGCGTTGTTTGGCTCTCCTGCTCCTGGTTCTGTCCTCTTCTACCTCAGGAACTGTCTTGGATCAGCTGCACCCAAAATTCATCACAAAGTTGCTCCTTAATGCACCTCAATCACAGCAGACATGTCCTGCTACTCTGCTTCACCAGTCTCATGCAATAAACAAACCACGCAATTAGCTTCTGCTTATACTAAAATGGCCAACAATGAACTAATACTCTTCAGCAGCGTAGCACACGTCTCTGCCCAGCTAGCGTCTGCTTCAGTCTAGACCAATATCGCCTAAGTCTACTGTACTTGAAACAGAACAGCAACAATTGCAAGGTACAGATGAAGTGGTTGAGCTCTTGCTCCTAGTGCCACCCTCAACAAACACACCTTAAGGCAGCCACTCATTTAAGTAGTAACCACAGCAACCATAATCTTCAGCTACCAAATATCAAGTAAGTGCCGAATAAAAGCATAAAAACAACATGAACAGTGAAAGTAAATGCAAACAGAGTTAAACAGAGTATAAGAACTGATGTTGAAGAAACATAAGGGTTGAATATCAACTTTATAAAAAAATGACAATATGAAACTAAGTAAAACGAAGAAGTAAGTATAAGCAGATTATGGAAATTTAAAAATGATCAGAGAACGAATAGCAACTACATATACTTAAAGATGCCACAAGCAGTAGAAAACAAAGTAAGCTAATATCTACATGTAGTAAAGAGCAGAATCCGTGTAGTACAGACAAAGAAAAATGTAACAAAAAAAATGAACAACAAAGCATTGCAAGACAGAAGCTTAAAACTGAAAAGAAATAAGTAAAGATCAACAACTGAAAATCAAACCAAAACTATCAACAACTATGAATCACATAAACATGGATATCCAGTAGCCTCGTGTTGCTTCAATTCCTACCCCTACCACCGTGATTCCACATTGCCAATTATGTGGAAACAATGCTCGACATTAAGACCACATCCAAGCACCAGAATTGAGTGGGACAATAATGAAGGAAGATTAAGCATCCGAATGAGCAGTGGAGAACAAAGAAATGGAACCACAATAATAAGCAAACCGAGAGCTATCGTAAGAAAAAATTTTCATTAACGCTTAAACAACAAAACACTCAAGGAGTAGAACTTGATCAACTCGAGAAGAAAAACATGGAATTTGTTACAAACAATTTGTACGGAAAAAACCAAAGACTAGAAATGAAGAAGTTTTTCATAAAAATGAAAATTAACATGAATTGTAACAAAAATGGTGGCTAACAGGAAAATAAAAGACACTATTCTAAAATTATTTAACCCTAGGCTACACTATTCTACCCTACCTACTTTTACCCTAAAAACTGCTTGATTTTTCAATTGCTCATCATGTTCTATTTATACCCAAACTTAGGGGTATAATGGTAATTTTCAATCCTAGATGAGTTGGCATTGTTTGGCCACTTATCTTTATTCCATTTGTTACAGAGTTGCTATTTCCACGTCACTTGTTTGTTTGTCGACTGGGATATGCGATGTGGCCTGACGTGTCTTCAAGAAGGTGGGCACGGCTCCTGCTCTTGCAAAGAAGAGAGCCATGACTGAAGAAAAAGGGAAGCAAGTTGTGGGTCAAGGTAGGGTATATACGATAGACTAGGCATTAGCAGATATCTGTTTCGAGGTGATAAAAGGTACAATTCTGATTTTCAATTTGGAAGCTATAGCTTTATTTGATTCTGGTGCTACGTATTCCTTCATATCGCCTACATCTGCATCAAAGTAAATAAGTTTTGTAAAACTCACACACTTAAATTGGACTTTATTAATAAGCACTCCAATGAGAGTTAGTCAATTAGCTGAACAAGTATGCAGCGATTGTAAATTGAGAGTAGGAGATAAGTACACGACTGCTAATTTCATTTTGTTGAATATGTATGACCTTGATGTAATCTTGGGTATAGATTGGTTTGCTACAATTGGTCTAGGCGTGTCATGACCCAATTCCATTCTCTTTAACCGAAAATCACTAAAAAGTTTTCGCGTTTTACTGTTACCTTACTCGGTCGTGAACTAACTCACCACACACTGTTGGGCTGTGAGTTAATAATAAACTCCACATCTCATTCATTCTCAGTTAAATAAAACGATGTCATACATTTGCATTTAATCTTGTACTTATACAAAAGCATGTTTTACTGACATCTACATCCCCTATAATTACAACTCAAAAGAATACTATGCTTTTACATTGTTTAGATACAAAAAGAATCACTATGTATATACCTCTAAGCGATAGAGATGCAGCAGAGTCCAAAATACCACGCCTCAGTCCTCACTGAGCTACTATGCACGCTATGTAGGGGGAAATAGAGAGGGATGAGCCACCACACGCTCACTAAGGCAATAATGCAAGCATGGTAGATAACTACTCTATCTACATGCTGATAGTTTTCCATATCCGTGAAGGAGAGCCTCCCTGCCGAATAGAGCCTCCCCGCCTAACAGAGCCTCCCTGCCTCCTCGGGCTTAAGGATGTAGGGCTTAAGGATCCTTCCGTAAGAGAGCCTCCCTACCGAACAGAGCCTCCCCGCCTAACAGAGCCTCCCCGCCTCTTTAGGCTTAAGGATGTTGGCTTAAGGATGTAGGGCTTAAGGATCTTACCGTACCCATGTAGGAGAGGCTCCCTGCCTAACAGAGCTTCCCCACCCCTCCAGGGCTTAAGGATGTTGGCTTAAGGATCCCATCTTAAGAGAGCCTCCCCACCGAACAGAGCCTCCCCGCCTAACAGAGCCTCCCCGCCTCTTTGGGCTTAAGGATGTTGGCTTAAGGATGTAGGGCTTAAGGATCTTACCAACTTTCACAACCTTATACATATCATAATGTGCAAACTTGTGCGAGCAAAGCTCTAGCATGACTCATGCATCCTATCATAAAGACACGCGTACGAGCATAGCTCTAGTATGGTTATACTCATAAGACAAACCACTCAAAAGCCACGTACGAGCAGAAGCTCCAATACAGTTTATAAACATCATCATAGTTTCCAAATCAAGGTGCGAGCTAAGCTCCAGCACGTTTCATACAAATGAAAACATCAATACCCGGTGCGAGCTAGGCTCTAGCACGGTTTAATTCACATAAACATGATAGGCGACTCATAAGCTTTTAAAGCTATCTCAAAACATATTTGGCACTTCAAATGTGCTATCACAAACATCAAACCACAATAGCCATCCTATCTATCAATTCGTTTAAAACCACACATGTTTTGTGAAAGCGTTCAAAACACTTGATTTATGCAATTATTAGCCTTACTATCCCTTTTTTATACATCCATGTAAACCAAATCACCCAATATTCACAACTATTTTCGCATACCAATCAACCAATTTCTCAAACGTTCATGTATTTCATAAACACCCTATAATCCCACAAATTACGAGTAGCTACCTCTATATACTTACGGAATTCCCTTACCTGGAATCGCGATGTGTGATTCCACTTCCTTAAGCTACTTACTCGTACGGTTCGATTCGTCTTCAACGAACTCTTCGGGACTGCACGAAATCGTATCCTGCATTATATTCGATCCATATAGTATGACATCGCACTATAGTCAATTCGACCTATATTTTTCTATTAACGCTTATGAGGCCTCGTTTCATTACTTTACCCAAAACTCGAGTCTATGGATTCTTTTAGGCCTATTAACTTATTCCAAATCGATATTAAATCGACATTAAGCTCATAGTGTTCATATTTCATGAATTCCCTTACTATGGCATTTTATCAAGCATATACATACTCATTTTAACAATTTCACTTAAACCCATATTATAACTCCACATAACCATTCCAAATCACCCACATTACTCATTTAACAACTTATTATAACCCATAAACCACCAAATCCCCAAATCATACTTTCTCACACTAGAGGCATTCCATTTCCTAGGTTACATTAGTTTCTAACACAACCTAGGTGTTTCCATCCATACATACTCATGCCAAACAACTCCAAAATCAATTAAATAGACAATGTACTCGGATTGGAGTGTTAGAATCTTACCAAATATGATTTTTCCTTGCTCCAATGTCAATGCCCTTATCTCCTTCAATACCCACAATGGGATTTTGGGTTCAAACTATGTTGTTCTCTTCCTCAAGATGAACAACTTAATGTCTAATGATCTCCCCTCAATTCTTGTTGAAAATGGCTGATTTTAGAGAGAGAAAGTTAGGTTTTTGGGTTAGAAATGGAAGATTGGTGTTTTTCCCAAAATTTTCAGATTTTTAGCCCTCCTTATATATAAATAGCTTGAGGAGATCGATCTGGTCCCCTTAAATCTCTCATTTTCATGAAATTTTAAGCATGAGATCAATCTGGTCCCAAACAGAGAGCTAAGGAGATCGATCTGGGTGCTTGAGGATCGATCTTTTCCTCACCGAATGCTTAGGAGATCGATCTGGCCCCATTGGAGATCGATCTGCTATAT
This sequence comes from Firmiana major, assembly GCA_033439115.1. Lineage (NCBI taxonomy): Eukaryota > Viridiplantae > Streptophyta > Magnoliopsida > Malvales > Malvaceae > Firmiana > Firmiana major. The sequence goes on from CM065914.1 coordinate 25,313,819, forward strand.
TCCATTGCCCAAATAAGAGCATTCTGGCTCTTCTAGATCGATCTCTCATCTTATGAGATCGATCTGGCCTTCATACTTTCTAGATTTTTTGCAGTTTTCTTGCTGCAACTCACACCAACACATCCTTAATCTGTTGCCATGGCCATTTTCTCATCCATCCACCTTTATAACTTGAAAATGGCATCCATTCATACCTCATGCACATCGAAACTTATGTGCATTCATTGTATATCCAAAAGTATCACATTCCAAACTAAATGAGAGTTCAACTTCATTCCATTTTACCACACTACTCATTTTGAGTTCCAATCACATTCATCACTTACAAGAACTCATTTCTTCATATTCATACTTAATGGAACTTGTATGTACGTTACAAATCATATTACACATACGTACATTGAATCCATGGACTTACATCGATCATACTTTACATTACAAGTCCATTCACATTCATTACACATTACAACTTTACGTATACGGGGTCTCACATTCTCTCCTCCTTCAAGAAATTTGGTCCTCCAAATTAGAACCAAGTCACTCTTCAAAAAGTTGGGGGGGTACTTCTCCCGTATCAAGTTCTCCAATTCCCATGTGGCCTCTTCCGCCGTGTGATGTTGCCAAAGAACTTTCACCAAGGGAGTTGTCTTATTCCGCAATAATTTCTCTTTTCTGTCCAATATCCGAATAGGCTTCTCAACATACGTCATACTCTCATGGAGCTCCAACGGCTCATATCTTATCACGTGTGTCGAGTCCGGGTGATACTTTCGAAGCATCGAGACGTGGAAGACGTTGTGGACATTTGCCAAGTCCGGTGGCAATACCAACCTATACGCTTTATCGCCCACTCTCTCCAAAATCTCGAAGGGTCTGATATATCTAGGGCTCAGCTTGCCCTTCTTACCAAATCTCATAATACCCTTTGATGGTGATACCCTCAGAAACACCGACTCACCCTCATCAAACTCTAGTGGTCTTTGTCTCTTGTCAGCATAACTCTTTTGTCGGCTCTGAGCTGTCCGTAATCTCTCACATATCAACTGGACGTCCTCAGATGCCTGCTGCACTAAGTCCGGAGTAAAAATCTGTCTGTCACCAACCTCTTCCCATCCAATGAGGGAACGACATCTACGTCCATACAATGCCTCATAGGGTGCCATCCCGATACTCGCATGATAGCTATTATTATAAGCGAACTCGACTAACTGCAGGTGGTCATCCCAAGAGCCTCTAAAATCTAGCACACACGCTCTCAACATATCCTCGAGGGTCTGTATAGTCCTCTCTGACTGCCCATCTGTCTGAGGATGAAAAGTGATGCTAAAACTCAGTCGGGTCCCCAGCGCTTCCTAAAAATGTTCCCAAAAATGAGAAGTGAAGCGGGCATCCCTATCAGAAACAACGCTCACAGGTACACCATGTAGCCGTACTATCTCTCGAATATACAGGTTCGCCAACTGACTCAGTGTATCAGAAGCTCTCATAGCCAAGAAATGGGCGGACTTAGTCAACCGGTCCACAATAACCCATATGGCATCATGACCTCTGCGGGTCCTCGACAACCCCATCACAAAATCCATGGTGACATGCTCCCACTTCCATGTCGGTATCGGTAGAGGCTACAATAATCCTGCAGGCTTCTGATGCTCTACCTTCACTTGCTGACAAACGAGACACTTAGCGACATATTCAGCAATGTCTCTCTTCATTCCAGACCACCAATAAACCTTCCAAAGGTTTTGATACATCTTGGTACTTCTCGGATGTATCGTATATTTCGATGAGTGAGCCTCTGATAAAATCGTTCTCGTGATCCCAGGATCCCTGGGAACGCATACTCTGCCTCTGAACCTCAATAACCCATCAGCACTCTGCTCAAAATCAATACCCACACCTGTCTGTATCTGCCTCAGCCAATCGATGCATCGTCGATCGCTCTACTGGGCTCGTCGAATATGACCAATCAACTCTGGCTCTAGTCTCAAACTAGCCATGATCTCAAGTCTCTCAGATCCAGGTGGGGTTACATCTAAACTGAGGTTCACAAAGTGTTCTAACAATTCATGTTCCTGTACCATCATATATGACACCAACCCAAGGTTCTTTCTACTTAAAGCATCGGCAACTACATTTACCTTACCTGGGTGGTACATGATTTCACAATCATAGTCTTTCAGGAGTTCGAGCCATCTCCTATGTCTCATATTCAGCTCTTTCTGCGAGAACATGTACTTAAGGCTCTTATGATCTGTGAACACCTGAAATTTCTCACCATAGAGATAGTGGCGCCATATTTTCAAAGCAAATACTACAGCCACCAACTCCAAATCATGTGTCGGGTAGTTCCTCTCATGATCTTTCAACTATCTCGATCCATAGGCAACTACCTTCCCATCCTACATAAGCACACAGCCCAGTCCTTGGTGTGATGCATCCATATACACTGAGAATCCTCCTGAGCTGGTAGGAATGGTGAGAACGGGAGTAGTGGTCAACCGACGCTTAAGCTCCTCAAAACTCCTCTCACATGCCTTATCCCATACAAACCTAACATCTTTTCGCGTGAGGCGTGTCAATGGAGCAGCTAGTCTGGAGAAACCCTCTACAAATCTCCGATAATATCCTGCCAATCCCAGGAAACTTCTGATCTCAGTAACTATTTTGGGCTGTTCCCACTATATAACTGCATCTATCTTGGATGGATCCACCGATACCCCATCCTTTGACACAACATGCCCCAAAAATGAGATCTGTTCCAACCAAAAGTTACACTTGCTGAGTTTGGCATACAATTCTCTCTCTCGGAGGGTCTGCAGAACTATCCTCAAGTGCTCCTCATGATCTTCCCTGGACTTGGAGTATACCAAAATGTCATCAATGAACACTATTACAAACTTGTCCAGGTATGGCTTAAATATATCATTCATCAACGCCATAAATGCTGCGGGAGCATTCTTCAATCCGAATGGCATCACCAAAAACTCGTAGTGGCCATAACAGGTACAAAATGTTGTCTTGGGTACATCTCCACTCCTGATCCTCAACTGATGATACCCTGACCACAGATCTATCTTAGAAAATACTTCGGCTCCCTGGAGCTGATCCAACAAATCATCGATTCTTAGAAGGGGGTACTTGTTCTTAATGGTGGCCTTATTCAACAACCGGTAATCTATACACAGTCGGAGGCTTCCATCCTTCTTCCTTACAAATAGAACCGGTGCTCCCCAAGGTGAGACACTCGGTCTAATAAACCCCTTCTTCAGCAACTCTTGCAGCTGTTTCTTCAGCTCTTCCAATTCTATCGGAGCCATTCTATAGGGTGGTTTCGATATCGGCTCTGTACCAGGCACTAGCTCAATGCAAAATTCCATTTCCCTTTCAGGTGGTAGTCTTGGTAATTCATCCGAAAAGACATCAGGGTAATCCGTAATTACAGCTATGTCTCTCAATTCCGGGTGTGCCTCATCTATATCAACCACGTATGCAATGAACCCTTCACATTGTCCTTTCCATCCTTAGTAACATAAACCATCACTCTACATTCAACATTTATCATAAACAATCATTTACCTCTCAAGCAATATGCATTTAAAATCATACTCCTTTATTTACAATAAACATACTATTTTCATATCATTTCTTTTCATCAAAATTTACAATAAGATTGTCTAATCCTGAAAACATCAATGTTTTGGCATGACAATCCATCACAACACGATTGGTAGCCAACCAATCCATTCCCAAAATTACATCAAAATCATTCATATTCAATAAAATCAGATTGGCTATCATTTCCTTCCCCTCTATCTTTAACTTACAATCTCTACATACATGCTTAGTCAATTGACTATCATTCATGGGTGTGGAAATCATCAACATTTTATCCAACAATGTTGGTTTCACATGCTTCAATAATTTATGTGTAAAAGAAAGTGATATGAAAGAATGCGTGGCACCAGGATCAAATAATACCAATGCTTCTAAATCAAAGATTCGGATGGTACCTTTAATCACATCCGTCGATGCGTCTGCAGTGACCTGGTCCAGTGCATGTACTCTTCCTCTGCTCACACCCGCAGCCTGTTTCCCTTTTTCCTCAGCTATAGCCCTCCTCCTAGGGGTTGCTGTCTCAACTGGAGCTCCCTCAGGCTCCTTACCCTTCTGTGGGGCAATCTCTATCTTCTCGGGATAATATTTAGCCATATGTCCTGGTCTCTCGCATCTAAAACACACCATAGGGGTCATCAGACAGGGCCTATTCCCATGAAATCTCCCACATCTCCTACACTGATCAGTAGTAGGCCGTGGTCCTCCAATAGTCATACCCCTCGGCGCAGTCAAGGCTTGGTATATGGGAGGTCTAGCAGCTCTCTCCTGTACCTCCTCAATCTTAGGCCTCTTCTCGAAAAATCTTTGGCCACCTCTCTTGGCCACTCTTCCAAACCCGGATCTCTTCTGATCTCTGTCCTTTCTAACACTGACTCTCCCAAACTCGGAGGCATTTTGCTCAAAGTCTTGCTCACATAACTGAGCCTTATGTACAACCTCCTCATAGGTCAAGATGTCAAAGGGAGCTAGCTTAGTCCGGATGGCCAATCTCAATCCATCCATGAACTTCTGAATCTTTCGAGTCTCACTACCCATTGTGTCCGGGTCATATCTCCCCAAGGACATAAACTTGGACTCATACTCGTCCACATTTTGGTTCCCTTGAACCAGGTTCATAAATTCCATCCGCAATTTCCTCTGTGCGGTAGCTGGAATATACTATCTTCTGAAGGCCTCCAAGAATATCTCCAATGAAATCTCAGAGTGTTTAGCCCTCAAAATAGCTTCGGTGGACCTCCACCAGTGCTCTGCCTTGCCTTTCACCATACACACGGCAAAGGCAACCTTCTCAGCTGAAGTGCATCGAAAAAACCTATATAGTTTCTCCATCTCATACACCCAATCCTCCGTAACCACTGGGTCCTTCACCCCTCTAAACACTGGGGGTTTCAGAGCTTGAAACTCTCGCAACCTGCTCAAGTCGCAGTCATAATCCAAATCACTACCGCTCTGCTGTGGAGTGATAGGAGAAGCTATATCCTGGGCTGGAGGTGGTGTAACTGTAGCTGTCTCAGCAGTCTGAGGTCTCTCCACCTCTGCAGCTGCCTGTTCAGTCGTAGGCTGTGCCGCGGGACCTCGTCTGTCACCAGCGCCCAAGGCCTACGTGACTATCTCCACCAAATTCTTAATACTCCGCTCTAACCTAGCAAAGCAAGCCTCAGTATCCTCTGCTCTCCCAGTAGGGTTCTGTGGAGCCTGTTCAGTCTGTGGCTCCGCACGGCTCTCAGGCCTACCTCTACGGCCTCTAGCACGTGCTCTCGCCCCTCTACCTTTGCGTGTAACTGGCATAGTGCCTAACTTCCTGTATTATAATAATTCATTAAGCCCAATCCATCACGGTATACACAATTATATTTAAACAAAAGCACAGTACTATGGGGATGTACTCTCCTATGTTTTATTAATGACTCACATCAGGCCAACACAGCTCTGATACCAATCTCTGTCACGAACCAATTCCATTCTCTTTAACCGAAAATCACTAAAAATTTATTGTGTTTTACTGTTACCTTACCCGGTCGTGAACTAACTCACCACACACTGTTGGGCTGTGAGTCAATAATAAACTCCACATCTCATTCATTCTCAGTTAAATAAAACGATGTCATACATTTGCATTTAATCTTGTACTTATACAAAAGCATGTTTTACTGACATCTACATCCCCCATAATTACAACTCAAAAGAATACTGTGCTTTTACATTGTTTAGATACAAAAAGAATCACTGTGTATATACCTCTAAGCGATGGAGATGCAGCAGAGTCCAAAATACCACGCCGCAGTCCTCACTGGGCTACTATGCACGCTCTGTAGGGGAAATAGAGAGGGATGAGCAACCACACGCTCAGTAAGGCAATAATGCAAGCATGGTAGATAACTACTCTATCTACATGCTGATAGTGTCGTGCATAAATCATTTATGGTAGGAGCATAAGGAATAAAACTATGCCATATGAGTATAACATATATATCATGTGTCAAAATCATGTACATTGGCATATTAGACATGGTAAAAAGAACATCATGTATAAATCATCTCATGCTCAATCTCATTTAAATTCGTAAAAGGGCAATTCATTAAGAAACCTCCTTTTTTTTAAACCAACATCATAAACCTCTTTCTCAACACATAAATATCACTAAATCAATTCACAATCACAGCCACATTTTCATTTCACAATTCACACATATGTATAAAAACTAGGTCACTATATCAAAAGTGCCTATGTGGACCAACTACATCATAAATCATCCCAGACCAAACGCATCCAGGTGTGCGGGGTATCATGCTGGCACGAAGATGGATTATCCCTCGCCAGACTTCCTCATCAAATAACCATCGCGCGGTACATCGTACTCCATGTGATATACACGGTACAGCGTACTCCGCGGACTCATATCGTGATTGGGGGTGCCATTCCTAGGTCTTACCTACCCCATACCAAGAGTTTTCCATATCCGTGAAGGAGAGCCTCCCTGCCGAATAGAGCCTCCCTGCCTCCTCGGGCTTAAGGATGTTAGCTTAAGGATGTAGGGCTTAAGGATCCTTCCGTAAGAGAGCCTCCCCGCCTCTTTAGGCTTAAGGATGTAGGGCTTAAGGATCTTACCGTACCCATGTAGGAGAGCCTCCCTGCCTAACAGAGCCTCCCCGCCCCTCCAGGGCTTAAGGATGTTGGCTTAAGGCTCCCACTGTAAGAGAGCCTCCACACCGAACAGAGCCTCCCCGCCTAACAGAGCCTCCCCACCTCTTTGGGCTTAAGGATGTTGGCTTAAGGATGTAGGGCTTAAGGATCTTACCAACTTTCACAACCTTATACGTATCACAATATGCAAACTTGTGTGAGCAAAGCTCTAGCACGACTCATGCATCCTATCATAAAGAGACGCGTACGAGCATAGCTCTAGTACGGTTATACTCATAAGACAAACCACTCAAAAGCCACGTACGAGCAGAAGCTCCAGTACGATTTATAAACATCATCATAGTTTCCAAATCAAGGTGCGAGCTAAGCTCCAGCACGTTTCATACAAATGAAAACATCAATACCCGGTGCGAGCTAGGCTCTAGCACGGTTTAATTCACATAAACATGATAGGCGGCTCATAAGCTTTTAAAGCAATCTCAAAACATATTTGGCACTTCACATGTGCTATCACAAACATCAAACCACAATAGCCATCCTATCTATCAATTCATTTAAAACCACACATGTTTTGTGAAAGCGTTCAAAACACTTGATTTATGCAATTATTAGCCTTACTATCCCTTTTTTATACATCCATGTAAACCAAATCATCCAATATTCACAACTATTTTCGCATACAAAACAACCAATTTCTCAAACGTTCATGTATTTCATAAACACCCTATAATCCCACAAATTACGAGCAGCTACCTCTATATACTTGCAGAATTCCCTTACCTGGAATCGCGATGCGTGATTCCACTTCGTTAAGCTGCTTACTCGTACGGTTCGATTCGTTTTCAACGAACTCTTTGGGACTGCACGAAATCGTATCCCGTATTATATTTGATCCATATAATATGACATCGTGCGTTCACTTTAGTCAATTCGACCTATAGTTTTCTATTAACGCTTATGAGGCCTCGTTCCATTACTTTACCCAAAACTCGAGTCTATGGATTCGTTTAGGCCTATTAACTTATTCCAAATCGATATTAAATTGACATTAAGCTCATAGTGTTCATATTTCATGAATTCCCTCACTATGGCATTTTATCAAGCATATACATACTCATTTTCACAATTTCACTTAAACCCATATTATAACTCCACATAACCACTCCAAATCACCCACATTACTCATTTAACAACTTATCATAACCCATAAACCACCAACTCCCCAAATCATACTTCCTCACACTAGAGGCATTCCATTTCCTAGGTTACATTAGTTTCTAACACAACCTAGGTGTTTCCATCCATACATACTCATGCCAAACAACTCCAAAATCAATTAAATAGACAATGTACTCGGATTGGAGTGTTAGAATCTTACCAAATATGATTTTTCTCCTTGCTCCAATGTCAATGCCCTTATCTCCTTCAATACCCACAATGGGATTTTGGGTTCCAACTATGTTGTTCTCTTCCTCAAGATGAATAACTTAATGTCTAATGGTCTCCCCTCAATTCTTGTTGAAAATGGCCGATTTTAGGGAGAGAAAGTTAGGTTTTTGGGTTAGAAATGGAAGATTGGTGTTTTTCCCAAAATTTTTAGATTTTCAGCCCTCCTTATATAGAAATAGCTTGAGGAGATCGATCTGGTCCAAGAGGAGATCGATATAGTCCCCTTAAATCTCTCATTTTCACGAAATTTTAAGCATGAGATCGGTCTGTCGAAGCATGAGATCGATCTGGTCCCAAACAGAGAGCTAAGGAGATCGATCTGGGTGCTTGAGGATCGATCTTTTCATCACTGAATGCTTAGGAGATCGATCTGGCCCCATTGGAGATCGATCTGCTCTATTCCATTGCCCAAATAAGAGCATTCAGGCTCTTCCAGATCGATCTCTCATCTTATGAGATCGATCTGGCCTTCATACTTTCCAGATTTTTTACAGTTTTCTTGCTGCAACTCACACCAACACATCCTTAATCTGTTGCCATGGCCATTTTCTCATCCATCCACCTTTATAACTTGAAAATGGCATCCATTCATACCTTATGCACATCGAAACTTGTGTGCATTCATTGTATATCCAAAAGTATCACATTCCAAACTAAATGAGAGTTCAACTTCATTTCATTTTACCACACTACTCATTTTGAGTTCCGATCACATTCATCACTTACAATAACTCATTTCTTCATATTCATACTTAATGAAACTTGTATGTACGTTACAAATCATATTACACACACGTACATTGAATCCATGGACTTACATCGATCATACTTTACATTACAAGTCCATTCGCATTCATTACACATTACAACTTTACATATATGGGGTCTCACAAGGCGCTGTCTAAGTGCTACTCCAGGTGATGTCCGCTTCTGCTGTAGCAGGCATTGTCTGGCTCTCCTGTTCCCAGTTCTATCCTCTTCTACCTCAGGTACTGTCTTGGTTCAGCTGCACCCAAAATTCCTCACACAGCTGCTCCTTAATGCACCTCAATCACAGTAGACATGCCTTGCTACTCTGCTCCACCTGTCCCATGCAACAACACAACCATGTAATTAGCTTCTGCTTATACTAAATTGGCCAAAAATGAACTGATGCTCTTCAGCAGCGCAGCACAAGTCTCTACCCAGCTAGCGCCTGCTCAGTCTAGACTGATGTCATCTAAGTATATTGCACTAGAAATAGAATAACAGCAATTGCAAGGCGCAGATGAAGTGGTCGAGCTCTTACTCCTAGTACCACCCTCAAGAAACACACCTCAAGGCAGCAGCTCAGTTAAGTAGTAACCACAGCAACCACGATCTTCAACTACCAAATATCAAGTCAATGCAGAATAAAAGCATGAAAACAACATGAACAGTGCAAGTAAATGAAAACAGAGTTAAACAGAGGATAAGAACTGATGTTGAAGAAACATAATGGTTGAATATCAACTTTATAAAAAAAATGACAATATGAAACTAAGTAAAACTAATAAGTAAATATAAGTAGATTATGGGAATTTAAAAATGATCTGAGAACCAATAACAACTACATATACTTGAAGAAGCCACAAGCAGTAGAAAACAATGGAAGCTAATATCTACATGCAGTAAAAAGCAAAATCCGTGTAGTGTAGACAAAGAAAAATGAAACAAAAAAATGAACAACAAAGCATTGCAAGATAGAAGCTTGAAATCGAAAAGAAATAAGTAAAGATCAACAACTGAAAATCAAACCAAAACTATCAACAACCATGAATCACATAAACGTGGATATCCAGTAGCCTCGGGTTACTTCAATTCCTACCCCTACTACCCTGATTCCACATTTCCATTGATGTGGAAACAATGCTCAGCATTAAGAACACAACAAAGCACCAGAATTGAGTCGGATAGTAATGAAGGAAGATTAAGCATCCGAATGAGTAGTGGAGAACAAAGAAATAGAACCACACTAATAAGTAAACCGAGAGCTACCATTGGAAAAAAAATTTCATTAACGCTTAAACAACAAAACACTCAAGGAATAGAACCTGATCAACCCGAGAAGAAAAACATGGAATTTGTTGCTAACAATTAGTATGGAAAATGCTAAAGACTAGAAATAAAGAAGCTTTTCAGAAAAATGAAAATTGACATGAATGGTAACAAAAATGGTGGCTAACGGGAAAATAAAAGACACTATTCTAAAACTATTTTACCCTAAGCTACACTATTCTACCCTACCTACTCTTACCCTAAAAACTACTTGATTTTTCAATTACTCATCATGTTCTATTTATACCCAAACTTAGGGTACAATAGAAATTTTCAATCCTAAATGAGTTGGCATTGTTTGGTCACTTGTCTTCATTTCATTTATTGCAAAGTAGATATTTTCACGTCACTTGTCTGTTTGTCCAGTGGAATGTGCGATGTGGCCCGACATGTGTCTTCAAGAAGGTGGGTACAGCTCCTGCTCCTGCAGGGAAGAGAGCCATGGCTGAAGAAAAAGGGAAGCAAGTTGTGGGTCAAGGTAGGGTATATGCGACAGACTAGGCCTCAACAGATACCTCTTTAGAGGTGATAAAAGGTACAATTCTGATTTTCAATTTTGAAGCTATAGCTTTATCTGATTCTAGTGCTACGCATTCCTTCATATTGCCAACATGTGCATCAAAGTTATCAAGTTTTGTAAAACTCACATACTTAAATGGGACTTTATTAATAAGTACTCCAATGAGAGTTGGTCAATTAGTTGAACAAGTATACAACGATTGTAAAGTGAGAGTAGGAGATAAGTACACGACCGCTAATTAGATTTTGTTGAATATGTATGACCTTGATGTAATCTTGGGAATGGATTGGTTAGCTCTAATTGCTTCAGGCGTTGTCTAAGTGTTGCTCCAGGTGATGACTGCTTCTGTTGTATCATGCGTTGTCTAGCTCTCCTGCTCCCGGTTCTGTCCTCTTCTGCCTCAGGTTCTGTCTTCGATCAGCTGCACCTAAAATTCCTCACACAGCTGCTCCTTAATGCACCTCAATCACAGCAGACATGTCCTGCTACTCTGCTTCACCAGTCGCATGCAACAACACAACCACGTAATTTGCTTCTGTTTATACTAAAACGGCTAACAATGAACTGATGCTCTTTAGCAGCGCAGCACACGTCTCTCCCAGCTAGCATCTACTTTTGTCTAGACCAATGTCATCTAAGTCTACTATATTAGAAACAGAACAGCAACAGTTGCAAGGTGCTGATGAAGTGGTCGAGCTCTTGTTTCTGGTGCCACACTCAGCAAACACACCTCAAGGCAGCAGCTCAGTTAAGTAGTAACCACAGCAACCATAATCTTCAGCTACCAAATATCAAGTTAGTACAAAATAAAAGCAGAAAAACAACATGAACAGTGCAAGTAAATGAAAACAGAGTTAAACAGAGGATAAGAACTGATGTTGAAGAAACATAATGGTTGAATATCAACTTTATAAAAAAATTGACAATATAAAACTAAGTAAAATGAAAAACTAAATATAAGCAGATTATGGAAATTTAAAAATGATCAGAGAACAAACAGCAACTACATATACTTGAAGAAGCCACAAGCAGTAGAAAACAATAGAAGCTAATATCTACATGCAGTAAAGAGTAGAATCCGTGTAGCGCAGACAAAGAAAAATGAAACAAAAAAATGAACAACAAAGCATTGCAAGACAGAAGCTTAAAACCGAAAAGAAATAAGTAAAGATCAACAACTGAAAATCAAACTATCAACAACCCTGAATGACATAAATGTGGATATCCAGTTTCCTCGGGTTGCTTCAATTCCTACCCCTACCACTATGATTCCATATTGCCAATTATGTGGAAACAATGCTCGGCATTGAGACCACATCCAAGCACCAAAACTGAGTGGGACAGTAATGAAGGAAGATTAAGCATCCGAATGAGCAGTGGAGAACAAAGAAATGAAACCACAATAATAAGCAAACCGATAGCTAGCATAGGAAAAAATTTTCATTAACGCTTAAACAACAAAACACTCAAGGCATAGAACTTGATCAACCCAAGAAGAAAAACATGGAATTTGTTTCTAAAAATTAGTATGGAAAATGCCAAAGACTAGAAATGAATAAGCTTTTTAAAAAAAATGAAAATTGACATGAATGGTAATAAAAATGGTGGCTAACGGGAAAATAAAAGACACTATTCTAAAACTATTTCACCCTTAGCTACACTATTCTACCCTATCTACTCTTGCCCTAAAAACTACTTGATTTTTCAATTGCTCATCATGTTCTATTTATACCCAAACTTAGTGGTACAATGGAAATTTTCAATCCTAAATGAGTTGGTATTGTTTGGTCACTTGTCTTCATTTCATTTATTGCAAAGTAGATATTTCCACGTCACTTGTCTGTTTGTCCAGTGGAATGTGCGATGTGGCCCGACGTGTGTCTTCAAGAAGGTTGGCAGAGCTCCTGCTCTTGCAGGGAAGAGAGCCATGACTGAAGAAAAAGGGAAGCCAATTGTGGGTCAAGGTAGGGTATATGCGACAGACTAGGCCTCAACAGATACCTCTTTAGAGGTGATAAAAGGTACAATTCTGATTTTCAATTTTGAAGCTATAGCTTTATTTGATTCTAGTGCTACGCATTCCTTCATATCACCAACATGTGCATCAAAGTTAACAAGTTTTGTAAAACTCACATACTTAAATGGAACTTTATTAACAAGTACTCCAATGAGAGTTAGTCAATTAGTTGAACAAGTATACAACGATTGTAAAGTGAGAGTAAGAGATATGCACACGACCGCTAATTTGATTTTGTTGAATATGTATGACCTTGATATAATCTTGGGAATGGATTGATTAGCTCTAATTGCTTCAGGCGTTGTCCAAGTGCTGCTCTAGGTGATGTCTGCTTCTGCTGATCAGGCGTTGTCTGGCTCTCCTGCTCCCGGTTCTGTCCTCTTCTGCCTCAGGTGCTGTCTTGGTTCAGCTGCACCTAAAATTCCCCAGACAGCTGCTCCTTAATGTACCTCAATCACAGTAGACATGTCCTGCTACTCTGCTTCACCAGTCGCTTGCAACAACACAACCACGCAATTTGCTTCTGCTTATACTAAAATGGCTAGCAATGAACTGATGCTCTTCAGCAGCGCAGCACACGTCTCTCCCAGCTAGCATCTGTTTTCATCCAGACCAATGTCATCTAAGTCTACTATACTAGAAACAGAACAGCAACAATTGCAAGGTGCTGATGAAGTGGTCGACTCTTGCTTCTGGTGCCACCCTCAGCAAACACACCTCAAGGCAGCAGCTCAATTAAGTAGAAACCACAGCAACCATAATCTTCAGCTACAAAATATCAAGTTAGTGCAGAATAAAAGCAGAAAAACAACATGAACAATGCAAGTAAATGAAAACAGAGTTAAACAGAGGATAAGAACAGATGTTAAAGAAACATAATGGTTGAATATCAACTTTATAAAAAAATTGACAATATAAAACCAAGTAAAACGAAGAAGTAAATATAAGCAGATTATGGAAATTTAAAAATGATCAGAGAACCAACAGCAACTACATATACTTGAAGAAGCCACAAGCAGTAGAAAACAATGGAAGCTAATATCTACATGCAGTAAAGAGTAGAATCCGTGTAGCGCAGACAAAGAAAAATGAAACAAAAAAAATGAACAACAAACCATTGCAAGACAGAAGCTTAAAACCGAGAAGAAATAAGTAAAGATCAACAACTGAAAATCAAACTATCAACAACCCTGAATGACATAAACGTGGATATCCAGTTACCTCGGGTTGCTTCAATTCCTACCCATACCACTGTGATTCCACATTACCAATTATGTGGAAACAATGCTCGGCATTAAGACCACATCCAAGCACCAGAACTGAGTGGGACCGTAATGAAGGAAGATTAAGCATCCGAATGAGCAGTGGAGAACAAAGAAATGGAACCACAATAATAAGCAAACCGAGAGCTAGCATAGGAAAAACTTTTCATTAACGCTTAAACAACAAAACACTCAAGGCATAGAACTTGATCAACCCGAGAAGAAAAACATGGATTTTGTTTCTAAAAATTAGTATGGAAAATACCAAAGACTAGAAATGAAGAAGCTTTTCATAAAAATGAAAATTGATTGACATGAATGGTAACAAAAATAGTGGCTAACAGGAAAATAAAAAAAAGTATTCTAAAATTATTTTACCCTAGGCTACACTATTCTAGCCTACCTACTTTTACCCTAAAAACTATTTGATTTTCCACTTGCTCAGCATGTTCTATTTATACCCAAACTTAGGGGTACAATGGTAATTTTCAATCCTAGATGAGTTCGCATTCTTTGACCACTTGTCTTTATTCCATTTGTTGTAGAGTAGATATTTCCACGTCACTTGTCTGTTTGTCGATTGGGATATGCTATGTGGCCCGACGTGTGTCTTCAAGAAGGTGGGCATCGCTCCTGCACCTACAAGGAAGAGAGCCACAGCTGAAGAAAAAGGGAAGCTAGTTGCTGGTCAAGGTAGGGTATATGCGATAGACTAGGCATCAGCTGATACCTCTTCTGATGTTATAAAAGGTACAATTCTGATTTTCAATTTGGAAGCTATAGCTTTATTTGATTCTGGTGTTACACATTCCTTCATATCGCCTACATGTACATCAAAGTTATCAAGTTTTGTAAAACTCACATACTTAAATGGGACTTTATTAATAAGTACTCCAATAAGAGTTAGTCAATTAGTTGAACAAGTATATAACGATTGTAAAGTGAGAGTAGGAGATAAGTAAGACAGCTAATTTGATTTTGATGAATATGTATGACCTTGATGTAATATTGGGAATGGATTGGTTAGCTCTAATTGCTCTAGGAGTTGTCCTAGTGCTGCTCCAGGTGATGTCTACTTCTGCTGTTTCAGGTGTTCTCTGGCTCTCATGCTCTCGAATCTGTCCTCTTCTGCCTCAGGTTGTCTTGGGTCAGCTGCACCTAAAATTCCTCACACAGCTGCTTCTTAATGCACCTAAATCACAGCAGACATGTCCTGCTACTCTGCTTCACCAGTTGCATGCAACAACACAACCACGCAATTTGCTTCTGCTTATACTAAAATGGCCAGCAATGAACTGATGCTATTCAGCAGCGCAGCACACGTCTCTCCCAGCTAGCGTCTGCTTATGTCCAGACCAATGTCGTCTAAGTCTACTGTACTTGAAACAAAATAGCAACAATTGCAAGGTGCTGATGAAGTGGTCGAGCTCTTGCTTCTAGTGCCACCCTCAGCAAACACATCTCAAGGCAGTAGCTCAGTTATGTAGTAACCACAGCAACCATAATCTTCAGCTACTAAATATCAAGTTAGTGCAGAATAAAAGCAAAAAAACAACATGAACAGTGCAAGTAAATGAAAACAGAGTTAAACAAAGGATAAGAACTGATGTTGAAGAAACATAATGGTTGAATATCAACTTTATAAAAAAATGACAATATAAAACTAAGTAAAACGAAGAAGTAAATATAAGCAAATTATGGAAATTTAAAAATGATCAGAGAACCAACAGCAACTACATATACTTGAAGAACCCACAAGCAGTAGAAAACAAGGGAAGCTAATATCTACATACAGTAAAGAGCAAAATCCGTGTAGCGCAGACAAAGAAAAATGAAACAAAAAAATGAACAACAAAGCATTGCAAGACAGAAGCTTAAAATCGAAAAGAAATAAATAAAGATCAACAACTGAAAATCAAACCAAAACTATCAACAACCATGAATCTCATAAACTTGGATATCCAGTTGCCTTGGGTTGCTTCAATTCCTACCCCTAACGCTATGATTCCACGTTGCCAATTATGTGGAAACAATGCTCGGCATTAAGAGCACATCCAAGCACCAGAACTGAGTGGGACAGTAATTAAGGAAGATTAAGCATCCGAATGAGCAGTGGAGAACAAAGAAATGGAACCACAATAATAAGCAAACCGAGACTTACCATAAGAAAAAATTTTCATTAACGCTTAAACAACAAAACACTCGAGGCGTAGAACTTGATCAACCCGAGAAGAAAAACATGGAATTTGTTGCTAACAATTAGTATGGAAAATGCTAAAGACTAGAAATGATGAAGCTTTTCATAAATATGAAAATTGACATGAATGGTAACAAAAATGGTGGCTAACAGGAAAATAAAAGATAGTATTCTAAAATTCTTTTACCATAGGCTACACTATTCTACCCTACCTACTTTTACCCTAAAAACTACTTGATTTTTCAATTGCTCTGCATGTTCTATTTATACCCAAACTTAGGGGTACAATGGTAATTTTCAATCTTAGATGAGTTGGCATTGTTTGGCCACTTGTCTTTATTCCATTTGTTACAGAATAGATATTTCCACGTCACTTGTCTGTTTGTCGATTAGGATATGCGATGTGGCCCGATGTGTGTCTTCAAGAAGGTGGGCACAGCTCCTGCTCCTGCATGGAAGAGAACCATGACTGAAGAAAAAGGGAAGCAAGTTATGGGTCAAGGTAGGGTATATGCGATAGACTAGGCATCAGCAGATACCTCTTTCGAGGTGATAAAAGGTACAATTCTGATTTTCAATTTGGAAGGTATAGCTTTATTTAATTCTGGTGCTACGCATTCCTTCATATCGCCTACATGTGCATCAAAGTTAACAAGTTTTGTAAAACTCACATACTTAAATGGGACTTTATTAATAAGTACTCTAATGAGAGTTAGTCAATAAGTATACAACGATTGTAAATTGAAAGTAGGAGATAAGTACATGACTGCTAATTTGATTTTGTTGACTATGTATGACCTTGATGTAATCTTGGCAATAGATTGGTTAGCTCCAATTGCTACAAGCGTTATCAAGGTGCTGCTCCAGGTGATGTCCGCTTCTACTGTAGCAGGCGTTGTCTGGCTCTCCTACTCTCGGTTCTATCCTCTTCTGCCTCTGTTACTGTCCGAGTTCAGCTGCACCCAAAATTCCTTACACAGCTACTCCTTAATGCAGCTCAATCACAGTAGACATGTCTTGGTACCCTGCTTCACCTGTCGCATGCAACAACACAACCATGCAATTAGCTTCTGCTTATACTAAAATGGCCAGCAATGAACTGATGCTCTTCAGTAACGCAGCACACGTCTCTGCCTAGCTAGCATTTGCTCAGTCCAAACTAATGTCGTCTAAGTCTATGTACTAGAAATAGAACAGCAGCAATTGCAAGGTGCAGATAAAGTGGTCGAGCTCTTGCTTCGAGTGCCACCCTCAGCAAATACACCTCAAGGCAGCAGCTTAGTTAAGTAGTAACCATAGTAACCATAATCTTCAGCTACGAAATATCAAGTTAGTGTAGAATAAAAGCATAAAAACAACATGAACAGTGCAAGTACATGAAGATAGAGTTAAATAGAGGATAAGAACTGATGTTGAAGAAACATAATGGTTGAATATCAACTTTATAAAAAAATGACAATATGAAACTGTCAGGACCCCAGTTTCAATCCTTGACTTTAACCAAAAACCACAATAAATTTTTTTTCGCATTTTAACATACCTTTCTCCTCTTCAATGGTTGGGCTGTGATTCGATGTCAGAGTCTTCACTTACCATAATATCCATTCCATACATACATGTCACATATTTTATTACTGTCTGTACCTGCTTTTATTATACATGTAAGATTTTATAAAATCTAATATAATTACATTCCCCATAATATATAACGTATACATCACTGTGCTGTTTCTATGTTTAGATACATGACTGTACATAATAAGTATACCTGATGAATCGATAGGAACTAGCAGTGGACTCTGGGACACTCTCCCATGATAACTCTCACTATACCCTTGGAAGGAGAAACTCTCAAAAACATGGATTCACCAACTACAAACTCTAGTGGCCTACGTCTCCTGTCAGCGTAACTCTTCTGTCTGCTCTGAGCTGTCCTAAGTCTCTCTACTATCAAGCGGACGTCCTCAGATGCTTGCATAACCAAGTCAGGAGCAAAAATCTTACGGTCACCCACTTCTTCCCATCCAATAGGGGAACGACATCCACGGCCATACAAAGCCTTATACGGTGCCATCCCGATACTCGAATGATGACTGTTGTTGTAGGCGAACTCGGCTAGTGGCAGGTGGTCATCCCAAGAGCCTCGATAGTCTAGCACACATGCTCTCAACATGTCCTCCAGAGTCTGTATAGTCCTCTCTGACTGACCATCTGTCTGAGGATGGAAAGCGGTGCTCAAACTCAACTGGGTTCCCATGGCTTCCTGAAAATGTCCCCAAAAGTGGGATGTGAAACGGGAATCCCTATCAGAGACTATGCTCACTGGTACACCGTGTAACCTCACTACCTCGCGTACGTACAGTTCTGCTAATGAACTCAGAGTATCGGTAGCTCTCATAGCTAGGAAGTGGGCTGACTTCGTCAGTCTATCAACGATCACCCATATAGCATCGTGATTCCTGCGGGTCCTCGATAAACCCATCACGAAATCCATGGTGATATGCTCCCATTTCCATGTCGGTATAGGTAGAGGCTGCAACAATCCTGTAGGTTTCTGATGGTCTACCTTCACCTGCTGACATACGAGACACTTTGCCACGAAGTCTGCTGCATCTCTCTTCATACCCGACCACCAGTATACCTTTCGGAGGTTCTGATACATCTTGTTACTCCTTGGATGTAACGTATACCTCGACGAATGAGCTTCCGTCAATATCAATCTCCTGAGTCCTGGATCCTCGGGAACACACAATCTACCTCTAAACCTTAATAGTCTATCCGAACTCAACTCAAAATCAGTCACGGTGCCCTTCTGCATTTGACTACTCACATCCATACAAAATGGATCTGTCTGCTGAGCCACTTTGATCTTGTCCAACAGGTCTGGCTCTAAGCGTAGACTAGCTATCACATAGCCTATATCCATGTCAGAAGGCACGATTCCCAAACTGAGGCTAGTAAATTGCTCTAGCAAATCATGTTCCCTAACCATCATGTACGATACCATCCCCAGGCTCTTCCTGCTAAAGGCATCAGCTACAACGTTAGCCTTACCCGGATGATAAAGTATCTCACAATCATAGTCCTTCAGAAGCTCTAGCCATCTTCTCTATCTCATGTTCAGCTCCTTCTGTGAGAATAGGTACTTGAGGCTCTTGTGGTCGGTAAATATCTAGAACTTCTCTCCATACAAGTAGTGGCGCCATACCTTCAACGCAAACACTACTGCAGCTAGCTCCAAATCATAGGTCGGATAGTTCTTCTCATGATCATTCAACTATCTGGATCCATAAGCAACTACCTTCCTATCCTGCATCAAAACGCAGCCCAGTCCCTGATGTGAAGCATCGGTATACACTGTAAATCCTCCTGAGCTGGTAAGGATAGTGAGAATCGAAGTGGTGGTCAATCGACGCTTCAACTCCTCAAAGCTCTGCTCACAATCCTCGTTCCATATGAACGGTGCACTCTTTCGAGTAAGACATGTCAACGGAGCAGCCAACTTTAAAAATCCCTCAACGAATCTCCTATAGTATCCAGCTAAACCCAAAAAACTCCTGATCTCGATGACTGTCCTCGGATGTTCCCACTGAACTACCGCCTCTATCTTAGATGGATCAACTGATACACCATCTCTCGATACGACATGTCCCAAAAACGAGATCTGTGACAACCAAAAGTCACACTTGCTGAGTTTAGCATATAACTCATGCTCCCGTAACGTCTGCAGCACGATTTTGAGGTGCTCCTCATGCTCCTCCTTGGATCTCGAATACACCAATAGGTCATCGATGAAGACGATAACAAACTGGTCCAAATATGGCTTGAACACATCGTTCATCAAAGCCATGAAAGCAGCTGGAGCATTCGTCAATCCGAATGGCATGACCAAGAACTCATAACGGCCATATCGGGTACGAAATGCTGTCTTCGGTACATATCCACTCCGAACCTTCAACTGATGATACCCAGACCTTAGGTCAATCTTGGAAAAGACCTGTGCTCCCTGAAGCTGATCTAACAAGTCGTCAATGCATGGAAGGGGGTATCTATTCTTGATGGTGGTCTTATTCAACAATCGGTAGTCTATACACAATCGGAGGCTCCCATCCTTCTTCCTCACAAATAAAATCGGTGCTCCCCAAGGTGAAACACTCGGTCGTACAAAGCCCCTATCCAACAGCTCCTGTAACTGTCTCTTGAGCTCCTCTAGCTCGACTAAGGCCATGCGATAAGGTATCTCGAAATAGGCTCCGTACCAAACACCAGATCTATACAGAACTCCATCTCTCTGTCTGGTGGTAACCCTGGCAATTCATCCAGGAAAACATCTGGGTACTCACTGACCACAGTGATATCTGTCAACTCCGGATTTGCCTTATCCATATCTACCACGTACGCAATGAAACCTTAATATGTTGAAGGTTTTCTAAATCAGAAATCATGTAATAATCATATCTATTCCTTTCATTTATCTTTATTAAACTTTACAACATATCTTGTAGGGTTAGGAAACATAACTGTCTTAGCGTAACAATCTAAAACAGCATGGTTTGCAGATAGCCAATCCATTCCTAATATTATATCAAAGTCACTCATACTTAATAATATTAGATTGGCTGTCATCTCCTTATCCCCTACTCTCAACTTACAGTCATTATATACATATTCTATAACTTGACTACTATTCATAGGCGTACTGATTAACATCATCATACATAAACGTGTACGCTCTACATGTCTTGCTAATTTACATGCAAATGAAGGTAATACAAAAGAATACGTGGCACCAGGATTAATTAAAACATATGCTTCAATATCATAAATCAGGATATTACCTCGAATCACATCCGATGAAGCATCAACTGTTCCCTGGTCCAAAGCATGTACTCGTCCTTGACCCATCACTTGTTTCCCCTTCTCCTCTGCTGTCGCTCTACCTCTCTGAGTAGACGTACCAGCTGGGGTTCTATCAAACTCCATACCCCTTTGTAGTGCAGTCACATACGGCGCTGGGCACTCTCTAGCCATGTGCCCCTGTTTTCCACATCGGAAACATACCATAGCACCCTGTGGACACGGTCTATCTCCATGTGATCTACCGCATCTTCTGCACGAATCTGCAGCAGGTCTTTGTCCTCCCATGACAATGCCCTTCATTGGGACTGCAGTCGGATAAGCAGGAGGTCTAGCATATCTATCTCATGTCCCCTCTATCCGTGATCTCTTACCAAAGGATCTCTTCCCTCCTCGATAAACAAAATCTCTAGCGGGTCTCTTCTTCTGCAATTCTAGGCTACGGCTAAACTTCCCAAACCCGGAAGCATTCCTCTCGTAGTCCTGCTCACATAGTTGCACCATGCACACTGCCTCCTCATAAGTCACTATGTCCAGCGAAACCAACTTGGACCGCAGCACTGGTCTCAACCCGTCGATAAATCTGTGGACCTTCCTGGTCTCACTGTACATGGTATCCAGGTCATATCTTCCTAGGGATAGGAATCAAGTCTCATACTCGTCCACAGATAAACTCCCCTGGTTGAGTCTCAAAAACTCTGCCTGTAACTTCCGTTGTGTAGTGTCGGGAATAAACTGCCTCCTGAAGGCCTCCCGGAATATATCCCAACTGATATCCGTGTGTCGAGATCTCAATATAGGTCGGGTGGACTTCTACCAATGCTCTGCATCTCCCTTTAGTAGGAACGCAGCAAACACGACCATCTCCGAGGTCGTGCACTCGAAGAATCCATAGAGCTTCTCCAGCTCTGCTAACCACTCCTCGGTAGCCACTGGATCCTTAACCCCACTAAAGGACGGAGGTCTAAACTTCTGGAATTCCCTCAAACGATGCAGATCACATCCATATCCTAATCCACTTCCACCCGAAACCGGTGGGGGTGTAGGAGTATCTACTGTCCTCTATGCATCAGCTGTCTGCGTAGGTGTATCAGGGGCAACTGCCTCTCCTGTAGCAGCTCCTGCCTCCTGTCTCTGCCTACCTGGCATCGTTTGTGTCAGTATCTCCATAATAGTCTCGAGACCACGCTCTAATATCGTGAAGCGTGTCTCGACACAATCGGGTGCCTCGGTAGCACCTGCAGTCTCGTGCGTAGGTAATGGTCTGGCAGCGGCTTGTCCCCCCGATCTATCTCCCCGGCCTCGAGCCTTACCTCTAGTAACTCTACCACTATGCGTATTTGCCATATCGGCAAAGTTCCTGCATTCACAATAGTGAATCAGTCCATTTCCTATCTGGTATACATAGTTATATCTAAACACAGCACAACACTATGGGGATGTACACTTTCCTATTTTCTAACACCGACTCACATCAGACCAACTTTGGCTCTGATACCATCCTGTCAGGACCCCAATTTCAATCCTTGACTTTAACCAAAAACCACGATAAATTTTTCGCATTTTAACATACCTTTCTTCTCTTCAATGGTTGGGCTGTGATTCGATGTCAGAGTCTTCACTTACCATAATATCCATTCTCATACATACATGTCAATATATTAATTCTGACTGTAGCTGCTTTTATTATACATGTAAGATTTTATAAAATCTAATACAATTACATTCCCCATAATATATAACGTATACATCACTGTGCTGTTTCTATGTTTAGATACATGACTATACATAATAAGTATACCTGATGAATCGATAGGAACTAGCAGTGGACTCTGGGACACTCTCCCACGATAACTCTCGCTCTACTGACGCTCTGTAGAGAGATGTAAAAAAAAAGGGGGGTGAGCATAACGCGCTCAGTAAGGAAATCAGGTAAGCAAGTAGATATCCACACTATCTACTCAAAATAGTGCTATGCCTTGAAAACATTATTTCCTTAACTCACTTTAAAAGCATGTCTTGAATTATAATATATATACTTGTACAGAATAAATCCCATGTACAGAAATCATGCTTTATTTCTCAAATGTAGGCATGTAATGCAAAACAATGCATTGTATATAAATCATGCCTTTATGTAAATCATGCCATGTATATTTAAATCACAATAAATATGGCATCAAATGATTCATAACACAAATCGGAGTCCGACCCATCCCTCAGGTCTGTCCGCAGTTTAAATCAATCAATCAATGTGATATATCATGTGAGACTCTGTGGTAAATGCAAATAGTATCCTAGATTATGATCATATCCGAAAAGTGATCCCATGCAACACGGTACTCGGTGTGCGGCAATCACTACTGTAACGGGAGGATGGTCAGTCCAATGTCAACCGCTAGCTACGTAACACACGGTACAGCGTACACCTCGTGTCCCAAACATGGTACAAAGTACACCCGTGGACCCTCACAGCCAGGGTGCCTCCCATAGGACTTAGCCCTCGAAACTATGGAAATAAGTATACCACGTCTATATCAACCTCATACGGATATCCTCTCTAGCTATGACACACAGTCACATAAGGACTCAGGCATGGGTTTTAACATGTATTACATATCACATACAGCGTCTTGAGTGCAACTCACAGTCGTCACTCCGCTCAAATACTGTTTCACATCACAAAACTCAACTCTAGTGCGAGCAATCTCAAGCAACTAGGTTAATGCATAGTTTATGTATTAAATCAAGTACGAGCAATAGCTCCCAGTACTATGCTATGTACAATATCAAAATCAAGTACGAGCAAAAGCTCCCAGTACTATGTCATGTATAAACCATGAAGAATCGAGTACGAGCAACGCTCTAGCACTCTGTTATGCATATATCATTCAATGCTGAGTACGAGTGAGAACTCCAGTACTCTATCATGCATGTCATGAAAATCTAGTGCGTATCAAAACCCAGCACTAATATTATGTGAAAAACATATGAATCCCAGTGCGAGATATGCTCTGGCACGATTCATTCTCACAAAATATGATAGATGGCTATTTAAAAGGGATTGTTTATAAAACATTAAGATCAGCACTATAAAGCGTGCTTAAGTCACATCAACCTTAAAATTATTAGTGCATCTATTTATTTTCATGTTAATAGCAATTAAACACTCACAATAGTATTTTCCATGCTTTTTGAGACTTCTCACAAAAGTTGACTTTTTGACTAACTAGGGGCAAAATCGTTATTTGCCACTATCGGGTCGCAATAATTATTATTCACTTTCTCTGACCCTCAGAGTTTTTAAGTGAATGCAGAAGCAGTTGAAAATACGTGCAGGTATCTCTAACTACTTGCAAAAGTCCCTTACCTCGGATCACGTCACGTGACCTCACTTCCTCGGTGCTGCTAATTCCCGCAGTCCGATCAGCTCTCAATGTAAACTCCGGAGCTGTAAATAACTGTTCCTCAGGTTAATTAAAATTTTTCTACTGTATTACACATTAATACATTTTAATTTCCCTTAATGGGCCTTAAAAATCCTTAATGGGTCTAACTAGGCCTTAAGCCCATTTCCATTTTAGTATTCACTTTTGTTGGCCCTATTGGGCTTGTGGGACCCACCAACTCTTATTGGGCTTGTCCTAGGCCCATTACACCCTATTGGGCCTAAAAATATTGGGCTTGGCCCATTGGGCCTCTCGGCCACATGCCTTGGCCGAGAGCTAGCCATTCTCGGTTTTCCACCATGGCATGCCATACATGCCTATTTCCTAGCCATTTTCACTTAGGTATTTTCACAAACACTTGGTAGGCAACATTACCAATCATCATATTGTTCATTTAGGCATTTTATCAAACACCTTGATTGCCAACAATTTACATGTATTAATTAATCATTTTGATTAATTCTAATTATACCATTAACATCAATACATGTGTACTAATCCATTTATGTCTTAAAAATCAAATTGACATATTTCAATATCCCATTGATCACTCTCGGCCTAACCCTCTTCATGGTGATTTAATATGTTTCAATGCTTAAAACATACATCAACATACTTAAAATCATTCATATATTAACATTTATGAAATTGGAAATTAGAAAATATACCAATTGTTGTGTTCACCCTTTGGCCGAAACTTTAGAGGCGCTCGGTTTGTACTCTATGGCTCCTTGATAGCCAATTCCAACATATGTTAATCTCCTTTCAATTTGGAACAACTCCATGAAGAATGCAAGTTCCAAATATGCCTAATTCCTAGTGATTTCTAGTGAGAGAAAGCTTGGATGGTTATGGTTTCAATGGTTTCTTCTCTAGCCGGAATTGGTGTGGTGAAGATGACAATGGTGTGGCTGCATTTATAAGCCACTTACTTAGCCATTAAGCCTTACTTTTCAGCCATTTTGCTTGACTTTCCAAATCTGAACCATGAGTCACCTTATGAGTCACCTTATGAGTCATAGTTAACTTTAACTATAGTTAGATATTTATCTCATGGGCTTTTCCAATTGGGCTTCTCGGTTTGGGCTTTCGGGCTGAAATTTTTATTACACCTCGGGCCTTTTATTGTCTCAAAATTTGGCCAATCAATTGGTCCAACAATTCAGTCTAAAGGACCTAAAAATTTCGATATAATTTAGTATACCTTAATGGGCTTTAAAATTTTCACCTTAGGCCCATTACGTTTTTAACCATTAAATTTATTTCGAAATCCTTCCGAATAAATTTTCCTTACTTCCGGGGATGATTATCTTGTATTCTGGCCAAGAATATTTTTCTCCAAATTTTTCTCCACACTTAGGTTAATTTTTTTTAACCATGATTAGTCAACTATGGCAAAAGTCCACTTTCTTAACTATAGTTGACTTTTTCCTTAACCATTGACTAAGTTGACTTTTTCTCCAAATTTCGAAAGTGTCATATATTATGTCTTACACTCTTGTCTTTATATTCCAACCGCTCCCGGTGGATAATTTCACCCGAAACTCCTTTTCTCGCCAAAAAGGTCCATTTTAGCCTTTTTAGCTTTTACTATCGTTTTATATGTTCGGGACTAAATCAAGCTGACTTTCCTTCATGAGCTCTCTACGCTCTCTTATTTTAAGTTCTTATTTTCAGTCAGAATGATTTAGAATAACTCGGTTTAGCCTGTGATACCTATCGCTCACATTAGGCATTTTATGTAGCTTTTGCGTGTTAAATCATTTCAATAACACTTTATGTCAAATAAATACTCTTCTTATGATTCAACTATAATAACATAGTGTTCATACACATAAGAATCATAAGGAAATAAGCTACAAATATTCGGGTCTGACAGAAACTAAGTAAAACTAATAAGTAAATATAAGCAGATTATGAGAATTTAAAAATGATCAGAGAACCAATAGCAACTACACATACTTGATGAAGCCACAAGTAGTAGAAAATAATGGAAGCTAATATCTACATGCAGTAAAGAGCAGAATCCGTGTAGTGCAGACAAAGAAAAATGAAACAAAAAAATGAACAATAAAGCATTGCAAGACAGAAGCTTAAAATCGAAAAGAAATAAGTAAAGATCAACAACTGAAAATCAAACCTAAACTATCAACAACCATGAATCACATAAACGTGGATATCCAGAGCCTCGAGTTGCTTCAATTCCTGCCCCTACCACCGTGAATCCATATTGCCATTGATGTGGAAACAATGCTCAGCATTCAGCCCACAACAAAGCACCAGAACTGAGTGCGACAGTAATGAAGGAAGATTAAGCATCCGAATGAGTAGTGGAGAACAAAGAAATAAAACCACACTAATAAGCAAACCGATTGCTACCATAGGAAAAAAAAATTTCATTAACGCTTAAACAACAAAACACTCAAGGAATAGAACTTGATCAACCCGAGAAGAAAAGCATGGAATTTGTTGCTAACAATTAGTATGGAAAATACCAAAGACTAGAAATGAAGAAGCTTTTCATAAAAATGAAAATTGACATGAATGGTAACAAAAATGGTGGCTAACGAGAAAATAAAAGACACTATTCTAAAACTATTTTACCCTAAGCTACACTATTCTACCCTACCTACTTTTACCCTAAAAACTACTTGATTTTTCAATTGCTTATCATGTTCTATTTATACCCAAACTTAGGGGTACAATGGAAATTTTCAATCCTAGATGAGTTGGCATTGTTTGGCCACTTGTCTTCACTCCATTTGTTGCAGAGTAGATATTTCCACGTCACTTGTCTATTTGTCCACTGGGATGTGCAATGTGGCCCGACGTGTGTCTTCAGGAAGGTGGGCACAGCTCCTGCTCTTACAAGGAAGAGAGCCATGACTGAAGAAAAAGGAAAGCAAGTTGTGGGTCAAGGTAGGGTATATGCGATAGACTAGGCATCAATAGATACCTTTTTCAAGGTGATAAGAGGTACAATTCTCATTTTCAATATGGAAGCTATAGCTTTATTTGATTTTGGTGCTACGCATTCCTTCATATCGCCTACATGTACATCAAAGTTAACAAGTATTGTAAAACTCACATACTTAAATGGGACTTTATTAATAAGTACTCCAATGAGAGTTAGTCAATTAGTTGAACAAGTATACAACGATTATAAAGTAAGAGTAGGAGATAAGTACACGACAGCTAATTTCATTTTGTTGAATTTGGATGACCTTGATGTAACCTTGGGAATAGATTGGTTAGCTTCAATTGGTCCAGGCGGTGTCCAGGTGATGTCTGATTCTGCTGTATCAGGCATTGTCTGGCTCTCCTGTCCCGGTTCTGTCCTCTTCTGCCTCAAGGGCTGTCTTGGTTCAACTGCACCTAAAATTCCTCACACAACTGCTCCTTAATGCACTTGAATCACATCAGACATGTCCTGCTACTCTGCTTCACCAGTCGCATGCAACAACACAACCATGCAATTAGCTTCTTCTTATACTAAAATGGCCAGCAATGAACTGATGCTCTTCAACAGCACAGCACACGTCTCTATGTAGCTAGCGTTTGCTTCAGTCTAGACCAATGTCGTCTAAGTCTACTGTACGAGAAACAGAACAGCAGCAATTGCAAGGTGCAGATGAAGTGGTCGAGCTCTTGCTCCTGGTGCCACCTTCAGCAAACACACCTCAAGGCAGTAGCTCAGTGAAGTAGTAACCACAGTAACCATAATCTTCAGCTACCAAATATCAATTGAACCTTTATTGTAAAAGAAATCTGTAAAATAAACAAAGAAGAAGCAACAGAAAAAAGAACTGTACATAAAGTGAAAAGAAAAATTTAATGAAGCTAAGTAGCAGGATCTGATCTAGGAGGGTCAGTTAAAGTGGTCACAGAATGCTGACGATCAAATCCTCCCTCAAAGTAATGCTTCAGTCTACCCCCATTAACGTTAAAGGGTTGCTTCAAGGTCTTATCCATATTTTGAATGGCTCCATGAGGGAACACTTGTGTAATGATGAAGGGTCCTGACCACCTAGACTTAAGCTTTCCTGGAAACAACTTCAAGCGTAAATTAAATAGCAGAACTTGTTGGCCTGGCTCGAAGTGTCTCTTCTTGATTTTCTTATAATGTCATCGCTTAGTCTTTTCCTTGTAAAGCTTAGCATTCTCATATGCTTGTAACCCGAACTCATCTAATGATTAAGCTGCAGCAGCCTCTTCTCCCCCGCTGCATCTAAATTGAAATTCAGGTTCTTAAGGGCCCAGTAGGCCTTGTGCTCAAGCTCTACTGGTAGATAACAGGCCTTACCATAAACAAGCTGATAAAGGGATATTCTTAAAGGTGTTTTGAAGGCTGTCCTATAGGCCCAAAGTGCATCATCTAACCTAATGGACCAGTCCTTCCTACTTGGGTTCACTGTCTTCTCCAATATCCCCTTAATTTTCCTATTAGATAACTCTACTTGGCCACTCGTCTATAGGTGATAAGTAGTGACTACCTTATGTTTGACCCCATATTTCTTTAAAAGCCCATCAAAACTCTGATTGCAAAAGTGGGATCCCCCATCACTAATGATGGCCCTAGGAGTGCCAAATCGTGTAAAAATATTCTTCTTCAAAAACCTTATCACCACCTTGGCATCATTAGTTGGTAACGCCATTGCTTCAACCCATTTTGATACATAATCTACAGCCAGTAAAATGTAAAGATTGCCATATAAAGGAATAAAAGGTCCCATGAAGTCAATACCCCATACGTCAAAAAGCTCTACTTTTAAAATATTAGTTAAAAGCATTTCATTTCTTTTGGAAATATTACCTACCCTCTGACATCTATCACATTTCAGCACAAAGTAGTGGGCATCTTTAAATAACGTGGGCTAGTAATATCCAGATTGCAAAACCTTTGTAGCTGTCCTTTGTCCTCCAAAGTGCCCTCCATAATCTGAAGAATGGCAATGTCTAAGTATATCTTCTACTTCTTTTATGGGAACACATCTCCTCAGAATTTGATCTTTACATTTCTTGTATAGGAAAGGTTCATCCCAAACATAATACTTGACATCACTCAAAAACTTTTTCCTTTGCTGGGCTGTCAAATCAGGTGGCATCACATTATTCGCCAAGTAAGTCACAAAATCAACTTACCAAGGTAACCTGGAGTGCCTAAAGTAAATAGCTACTTATCAGGAGAGGACTCATTAATAGTTATAACATTTTCCTTAAGTCCACTCTCTAATCTAGATAAATGGTCAGCAACCTGATTCTTCATTCCTTTCCTGTCCCTAATCTCCAAGTCAAACTCTTGTAGCAGGAGGATCCATCTAATTAGCCTCGACTTTGCATCCTCTTTTGAGACTAAGTACTTAATGGCAGCATGATCAGTGTATACTACTACCTTAGTACCAATGAGATAGGTGCAAAACTTATCAAAAGTAAATACTACAGCCAATAACTCCTTTTTGGTAGTAGCATAGTACAATTGGGCCTAATTTAGGGCCTCATTCAGAGTTTTGCTTGCATAGTAGATAGCATAACTTCCTTTTCTTTGTCCTAGTATAGCCCCAACAGCATAATCACTTACATCACACATAAGCTCAAAAGGTAAATTCCAATCCGGAGCTATGATTACAGGGGCTGTAACTAATTTTTCCTTCAAAGTCTTAAATGCTCCTAAGCGTCATTCATCAAAGCAAAACGCAGTGTCTTTTTTTAGGAGATTACATAAAGGTTTAGATATCTAAGAAAAATCCTTAATGAACCATCTGTAAAATCTCGCATGGCCCAGGAAACTTCTAATTCCTTTAACAGAGGTAGGGAGATGTAACTTCTCAATAATTTCCACCTTAGCCTTATCTACTTCTATCCCCCTAGCAGAAATTTTGTGCCCAGCACTATACCTTCTTTTACCATGAAATGGTACTTCTCCCAATTAAGCACTAAATTTGTTTCTTCACACCTTTTCAACACACGTACCAAATTATGCAGACACAACTCAAAGCTATCCCCAAATACAAAAAAATCATCCATGAAAACCTCAAGAAAATCCTCTACCATATCATGAAATATGGCTATCATGCAACGCTGGAAGGTAGCAGGTGCATAGGCATTCTCCAAAAAGTAAAGGTCTCGTAGGGACAGGTGAACGTAGTCTTTTCTTGGTCTTCCAAGGCTATAGCTATCTGATTATACCCAGAATATCCATCCAGCAAGCAATAAAATTCATTACCAGCTAATCGATCTAACATTTGGTCAATAAAGGGTAAAGGGAAGTGGTCTTTCCTAGTGGCTTTGTTGAGTTTCCTATAATCCATGCATACTCGCCAACCAGTAACAATCTTAGTGGGGATAAGCTCATTATTTTCATTCTCAATTACTGTCATCCCTCCCTTCTTAGGGACACATTGTACTGGGCTCACCCAGGCACTGTCATAGATGGGATATATGATCCCTGCATCCAACCAATTAATTATCTCCTTCTTGACAACATCTTTCATTATAGGGTTTAATCGACGCTGGTGCTCTATTGATGACCTATACCCCTCCTTTAGTAGTATCTTATGCATACAAATAGAGGGACTAATACCCTTAAGATCAGAGATATACCAGCCTATATCGTTTTGATGCTCTCTCAAAACTTGTAGTAATTTTACTTCCTGATCACTAGAGAGAGCATTAGATACTACTATCGATCTAGTGGAGGATTCACCTAAGTAAGCATACCTAAGGTGTGGGGGTAAAGGTTTGAGCTCTAAGGCTAGAGGATCACTAGTGGATGGAAAGATATCTAAAGTTGGAATAGATAAAGGGTCTAGAATCTCAAATTAGGCAATTCCCTCAAAAGGAGTGACCTCTAATAATTGTAAAGCTTCATAGACCTCATCATCATCTTCACTATATTCTTTAAGATCAACAGATTTCACTAAGGAGGCTTCTAGATTGTTCAAAGGATGAGTCTTTGAAAATTCCTCAGTGATGTCCTTATCTACTAGATCCATCCTAAAACAATTATGAGAGTCATTAGGGAATCTTAGTGATTTGAAAACATTAAACTTCATTTCCTGATCTTGGACTCTCATCGTTAACTCCCCCTTCTATACATCAATTAAGGTTCTACCAGTCGCTAGGAAAGGCCTGCCTAGTATAATGGGAACTTCTATGTCTTCCTCCATGTCTAATACAATAAAATTCGTAGGAAAAATAAATTTGTCCACTTTTACTAAAACACTCTCAATGACCCCCTTCAGATATTTAATGGATCGATCGGCCAGCTATGGGGTCACTGTAGTGGGCTTGGCATCCCCTATTCCTAACTTTTGGTAAATTGACCAAGGCATCAGATTTATATTGGCTCCTAAATCACATAGGACTCTACCAAATAATAGATTTCCAAATAGTACAGGGTATGGTAAAACTCTTGGGATCTTTGAGCTTGGGGGTAATTTCCTCTAGATAATTGCACTAAATTCCTCAGTTAAGGCCACCGTCTCATAATCTTCCAATCTTCTTTTCCTAGAGAGGGTATCCTTCATAAACTTCACATAACTTGGCCTTTGCTCTAAAGCATATGCGAAAGGAATATTGATGTGAAGTTTCTTAAAAACCTTAAGAAATTTAGTGAATTGTTGATCTAGCTTTTGATTTTGGAATCTCTGAGAAAAAGTTACTAGTGGTCTAATTAGGGAAGGTGTAGTGGAAACATGTGTAGCATCAGAGGACGAGAAAGGTTGAGAAGAAGAAACAGGTAAAGATGAAGAAATGCCTAGCTTTGTTTCCTTCGCAGCCTGATCTTTATGTTCCTGCTCTTTCTGAGCTGCTTCGTTAGAATCTATGGGTTCTTCAACAATGGGCTTTTCAGGTCTAGACATAACTTTTAGATCGACTAGCTCTCTGCCGCTCCTAAGGGTGATGGCTTTCACATGTTCCTTACCCTCCCTTTGCCTAATAAGGTTAGCTTCAGTGTTACTCGGAAAGGTCCCTTGAGGACGTTGGCTAAAAGCATTCGCTATTTATCCCACCTGAACCTCTAAATTCTTAATTGTAGCAGCTTGATTTTACAGGATCGTTGTGAACATTTCCTCAAGCGAGGGCTTCTTCTCAGCTACTGGTAAGTGCTGGGGTTGTGGAGGTGGTGCTGGTTAATAGAAGTGAGGTGGATGATGCTGAAATTGAGGTGGTGGATAGGAATGATTAGATGGGTCATGTGGAAATTGCTGCTGTGGTGGTACAAGAATCGGTGGAGCTTGAAACCCAGGGGGTCCTAGAGGTTTGGAATTAGAAGGTTGCCCTTGATTTTGGCTCCAGGAAAAATTAGGATAGTTCCTCCACCCTGTGTTGTAGGTGTTTGAAAAAGGGTTGTTCTGTTGCTTCTGAGATGGGGCAACGTACTAACTGATTCTAAGTTAAGCGGACACCTATCTACATAGTTTGTACCACTGTATAGATCGCAAGAAAGAAAAGGACTTTGGAGAGTAAGAACAGGGTTAGGACTGGTTGCAGTATTATGTTGGGTACTGAGTGACTCTACCTTCTTCGTAAGGTTAGCAATCTGAGAGGTCAAGGTAGACAGCGTGTCTAACTCATAGATACCCGTCGACTTCTTAGGCAGTTACCTCTCCAAAGACCATTGGCAGTTGTTAGCAGCCATATTGTCTAACAACTCGTAAGCTTCCTCCTCCGTTTTGCACATCAAGGTTCCTCTCGCAGCAGCGTCAATGATGATCCTATTTTGGCTTGTAAGTCCGTTGTAGAAGGTCTGGACTTACAGCCATAAACGTAAGCCATGATGAGGGTACTTCCTAAGAAGCTCCTTATATCATTCCCAAGCTTCGTAAAGAGATTCAGAATCGAATTGGCCAAAGAAAGATATGTCACTACAGAGTTTCGCCATTTTAGAGGGAGGGAAAAACTTAGCTAAAAATTGATGGGCTAACTCATCCCAAGTAGAAATGGATCCTGGAGATAAGGAGGTTAACCAGTGTTGCGCCCTGTCCCTAAGCGAGAAGGGAAATAATCTAAGCCTAAGCGCATCATCAGATAATCCATTGTGCTTGAAGGTGTTGCACAGGTCCAGAAATTGCCCGAGGTAAGCATGTGGGTCGTCATGAGGAAGCCCACTAAACTGTAGTGAAGTCTGGATCATCTGGAGGATTGAAAGCCTGATTTCAAAATTGTTTGTAGGGACTACTGGTGGCCTAATGCCGGTATAATACCCTCCAATAGTCGGTACCGCATAATCTCTAACAGTCCTAATTTCTCTATTCTTTGTCATCGTGTTTTATAGTCGAGCTATTAATTTCCTATAATCCTTTCGAATTTTCCTAAGAGTTCGTTCAATTTCAAGATCTAAAGGAAAGCAATCATAGCTCTATGCTCTACGCTTGCAAACATCTAAAAGTCCTCAAGAAATTTTTTTAAGTTTTTAATTTTTAATTTTTCTTATAGAGAGAGAAAATTTAACTAATCGAAACTAAGGCTCTAAATATTTACAACCTAAGTATTTACAAGCTAGAATTATACCTAAGCATAATTTCATTGGTATTAATTACTGGCTAATTACCTTCCCCGGCAACGACGCCAAAAACTTGGTACAGACTACGCCCACTCTAAGTGACTTAGACGTGTTATCCACAAGTGCACGGGTCATATAACTAATAATGGGATTTGAGTCCTGGATTATCATCTCACAGAGAAGCTGATTGCCTAATTAAGTTCCGGTTAATCTTACCCTAAGTATATCCTAGCAAATTATGAATTTTTAATTGGTGATCTACAAGGCTAGAATTAAAAGTACTGAAAATAATAAAAATTATAGACTAAGAAATTAAAACAGAGCAAAAATTACTTACAGAGCTCCAAGCAATTAAAAGCAAGAACCTACAAAAAAATAATTAACTCAGTTAAAATTAATTAATGCAAATAAACTAGAATGCAAACATGTAATTAATCTAGTTAAGTTGAAAATAAAAATTCAATTTACTCTAACTTAAAGTCTAATAAAATAAAATTCAATTAACCTAAAGAAATTCTTAAATAAAATTAAGAAAATAATTACCTATAAAATGACCCTAAATTAAATTTAACTCTAACTAATTACTACTAATAAAACAAAATCTAAATAATGCATGAGAACTAATATTTTTGGATTTTTGAATTTAAACAAAAAAAAAAACTAACTTAAAATTACATG
The DNA here is from genome assembly GCA_033439115.1 of Firmiana major. Lineage (NCBI taxonomy): Eukaryota > Viridiplantae > Streptophyta > Magnoliopsida > Malvales > Malvaceae > Firmiana > Firmiana major. Next base: position 25,348,589 of record CM065914.1, read on the forward strand.
AAATAAATCTATCCTTAATCTAATTCTAAATGCAAGATATTAACACTTAATTAACTATCAACCGAATTAAAACTAAGTTTATACTAATAAGCAAGGAATTAATAATATGCAATTTAAATAAATACTATTTTTACATAAACTAACATAAGCAAAAAAAAAATACAATTAAAAGAAATAATAATAATCGAATAAAATAACAGATATGCATAAAAATAGAAGTGTGGCAAAATTGCAATGTCAAACATGGCCTGAAGATAAAGTCCATCTAGCTTGCGGTCTTGTGTACTAGCACTGTACACATTCCTTCTCCATCTACTTCAGGCGTTGTCCAAGTGCTGCTCTAGATGATGTCCTCTTCTGCTGTATCAGGCGTTGTCTGGCTCTCCTGCTCTCGGTTTTGTCCTCTTCTGCATCAAGTGCTATCCTGGTTCAGCTGCACCCAAAATTCCTCACACAGCTACTCCTTAATGCACCTCAATCATAGCAGACATGTCCTACTACTCTGCTTCACCTTTCGCATGCAATAGCACAACCACGCACTTAGCTTTTGCTTGTACTAGAACGGCCAACAATGAACCGATGCTCTTCAGCAGCGCAGCACACGTCTTCACCCAGCTAGCGTCTACTTCAGTCCAAACCAATGCCGTCTACGTCTGTTGTACCAGAAATAAAACAACAGCAATTGCAAGGTGCGGATGAAGTGGTCGAGCTCTTACTCCTGGTGCCACCCTTAACAAACACACCTCAAAGGAGAAGCTCAGTTAAGTAGTAACCACAACAACCATAATCTTCAGCTACCAAATATCAAGTTAGTACAGAACAAAAGCATAAAAACAACATAAATAGTGTAAGTAAATGAAAACAGAGTTAAACTGAGGATAAGAACTGATGTTGAAGAAACATAATGGTTGAATATCAACTTTATATAAAAAATGACAATATGAAACTAACTAAAACTATGAAGCAAATATAAGCAGATTATGGAAATTTAAAAATGATCAGAGAACCAACAGCAACTACACATACTCGAAGAAGCCACAAGTAGTAGAAAACAATGGAAGCTAAAATCTACATGCAGTAAAGAGCAGAATCCATGTAGTGCAGACAAAGAAAAATGAAACAAAAAAATGAACAACAAAGCATTACAAGACAGAAGCTTAAAACCGAAAAGAAATAAGTAAAGATCAACTGAAAATCAAACCAAAACTATCAACAACCGTGAAGCACGTAAACATGGATATCCAGTAGCCTCAGGTTGCTTCAATTCCTACCCCTACCATCATGATTCCACATTGCCATTGATGTGGAAACAATGCTCGGCATCAAGACCACATTAAAGCACTAGAACCGAGTGGGATAGTAATGAAGGAAGATTAAGCATCCAAATGAGCAGTGGAGAACAAAGAAATAGAACCACACTAATAAGCAAACAGAGAGCTACCATAGGAAAAAAAATTTCATTAACGCTAAAACAACAAAACCTTCAAGGAATAGAACTTGATCAACCCGAGAAAAAAAACATGGAATTGGTTGCTAACAATTAGTATGGAAAATACCAAAGACTAGAAATGAAGAAGCATTTCATAAAAATGAAAATTGACATGAATAGTAATAAAAATGGTGGCTAACGGGAAAATAAAAGACACTATTCTAAAACTATTTTACCCTAGGCTACACTATTCTACCCTACCTACTTTTACCCTAAAAACTACTTGATTTTTCAATTGCTCATCATGTTCTATTTATACAAAAACTTAGGGGTACAATGGTAATTTTGAATCCTAGATGAGTTGGCATTGTTTGGCCACTTGTCTTCATTTCATTTGTTGTAGAGTAGATATTTCCACGTCACTTGTCTGTTTGTCCACTCAGATGTGCGATGTGGCCTGGCGTGTGTCTTCCAAAAGGTGGGCACGGTATCCGTCGATCTTATCTTTTCGACTATGTTTCATCTGGATTTACTTTACCTCCACATTAAAGAATTTTAATTAAATAAAAGAGATAATTAATAAAATAATGTGGGGATTAAAATAATTAATTAAGAAATTAAGCACAAATAATTCTATTTTTATAGAATTATCAGTGTGAGCAGGTCAATGCAAGACACACAGCAATAGATGACGGCTCTAACACGATTTTATTTAACACACAGCAAAATCATGAAAACTTCGTGCGAGCAATTTAACATAAGACACACAACATAGCTGAGGTATCGAGCACGGTATTACTAGGAAATTACATGCGAGCATAGTCAGAGCAAGACACATAGAAAAACTCGAAGGCTCTAGCATGATTCCCAAAAGTCTAGTACGAGTATCTCGAGTGGAACACACAGTATCACCCAAGGCATCGAGCACTCTTTTGTTTTTCTCAAAATCCCTTTGAAAATAACGTGCGAGCAAGGTTGATAAATCTGCTGTTGCCACTCAGGCTCTAGCACGATTTCACACAGAAAAAAATAAAAAGGGGCTTCTTGTACTATCATGCGTGAGAAGGCAAATCTCCCTTCAATCACTCATTAGAAACATTTCATACAAATGTTTAAACTGAGAGCCCGTCTATTATTATTCTTTTCTCAAAACATTTGCAAAACCTCTTTTCATAACAATAACATAAGTCATGCAACTCAATATCTATGTACTTATCGCATACATTCGAACACAATAGGTAGGAAAACATACATATAGCTATCTCTAATTGTCACGACCCTCAACTTACCAAAATACGTACAAATTTTTGCATTTTCATACATCTTTTATTATCCGTCTTGACCTCAATCGTGAACAGCTACTCTCCTCAATAGTTGGGTTGTGTGTCGATGTCTAACTCACTCCACCATATCAATTCAATTTGCATATTATTTATAAGTAAACACTTGTATAAATAAATCAAAGTTGTTTACATGTGTTTACATCATTTTACATCCCCAATAGTTACATATAAAATGCTACTGTGCTACTGTAAGTTTAGATATAAAATTACCACAGTGTGTATACCTTACGCGATGGGATGCAGCGAATATCAAAAGGGATAAACCTCCAGTTACGCTCAGTCTATACTCAAATCTCTATAGAGAGGGGGAAAATAAGGGGGTGAGCAAACCACACGCTCAGTAAGGCAATCAGGCGAACATGTAGATACTACACTATGTACGTGATCGTGATGCCATGCTCAAAAGAAATTAGTTCATCATTTTATCTCAAAAACATGAGTGTATGATTTTGTTAATGGTATGTAAAGCATTCATGCTATTAAAATCCAATGCACAATTCAATTCAAAGCATGGCATTAACCATCATGCATAGTTTATAAGTAAAGCATGGCATTAATCATCTTGCATATTTCACAAGTAAGCATGGCATTGAACATCATGCGTCAATGCACTTTGAAAACCATTAACATACTTTCATCTCAAAACACTTCAACTCTAGTCAGGATTCCATCCCTCCCTCGGACTCTCCTGACCCACAAAACATTTTAAACATGGATTTATTCTCAAAGTAATAGACATGTGAGATAGACAATTCAATAAAAGGTAATAACCTCTAGGTCTATGGCCATAACCTATGATACTGACTACATGGATCAAGTGTGCGGGATATCACCACTATCTGCTTCCACATGGGAGGTGGGTCAAATCCTACCCGTCGGTCCATAGCAGATCTCGTCCAAAAATGGCATATCACAATCTTAACACAGTACAACGTACTCCATACTACCTGGTACAACGTACTCCGTGGACCCAATCAACACGTCATATCACGCCACATCTAAAAACGCATGTGTGAGCCTATTTAATTGGTACAACCTCTTATCTACCCAAAGCTCCTAACACGGCTATCAACATGTCAAAATCACAAATTGCACGTGCAAGCCTATTTAATCGGTGTAACACCAAGTTTGCCTAAAGCTCTAAGCACGACAACAAATAAGGTGGGCATCTAGTGTGAGCTAAGCTCCAAGCACCATGCCAAAACCAATATGCAATTCATGTGAAAACTAGTGCGAGCTAAGCTCTAGCACTCATGCGTATAAAACACATCAGATCTCGTGCGAGTCATACTCTAGCATGCTTTCATTCTCACAAAAACAATGTAGGTGGCTTAATTCTTTGCAAAGTATGGTTAACAAACCAAAACAACTCATTTCTTTTGCAAATCATTTCAAAGGTCAGCCAACCTACCAATCGTTTGCTAAAAACCAATAGAACATGATTTTCAAGGCATTATACTTTTGTTTTCGTGCACAGTTCTCAAACACCTTACTTTTACCCTTCAATCACCAAATTTCATTTCCTAACATCTCATGCATTCTAACAAAGCATTTAAGCGCCTAAATTGTGCACAGATATCTCTAAGAGTCCACACAATTCCCTTACCTCGATTTACTTGAGTGCGACTCTCTTCCTTTTAGTTTCTTACGCTCTTGGCTCGTCTTGCTTTGATATGTCCTCAGAAGCTGCGATTCAATCATCTAAACCACTTGAGTTAAAGTTGTTAACTCACATTTGACCTCATTAGCGAATATAACCCATCTTTGCATTTACCAATGTCTTAATCTACATTTTAACCGTTTTTGGTAAATCTCACAATTTAATTACTAACAACACCTTAAAATCATACCACAACACTATTATTAACTTCAATATATCCCATTCATCATTAATCTGAACACATTTCACTTTCTCACACTAGACCATTTCTAGGACATGGTGGATTCATTACTTTCTAGGCAGTTTCTACCCTTTCTATGCATACCAAACAACTCCAAAATCAATATCTACAAAATGTACTTGAGTTATTTCATTTAGAAACTCACCTAGTTTGATTTCCTCTTTGCTCCAATGGAAATGCACCTTTGATCCTTCAATCCAACAAGTGGGGAAATGCCTCCAAACTATGTTGTTCTTCTCTTTGATGTGAACAACTGTCTCTAATAGCTTTTCCTCAAATCTTACTGAAAATGTGTGGATTTAGGAGTGAGAAAGCTAGGTTTTAGGTTGGAAATGGGAAAGATTGGTTTTTTATCTCAGAAATGCAGATCCAACTGCGCCATATTTATAGATTCAGCTTGATGAGATCGATCTACCTTGGGTGGAGATCGATTTTATCCTCTTAAAATCCCTATTTTCCAAGACATTTTGAAGGCAGGAGATCAATCGATCTGTCGAGTAGGGAAGATATCTGCTTTATGTAAGACCCGATTTTATCGTAAGAGCAAAAAGGGAATGAATAGAAATTTTTGAGTGCATTTAAAAGTGCAAAAAGGATTTAAATGGAATTACTGAACACGTGCAAGGGCAAAACGATCGAAAGATCGAAACCCAGTATAATTTCGATAAGAAAATTTAATTAAAAATATGGGATTGAGAAATCTTGATCATTAACGAAGAAATAATTAAATTTTGGGTTAAATTGATCAAGATATGAATTTATTGGTATAAACCGAAATTTTCACTTCGAAAAATAATTTTGAAAATAATCGAAAAATATACCAAAAAGGTAAAATCGGACTGATAAATTCATTTACGGATTAAATGAATTAAATATACAATTTTTCAATTATTTTGACAAAATAATAATATTTAATTGATTAAAATAATAATAAAAATAAATAATAAAAAAATGAAAATTGAAAAATCACGTTTCGCGATTTCTGGGTAGAAAACCACCGAGGGAACCGAGGTAGCTCATCGGCGCGCCACAGACGGGACTGAGGGACCGACGAGGGTCGGCCAAGGAAGCTCGTCACCCGCGTGACCACCTGCAGCCACGACTCGCGCCATCACCCACCGAAAAACCTAAAATTCGTGGATGAAAGCTGCGAGGGAGGAAAGACGTTTTCGTCGACGTTGACGTCGATCTAGGCCGGCCACCGACAGTGGAAGGTAGCCCACGTAGAGATCGACTGATCGATGGCTGAATCGGCCAATGGGGCGATGGCTAGCATCAAAAAACGAGAGAAAGAGAGAAGCCACCGACGGCGAGGAGAGAAGAGGACGGACCGACCACTTTTTCATGACCTCGGATGAAACTGACCCGAGATCCGAGCTGCGGATGACCCCGTGGAGCTGCTGGCGGTGGAAGCTTGCGAAGAACCGATCGGTAAGGCACTGAACCGGGCGAGCCGGACTGAACTGGCTATCTGAATCGGGTTGAACAAGACTGAACCGGTTCAGCCAAAAAGAAAAGAAAAGAAAGAGAAAAAGGGGAAAAAGAAAAAAATATTAAAGAAAATTTCAGTGATGCAATCGGGCTAAGGGTAAGTTGGTAAGCAGTCGAATTGACCGATTTAAATTTCGAAATATTTAATTTGATTTAATATTCGACTGGAAGTTTACCCAAAAAAATATTAAATTGTGCGTCAAACGAGAGCTCGAGATAGCCTCGATTTACGTACTATCATGGAATCACGGTAAGTAACCCTTATTTATGATAATTTTATGTCGTTATGCGTGATTGATATTTATTACATAAATGACGAATTTAAATTTCGTATTTAATGAATTAAATTCTAGAAAATTGGATAAATTATCGTAAATACTAAATTAAGCTATTCGAGAGTTTAGAACGAGGCTTAATAATTACTGATGGGCCCAATGAGCCTAATAAGCCTCGATAATGTGAATAGTAAGTGGAAAAAATAGGCTTAAGGCCGATTAAGGCCCATTATGATATAATCAGGCCCAATATAGGTAAACGGGCCCAATGATTTAAATTAAGTCTAGAAAAATATGAAATACAATTAATTGTATTGTATTTGACCTGATGTATATTTATACGCAGTTCCGGAGATTTGATTGAGAGCAAATCGGACTACATGAGGAGACATTAGTGAAAGGTCAGACTGTACCGAAAAATGAGGTAAGGGAATTGTGTGAGTAGTTTTTGTATACACTGAATATTATACAAAGGTCCTAAAAATGGTTTAAAGATTTAAGGACTCAAAATAGGTAAAAGTCTATTTTACCCCTATTGAGGGAATTGACCTAAGGATGGTGAAAGCATTACATGCATGAAATGTATGATTTAAGAAAATTTTTGGTTTAAGGAATTTTATTGGTTTTAAACAAAGTAAATCGGTAGATTAGCCAATAATTGCATAAGTTTCCCAAAATAACACTACGTAAGTGTTATTGGTATTTAAATGAAATTCTTTGAAAAACGGGCCAACTATCAAGTTTATATGAAAACAGATAGTGCTGGCGCATAGCTCGCACTATATCTGGGTTTATGAGTGTGCATAAAATGTGCTTGAGCGGTTGCTCGCACGGATTTTTATTCTTGAGAAATGCATGAGAAGTGTTAGAGCTTAGCTCGCACTCTGTTTTGACATTTTTTGACCTGATATGTATAAAAAGGTGCTGAAGCGATTGTTCGCACTACTTTTAATGATTTGACATGCATGAGAGATGCTAGAGCTTAACTCGCATCTTGTTTTGATATTATATTGCATACAAACTGTGCTGGAGTGTAACTCGCACGAGATTTGATGTATTTATGCATAAGCCGTATTAGAGTGTTGCTCGTAAGAAGTTTTGATTTGCTTGAGCATTCACTCGTGCTGGAGCATTGCTCGTATGAAGTTTTATATGAATCTATAACTCATTTTAAAGTCGTACTAGAGTGTTACTCGTACGTAGATTTTACTGATTTTTATGAAATCGTGCTAGAGCTTCGCTTGCACAAGGTTTTTTGATATCATGAATATGCATGGAGCCGTGCTAGAGCTTCGCTCACACAGGGATTTATATGACATGCATATAGCTGTGTTGGAGCCTCCTGTAGACTGTGTGTCGCAGTAAGATGATATGCTTACATGTCCATACTGAGACAAAAGATGATATGGGTGGATAAGACCTATTGCAGGCACCCCTGACTGAGGTTGGGTTCACAGAGTATGTTGTACCATGTATATCACGCGAAGTACACTGTACCGCGGGGATTATTGGAGTGGAGTGGCCTTAGCCATGAGGCAGTAAGCCTTGCCCTTGTAATCTTGATGTTATGCTGTTTTGGCGGGTAGGACGACCCACCTCCCGTTTCGGGTGTGATACCCCGCACAATAGGTACCGTGTTGCCAAGGATTACGAGGTTATGGCCATAGTCCTTTGTTGTTACTAATAGTCACCTACATGTCTCACATGATATAGCTATTGGTCGATAGACCAGGGTAGACCCAATGGAGGGGTCAAGCCCTCGATTTTGTGAATTTTGCTGAGATGTGATTTATAACGAATTGATTTATAAGATGCTTAACCCCTCCAGGTTGTTTTATACTGTGTTTTAAATGAAATTGATTTAAATGCAGTAGCATGATGAGTTTTCCATGTTTTAATGATAAATTCATGAAATGATCGTATCTCATGATTTGTTTTATATCCCATGAAATAATGCATGCTTTTATTTTAAATTCATGCTATGTATGATTTACTGATGTCACATAAAATGCCATTGATGCATAAGTAGTATGATTTATATATGCACGAATAGTTTTATAAACTAAGTCATTGATGACATACATGATTTTGTGCTTGAGATTTTAACAAAGAGAAATGGATTTTAAGGGCATGGCATTATGAGCATATAGATAGTGGAGCTATCTACTTACTTGCATAATTGCCTTACTAAGCATGTGGTTTGCTCACCCCCTTATTTTTCCATCTTTTCAGAGCACTCACAGTAATTAGTAAGCGGCTGGGGACTTACATCTTAGTATTCGCTGCTTCCCATCGAAAGACAGGTATACACATTTGTATAGTTTGTATCTAAATATGTAATGCACAATACTGTAAACGGATATGATGTCGGAGATGTAGAGCTATAAATACCAATGTGTATGTATTTAATTAAAGTTAAAAGATAGTAAACTCTGATATGAGAATGTGATTATAGAAATGGAATGGTAAACAATGTGAGGTAACTAACATCGAATCATAGCCCAACTGTTTGTAGGATGGTCACAATGAGAGAAATGTAAGAATTAAATAATAAATGAATAAAAAAATTTACTCTGATTTTTAAGAAATTGGGTTGTGACAAGTTTAATGGTATCAGAGCTTAAGTTGGCCTGATATGAGTCGGTGTTAGTGGTTAAGAAAGTTTACATCCCCATGTACTGTGCATTGTTTAGATATAATTGTGTATATCGAGATGGAAGTGCAGCTAAGAATTTGGTTTCAAATGCAAGAATAGGCTCATTAACTGATAGTCGCTATGGTAGAGAGGTGAGAGTACACGAGCTCGAGGCCATAGAGGTAGGCTTGAGAGTCATACTGAGTCACCACATGAGACTCGAGATGAGGTTGAAGTGGAGGCTGGTATTAGAGTATGCCCCACAGAGTCCGACAGAGAGATCGTATAGTATTGAGACATGCTTCGCGAGGTAAAAGCGGAGTGTCGAGAATATTTTGTGAGCTAATTGCTCAGAGTATGCATGAGATTTAAGGGTGAGTTGGAGCATTGGTGGAAGTCCACTTGACCCATCTTAAGAGTTAGACATCCAGAATGTATATGGAAAGTAATTCTAGATGTATTCCGGTGACAGAATATCCCGAACATTGTTTAAAGAAAATTACAGATTAAATTCTTTACTCTAACCTAGAGAAACATGTTGATTGACGAGTATGAAATTCAGTTTATATTCCTGGGTAGATATGACCCGACACTATGAACAGTGTGAGTCGGAATGTCTGAAAGTTCATGGAAGGGCTCAGATTGTCAATTAGAGTCCGATTGGGCCGTTAGATATCACTACCTATGTCGAGGCAGTGCACAGACTACAGTTGTGTGAATAAGATCATGAGTTGCACACCTCTGAGATTGGGAAAGGTAGTAAGGGTCGAAATAGAGACAGAAAGAGAATAGAGAATGACAGAGATGTTAGAACGGGAAAAAGGTAGTTTGGTAAAAGATTAGGGCTGTTGAGTCACGGGGTAAGATGATTGGTAAAGCCCCAGTGTATACAATTTGAATACTTTTGAGGGGCATTATGATTGGAGGACCCCGACCTACTCCGTAGTAGTGAGAGCAGTGTAAGAGTGTTAGCAATGAGAGCAGTGTAACAGTGTAACAGTGAAACAGTGTGAACAGTGTGAAAAGTGTAAGATGTGTGGTAGTTACCACAGAAATAAGATGTTGGACGAGGGCGAGTGTATGCCTTGGACCAGGACACTACTGATGTTTCATTTGAGGTGATGGAAGATACCATACTAGTTTTCAATAAAGAAGTAATTATTTTAAGTAATCTTGGTGCCACGTATTTGTTCATACCGCCTTCAGTTGCTTATAAGCTAGTGAAAGATGTGAAGCCTGTAGCCTTAGACAAGATGAGGATGATGGTTAGCTGATTATCACTAACTGAATATGGGTATAGGGATTATAAGTTGTAAATAGGGGTGAAAACATCCTTGAAAAAAGTGTACTATAAGTTTTGACACGTAATGAAAAAGGAGTAGCGATATATAAAGTAATTGGGATTAAGCTATATGTAGTGAATATGAATTACGGCTAAGGATAAGAGGTGGATATATCTACACCCAGTCCAAGTGGTCAAGTTTTAGGGTTAATAAAGGTATTTCAAAATACTTCATCGCCTAAAGATTTGACAGCGTTTAGAAGCGCACATATAACCTATAGATTGAAATCGATGGTCGTAATATATACATTTAAAATTTGGGTACCTTTGCTGGTATGATAAAGAAGTATAGAATTCGAGTAATCATGAAAGTTTAAAAATTAAAATTTTATAAAAGCCATTAATGTAAGAAAAAGGAAATGACGTGGAAGCGATTTTGAAATGACATTATACGTTTATGCGTACATAGGTCAAGGATATGGGTGATTGAAATATTTAGTGGAACTCAACTATGATGAGGTATTTAAACCTTACTTAAACCGATTAGTTGTCATCTTTAGCGGTGATATTATGATGTATTCGATGTCCAGGGAAGAGCATGAGTAGCAACAGGAAACTGTCTTACAGGCGAGTGTTGTGAGTTTCTTGAAATGGGCTGCTCAGTTGACACATCTTGTTCGAAAAAGATTGTATGTCAGTAGGATGATAAGTATGAAAATGGCTTCGGTGAGTTTTGGTATATTGAAGTAATAAACTGACCACCGTAATTATTCTCACCATACCCAACAGCTCAAGAGGTTTCTCAGTGTATATGGATACCTTAAAATAAGGATTGGGTTGTGTATTGATGTAAAATGGGAAGATAGTCGTTTATAGATCCAGATAGTTCAAGGACCATGAGAGAAACTATCTGACCCATGATTTAGAGTTGGCAGTCATAGCGTTTACACTAAAAGTATGGCGCCACCACTTATACAGTGAGAAATTTCAGGTATGCACTGATCGTAAAAGCCTCGAGTATCTGTTTTCACAAAAAGAGTAGAATATGATATAACCAAGAGGGTTAGAGCTTCTAAGGATTATGATTGTGAACATTGTACCACCCAGAAAAGGCTAATGTAATGATTGATGCCTTGAGCAAAAAGAGCCTCGGGGTGGTATCACATATAATGGTCAGGGAGCGTGAACTGCTAGAGCAGTTATGAGCCTCAGTAGTGATGTGATCCCTTCTGATGATGACGGTGATTGTATGATAGCTAGCCTGATGTTAGAACCGAATTTATGTGATCGGATTTGCCAGGCTTAGTGTGATGATCAGCATGGTGTCGATAGTGTGGGTCAGATTCAGAAGGGTAAGTGACAGAGTTCACAGTGAGTGATGATGACTTACAGAGGTTCAGACACAGTATAAGTGCTGCACAGGACCATAGTTGCTGAGATAGTGCTATTGTCAGAAGCTCACTCTTCGAGATATACAGTGCATCCGGGAAGTAATAAATATATCGAAATCTCTGAAAAGGGTATGGTGGTCAGATATGAAAAGAGACATTGTAGAGATTATGAAAAAGTGTCTCGTATGTCAGTAGATTAAGGTAGAGTACGAGAAGTCTGCAGAGTTATTACAGCGTCTACCTATATTGACATGGAAAAAAGAACAAGTTACCATGAATTTTATGATGGGTTACAGAGGACTCGGATAAATCACGAGGCTATCTGGGTGATAGTCGATAGATTAATTAAGTCTACCCACTTTCTAGTTATGAAATCTCGAGATTATCTGAGTGCGTAGGCGGATTTATGTGTATGGAAAATTGTGAAACATTATGTAACATTCCAGTGAGCATGGTATCAGATAGGGATTTTCGCTTCACTTCTCACTTCTAGGAATATTGTTTTTGGAAGCTATGGGAACTTGATTGAGTGTTAGCACAGCTTCCGTCCTCAGACAGATGGTCAGTCAGAGAGGATTTTACAGGTTCTGGAGGATGTGATGAGAGCATGTGTCATTGATTTTATGAGCTCTTGGGATGACCAATTGTTACTAATTGAATTCGCCAATAATGATAGTTGTCACTTGAGTATCGGGATAACATGGTATGAGGCTTCGTATAGCCGTAGGGATTGTTACCCGACATGGATAAGAAAAAGTGGGTGACAGATAGAGAATTGTTCCCAAATTTGTAAGACAAACCTCTTAGGATATTCAGTTGAATTGTGAGAGATTAAGAACACCTCAGAGAAGACAGAAAAGATTATGATGATAAGAGACAGAAACCATTGGCATTCACCGAGGGTGAATCAGTATTGAGTTTCATTAGATAGAATTCCTTGAGAGATTGGACAAAGTGGGAGATAAGGCCTATAGGTTGGCGTTACCACCTGAATTAGCAGGCATCGACAATGTGTCCTATCTTTTGATGCTTCAGAAATAATATCCAGACCCAACATATGTAATCAGATATGAGCTCCAATAGTTTATCTCAATGAAAGTATAACGTAGGATTGGAAAATCGATTCGGGTATTAGATGGAAGGAGAAAGTGTTGAGGTTTAAGACGATCTCCCTAGTCAAGTCCTTTAGTAGTATTACACTCCGAAAAAAGTCACATGAGAAATAAAGTGTATGATGCGATAGACGTGCCTGGAGTTGTTTATGGATCCATTTGACTTGGTTCTAATTTGGAGGACCAAATTTCTTAAGTGGGGGAGATTGTAAGACCCAATTTTATCGTAAGAGCAAAAAAGGAATGAATAGAAATTTTCAAGTGCATTTAAAAATGCAAAAAGGATTTAAATGGAATTACCGAACACGTGCAAGGGCAAAACGGTCAAAAGATCGAAACCCAATATAATTTCGATAAGAAAATTTAATTAAAAATATGGGATTGAGAAATCTTGATCAATAATGAAGAATTAATTAAATTTTGGGTTAAATTGATCAAGATATGAATTTATTGGAATAAACTGAAATTTTCACTTCAAAAAATAATCTCGAAAATAATCGAAAAATATACCAAAAAGGTAAAATCGGACTGATAAATTTATTTACGAATTGAACAAATTAAATATAAATTTTTTCAGATATTTTGGCAAAATAATAACATTTAATTGATTAAAATAATAAAAAAACAAAAATTGAAAAATCGCGTTTCGCGATTTCTGGGCAGAAAACCACCGAGGGAACCGAGGCAGCTCACCAGTGCGCCACCGGTGGGACTGAGGGACTGACGAGGGTCAGCCAAGGAAGCCTGTCACCCACGTGACCATCAGCAACCGCGACGCGCGCCCTCAGCCACTGAAAAATCCAAAATCGACGGATGAAAGTCGCGAGGAAGGAAAGACGTTTTCGTCGGCATTGACGCCGATCTAGGCCCGACCAACGACAGTTGAAGGTAGCCCACGTGGAGACTGGTCGATCGACGGCTGAATCAATCGGTGGGGCGACAGCTAGCGCCGAAAAACAAGAGAAAGAGAGAAGCCACCGACGACGAGGAGAGAAGAGCTCGGACCGGCCACTTTCTGGCGACCTCGGACGAAACTGACCTCAAATCCAAGTTGCAAACGACCCCACAAAGCTGGTTACGATGGAAGCCGATGGAGAACCGACCGACAAGGCATTGAACCGACCGAATTGGACTGAACTGACGGTCTGAACTGGGTTGAACTGGACCGAACCAGTTCAACCAAAAAGAAAAGAAAAGAAAAGAAAGAGAAAAAGGGGAAAAAGAAAAGAGAAAAAATTAGGGAAAATTTCAGTGATGCAATCGAGCTACGGGTAAGTCGGTAAGCGATCGAATTGACCGATTTAAATTTTGAAATATTTAATTTGATTTAATATTCGACTGGAAGTTTATCCGAAAAAAATATTAAATTGTGTAGCTCGACAATTGAAGTCAAACGAGAGCTCGAGATAGCCTCGATTTACGTACTATCATGGAATCACGAGTAAGTAACCCTTATTTAAGACAATTTTGTGTCGTTATGCGTGATTGATATTTATCGCATAAATTACGGATTTAAATTTCGCATTTAATGAATTAAATTTTGGAAAATTAGATAAATTGTTGTAAATACTAAATTAAGCTATTTGAGAGTTTAGAACGAGGCTCAATAATTACTGATGAGCCCAATGAGCCCAATAGGCCTCGATAATGTGAATAGTAAGTGGAAAAAACGGGCTTAAGGCTGATTAAGGCCCATTAAGGTATAATCAAGCCCAATATGGGTAAATAGGCCCAATGATTTAAATTAAGCCTAGAAAAATATGAAATACAATTAATTGTATTGTATTTGACCTGATATATATTTATTCGCAGTTCCACAGATTTGATTAAGAGCAAATCGGACTGTATGACGAGATATCAGTGAAAGGTCAGACTGTACAGAAAAATAAGGTAAGGGAATTGTGTGAGTAGTTTTTGTATACACTGAATATTATACAAAGGTCCTAAAAATGGTTTAAAGATTTAAGGACTCGAAATAGGTAAAAGTCTATTTTACCCCTATTGAGGGAATTCACCTAAGGATGGTGAAAGCATTACATGCATGAAATGCATGATTTAAGAAAATTTCTGGTTTAAGGAATTTTATTGGTTTTAAACAAAGCAAATCGGTAGATTGGCCAATAATTGCATAAGTTTCCCAAAATAACACTATGTAAGTGTTATTGGTATTTAAATGAAATTCTTTGGAAAACGGGCCAACTATCAAGTTTATTTGAAAACAGATAGTGATGGCACATAGCTCGCACTATATCAGCGTTTGTGAGTATGCATAAAATGTGCTTGAGCGGTTGCTCGCACCAACTTGTGTGACATCATATGCATGAAATGTACTAGAGTGGTTGCTCGCATTGATTTTTATTCTTGAGAAATGCATGAGAAGTGTTGGAGCCTAGCTCGCACTCTGTTTTGACTTGTTTTGACATGTTTTGACTTGTTTTGACCTGATTTGTATAAAAAGGTACTAGAGCGATTGCTCGCACTAGTTTTAATGATTTGACATGCATGAGAGATGCTGGAGCATAACTCGCATCCTGTTTTGATATTATATTGCATACAAATCGTGCTGGAGTGTAACTCGCATGAGATTTGATGTATTTATGCATAAGCCATACTGGAGCGTTGCTCGTACGAAGTTTTGATTTACTTGAGCATTCACTCGTGCTGGAGCGTTGCTCGCACAAAGTTTTATATGAATTTATAACTCATTTTAAAGTCGTACTGGAGTGTTACTTGTACGCAGATTTTACTGATTTTTATGAAACTGTGCTAGAGCTTCGCTCGCACGAGGTTTTTTGATATCATGAATATGCATGGAGCCATGCTAGAGCTTCGCTTGCACAGGGATTTATATGACATGCATATAACTGTGTTAGAGCCTCCTGTAGACTGTGTCTCACAGTGAGATGATATGCTCACACGTGCATACTAAGACAGAGATGATATGAGTGGATAAGACCTATTGCAGGCACCCCTGACTGAGCTTGGGTTCACAGAGTACGTTGTACCGTGTATGTCACGCAGAGTACGCTATACCGTGGGGATTGTTGGAGTGGAGTGGCATTAGCCACGAGGCAGCAGGCCTTGCCCTCGCAATCCTGATGTTATGCTGTTCTAGCAGGTAGGACGACCCACGTCCCGTTTCGGGTGTGATACCCCACACACTAGGTACCGTGTTGCCAGGGATCACGAGGTTATGGCCATAGTCTTTATTGTTACTGATAGTCACCTACATGTCTCACATGATATAACTATTGGTTGATAGACTAGGGTAGACCCGAGAGAGGGGTCAGGCCCCCGATTTTGTGATTTTTACTGAGATGTGATTTATAACGAATTGATTTATGAGATGCTTAACCCTTCGGGTTGTTTTATACTGTATTTTAAATGAAATTGATTTAAATGCAGTAGCATGATGAGTTTTCCATGCTTTAATGATAAATTCATGAAATGATTGCATCTCATGATTTGTTTTATATCGCATGAAATAATGCATGATTTTGATTTAAATTCATGCGATGTATGATTTACTGATGTCACATAAAATGCCATTGATGCAAAAGTAGTATGATTTATATATGCACGAACAGTTTTATAAACTAAGTCATTAATGACATACGTGATTTTGTGCTTGAGATTTTAATGAAGAGAAATGGATTTTAAGGGCATAGCATTATGAGCATGTAGATAGTGGAGCTATCTACTTACTTGCATAATTGCCTTACTAAGCGTGTGGTTTGCTCACCCCCTTATTTTCCCATCTTTTCAGAGCACTCACAGTAATTAGTAAGTGGCTGGGGACTTTCATCTTGGTATTCGCTGCTTCCCATCGAGAGAAAGGTATACACATTTGTATAGTTTATATCTAAATATGTAATACACAGTATTGTAAACGGATATGATGTTGGGGATGTAGAGCTATAAATGACAATGTGTATGTATTTAATTAAAGTTAAAAGATAGTAAACTCTTATATGTGAACGTGATTATGAAAATAGAATGGTAAATAATGTGAGGTGACTAACATCAAATATGATGTCGGGGATGTAGCTATAAATACCAATGTGCATGTATTTAATTAAAGTTAAAAGATAGTAAACTCTTATATGTGAATGTGATTATGGAAATGGAATGGTAAATAATGTGAGGTGACTAACATCGAATCATAGCCCAACTGTTTATTGGATGGTCCCGATGAGAGAAAGGTAAGAATTAAATAATAAATGAAAAACGAAAAATTTACTCTGATTTTTAGGAAATTGGGTCGTGACACTTCAAACAGAAGGTTGAGGAGATCGATCTGGTCTTAGTTGAGATCGATCTGCTTCCAACCCGAGAGCTAAGAAGATTGATCTGGCTCCCTTAGAGATCAATCAGCTCTATTCCATTGCTCAAATAAGAGTATTCTGGCTCATCCATATCGACCTCTCATCCTATGGGATCGATCTAGTATTCATATTTCCAGATTTTCTGCAGTTTTTCTGTAACAAACTCAGACCAAAACAACTGTAATTTGCTGTCGTAGTCACTTTCTAATCCAACCATCTTTGAGGCTTGACAATGGCATCCATTCATGCTTTATACCTATTGAAACTTGTGTGAAATCCTTGTTTAACTAAAGTATATGGTATACACCAAGTGAAAGTGCACAACTCATGCATATCTTCCTTCTCTTTTACCACACTATCCATTTTCTATTCTACTTCCATTCTTCACATGTTTAAGTCCATTTCCTCATATTCATACATAATGTAACTTGTACGTACAATCATAACTCTTATTACATATGTGTACATTACACTTATGGACTTACACTACATATATTTCACAACTCTTATTACATATGGGTACATTACACTTATGGACTTACACTACATATATTTCACATTACATATATTTCACATTACATTTCTATGTACATATATACAAGTCATACATATACGGGGCTTCACACTAATAGCTCGCATAAGTCCCCTACCTCAAATCACGCTTGAATCGCTTTCCTTCGATTTTCACTTCTCGTGATCTATCTTATCGACTCCAATTATAACCTCTGCAGCTGAAATTGTGTATTACACACATTAGTATATTGTCATATACTTCATTTCACTTGCTTGATATTCAAATCAATGCATTGGGCCATTTATATCTCATTTAGCCTCGTTACATCATTATCGGAGCTTACTCTTTTATAAGTCCATTTCGAGTATGTAACTCGTTTTTGAGAATCTCTCAAACTTTTCGAGTCTATTGATTCGTATTAAACCGGTATTAAGCTTGTAATACCTCAAGTTCATTATTTCATTTTATTTTTGCATTTCATCGAATACCTCATATACTCACTTTCAACCATTATGTTTCTAACACATGGATTTCACCAAACTATTATACAAGCATATATACATGCTCAATAACATCTTTACATGCTCAATTCATCATTTAATCCTTGCCTACTAATCCTTTTCTCATTTTGACACATTAAACTATTTATATAGGTCTTGGAAGGTTAGGCATGAACTAGGATGTTTCAACCATAAATCTATATACCAATAAACTCATACCAGTGTATAGATCAACATATATGAGATTGATGGATTGAAATCTTACCAATCTCAGCTTTTCTCCTTTTTCACAACTTTGAGGAAAAACTCATTTTCTCCTTCGATTCAATAATTCAACCTCTCGTTCCTAACTATGTTGTTCTTCTCCACTCTATGAACAACTTTGATATAATAAACTTTTCTCCAATCTTAATGGAAGGTGTTGATACTTTAGAGAGGAAAAACTAGGTCACATTGTCTTAAAAATGGAAAGGTTTGAGTTATTTCTCATGAAATGCAGTTCAGCTACCCAGTTTATATAGTTTCTCATGAAATGTAGTTCAGCTGCCCAGTTCATATAGAAATTTCTTGATGAGATCGATCTCTATAAGTTAGGGATCGATCTGCTGCTGCTTTTGACCTTTCTGCATTCAGTTTTCAAGCATGAGAGATCGATTTGTCGAAGAGCATGAGATCGATCTTAGCCATGTAGAAAGCTTCACAGATTGATCTGTCGAAGAGCATGAGATCGATCTGCTACTAGTCGAGGCATAAGGAGATTGGTCTGCTTGAGGATGAGATCGATCCTGGCTTGGCCGAAGCTTATTGAGGTCGATCTGGCTTGAAAGAGAGATCGATCTCCCCTTGCTCTACAACCTACTTGGTCGAATTTCATCATAATTTTCCCATGTTAATTTCATTTCAATTTACTCCACTACTCATTTTGCATTCAATTCACATTTATCACTTAAAAAGGTCCATTTCTTATAATTCATTCTTAATGAAACTTGTGTGTACATCACGAATTCACATAACAAATATGTACATCAGATTTACGAACCTTACATCACTTATGATTCATATTACATAAACGAATGTATACTTAGGGAATCATAAGGGTTACATATGAAAATACGAGTCTTACAAGTAGTCAGATGGGCTCAGTTACGTAAGCCAGATTACGAGCTCGATGCTTCAGAGTTCATAAAGGTTGGTAAGGGTAGAGACAGAGCCCGAAAGAGATTCGGTGATGATAGAGGTCCTAAAGAGAAGAAAAGGCCTTTTGGTTGGTGACAAAAGATTACAGAGTCGCAGCGTAAGGCGATTAGACCCCCTGTGCAGACTATAGCTCCAACTCGAAGTATATTAATTGGAGGTCCCTAACCTAATCTCGATTGGTGTAAATTCTGTGGAGGGCAACACGGGAACAAACCTTGTTATAGGATGTCTAAAGTGTGTTTTAGATATGGTAAGACGAGGCATATGATAAGAGATTGCACGGAATCAGCTGAGATACCTTCTCAAAAGGGTAAGGAACCAGAGAAACTTTTACCTGCTACTCTTGCTCCAAGAAGGAGAGCCACGACCGAGGAGAAAGGGAAGCAAGTTATCAGTCAAGGCCGAGTGTATACAATTTACTAGGGCACTACAGATGCCTCACCGAATGTGGTGAAAGGTACAAGTTTGATGTTTAATCTTGAGGCATTAACATTGTTTGATCCTGGTGCAACGTATTTATTCATCTCACCATCCTTTGTATTTAAACTGTCAAAGTTTGTAAAGCCTGCATCCTTAGGTAAAAGGTTGTTAATTAGCATACCCATGGGACATAGTCAAATAACTGAATTTATGTGTAATCAGTGTAAGTTAAGGATAGGAGATAAGAGTATGACAGCCGATTTGATTCTGTTAAGTATGCTTGATTTTGATGTAATATTAGGAATGGATTAGTTGGCTGCAAATCATGCACTCTTAGATTGTCATTCTAAGACGATAACGTTCTCTCTACTTGAGAAACGTATTGTAAAGGTTTCTAAGAATATATATAAAAAGTAGTTATCGCAATCGAAAGATATAGTACTGTGATGAGAAGGATGCAATATTAAATTGATTGCATGATGTTGTTTTGAAGGTTTTATTGCATACGTAGTTGACATGGATAAGGCACAGCCGTAATTGATCGATATTCCTGTGATCAGAGAGTTTTCAAATGTCTTTTCGGATGATTTACCAAGGTTACCACCAGATAAAGAGATGAAATTTTGTATTGATTTGGTGCTTAGTACTGAGCCAATATCCAAACCACAATACTGAATGGCTCCAGTTGAGTTGCTAGAACTAAAGAAGCAATTGTAGGAGCTTTTGGATAAAGGATTCATTAGACCAAACATCTCAACTTAGGGAGCTCTGGTCTTATTTGTTAAGAAGGATAGAAGCCTCCGATTTTGCATAGATTACAGGTTGTTGAATAAGGCCACCATTAAGAACAAGTACCCTTCCCACGTATCGATGATCTATTGGATCAACTTCGGGGAGCACAGATCTTTTCTAAGATCGATCTGAGGTCTAGGTACTATCAGCTGAGAACCCAAAGTGGAGATGTACCCAAGACAGCCTTTCGTACCCGTTATGTCATTATAAGGTCTTAGTTATACCTTTCGGGTTAACAAATGCTCCTACAGCTTTTATGGCTTTGATGAATGATGTGTTCAAGCATACCTGGACCAATTTATGATTGTATTTATTGATGATATATTTGTGTATTTGAAGTCTAAGGAAGAATTTGAGCAGCACTTAAGTATTGTTCTGCATACCGTTCAAGAGAAGCAGCTGTATGCCAAACTCAGTAAGTTTGACTTCTGGTTTGAACAAATATCATTTCTGGGTCATGTGGTATCGAAGGACAGGGTCTTAATTGATCCATCCAAGATAGAAGCAATAGTTCAGTGGGAACAGCCCAGGATAGTCAAAGAGGTTAAGAGTTTTTTGGGTTTAGCTAGGTATTACACACGGTTTGTTGATGGTTATTCAAAATTGGTTGCTCCTTTGACCCGTCTCACTTGAAAGAATGTGATATTTGAGTGGGATAACAAATGTGAAAAGTGTTTTGGTGAATTGAAACAGTGACTGACTACCGTACCAATTCTCACCATTTCGACAAGCTCAGGAGATTTCTTTGTATATACTATAAGGCCCGTATTTTTGGATGTAAACCTTATGAAATCATGAGTATGGTGATGTATTTGCAATGTAAGCATAAGTGATGTAAGTTCATGGATTTGATGTACATACGTGTAATATGAGTTTGTAATGTACATACAAGTTTCATTGTGTATGAATATGAAAAAATGAGCTTTTATAAGTGATGAATGTGATTGGAGCTCAAAATGAGTAGTGTGGTAAATGGAAAGATGTTGCATGAATCTAAATACTTCTATTTGGTATTATATTGTATACCTTTGGGTATACAATGAATACACGCAAGTTTTAATGTGTATAAGGTACGGATGGATGCCATTTTCAAGTCTTAAAGGTGGTCGGATGAGAAAATGACTAAGGCAGCAAATTGAGGATGTTTTGTATAAAGTTACCGCAAAAAACTGCAGCAAAATCTGGAAACTATGAATGCTAGATCGATCTCATAAGATGAGAGATCAATCTGGAAGAGCTAGAATGCTCTTATTTGAGCAATGGAATAGAGCAGATCGATCTCCAATGGGGCTAGATCGATCTCCTAAATATTCTGTAATGAAAAGATCGATCATCAAGCATATAGATCGATCTCCTTAGCTCTCTGGTTGCAGTAGATCGATCTCATACTTCGACAGATCGATCTCATTCTTAAAATGCCATGAAAAAAAAGAATTTAAAAGGGGCCAGATCGAGCTCCTCCTAGTACAGATCGATCTCATCAAGTTATTTCTATAAAAAGGGCGCTAAAATCTGCAACTTTCGAGAAACAAAATCACCATTTCCATTTCCAACCTAAAACCTAAGTTTATCTCTCTAAAATCAGTCCATTTCCAATAAAAATTGAGGGAGGCTATTAGATACAAAGTTGTTCATCTTGAGGAAGAGAACAACGTAGTTGAAACCTATAACCTCATTGTTGGTATTGAATGAGTAAGGAACATTTCTCTTTGAGAAAGAAGAGAAATTAGATTGGTAAGTTTCTAATGCTTCAACCCAAGCACATTGGTTCATTTGTTGATTTTAGAGTTGATATGTATGTGTATTGATGATTGGAATCACTTAGAAGGTATTAGAACTAATGTAACCTAGAAACTGGAATAAGTCTAGTGTGAGAAAGTGTAATTTGGATGAGTTGGTGATTTGTGAGACTTGCTAAGTTGTCATTTGAGTAATATGGATGATTAGAAGATGGTAAATAAATCTACATTGTGGGTTGAGGGAAGTTATGAGAAATAAGCACATGTAGTGTTTAATGATATGACATAGTAAAGAAATTTATGAAATCTGAACACTATAGGCTTAATATCGATTTGATATCGGTTTAGTATGAACCTGTGGGCCTAAAGGGAACCATAAAATAGATTTATTAATAGACAATTGAAATGAGATTTTATAAGTATTAATAGAGGCTATAGGTTGAAATCGACTATAGCAAACACCATGTTGAGTTATATGGACTAAATCGATGTGATATACGATTTCATGTAGTTTTAGAGAGTACGTTGGAGACAAATCGAACTGCACACGTACGCAGGTTTAAGGAAGTGGAATCACACAACACGATTCCAGGTAAGGGAATTCTGTAAGTATACAGAGGTAGCTGCTCATATTTTGTGGGTGTATAGGGCTTTGAAAAAGTGCATGAGTTTATAGAAACGTATGAGATTTGGTTGTTTGAAATGGTATTATAAAGAAATGGGATAGTAAGGCTAATAACTGCATAAATCAAATGTTTTGAATGTTTTCATAAAACATATTGCTTTGCTTTAAGCAAATTGATGGATAGGCTGGCTAGTGTTTGAATGATGTTGTGTGATAACACATCTGAGGTGCTAAATGTGTTTTGAGATTGGTTTTTGAATGTTTAAGGGTCGCCTATCATGTTTATGTGAATTAAACCGTGCTTGAGCCTAGCTCGCACTGGATATTGATGTTTTCACATGTTTGAAACGTGCTGGAGCTTAGCTCGCACTTTAATTTGAATTGTGGTGATGTGTTATAAATCCTACTGGAGCTTTTACTCATACGTGGATTTCGAGTGGATTCCTTCTGTATATAACTGCACTGGAGCTATGCTCGTACATGGTTTTCTTCATGTTTTATGCATAAATGCCATACTGGAGCGTTGCTCGTACGAAGTGATTTGTTTATGATACATGAATTCACGCTAGAGCGTAGCTCGCGTAGGCTTTCACACTGTAGTATGTATGATGTCGTGGTGAGGGAAATACGGATTGGTGTTCAGGGAACCCAACAGGCCTAACAGACCTCTTGAGTGGGGTAAGGGTAAAGGGCTAGGACCTGGTATTAATCCATTTAGGGAACCCAACAGGCATAACAGACCTCTTGAGTGGGGTGAGGGTGAGGGGATAGGACCTAAATCAGGGAACCCAAAAGGGGCGAGCAAGGCCATGAGGGGCTAGGACCTAGTATTAAGAGTACTCCCACGTGCACTTGAGACTATAGAGGTTACATATGACGTTGGTGTAGATAAGGCCTACGGCAAGCACCCCCAACCATGATATGGGTTTACGGAGTATGATGTACCGTGTATATCACATGGAGTACGATGTACCTCGTGGTGGTTACGTGATTTGAAAAGTCTGGCGGAGAATTAACCCCTTCGTTCCAATATAATACCCTGCACACTAGGATCCGTGTGGTCTGGGATGATTTATGACATAGTTGGCCAACATAGTCAATTGAGATATAGTGACCTGTCTCCTTGCTTATTACATAATACCACATGGTCTTAATACTTGAGTGTGATTTTGACTATCCAGGGTAGACCCGAGGGAGGGGTCGAGCCTTATGGGATTTGATTTGTGAAATGGTAATGATGTTTGTGAATGAGAAAATGATTTGTGATGGGATTGTATGTATTTGAGAAAGAGATGTAATTTCAAAAGGATGTTTCTTAAATGAATTGCCCTTTTCTATGAGATTTGACAATTGATGAGCATGAGATGATTTGTACATGATGATTTTACCATGTTTTACATGTCGATTTCCATGACTTTAATACATGATATATGTATATTCATATGGCATAGTTTTTAATTCCTCATGCTCCTGTTATAAATGATTTATGTATAACACTATCAGCATGTAGCTAGAGTAGTTATCTACCATGCTTTCATTATTACCTTATTGAGCGTGTGGTTTCTCATCCCTCTCTATTTTCCCCCCTCCTACAGAGCATGCATAGTAGCCCAACGAGGACTGAGGCATTTTATTTTGGACATCCGCTGCCATCCATCTCTAAGAGGTATACACATGAAGATTCTTTTTCTATCTAAACAATTTTAAAAACATAGTAGTGTTTTTTAGTTGTAATTATTGGGGGTGTATATGTCAGTAATCATAGTTTTTATAAATGAATTATTGACGTACAAATGTATTACATCGTTTTTATTAACTAAGAATGGATATTGTGAGTGGATTATTATTGACTCACAGCCCAACAGTGTAGTGGTAAATTTGTTCACAATCGAGTAGGGAAAGGAATAAATGCAAAAAATTTATTGAGATTTTCGGTTAAAAAGAATGAAAAGGGTCATGACAAAGATTGGTATCAGAGTTGAGTTGACCTGATTTGAGTTAGTAATAAAATGTAGGAAAAATATATCCCCATATTACTGTGCTTTTGTTTAGATATAACTGTGTATACCGTGATAGATTGAGCTTAATAAATGATTATTAATACAAGAAGTTAGGCAATATGCCTGTTACGCGTCGAGGTAGAGGGGCGGGAGCATGTACTAGAGGCCGCAGAGGTAGGCCTGAGAGCCGTGCGGAGCCACAAACTGATCAGGCTCCATAGGACCCTGCTGAGAGAGCAGGAGATACAAAGGCACGCCTCGCTAGGATAGAGCGGTGTATTGAGAACCTAGTGGAGATAGTCACGCAGGCATTGGGTGCCGGTGATAGATGAGGTCCCACAACACAGCCTACTACAAGACAGGTACTCGTAGAGCTGGAAAGACCTCAAACTCCAAAGACAGCTACAGTTACACCACCTCCAGTCTAGGATACAGCTTCTCCTATCGCTCCACAGCAAGTGATAGTAAGTTGGGTTATGACTGTGAGTTGAGCAGATTACGAGAGTTCCAAGGGTTAAAACCCTCAGTGTTCAGAGGAGTGAAGGACCTAGTGGTTACGAAAGATTGGGTGCACGAGATGGAGAAACTGTATCAGTTTTTCAAATGTACTTCAACTGAGAAGGTAGCCTTTACTGTGTTTATGCTGAAAGGTGAGACCTAGCACTGGTGGAGATCCATCGAAGCTATATTGAGGGCCCGACACTTCGAGATCACATGGGAGATATTTTTAGAGGCCTTCAGGAGGCAGTACATCCCAGCCACCGTACAGAGGAAATTACGGATGGAATTCATGAATTTGGTTCAAGGGAATCGAACTGTGGACGAGTATGAGTCTAAGTTTATGTCTTTGGGGAGAGATGACCCTGACACTATGGGTAGTGAGGCCCAAAAGATTCAAAAGTTCGTTGATGAGTTGAGATTAGCCATCCGAACTAAGCTAGCCCCTTTTGACATTTAGACTTATGAGGAGGCAGTACATAAGGTTCAGTTATGCAAGCAAGATTTTGAGCGGAATGCCTCCGAGCTTAGGAAGATTAGTGTCAGAAAAGATAGAGATCGGAAGAGATTCGGGATGGATAGAGTGGCCAATAGGGGAGGCCAGAGGTTTTTCGAGAAGAGACTTAAGATCGAGGAGGTGCAAAAGAGAGCTGCTAGACCTCCCATGTACCCTGCTTTAACTGCACCGAGGGGTATGGTTATTAGAGGATCACAACCTACTACTGACTAGTGCAAGAGATGTGGGAAATACCATAGGACTAGACCATGTCAGATACCCCTTGTATCATGTTTTAGGTGTGGGAGGCCTAGACATATTTTGAGGTACTGTACTGAGATAATTAAGACTGCCCCGCAGAAGGGCAAGGAGCCAGAGAGAGCTCCAGTTGAGACAGCTGCCCCGATGAGGAGGGCTACAACTGAGGAAAAAGGGAAGCAGCCAGCGGGTGTGAACAGAGGAAGAGTACATGTACTGGATTAGGACACCGTAGATGCTTCGACGGATGTGATAAAAGGTACCATCCTAATCTTTAACTTAGAAGCATTGGTATTATTTGACCCTGGTGCCACGCATTCTTTCATATCACCTTCCTTTGCATATAAATTGTTGAAGTATGTGAAACCTGTATTATTGGATAAGATGTTAATGATTTCCACACCCATGAATGATAGTCAATTGACTGAGCATGTATGTAGAGATTGTAAGCTAAAGATAGAGGGGAAGGAAATGGTAGCCAATTTAATTTTATTGAATATGAATGATTTCGATGAAATTTTGGGAATGAATTGGTTAGCTGCCAATCGTGTTGTTTTGGATTTTCATGCCAAGACATTGATGTTTTCAGGATTAGACAATCTTATTATAAACTTTGATAAAAAGAAATGATATGAAAAAAGTATGTTTGTTTTAAATGAAAGAGTATAATCCTAATATATGATATTTGAGAGATGAATTCATTTATTTATTTTGAATGTTAATGTAATGACTTGTGATACTAACGATGGAAAGAATGATGTAAAGGGTTCATTGCTTACGTGGTCGATATAGATGAGGCACACCTGGAATTGAGGGACATACCCGTAATTACGAATTACCCTGATGCCTTTTCGGATGAATTACCAGGACTACCACTTGAAAGGGAAATGAAATTTTGCATAGAGTTAGTACCTGGTACAGAGCCGATATAGAAACCACCATATAGAATGGCTCTGATTGAGTTGGAAGAGCTAAAGAAACAGCTGCAAGAGTTGCTGGAGAAGGGGTTTATAAGATCGAGTGTCTCACCTTAGGGAGCACCAGTACTATTTGTAAGGAAGAAGGATGGAAGCCTCCGACTCTGTATAAATTACTGGTTATTGAATAAGGCCACCATTAAGAACAAATACCCCCTTTCACGCATAGATGATTTGCTGGATCAGCTCTAAGGAGCCCAAGTATTTTTAAAGATAGATTTGCGGTCAGGGTACCATCAGTTGAGGATCAGGAGTGGAGATGTGCCCAAGATAGCATTTCGTACCCGTTATGGCCACTACGAGTTTTTGGTGATGCCATTCAAATTAATGAATGCTCCCACAACATTTATGGCACTGATGAATGATATGTTTAAACCATACCTAGACAAGTTTGTGATTATGTTCATTGATGACATATTGGTTTATTCCAACTTCAGGGAAGATCATGAGGAGCATTTGAGAATAGTTCTGCAAACCCTCCGAGAGAAAGAATTATATGCCAAACTCAGCAAGTGTAATTTTTGGTTAGAACAAATCTCGTTTCTAGGCCATGTTGTATCAAAGTATGGGGTATCAATGGATCCATCCAAGATAGAGGCAGTTATACAGTGGGAACAGCCCAAGACCGTTATTAAGATCAAAAGTTTTTTGGGATTTACAAGTTATTATCGGAGATTTGTATGTGGTTTCTCTAGACTAGCTGCTTCATTGACACGCCTCAGGCGGAAAGATGTTAAGTTTGTATGGGATGAGGCATGTGAGAGGAGTTTTGAGGAGCTTAAGCGTCAATTGACCACTGCTCCAGTTCTCACCATTCTTACCAGCTCAAGAGGATTCTCAGTGTATACGAATGCATCACACCAGGAACTAGGCTGTGTACTTATGCAAGATGGGAAGGTAGTTGCTTATGGATCTAGATAGTTGAAAGATCACGAGAGGAACTACCCGACACAAGATTTAGAGTTGGCGGTCGTGGTGTTTGCTCTGAAAATATGGCACCACTATCTCTATGGTGAGAAGTTTCAGGTTTTCATAGATCATAAGAACCTTAAGTACCTGTTCTCACAGAAGGAGTTGAATATGAGATAGAAGAGATGACTCCATTTTTTAAAAGATTATGATTATAAGATCATGTACCACCCGGGTAACGCAAATGTAGTTGTCGATGCCTTGAGCAAGAAGAACCTATGGTTGATGTCTTATTTGATGGTACGGGAACATGAGTTGTTAGAGTAATTTGTGAACCTCAATTTGGATGTAACCCCACTTGGATCAGAGAAATTGGATATCATGGCTAGTATGAGATTAGAACCAGAGTTGATTGGTCGTATTCGGCAGACCCAGCAGAGCGATCGACGGTACATCGATTGGCTAAGGCATATACATACAGATGTGGGTAGCGATTTTGTGCTGAGTACCGATGGCTTATTGAGGTTCAAGGGCAAAGTATGTGTTCTCGAGGATCCGGAGATCAGGAGATTGATTTTTTCAAAGGCTCACTCATCAAAGTACACGATACATCCAAGGAGTACAAAGTTGTATCACAACCTTCGGAAGGTTTATTGGTGGTCTGGAATGAAAAGAGACATTGTAGAATATGTTGCTAAGTGTCACGTTTGTCAGCAGGTAAAGGTAGAGCATCAGAAGCCTGTAGGATTATTGCAGCCTCTACCAATTCCAACTTGGAAGTGGGTGCATGTCACCATGGATTTTGTTATGGGATTACCGAGAACCCACAGAGATCATGATGCCATATGGGTTATTGTGGATCGGTTGACTAAGTTAGCCCATTTCTTAGCTATGAGAGATGTCGATACTCTGAGCCAGTTGGCAAACCTATATGTTTGAGAGATAGTACGGCTACATGGTGTACTAGTGAGCGTTGTTTCTGATAGGGATGCCTGCTTCACTTCCTATTTTTGGGAACATTTTCAGGAAGCGATGGGGACCCACTTGAGTTTTAGCACCGCTTTTCTTCCTCAGATGATGGGCAGTCAGAGATGACTATACAGACCCTAGAGGATATGTTAAGAGCGTGTGTGTTGGATTTTGGTGGCTCCTGGGACGATCACCTACAGTTAGCCGAGTTCGCCTATAATAACAGTTTTCATGCGAGTATCGAAATGGCACCCTATAAGGCATTGTATGGACGCAGATGTCGATCCCCTATTAGATGGGACGAGGTTGGTGACAGACAGATTTTTACTCCAAACTTGGTGCAGTAGGCATCTGAGGACGTCCGATTGATATGTGAGAGATTACGGACAACTTAGAGCAGGTAAAAGAGTTATGCTGATAAGAGACGGAGACCACTCGAGTTTGATATGGGTGAGTCGGTATTTTTGATGGTTTCACCTTCGAAGGGCATTATGAGATTTGGTAAGATGGGTAAGTTGAGCCCTAGATATATCGAACCCTTCGAGATTTTGGAATGAGTGGGAGATAAGGCGTATAGGTTGGCATTGCCATCGGACTTGACAAATGTTCACAACTTCTTCCACGTCTCAATGCCTTGGAAGTATCACCCGGACCCAGCACATGTGATAAGATATGAGCCGCTGGAGCTCAATGAGAGTATGACATATGTTGAGAAGCTGGTTCAGATAGTGGACGAAAAAGAGAAAGTGTTACAGAATAAGACAATTCCCTTGGTGAAAGTTCTTTGGTAACATCACACGGCGGAAGAGGCCACATGAGAATTAGAGAACTTGATATGAGAGAAGTACCCCCAACTTTTTGAAGAGTAACTTAGTTCTAATTTGGAGGACCAAATTCCTTGAAGGAGGGGAGGAATGTAAGACCCGTATTTTTGGATGTAAACTTTATGAAATCATAAGTATGGTGATGTATTTGCAATGTAAGCATAAGTGATGTAAGTTCATGGATTCAATGTACATACATGTAATATGAGTTTGTAATGTACATACAACTTTCATTGTGTATGAATATGAAGAAATGAGCTTTTATAAGCGATGAATGTGATTGGAGCTCAAAATGAGTAGTGTGGTAAATAGAGGGATGTTGTATGAATCTAAACACTTCCATTTGGTTTTATATTGTATACCTTTAGGTATACAATGAATACACGCAAGTTTTAATTTGTATAAGGTACAGATGGATGCCATTTTCAAGTCTTAAAGGTGGTCGGATGAGAAAATGACTAAGGCAACAAATTGAAGATGTTTTGTGTGAAGTTACTGTAGAAAACTACAGTAAAATCTAGAAAATATGAATGTCAGATCGATCTCATAGGATGAGAGATCGATCTGGAAGATCCAGAATGCTCTTATTTGAGTAATGGAATAGAGCAGATCGATCTCCATTGGGGCCAGATCGATCTCCTAAACATTCTGTAATGAAAAGATCAATCCTCGAGCATACAGATTGATCTCCTTAGCTCTCTGGTTGGAGCAGATCAATCTCAAGCTTCGATAGATTGATCTCATGCTTAAACTGCCATGAAAAAAGAGGGATTTAAGGGGGGACAGATCGATCTCCTCCTCGTGCAAATCAATCTCATCAAGTTATTTCTATAAAAAAGATGTTAAAATCTGTAACGTTTGGGAAACAACATCACCTTTTCCTTTTCCAACCCAAAACCTAAGTTTATCTCTCTAAAATCAGTCTATTTCCAATAAGAATTAAGGGGAGGCTATTAGATACAAAGTTTTTCATCTTGAGGAAGAGAAAAACATAGTTGAAACCTAAAACCTCATTGTTGGCATTGAAGGAGCAAGGAACATTTCTCTTTGGAGCAAGAAGAGAAATTAGATTGGTAAGTTTTTAATGCTTCAACCCAATTACATTGGTTCATTTGTTGATTTTGGGGTTGATATGTATGTGTATTGATGATTGGAATCACTTAGAAGGTATTAGAACTAATGTGACCCAGAAAATGGAAGGAGTCTAGTGTGAGAAAGTGTAATTTGGATGAGTTGGTGATTTGTGAGACTTGTTAAGTTGTCATTTGAGTAATGTGGATGATTAGAAGAGGGTAAATGAAGCTACATTGTGGGTTGAGGGAAGTTATGAGAAATAAGCACATGTAGTGTTTAATGGTATGCCATAGTGAAGAAATTTATGAAATATGAACACTATGGGCCTAATATCGATTTGATATCGGTTTAGTATAAACCCATGGGCCTAAAGGGAACCATAAAATAGATATATGAATAGACAATCGAAATGAGATTTTATAAGTATTAATGGAGGCTATAGGTTGAAATCGACTAAAGCAAGCACCATGTTGAGTTATATGGACTAAATTGATGTGATATGTGATTTCATGTAGTTTTGGAGAGTTTGTTGGAGATGAATAGAACCGCACACGTATGCAACTTTACGGAAGTGGAATCATACAACACGATTCCAGGTAAGGGAATTCTGTAAGTATATAGAGGTAGCAGCTCGTATTTTGTGGGTGTATAGGGCTTTGGAAAAGTGCATGAGTTTATAGAAACATGTTTGATGATGTATGGAAATAACTACGAGTATTTGTATGAGATTTAGTTGCTTGAAATGGTATTATAAAGAAATGGGATAGTAAGGCTAATAATTGCATAAATGAAATGTTTTGAATATTTTCATAAAACATATTACTTTGTTTTAAGTAAATTGATGGATAGGGTGGCTAGTGTTTGAATGATGTTGTGTGATAACATATGTGAGATGCTAAATGCGTTTTGAGATTAGTTTTTGAATGTTTATGAGCCGTCTATCATGTTTATGTGAATTAAACCATACTAGAGCCTAGCTCGCACTAGATATTGATTTTTCACATGTTTGAAACGTGCTAAAGCTTAGCTCGCACTTTAATTTGAATTGTGGTGATGTGTTATAAACCGTACTTGAGATTTTATTTGTACGTGGATTTCGAGTGGATTCCTTATGCATATAACCATATTGGAGCTATGCTTGTACGAGGTTTTCTTTATATTTTATGCATAAATATCGTACTAGAGCATTGCTCATACAAATTCATTTGTTTATGATGCATGAATTCACGCTAGAGCGTAGCTCGCGCAGGTTTTCACACTGTGGTATGTATGATGTCATGGTGAGGGAAATACGGATTGGTGTTCAAGGAACCTAACACGCCTAACAGACCTCTTGATTGAGGTGAGGGTGAGGGGCTAGGACCTGGTACTAATCCATTCAGGGAACCCAACAGGCTTAATAAACCTCTTAAGTGGGGTGAGGGTGAGGGGCTAGGACCTGAATCAAGGAACCCAAAAGGGGCGAGCAAGGCCATGAGGGGCTAGGACCTAGTATTAAGAGTACTCCCACGTGCACTTAAGACTATATAGGTTACACATGATGTTGGGGTAGATAAGACCTACGACAGGTACCCCCAACCATGATATGGGTCCACTGAGTACGATATACCGTGTATATCACATGGAGTACGATGTACCGTGTATATCACATGGAGTACGATGTACCGCGTGGTGGTTATGTGATTTGAAAAGTCTGGCAAAGAACTAACCCCCTTCGTTCTAGCATGATACCCCACACACTGGGATCCGTGTGGTCTGGGATGATTTATGACATAGTTGGCCAACATAGTCAATTGAGATATAGTGACTTCTCTCCTTGCTTATTACATAATACCACATGGTCTTAATACTTGAGTGTGATTTTAACTGTTCAGGGTAGACCCGAGGGAGGGGTCAAGCCTTGTGGGATTTGATTTGTGAAATGGTAATGATGTTTGTGAATGAGAAAATGATTTGTGATGGGATTGTATGTATTTGAGAAAGAGATGTAATTTCAAAAGGATGTTTCTTAAATGAATTGCCCTTTTCTATGAGATTTGACAATTGATGAGCATGAGATGATTTGTACATGATGATTTTACCATGTTTTACATGCCGATTTCCATGACTTAAATACATGATATATGTATATTCATATGGCATAGTTTTTAATTCCTCATGCTCCTATTATAAATGATTTATGCATAACATTATCAGCATATAGATAGAGTAGTTATCTACCATGCTTGCATTGTTGCCTTATTGAGCGTGTGGTTGCTCATCCCTCTCTATTTTTCCCCCCTCCTACAGAGCATGCATAGTAGCCCAGTGTTAGACCCTAACTACTTGATCAGGCGCCCAGCTCGCCAGGGATCGACTGGGGGCATTGTAATAAGTGGGAGCGTGGGAAAGCTTTGCACGGGGCACAATGGGATGCACACCAAAACAGGTAAGACAGGCACTTAGCTTGGGTGAATTGCCAAGCTTGAAACGGAGACGCTAACGGACGATGATCGTAGTTTGCGGGTCACGAGCTAACTTGCCGACACTCTAGTGAACCAAGTGGTTGACAACGGCCATAGCAAAGATCATGCAGTCATGGGAGACGGACACGAGAGCTAAGATAAATCCTTAAAAATTGGGATAAAGATGAGTGCGGGTCATAAGCCGGGATAAGCGGAGAAGTCTTAGCAGACCGAATCACTAGAGATTATCATGGATATAAACTCTGAAGAGCATTGAGGTGGTGATCATCCGGAGAGTCCTTAGTTTAGTAGGAATTAATCCTATAGAGTTTCTGTTGTAATCAAACTCAGTTGCCTATGTGAGGGGGGATGTCCTCACTTGCCTATATAAACCCCAGGGGAGGGGGTAGAATGTATTCATTCATCATTCATTGAGAGAATCATTTAGGGAGAAAGAGAGTGATAGCTAAGAGCGATCTTTTTGGCTAAGTTTGTAATCTTTTTATTACGGATTAATAGAAAGGCTCTTTTCTCTAAAGCTTGAGTGTTCTTTGCTTTATTAGTATACTTTGTCGAGTTGTTTTCTTGTTCAAGTGCTATATTGCTGCGTATTGACCCGAATTTGGGTTAGTGTAAAGATTGGCTATACTAAGTTGTGGGAAACTTAGGCCATCACTGGGGAAAGTTCTATTAGAGACAACTACCCTGTGACAATTTAGTATCAGAGCTGTGCTTTGGATCATGGCACACGAGTTGGCTGATAGAGTTGCTGTACTTGAAGTAATGGTGGGCGTACCGCAAAAAGAGGTAGGTACAATGGCTGAACAGATTCAAGCCATGGCAGGCAATCTCTAGGAGTTGACACAGCTAGCATTCGACATGCAGAAGGAGCATACTAATCGCTACACCAACATCATGCAGCATGTTCGTGATCTATCGGATAAATTTGAGGTGTAATTGAATTCCCTGAAAGCTGATGTTTTACTGATAAAACGCGCAATGACTGCTACAAACCATAGGGAGGCGTCTAGTAGTGGCAGGGGGTGATAGTAGCGATCTTCAGAAGAAGATCAAGGTGCCTGAACCTAAGGAGTTCATAGGAGTTCGCAATGCAAAGGAGATTGAGATTTTTTTATGGGACATGGAGCAGTACTTCAAAGCTGCTTAAATATCGGAGCAGGACCAGGTTACAATCACTAGCATGTACCTCTCGGGTGATGCTAAGCTATGGTGGCGAAGCAGACTGGCAGATGACGATAGTGTTGGTCGTCCGAGGATTGAAACATGGGATGCACTGAAAAAGGAGTTACGGGATCAATTCCTTTCCTTGAACACGACATGGGTCGCAAGAGAGGCACTCAAGAAACTGAAGCATACGAGTTCTGTGTGAGATTATGTCAAGGAGTTTAGCTCTTTGATGTTGGACGTCAAAAATATGTCAGAGGAGGATAAGTTGTTCAACTTTTTCTCAAAACTTCAGCCATAGGCTCAGGCTGAGTTACGTAGGCAGAATGTGAAGGACCTACCACAGGCAATTGCGGCTACAGATAGTTTGGTGGAATACAAACTGAGTTCTTCTTTGAACATTGGGGAAAGGAAGAAGAACTATCCTGATGGAAATAGGGGGAAAGGTAAGAAGGATTGGATGAAGTACCAAAGAAATAAGGAAAAGGCTAAGTCTTCTAAGCCGAGGGGACCGGATCCACCCCAAAGTAAGGGGGATTAGAGTTGTTTCTTGTGTAATGGGAATCACAAGGCCTGAGATTGTCCTAGACGAACCAAGTTGGTGACCCTCTTGAGTAAGGAGGATCCGGATGACGAATGTCCAAGAGTTGCCCTGATGCAGTTGCTCAACGCTATTCGGACCGAGCAACAAGCTCCTCATAAGGGACTAATGTATGTTAAAGCTGAGGTGAATGGGAGACCGATTCGAGCGATGCTTGATACAGGAGCGACCAACAACTTTGTTTCATTGAAAGCGATTGAGCATCTTGGCCTGAAAGTCACGAGGAGTAACAATCACGTGAAAGCAATCAATTCTAAAGCCCAAGGTATCCAGGGAACGGCTACCGCATCGGTAAAGATAGGGAATTGGCAATAGGATTGTAAGTTCTTGGCTTTACTTATAGATGATTTTGATGTGATCATGGGCATTAAATTCTTTGTACAAGCAAAGGCATTTGCTATTCCACACTTGGGTGGATTGATGATATCTGATGAGACGTGTCCAAACTTTGTCCCTGCGGAGAGAGGACAAGGTGCTGGGAAGTCGTTGCTATAGTCAGCTTCACAAGTAAACATCAGATTGAAGAAGGAGGAGACAACTATACTTGCTGCCCTGGTTGAGGTGAAACCAGACATGGTTATTGAGGTACCGGATGAAGTAACGATGGTATTGAACGATTACAAGGATGTAATGCCCACAGAATTGCCCAAGGCGCTACCACCTAAGCGCGCCATTAATCATAAGATCGAGTTAGAATCGAGAACTAGACCACCTGCATGAGCACCTTACAGGATAAGTCTTTTGGAGTTGGCCGAGTTAAGGAAACAGCTTGGTGAGTTATTGGATGCGGGATATATCAAACCATCAAAGGCACCATACAGAGCCCTAGTACTCTTCCAGAGGAAGCAGGATGGCACATTGAGAATGCGTGTGGATTACCGAGCCCTGAACAAGGTAACGGTCAAGAATAAATATCCAGTTCCAAATGTCGCTGAGCTGTTCGATCGGTTGTTAAAGGCAGCATATTTTACCAAGTTAGACCTGAGATCAGGATATTGGCAAGTAAGGATTGCCGAAGGAGATGAAGCTAAGACAGCTTGTGTGACGAGGTATGGCTCTTTTGAATTTTTAGTTATGCCTTTTGGTTTAACTAATGCACCTGCGACATTTTACAACTTGATGAATGATGTCAGACGCTTACAGAACATGTGGAACACCTCAGGGTGGTGTTTGAGACCTTGAGAAAGCACTCTCTTTATGTGAAGAAGGAGAAGTGTGAGTTTTGCCAGCGGGAGATTATGTTCCTAGGTCACAAAGTTAGCAGTGGGAGAATACAGATGGATGAGAGAAAGATCCAAGCCATTGTTGAATGGCAAGCCCCTGCAAAGGTCTTGGAGTTATGGTCTTTCTTAAGACTGGCCAACTATTATAGACGGTTCATCAAGGGATATAGTAAGATAGTGAGTCCTTTAACTGATCTTTTGAAAAAGGACAAGAAGTGGGTGTGGTCTAATGAATGTGAGTGGACTTTTCAGGAAATCAAGGTGGCAGTGACATTCAAGCCAGTGTTGAGACTGCCAGATTTCAAGCTACCATTTGAAGTTCACACGGATGCCTCAGACCGAGCCATTTGAGGGGTGCTGGTCCAGGAAGGACACCCCATTGCTTATGAAAGCCGCAAGCTGAAGGATGCAAAAATGCGATATTCAGCTCATGAGAAGGAGATGACGGTGGTTGTGCATTGTTTGGAGGTGTGGAAGCATTATTTGTTGGGAACAAAATTTGTGGTGGTGACAGACAATGTGGCTAACACTTATTTCAAGACACAGAAGAAGCTAAGCCTGAAGTAGGCACGATAGCAAGAATTCCTTACAGAGTTTAATTTCACCTGGGTACATAGACCAGGAAAGGAGAACCAGGTGGCGGACGTGCTGAGTCGTAAGATAGTCCAGTCTTATGTTGCTTCATTATTCGCTATTAAGACTAACCTGATTGACAGGATAAGGTAACAGGCATCAGCAGATAAGACTTATGAACAGCTCAGGGAGAACGTAAAGTTGGGCAAAGTTCGTAGGTATTGGCTTGAGGGGGATTTATTGTATGCCAAAGGCAATCGACTCTATGTTCCATCTAGCGGGGGACTAAGGAAAGAGTTGCTGAAAGAAACCCACGACCCTCAGTGGGCAGGACATCCTGGAGTGGAGAAGATGTTGGCATTGTTGTCAATGATGTAATTCTGGTCGAAGATGGAGGAAGACATCGAACTATATGTCCATACATGCCACATATGCCAGATTGATAAGACCGGGAGGAAGAAGCAAGCGGGTTTACTTCAACCACTGCCTATCTCAGAGAGGATATGGGAATCAGTTTCTATGGATTTCATTACAGAGTTTTCGGAGATAAACAAGATGAAATCTATAATGGTGGTGGTAGATCGTTTTTCTAAGTATGATGTGTTCATAGCAGCCCCACATGCATGTACCGCACATGAAGCTGCAGAGTTGTTTTTAAATCATGTGGTGAAGATCTTTGGATTGCCCAAGGATATAGTGAGCGATTGGGATACTCGATTTACTGGGAGATTCTAGACTTGTTCAAGTTGATAGGTTCAGAATTAAAATTTTCAACGACTAATCATCCGCAGACAGATGGCCAGATGGAGCAGATTAATGCATTGTTGGAAGAGTATTTGAGGCACTATGTGACCGCAAGCCAAAAGAATTGGGTGAGTCTGCTCGATTCTACATAGTTTTGCTATAATATGCATAGATCATCTTCCATGGGTATGAGTCCAGCGGAGTTAGTATTTGGACATTAACCTACTACACCTTTGGAGATAGTAAAGACTAAGTCCCAAAGGGAATGCCAACGGTATACAGATTTGTGCGAGCCCGTCAAGAGTTGATGGAACAGGCTAGGGAGAGCTTGGAGAGGGCACAAAGGAGGATGGTGAAATATGCAGATCAGTATAGGCGGGCACTAGAATTTGAGGTGGGTGACAAGGTGTTACTCAAACTAACGCCTCAGATATGGAGACAAGTCACAAATAAGCGTTATCACAAAGGTCTAGTGCAAAAATACGATGACCCTTTTGAAGTTATAAAGCGGGTAGGCGCGGTGGCTTATCAGCTGAAACTGCCAGAGAGGATGAAGTTGCATCCTACTTTTCACGTGAGCTTTTTGAAGCCTTACCACGAAGATGTTGATCCGGGGAGACAACAGGTAAGGAAAGCTCCACCTACTATAAGAAGCCATTTCGAGAAGAAGGTGGCGAAGATACTTGACCACAAGGTTGAGGGAACTAGTAGGAAGAATCGGAGAACCTACTACTTGGTGTAGTGGGAAGGTGAAGATGAGGCAGACACTACTTGGGAGAAAGACACTTCTTTGTGGCAATTCGAGGATGAGATCAAGGCGTATTTGGAGCTCATTCCGATGAGGGCATCGGCTTCCTCCGACGAGGGGAGTGTTTGTTAGACCCTAACTACTTGATCAGGCGACTAGCTCGCAAGGGATCGACTAGGGGCATTGTGGCGAGTGCGGAGCGCGAGAAAGCTTTGCATAGGGCGCAACGGGACGCGCACCAAAAGAGGCAAGATAGCCACTTGGCTTGGGCGGACTGCTAAACTTGAAACGGAGACGCTAACGGACGACGATCGTAGTTTACGAGTGGCGAGCTAACTTGCCGACACTTTAGAAACGTGAACCAAGTGGTTGGCAACAGCCATAGCAAAGATCGTGCAGTCATGGGAGACGGGCACGAGAGCTAAGGTGAATCCTTAAAAATCGAGATAAGGATGAATGCGGGCCATAAGTCAGGATAAGCGGAGAAGTCTTAGCAGACTGAATCACTGGAGATTATGCGGATATAAACTCTGAAGAGCATTGAGGTGGCGATCATCCAGAGAGTCCTTAGTTTAGTAGGAATTAATCCTATAGAGTTTCTATTGTAATCAAACTCAATTGCCTACGTGAGGGGGATGTCCTCACTTACCTATATAAACCCCAGGGGAGGGGGTAGAATGTATTCATTCATCATTCATTGAGAGAATCATTCAAGGGGAAAGAGAGTGATAGCTAAGAGCGGTCTTCTTAGCTAAGTTTGTAATCTTTTTATTGCGGATTAATAGAAAGACTCTTTTTTCTAAAGCTTGAGTGTTCTTTGTTTTATTGGTATACTTTGTCGAGTCATTTTCTTACTTAAGTGCTATATCGCTGCATATTGACCCGAATTTGGGTTAGTGTGAAGATTGGTTGTACTAAGTTGCGGGAAACTTAGGCCATCACTGGGAAAAGTTCTATATGAGAGAACGACCCTGTGACACCCAGCGAAGACTGAGGCATTTTATTTTGGACATCTGCTACCATCCATCGTTAAGAGGTATACACATGAAGATTCTTTTTGTATCTAAACAATTGTAAAAGCACTGTAGTCTTTTTGAGTTGTAATTATAGGAGATGTAGATGTTAATAATCATATTTTGTATAAATGAATGATTGGAGTTCAAATGTATGAACTCATTTTTATTAACTGAGAATGGATATTGCGAGTGGATTATTATTGACTCACAGCCCAACAGTGTAGTGGTAAGTTTGTTCACGACCAAGTAGGGAATGGAATAAATGCGAAAAATTTATTGAGATTTTCGGTTAAAAAGAATGAAAAGGGTTGTGACATATACAAATGCCTCTGGATAAGGACTGGGCTGTGTATTGATGCAAAATGGGAACGTAGTTGCTTATGGATCTTGACAACTTAAGGACCAAGAGAAGGGCTACTCGACCCATGATTTAGAGTTGGTTGCCGTTGTGTTTGCACTGAAGATATGGCACAACTATTTGTATGGTGAGGCAACAGATATAGTTAGAGCTTCTGAAGGACTATGATTGTAAGATATTGTATCATCCGGGCAAGACAAATGTAGTTGTTAATGCTTTATGCTAAAAGTGCCTCGGGATGGTATCGTACGTGATAATCAGGGAACATGAGCTGTTAGAGCAGTTTGCTAGTCTCAGTTTAAATGTGATCCCTTCTGCTACTGACACCTATTGTTGTGATAGCTAGTCTGAATTTGGAATCAGATTTGATTGATCGCTTCTGTATTGATTTGGCTTGTCATATTTAGATGGGTATAAGTACCGACTTTGAGTTGAGCACTGATGGACTATTGAGATTCAGAGGCAGAGTGTGCGTTCCCAATGATCCTGAGTTAAGAAAACACATTTTGTCTGAAGCTCATTCATCACAGTATATGTTGCATCTAGGGAGCAATAAGATGTATCAGAACCTATAAAAAGTGTATTGGTGGTCAGGGATAAAGAGAGATGTTATGAAGTATGTGGCTAAGTGTTTAGTATGTCAACAGGTGAAGGTAGAGCATCAGAAGCCCGCGAGATTATTACAGCCTCTACTTATACTGACATCGAAATGGGAGCACATCACCATGGATTTCATCATAGGTTTACCGAGGACCCGACGGAACCATGATGTCATTTGAGTGATTGTGGATAGATTGACGAAGTCAGCTCACTTCTTAGCCATGAAGGCTATGGATACTCGAGTACTTTGGCTAATCTATATGTACGGGGAGATTGTAAGGCTACATGGCGTTCCAGTGAGTATTGTGCTTGACAGGGAGTCTTGCTTTACTTCCCACTTCTGAGAATATTTTCAAGAAGCCATGGGAACCTAATTGAGTTTCAATACAACTTTCCACCCTCAGGCCAATGGTCAGTCGAGAGAACCATCTAGACTTTGGAGGATATGTTGAGAGCTTATGTGATGGACGCTCCTAGGATTATCATTTGTCATTAGCCGAATTCACCTATAACAATAGTTATCACTCGAGTATTGAGATGACACCGTATGAAGCATTATATGGCTATAGGTGTCGATCTCTGATTGGATGGGAAGAAGTGGGTGATTGTAAGATATCAGCTCCTGATTTAGTGAAACAAGCCTCTGAGGATGTTCAGTTGATATGTGAAAGATTGAGGACAACTCAGAGTAGGCAAAAAAGCTACGTCGATACGAGATGATAACCATTACAGATTAGGCTGGTGTATCAGTGTTTCTGAAGGTTTCCCCCTCCAAAGGTATCATGAGATTTTGGAAGAAAGGCAAATTAAGTCTTTCTTATATTGGACCATTTGAGATCTTAGATCGAGTGATCATCCGGACTCGGCACATGTGATTCAGTATGAGCCGTTGGAGCTCACAAAGGATATGTCATATGTAGAGAAGCCAATTTTGATATTGGATAGAAATGAGAAGATCTTACATTCTAGGACGATCTCTCTGGTTAAGGTTCTCTAGCAGTACCACACTTCAGAGAAGCTACGTGGGAATTGGAGAGCTTGATGTAAGAGAAGTACCCAGAGTTGTTCGAGGACTGACTTGGTTATAATTTGGAGGACCAAATTTCTTAAGGTGGGGAGGAATACAAGACCCGCACTTTTGTATTATACTACTTGTGATTCACCATCATAAACATTGTTATATGTTATTGGAATCATAAGAAATATTGTATTACAATACAAAGTCCAAGTAAAAGTAGAAACTGCTTCAAATGGATTAAAATGCCAATGGTGAGCTAAAGTGAGTTCAGGCTAAACCGAAGGGATGCCAACCATTCTGACTGAAGATAAAAACTTAAAGCATTCAAATAAGGATAGTTAAAGAAGGAATGTTGGTTTGGTTTGGTCCATATATGGTCAAAGTAGTGAAAATGCTAAAAAAGACCCAAAACAAGCTCAAAATCGATCGTTTGAGCTGTTTTTAGCATTTTCGTCTCCCGGAAGTAACTAAAACATAGAGATGGGAGTCTTAACCCTGAGAAACCTAACTTTTAGGAATTTTGGACAAAAGTCAACGTGGTCAATGGTCAATAAATGTCAAGTCAGCTTAAAAAATGTTGACTTTAACCATAAGAGCTAACCATGGTTAAAATGTAACCCAACCATGGTTAAAGCATGGGAAGTATTATTTTTAGTTAAAACACTCAATTTTCAGCCTCTTTTATATGGAAAATAAAATAAATTAAAATTGGATTAATTTAATTTTGGATAAATATGAGGAAAGATTTTGGGTCAAATAGTTAAAATGGCTTAAGCCCATAAAGCCTTAAAACTAATAGGTTGAGTGTGCAAGCTCAAATGGGCCAAAATTGGGCCATAAATTAGGCTAAAATTTAAGAAATATAGTAGGCCTAATTACCTATGAAACTCCAGCCCAATAACATTGAAGAAAAGCCCAAGCAAAAAGCCCAAAATGAAAGCCCAAAACCAAAGCCTATTAGTAAATGTTTAAGCCCAAAACCTAAGCCCGAAATTTACCAAGCCCAAGACCTATAGCAAGCCCAAATTATGGGCTGAAATTTAAGTTTAAATGGCTGAAAATTGGCTAAGGAAAAATCAAAATTTCTAGTCTTCTTGTCCTTTGCATTCTCGGCCAAAATAAGGAAACCATGGAAACATAAGCTTTCAAGCTTTCTCACTCTATAAATCACCTACCTAAAGGCATATTTGGAATAAGTTGTCTTCAGCAAAGTTGTTACCCATAGTGAGGAAAATAAAATAGTCAAAAACCAGCAACCAATAAGCTTATTTGGAGAAGTTAACCCTTCCCACAAGTCTCGGCCAAAGAACAAGTATAAACTAGGTGAGTTTTCAATGCACCAATCTTACATATGTTAATCTAGGGATTTTATGGAGTTGATTGGTGTATGAATTGCATGGAAAAACATCTGTGAGGTGATGAACAAGTTAGGTTGAAAATGGGTATTTGAAATTCTATGA
This sequence comes from Firmiana major, assembly GCA_033439115.1. Lineage (NCBI taxonomy): Eukaryota > Viridiplantae > Streptophyta > Magnoliopsida > Malvales > Malvaceae > Firmiana > Firmiana major. Next base: position 25,391,535 of record CM065914.1, read on the forward strand.
ATATGCATATGATTTTAATGAATGTATTAATAGGTTAGATCATGTACATGATGATGGCATGATTAAAAGAAACTAATTTCTTAAATTGGATATAATTATGTTGATAGCATGGAAGGTGCTTGATAAAATGCCAAAATGAACTATGTTAAAGGCTTAAGACTTACCACCCAAGTGTTTGATAAAATGCCTAAGTGAAATTAGGCCATGGTTAGCGTGGTGATGGCTAGCAATCGGCCATATGTCCCACAGTGAATTATCGAACTACCAACCTAGTCTCCATCGATATTGTTTAATGATAGTGAAATGTTTATCAATTGTATTGATTTAAAATTTAATCGAATTGAATGTGTTTTACTAGAAAACGAAGTGTATTGATATTGAAAAGTGTTTTTTCAGTACTATAGCATAGAATGTAAGCATTTTTAGTGCAACTACATTGATCGTAAAGTGATTTACAGTGTAATTGTATTGTTTATTGACAATACAGGGACTTTATTGAATCGGATGTGGAATGAATTGATATTAATTTAAAGTATTGTATTGAAGTTAAATTGAAATCAATTGCTATTGCAAGTGTTTTTGAAGTAACAATTGCATAATATGTGAACCGTTTTTAGTGTATCGAATTGATTGAATGATAATGTTTTTGCAAATTGTTTTAGCATACATTATAAGCATGTAGATAGTATGGTTATCTACTTGCTTACATATTTTCCTTACTGAGTGTGTTAGCTCACCCCTTCCTTTTTTCCTACAGATTATTTATAGTAGGACGGTTGCAGTATTCCTGCCTATCTTATCGCCGCAGCTCCCTTTTGCTATAAAGGTATACATGTGTATCAATCTTTTGTATCTAAACTCTACTTTGCATAGTTATGTACATTGTTCACATTAGGGATGTAAATAAAAGTAAACACAGTTAAGTAAATACATATATATTAAGTGTGGTAGAAATAAGAAGTTTATTGGTTTGTATGGTATAGAACAAATGATAGAGTGACTAACATCGACTCATAGCCCAACCAATCATACAGATTCGGGCCCTAATTGAGATAATTGCATGTTAAATATAAGTAAAGTAAGTAAAAAAGAGTAGTGACATGGCCACCATGCCATGTCCGAGAGGTTCCATGGGCCAAGCCTAAGTGCAATCGACCTAATTTAGCTAATAGGCCTTAAGGTCGGCCCAATAAGAGTTAATGGGCCTAAAGAGCCTAATGTGCCTTGATATAATGAATAGTAACGTTGAAATGGGCTTGAAATAGAGTTTGGCTCACTAAGAGGCAACGAGGCCCAATAAGAGTAATTAGGCTCATTTGATGAAATAGATTACGTAGAAAAGGATAAATGGGTTATTATACTTAATTGATGTGATTAGTAATTATTTGTAGCTCCCAGAGATATATATGGAGTCGGATATATTAATATACAAAAAGTGGAAAAAGGTGAAAAGAGCATTTGACAGGATTTCAGGTACGGGATTCATACAAGCTCTTAGAGATAGTTGTACGTATATTTTTTGCCACTTTCAAGTATTTAAATTCTGTATAGAGTTCAAATATGGAATAATATAAATGACGTCCAAATATGAGAAAATTATTAAAGTACCATTAGAATTGGGAGAATTTGAAAATGCATTAAGTGCATGAATTCAATGTTTTCTATGTGAAAAAGGGATTCAGTAAAGTTGAATCGATAGATTGGCTCATGATTTGATTGTATTCATTAAATTGCACATTTTTCTAAGGTTTTATTTGATTTGATTAATGATTTGATGGGAAGTTACCCTCTCACTCTGTTTTACACCGTTTTACATATTGCACTCGATTTTGAGTACCATTTCTATTGGAAAGTGAGCCATCTATCTATTTTGTATGTGTGAAATCAGGCTTGAGCAATGATAAGATCTGTGAACTATCAGATCTACCCGCACTAGATTTGATGTGATATGTGAATAAAATCTTACCGGAGCTATGGTGGTGTCTGTGAGTTACATAGAACTGCTCGCACTAGATTTGATGTGATATGTGGATAAAACCTATTTGAACGGGGTGTTGACTGACTATCACACTCAAGGCTCACACTAAATTTTGAGACAGGATATGGTTGATGATTTCTAGTTAGGGTGATAAGTTCCTGAGTCGAGCACCCTATAACCCTTCTGATTATCTGTTGTGGTTCACGGAGTATGTTGTACCGTATAGCCAACACAAAGTACGTTGTACAGTACCACTAGTCTTCAGACATCTGATTTGCATGCTTCTGGACACTCGCACACACTTGGCCCGTGAGGCACGGGGTCACTGACTATGGCCATATGTCATTTGATTACCTTATATCCCTGCCTGATCTCTCTGACTGATCTGATTTTTCTGTTCTGTTTTGAATTCTGAACCGATTTTGATTTCTGTACTGAATTGGTTTCTGAAATCTGAATCTGATTTTTATTTTCGTATCTGTTTTTAATTGATTTAGTATTCTGTTTTCGATCCGATTTTTGAAATGATTTTGAATTGGCATCTGAGTTGATCCTCAATGATACAGATCTGTATGTTTTAATATATGACATTATAATCCAGTATTTGGCAAAGTAAATATGTTTGTTTGAAATCTTATATTGGAAATTCATTTGTTTTACAAGATGATAAAACATTCATTATGAGCATCGTAAATAGTATGGTTATCTACTTGCTTTCATGTGTTCCTTACTGAGCGTTTTAGCTCACCCCTTTCTCTCATCTCTCCACAGATTAGTTCCAGTAGTGAGAGCTCTGTGGTCAATTCTTGTATTTTCCTTTTGCCTACAACTGTTATTACATACGAAAGGTATACACACTTTTATAGTCTTTTTTATATAAACATGACAGCGCATAATGATGTATATATATTAGTATTGGGATGAAAAGATTCTGGTTTAATAAATTGCAAGAAAAGCTTTTAACGAGTGATTAAAAGGGGATTGCCCTCTCACTCATATTTAGTGAACGGAATCATCTATTCCTTTTCTTTGTGAACGTGTGCTAGAGCCGGAGTGGCAATGGTAGATCTACTAGTCTGGCTCAAACAACATTTTAAAAGGGCTTTTGAGAAAGGAAAAAGGTGCTAGAGCTGAGTGAAGCTGTGTGATCTACTCGAGAGCTCGCACTAGATTTTGGGAAAACATGCTAGAGCCATCTAGTACTGCTAAGTGATCTTACTCTGACTATGCACGCATGAGACCCCCTCGATTTAAAGTTGTGAAACCCCGTATATATATATATAATTGTAATATGTGTAATTGGATTAATTAATGTGAATGGACTTGTAATGTAAAGCATAAGTGGTGTAAGTCCATGGATTCAATGTACATATGTTTAATATGATTGGTAATGTACACACAAGTTTCATTGTGTATGAATATGAAGAAATGAGTTCTTATAAGTGATGAATGTGATTTGAACTCAAAATGAGTAGTGTGGTAAATGGAAGGAACTTGTATGAATATAAATGCTTCAATTTGGTTTTATATAGTGTACCTTGGGATATACAATGAATGCACACAAGTTTCAATATCCATAAGGTATGAATAGATGCCATTTTCAAGTTATAAAGGAGGATGGATGAGAAAATAGCTATTTTAGCAAATTAAGGGTGTTTTGGTGTGAGTTGCTGTCACAACCCAAACTACCCAAAAATCAGAGTTAATTTTTTGCGTTTTGTTTATTTACTTAAATTCTTACCTGTCCTCGAATCGTGACCACACTCCACTAATAAATTGGGCTGTGCGTCAATGCCAGTCCCACCATTCAATTACCATCTAACTTATTTCTTCTCCAGTCATTTATAATTGTTTACATTGTTTATACATCCCCTAAAGTTACTTACAAACATGTTACTGTGCTATGCTTATGTAGATACAATATGTACAAGTGTATATACCTTATGTTGATGGGCAGCAGCGGGTATCCAGAATGCAGTACTGAGTCGCCTTAACTTCAACTGGAGATTATCTGTGGGAGAAAATGAAAGGGGTGAGCACATCAAGCTCAGTAAGGCAATCTTACGAACAAGTAGGTAACCATACTATCTACATGAACGTGGTGCCATGCACAAACCACCCTTTCTCCACACATTTAAAAACAGATGATATGAGTTATGATGTTATGTAAAACACGTTCGCATGGAAGATTCAACATGCAACTCATTTTAAATCATTTCTTTCTCTTTAAAAATTTCACAATAAAGTCAGGACTCGACCCCTCCTTCAGGTGATCCTGACTCACACAAAACCATGAAAATCAATTTACATTCACACATGGGTTTGAAAAGCATGGAAATAGCATCATGCAAATTTAGTTTAAAATCCAGTTTCAAACATCGTCAAGATCATCAACATTCGAGACTAGGCAACGTCTGTATATCGACAATAACCAGGACTATAGCCATATGTGTCCTCGTGAGCCCCTCTGCTACAAGGATCCTAGTGTGCGGGGTCTCACCCTGATCGAGAACCGTCCGAGAGGTGGGTCACTCCATCTCATCGGTCTTATCTGATCCCAGGCATCCGAAGATGCCAACGTATCACAAAGATACCAACGTATCACAAAGATACCACACGGTACATCGTACTCCATGCTACTTGTACGGTACATCATACTCCGTGGACCCCCCAGCCTTATCCCTCGTTCGGGCTCATCAGGTGGATCTCCAACCCTTATCCCTCGTTCGGGCTCATCAAGTTGTTTCTCTAACCCTTATCCCTCATTCGGGCTCATCAGGTTGTTTCTCTAACCCTTATCCCTCGTTCGGGCTCATCAGGTTGTTTCTCTAACCCTTATCCCTCGTTCGGGCTCATCAGGTTGTTTCTCTAACCCTTATCCCTCATTCGGGCTCATCAGGTTGTTTTAACATGCCATGTCTCAAAACGCACGTGCGGGCCTATTTAATCGGTGACACACAGTCTACCCGATGCTCCAAGCACGGCTTATCGCATGTTCTCATAAAATCGATGCGAGCAATGCTCAGCACTCTCATCAAATCAAGTAAAACTAGTGCGAGCTAGGCTCTAGCACTCTATATATGAATCACATGAAAATCTTATAAAATCTGGTGCGAGTTAAACTCCAGCACCCTGTCTCAAAAAAGCATGTGAAATCTGGTGCGAGTTATACTCTAGCACCTATGCATGTAAAACTCTAGTGCGAGCTCTCGCTCCAGCACTAATGCATGCATCACACAAATCAAACATCGTGCGAGCTGAGCTCTAGCACGTCACATGTAAATAAAAACACGTAGGCGGCTCTGTTTCCTCAAAACAGTTTTCAAAACAATTTCACGTTGAAAGTATGCAATGCTGTGCATTTTCTTTCAAGGTTAGCCAGCTTACTAATGCATGCATCAAAATACCTCCAGAATGAGCAGGAACCTCTTATTCTTGCTCCTCCCAATTTTTCTTAAATTTGTAAATTTTACCCTTAACAAGGGTATTTTGGTAATTTACCCATTCGGGGCACTAAAATTATTAATTGACCTCTAGACCCTTCAGGTAATTTTTAAAGACTGCAAATGAACTTGAAATTTTGTAAGGTTTACCTCTAGCAGTCCGTAGAATTCCCTTACCTTATTTTCCTGTCGAGTCTGACCTTTTCTTTTCCACTGTTGTCTCGTCGCGCAGTCCGATATGCTCCCAATCAAATGTCCGAAACTGCGTATTAATATTCCTCAGGTCAGATATTATACAATTTAATTGTATTTAATATTTTCTGGGCTTAATTTAAATCATTGGGCCCGTTTACCCCTATTGGGCCCGATTGCACCTTAATAGGCCTTAATCGGCCTTAAGCCCGTTTTCCACTTAATTTTCACATTATCGAGGCCTATTGGGCTCATTGGGCCCACCAACAATTTATTGGGCCTCGTCCTAACTCTCGAATAGTTAAATTTATTATTTACGACAATTTATCTAAATTTCCATAATTTAATTCAATTTATGCGGAATTTAAATTCATATCACGCATAACGATGTAAATTGTCATAAATAAGGGTCACTTACCCGAGATTCCATGCTAGTACGTAAATTGAGGCTGTCTCGAGCTCTTAGTGGATGCCAATCGTCGAGCTATACAATTCCATAATTTTCTGGGTAAGTTTTCAGTCCAAAATTAATTAAATTAAATACTCCGAAATTTAAATCGGGTCAATTTCGACCACTACTGACTTACCCGTAGCTCGATTGCATCGTCGGGATTTTTCTCCAATTTTTTCCTCTTTTTTTCCCTTTTTCTTCCTTTTTTCCTCTCTTTTTGGCTGAATCGGTTCGGTCCGGTTCGGACCGGTTCAGACCAGCCGGTTCACCCCAGTTCACTCCGGTTCGGTCGGTTCACCTCCTTGCCGGCTGGTTCTCCGTTGGCTTCCACCACCAGCATCTCCGTTGGTCGTCCGCATCACGAATCTGGGCTTGGTTCGCCTCGAGCTCGCCGAAAAATGGCTGGTCCGACCTGTTCTCCTCTGGCCATCGGGACCCATTTCTCCTCTTGGCCGTCGCAGGCGATTTCGGCCGTTTCGTCGGCTGCTACCGGTCTCAAAATGATCGGCTCCTCCTCCTGAACTCATCGGTGGCCTCCGTTGATGCCCAGCCACCGTGGATCGTCGAAAATCGGGCCGTTTCTCCTCGGTTCTTTCCCTCCTCCGATCGGCTTCCTCCGACCACTACACGGCGCTTCTCCGGTACCATCTTGCTCGTCGGCCTCCCTTCTTCCTCGTCGGCTCCTCGTCGGGGGTCGTCGGTCGCCGATGCGTCCTCGGGCTTCCTCGGTTTTCTCGACTTCCGTTCTTCGTCTCCTTTCGCATTTCTGATTCTTTCTTTTCTTTTTTTTGTTTTATTATTATTATTATTTATTTAATTATTTCACTATTCATTAAAATACTCCATAAAATCCAAAATATCTACACTTATATTATTTTTATTCTAATTTAATTTATTTAATTTAAATTTAATTTATTAAATATATTTTTCTCCAAATTTTTGATATTATTCCTTCGCGCTTTTCGAGATATCGTTCTGATAATTTTTTGGTATTTTTAAAATTTTTGAATCTTGATCAATTGACCCAAATTGTATAATTTCCTCATTATCGATCAAGATATCTTACATCCTTATTTTAAATTAAAATTTTCTTATCGCCTTAATATCGGGTTTTGGTATTTTTACCATTTTACCCCTGCTCTTGTTTCGGAAATCAACTTTACCTGACCTTCCTTCATACATCCCCCATCTTTTCTTATTTAATTTTCGTATTTTAATTAAATTCGGGTCTTACAACTGGACTCCCCTCTTCCTCCTGGTAGCTTCGTCGAAGCCCGTTGGTCGTCGATGTGCTGGAATCGGATTGTGGATAGGAAGGAGAAGGTATTGAGGTCGAAGACGATTCCTCTGGTGAAAGTACTGTGGCAGCATCACACTTCAGAGTTGTAAGACCCGAATTTAATTAAAATACGAAAATTAAATAAGAAAAGATGGGGGATGTATAAAGGAAGGTCAGGTAAAGTTGATTTTCGAAACAAGAGCAAGGGTAAAATGGTAAAAATATCAAAACCCGGTATTAAGGCGATAAGAAAATTTTAATTTAAAATAAGGATGTAAGATATCTTGATCGATAATGAGGAAATTATACAATTTGGGTCAATTGATCAAGATTCAGAAATTTTAAATTAAAATTTTCTTATCGCCTTAATACCGGGTTTTGGTATTTTTACCATTTTACCCCTGCTCTTGTTTCGAAAATCAACTTTACCTGACCTTCCTTCATACATCCCCCATCTTTTTTTATTTAATTTTCATATTTTAATTAAATTCGGGTCTTACAACTCTATCTAATCAAGCACAGTAACACGGGGATGTAATTCCAAATTACTGACACTGACACGCATCAGACCAATTGCGCTCTGATACCATACTAATTGTTACGACCCAAACTACCCAAAAATCAGAGTTAATTTTTCGCGTTTTTTTTATTTACTTAAATTCTTACCTGTCCTCGAATCGTAACCACACTCCACTAATAAATTGAGCCGTGCGTCAATGCCAGTCCCACCATTCAATTACCATCTAACTTATTTCTTCTCCAGTCATTTATAATTGTTTACATTGTTTATACATCCCCTAAAGTTACTTACAAACATGTTACTGTGCTATGCTTATGTAGATACAATATGTACAAGTGTATATACCTTATGTTGATGGGCAGCAGCGGATATCCAGAATGCAGTACTGAGTCGCCTTATCTTCAACTGGAGATTATCTATGGGAGAAAATGAAAGGGGTGAGCACATCAAGCTCAGTAAGGCAATCCTACGAACAAGTAGGTAACCATACTCCCTACATGAAAGTGGTGCCATGCACAAACCACCCTTTCTTCACACATTTAAAAACAGATGATATGAGTTATGATGTTATGTAAAACACGTTCGCATGGAAAATTCAACATGCAACTCATTTTAAATCATTTCTTTCTCTTTAAAAATTTCACAATAAAGTCAGGACTCGACCCCTCCTTCAGGTGATCCTGACTCACACAAAACCATGAAAATCAATTTACATTCACACATGGGTTTGAAAAGCATGGAAATAGCATCATGCAAATTTAGTTTAAAACCCAGTTTCAAACATCGTCAAGATCATCAACATTCGAGACTAGGCAACGTCTGTATATCGATAATAACCAGGACTATGGCCATATGTGTCCTCGTGAGCCCCTCTGCTACAAGGATCCTAGTGTGCGGGGTCTCACCCTGATCGGAAACCGTCCGGGAGGTGAGTCACTCCATCTCGTCGGTCTTATCTGATCCCATGCATCCGAAGATGCCAACGTATCACAAAGATACCAACGTATCACAAACATACCACACGGTACATCGTCCTCCATGCTACTTGCACGGTGCATTGTACTCCGTGGACCCCCCAACCGTATCCCTTGTTCGGGCTCATCAGCTGGACCTCCAACCCTTATCCCTCGTTCGGGCTCATCAGGTGGATCTCCAACCCTTATCCCTCGTTTGGGCTCATCAGGTTGTTTCTCTAACCCTTATCCCTCATTCAGGCTCATCAGGTTGTTTCTCTAACCCTTATCCCTCGTTCGGACTCATCAGGTTGTTTCTCTAACCCTTATCCCTCGTTCGAGCTCATCAGGTTATTTCTCTAACCCTTATCCCTCGTTCAGGCTCATCAGGTTGTTTCTCTAACCCTTATCCCTCATTCGGGCTCATCAGGTTGTTTTAACATGCCATGTCTCAAAACGCACGTGCGGGCCTATTTAATCGGTGACACACAGTCTACCCGATGCTCCAAGCATGGCTTATCGCATGTTCTCATAAAATCGGTGCGAGCAATGCTCAGCACTCTCATCAAATCAAGTAAAACTAGTACGAGCTAGGCTCTAGCACTCTATATATGAATCACATGAAAATCTTATAAAATCTGGTGCGAGTTAAACTCCAGCACCCTGTCTCGAAAAAGCATGTGAAATCTGGTGCGAGTTATACTCTAGCACCTATGCATGTAAAACTCTAGCGTGAGCTCTCGCTCCAGTACTAATGCATGCATCACATAAATCAAACATCGTGCGAGCTGAGCTCTAGCACGTCACATGTAAATAAAAACACGTAGGCGGCTCTGTTTCCTCAAAACAGTTTTCAAAACAATTTCACGTTGAAAGTATGCAATGCTGTGCATTTTCTTTCAAGGTTAGCCAGCCTACTAATGCATGCATCAAAACACCTCCAGAATGAGCAGGAATCTCTTGTTCTTGCTCCTCCCATTTTTTCCTAAATTTGTAAATTTTACCCTTAACAAGGGTATTTTGGTAATTTACCCATTCGGGGCACTAAAATTATTAATTGACCTCCAGACCCTTCAGGTAATTTTTAAAGACTGCAAATGAACTTGAAATTTCATAAGGTTTACCTCTAGCAGTCCGTAGAATTCCCTTACCTTATTTTCCTGTCGAGTCTGACCTTTTCTTTTCCACTGTTGTCTCGTCGCGCAGTCCGATATGCTCCCAATCAAATGTCCGGAACTGCGTATTAATATTCCTCCGGTCAGATATTATATAATGTAATTGTATTTAATATTTTCTAGGCTTAATTTAAATCATTGGGCTCGTTTACCCCTATTGGGCCCGATTGCACCTTAATGGGCCTTAATCGGCCTTAAGCCCGTTTTCCACTTAATTTTCACATTATCGAGGCCTATTGGGCTCATTGGGCCCACCAACAATTTATTGGGCCTCGTCCTAACTCTCGAATAGTTAAATTTATTATTTACGACAATTTATCTAAATTTCCATAATATAATTCAATTTATGCGGAATTTAAATTCATATCACGCATAACGATGTAAATTGTCGTGAATAAGGGTCACTTACCCGAGATTCCATGCTAGTATGTAAATTGAGGCTGTCTCGAGTTCTCGGTGGATGCCAATCGTCGAGCTATACAATTCCACAATTTTTCGGGTAAGTTTTCAGTCCAAAATTAATTAAATTAAATACTCCGAAATTTAAATCGGGTCAATTTCGACCACTACTGACTTACCCGTAGCACGATTGCATCGTCGGGATTTTTCCCCAATTTTTTCCTCTTTTTTTTCCTTTTTCTTCCTTTTTTCCTCTCTTTTTGGTTGAACCGGTACGATCCGGTTCGGACCGGTTCAGACCCGTCGGTTCACCCCGGTTCACTCCGGTTCGGTCGGTTCACCTCCTTGTCGGTCGGTTCTCCACCGACTTCCACCGCCAGCATCTCCGTTGGGTCGTCCGCATCACGAATCTGGGCTTGGTTCGCCTCGAGCTCGTCGAAAAATGGCCGTTCCGGCCTGTTCTCCTCTGGCCGTCGGGACCTATTTCTCCTCTTGGTCGTCGCCGGTGATTCCGACCGTTTCGTCGGCTGCTACCGGTCTCAAAATGACCGGCTCCTCCTCTTGAGCTCATCGATGGCCTCCGTTGATGCCCAGCCGCCATGGATCGTCGAAAATCGAGTCATTTCTCCTCGGTTCTTTCCCTCCTCCGATCGGCTTCCTCCGGCCACTACACGGTGCGTCTCCGGTACCATCTTGCTCGTCGACCTCCCCTCTTCCTCGTCGGCTCCTCGTCGGGGGTCGTCGATCGCCGGTGCGTCCTCGGGCTTCCTCAGTTTTCTCGACTTCCGTTCTTCGTCTCCTTTCGCGTTTCTGATTCTTTCTTTTCTTTTTTTTTGTTTTATTATTATTATTATTATTATTTATTTAATTATTTCACTATTCATTAAAATACTCCATAAAATCCAAAATATCTACACTTATATTATTTTTATTCTAATTTAATTTATTTAATTTAAATTTAATTTATTAAATATATTTTTCTCTAAATTTTTGATATTATTCCTTCGCGCTTTTCGAGATATCATTTCGGTAATTTTTTGGTATTTTTAAAATTTCTGAATCTTGATCAATTGACCCAAATTGTATAATTTCCTCATTATCGATCAAGATATCTTGCATCCTTATTTTAAATTAAAATTTTCTTATCGCCTTAATACCGGGTTTTAGTATTTTTATCATTTTACCCCTGCTCTTGTTTCGAAAATCAACTTTACCTGACCTTCCTTCATACATCCCCCATCTTTTCTTATTTAATTTTCGTATTTTAATTAAATTCGGGTCTTACAGTTGCAGCAGGAGAACTGCAAAAAATCTGGAAAACATGAGGCCAAATTGATCTCATAGGATGAGAGATCGATGTGAAAGAGCCAGAATGCTCTTATTTGGGCAATGGAATAGAGCAGATCGATCTCCTAAGCATTTTGTGATGAAAAGATCGATCCTCAAGCATACAGATCGATCTCTTTAGCTCTCTGTTTGGGGGCAGATCGTTCTCATGCTTCGACAGATCGATCTCATGCTTAAAATACCTTGAAAAATGAGAGATATAAGGGGACCAGATCGATCTCTTCTTGGACCAAATCGATCTCCTTAAGCTATTTCTATAAAAGGAGGGCTGAAAATCTAAAAATTTTGGGAAAAACACCAATCTTCCATTTCTAACCCAAAAACCTAACTTTCTCTCTCTAAAATCAGTCATTTCGAGCAAGAATTGAGGGGAGGCCATTAGACACTAAGTTGTTCATCTTGAGGAAGAGAACAACATAGTTGGAACCCAAAATCCCATTGTTGGTATTGAAAGAGCTAAAGGCATTGACATTTGGGGCAAGAAGAAAAATCAGATTTGGTAAGATTCTAACACTCCAATCCAAATACATTATCTATTTAATTGATTTTAGAGTTGTTTGGCATGAGTATGGATGGATGGAAACACCTAGGTTGTGTTAGAAACAAATGTAACCTAGAAAATGGAATGCCTCTAGTGTGAGAAAGTGTGATTTGGGGAGTTGGTGGTTTATGGGCATGCTAAAGTTGTTATTGAGGTAATGTGTATGATTTTAGAGGGTTAAATGGAATTACATTGTGAGTTTGGAGGAATTGTGAAAATGAGCATGTATATGCTCAATAAGTGCATAGTAAGGGAATTCACGAAATATGAACACTATGAGCTTAATGTCGATTTAATATCGATTTTTGGAATAAGTTAATAGGCCTAAGAAGATCCATAGACTCGAGTTATGGGTAAAGTAATGAAACGAGGCCTCATAAGCGTTAATAGAGGTTATAGATTGAATTGACTATAGCAAGCACAAGGGTTGCATTATATGGATCGAATATAATGTGAAATATGATTGTATGCAGTCCCGAAGAGTTCGTTGAAGACGAATCGGACCACACGAGTGAGCAGCGCTAAGGAAACGGAATCACGCATCGCGGTTCCAGGTAAGGGAATTTTATAAGTATATAGAGGTAGCTGCTCGTAATTTATGGGATTATAGGGTGTTTAAAAATGCATGAACGTTTGAGAAATTGGTTGTTTGGTATGCAAAAATAGTTGTGAATATTGGATGATTTGGTTTTACATGGATATATAAAAAGGGATAGTAAGGCTAATAATTGCATAAATCAAGTATTTTGAATGCTTTCACAAAACATGTATTTGTTTTTAAACGAATTGATGGATAGGTTGGCTATTGTAGTTTGATGTTTGTGATAGCACATGTGAAGTGCCAAATATGTTTTGAGATTAGTTTTGAAAGCTTATGAGCTGCCTATCATGTTTGTGTGAATTAAACCATGTTGGAGCCTAGCTCGCACCGGATATTGATGTTTTCATTTGTATGAAACGTGCTGGAGCTTAGCTCGCACCTTGATTTGGAAACTATGATGATGTTTATAAATCGTATTGGAGCTTCTGCTCGTACGTGGCTTTTGAGTGGTTTGTCTTATGAGTATAACCGTACTAGAGCTATGCTCGTACGCGGTCTCTTTATGATAGGATGCATGAGTCGTGCTAGAGCTTCGCTCGCACAAGTTTGCACATTGTGATACGTATAAGGTTGTGAAAGTTGGCAAGATCCTTAAGCCCTACATCCTTAAGCTAACATCCTTAAGCCCAAAGAGGCGGGGAGGCTCTGTTAGGCGGGGAGGCTCTCTTACGGTAAGATCCTTAAGCCCTACATCCTTAAGCTAACATCCTTAAGCCCAAAGAGGCGGGGAGGCTCTATTAGGCGGGGAGGCTCTATTCTGTGGGGAGGCTCTCTTACGGAAGGATCCTTAAGCCACCATCCTTAAGCCCTGGAGGGGCGGAGAGGCTCTGTTCAGCAGGGAGGCTCTCCTTCACGGATATGAAAAATTCTTGGTATGGGGTAGGTAAGAACTAGGAATGGCACCCCCAATCACGATATGAGTCCACGGAGTATGCTGTACCATGTATATCACAAGGAGTAGGATGTACCGCATGATGGTTATGTGAGACCCCGTATATGTAGAAGGGTATATATGTACATAGAAGTGTAAATAGAGTTGTACTATGAATTCATGAGTGAAGTATATGTGATGTAAGTCCATAAGTAATGTACACACTTGTAATGAGAGTGGTAATCGTACATACAAGTTTCATTAAGTATGAATGTGAAGAAATGGACTTAAACATGTGGAGAATGTGTGTAGAATGGATTATGAGTAGTTTGGTAAAATGGAAGTAGAATTGCATAAGATGTGCACTTCCATTCTTGTTTATATTAAGTACCATTGGTCATACAAAGATTCTACACAAGTTTTAATGTGTATGAAGTGAGGATGGATGTCATCTTCAAGTCTCAAAGATGAATGAATGAGGAAATGATCACGGTAGCAAATTAAGGATGTTTGGTAAGTGTTGTTGCAGAGGAAATCTGGAAATTTTGAAGGGCAGATCGATCTCATGGGATGAGAAATCGATCTGGAAGAGCCAGAATGCTCTTATTTGGGCGAGAGAATAGAACAGATCGATCTCCAATGGACCAGATCGATCTCCTTAGCCCTCTGTTTGGGAGCAGATCGATCTCATTCTTCGACAGATCGATCTCATGCCTTGACAGATCGATCTCATGCTTCGACAGATCGATCTCAGGCTTAAAAATGCCGTGAAAAAGAGGGATTTTAAGGGACCAGATCGATCTCCTCTTGGACCAGATCGATCTCCTCAAGCTATCTCTATATAAGGAGTACTGGAAATCAGAAAATTTGGGAAAAAACACAAACTTTCCACTTTCAACCCAAAAACCTAACATTCTCTCTAAAAAATCAGCCATTTTCAGTGAGGTTTGAAGAGAGACCATTAGAGACAAAGTTGTTCCTAGCAAAGAGAAGAACAACATAGTTGGAAAGCATTTCCCATTTGTTGATATTGAAGGATTTAAGGGCATTGCCATTTGGACCAAGAAGAGAAATCAAATTTGGTAAGATTCTAACACTCCAACTGTGGTACATTGTTTATTAAGTGATTTTGCAGTTGTTGGCATGAGTATAGATGGTTAGAAACTATCTAGAATGCATTGGAATGATTTTGACCTAGAAATGGTTTAGTGTGAGAAAGTGAAATTGATGGAAATTGATGATGAATGAGATATGTAGAAATCATTAATAGTGATTGTGGTATGATTTTAAGATGTGGTTAGTGGATAAATTGTGAGGTTTACCTAAAAGAGGTAAAATGAGGGTTAAGGCATTTGTAAAATGCATAAGTAAATAATGTTGACTAGTGAGGTCAATTATGGGTTAAATACGTTAACTCAATCGATTTAATGAATGAATCGCAGCTTCTGAGGATACGTCGAGGCGAGATGAGCCAAGAGCATGAGAAGCTAAAAGGAAAGGAGTCACACCAAGTAAATCGAGGTAAGGGAATTGTGTGGACTCTTAGAGATATTGTGCGCAATTTGGGCGCATAAATGTTTTGCTAGAATGCATGAGAATAGGAAATGATGTTGGGTGATTGAAGGGTAAAAGTTGGGAGTTTGAGAAATGTGCATGAAAACAAAAGCATATTGCTTTGAAAATCATGTTTTATTGCTTTTTAGCAAATGATTGGTAGGTTGGCTAACATTGAAATGATTTGCAAAAGAAATGAGTATGTTTTGGTTTTGATAACCACATTTTGCAAGTTTTGAGCCACCTACATGATTTCGTGAGTATGAAAGAGTGCAAGAGGCACTAGTTTTCACATGGATTTCATATTGTTTTGGCATTGTGCTTGAGTTTGTCTCGCACTGGATGCCCACCTTGCATGTTGCCGTGTTTGGAGCTTCGAGTAGACTTGGTGTCATATCGATTAAATAGGCTCACACGTGCATTGTTTTGAGACATGGCATGTTAAAACAACCTGATGAGCCCGAACGAGGGATAAGGGTTGGAGATCCACCTGATGAGCCCGAACGAGGGATAAGGGTTGGAGGAACAGCTGATGAGCCCGAACGAGGGATAAGGCTGGGGGTCCACGGAGTACGTTGTACCGTGCCTGTAGCATGGAGTACATTGTACCGTGTTGTGATGTGATGTGCCGTCTTCGGACGAGATCTGCTATGGATCGACGGGTAGGATTTGACCCACCTCCCGTGTGGAAGCAGATGGTGGTGATATTCCGCACACCTGATCCGTGTAGCCGGTATCACAGGTTATGTACATAGGCCTTGAGGTTATTACCTATTGTTGAACTGCCTATCTCACATGTCTAATGCTATTTGAGAATAAATCCATGTTTGAAGTGATTGTGGTCAGGAAAGCCCGAGGGATGGGCTGGGACCTGACGTTGAATTGATTTGTTAATGGTTTTAAAGTGCACGGATGCATGATGTTTAATGCCATGCTTTATTGTGAAAATGCATGATGGTTAATGCCATGCTATTTGAGAAAAATGCATGATGGGTAATGCCATGCTTTTATTGTGAATTATGCATGATGATTCATACCATGCTTTGAGTTGAAATGTGCACTTAATTTTAATAGCATGAATGCTTTACATACCATTAACACAATCATACACTCATGTTTTGAGATAAACAATGAATAAAATGCTTTTGAGCATGGCATCACGATCACGTAGATAGTACAGTATCTACCTGTTCGCATGATTGCCTTACTGAGAGTGTGGTTTGCTCACCCCCCTTATTTTCCCCTCTCTACAAAGATTTGAGTATAGATTGAGCGTGACTGGAGGCATTCCCTTTTTGGTAATCCGCTGCATCCCATCGCTAAAGGTATACACACTTGGATTATTTTGTATCTAAATTAGACATAGCACAGTAGCATTTTGTATGTAACTACTGGGGATGTAAAACAATGTAAACACATGTAACAACTCTGATATATATACATTTATACAAGTGTTTACTCATGAATAATGTTTCAAATTAAATTGGTATGGTGGAGTGAGTTAGACGTCGACACACAGCCCAACTGTTAAGTGTGTGGTTGTTCACGATCGAGGAAGGATGATTAAGGATCGATGCATGAAAATGCGAAAAATTTTTACGTATTTTGGTAAGTTAAGGGTCGTGACAGAAGTTGGTATCAGAGCCCGAGTTGGTTTGACGTGTGTTGTGTCTAAAATACTTAATAAGTGAAAAAAATTTCATCCCCAAGTTACTGTGCTTGTTTAGATACAAATAGTGTATGTCGATGGGTTGACTAAGTAATTGGTTGTGAATGTAGGGAACTGAGTAAGTATGCCTAATACCAGTCACGGTAGAGGGATGAGAGCACAAGCTCGAGGCCGTAGAGGTAGGCCTGGGGGTCGTGTTGAGCCGAAAACACACGAGGCTCAGGAGGATGTTGAGGTGGAGGTCGACGTTGAGCACGCTCCACAGGGTCCAGAGGAGAGGCCCGAGAGTACTGAGGCTCGCTTCGCGAGGATTGAGCGGAGTATTGAGATGATTTTGGAATTGGTCACTCAATCTTTACCTGGAGTTGGCGGTAGACAGAGTCCCGCTACACAGGGTGATGCCGAACAAGCAGCAGCTCCCGAGGCACGGGCAAGGCAAGCCCAAGGACCTCAGACGACAGATACCTCACCCCCACAGGATGTGCCTACGCCGGTTGCTATGCCAGGCAGTAGAGGTTGGGGATATGGATGTGATTTGGATAGACTGCGGCAGTTCCAAAAGTTTAGACCGCCGTCTTTCAATGGAGTAAAGGACCCAGTAGCGGCTGAGGATTGGATCAATGAGATCGAGAAATTATATGGGTTCTTTGAGTGCACTACTACCGAGATGGTAGCATTTGCCGCTTTTATGCTGAAGGGATCAGCAGAACATTGGTGGAAATCCACCAGGCCTATTTTGAGAGCCCGGCAAACTGAGATCAGCTGGGATGTGTTTCTAGAGGCCTTCTGGAGACAGTATGTCCCGGATACCGCCCAGCGAAAGCTAAAGATGGCATTTTTGGGACTGGCCCAAGGGAGCAGGACTGTGGACAAGTATGAGACTGCTTTTATATCCCTGGGCAGGTATGATCCCAACACGATGAGTAATGAGGTCGAGAAGATCCAAAAGTTTATGGATGGATTGAGACCGGCTATCAGGTCTAGACTGGTTCCCCTAGATATACCGACCTATGAGGAGGCAGTGCGCAGGGCGCAATTATGTGAACAAGATGTTGATAGAATCGCCTCGGAATTTGGAAAGGTTGGTAAGATGAGGGACAAAGATAAGAAGAGACCTATGATGGATAGAGGCTTCAGCTATAAAGGAAGTAAGAGATTCTCTGGAAAGAGGCCGAGAATTGATGAGATCCGGGAGAGGACAGTTGATACTCCCATGTATCCGGCCATTGCTCCAACTAAGGGAATCGTGATTGGAGGACCACGGCCTACTACAGAACAGTGTGGCAAGTGTGGTAGGTACCATGGTACTCGACCATGTTATGGACCTCAGGTTTTATGCTTCAGATGTGGGAAGCCAGGGCACATAAGCAGAGATTGCCCCGAGATGATAGAGAGAGCCCCACAGAAGGGCAAGGAGCCAGAGAGAGCTCCAGTTGGTACAGCTGCTCCGAGGAGGAAGGCTACAGCTGAGGAAAAGGGGAAGCAAGCAGTGGGTGTAAGCAGAGGACGAGTGCACGCACTGGATCAGGATACTGCAGATCAGTCATCAGATGTGGTAAAAGGTACCATCCAAATCTTTGATTTAGAAGCTTATGTACTGTTTGATCCTGGTGCCACGCATTCCTTTATTTCGCCATCCTTTGCATGTAAATTGTTGAAGCATGTAAAACCCACGCTGCTTGATAAGATGTTATTGATATCTACCCCTATGAATGATAGTCAGTTGACTGAGCATATATATAGGGATTGTAAAATGAAGATAGGAGGTAAAGAGATGGCAGCCGATTTAATTTTATTAAACATGAATGATTTTGATGTGATCCTAGGAATGGATTGGTTGGCTGCCAATCATATTGTTATGGATTGTCATGCTAAAACCTTGATGTTTCCAAAGATAGACAATCTTGTAGTTAATTTTGTAAAATGAAATTAAAGAACATGATTTTTATAAGTGTGATGAGTACAATCTTGATACATGATGTATGAAAGATAAATTTGATTTCATTTATGTATGTGATGAGATGATTTATGATACTAATGGTGGAAAGAATAATGTGAAGGATTCATCGCTTTTGTGATTGAGATGGATAAGGCACGTCCGGAATTAGAAGACATACCAGTGGTTAGGGAATTTCCAGATGTCTTTCCGGATGAGTTACCAGGGTTACCTCCAGATAGGGAAATGGAGTTTGGTATAGATTTGGCACCTGGTACAGAGCCGATGTCCAAGCCACCATACAGGATGGCTCAAGTTGAGTTAGAAGAATTAAGGAAACAATTACAAGAGTTGCTGGAGAAGGGGTTCATCAGGTCGAGCGTCTCACCTTAGGGAGCACCGGTTCGGTTTGTAAGGAAGAAGGATGGAAGCCTCCGACTGTGTATAGACTACCGGTTGTTGAATAAGGCCACCATCAGGAATAAGTATCCCCTCCCACGCATCGATGATTTGTTGGATCAGCTTAAGGGAGCGCAGGTCTTTTCCAAGATAGATCTGAGATCAGGGTACCATCAGTTGAAGATACGAGGTGAAGATGTACCCAAGACAGCTTTTCGCACCCGGTATGGACATTATGAGTTTATGGTTATGCCATTCGGGTTGACGAATGCTCCCGCAGCTTTTATGTCGTTGATGAATGAGGTATTTCACCAGTATTTGGATCGATTTGTGATTGTGTTTATTGATGATATACTGGTGTATTCAAGGTTTAGAGAGGAGCATGAGAGGCATCTAAGGATAGTGCTACAGACCCTTCGAGAGAAGAAGTTGTACGCTAAACTCAGTAAGTGCGACTTTTGGTTGGAACAGATCTCTTTTCTGGGTCACATAGTATCAAAGGATGGAGTATCAGTGGATCCATCTAAGATTGAGGCCGTAGTTCAGTGGCAGAGACCCCAGACAGTGACAGAGATCAGAAGTTTCCTGGGTTTAGCTGGGTATTATCGAAGGTTTGTAGAGGGATTTTCGAGGTTAGCTGCTCCTTTGACACGTCTCACGAGGAAAAATGTAGAGTTTGTGTGGGACAAAAAGTGTGAAGACAGTTTTGAGGAGTTGAAAAGGAGATTAACTACAGCTCCAATACTCACCATTCCTACCAGCTCAGGAGGTTTCTCGGTGTATGCGGATGCTTCACACCAAGGACTGGGCTGTGTATTGATGCAGGATGGGAAGGTAGTAGCCTATGGATCAAGACAGTTAAAGGATCATGAGAGGAACTACCCGACCCATGACTTGGAGTTGGCAGCGGTGGTGTTTCCGGTGAAGATATGGCGCCACTACCTCTATGGTGAGAGATTTCAGGTTTATACAGATCATAAGAGCCTTAAGTATCTGTTCTCACAGAAAGAGTTGAACATGAGACAGAGGAGATGGCTCGAGCTGTTAAAGGATTATGATTGTGAAATCCTATACCACCCGGGTAAAGCAAATGTGGTTGCTGATGCATTGAGTAGGAAGCATCTCGGGATGGTATCATTCATGATGATCAGGGAACACGAGCTGTTGGAACAGTTCATGAACCTCAGTTTGGATATAACCCCGCCTGACGCTGATAGTGGATTTATGATAGCTAGCCTGCAGTTGGAACCGGATCTGGTAGATCGAATCCGACAGGCTCAGCGAGTTGATCAGCAGTGTGGTGATATTGTCGGGCAGATACAGAGGGGTATAGAGACGGACTTTGGGTTGAGTTCGGATGGATTGTTGAGGTTCAGAAGTAGGATATGTGTCCCTGATGACGCAGAGATCAGAAGGTTGATCCTGACAGAGGCTCACTCATCGAAGTATACGATACATCCAGGGGGTACCAAAATGTATCAAAACCTTCGAAAGGTTTATTGGTGGTCGGGAATGAAAAAGCACATTGCTGAATATGTTGCTAAGTGTCTCGTTTGTCAGCAGGTGAAGGTAGAGCATCAGAAGCCTGCAGGGTTATTGCAGCCTCTACCGATACCGACATGGAAGTGGGAGCATGTCACCATGGATTTTGTGATGGGAATGCCGAGGACCCGGAGAGGTCATGATGCCATATGGGTGATTGTGGATCGGTTGACGAAATCAGCCCATTTTTTAGCTATGAGAGCTACCGATACTCTGAGCCAGTTAGCGAACCTATATGTGCGCGAGATAGTGAGGCTACATGGAATTCCAGTGAGCGTTGTTTCTGATAGGGATGCCCGCTTCACTTCCCACTTTTGGAAACATTTTCAGGAAGCGATGGGGACCCAGTTGAATTTTAGCACCGCGTTTCATCCTCAGACAGATGGTCAGTCAGAGAGGACTATACAGACCCTGGAGGACATGTTGAGAGCGTGTGCATTGGATTTTGGAGGCTCCTGGGATGACCATTTGCCGCTCGCAGAGTTCGCATATAATAACAGTTTTCATGCGAGTATCGGGATGGCACCATATGAGGCATTGTATGGGCGTAGATGCCGTTCCCCTATTGGATGGGAAGAGGTTGGTGACAGACAGATCTTTGCTCCCGACTTGGTTAGACAAGCCTCTGAGGACGTCCAATTGATATGTGAGAGGCTACGGACAGCTCAGAGCAGGCAAAGGAGTTATGCTGACAAGAGACGGAGACCACTAGAGTTTGAGGTGGGTGAGTCAGTGTTTCTGAAAGTTTCCCCTTCGAAGAGAATTATGAGATTTGGGAAGAAGGGAAAGTTGAGCCCTCGATATATAGGGCCATTTGAGATACTTGATAAGGTGGGAGACAAGGCTTATAGGTTGGCATTGCCACCAGAGTTGGCAAGTGTGCACAACGTCTTCCACGTATCCATGTTGAGGAAGTATCACCCGGACCCGGCACATGTGATAAGATATGAGCCTTTGGAGCTCAATGAGGGTATGACCTATGTTGAGAAGCCAGTTCGGGTATTGGACAGAAAAGAGAAAGTGCTGAGGACAAAGATAATTCCCTTGGTGAAGATACTTTGGCAACATCACACTGTGGAAGAAGCCACATGGGAATTGGAGAATTTGATGCGGGAGAGGTATCCCAAGTTGTTCACAGAATAATTGGTTCCAATTTGGAGGACCAAATTTTCTAAGTGGGGGAGAATGTGAGACCCCGTATATGTAGAAGGGTATATATGTACATAGAAGTGTAAATAGAGTTGTACTATGAATTCATGAGTGAAGTATATGTGATGTAAGTCCATAAGTAATGTACACACTTGTAATGAGAGTGGTAATCGTACATACAAGTTTCATTAAGTATGAATGTGAAGAAATGGACTTAAACATGTGGAGAATGTGTGTAGAATGGATTATGAGTAGTTTGGTAAAATGGAAGTAGAATTGCATAAGATGTGCACTTCCATTCTTGTTTATATTAAGTACCATTGGTCATACAAAGATTCTACACAAGTTTTAATGTGTATGAAGTGAGGATGGATGTCATCTTCAAGTCTCAAAGATGAATGAATGAGGAAATGATCACGGTAGCAAATTAAGGATGTTTGGTAAGTGTTGTTGCAGAGGAAATCTGGAAATTTTGAAGGGCAGATCGATCTCATGGGATGAGAGATCGATCTGGAAGAGCCAGAATGCTCTTATTTGGGCGAGAGAATAGAACAGATCGATCTCCAATGGACCAGATCGATCTCCTTAGCCCTCTGTTTGGGAGCAGATCGATCTCATGCTTCGACAGATCGATCTCATGCCTTGACAGATCGATCTCATGCTTCGACAGATCGATCTCAGGCTTAAAAATGCCGTGAAAAAGAGGGATTTTAAGGGACCAGATCGATCTCCTCTTGGACCAGATCGATCTCCTCAAGCTATCTCTATATAAGGAGTACTGGAAATCAGAAAATTTCGGGAAAAACACAAACTTTCCACTTTCAACCCAAAAACCTAACATTCTCTCTCAAAAATCAGCCATTTTCAGTGAGGTTTGAAGAGAGACCATTAGAGACAAAGTTCTTCCTAGCAAAGAGAAGAACAACATAGTTGAAAAGCATTTCCCATTTGTTGATATTGAAGGATTTAAGGGCATTGCCATTTGGACCAAGAAGAGAAATCAAATTTGGTAAGATTCTAACACTCCAACTGTGGTACATTGTTTATTAAGTGATTTTGCAGTTGTTGGCATGAGTATAGATGGTTAGAAACTATCTAGAATGCATTGGAATGATTTTGACCTAGAAATGGTTTCGTGTGAGAAAGTGAAATTGATGGAAATTGATGATGAATGAGATATGTAGAAATCATTAATAGTGATTGTGGTATGATTTTAAGATGTGGTTAGTGGATAAATTGTGAGGTTTACCTAAAAGAGGTAAAATGAGGGTTAAGGCATTTGTAAAATGCATAAGTAAATAATGTTGACTAGTGAGGTCAATTATGGGTTAAATACGTTAACTCAATCGATTTAATGAATGAATCGCAGCTTCTGAGGATACGTCGAGGCGAGATGAGCCAAGAGCGTGAGAAGCTAAAAGGAAAGGAGTCACACCAAGTAAATCGAGGTAAGGGAATTGTGTGGACTCTTAGAGATATTGTGTGCAATTTGGGCGCATAAATGTTTTGCTAGAATGCATGAGAATAGGAAATGATGTTGGGTGATTGAAGGGTAAAAGTTGGGAGTTTGAGAAATGTGCATGAAAACAAAAGCATATTGCTTTGAAAATCATGTTTTATTGCTTTTTAGCAAATGATTGGTAGGTTGGCTAACATTGAAATGATTTGCAAAAGAAATGAGTATGTTTTGGTTTTGATAACCACATTTTGCAAGTTTTGAGCCACCTACATGATTTCGTGAGTATGAAAGAGTGCAAGAGGCACTAGTTTTCACATGGATTTCATATTGTTTTGGCATTGTGCTTGAGTTTGTCTCGCACTGGATGCCCACCTTGCATGTTGCCGTGTTTGGAGCTTCGAGTAGACTTGGTGTCATATCGATTAAATAGGCTCACACGTGCATTGTTTTAAGACATGGCATGTTAAAACAACCTGATGAGCCCGAACGAGGGATAAGGGTTGGAGATCCACCTGATGAGCCCGAACGAGGGATAAGGGTTGGAGGATCAGCTGATGAGCCCGAACGAAGGATAAGGCTGGGGGTTCACGGAGTACGTTGTACCGTGCATGTAGCATGGAGTACATTATACCGTGTTGTGATGTGATGTGCCGTCTTCGGACGAGATCTGCTATGGACCGACGGGTAGGATTTGACCCACCTCCCGTGTGGAAGCAGATAGTGGTGATATTCCGCACACCTGATCCGTGTAGCCGGTATCACAGGTTATGTACATAGGCCTTGAGGTTATTACCTATTGTTGAACTGCCTATCTCACATGTCTAATGCTATTTGAGAATAAATCCATGTTTGAAGTGATTGTGGTCAGGAAAGCCCGAGGGATGGGCTGGGACCTGACGTTGAATTGATTTGTTAATGGTTTTAAAGTGCACGGATGCATGATGTTTAATGCCATGCTTTATTATGAAAATGCATGATGGTTAATGCCATGCTATTTGAGAAAAATGCATGATGGGTAATGCCATGCTTTTATTGTGAATTATGCATGATGATTCATACCATGCTTTGAGTTGAAATGTGCACTTAATTTTAATAGCATGAATGCTTTACATACCATTAACACAATCATACACTCATGTTTTGAGATAAACAATGAATAAAATGCTTTTGAGCATGGCATCACGATCACGTAGATAGTACAGTATCTACCTGTTCGCATGATTGCCTTACTGAGCGTGTGGTTTGCTCACCCCCCTTATTTTCCCCTCTCTACAAAGATTTGAGTATAGATTGAGCGTGACTGGAGGCATTCCCTTTTTGGTAATCCGCTGCATCCCATCGCTAAAGGTATACACACTTGGATTATTTTGTATCTAAATTAGACATAGCACAGTAGCATTTTGTATGTAACTACTGGGGATGTAAAACAATGTAAACACATGTAACAACTCTGATATATATACATTTATACAAGTGTTTACTCATGAATAATGTTTCAAATTAAATTGGTATGGTGGAGTGAGTTAGACGTCGACACACAGCCCAACTGTTAAGTGTGTGGTTATTCACGATCGAGGAAGGATGATTAAGGATCGATGCATGAAAATGCGAAAAATTTATACGTATTTTGGTAAGTTAAGGGTCGTGACAGGTTATGTGATGAGAAAGTCTGGCGAGGGATAATCCACCTCCGTGCCAGCACGATACCCCGCACACCTAGATGCGTGTGGTCTAGGATGATTTATGATGTAGTTGGTCCGCATAGGCACTTTTGATATAGTAACCTGGTTTTTATACATGTGTGAATTATGAAATGAAAATGTGGTTGTGATTGTGAATTGATTTGGTGGTATTTATGTGTTGAGAAAGAGCTTTATGATGTGGGTTTAAAAAGGAGGTTTCTTAATGAATTGCCCTTTTTATGACTTTAAATATGATTGAGCATGAGATGATTTATACATGATGTTTTTTATCATGTTTTATATGCCAATGTACATGATTTTGATACATGATATATATGTATACTCATATGGCATAGTTTTACTTCGTCATGCTCCTACTATGAACGATTTATGCATAACACTATCAGCATGTAGATAGAGTAGTTATCTACCATGCTTGCATTATTGCTTTACTGAGCGTGTGGTTGCTCATCCCTCTCTATTTTCCCCCTACAGAGCGTGCATAGTAGCCGAGTGAGGACTGAGGCATTGTGTTTTTGGACATCCGCTGCTTCCATCGCCAAAAGGTATATACACAGAATTCTTTTTGTATCTAAACAATGTAAAAGCACAGTAGCCTTTTGAGTTGTAATTATGGGGGATGTAGATGTCAGTGAAGATAACTTGTGTAAGTTAATGATTAACTGTTAAATGTATGACATCGCTTTATGTAATTGAGAATGAATGAGATGTGATGTTTATTATTGACTCACAGCCCAACAGTGTGGTGGTAAGTTAGTTCACGACCGGGTAAGGTAACAGTAAAACGTGAAACATTTTTAGTGATTTTCGATTAAGAGAATGGAATTAGGTCGTGACAAAAGTGATTATAAGCAAAACCATGCTCGATGCCTTAGGTATGTTATGTGTTCTTACGCTGAGTTGCTTACACGTGGTACGATAAGCTTTCTGTGTGATAAGAAAAATCGTGCTCGATGCCTCAATTATGCTGTGTGTTCTTACGCTGAGTTGCTCGCACGAGATTTTATGAGTATGCTGTGTGATGAGTAAAACCGTACTGGAGTCGTCGTGTATTGCTTAGCGATCTTGCACAGACCTGCTCGCACGTGGTTTTGAGACAATGGAAATGGGTGATAAGGATCCACGGGAGCACGATGTACCATGAGTGTTAGCCACGGAGTATGATGTGTCGTGATATCTTAGTGATTCTGTGTGAGCTGAAGGGATGGTTGATCTGCCTCCTTAAGTATAGGATTCTCGTACACCTAAACAGTGTTGCATGGAATCCGAACTATGGCCATAAGTCTTATATCTGTGTGATATGACATTTTGTCACTACTATGTGAGGTGACATGTGTCCCCCCTGCTGTGTGATACAGGGTGATATGATATCCCATTATATGTCTCATGTAAAATGATTACTAAGTGTTTTGCTAAATATAAAGCAATTCCTCAGTGTGTGTTGTGTGGATTGATGAGTAAGCTGTGTGATTTTTAAAGAATATACTGTGTGATTTAAGAATGAAATATGCATATACCCATCTAGCAAATTAATGACTTTGCAATTGATGGAAGCTATTTTCAAAGAATGCATATGTTTTATAAGGAAAATAAATGTTTATATTTTAAGCATGTAGATAGTGTAGTTATCTATCTGCTTTCATATTTTCCTTACTGAGAGTGTTAGCTCACCCCCTTATTTCCTCCTCTACTAATACTACGCAGTAGTGAGTTACTGTAGTTGTCCCTGCTATGGTGTTCTCCAGTTCTCTAGCAGTATAGAGGTATACACTTATGAGAAAAAAAATTTATCCTGTAAATTAATGCACAGTATAGTTATCTTTTATACAAAAGGGATGTACATGATATAAACTGATGTAAACGTTTCCGCATATTTATAAAAAGAACAGTTTCTATTTCATTAAATGAATTATGAATTATGAATGAATGAGATGTGGATATGGATGTTGACTCACAGCCTAATTGTTAATAGTAAGTTAAGTCACGGGAAGAGGTTTGTGACAGACTGTGTGTCGCACGGTCCAACTCACACTAATTTTGAGACAAAGGCAATGGTTAAATCATGCTGCACTACTCTCTATTTCTGTTTCTGATTTTGTGGTCCACGGAGTACGATGTACCATGCGACATGCACGTGAGTACGATGTACTGTGTATTCTAGTCTTCAGACATTTTGTTCTGTGAGTAGGTAGGGTAGCTGACCACTCCTACAGTGATCAACATCCCGACACACCTGATCAGTAAGGCTCGAAGTCACCGACATTGGCCAATAGTTTTTATGAATTTCGATATAGCGTGTTTTGCCTTGTCTCGTCTATTTGATATTATGGATTTGACCATAAGAACTGTAATATTTTGTGAATATCGTTTATTCTACTATTTGAAGTTTTCAAAATCCTACATTTATTATAGTGAACTGTTTATACTATTAGTATTGATACTGTTTTCGAATTTCGATTCTGGTATTATCGATTTCTATCTTTGATTTTTCTAGTATTATTGGATTGCCAAATTATCTGTATATTTTTATGAGAATTCTTATTTTGGCATATATATTTTTATAGGTAGTGTATTTATCTACCCGTCGTGTGTTTTTCTTATTGGGAACATTGAACTCACCCCTTACTTTCCTCCACAGAGCCTCACTAGTAGCTGAGCTCACTTTTGGAAGTTAAATTATTTTGCATAGCCATACGTCAATAATGCACTCTACTGTGTTAAAGGTATACCCAATATAGACATCTATTTTGTATCTAAATTTTATAAGTACGGTAATGTATATGCAAATGTGTCCGGGGAATGTGAACATTGAATATTTTATTAAAGAATGATTACACTAATTTAAGTGGAAGGTACTACCATTAGTTTGGTTTAAATTTGTCACTAAGAAATAGAATTGAATAGACGAATTTATTGTTCTGACCTATTATCAACTCGTAGCCCAACAAAAAATGTACGTAAATCGAGGCGTTACATGATCCTTCAGCCAAAACAAGAACCAATTTCAAGCCACAAAATTCTCGGTGGAGGTACTGACTAATAGATCCAAACTTCTTACAAAAAAAGAAAGAGAGCAAAAAAGAATGAGGGTTTAAACCCCTAGAAGTGGTGTCAAGAGAAGAAAGTGAAGCAAAAAAGAATTCTACTTGAGAGCAAGAGTTCTAAACTCTTACAATTGAGTTTTACTTGAATTAATTCTTATTGTTTTCTAAGTAGCTTGTCAGGGGCTAAAACAAGACACAATTGTTTTTGCTTTTATATTATAAATTTAATGCAAATTTACTTTATATTTCATATGTTTATCGATTTTTATTTTATGTCTATCTAAGTTCTTTCTTTTTGGTTGTTAAATTTTCTTGATACTCTTAGTAGAAAGTTGTGAGATATGTTTGAGTTTAAAATTGATTTTGCACGATGAATATCTGAAATTCTTCTGTGAAAATTAACATGCTTGTTAGTTTAAATTGATAGGAGACCCAATATTGAGTTAAGCTTAATAATCTATTGCTATTTTAGAATTTGAGTCTGTAGTTGTTTAGTCTCTGATGATTAGTAGTAAATAAGAAGTGAGGATTATGGTCAAGTTTTCCAATAAATTCTTAGGCGAACCTAATTCTAATTTAAATAAACTAAGCTTATGTGTTTATGGCTTAGTTCAACCCACCTTTCTAAAAATCTTAAGGTCGCTACAAATTATATCTAGAGAGTTTGTTTTAGGTAATTTAGTAGTTAGGGAATTAATTGAGGACCTTATTTCAATTTACAAGTATGGAAATATTAATATAACATTGATGCGACTCTTAGAGGTCTCTACCACAAGTGCACAGATCGTACAAGTAATATAGGACTAAAGTCCTAGAATGTCATCCCACAGAAATTAGTTAGTTTAACCGAATATCAGATAATTACCCCTTAGGTATATTTTAGTGAATTATGAAAAAAGGTAAATTCCTAAAGCTAATTACATAAAATAAGATAAAATAAACAAAAAATAATAAAATGAAAAATAAGAAATGCTTACAAAGCCCAAATATCAAATTAAAAGTAACTGCAAAAGAAAAATAACAAAATTAAAATCAGTAATAAAAATAGGTTAAAAATGTAAATTTTAAAAAATATGGGCTTAAAATGCAATTAATGAAAATATCTAAAAAATACTAATATGAAAATAAAAATGCATTTACCTAATTTAATTAAATAAAAAAAATGCAAAATAACCTAATCTAATGCATGATAAAATCAAATTCTAATAAAAACCTAAAAAAAAAAAAAATCTGATATGTAATCCTAACCCTAAAGTTGTCAAAGGTTGGACAGATTTTTAAAATTTAAATATTTTTAAAATTTTTCTTTTTAATTTTTTTAAACTTTTTTCCTATAAATAGGTAACTACATTTCATTTTTTTTTCTTTACATTTTCTCTCTATTTCTCTCTAACTTCAATTCTTTCCAATTTTCTTAAACTTTAATTCTTTCATTGTACTAAATTCAATAAAATTCATATTATTATTCTAATATTTCACTCAAAATCAAATTCTCTTTTCTCTAAATTGAAAATCCATTTACATTATTCTTTTTAAATTCCTACTATTAATTTTCTCAAATTCTTCTTCTTCTTTTTTACAATTTTAAAAAATTTAGTTCCTCAAACTTTGAATATATTTCTCAAATTATTTCTTTCAAATTTTCAACTATATTTATTTAAAAAATACAAAATGGCAGATCTCCATCGTCATCATTCATGGTCCGTTTTCACCCTTTTTATTTTACTGAAATCCCCAAATTTGGGCGAAAAATCTTTTAATGATTTCGAACAAATATTCATCCAAAAGAGGAGCTTCCGTCGGTGCCAACGACTGCTGATGGTCAAATACAATCATTAACAGTTGCCACCATCGCCACTATTACAGCAGCTACATCATCAAAATCAAAGAAGAACCATCCTATAAAGAGCAAAGTATGGAATTATATTGATATTATCCAAAAAGAAGGTACGAACGAAACCTAAGCTCTTTGTAAATTATGTAAAGTGAACTATATTTATACCCTAGGTAGAGGTGCTGGGGTACTTGTAAAATCCACAAATTTCTTGTATTCAATTTTAATAATGATATTGGGATTAAGAATGTGCTCATTGGTGGATGATTTATTTAAGTGGTATTTGTGAAACCCAAATTTTTTCCACTTTATTTCTTAATTGAAAAACAAAGAAGTAATTGAGAACTAAGAATAATATAGTGCAGGCTCGAAAACCACTTAAGCATTCGGGTTAGCGACGTGGGGCCCGCAGGCATAAAAATCGAGATAAGACCTTAAGCCCAAGAATTTCTTAAGAATTTTATATATGGTTATGGAATGATGATTAGAAATGAAAACTAGGGTATTTGAAGTGAAAAAGTGTTACGAACTAAACGTATTATCCGTAAGTGCACGAGTCGTACAAGTAATAATGGGATTTGAGTCATGGATTATCGTCCCATAGAGAAGTTGAATTACCTAATTAAGTACCGGTTAATCTTACCCTAAGTATATTCTAGAAAATTATGAATTTTCAATAGGTGATCTACTAAGACTAATTAAAATTATTGGAAAACAATAAAAACTAAAAATAAAATGGCGCGTGAAATTACTTACAGAACTCCAAGGAATTAAAAATAACAACCTACAAAAGATAATTAAAACAATTAAAAATCAATTAATGCAAATAATCTAAATTGCAATAAAGAAACAAATTAATTAAACTAAAATTAAACAAGCCTAACATAAAATATGCATGTAATTAAAATACTTAATAAAAATGCAAATTAAGCTAACCTAAAATTTAATTTTAATAAAAACTTTTATTAACCTAATTAAGAAAATAATTTCCTATAAAATGATCCTAAATTAAATCTAACTCTAACTAAATAAGACAAAATCTAAATAATGCATGAGAACTAATATTTTTGGACATTTAAATTTTAAGCTGAAAACTAAATTAAAATTTCATGAAACAAATTAAATCTAAATTAATTCTAAATGCAGTTCATAAAGTCTACACTAAAATTAAGTCCTAAAATCTATGATATAAAATCAACAATTAACATAAATTAAAACTAAAAATTAAATTAACAAACAAAACACTATAACTAACCTACAATTATCAATTAACAACTAACCTAAATTGACAACTAAAAAAAGTAATCAAAATAATATAAATGCAATAAGTATTAAATTATAAAAAAGGGAATGTGGCCAAACATGGCCTTAAACGAATTTTGCAGCCGAGTGGTCCCACGTGCAATGGTACTGTTCATGTTTCTTCTTTATTTCCAGATTTGCTTGGTGTTGTCCGTGCTATATCCAGGCTACTATCCTCAACCTGCTACTCTCCCATGCATTTGTTCTTTGCTCCACTATCCTGTGCAGAACCTAAACCAAACTACAGAATGGATCAACAATAGTCCAACTGCCATGCTACGTTCAACAGCAGAGGAAAATGTTGTAACTGGCCCTTACTGCTCCACTTCTCTCGTCTGAGATCAGTACTGATCAACAACACTACTACCAACATAACTCGTCATCCATGCATTTGCGCTTCTGCAGAACATGTTCAACAGTTCGCTGTTGAATAAAGTAGGAACAGCCTGCAAGCAGCATGCACCGATCAGCTATTAAAAGAAATCATTCATACAAAAGTTATTAAATGGTGAGTTTAAGACAATGAATGAAATAAGAAAACATTAACACCAGCAGTTAAAATAAGAAATGAAGATGAACAATAAAGACAAGCTTAAAACAGGGGATAACAGAGAAGATTTGTGTTCCCGGTCTCGGCTACTGCACATGATGTCTTGGTTCTGCACTGATGCAAACTGTTTCACCAGCTTCAACATTAACCAACAACTACCTTATCTAAGTCATGGCTACACAAATTATCCAAACACCGAATGCAAATGAACTAGGCAGTCGGGAAGGTATTGGGAATATTTTCTGCATCAAACCTTCACCATCTGCTAATCTTTGTGATTCTCTAACTCGTAGCTATCAATCAACATTTACAAGAAATTTAATTAAAACTGAATATACATAATATAAATTCTAAGCTATTTAATGGAAATAACCGGTAATGGATCGAGCTCCAGACTAATAAACTAAAAATTTTTAAACAGAAAGTAACAAATTGTAAATGGTGTAAACCAAGAAAAGAGATAATAAAGAAAGGTGTACTCTAAAACACCACTTCCTCGGATCTACTAGTAAAAGGGAAAAAAAAGAAGGAAAAATTTAACTTAACCATAACATGAATCGAACTGTGATGAATGATGCATTTCAAGGGAAAATAACACGAGCTGGAAAAGAAAATTTTAACAAGGGACACCAGTTTGAGAATACAGTAACGGGATGAACCATAAACTGTTGTTCATCAGCTCAAATGCCCCCGAATCCATCAAAATGAACAATAAAAAAAATAGACTAGTGGAAGAAAAGAAACAGAATATGCCATTAATGAAATTTCTTTAAGTTATCATGAACAGTAAAATACTAAAATAAAATGTTTGCTAAAAAAATTTACTATTCGGAAAAGCTTAGAAAAACAAGGAAAACTAACTATCAAATTATAACCTAAAGTTACCCTAAAAACTATTCTACCTACCTACTTCCTTTTTTTTTTTCAATTGCCATCATATTCTATTTATATATACACTTACGATTACAATGGTAATTTTTCATCCTAGATGAGTTGGCATTGTTTGGCCACTTGTATTTTCACGTCATTTTATTTGCTGCAGGGTAGATATTTCCACGTCACTTGTCGGTTTGTCAGTTGGCTGTGCGATATGGCCTGGTGTGTGTCCTCCAGAAGATTGGCACAGTGTCCGTCGATCTTATCGTTTCGGGGCAAATAAAATACGGACACCTGCTATCACACGTGTCCAGATGACTGGTGACTCGGTCTGTAAATTGGAAGTGGTCCAGTCTCCTTTAGCCCGTTTTCAGCCCAATTTTGACTGAAACGACTGAGTTTCATTCGGATTTATTTTACCTACACATTAAAAAATTTTAATTAAATTGAGGGGATAATTAATAAAATAATATGGGGATTTAAATAATTAATTAATAAATAAAGCACAAATAATTCTATTAAAAATAGAATTATCACACCCCCAAACTTGAGATTTGTTTGTCCTCAAGCAAAACAAAACCAATGTAAGAATGACAAGTACTAACATAATAATTTCCTCAATGTTATCCTCAAAGACAAAGTATAGACTATGATCTCGAAGACTCACAATTACAAGTGCAACATTCAGAATCATTCAATCATAAGTCCTAACCCAAATTGGACCCCTCGTGTGTGTGTGAAAAATGTCAAAGCCACTTCACATTACATTATCCAGGTCAAATTATGCAAACACAGTGAATGCAAAATCAATGACAAGTGATCATTCCCATAAGTTTGCTTTTCACTTATCTCTCCACTAATGTAGTCACACTTAACTAGAGATCAATAGGACTTCATTAAGCTTGTAATGTAAAGCTGGGGTTAAGGTATGATAAAGTCGATTTAGGTTTAATTACCCCTTAACATGCATTACTTCTAGGATCTTAATGTAAGAGCTCAAATTATTTCCCCGAAACTTATTTATTTCACTTTACATTTTATTCTATTTTTTGGGTATTTTTCTTCTTCTTTTTCTTTTTCTTTTTCTTTCATTTTTTTCATTTAATTTTTTTTCAACCATTCACTATCTCCTAATACCCATATGTACATAGCTCACAATATATCCCAATGACTTTTCATGCTTTCGGGGTAAGGGATGGGAAAAGAGTGTTTAAGCTAAGGAAAATTTTTACAAGTGTATTTACAGAGAAAAACTTATTTGGCTCAGATGGGTGACTAGGGATAAAATATGTACAGGGATGGCTAGAAAGGCTCAAACGATCCAAAGATGGCCTAAATCATCTCCCTAATTAAGTGTGATCTAATATTTCGTCTCGAGACAAGATCAAACAAATTCTAGAATATGATGCACAAAATCAATTTAAACAAATGCAGTCCTATGTCCACATAAGCTTTCTCTAAATAAATATACAGATTCATGACATGACATGACATGTGCATAAAATGAGGAAATCAAAATCATAATCAAGACAAATTCAAGAACTCAACTTCATGCTTTTCCTATAATCATGATTCTCATTCAATCAAAGTCAGACTAAATCATGGGGTTATTGTGAGACCCCGTCTATGTAAAGTTGTAATGTGTAATGAATGTGAATGGACTTGTAATGTAAAGTATGATCGATGTAAGTCCATGGATTCAATGTAGTATGTGTAATATGATTTGTAACGTACATACAAGTTTCATTAAGTATGAACATGAAGAAATGAGTTCTTGTAAGTGATGAATGTGATTAGAACTCAAAATGAGTAGTGTGGTAAAATGGAATCAAGTTGAGCTCTCATTTAGTTTGGAATGTGATACTTTTGGATATACAATGAATACACACAAGTTTCAATGTGCATAAGGTATGAATGGATGTCATTTTCAAGTTATAAAGGTGGATGGATGAAAAAATGGTCATGGCAACAGATTAAGGATGTGTTGGTGTGAGTTGCAGCAAGAAAACTGCAGAAAATCTGGAAAGTATGAAGGCCAGATCGATCTCATAAGATGAGAGATCGATCTGGAAGAGCCAGAATGCTCTTATTTGGGCAATGGAATAGAGCAGATCGATCTCCAATGGGGCCAGATCGATCTCCTAAGCATTTTATAATGAAAAGATCGATCTCCTTAGCTCTCTGTTTGGGACCAGATCGATCTCATGCTTCGACATATCGATCTCATGCTTAAAATTTCATGAAAATGAGAGATTTAAGGGGACCAGATCGATCTCCTCTTGGACCAGATCGATCTCCTCAAGCTATTTCTATATAAGGAGGGCTGAAAATCTGAAATTTTTGGGAAAAACACCAATCTTCCATTTCTAACCCAAAAACCTAATTTTCTCTCTCTAAAATCAGCCATTTCCAACAAGAATTGAGGGGAGACCATTAGACATTAAGTTGTTCATCTTGAGGAAGAGAACAACATAGTTGGAACCTAAAATCCCATTGTGGGTATTGAAGGAGATAAAGGCGTTGACATTTGGAGCAAGAAGAAAAATCATATTTGGTAAGATTCTAACACTCCAATCCAAATACATTGTTTATTTAATTGATTTTGGAGTTGTTCGGCATGAGTGTGTATGGATGGAAACACCTAGGTTGTGTTAGAAACTAATGTAACCTAGAAAATGGAATGCCTCTAGTGTGAGAAAGTATGATTTGGGGAATTGGTGGCTTATGGGTTATGATAAGTTGGTAAATGAGTAATGTGGGTGATTTGGAATGGTTATGTGGAGTTATAATGTGGGTTTATGTGAAATTATGAAAATAAGCATGTAAATGCTTGACAAATGCCATAGTGAGGAAATCAATGAAATATGAACACTATGAGCTTGATATCGATTTAATATCGATTTGGAATGAGTTAATAGGCCTAAAAGAATCCATAGACTTGAGTTTTGGGTAAAGTAATGAAACGAGGCCTCATAAGCGTTAATAGAGGCTATAGATTAAATTGACTATAGCAAGCACAAGGGTTGCATTATATGGATCGAATATAATGTGAAATATGATTGTGTGCAGTCTCGAAAGTTGTTGAAGACGAATCGAACCGTACGAGTAAGCAGCTTAAGGAAGTGAAATCACGCATCGCGATTCCAGGTAAGGGAATTCTGTAAGTATATAGAGGTAGTTGCTCGCATTTTGTGGGTGTATAGGGCTTTGGAAATGTGCATGGATTTATAGAAATGTGTTTTAAAGATGTATGGATGTGACTATGAATAATTGTATGAGATTTGGTGGTTGAAATGGTATTGTAAAGAAATGGGATAGTAAGGCTAATAATTGCATAAATCTAATGTTTTGATGTTTTTCAAAACGGAATTGCTTGGTTTTAAGCAAGCTTGTAGATGGGCTGGCTAGTGTTTTATTGATGTTGTGAAAAAGCATTTGTGAAGTGTAAACCCGATTGCCGAGATTGTTTGATTGTGTATGAGCCGCCTATCGTATTTGCATGACATAAATCACGCTAGAGCCTCGCTCGCACTGGATTTCTATGTTTTCACTTGTGTGATACGTGCTTGAGCTTAGCTCGCACTTTGATTTGAATTGTGATGATGTTTTATAAACCGTACTGGAGCTTATGCTCGTACTTGGATTTGAGTGGTTTTTCTTAGGCATATAACCGTACTGGAGCTATGCTCGTACGTGGTTTCTTCATATTTTATGCATAAATGCCGTACTAGAGCGTTGCTCGTACGAAGTGATTGGTTTTGATGCATGAATTCGCGCTAGAGCATAGCTCACGCCGGTTTTCACACTGTGATATGTATGAGGCCGTGGTGAGAGATACAGATTAACTCAGGGAACCCAACAGGCCTGACAGACGTCTTGAGTGGGGTGAGGGTGAGAGGCTAGGACCTGACATAATCCATTCAGGGAACCCAACAGGCCTAACAGACCTCTTGAGTGGGGTGAAGGTGAGGGACTAGCACCTGAATCAGGGAACCCAACAGGGGCGAGCAAGGCCATGAGGGGCTAGGACCTGGTATTGAGGTTACTCCCACGCGCTCTTGAGACTATAAAGGTTACACTTGGTATGGGGTAGATAAGACTTACGGCAGGCACCCCCAACCATGTTATGGGTCCGCAGAGTATGATGTACCGTGTATATCACATGAAGTACGGTGTACCGCGTGGTGGTTACTTGATTTGAGAAAGTCTGGTGGAGAACTAACCCACCTTCGTGCCAGCATGATACCCTGCACATCGGGATCCGTGTGGTCTGGGATGATATGTGATGATTGGCCAACGTAGTCACTTGAGATATAGTAACCTGTCTCCTTGCTTGATTTACTTACTACCACATGATTTTAAATCTCGAAGTGTGATTTGTGATTGTTTAAGGTAGACTCGAAGGAGGGGTCGAGCCTCGTGGGTTTGATTTGTGAAATGAAAATGAGGGTGTGATTGTGAATTGATGTGATGAGATTGTATGTGTTGAGAAAGAGTTTTATGACGTGGGTTTAAAAAGGAGGTTTCTTAATGAATTGCCATTTTCATGAATTTAAATGAGATCGAGCATGAGATGATTTATACATGATGTTTTTACCATGTTTTATATGCCAATGTACATGATTTTGATACATGAAATATATGTATACTCATATGGCATAGTTTTACTTCCTCATGCTCCTACTACAAACCATTTATGCATAACACTATCAGCATGTAGATAGAGTAGTTATACCATGCTTGCATTATTACCTTACTGAGCGTGTGGTTGCTCATCCCTCTCTATTTCCCCCTACAGAGCGTGCATAGTAGCCCAGTGAGGACTGAGGCGTGGTATTTTGGACTCCGCTGCATCTCCATTGCTTAGAGGTATATACACAGTGATTCTTTTTGTATCTAACCAATGTAAAAGCACAGTATTCTTTTGAGTTGTAATTATGGGGGATGTAGATGTCAGTAAAACATGCTTTTGTATAAGTACAAGATTAAATGCAAATGTATGACATCGTTTTATTTAACTGAGAATGAATGAGATGTGGAGTTTATTATTGACTCACAGCCCAACAGTGTGTGGTGAGTTAGTTCACGACCAGGTAAGGTAACAGTAAAACGCGAAAAATTTTTAGTGATTTTCGGTTAAAGAGAATGGAATTGGGTCGTGAAGTTATATCATCGGAATATGGGAAAACTACATGCTAAGCACTAAATCATCCTAAAATCAAACAATTTAAGCTCATATTTTTTAAAACTTTTTCAATTTTGCCCAAAATTGCTCAAGTGATATCCCCTCCCCCAAACTTAAAGTGCACAGTATCCTTAGTGTGTAGATAATTTAAGAATTTAAGCTCAAAAATAGAGTACTCCTTTTTCTGATGATGATGGCGAACAACTGAAGCTTGATTGAAAAGGTAATGCTGTGAAGGAAATCTGCTAAATAAACAAAAAAAGAAACAATGGAAAAGAAAAAGAAAAAGAAAAAGAACTATATACAAAGTGAAAAGAAAAACACAGCCACTTCAAATGCAGCTGAAGAACACAACACTTAGCAGCAAGGCAAAAAGTAGAAGGGTCAGCCAAAGTGGTGACAGAATGTTAATAATTAAATCCTCCTATGCTCTATATACTTCCCTCCTCCTTTCAAATATCTTATGCTTAAGCCTTATATCCTCCTCAATCTCTATCTTAAAACACTCTTGAGAGTCATTAGGGAGCTTCAAAGGTTTGAAAACATTAAAATTCACTTCCTGATCTTGGACTCCCATTGTTAACTCCCCCTTCTGTACATCAATTAAAGTTCTACCAGTCGATAGGAAAGGTCTGCCTAGTATAATGGGGACTTCCCTGTCTTCCTCCATGTCTAATTCAATAAAATCCATAGGGAAAATAAATTTGTCCACCTTTACTAAGACATCCTCAATGACCCCCTTCGGATATTTAATTGATCGATCAGCTAGTTGAAGGGTCACTGTGGTAGGCTTGACATCCCCTATTCTTAACTTTTGGTAGATTGACCATGGCATCAGATTTATACTGGCTCCTAAATCACACAGGGCTCTACCAAAGAACAGATTTCCAATAGTGCAGGATATGGTAAAACTCTCAGGATCTTTGAGCTTGGGGGTAATTTCCTCTAAATAATTGCACTACATTCCTCAGTTAAGGCCACCGTCTCATAGTCTTCCAATCTTCTTTTCCTAGAGAGGATATCCTTCAAAAACTTCACATGACTTGGCATTTTCTCTAAAGCATCTGCGAAAGGAATGTTGATGTGAAGTTTCTTAAAAACCTCAAGAAATATGATGAATTGTTGGTCAAGCTGATAATTCTTTTTTTAATAGAATTATTTGTACTTAATTTCCTAATTATTTATTTAATCCCCATATTATTTTATTAATAATCCCCTTTATTCAATTAAAATTCTTTAATGTGCAGAAAAATTAAATCCGGATGAAACTCAATCGTTTCAGTAAAAAATGGACTGAGATTGGGCTAAAGGAGATTGGACCACTTCCAATTTACAGATCGAGTCATTAGTCGTCTGGACACGCGTGATGCCAGGTGTTCGTATTTTATTTGCTCCGAAATGATAAGATCGAAGGACATCGTGACAACCTTCTGGAAGACACTCGCCGGGCAACATCGCACAGCCAATTGGACAAAAAGACTGATGATGTGGAAATATCTACTCTGCAGCAAATTAAATTAAGACAAGTGGCCAAACAATGCCAACTAATCTAGGATGGAAAAAGTTACCATTATACCTCTAAGTGTGTGTATAAATAGAACATGATGGCAATTGAAAAAAAAAAGAGAAGTAGAAGTAGGAAGTAGGAGTACAGTAAGTAGTGTAGTCTAGGTTAGGAGTAGTGTAGAGTAATTTAGGAGTAGTTTTAGTTTTAATTTTTCTTATGCTTTTCCGTTTGCCACCATTTCTTTTGCTATTGTTCACAACAATTTCAATACTAATTAAAAGCTTTGCAAGTTTCGCTTCAGCAACCATTTTCCATTGTTCATTGATCTTCCCAGTTTTGTTAAAGTTCATTCCTTTATTTTTTTTAGTTATTTAGTTTCAGTAAAAAGTTTATAGCTTTCAAATGTTAAGTTCTCGATTTGCTTCTTGTTTCTAGTTATTTTTGTTTTGTTATTATTCAAGTAGGATCTCAATTTTGTGATGCAGTCGAGTATTGTGAGAGGCTATGTAAGCTAGTGACAGTGGCTAAACTTCCTCTCATTGCTCCGTTGCATCCATCAATATGTTGGTTAATCGTTTTTACTGTTATTTCAGGATCTAATTGGTTTCCCGTGGGTTCATCCTTCCATTTTAGTTTGTTTTCTAATGATTTATAACTATGCTATTTTTTCCAAATACTTATTTAATATGTATTTTTTGCTGGATGAGTCCCTAAATCACAGTAAAGGACCTGAAGCGTGGAGTGCTCAGGCTATTGGAAAGCTACAATTTCTGCTGACCAGAGAGTGTGCTGCTGAAAAGAGGTGTTGTTGGAGAGCTGGACTGGGGATTGAGGCAGCAACGAGTATCAGGACAGAACCCAGGTGTCATGTGTAGTAGCCAACCGAGAAACATAATTTCTCCTCTGTTCTCCTATGTTTTGTGATTTATTTACTGTTCATCTTCTTTCTTTGGCTTAGTTTTTAGTTTCAGTCATTTTAAATTTTGTTCTTCATTTATTGATGAAAACTTACATTGTAGCAATGTGTGCTGGTCTGCTTTGCTGAGCATAGCAGGAAAAGGATTGATTGTGCTCCATTCTGCTGGCATGGTGGATGTTGATGCTGGATAGCAAGAGCAAAGGTCAAGTCCTACAAGCTTGTTGCAAACCAAAACAATTATAGCAGTACAGCAGGCTGGACGTGCCTACTAGCTGGGCAGGTTGAGCACAGCACAGTTGGCAGTCAAGCAGGCTCGGACAAACCATGAACACCTGGGGCAGAGGACAACCTGAGAGCAACGCCTGGAGCTGCAGTCGAATAGAAGCAGCGCAGCAGGCAGGACGAACAGCAGTTGAAGTAGGTCGAGGACAGTGGGCTAGAGTAGAAGTAGCAGACAACACCTGCATCACATGGACAGAATCGAGAGCAGAGTGCAGAGGACGTGTGCAGCAGAGTAGCACTGGACATCTCCTGGTGCAAAATGAAAATGAAACAAAGAAGCAATGTACAATGCCAATGTGTCGGGACCACTTGGTTGTTGAGTTGTTCTAAGGCCACGTTTGGCAAATCAATTCCTTTGCAAATGTTATTTCATATTTTAGTTGTTTTAATCTTTAATTAGTGTTAGTTTTTATTAATTGGTAGGTTGGTTTTAATGTCTTTGCATGTTAATTTAATTTGTAGTATTATATTTAGGTAATAATTAATTTTATATTATATGTTATAGGATTTAATTTTAGTATTTTATGAGTTACATTTAGAATTAATTTAGTTTAAATGTGTTTAATGCATTTTTAATTTAGTCTTCATTTTTATTAGATTTTAGGTTAGTTTAATTTGCAATTTTTATTAGTTTAATTACATGCATTTTTATTTTAAGTTTGTTTAAATTTTAGTTTAATTTTATTTCTTTATTTTCATATTTGCATTTTATTTTAATTGCGTTAACTAATTTTAATTGTTTTAATTTTCTTTTGTAGGTATTTTCTTTAATTGCTCGGAGTTCGGTAAGCAAATCTTAGCTCAGTTTTATTTAGTTTTTATTTTTTTATTGTTTTAAATGTTTTCCAGTAATTTTAATTAGCCTTAGTAGATCACCAACTTAAATTTCATTATTTTATAGGATATACTTAGGGTAAGATTAACCGGTAGTTAATTAGGCTAGTCAACTTCTCTGTGGGACGATAATTCGGGACTCAAATCTGATTATTACTTGTACGACCCGTGCACTTGCGGTAATACGTCTAGTTCGTACTAAGTTTTTGGCGCCATTGTCGGGGAAGTTTTAATTAGTCGTTAATTAATATCGGTGAAATTATGCTTAGGTGTAATTCTAGCTTGTAAATATTTAGGTTGTAAATATTTAGAGCCTTACTTAGGCTAGTTAAATTTTCTCATAATTAATTAATTAGAAAAAAATTAAAAATTTTAAAAATTAAAAAAAAATTTTAAGGACTTTTTTATGATTGCATGCGTAGAGCCAGAAGTTATTATTGCTTTCCTTTAGATCCTGAAATTGAATGAACACTTAAAAAAATTTGAAAGGATTCTAGGAAATTAATAGCTCCGCTGCAAATCACCATGGCAGAAAATAGGGAAATTAGGACCGTTGGAGATTATGCAATGCCGACTATTGGAGGTTATTATACCGGCATTAGTCCACCAGCTGTCCCTGTAAACAACTTTGAAATTAAGCCTTCCATCCTCCAGATGATCCAGACTTCTTTACAGTTCAGTGGGCTTCCATACGATGACCCACATGCTCACCTTGGGCAATTCCTAGACCTGTGCAACACGTTCAAGCACAATGGATTATCTGATGATGCGCTTAGACTTAGATTATTCCTCTTCTCGCTTAGGGATAGGGCGCGACACTGGTTAACCTCCTTGCCTCCAAGAACCATTTCTACATGGGACGAGTTAGCCCATCAATTTTTAGCTAAGTTTTTCCCTCCCCCTTAGATGGCCCAACTCCGTACTAACATATCTTCCTTTGCCCAATTTGATTCGAAAACTCTTTACGAAGCATGGGAACGATATAAGGGGCTTCTTAGGAAGTGCCCTCACCATGGCCTACCTTTGTGGTTGCAAGTCCAAACCTTCTACAACGGACTTACAAGCCAAAATAGGATCATTATTGACGTTGCTATCGGTGGAGCCCTAATGTGCAAAACAGAGGAGGAAGCTTACAAGCTCTTAGACAAGATGGCTGCTAACAACTATCTATAGTCCTCGGATAGGCTATTACCAAAGAAGTCGACGAGTATTTATGAGCTCGACACGCTATCTACCTTGACCTCTCAAATCGCTAATCTTACGAAAAAGGTAGAGTCACTCAGTACCCAGCATAATCCTTCTACCAGTCCTAATCCTGTTTATTCTGTCCAAAGTCCTTTTCTTTCCTGCGAGCTGTGTAGTGGTACCCTACTGTAGATGGGTGTCCACTTAACTTAGAATCGATTCAGTACGTTGCCCCCCTAAGCAACAGAACAACCCTTTTTCAAACACCTATAATCCAGG
Source organism: Firmiana major (assembly GCA_033439115.1). Taxonomy (NCBI): domain Eukaryota; kingdom Viridiplantae; phylum Streptophyta; class Magnoliopsida; order Malvales; family Malvaceae; genus Firmiana; species Firmiana major. Next base: position 25,434,493 of record CM065914.1, read on the forward strand.
GTAGAGGAACCATCCTAACTTCTCCTGAGCCAAAACCAACGGCAAACTTCTAGCTCTAGACCTGTAGGAAACCCTAGTTTTCAAGCTCTATCGGTTCATGTACCACCACCACAGCTGCAATTTCATATCATCCGCCTCATCAACCACCCCACAACAATTTCAACATCATTCATCACCACCACCACCACCACCACCACTTATGCAGCCCCAACTTTACCATGCACCAGCAGCTGAGAAGAAGCCCTCGCTTGAGGAAATGTTCACGACTATCCTGCAAAATCAAGCTACCTCAACTAAGAACTTAGAAGTTCAGGTTGGATAAATAACCAATGCTCTTAGCCAACATCCTCAAGGGACCTTTCCTAGTAATACTGAAGTTAACCCTGTTAGGTAAAGGGAGGGTAAGGAACATGCTAAATCCATCACCCTTAGGAGTGGTAGAGAGCTAGATGATCCACAAGCTAAGTCTAGACCTGAACAGCACATAGTTGAAGAATCTTTAAGTTCTAAAGAAGCAGCTTAGAAAGAACAGGAACATCAGGATCAAGCTGTAAAAGAATCCAAGCTAGGCTCTTCTTCATCTATACCTTCTTCTTCTTCACTACCTTCCTCGTCCTCTGATGCTATACATGTTACCACTACACCTTCCCCAATTAGACCACCAGTACCTTTTCCTCAGGGGTTCCAAAATCAAAAATTGGATCATCAATTTTCTAAATTTCTTGAGGTTTTTAAGAAACTTCACATCAACATTCCTTTCACAGATGCCTTAGAGCAAATGCCAAGTTATATGAAGTTTTTGAAGGATATCCTCTCTAGGAAAAGAAGATTGGAAGATTATGAGATGGTAGCCTTAACTGGGGACTGTAGTGCAATTATTCAGAGGATATTACCCCCCAAGCTTAAAGATCCTGAGAGTTTTACCATACCCTGCACTATTAAAAATCTATTCTTTGGTAGAGCCTTGTGTGATTTAGGCGCCAGTATAAATCTAATACCTTTATCTATCTACCAAAAGTTATGAATAGGGGATGTCAAGCCTACCATAGTGACCCTTCAGCTGGCTGATCGATCCACTAAATATCCGAAGGGGGTCATTGAGGACGTGCTGGTAAAGGTGGACAAATTTATTTTCCATGTAGATTTTATTGTATTAGACATGGAGGAAGACAGGGAAGTCCCCATCATACTAGGCGACCTTTCCTAGCGACTGGTAGAACATTAATTGATGTACAAAAGGGGGAGTTCACTATGAGAGTCCTAGATTAGGAAGTGAAGTTTAATAATTTCAAACCTTTAAAGCTCCTTGATGACTCTCAAGAGTGTTTTAAGATGGAGATTGAGGAGGATATAAGGCTTGAGCATAAGAAATCTGAAAGAATGAGGGAAGTAGATAGAGCTCAGGAGGATTTAACTGTTAACATTTTATCGCCACTCTGGCTGATCATCCTACTCTTCACCCTACTACTGAGTGTTGTGTTCTTTAGCTGCATTTGAAATGGCTTAAGTTTTTCTTTTCACTTTGTATATAGTTCTTTTTCTTTTTCTTTTCCATTGTTTCTTTCTTTCTTTATTTTGCAGATTTCCTTTACAGTATTATGCTTTCAATCAAGTTTCAGTTGTTCGTCATCATCATCAGAAGGGGGAGTACTCTATTCTTGAGCTTAAATGTTTATATTATCTGCACACTAAGGACACTGTGCACTTTAAGTTTGGGGGAGGGGATATCACTTGAGCATTTTTCAAAAATTTGGGCAAAATTGAAAAAAAAATTCAAAATTTTTTGACAAATCTGAGCTTAAATTGTTTGATTTTGAGATGATTTAGTATTTAGCATGTAGTTTTCCCATATTTCGATGATATGACCCTATGATTAAGTCTGATTTTGATTGACTGAGAAGCATGAAGTTGAATTCTTGAATTTGTCTTGATTCTGATTGTGATTTCCTCATTTTATGCACATGTCATGTCATGAAACTATATATTTATTTAGAGAAAGCTTATGTGGACCTAAGATTGCAATTATTCAATTGATTTTGTGTATCATATTCTAGAATTTGCTTGATATGATCTCGAGGTGAAATATTAGATTACACTTAATTAGGGAGATAATTTAGGCCATCTTTGGATCGTTTGAGCCTTTCTAGCCATCCCTGTACATATTTTACCCCTAGTCACCCATCTGGGCCAAACAAGCTTTTCTATGTAAATACACCTGCTTATTTTTCCTTAGCTTAAATACTCTGTTCCTATTCCTTACCCGAAAGCATGAAAACTCATTGGGATATATTGTGAGCTTTATACATATGGGTATCTGGTGATAGTGAAAGTTCGAAAAAAAAAGAAAAATGAAAGAAAAAGAAGAAGAAAGAAGAAGAAGAAAAATACAAAAATAGAATAAAATGTTTAGTGAAATAAATAAGTTTGGGGGAAATAAATTTAAGCTCTTACATTAAAGATCCTAGAAGTAATGCAAGATTAAGGGGTAATTAAACCTAAATCGACTTTATCATACCTTAACCCCAGCCTTACATTACAAGCTTCATGAAGTCCTATTGATCTTTGGTTAAAGTGTGACCACATTAGTGGAGAGATAAGTGAAAAGCAAACTTATGGGAATGATCACTTGTCATTGACTTTGCATTTACTGTGTTTGAAAATCTGATCCGAATAATGTACTGTGAAGTGACTTTGACATTTTCCACACACTCACGAGGGGTCCAATTTAGGTTAGGATTTATGATTGAATGATTCTAAATGTTGGACTTGTAATTGTGAGTCTTTGAGATCATAGTCTGTACTTTATCTTTGAGGATAATATTTGGGAAATTATTATGTTTTGTACTTATCATCCATACATTTGTTTTGTTTTACTTGAGGACAAGCAAAAGCTCAAGTTTGGGGGTGTGATAATTCTATTTTTAATAGAATTATTTGTGCTTAATTTCCTAATTATTTATTTAATCCCCATATTATTTTATTAATAATCTCCTATATTTAAATAAAATTCTTTAATGTGCAAATAAATTAAATTCGGATATAACTCAGTCGTTTCAGTAAAAAATGGACTAAAATCGGGCTAAAAGAGACTAGACCACTTCCAATTTGCAGACCGAGTAATCAGTCGTCTGGACACGCGTGATGCCAGGTGTTCGTATTTTATTTGCTCCGAAACGATAAGATCGAAGGACACCGTGCCAACCTTCTAGACGACACACGTCGGGCCACATCGCACAGCCAATTTGACAAAAAGACTGATGACATGGAAATATCTACTCTGCAGCAAATTAAATTAAGATAAGTGGCCAAACAATGCCAACTCATCTAGGATGGAAAAATTACCATTGTACCCCTAAGTCTGTGTATAAATAGAACATGATGGCAATTGAAAAAAAGAAGAAGTAGAAGTAGGAAGTAGGAGTAGGGTAAGTAGTGTAGTCTAGGTTAGGAGTAGTGTAGAGTAATTTAGGAGTAGTTTTAGTTTTAATTTGTCTTATGCTTTTTCGTTTGCCACCATTTTATTTTGCTACTGTTCACAGCAATTTCAATACTTATTAAAAGCTTTGCAAGTTTCATTTCAGCAGCCATTTTCCATTGTTCATTGATCTTCTCAGTTGTGTTAAAGTTCATTCCTTTATGTTTTTTATTTTTTTAGTTTCAATAAAAAGTTTATAGCTTTCAAATGTTAAGTTCTTGGTTTGCTTTTGTTTGTAGTTATTTTTGTTTTGTTATTATTCAAGCAGGATCTCGATTTTGTGATGCAGCCGAGTATTGTGAGAGGTTATGTAAGCTAGTGACAGTGGCTAAACTTCCTCTCATTGCTCCGTTGCATCCATCAGTATGTTGGTTAATCATTTTTACTGTTATTTCAGGTTCTAATTGGTTTCCCGTGGGTTCATCCTTCCATTTTAGTTTATTTTCTAATGATTTATAACTATGCTATTATGTCCAAATATTTATTTTATATGTATTTTTGCTAGATGAGTCCCTAAATCACGGTAAAGGACCTGAAGCGTGGAGTGTTTGGGTTATTGGAAAGCCACAATTTCTGCTAACCAGAGAGTGTGCTGCTGTTAAGAGGTGTTGTTGGAGAGCTGGACTGGGGATTGAGGTAGCAACAAGCATCGGGACAGAACCCAAGCGTCATGTTTAGTAGCCAACCGAGAACCATAATTTCTCCTATTTTCTCCTCTATTTTGTGATTTGTTTACTGTTCATCTTCTTTCTTTGGTTTAGTTTTTAGTTTCAGTTATTTTAAGTTTGTCCTTCATTTATTGATGAAAACTTACATTGTAGCAATATGTGCTGGTCTGCTTTGCTGAGCATAGCAGATAAAGGATTGATTATGCTCCATTCTGCTGGCATGGTGGATGTTGATGCTGGACAGCAAGAGCAAAGGTCAGGTCCTGTAAGCTTTTTGCAAACCGAAACTGTTGCAGTAGTACAGCAGGCTGGACGTGCCTGCTAGCTGCGCAGGTTGAGCACAACACCGTTGGCAGTCAAGCAGGCCTGGACAAACCGTGAACACTTGGAGCAAAGGACAACTTGAGAGCAACGCCTGGAGCAGTAGTCGGACAGAAGCAGCATAGCAGGCAAGAAGAACAGCGGCTGAAGTAAGTCGAGGATAGTGGGCTGGAGCAGAAGTAGCAGACAACACCTGCATCACATGGACAAAATCGAGAGCAGAGTGCAGAGGAAGTGTGCAACAGAGTAGCACCTAGGCATCTCCTGGTGCAAAATGAAAATGAAACAAAGAAGCACTGTACAGTGCCAATATGTTGGGACCACTTGGTTGTTGAGTTGTTCTAAGGCCACGTTTGGCTAATCAATTCCTTTGCAAATGTTATTTCATATTTTAGTTGTTTTAATCTTTAATTAGTGTTAGTTTTTATTAATTGGTAGGTTGGTTTTAATATCTTTGCATGTTAATTTAATTTGTAGTATTAATTTTTAGTTAATAATTAATTTTATATTATATGTTTTAGAATTTAATTTTAGTATTTTATGAGTTACATTTAGAATTAATTTAGATTAAATGTGTTTAATGCATTTTTAATTTAGTCTTCATTTTTATTAGATTTTAGGTTAGTTTAATTTGCAATTTTTATTAGTTTAATTACATGCATTTTTATTTTAAGTTTGTTTAAATTTGAGTTTCATTTTTTTTCTTTATTTTTATATTTGCATTTTATTTTAATTTCGTTAATTAATTTTAATTGTTTTAATTTTCTTTTGTAGATATTTTGTTTACTTGCTCGGAGTACGACAAGCAAATCTTAGCTCAGTTTTATTTAGTTTTTATTATTTTATTGTTTTATTGCTTTCCAATAATTTTAATTAGCCTTAGTAGATCACCAACTTAAATTTCATAATTTGCTAGGATATACTTAGGGTAAGATTAACCGATAGTTAATTAGGCTAGTCAACTTCTCTATGGGACGATAATTCGATACTCAAATCCCATTATTACTTGTACGACCCTTGCACTTGCGATAATACGTCTAGTTTGTACCACAAACTTTTGGTTTTGAAACCTCTGAGGAAAAGGTACTAGTGGTCTAACTAGAAGGGATGTAGTGGTAACATGTGTAGCATCAGAGGACGAGGAAGGCTGTGAAGAAGAAGAAGAAGAAGAAGGTAAAGATGAAGAAGCGCCTAACTTTGTTTCCTTTGCAGACCAATCTTGATGTTCCTGTTCTTCCTGAGCTACCTCTTTAGACCCTAAGGGCTCTACTACTGTGGGCTTAACAGGATTGGACTTAACTTATGGATCAGCTAGCTCTCTACCACTCCTAAGGGTGATAGATTTAACATGTTCCTTGCCCTCCTTTTGCCTAGCATGATTAACTTCAGTGTTACTAGGAAGGGTCCCTTATGGACATTGGCTAAGAGCATTGGCTATTTGTCCAACCTGAACTTCTAAATTCTTAATTGAGGTAGCTTGGTTTTGCAGGATAGTCATGAACATTTCCTCTAGTGTAGGCTTCTTCTCAGCTGCTGGTAAGTGCTGGGGTTGTGGTGGTGGTGGTGGTTGATAGAAGTGAGGTGGATGATGCTGAAATTGAGGTGGGGATGGTTGATGAGGCAGATGATATGGAAATTACTGATGTGGTGGTACATGAACCAATGGAGCTTGAAAACTAAGGGGTCCTACAGGTCTAGAATTAGAAGATTGCCCTTGGTTTTGGCTCCAGGAAAAGTTAGGATGGTTCCTCCACCCTGGATTGTAGGTGTTTGAAAAGAGGTTGTTCTGTTGCTTCTGAGAGGGGGTAACATACTGAACCAATTCTAAGTTAAGCGGACACCTATCTACAGAGTGTGTACCACCACACAGATCACAGAAAAGAAAAGGACTTTAGACAGAATACACAGGATTAGCACTGGTGGAAGGATTATGCTGGGTACTGAGCGACTCTACTTTCTTCGTAAGGTTAACAATTTGAGAGGTCAAGGTAGATAGCGTGTCGAGCTCATAGATACCCACCGACTTCTTAGGCAATTGCCTCTCCAAGGACCATAGATAGTTGTTAGCAGCTATCTTGTCTAAGAGACCATAAGCTTCCTCTTCTATTTTGCACATTAGAGCTCCACTCGCAGCAGCATCAACAATGCTCCTATTTTGGCTTGTAAGTCTGTTGTAGAAGGTCTAGACTTGTAGCCACAAAGGTAGGCCATGATGAGGGCACTTCCTAAGAAGTTCCTTATATCACTCCCATTCTTCATAAAGAGATTCAGAATCGAACTAGGCAAAGGAAGATATGTCACTACGGAGTTTGGCCATTTTAGAGGGAGGGAAAAACTTAGCTAGAAATTGGTGGGCTAACTCGTCCCATGTAGAAATGGATCCTAGAGGCAAGGAGGTTAACCAGTGTCGCATCCTATCCCTAGCAAGAAGGAGAATAATCTAAGCCTAAGCACATCATCAGATAATCCATTGTGCTTGAAGGTGTTGCACAGGTCCAGAAATTGCCCTAGATGAGCATGTGGGTCGTCATGAGAAAGCCCACTGTCACGACCTGTTCTACTGAAATCACTACAAATTTTTTGCTTTTTATATACTTCTCACCTCCTCGTGACAAAATTTCATTTTTAACGAGTTGGGCTATGAGCTAGTAATAATCCCAACTCTTATACCATTTGACCATATCATTCTTACCATGGTAATAATATTAGAATTTCAGACAGTGTAATAATAAGTACATATATTATACAACTATATGTACATATGTTTTCATATATTTACATCCCCCATAATTATATTCGTTACAAAACTGTGCTATTATTTGTTTAGATACAAAACTGTACGATGTGTACCTGATTCGTGATGGGAAGCAGCGGACAACTAGGAATGCAGTCTTTACCCCTTTCAACTACTGTAGATGCTCTGTGGAGGGTGGAAAATGAAAGGGTGAGTATAACTAGCTCAGTAAGGCACTAATGTAAGCAGGTAGATAACTATACTATCTACGTGCTGATAATGTCATGATATAAAATCGTTTACATTTGGAGCATGAGGTAAGACTAAAACGATGCCACATGTATATATATATATATATATCATATACGAGAAATCATGAAATTGACATATAAAACAAACATGGAAAAATCATCATGTATGACATCTCATGCTCATCACGTTAAAACTTATTTGTTTCATCATAAACTCATCATGTTAAAACTTATTGTTTCATCATAAAATAACCACATCAAGGATAAACCCATCCCTCAGGAATACCTTGATTCATTAAATCGCATATTGTTTAAGAACATAAATCGAAACATTACCCCTCCTTTGAGTCTGCCCTAGTCTACTCAGACCGTATGATATCATGTGAGGCATGTAGGTTACTGTATGAAAAATTAAGGACTATGGCCATATTATGTCCCTGTGATCCTAGGCTATACAGATCCTAGTGTGCAGGGCGTCACAACTGCAACGGGAGGTGGGGTCAAATCCTACCCGCCGGAATATCAAGTAACATCAACAAGTCATCATAACTGCACAGTACATCGTACTCCTTATGATATCCACAGTACAACGTACTATGTGGACCCATATCATAGTCTGGGGGTGCCTACCGTAGGTCTTATCCACCCCATACTATGTCGATAACTAACCCATGTCTCAAAGTATACGTGCGAGAATATCAACTCTTTGTGACACACAGTCTACGGGAGACTTCCGCACGGTTCTATGCATGTCACCTCATGTCTAGTGCGAGCGAAGCTCCAGCACGATGCTATGCATATCATGATATCTAAAATCTCATGTGAGCGAAGCCCCAGCACGCTTCTTGTACACATAAAAATTCTCGTACGAGCGACGCTCCAGTACGGCTTTTTATGAATAATAAATCAGTAAAATTTAGTGCGAGTAAGACTCTAGCACTCTTTTTACTCGTATAAATATGATAGGTGGCTCAATCTTGATAAAACATCTTTAAATCGTAACTGGTACAAACCTGTACCCTTTCGTATAATTCATAACAGCCAACCTATGTACATATTTGCTTAAATCAAAGTAATACATTCATAAAAAGCATCAAAACATGATAATCATACAATTTGTTTGCCTTACTACCCTTTTTGTAAATTTTACTCCCAGGGGCAATATCGTCTTTTTTTATTCACCCATGCCTCGATTTTCGTAAAAATTATTATTTCGTTTCTAGATACTTTAAGAAATTGCAGGTCCTATAAATCCCCTCAAAAATATGTATAGATATCTCTATGCACCTACAAAATTTCCTTACCTGGAATCACGCGCAAACTTAACCCGTCTCGATGATACCCGATCTCTCAGTCCAAATGCGCTCCAACCAAGTTTACGAAACTGCATATAACCACATATTTAGGTCAATTCACTTATCTTTATCAGTATGTCACATTCACTGATCAATCTAAAGTACTGGGCCCGCTTTACTTTATTGGACCCAATTGCACCTTAATGGGTCTCGACCCATTTTCAGCCCGTTTCTACTTATAAAATCCCTTCTTCAGGTTTACTGGTCTCATTCAGCTTACCAATAATCATCGGGCTTCGTTCCAAACTCATTGGATAGCTCGTATACTATTTACGGTAATTACGTTACAATTTCGAATAATATTTCTTTTCGTACAGAATTATCCGTAAATTTCGTAAAATAATCGAAAATCTGTATTAAAGGACTCATATTATCATATTTAAATGATACTTACCCAATATGATGCGGGGTACAAAAATCGGAGCTCAATCGGCTCTCATTCGGGCTCTGTCGGAAAACTACACAATTAGGTAAATTCGGGTTATTTTCCATTAAATACAATATTAATTAAATTTTTGAAATTTACCCGTAGGTCAATCTTGACCCTCAGTCAACTTACCCGAATCTCGAGTCGTCCCCTGAAATTTTTCTTTCCTTTTTCCCTTTTTCTTTCTTTTCTTTTCTTTTCCTTTCCTTCCCTTTTTCCTTCCTTTTCCTTTCAGCCAAACGGTACCGTTTCTGCCCTTTGTCGTCGTCGACTTTTTCGGTGGTTTCGCCGATAGCTACCGATTTCAAAATGACCGCCTCCTCCTCCCGTTCACTTCGGTGGGCTCCATTCATGCCCAGCTCCCGTGGTTCGTCGGGAATCGGGCCATTTCTCCTCGATTTATCTCTTCCTCCGATCGTCGATTTTCGACCTTCATATGGCGCGTCTCCGGTGCCAACAGCTTCGTCGGCCTCTCCTCTTCCTCCTCGGGTCTTCGTCGGAGGACGTTGATCACCAGTGGCATAGTTTGCTCCTTGGTTTCTTTTTGGTTTCATTTTCAGTTTTCGTTTCGGGTTCTTCCCGATTTGAATTTCAGTTCTTTTATTATTATTATTATTATTATTATTATTATTATTATTATTATTATTACTATTTATAAATTATTTTATTATTATAATAATCATTAAAATATTCTAAAATATTCTAAAAATATCTAGTAATGTATTATTTTATTCCAAATTAATTAATTTAATTTAATTTAATTTATTTATTATATTTTTAACCTTTTTTCGGGTATAATTTCTACGTATTTTTGGGATATTGTTCCAAATAAATTTTTGGTATTTCTAAAAATTTCGGATCTTGATTAATTGGACTCGAAATTTTATAATTTCCTCATTATTGATCAAGATGCCCTAAATCCTTATTTTTAATTAAAATTCTCTTATCGAATTTATACTGGATTTCGATCTTTTAACCGTTTTACCCCTGCACTTGTTTCGAAACCAATTTAACCCGATTTTTCTTCATACATCCACTATCTTTTGGTATTTTAAATTCGTATTTTTTGTCAACTTAATTTCGATCCCTTTCGTTTGGCCTATGGCCATCTCAGCCCTTATTTGGCTACTTTGTACATTCACCGATATTTCGTTTTATTCTATTTGCAAATTTAATTCAGTCAAAGCTCTTCTTATGATTCAATTAATATGTGGAAGTGTACATCACATGAATCATAAGGAATGCATCAACAAGAAATAAAAAGTGGGTCTTACACCCACTGAACTGCAGTGAAGTCTAGATCATCTGGAGGATTGCGGGCTTAATTTCAAAATTGTTTGCAGAGACAGCTAGTGGCCTAATGCCAGTATAATACCTTCCAATAGTCGGCATTGCATAATCTCTAATGGTCCTAATTTCTCTATTGTCTGTCATGGTGTTTTACAGCAGAGCTATTAATTTCCTAGAATCCTTTCTGATTTTCCTAAGTGTTCGTTCAATTTCAGGATCTAAAGGAAAGCAATCATAACTCTTGGCTCTACGCATGCAAACATAAAAAAGTCCTTCAAAATTATTTTTAAAGTTTTTAATTTTTTAATTTTTTAATTAATTTTTTTTAAGAAAATTAACTAATCTAGATTAAAATTCTAAATATTTACAACCTAAATATTTACAAGCTAGAATTACACCTAAACATAATTTCATCGATATCAATTACTGGCTAATTAAGACTTCCCCGGCAACGGTGCCAAAAACTTGATACGAACTAAACGTATTATCCGCAAGTGCACGGGTCATACAAGTAATAATGAGATTTGAGTCCTGAATTATCATCCCACAGAGAAGTTGAATTGCCTAATTAAGTACCGGTTAATCTTACCTTAAGTATATTTAAGCAAATTATGAATTTTCAATGGGTGATCTACTAAGGCTAATTAAAATTATTGAAAAACAATAAAACAATAAAAACTAAAAATAAAATGGAGCGTGAAATTACTTACAGAGCTCCAAGGAATTAAAAATAACAACCTACAAAAGATAGTTAAAATAATTAAAAATCAATTAATTCAAATAATCTAATTGCAATAAAGAAACAAATTAATTAAACTAAAATTAAACAAGCCTAACATAAAATATGCTTGTAACTAAACTACTTAATAAAAATGCAAATTAAGCTAACCTAAAATTTAATAAAATTAAAACTTCTATTAACCTAATTAAGAAAATAATTTCCTATAAAATGATCCTAAATTAAATCTAACTCTAACTAAATAAAAAAAATCTAAATAATGCATGAGAACTAATATTTTTGGACTGTTAAATGTTAAGCTAAAAATTAAATTAAAATTTCTTGAAACAAATTAAATCTAAATTAATTCTAAATGCAATTTATAAAGTCTACACTAAAATTAAGTCCTAAAATCTATGATATAAAATGTAAACCCCACAACATTTTCATGTATTCGGTCTAAATATGGAATAACAAATTAAACAATACAAGATATTAAGTGAGGTATAATGCAATAGTACGTTAAGGATCAATTAAGTTATGAAGTGTTATTATTATTGGAATAAATTAAGTCAATCTGGAACCATTGAAACTATTGTTGTATATGAAGTATCGGTGGAAACTTAATAGAATTAAGGACTAAGGGAAAGCTGGCAACACATGGATTGGCTTCCAATGAAGCCAATCCCAAAAGTTAATGATTCATTGCTGTAAAATTACAATAGGAAAATTCGATGAGGAAGATTACGTAAGGAGAAGAAGGAAACTTGCAAGCCTTTGGATCACGTGATTTCTTCTGTAAACTACAGTAGTAAGAGCATATGAGAAGGGTACTGCAGACTAGCCAGGTCGTACTAATTTTCAGAGCAGAATACGTGATGAAGAAGATGTAGATATATGTAATAGGAATGTTGGTGACGGTTTATGGGTGAAGGAAGAAGAGATTTAAAATAATATAAGGGAAGGTAATAGAAAAAAAGGGGGTTGTAGCCATCGATGGAATAAGTGCATATATAAATTATGGGAGCAGGTGTTAAGGGTTGACAATACCGAACCAAGGTACAACTAATACATGAAGGAAACATGAGGAAGGTGGAGATTGGTGTCGAGTCTTAGCGTGAAAGAAGGGAAAGGTTTGAAATATGGTAGTGAATCGGAGGTATCTGAGAGCTGCTGCTTGCTGTCGTTTGCAGGAAAAGACAAAAGGAAAGGAAACAGGAAATCACCAAGGCTAAAAGATTATGATGTTCACTGCAACAAATAACAAAAAAAAAATTAATGAATGAATGATGATAAAAATGACATGGAGTGGTGTCCAATCGATTTTGGAAGTGGAAGAAATCAGAAAAATGAAAGGAAGCAAATTGAAAACTTAAAGTGCAGGTGTGATTGAAATAAAAAGAGGTGAAACCGAAAATAAGAAGAAAAGAAAAGTTAAGGCAGCATAGAAGCTGGAAAATCGATACAAGCAGGAAGACGACAAGGGTCGGCAGGAACGTGACGAGTGGTTAAACTGTGGGCGTTCAGACCCTATCTTCTTGTTGAACCGAGACAGTACAGAAGGCTGAAACTAAGAAGCAGAAGTAGGTTGGACGTCGGGCAGTAAACAGAGAATGAAACAATGTGCTGCTGTTTACGGTAGCTAGATTGATAGAAAAAAATATATATATATATAGAAGTCGAGGGAGAGAGGCGAAGCCAATGATTGCAGCAGGAACTGGATGGAGAGTGATTTGTGGTGATGACAATCGGGGAAGGAATTAGGAAGGAATGAAGGAGACGAGAATGAACCGAGAGAGAGAGAGAATATAGTGGAGTTAAGGCTAGCTGCTGGGTGAACGAATAAAGGGAGGAGCTGCTGCCACTATGAGGTTGCAGTAGCAATAGCTAGAAGCTGGCGTTGGTTGGTGGCTGTTGGGAACTAGAGCAAGGTCGATCATTACTGCTGGAAAATGGGAAAGAGATAGCAGCTGGGAAGACAGCTCTTATTTCTTCGTCTTTGATGATCGAAACAGAGGAGCTCGATGGCCTGTTTTAAAGATTAATAGCAGCTAAGGTAGGAACATGAGTGAGAAATTGGAAAACTGCAGTAGAAGGTTCGGTGAAGGATGGCTGCTGCAGAGATGCGTTTGGCAGAAGCTTGTAAGAATTGCTAGGAACAAGGAGAAAACCTGAAAACTAGGGGAAAAGCTGAAGCGAATGGTGAGGCAGAAGAGAGGAGATTGTGAAGAACAGAGGTGAACAGGAAGCTGGAGACCGCCAGAGACGGGGGAAACAGAAGGCCGCCAACACCAAACGAAAGAGGCAGAGAAGAACGATGAGATGGTGGTAGTGCCGAGCTTTTGGTAGAGACGGTGAACAGTGATGCCGTAAAGAAGAAAAGAAACGAAGAAAATGGCAGGAAGCTTTAAAAAAAGGAACAGTGAACATAGCCGAGGGAAAAAATAAAGGGAGAAGAGCTGGAAGATTGAAAGGAAAAAGAAAAGGTAAAATATTTATGTATATATGTATTTTTAATATACATGTATATATATGTTGTAGATACAAGCATGTTAGTGTAGATTTTAAACTAGATGTGAAATAAAAATAAGAATGGGAGAGATGAATAATAGACAAAAAAAAATGTATATATATATAGATATATATGTATATATATTTATGTGATGAGGAATAATGGAAATAAGTAATAATATATAGGTGTATTCATGTGAATATATATTTATATATATTTGGGTATATACATATATGTGTATAGAATGAATGGATATGTTAGTATATGTACAAACAAGGATATATATATATGTGATAAAGGAAAATGGAAAACAATAATAATATATATATGTGAGACCCCATATATGTATAATGGTATATATGTACAAAGAAATGTAAATGAAGTTGTATTATGAAGTCATAAGTTTAATGATACAATTGTAATGTGAAGTATATGTGATGTAAGTCCATAAATTAAATGTACACACATGTAATAAGAGTTGTGATTTTACATACAAGTTACATTATGTGTGAATGTAAAGAAATGGACTATGAGTAGAATGGATTATGAGTAATGTGGTTAAATGGAAGTAGAATTGCATAAGTGTGCACTTCCATTTGGTTTATATCGTATACTTTTGGTTATACAAGGATTCCACACAAGTTTCAATAGGTATAAGGTATGTACGGATGTCATTGTCAAGCCTCAAAGATGAATGAATGAGAAAATAATCATGGTTGTGAATTAAGGATGTTTGAGTATGAGTTGCTACAGAAGAACTGCAGAAAATCTGGAAACTATGAAGGGCAGATCGATCTCATGGGATGAGAGATCGATCTGGAAGAGCCAGAATGCTCTTATTTGGGCAATGGAATAAAGTACATCGATCTCCAATGGAGTCAGATTGATCTCCTAAGCATTCTGTAATGAAAAGATCGATCCTCAAGTACCCAGATCGATCTCCTTAGCTCTCTGTTTGGGAGCAGATCGATCTCATGCTTCGACAGATCAATCTCATGCTTAAAATGTCATGAAAATGAGGGATTTAAGGGGACCAGATCGATCTCCTCAAGCTATTTCTATAAAAGGAGTGCTGAAAATCAAAACATTTTGGGAAAAACACTAACCTTCCACTTTCAACCCAAAAACCTAACTTTCTCTCTCTAAAATCAGCCATTTTCAGTCAGATTTGAAGAGAGACCATTAGAGGAAAAGTTGTTCCTATCAAAGAGAAGAACAACATAGTTGGAAGGTATTTTCCCATTGTTAGTATTGAAGGAGTTAAGGGTATTGCCATTTGGAGCAAGAAGAGAAATCAAACTTGGTAAGATTCTAACACTCCAACTATGGTACATTGTCTATATAATTGATTTTGGAGTTATTTGGCATGAGTATGGATGGTTAGAAACTATCTAAAATGCATTGGAATGATTATGACCTAGAAATGGTCTAGAGTGAGAAAGTGGAATGTATGGAGATTAATGATGAATGAGATATGTAGAAGTTATTAATAGTGTTGTGGTATGATTTTAAGATGTGGTTAGTGGATAAATTGTGAGATTTACCTAAAAGAGGTAAAATGTGGATTAAGGCATTTGTAAAATCCATAAGTGAATAATATTGACTAGTGAGGTCAATTATGGGTTAAAAACATTAACTCAATTGATTGAATGAATGAATCGCAGCTTTTGAGGATACGCCGAGGTGAGTTGAGCCAAGAGCATGAAAAGCTAAAAGGAAAGGAGTCGCACCAAGAAAATCGAGGTAAGGGAATTGTGTGGACTCTTAGAGATATCTGTGCGCAACTTGGGTGCATTAAATGCTTTGCTAGAATGCATGAGACATTAGGAAATGATGTTGGGTGATTGAAGGGCAAAAGTTGGGTGTTTGACAAAATGTGCATGAAAACAAAAGCATATTGCTTTGAAAATCATATTTTATTGTTTTTTAGCGAATGATTGGTAGGTTGGCTGACATTGAAATGATTTGCAAAAGAAATGAGTGTGTTTTGGTTTTGTTAACCATACTTTGCAAAGTTTTAAGCCACCTACATGATTTCGTGAGTATGAAAGCGTGCTAGAGTATGACTCGCACGAGATTTGACATGTTTTATACACATGAGTGCTAGAGGCACTAGTTTTCACATGGATTTCATATTTGTTTTGGCATTATGCTTGGAGTTTGTCCGCACTAGATGCCCACCTTGCATGTTGCCGTGTTTGGAGCTTCAAGTAAACTGGGTGTCACATCGATTAAATAGGCTCACACGCGTATTGTTTTGACATGATTAATTAGCTGTGTTAGGAGCTTCGGGTAGACAAAAGGTCATACCGATTAAATAGGCTCACACATGCGTTTGAGATGTGGCGTGATATGATGTGTTGATTTGGGTCCACGGAGTACGCTGTACCATGCATGTAGCATGGAGTACATTGTACCGTGTTGAGATGTGATGTGCCGTCTTCGGACGAGATCTGCTATGGATCGACGGGTAGGATTTGACCCACCTCCCGTGTGGAAGCAGATAGTGGTGATATCCCGCACACCTGATCCGTGTAGCCAGTATCACATGTTATGTACATAGGCCTTGAGGTTATTACCTGTTGTTGAACTGCCTATCTCACATGTCTATTGCTTGAGAATAAATCCATGTTTGAAATGATTTGTGGGTCAGGGAAGTCCGAGGGATGGGCCGAGACCTGACCAGTGAGAATTGATTTGTTAATGGTTTTTAAAGTGCACGGATGCATGATGTTTAATGCCATGCTTTATTGTGAAAATGCATGATGGTTAATGCCATGCTATTCAAGAAAAATGCATGATGGGTAATGCTATGCTTTTATTGTGAATTATGTATAATGATTTATACCATGCTTTGAGTTGAAATGTGCACTGGATTTTAATAGCATGAATGCTTTACATACCATTAACACAATCATACACTCATGTTTTGAGATAAATGATGAATTAAATGCTTTTGAGCATGGCATCACGATCACGTAGATAGTGCAGTATCTACCTGTTCGTATGATTGCCTTACTGAGCGTGTGGTTTGCTCTCCCCCTTATTTTCCCGCTCTCTACAGAGTGTTGAATATAGATTGAGCGTGACTGGAGGCGTTCCCTTTTGGTAATCCGTTGCATCCCATCGCTAAAGGTATACACACTGTTGAAATTTTGTATCTAAGCTTACGATAGCACAGTAGCATTTTGTATGTAACTATTGGGGATGTAAAATAATGTAAACACTAACAACTCTGATATATATACATTTATACAAGTGTTTACTTATGAATAATATGCAAATCGAATTGGTATGGTGGAGCGAGTTAGACGTCGACACACAGCCCAACTATTGAGGAGAGTTGTTGTTCACAATTGAGGTAAGGACGAATGATAAATGATGCTTGAAAATACGAAAAATTTATACGTATTTTGGTAAGTTGAGGGTCGTGACAGAAGTTGGTATCAGAGCTCGAGTTGGTTTGACGTGTGTCATGTCTAAAAAACTTAATATGTTGGAAAATTACATCCCTATGTTACTGTGCTGTTTAGATACAATTGTGTGTGTGTCGATGGGTTGACTAAGTAATTGGTTGTGAAAGTTGAATTGAGTAAGTATGCCTAATACCAGTCACGGTAGAGGGATGAGAGCATAGGCTCAAGGCGGTAGAGGTAGGCCTGGGGGTCGTGTTGAGCTAGAAACACACGAGGCTCAGGATGATGTTAAGGTGGAGGCTAACGTTGAGCACGCTCTACAGGGTCCAGAGGAGAGACTCGAGAGTACTGAGACTTGCTTCGCAAGGATTGAGCGGAGCATTGAGATGATTGTGGAATTGGTCATCCAATCCTTTTTTGGAGTTGGCGGTAGACAGTCTCGCTACACAGGGTGATGCCGAGCAGGCGGCAGCTCTTAAGGCACGGGCAAGGGAAGCCCAGAGACCTCAAACGACAGATACCCCACCCACACAAGATGTGCCTACCAAGTTGCTACACTAGGCAGTAGAGGTTGGGGACATGGATGCGATTTGGATAGACTGTGGCAATTCGAGAAGTTTGGGCCGCCGTCTTTCAGTAGAGTAAAGGACCCAATAGCGGCTGAGAATTAGATCAATGAGATCGAGAAATTATATAGGTTTTTTGAGTGCACTACTATCGAGATGGTAGCATTTGCTGCTTTTATGCTGAAGGGATCAGCAGAACATTGGTGGAAATCCACCAGGCCTATTTTGAGAGCCCGGCATACTGAGATAAGCTAGGATGTGTTTCTAGAGGCCTTTCGAAGACAGTACGTTCCGGATACCGCACAGCGGAAGCTAAAGATGGCATTTTTGGGACTAATCCAAGGGAGCAGGACTGTGGATGAGTATGATACCGCTTTTATCTCCCTGGGCAGATATGATCCCAACACCATGAGTAATGACGTCGAGAAAATCCAAAAGTTTATGGATGGATTGAGATCGACCATTAGGTCTAGATTGATTCCCCTGGATATACCAACCTACGAGGAGGCAGTGCGTAGGGCGCAATTATGTGAACAAGATGTTGATAGAATCGCCTCAGAGTTTGGAAAGGTTGGTAAGATGAGGGACAGAGATAAGAAAAGACTAATGATGTATAGAGGCTTCAGTTATAAAGGAAGCAAGAGATTCTCTGAAAAGAGGCTAAGAATTGATGAGATTAGGGAGAGGACAGTTAATACTCCCATGTATCCGGTCGTTGCTCCAACTAAGGGAATCGTGATTGGAGGACCACAGCCTACTACGGAATAGTGTGGCATGTGTGGTAGGTACCATGGAACTCGACCATGCTATGGATCTCCTGTAGTATGCTTCAGATGTGGGAAGCCAGGGCACATAATTAGAGATTGCCCAGAGATGACAGAGAGAGCCCCACAGAAGGGCAAGGAGCTAGAGAGAGATCCAATTGGTACAGCTGCTCCGAGGAGGAGGACTACAGCTGAGGAAAAAAAGGAAGCAAGCAGTGGGTGTGAGCAGAGGACGAGTGCACGTACTAGACCAGGACACTGCGGATCAGTCATCGGATGTAGTAAAAGGTACCATCCAAATCTGTGATTTAGAAGCTTATGTACTGTTTGATCCTGGTGCCACGCATTCTTTTGTATCACCATCCTTTGCATGTAAATTGTTGAAGCATGTAAAACCCACACTGCTTGATAAGATGTTGTTGATATCTACCCCTATGAATGATAGTCAGTTGACTGAGCATGTATATAGGTATTGTAAGATGAAAATAGGAGGTAAAGAGATGGCAGCCGATTTAATTTTATTAAATATGAGTGATTTTGATGTGATCCTAGGAATAGATTGGTTGGCTGCCAATCATGTAGTTATGGATTGTCATGCAAAAATTTTGATGTTTCCAAAGATAGACAATCTTGTAGTAAATTTTGTGAAATGAAGCTAAAGAACATGATTATTATAAATGTGATGAGTACAATCTTGATACGTGATGTATGAAAGATAAATTTGATTTCATTTATGTATGTGATGTGATGATTTATGATTACTAATGGTGGAAAGAATAATGTGAAGGATTCATCGCTTTTGTGATTGAGATGGATAAGGCACGTCCGGAATTGGGAGACATTCCAGTGGTTAGGGAATTTTCAGATGTCTTTTCGGATGAGTTACCAGGGTTTCCTCTAGATAGAGAGATGGAGTTGGTATAGATTTGGCACCTGGTATAGAGCCGATGTCCAAGCCACCGTACAGGATGACTCAAGTTGAGTTGGAAGAATTAAGGAAACAGCTGCAAGAGTTGCTGGAGAAGGGATTCATCAGACCGAGAGTCTCACCTTGGGGAGCACCAGTTCTGTTTGTAAGGAAGAAGGATGGAAGCCTCTGACTGTGTATAGATTACCGATTGTTCAATAAGGCCACCATCAAGAATAAGTATCCCCTTCCACGCATCAAGAATAACTATTTGAGAAAAATGCATGATGGGTAATGCCATGCTTTTATTGTGAATTATGCATGATGATTTATACCATGCTTTGAGTTGAAATGTGCACTGGATTTTAATAGCATGAATGCTTTACATACCATCAACACAATCATACACTTATGTTTTGAGATAAATGATGAATTAAATGCTTTTGAGCATGGCATCACGATCACGTAGATAGTGCAGTATCTACCTGTTCGTATGATTGCCTTACTGAGTGTGTGGTTTGCTCACCCCCCTTATTTTCCCGCTCTCTACAGAGTGTTGAATATAGATTGAGCGTGACTGGAGGCGTTCCCTTTTGGTAATCCGCTGCATCTCATCACTAAAGGTATACACACTGTTGAAATTTTGTATCTAAACTTACGATAGCACAATAGCATTTTGTATGTAACTATTGGGGATGTAAAATAATGTAAACACATGTAACAACTCTGATATATATACATTTATACAAGTGTTTACTTATGAATAATATGCAAATTGAAATGGTATGGTGGAGTGAGTTAGACGTTGACACACAGCCCAACTATTGAGGAGAGTTGCTATTCACGATTGAGGTATGGACGAATGATAAATGATGCTTGAAAATGCAAAAATTTTGTACGTATTTTGGTAAGTTGAGAGTCGTGACAATATATGAGAGTATATATATATATTTAGGTGCATATACATATGGGTGTATATAAGATGAATTTGTGCTAGTATATGTATATACAAAGAATGTATATATATGAGATAGGGAAACATGAAAACAAATAAAAGTATATATATACATATAGGATTGTATATATATATATATATTTATGTGTATATACATGTAAACGTATATAATAAAGGTATATGTTAATATTTGTAGGTACAAAATATATAAATTGTAAAGAAAATATATAAACGTGCGTGTTGGCCTATGTATATACAATAATACGTACACACGCAGTAGTAACGATAGGTTACGATTTTAACGCAATTCGGATGATTCACATGAATAGGATGCTAAGTAAACGATTTCGGTGTAGGTGAATCGTAGAAAGAATTAAAGGCGGTACTAGGAGGCGTCACCACTCGAATTCGTGAATTTCGATAGATTGAAGTAAGGGGATATAATTTAAAACGGTAATAGTTACTTTTCGAACCATGATAAAGAAAGCTTGCAAAGACATGAAGTATGATTTTCATGCATGTTTCTAAATTATATTTCTGATCCAGACTGTGCTCTCTGTATTTATGTTTTTGAATAATTGTATATAACTGATTTTGATTTCGGAATAAGAGTATGTCTTCTGAAATGATCTTTCGAATAAGATGATTTTATTTCGATGTTTTCGTATATGAAAACTATAGTTGTTTTGAGACTAAGCGCCATTTATGTTGTATGCTAACGCATGTCAACTTCGTCTGTGTGGCGTCTGAACTTTGCCTGTGTGGCGTCTGAATTTCACCTTCGGGTTCTGTCTCGCCGTGGCCATAGGTTCTGAATTTCACCTTCGGGTTCTACCTCGCCATGGCCATAGGTTTTGAATTTCACCTTCGGGTTCTGCCTCGCCGTGGCCATAGGTTCTAAATTTCACCTTCGGTTTCTGCCTCGCCGTGGCCATAGGTTCTGAATTTCACCTTCGGGTTCTGCCTCGCCGTGACTATAGGTTCTGAATTTCACCTTCGGGTTCTGCCTCGCCGTGGCCATAGGTTCTGAATTTCACCTTCGGGTTCTATCTCGCCGTGGCCATAGGTTCTGAATTCCCTCTACGGAGGATGGCTTGGTTATTTGCCGCATGATAATTAGATGGGTCGATGTAGTCTCGATTTGAAAATTAAACTCTGTTTTCAGAATGTGATTCTATATTATGTGATTTGACATATATTCCTGTTTTTGGAATTCTGATTATACGACCATTTTACGTAATATCTGTTAAGTTCACGTACTTAAAGAATTACGTTTTGAATCTCGATGTTTCTGATTTTCCTTAATCTTTGAATGTCATTCATATTAGTTTTCAGAAAGTATCATTGTACGTACTATTGTGTTTTCTAAATATTTGAATTGCTAGGATCGTTTTAAATACATCTTCTTACTGGGCTTTTTCCCGAAAGCTCACCCCTCTACCTCTCAGATTAATTGCAGTGATCCGTAGGCGCTACCTGTCGCGTACACGACGTAGGTTGGTGGGGAGAGCTACCCTAGGCTACTTTTTGTACACGCAAACAGGTATAGATTTACATTCCTATACCAGACATATCTATACGCACAGACACGTATATTGGGAATATTTTTGTTGGGATGCAATTTGTAAGGAAAACGATGTAAACAATATTATTTTAGGTTTATATTTTAGAGATGGCTAGTATTAAATCGAAATCGATATATTAAGTTGTAAAAGTGGATTGGGAAAGTATGCATGGTAGTTGTAGATATCTAGGATCGTTGGAAAGCATGCTTGGTAGTTGTGGATATCTAGGATTGTCGAAAACAACTGAATTGCAGGTGGGTAGGCTCATATGTAAGCCGTTATGCTGCCGAAATTTCTATCGACCATATAAGTTAAAGTATGGAAATTAATTATAATTACGAATAAAGAATAAGGAAAAGTGTTTTGACACACAGGAATGCAACCTAAGTGAATAAGAGAATAAGTGGGTAAATTAAATTGAAAAAAAATTTCCCCCGATTTTCAAGGGTCAAGGGTCGTTACAGTTTAAGTGGTATCAGAGTGAAGGTTGTCTAGTACTGTCAGTGTCAAAAATAAGAATTAAATTGCATCCCAATGTCTGTGCTTGTCTAGTTGTAGGTAATGTATACCTAACGAGTTTAAGACCTGATCTTTGGAATTACGCACAGGTATTAGATCACTGCACGATGAGTGGAAGACGCGGACGTACTCGTAGGCAGGCTTAGTCACCTCCACCTCCTCCACCCGAGCTAGAGAGGCCTGGTACTCGTATGGCTCAGTTTGAACAGCGATTGGAACAGCGCCTCGAGCGAGTCTTGGTGTAAGACTCGATATTTTTGAGAGCATTTAAAAATTCAAAAGGACTTAAATGGTATTCTCGAAAATGTGTAAAGGTAAAACAATCAAAAGATGGAAATTCGGTATTAAGCGGGACAAGAAAATTTAATTAAAAATATGGGATTGAGAAATCTTGATCAATAATGAAGAAATAATTAAATTTCGGGTTAAATTGATCAAGATATGAATTTATTAGAATAAACTGAAATTTTCGTATCGAAAAACGATCCCGAAAATAATCAAAAAATATATCAAAAAGGTAAAATCGGACTGAGAAATTCATTTACAGATTAAATGAATAAAATAGTATTTTTTTTAGATATTTTGGATTTTTAATAATATTTTAATTGATTAAAATATTATTAAAAATAAAATAATAAAACAAATGTAAAAAAAATGAAAAATGAAACAGAAAAGAAATATGAAACGCGAGAAACAGAAAACAGAGAGGAAAAGAAAAGCAAAAGGCGAAAGGTGAACCGAGGAGGATTTCTCACCGACGAGCCACCACCGGCGGGGCTAAGGGGCCAACGAGGGCCGGCGAAGGTAGCCCTACACCAGGCGAACCCACAGGCGGTCGTGACACGTGGCGAGGTGGCCGAAAAACGCTGAAAACGGAGGAGAAAGCTGCGGGAAGAAACCTCGATTCGCCGGCAATGGCTCCGAATCGATCCCAGTCGAGGTCCGATTTAGGAAGCCCAGGCCAAGGCGTACCGAACGGCGGTGGAATCAAGCCGGGAACCGGTCAGACGGCGTCGAAATGACTAAATGGTGACTGAACCGGCCGAACCGGACTGAACCGACCGAACGGAACCAGACCGAACCGGCGGTCCAAACCGGGTTGAACCGGACCGAACCGGTTCAGCCAAAAAGAGAGGGAAAAAAAGGAAGAAAAAGGGAAAAAGAAAAAGAGAAAAAATTGGAAAAAATTTCAGTGATGAAATCGAGCTTCGGGTAAGTCGGTAAGCAGTCGAATTGACCGATTTAATTTTTGGAATATTTAATTTGATAAATAATCGACTGAAAGTTTACCCGAAAATATATTTAATTGTGTAGCTCGACAATTGGCATCCATCGAGAGCTTGAGACAACCTCGATTCACATACTATCATGGAATCTCGAGTAAGTAACCTTTATTTACGAAAATTTTGCATCGTTATGCATGTTGATGAATTACGGATTTAATTTCCGCATAAATGAATTAAATTCTGGAAAATTGGGATAAATTGTCATAAATAATTCAAAAGCTGTCAGAGAGTTTAGAACGAGGCTAAATAAATACTGCTAGGCCCAATGAGCCCAATAGGCCTCGATAAATTGTGGTAAACGGGCTTAAGGCCGACTAAGGCCCATTAAGGTGCAATCGAGCCCAATATGGATAAATGGGCCCAATGATTTAAATTAAGCCCAGAAAATTATGAAATACAAATAAACTGTATTGTAATTGACCTGATGAATGTGTATCCGCAGTTTCGAAGATTAGATTTGGATCAAATCGAACTGTGTGACGAGTCATCAGAGGAAAGGTCAGATTGTACAGAAAAATGAGGTAAGGGAATTATGTGAGTAGCTAGAGGTAGCTACGCGTATTTTAATAGCCTTTCTGTACACTGAATATGTATGTATACCTTGATAATGTATAATGATCCTAAAAATAGTTTAAATGATTTTAAGGATCGAAATAGGTGAAATGTCTATTTTACCCCTATTGAGGGAAGTTCACCTAAGGATGGTGAAAGCATGACATGCATGAAATGCATGATTTAAGGAATTTTATGATTAAGGAATTTTATTGGTTTTAATCAAAGCAAAGCGATAGATTGGCCAATAATTGCATGAATTTGACATGATAACACTACGTAAGTGTTATTTGTATTTAAATGGAAATTTCTTTGGAAAATGGGCCAACTATCAAGTTTATATGGAAACAGATAGTGCTGACACGTAGTTCGTACTATATCTACGTTTGTGAATGTGCATAAATGTGCTTGAGCGGTTGCTCGCACCGACTTGTGTGACATCATATGCATGAAATGTGCTAGAGCATGGTGCTCGCACTGATTTTTATTATTGTGAAATGAGAGCTGCTGGAGCCTAGCTCGCACTCTGTTTTGACATGTTTTGACTGGTTTTGACTTGATAGGCATAAAAAGGTGCTGAAGCGATTGCACGTACTAGTTTTACCGATTTGACATGCATGAGAGATGCTGGAGCTTAGCTCGCATCCTGTTTTGATTTAATTATGCATGAAGCCGTGCTAGAGTGTAACTTGCACGAGATTTGATTTAATTATGCATAAAGTCGTGCTGGAGTGTAACTCGCATGAGATTTGATTTACTTGAGCATTCATTTGTGCTGGAGCGTTGCTCGCACAAAGTTTTATATGGTTTTCATAATTCATTTGAATGTCGTACTGGAGTTTTTCTCGTATGAGGTTTTCATTGAGTTTTTATACATATTCGTACTAGAGCATTGCTCGTACGTGGATTTTACTTAAATTTATAATCAGTTTAAGTCGTACTAGAGCGCCGCTCGTATGCAGATTTCATTGATTTCTATGACACCGTGCTAAAGCTTCGCTCGCACGAGGTTTTCTGATATCATGAATATGCATGGAGCCGTGCTAGAGCTTCGCTCGCACAGGGATTTATATTACATGCATATAGCCGTGTTGGAGCCTCCTGTAAACTGTTTGTCACAGTGAGATGATATGCTCACACGTGCATTCTGAGACAGAGATGATTGGGTGGATAAGACCTATTACAGGCACCCCTGATTGAGCTTGGGTTCACAGAGTACGTTGTACCGTGTATGTCACGCGGAGTACGCTGTACCACGGGGATTGTTGGAGTGGAGTGGCATTAGCCACGAGGTAGCAAGCCTTGCCCTCACAATCCTGGTGTTATGCTGTTCTGGCGGGTAGGACAACCCACCTCCTGTTTCAGGTGTGATACCCCGCACACTAGGTACCGTGTTGCTAGGGATCACTAGGATATGGCCATAGTCCTCGATGTTACTGATAATTACCTGATTGTCTCACATGATATAACTTGTGGTCTGTTAGACCAGGGTAGACCCGAAGGAGGGGTCAGGCCCCCGATTTGACGATTTTATGATTTCATGATTTTATGATTTGTGACCCTGAAAGAAGGGTGGTTTTATAACCGAAGTTTTATAATAAATTTTAACGAATTGTTTTATGAGTTTGAAATGGAATTATGAGATTATTTTATGAGTTGATTGACCCGGAAGGGTTAGTTTTTACTGCAGTTTTAATGAATTGATTTAAATGCAGTAGCATGATGATGTTTTCCATGCTTTCATTTGAAATCCATGATTTGTCTTACATGGCATGAAAGAATGCATGATCTTGTTTTAATTCATGCTAAGTATGATTTAATGATGTCACATAAAATGTTATGAGTGCATGAATTACCTGATTTAAATATGCACAAATAGTTTTGGATAAACTATGGCATTGAATATGCATGATTTTGTGCGTGAAATTTTAAATGAAAAGAAATGGATTTAAGGGCATGGCATTATGAGCATGTAGATAGTGGAGCTATCTACTTACTTGCATAATTGCCTTACTGAGCTTGTGGTTTGCTCACCCCCTTATTTTTTCATCTTTTCAGAGCACTCACAATAATTAGTAAGCGGCTGAGGACTTGCATGCTTGGTATTCGCTGCTTCCCATCGAGAGTCAGGTATACACATTTTTATGGTTTTGTATCTAAATATGTAATGCACAGTACTGTAAATGGATATGATGTCGGGGATGTAAGGTTATGTAAATACCATTGGGTATGTATTTAATTAAAGTCAAAAGATAGTAAACTCTGATGTATAAATGTGATTATGGAAATGGAATGGTAATAGGTGAGAGGTGACTAACACCGAATCATAGCCCAACTGTGTTATAGGATGGTCGCGATGAGACAAATGTAAGAATTAAATAATAAATGAAAAAGCGAAAAAAATTTACTCTGATTTTTAGGTAATTTGGGTCGTGACAGGTTTAATGGTATCAGAGCTTGAGTTGGCCTGATATGAGTCGGTGTTAGTGGTTAAGGAATTACATCCCCATGTACTGTGCATTATTTAGATACAATTGTGTATATCGAGATGGAAGTGCAACTAAGAATTTGGTTTTTTGAATGCAAGAATACACTAATGAAATGATAGCTGCTATGGTTGAGAGGCGAGTACACGAGCTCGAGGCCGTAGAGGTAGGCTCGAGAGTTGTACTGAGTCGCCACATAAGACTCGAGATGAGATTGACGTGGAGGCTGATATTGAGCATGCCCCACAGAGTTCGACAAAGAGATCGGACAGAGTTTGATAGATAGATCAGACAGAGTCTGACAGAGAGATCGGACAGTATTGAGACATGCTTCGCGAGGTTGGAGCAGAGTGTGGAGAACATTTTACGAGCTAATTGCTCAGAGTAAGCATGAGATTTGAGGGCGAGTCGAAGCATTGGTGAAAGCCGTTCGACCCATCCTAAGAGTTAGATATCTATATTGGACATGGAAAATATTTCTAGATGTATTCCGGTGACAGAATATCTCGGCCACTGTTTAAAGAAAATTACTGATAAAATTCTTTACTCTGACCTAGAGCAACTGGTTGATTAACGAGTATGAAACTCAATTTATATTCCTGGGCAGATTTGACTCGGACACTATGAACAGTGAGAGTCGAGACTTTTGAAAGTTCATGGAAGGGCTCAGATTATCAATTAGAGTTCGATTGGGCCTTTAAATAACACTACCTATGCTGAGGCAGTGTGCAAACTACAGTTGTGTGAAATAAGATCATGAGTTGCATGCCTCTGAGATTGGGAAAGGGAGTAAGGGCCGAAATAGAGACAAAAGAGAATAAAGAATGACAGAGATGTCAGAACGGGAAAAAGGTAGTTTGGTAAAAGATTAGAGCTGATAAGTCACGGGGTAAGTTGATTGATAAACCCCAATGTATCTAATTGCATCACTTATAAGGGGTATTGTGATTTGAGGACCCCGACCTGCTACGGAACAGAGTAGCAATGTGAATAGTGTGAGATGTGTGGTAGTTACCACGAAAATAAGATGTTGGACGAAGGCAAGTGTATGCCTTGGACCAAGACACTATTGATGTTTCTTATGATGTGGTGGAAGATACCACACTGGTCGTGAATAATGAAATAATTATTTTAATTGAGCCTGGTGCCACGTATTTATTCATACCGCCTTCAGTTGCTTATAAGCGAGTGAAAGATGTGAAGCATGTACCCCCAAGCAAGATGATGCTAGTTAGCTGATTTTCACTAACTGAATATGGGTATAGGGATTGTAAGTTGAAAATATGGGTGAAAACATCCCTGAAAAGTGTATTGTAAGTTTGACAAGTAATGAAAGAGTTTGTTATAAGTGATATATTAAAGGAGATATATTGGAATAAGAGACGTAAGCAAGATAAGGGGTAGATATATCTACACCCAGTCGATGTGGTCAAATCTGAGGGTTAATAAAGGTATTTCAAAATACTCCCTGCCTGAAGATTTGACAGCGTCGATAAGTGCACACATAACCTATAAATTGAAATCGACAGTCATAAAATTTGGGTACCTTTACTAGTACGATAAAGAGATAAAATTTGATTAATCATGAAGGTTTAAAAAAATTTAAAAAAAATTATAATTTTATAAAAGTCGTTAATATAAAAAAAACGAAATGACGCGAGTTAGTACCTTGAATGCAAGCAATTTCGAAACGACATCATACGATTATGCGTATATAGGTCAAGGAAATGAGTGATTAAAATATTGAGTGGAACTCAACTATGATAAGGTATTTAAACCTTACCTGGACCAATTAGTTGTCATCAGTAGCAATGATATTTTGATGTATTCTAAGTCCAGGGAAGAGCATGAGTAGCAATAGGAAACTGTCTTACAGACAAGGTGTTATGAGTTTCTTGAAATGGGCTACTCAGTTGACACATTTCGTTTGGAAAAAGATTCATGCGAGTGGTATGATAATTATGTAAATGGCTTCGGTGAGTTTTGGTATATTGAAGTAATAAACTGACCACCGTAAGTAATCTCACCATAACCAACAGCTCAAGAGGTTTCAATGTGTATGGATTCCTCAAAATAAGGATTAGGCTGTGTATTAATGTAAAATGGGAAGATAGTCGTTTATGGATCCAATTAATTCAAGGATCATGAGAGAAACTATCCGACCCATGATATAGAGTTGGCAGCCGTAGTGTTTACACTGAAAGTATGGCGCTACCACTTATACGGTGAGACATTTCGGGTATGCACTGATCGTAAAAAGCCTCGAGTATCTGTTTTCATAGAAAGAGTAGAATATGAGATAACCAAGAGGGTTAGAGCTTCTAAGGATTATGATTGTGAGCATTGTACCACCCAGGAAAGGCTAATGTAATGGCTGATGCCTTCAACAGAAAGAGCCTCGGGATGGTATTACATATGATGGTAAGGAAGCGTGAGCTGCTAGAGCAGTGTGAACCTCAGTAGTGATGTGGATCCCTTCTGATGATGACGGTGATTTTATGACAGCTAGCCTGAGGTTAAAACCGAATTTGTGTGACCGAAATTGCCAAGCTTAGCGTGATGATCGGCATGGTGTCGATAGTGTGGATCAGATTCAGAAAGGTATAGTGACAGAGTTCACAGTATATGATGATGACTTACAGAGGTTCAGATATAGTATAAGTGCTCCCCAAGACCACAGTTGATGATATAGTGTTATTGTTAGAAGCTCACTCTTCAGGATATACAGTGCCTCCGAGAAATAATAAATATATCAGAATCTCTGAAAAAGGGTATTGGTGGTCAGGTTTGAAGAAAAGAGGCATTGTAGAGATTATGGACAAAGTGTCTCGTATGTCAGCAGATTAAGGTAGAGCAAAAGAAGTTGCAGAGTTATTATGACCTCTACCTATATTGACACGAAAAATGGGAACAAGTTACCATGAATATCGTGATGGGTTATAGAGGACCCTAATGAAATACGAGGCTATCTGAGTGATAGTCGATAGATTGACTAAGTCTACCCACCTTCTGGTTATGAAATCCCCAGATACTCTGAGTGCGTAGGTGAATTTTTATGTACGAAAATTTGTTGAAACATTATGCAGCATTCCAGGGAGCATGATATCAGATAGGGATTCCCACTTCACTTCCCACTTCTGGAATGTTTTTCAGGAAGCTATGGGAACCTGATTGTGTGTTAGCACAGCTTTCATCCTCAGACAGATGATCAGTCAGAGAGGACTGTACAGGTTTTGGAGGATGTGATGAGAGCGTGTGCCATTGATTTTATGAGCTCCTGGGATGATCAGTTGCTACTAATCAAATTCTCCAATGATGACAATTGTCACTTGAGTATCGGGATGACTTTATATGAGCCATGGTATGGCCATAGGGATTATTCCCTGATTTTGATAAGAAAAAGTGGGTGACAGATAGAGAATTGTTCCTTAATTTGTAAGATTAACCTCTGGGATGTTCAGTTGATTTATGAGAGATTAAGAACACCTCAGAGCAGACAGAAAGACTATGCTGACAAGAGACAGGAAACCATTAGTATTCACCGAGGGTGAATCAGTATTTTTGGCAGTTACTTGTCTTAACGACACGACAAGATTCGGGTAGAGATATTGGACAAGTGGGAGATAAGACCTGTAGGTTGGCGTTACCACTTCAATAAACAGGCATCCACAATGCGTCCCATATTTTGATACTTCAGAAATATTATTCGAACCCGACATATGTGATCAGATATGAGCTTCAACGGCTTAGCTCAATGAAAGTATAACGTACGATTGGAAAATCGATTCGGGTATTAGACGGAAGGAGAAAGTGTTAAGGTTTAAGATGATCTCCCTAGTTAAGCATGATGGTAGTAATACACTCCGAACAAAGTCACTTGAGGATGACAGTATATGATATGATAGATGTACCCGGAGTTAATTATGGACTCATTTACTTGGTTCTAATTTGGAGGACCAAATTTCTTAAGTGGGGGAGATTGTAAGACCCGATATTTTTGAGAGCATTTAAAAATGCACAAGGACTTAAATGGTATTCTCGAAAATGTGTAAGGGTAAAACGATCAAAAGATCGAAATTCGGTATTAATCGGGACAAGAAAATTTAATTAAAAATATGGGATTGAGAAATCTTGATCAATAACGAAGAAATAATTAAATTTCGGGTTAAATTGATCAAGATATGAATTTATTAGAATAAACTGAAATTTTCGTATCGGAAAACGATCCCGAAAATAATCGAAAAATATATCGAAAAGGTAAAATCGGACTGTTTTTTTAGATATTTGGATTTTTAATAATATTTTAATTGATTAAAATATTATTAAAAATAAAATAATATTAAAAATAAAATAAAATAACAAATGTAAAAAAAATGAAAAATGAAACAGAAAAGAAATATGAAACGTGAGAAACAGAAAACAGAGAGGAAAAGAAAAGCAAAAGGCGAAAAGCGAACCGAGGAGGATTTCTCACCGATGAGCCACCACCGGCGGGGCTAAAGGGCCGACGAGGGCCGACGAAGGTAGCCCTACACCAGGCGAACCCACAGGCAGTCGTGACGCGCGGCGAGGTGGCTGGAAAACGCTGAAAACGGAGGAGGAAGCAGCGGGGAAGAAACCTCGATTCGTCGGCGATGGCGCCGATTCAACCCCAGCCGAGGCCCGATTTAGGAAGCCCAGGCCATGGCGCACCGAACGGCGATGGAATCACGCCGGGAATCGATCGGACGGCGCCGAAATGACCAAATGGTGACTAAACCGTCCGAACCGGACTGAACCGACCGAACGGAACCAGACCGAACCGGCGGTCCAAACCGGGTAGAACCGGACCGGACCGGTTCAGCCAAAAAGAGAGGGAAAAAAGGAAGAAAAGGGGAAAAAGAAAAAGAGAAAAAATTGTGAAAAATTTCAGTGATGAAATCAAGCTTCGGGTAACTCGGTAAGCAGTCGAATTGACCGATTTAATTTTTAGAATATTTAATTTGATAAATAATCGACTGAAAGTTTACCCAAAAATATATTTAATTGTGTAGCTCGACAATTGGCATCCACCGAGAGCTCGAGACAGCCTCGATTCACATACTATCATGGAATCTCGGGTAAGTAACCTTTATTTATGACAATTTTGCATCGTTATGCGTGTTGATGAATTACGGATTTAATTTCCGCATAAATGAATTAAATTCTGGAAAATTGGGATAAATTGTCGTAAATAATTCATAAGCTGTCTGAGAGTTTAGAACGAGGCTAAATAAATACTGCTAGGCCCAATGAGCCCAATAGGCCTCGATAAATTGTGGTAAACGGGCTTAAGGCCGATTAAGGTGCAATTGGGCCCAATATGGATAAATGGGCCCAATGATTTAAATTAAGCCCCGAAAATTATGAAATACAAATAAACTGTATTGTAATTGACCTGATGAATGTGTATCACCAGTTCCGAAGATTAGATTTGGAGCAAATCTGACTGCGTGACGAGTCATCAGAGGAAAGGTCAGATTGTACAGAAAAATGAGGTAAGGGAATTATGTGAGTAGCTAGAGGTAGCTACGCGTATTTTAATAGCCTTTCTGTACACTGAATATGTATGTATACCTTGATAATGTATAATGATCCTAAAAATAGTTTAAATGATTTTAAGGATCGAAATAGGTGAAATGTCTATTTTACCCCTATTGAGGGAAGTTCACCTAAGGATGGTGAAAGCATGACATGCATGAAATGCATGATTTAAGGAATTTTATTATTAAGGAATTTTATTGGTTTTAATCAAAGCAAAGTGATAGATTGGCCAGTAATTACATGAATTTCACATGATAACACTACGTAAGTGTTATTTGTATTTAAATGGAAATTTCTTTGGAAAATGGGCCAACTATCAAGTTTATATGGAAACAGATAGTGCTGACACGTAGTTCGCACTATATCTACGTTTGTGAATGTGCATAAATGTGCTTGAGCGGTTGCTCGCACCGACTTGTGTGACATCATATGCATGAAATGTGCTAGAGCATGGTGCTCGCACTGATTTTTATTATTGTGAAATGAGAGCTGCTGGAGCCAAGCTCGCACTCTGTTTTGACATATTTTGACTGGTTTTGACTTGATATGCATAAAAAGGTGTTGGAGCAATTGCTCGTACTAGTTTTACCAATTTGACATGCATGAGAGATGCTGGAGCTTAGCTCGCATCCTGTTTTGATTTAATTATGCATGAAGCCGTGCTGGAGTGTAACTCGCACAAGATTTGATTTAATTATGCATAAAGCCATGCTGGAGTGTAACTCGCACGAGATTTGATTTACTTGAGCATTCATTTGTGCTGGAGCGTTACTCGCACAAAGTTTTATATGATTTTCATAATTCATTTGAATGTCGTACTGGAGTTTTTCTTGTACGAGGTTTTCATTGAGTTTTTATACATATTCGTACTAGAGCATTGCTCGTACGTGGATTTTACTTGAATTTATAATCAGTTTAAGCTGTACTAGAGCGCTGCTCGTACGCAGATTTCATTGATTTCTATGACATCGTGCTAGAGCTTCGCTCGCACGAGGTTTTCTGATATCATGAATATGCATGGAGCCGTGCTAGAGCTTCGCTCGCACAGGGATTTATATTACATGCATATAGCCGTGTTGGAGCCTCCTGTAGACTATGTGTCACAGTGAGATGATATGCTCACACGTGCATTCTAAGACAGAGATGATATGGGTGGATAAGACCTATTACAGGCACCCCTGATTGAGCTTGGGTTCACGGAGTACGTTGTACCGTGTATGTCACGCGGAGTACGCTGTACCGTGGGGATTGTTGGAGTGGAGTGGCATTAGCCACGAGGCAACAAGCCTTGCCCTCACAATCCTGGTGTTATGCTGTTCTGGTGGGTAGGACGACCCACCTCCTGTTTCAGGTGTGATACCCCGCACATTAGGTACCGTGTTGCCAGGGATCACTAGGTTATGGCCATAGTCCTCGATGTTACTGATAATTACCAGATTGTCTCACATGATATAACTTGTGGTCTGTTAGACCAGGGTAGACCCGAAGGAGGGGTCAGGCCCCTGATTTGACGATTTTATGATTTCATGATTTTATGATTTGTGACCCTGAAAGAAGGGTGGTTTTATAACCGAAGTTTTATAATAAATTTTAACGAATTGTTTTATGAGTTTGAAATGGAATCATGAGATTATTTTATGAGTTGATTGACCCGGAAGGGTTAGTTTTTACTGCAGTTTTAATGAATTGATTTAAATGCAGTAGCATGATGATGTTTTCCATGCTTTCATTTGAAATCCATGATTTGTCTTACATGGCATGAAAGAATGCATGATCTTGTTTTAATTCATGCTAAGTATGATTTAATGATGTCACATAAAATGTTATGAGTGCATGAATTACCTGATTTAAATATGCACAAATAGTTTTGGATAAACTATGGCATTGAATATGCTTGATTTTGTGCGTGAAATTTTAAATGAAAAGAAATGGATTTAAGGGCATGGCATTATGAGCATGTAGATAGTGGAGCTATCTACTTACTTGCATAATTGCCTTACTGAGCGTGTGGTTTGCTCACCCCCCTTATTTTCTCATCTTTTCAGAGCACTCACAGTAATTAGTAAGCGGCTGAGGACTTGCATGCTTGGTATTCGCTGCTTCCCATCGAGAGTCAGGTATACACATTTTTATGGTTTTGTATCTAAATATGTAATGCACAGTACTGTAAATGGATATGATGTCGGGGATGTAAGGTTATGTAAATACCATTGGGTATGTATTTAATTAAAGTCAAAAGATAGTAAACTCTGATGTATAAATGTGATTATGGAAATGGAATGGTAATAGGTGAGAGGTGACTAACACCGAATCATAGCCCAACTGTGTTATAGGATGGTCACGATGAGACAAAGGTAAGAATTAAATAATAAATGAAAAAGTGAAAAAAATTTACTCTGATTTTTAGGTAATTTGGGTCGTGACAGCTTGGAGTCTATAGTCGCCATGGTTGCCCAGCACTTAGGGGCAAACGTATCTGATTCAACTGGCACGGCATCAGTTCCTACTCCGGTGCAGACTCCTTTGCAAGCACCACCACTTCTTCCTCCACCAGTTCTTCCAGTACCTATGGCGCCTCAGCCTCCTGTACAGACTCGGAAAGAGGAAAGGTATGTCGGTAGGATGAGAGATTTTCTGAAAATGAGGCCTCAAGCATTTAAGGGAATTAAGAATCCGGTAGAGGCTGAAGAGTGGCTGGTGAGCCTTGGGAAGATCTTCGATTTTCTGGGGTGTTCTGATGTTGAGAAGGTCTCGATGGCCACTTACATGCTGCAGGGCTAAGCAAAGTATTGGTGGGGATCCACCAAGGTCCTTCTGACTGTTCAGCATCTGGTGATTAGTTGGGATGCATTCTCCACAGCTTTTAGGAAGCAGTATGTTCCACTAGCTGCCCAGCAGAAGTTAAGGAAATACTTTCTGAGCTTGGTACAGGGCAATAAGACTGTGGATGAGTACGAAAGTAAATTCACTATGCTGATGAGGTATGGCCCGGAGAAGTTCTAGAATTGATTTAGCAGGCGATATCGAATTAAATACTCACAGTTGTTGAGGACTGATGTAATTTTAAATTTGGGGACCAAATTTTCTAAGGTGGGGAGAATGTAAACCCCACAACATTTTCATGTGTTCAGTCTAAATATGGAAGAACAAATTAAATAATACAAGTTATTAAGTGAGGTATAATGCAATAGTACATTAAGGATCAATTAAGTTATGAAGTGTTATTATTATTATTGGAATAAATTAAGTCAATCTGGAACCATTGTAACTATTGTTGTATATGAAGTATCGATGGAAAATTAATAGAATTAATGACTAAGGGAAAGCTGGCAACACATAGATTGGCTTCCAATGAAGCCAATCCCAAAAGTTAATGATTCAATGCTGTAAAATTACAATAGGAAAATTTGATGAGGAAGATTACGTAAGGAGAAGAAGGAAACTTGTAAGCTTTTGGATCACGTGATTTCTGCTGTAAACTACAATAGTAAGAGCATATGAGAAGGGTACTGCAGACAAGCCAGGCTGTACTAATTTTAAGAGCAGAAGACGTGATGAAGAAGATGTAGATATATGTAATAGGAATGTTGGTGACGGTTTATGGGTGAAGGAAGAAGAGATTTAAAATAATATAAGGGAAGGTAATAGAAAAAATGGGGCTGTAGCCATCAGTGGAAAAAGTGCATATACAAATTATGGGAGCAGGTGTTAAGGGTTGAGAATACCGAACCAAGGTACAACTAATACACAAAGGAAACGTGAGGAAGGTGGAGATTGGTGTCGGGTCTTAGCGTGAAAGAAGGGAAAGGTCTGAAATATGGCAGTGAATGGGAGGTATACGAGAGCTGCTGCTTGCTGTCGTTTGCAGGAAAAGACAAAAGGAAAGGAAACAGGAAATCCCCAAGGCTGAAAGATTATGCTATTCACTGCAGCTAATAACAAAAAAAACATTGATGATAAAAATGACGTGGAGCGGTGTCCAATCGATTTTGGAAGTGGAAGAAATTAGAAAAATGAACGGAAGCAAACTGAAAACTTAAAGTGCAGGTGTGATTGAAATAAAAAGAGGTGAAACTGAAAATAAGAAGAAAAGAAAAGTTCAGGCAGCACAGAAGCTGGAAAACCGATACAAGTAGGAGGACGACAGGGGCTGGCAGGAACATGAAGAGTGGTGAAACAATGGGCGTTCTGACCCTGTCTTGTTGCTGAACCGAGACAGTACAGAAAGCTGAAACTAAGAAGCAGAAGTAGGTTGGACGTCGGGCAGTAAACAGAGAATGAAACAATGTGCTGCTGTTTACGGCAGCTAGATCGATAGAAGAAAAAATATATATATATATATATATATATATAGAGAGAGAGAGAGAGAGAGGTCGAGGGAGAGAGGCGAAGCCAATGACTGCAGCAGGAACTGGATGGAGAGTGATTTGTGGTGATGACAATCAGGGAAGGAATTAGGAAGGAATGAAGAAGACGAGAATGAACCGAGAGAGAGAGAATATAGTGGAGTTAAGGCTAGCTGCTGGGTGAACGAATAAAAGGAGGAGCTGCTGCCACTATGAGGTTGCAGTACCAACAGCTAAAAGCTGACGTTGGTTGGTGGCTGTTGGGAACTAGAGCAAGGTCGATCATTACTGCTGAAAAATGGGAAAGAGACAGCAGCTGGGAAGACAGCTCTTATTTCTTCGTCTTTGATGATCGAAACAGAGGAGCTCAGTGGCCTGTTTTAAAGATTAATAGCAGCTAAGGTAGGAACATGAGTGAGAAGTTGGAAAACTGCAGTAGAAGTTTCGGTGAAGGATGGCTGCTGCAGAGATGTGTTTGGCAGAAGCTTGTAAGAATTGCTAGGAACAGGGAGAAAACCTGAAAACAGAGGGGAAAAGCTGAAGCGAATGGTGAGGCAGAAGAGAGGAGATTGTGAAGAGCAGAGGTGAACAGGAAGCTGGAGACCGCCGGAGATGGGGGAAGCAGAAGGCCACCAACACTAAACGAAAGAGGCAGAGAAGAACGATGAGATGGTGGCAGTGCTGAGCTCTTGGTAGACACGGTGAATACTGATGCCGTGAAGATGAAAAGAAAGGAAGAAAATGGCGGGAAGCTTTAAAAAGAGGAACAGTGAACAGTAGCCGAGGGAAGAAAAAAAAAGGGGGAAGAGCTGGAAGATTGAAAGGAAAAAGAAAAGGTAAAATATTTATGTATATATGTATTTTTAATATACATGTATATATATGTTGTAGATACAAGCATGTTAGTGTAGATTTTAAACTAGATGTGAAATAAAAATAAGAATGGGAGAGATGAATAATAGATAAAAAAAAATGTATATATATAGATATATATATATATATATATATATATATATATGTATATATATTTATGTGATGATGAATAATGGAAATAAGTAATAATATATAGATGTATTCATGTGAATATATATATATATATATATATATATATATATATTTGGGTATATACATATAGGTGTATATAATGAATGGATATGTTAGTATATGTACAAACAAGGATATATATATATATATGTGTGATAAGGAAAAATGGAAAACAATAATAATAATAATAATAATATATATATATATATATTTAGGTGCATATACATATGGGTGTATATAAGATGAATTTGTGCTAGTATTTGTATATACAAAGAATGTATATATATGAGATAGGGAAACATGAAAACAAATAAAAGTATATATATACATATAGGAGTGTATATATATATATATATATATATATATGTGTGTGTGTGTGTGTATATACATGTAGATGTATATAATAAAGGTATATGTTAATATTTGTAGGTACAAAATATATAAATAGTAAAGAAAATATATAAACGTGTGTGTTGGCCTAGGTATATACAATAATACATACACACGCAGTAGTAATGATAGGTTACGATTTTAACGTAATTCGGATGATTCGCATGAATAGGATGCTAAGTAAACGATTTCGATGTAGGTGAATCGTAGAAAGAATTAAAGGCGGTACTAGGAGGCGTCACCACTCGAATTCGTGAATTTCGATAGATTGAGGTAAGGGGATATAATTTAAAACGGTAATAGTTACATTCCGAACCTTGATAAAGAAAGCTTACAAAGATATGAAGTATGATTTTCATGCATGTTTCTAAATTATATTTCTGATCCAGACTGTGCTCTCTGTATTTATGTTTTTGAATAATTTTATATAACTGATTTTGATTTCGGAATAAAAGTATGTCTTCTGAAATGATCTTTCGAATAAGATGATTTTATTTCGATGTTTTCGTATATGAAAACTATAGTTGTTTTGAGACTAAGGGCCATTT
Organism: Firmiana major; assembly: GCA_033439115.1. NCBI lineage: Eukaryota > Viridiplantae > Streptophyta > Magnoliopsida > Malvales > Malvaceae > Firmiana > Firmiana major. The sequence goes on from CM065914.1 coordinate 25,473,150, forward strand.
ATGTTGTATGCTAATGCATGTCAACTTCGCCTGTGTGGCGTCTGAACTTCACCTGTATAGCGTCTGAATTTCACCTTCGGGTTCTGTCTCGTCGTGGCCATAGGTTCTGAATTTCACCTTCCGGTTCTGCCTCGCCGTGGCAATAGGTTCTGATTTTCAACTTCGGATTCTGTCTCGCCAAGGCCATAGGTTCTGAATTTTACCTTCGGGTTCTGCCTCGCCGTGGCCATAGTATCTGAATTTCACCTTCGGGTTCTGTCTCGCCGTGGCCATAGGTTCTGAATTCCCTCTACGAAGGATGACTTGGTTATTTGCCGCATGATAATTAGATGGGCCGATGTAGTCTCGATTTGAAAATTAAACTCTGTTCTTAGAATGTGATTCTATATTATGTGATTTGACATATATTCCTGTTTTGGAATTCTGATTATACGACTAGTTTACGTAATATCTATTAAGTTCACGTACTTAAAGAATTACGTTTTGAATCTCGATGTTTCTGATTTTCCTTAATCTTTGAATGTCATTTATATTAGTTTTCAGAAAGTATCATTATACGTACTATTGTGTTTTTTACATATTTGAATTGCTAGGATCATTTTAAATACATCTTCTTACTGGGCCTTTTCCCGAAATCTCACCCCTCTACCTCTCAGATTAATTGCAGTGATCCGTAGGCGCTACCTGCCGCGTACACGACGTAGGCTGGTGGGGAGAACTACCCTAGGCTACTTTTTGTACATGCAGAAACGTATACATTTACATTCTTGTACCAGACATATCTGTACGCACAGACACGTATGTTAGGAATATTTTTGTTGGGATGTAATTTGTAACGAAAACGATGTAAACAATATTATTTTGGGTTTATATTTTGAGATGGCTAGTATTAAATCGAAATCGATATATTGAGTTGTAAAAGTGGATTGGAAAAGTATGCATGGTAGTTGTAGATATCTAGGATCGTTGGAAAGCATGCTTGGTAGTTGTGGATATCTAGGATTGTCGAAAACAACTGAATTGCAGGTGGGTAGGCTCATATGTAAACCGTTATGTTGCCGAAATTTCTATTGGCCATATAAGTTAAAGTATGGAAATTAATTATAATTACGAATAAAGAATAAGGAAAAATGTTTTGACACTGCACAAGAATACAACCTAAGTGAATAAGGGAATAAGTGGGTAAATTAAATTCAAAAAAAAATTTTCCCCGATTTTCAAGGGTCAAGGGTCGTTACATAAAATCAACAATTAACATAAATTAAAACTAAAAATTAAATTAACAAACAAAACACTAGAACTAGCCTATAATTATCAATTAACAACAAACTTAAATTGACAACTAATAAAAGCAATCAAAATATTATAAATGCAATAAGTATTAAATTATAAAAAGGGAATGTGGCCAAACATGGCCATAAATGAATGTGGCAGTCGAGTGGTCCCGCAAGCAATGGTACTGTTCCTGTTTCTTCTCCATTTCCAGATTTGCTTGGTGTTGTCCGTGCTGTATCCAGGCAACTGTCCTCAACCTGCTACTCTCACCATGCATTTGTTCTCTGTTCCACTATCCTATGCAGAACCTAAACCAAACTACAGAATGGATCAACAACAGTCCAACTGCCATGCTACGTTTAACAACAGAGGAAAATGAAAGTCTGCAGGAATGAAGCAAGGAAACTACTATAACTGGCCTCACTACTCCACTCCTCTCGTTCGAGATCAGTGCTGATCAGCAACACTACTGCCAACATAACCCTTCATCCATTCATCTGTGCTTCTGCAGAACATGTTCAACAGCTGGCTACTGAACAGAGTAGGAACAGCCTGCAAGCAGCATGCACCGATCAGCTATCAAAAGAAATCATTCATACAAAAGTAATTAAATGGTGAGTTTAAGACAATGAATGAAATAAGAAAACATTAACACCAGCAGTTAAAATAAGAAATGAAGATGAACAGTAAAGACAAGCTTAAAACAGGGGATAACAGAGAAGATTTGTGTTCCCGGTCTCTGCTACTGCACATGATGTCTTGGTTCTACACTGATGCAAACTATTTCACCAGCTTCAACATTAACCAGCAACTACCTTGTCTAAGTCATGGCTACACAAATTATCCAAACACCGAATGCAAATGAATTAGGCAGTCAGGAAGGTACTGGGAACATTTTCTGCATCAAACCTTCACCGTCTACTAATCTTTGTGATTCTCTAACCCGTAGCTATCAATTAACACTTACAAGAAATTTAATTAAAACTGAATATACATAATATAGATTCTAAGCTATTTAATGGAAATAACTGGTAATAGACCGAGCTCCAGACTAATGCACTAAAAATTTTTAAACAGAAAGTTAACAGATTGTAAATGGTGTAAACCAAGAAAAGAGGTAATAAAGAAAAGTTTACTGTAAAACACCACTTCCTCGGATTTAACAGTAAAAGGAAAAAAAAAAGCAAAAATTTAACTTGACCATAACATGAATCGAACTATGATGAATGATGCATTTCAAGGTAAAATAACACGAGCTGGAAAAGAAAAATTAAATAAGGGACACCAGCTTGAGAATGCAGCAAAGGGATGAACCATAAGCTGCTGTTCATCAGCTCAAATGCCCCCGAATCCATCAAAATGAACAATAAAAAAAAAATAGACTAGTAGAAGAAAAGAAACAGAATATGCCATTAAAGAAATTTCTTTAAGTTGTCATGAACAATAAAATACTAAAATAAAATGTTTGCTAAAAAAATTTACTATTTGGAAAAGCTTAGAAAAACAAGGAAAACTAACTATCAAATTTTAACCTAAAGTTACCCTAAAAACTATTCTACTTACCTACTTCCTTTTTTTTTTCAATTGCCATCATATTCTATTTATATACACACTTAGGGGTACAATGGTAATTTTTTATCCTAGATGAGTTGGCATTGTTTGGCCACTTGTCTTCATTTTATTTGCTGCAGAGTAGATATTTCCACGTCACTTGTCTGTTTGTTAGTTGGTTGTGCGATGTGGCCCGGCGTGTGTCTTCCAGAAGGTTGGCACGGTGTCCGTCGATCTTATCGTTTCGGAGCAAATAAAATAAGGGCACCTGGCATCACGCGTGTCCAGACGACTGGTGACTTGGTCTGCAAATTGGAACTGGTCCAGTCTCCTTTAGCCCGTTTTCAGCCCAATTTTGAGTGAAACGATTGAGTTTCATCCGGATTTATTTTACCTGCACATTAAAGAATTTTAATTAAATTGAGGGGATAATTACTAAAATAATATGGGAATTTAAATAATTAATTAAGAAATTAAGCACAAATAATTCTATTAAAAATAGAATTATCACGCCCTCAAACTTGAGCTTTTACTTGTCCTCAAGCAAAACAAAACCAATGTAAGAATGACAAGTACTAACATAATAATTTTCTCAATATTATCCTCAAAGACAAAGTATAGACTATGATCTTAAAGACTCACAATTACAAGTCCAACATTCAGAATCATTCAATCATAAGTCCTAACCCAAATTGGACCCCTCATGTATGTGTGAAAAATGTCAAAGTCATTCACAGTACAATATCCAGATCAGATTATGCAAACATAGTGAATGTAATGTCAATGACAAGTGATCATTCCCATAAGTTTGTTGTTCACTTATCTCTCCACAAATGTAGTCACACTTAACTAGAGATTAATAGGACTTCATTAAGCTTGTAATGTAAGGCTGGGGTTAAGGTATGATAAAGTCGATTTAGGTTTAATTACCCCTTAACATGCATTACTTCAAGGATCTTAATGTAAGAGCTCAAATTATTTCCCCCAAACTTATTTATTTCACTAGACATTTTATTCTATTTTTTGGGTATTTTTCTTCTTCTTTTTCTTTTTTCTTTCATTTTTTTTCATTTCATTTTTTTTCAAATTTTCACTATCTCCTAATACCCATATGTACATAGCTCACAATATATCCCAATGACTTTTCATGCTTTCGGGATAAGGGATAGGAAAAGAGTGTTTAAGCTAAGGAAAAGTTTTGCAAGTGTATTTACAGAGAAAAACTTATTTGGCTCAGATAGGTGACTAGGGATAAAATATGTACATGGATGGCTAGAAAGGCTCAAACGATCTAAGTCGTACTGGAGCGTTGCTTGTAAGTAGATTTCATTAATTTTCATGAAATCGTGTTGGAGCTTCGCTCGCACGAGAGTTTTTCTGATATCATGAATATGCATGAAGCCGTGCTAGAGCTTCGCTCGCACAGGAATTTTATGACATGCATATGACCATGCTAGAGCCTCCTATAGATTGTGTGTCACAGTGAGAAGATATGCTCGCACGTGTAGATTGAGACATGGGTTGGTTATCGACATGGTTTGGAGTGGGATAAGACCTATGGCAGGCATCCCCAGACTGTAATATTGGGTTCATGGAGTACGTTGTACCGTGTATGTCACACGGAGTATGGTGTACCATGTAGTCATGACTATTGTATTTACGTGATGTGATATTCTAGTGGGTAGGGTGACCCACCTCCTATTGCAGTTGTGATACCCTGCACACTGGGATACATGTAGCCTGGGATCACAAGGACATAGTCCTCGATTGTTTCCATACAGTAACCTGCATGTCTCACATGATATATATTTGATTGGTCTTATTAGACCAGGTAGACCCGAAGGAGGGGTCGAGCCCCTATTTGTGACGATTTTCATGAAATATGGTGTTAAATGATAAATTGATGGGTTTTTATGAGGATATTAATGATTTTAAAGATGTGTTGAATCCCCCTAGGATTGTTTTGAAGAGTTTTACTGTACCGAGCATGAGAGGTTTTACATGAGATGTTTTTCATGTTTTACATGCCGATTCATGTTTTACGATATATGATATACTCATACATGGCATGGTTTTAATTACCTTATGCTCGAGATATAAATGTTTTACATGTCATGCCTTTACCAGCATGTAGATAGTGTAGTTATCTACCTGCTTGCATTATTGCCTTACTGAGCAAGTTGCGCTCACCCTTTCATTTTCCACCCTACAGGGTACATTCAGTAGAAGAGAGCGACAGTAGTCTTGCATTTCGGTTATGCGCTGCTTCTTATCAAGACCAGGTATGCACATTCGTATAATTTTGTATCTAAACATATAGAGGCACAGTACTGTACACGGATGTAATATTAGGGATGTATTTAGTTAAAATAAATTGATATGTAAAAGAAATATGTAAAATAGAAGTTAAGGTAAGTAACATGACATGAGGGTCTAACATCGACTCATAGCCCAACTGTTAGTAGTGAAACTGTTCACGACGGGTAAGAAAATGAAAAAGCAAAAAATTTGTAGGGGTTTTCAGGAAAAATGGGTCATGACAGAGGTGGTATCAGAGCCGAGTTGGCCTGATATGAGTCGGTATTAGTGGTTAAGTAAATTTACATCCCCATATACTGTGCATTGTTTAGATACAATTGTATATATCAAGGTGGAAGTGCAGCTAAGAATTTAGTTTCGAATGCAAGAATATAGTTTTTATTACTGATAGCCACTATGGTAGAGGGGCGAGTACACATGCTCGAGGCCTTAGAGATAGGCATGAGAGTCGAATGAGTCATCACATGAGACTCAAGATTAGAGTGAGGTGGAGGCTGATGTTGGTTTTTTTTTATTTTTTATATTTTTTTCTTTTTTTTAAGGAGATTGCTATGAATATTGACTTAAAAAATGGTTGCTAATGGAAAAGAAGGCTATAAAAACAAGGAAAATAAATCCTAAAATTAACCCTAAAACTATTCTACCCTAGATTACCGTACTCTTACTCATACTCTACTTTCTACTTCTACTCCTACTTGATTTTTCAATTGCCATCATGTTCTATTTATACACAAACATAGGGGTACAATGGTAAATTTTCATCCTAGATGAGTTGGCATTGTTTGGCCACTTATCTTTATTTGATTTGCTGCAGAGTAGATATTTCCACGTCATCAGTCTTTTTCTCCAATTAGCTTTGCGATGTGGCCCGGCATGTGTCTTCCAGAGGGTTGGCACAGTGTCCTTCGATCTTATCATTTCAGAGCAAATAAAATACGGACACCTAACATCACGCGTGTCCAGTCGACTGATGACTCGGTCTGCAAATTGGAAGTGGTCCAGTCTCCTTTAGCCCGTTTTCAACCCAATTTCGTCTGAAATGACTGAATTTCATCTGGATTTAATTCACCTGCACATTAAATAATTTTAATTAAATAAAGGGGATTATTAGTAAAATAATATGGGGATTAAATAAATAATTAGGAATTTAAGCACAAATAATTCTATAAAAAAAATAGAATTATCAAGCATACTCCACAAGGTCTTATAAAGAGACCAAACAGTATTGAGACACGCTCTAAGATAATGGAGTGGAGTGTAAAAAATATTTTGGAGTTGTTTACTGAGTCTATGTAGGTAGTTGATGATAGGCAGGGTAAAGCCTAAACAGATGCCTCAGACTATAGAGATTCCCATACCCCTCCGATATTTAGCGAAGTAAAGAACCAATAGTTACTAAGGACTGGGTGAATGAGATAGTGAAGTTGTATGAATTCTTTCGGTGTATGTCGACTGAGAAAGTGACTTTTAAATACGTTTATGTTGAAGGGCGAGGTGGAGCATTGGCGTAAGTCCGCTTGACCCATCTGAAGAGTTAGACGTCTAGAGCTGACATGAGAAATATTTTTGGATGTATTCCGGTGACAGAATATCCCGGACACTGCTTAAAGGAAATTACAGGTAAAATTTCTTACACTTACCCAGAGACACTGGTTGATTGACGAGTATGATTCTCAGTTTATATACTTGTCCAAGTATTACCTCGACACTATAGGGAGTGAGAGTCGGAAAGCCCAAAAGTTCATAGAAGGGCTCAAATTGTCGATTAGAGTCTGATTGGCCCCGTTAGATATCACTACCTATGTTGAGGCAGTGCACAGAATACAGTTGTGTGAATAAGATCATGTGTTGCACGCCTCTGAGATTGGGAAAGGTAGTAAGGGCCAAAATAAAGACAAAAGAGAATAGAGAATGACAGAGATATCAGAGCAGGAAAAAGACCAGTTGGTAAGAGATTAGAGTTGATGAGTCACGGGGTAAGATGATTGGTAAGGCCCCAATGTCACGACCCTCAACTTACCAAAATACGTACAAATTTTTCGCATTTTCATGCATCAATCCTTAATCATCCTTCCTCGATCGTGAACAACCACACACTTAGCAGTTGGGCTGTGTGTCGACGTCTAACTCACTCCACCATACCAATTCAATTTGAAACATTATTTATGAGTAAACACTTGTATAAATGTATATATATCAGAGTTGTTACATGTGTTTACATTGTTTTACATCCCCAGTGGTTACATACATGTTGGCTCTACCGAGAGGGGGGGTGAATCGATTTTCTAACAATTATGGCAAATTTTAAATTAATCACAATTTAATCACAAATGATAATGAGCAATATAGTGCAATATAACAATTTAATGCAAAGTAGGGAAGAGAGAAACAAACACAATCGTTTATAGAGGTTCGGCCAAACTCTTGCCTACGTCCTCTCTCCTTGACCTTCTTGGCAAGTGTTTTCTTTCTCTCTTTCAATAGAGCTTACACAGTTCCTTTTGCAGGTTAAGGAATAACCTCTCTACCCTTAGCAATACAGAAATGTATTCACCCTTTTACAATGTCTCTCACTGAGGAACAATCCTCTTTTCTTTTTGGGTATGGATGAATACAGAATAAGGCTTTACAATGGGTAGTGCTAACAAAGCTTGTTGCACTTAAGCTTGTACAATGAATTTCAATTAATGAGCTATGAAGACACAAGGAATGAAAGAATTAAAAGCTTGAGAATGTTAGGAATGTGCAGCAATAGTCTCCTTATTCTCTTTGTCTTCAATGCTTGGTTATATACTGAAGGATTGGTAGTTGGAGCATTAAATGCTATTTTTCCCGTTGTGATTTGCAGAAACTAGCCGTTGGGTACCTCCAGTAGAGTGCCAGATCGATCTGCCATCTTGGCCAGATCGATCTCTTAGTTATAAATCCTGCAAGATTGAAACACAAATACACAAGGAGATCGATCTCATAGGTTAGCAGATCGATCTGTTAGTTTAAAAATAATGAGGCAGATCGATCTGTCGAATAGGCAGATCGATCTCCTAATCTCTCTGTTTGAGGCAAGATCGATTTCCAGATCGATCTGCCATGCAATCTCGTAGAGAGGAGATCGATCTCTCAACAACACAGATCGATCTCTTTAGCTCTCTGACTTTGAGGAGATCGATCTCTTCCTTACCAGATCGATCTCATAAGTTCTCTGTTTGAGTGTAGATCGATCTCTCAGATCGATCTATAGTCTTAAGCTCTTAAGGGAGATCGATCTCTTCATAGACCAGATCGATCTCTCAACTCTAGCTTGAACCAGATCGATCTCTTACCCCTTGCAGATCGATCTCATTCTTCCTAAATACCTTTGTAAAGATTTAAGGCTTGCCAGATCGATCTCTTCCATCATGAGATCGATCTCTCATCAAGTAAAAACCCAGGAGATCGATCTCTCATCAGCCAGATCGATCTCACATCAACAGAACTCTAAGTTCTGGTACTAATAACCTCTAAACATGTTTCTATATCAACTTAATGTTATAGAATTAACTTGTTTTGTCATTTCAAAATACATTAACTCAACAATCTCCCCCTTTTTAATATGACAAAACATAAGACAAACATGTTTAGTGAATTTTTGCAAAAGCTCCCCCTTTTTGTGAGCTCCCCCTTTCTTTTAGCTTTTTGGTTTTGTTACTTGCTTAACTCCCCCTCAATTTAATCATTCTTAGAAACCTTTATGTATCTTATCACAAACAAACACACACACTTCTCCCCCTTTTTGTCATATCAATAACACGAAACTATAAAACTCATGGCATTTCAAAATTAATATTTTCAAGGTATTTCATTCAAGCAAATTCATCATAATTAACATCAAGTAACTAACATGATATCACTAAACAAAAAAAACAAACACCTAAAGCCTAAGGTGAGGGAGGAACACGATCCGAAAGATTCTCAACGTGCGTGCGTGTGACTTGCTGCTCATCAAACATTGCCTCTTGAGTTTCGTGAATCTTATCCACTCTTTGGTTCAAAGATGCAAAGCCTTCATCAATTTTCTGATGGAGTTCACTGATCATCTTCATAATGATCTCCATGTCAGCAGGTGAGGATGGCTGAGCAGAAGGTGGAGCAGTCGAAGACGATGGTTCAGGAGCTGGTGCTGCAGGTCGGTGCACTGGCTCAACAGTGGGGTCCTCCTCCATGGCCTCTGCAGGTTGCTGGTCCCTCTTTTTCTTCCACGCTCCCCGGATGTCTTTGTAATAGCCCATATGATGAAGGGACCCAATGTTGAGGACGCTCTTGGGAGATGGCAGTTCTCCGGTTTCGCCGCTGCAGTCGACGCCAACGCGGTGGAGAAGATAGGCTACCGGTTGCGGAAAAACGATCGTGGTAGCCTGTCCACTCACTATCTTCAGCCAGTCTTCATATATGAAATGGACAAGATTTGGTTTTTGGCTTGTTGAGTGAATGTGATGGAGCCAAAAACGATCTAAGCGCCTAACGGTGGAATGACGGGTACCGAAAGGGCGGAGGTTCCAAGAGATTATGAGGTGGAGTAACCGAAGGTGCATTGGAAGGTTACTCGCCTTGTCCCTAGGGAGATCAAACTCAAAGGAGACTTCCTCATCTTCATTGGTCAAGCCTTCATTTTTCATGTGGAAGGCCTGAGCTAGGATATCAGTATCGACAGGAACGGTTTTATCCATGACATATGTTTTGAAACCGACAATTTTGCAAGTGTCATTTGGGTCAAAAATGAGTTCGGCATTGGAAAAGAATGCACGAACGAGATTTGGAGGGACGGGAGTGTTGATTTTTAAAAACATCATCCAACCAAATTCCTCAAATTTTGACACGTATGGAAAGTCTATGCGATTGAGGAAGGAAAAATCTATGGTTCGCCAATGCTTAATTGGCATGGTTGAGAAATATTCCTCATATCGCTTTCTTTTTGCTGGGGTTTTAAAACACCGATTGAAAGAAGCGATAGAAGGTGGAGGAATGGGTTGGGATGAGGAACCGGCCTCTACAGTGGTTCTAGGGGGTTTGTGTCCTACTGTCTTATGCCTAGGCATGATTCTAGACTCTAAAGATGCGCTAAATAGATTCAAAAATGAGAAAAGCAATGAAACAGTACCTAGGTTTGCCCTAGAATTAAAATGAACACAAATTGAAGAAAATCAGTAAGGAATGTTGGTTACAATACCGGAATTTGACACCGAGACGCAAGGAGGACCGTACGGAGATCGATCTGAGGAGAAATCGACAGTGATGGTGCGAGGGAATTTGGGAATTTGAAAGTTAGGTTTTGTGAAATTTGAGAAATTTTCGCGAGTTTATATACTTCAGGACACATGAGATCGATCTGTCGAGGCGACAGATCGATCTGTCACTTCTAGAAGCCAAGGGAGATCGATCTGTTGTATGGACAGATCGATCTGTTCGCAAGCAGAGGCTTAAGGAGATCGATCTGGTACATGCACAGATCGATCTGTAGTGAAACCGAGACTTAGAGAGATCGATCTGCCAAATGCATGGATCGATCTTCAGAATGCAGAAGCTTTGAAGAGATCGATCTGTCGTGTGGATAGATCGATCTGCTCTTTAACAGAGGCGTAAGGAGATCGATCTTATGGTTAGAAGATCGATCTGCTTAGCTTTACCTTGATGATTTAGGCTTGTTGGAAGTATGGAGATCGATCTATATTGCAAGGAGATCGATCTCTCATCCTCATTGCCAGAAAATCTTTGCAAAAACTCTTTTAAAATCAACTTGAAACCAAGATTTTTGAAACACAAAAGTCTTAAGGGATATTCATGAGTCCTAATTCACCTCTAAGGATACAAAACCTATCTCTATCAAGGGGTTTGGTGAATATATCAGCTATTTGATGTAGAGTGTCAATGTACTTTAAAATTATATCCCCTTTTTGTACATGGTCTCTAAGGAAGTGATGTCTAATTTCTATGTGTTTGGTTCTGGAGTGTTGGATAGGATTTTTAGATAGATTAATGGCATTGGTATTATCACATTTAATAGAGACTTGCTTCATGTCAATACCATAATCTCTCATTTGTTGTTTAATCCACAACACTTGAGCACTACAACTACCAGCTGCTATATATTCAGCTTCAGTAGTGGACTGAGCCACACTATTTTGTTTCTTAGAGAACCAAGAAATTAACCTATTTCCTAAGAATTGGCAAGTACCTGAAGTACTTTTCCTATCTATTTTGCATCCTCCAAAATCAGCATCTGAATATGTATGAAGGGCAAAGGTGGAGTCCTTGGGGTACCAAAGTCCTAATGAGGGAGTGTCTTTGAGGTATCTAAAGATCCTCTTAGTTGCCAATAAATGTGATTCCCTAGGAGATGATTGAAATCTAGCATAAAGGCATACACTAAACAAAATATCTGGTCTACTTGCAGTTAAATAAAGCAATGAGCCAATCATAGACCTATAGAGTTTAGTGTCTACACACTTACCACTTTCATCTTTATCAAGCTTGATGTTGGTGCCTATTGGAGTTGCTTGAGGTTTGCAATTGTCGATTCCAAATCGCTTGAGCAATTCCTTAGTATACTTTGCTTGATTGATGAAGGTTCCATCTTTTGTTTGCTTCACTTGAAGTCCCAAGAAGAATGTGAGTTCTCCCATCATGCTCATCTCAAATTCTCCTTGCATGATCTTAGCAAACTCTTGGCATAAAGACTCATTAGTTGAACCAAAAATAATATCATCTACATACACTTGTACAACTAGTAAGTCTTTATTTTTATTCTTAATGAATAAGGTGGTATCGACTTTTCCTCTTGAAAATCCCTTTTCTATTAAGAATTTTGACAACCTTTCATACCAAGCTCTAGGAGCTTGTTTTAACCCATAAAGTGCCTTAGATAATTTAAAAACATGTTCAGGAAATTCATGATTTTCAAATCCGGGAGGTTGCTCAACATATACTTCTTCATTAATGAAACCATTTAAGAATGCACTCTTTACATCCATTTGATATAACTTGAAGTTTTTATAACATGCAAAGGCAAGTAACATTCTTATTGCCTCTAATCTAGCTACCGGTGCATATGTTTCATCATAGTCTATGCCTTCCTCTTGTCTATAGCCTTGAGCAACTAGCCTAGCCTTATTCCTTATGATCACACTATTTTCATCCATTTTGTTCTTGAATATCCATTTAGTTCCAATTATAGAGTGATCACTAGGCCTAGGAACTAGTTTCCATACTTTGCTTCTCTCAAATTGATTTAATTCTTCTTGCATTGCTAGGAACCAATTATTGTCATCTAAGGCTTCATTGACATTCCTTGGCTCTATTTAAGATACAAAGGCTATATATTGGCACATATTCCTTAGGGATGATCTAGTTCTAACTCCAAGAGTTGGATCTCCTACTATTTCACAATCTTTTACATATCCTAACTCTCTTGGTGCTCTAGGCTCTCTTTCTAAAACCTCTATTTCTTCTTCATCTTCTTTATTCAAGTCAAGCTTTTCTAGGAAGTCTTCTTCTAAGCCTTCATCAAATATTCCAACATTTTCATCATTGGTTGAATCTTTAGATATATTATTTGACTCATCAAATATAACATGAATAGACTCTTCAACCACTAATGTTCTTTTGTTATATATTCTAAAAGCCTTTGAATTCAAAGAATATCCTAGAAATATTCCCTCATCACTCTTGGCATCAAATTTTCCTAAATTATCTTTTCCATTATTTAGAACAAAGCACTTGCAGCCAAAAGGATGGAAGTAACTAATGTTAGGCTTCTTGCCTTTGTAGACTCATAAGGAGTTTTCTTTAGCATGGGTCTTATCATAGCTCTATTAATTATATAACATGATGTGTTTATAGCTTCAGCCCAAAAGTACTTTGGCAAGTTATTTTCACATAACATGGTCCTAGCCATCTCTTCCAAAGTTCTATTTCTTCTCTCAACTACACCATTTTGTTGTGGTGTCCTAGGGGCTGAAAAATTATGGCTAATTCCTTGATCATTGCAATACTCATCAAATCCTATATTTTCAAATTCTTTGCCATGATCACTTCTAATGCTTGTTATTGTATATCCTTTTTCATTTTGAGTCACCTTTGAGTAAGTTATGAATTTCTCTAAGGCTTCATTTTTTACTCTCAAAAAGAACACCCAAGTGAACCTAGTGTAATCATCAACTATTACAAATCCATAGTGTTTCCCACCTAGGCTAGTGGTTCTAGTTGGTCCAAATAAGTCTAAATGCAGTAATTGAAGAGGCCTAGTGGTGGATACACTATTCTTAGGCTTAAAAGTTGTCCTCTTGTGTTTTCCTTTAACACAAGCTTCACATATTTCTTCATGATCAAAGGATATTTTAGGTAAGCCTATAACTAGATCCTTTCTAGCTAATTTAGATAGCACATGCATGCTAGCATGACCTAGTCTTCTATGCCATAACCAAGATTCCTTTTTGTTGTCTACCATTAAGCATATGTTTTCATTTTTGAGTTCATTAAGATAGACAATATATATGTTACCTTGCCTATGACCTAGAAAAAGAATTTTATTTGACTTAGGATCTATAACATTACACTTCATGCAATCAAAAATTACTTTGTAACCTTTGTCACAAAGTTGACTAATGCTTAACAAGTTATGCTTAAGACCCCTAACAAGTAATACTTTTTCTAAAGAGAAATGATCATTACCTATTGAGCCACTTCCTTCCACTTGGCCTTTGGAGTTGTCCCCAAAAGTGACTTCTCCACCAATTTTTGATTTGAAGGAATTGAAATGGCTTTTATCACCCGTCATGTGCCTTGAGCATCCACTATCTAAGTACCAAGCATCTTTTGTTTTAGCTTTGTGGCTATGCTCAATCACCTACAAAAAATCAAACTCAAGTCTTAGGTACCCAAATTTTCTTGGGTGGAGGTTAGTAAATGCAATTCTTGATCCCATTGGGATCCATTTTGCTAATGCATTACAGTCCTTGGAAAGAATTACCTCTTTTGGAATCCATATCCTTTCTACTCTTTTTCCTTTAAGATTCCTCATCTTTATATTGCAATAATGTGACTTATGTCCCTTTCTATTACAATATGAACAAGTAATTACAGGTTTATTCATGCTCTTCCTAGCAATAAAACTCTTAAGATGGGTCTCCCTACTTTGTGCATTATATCCTAAGCCATTTTTGTCAAAAAATGCCCTTTGGGTTTCTGGCATGCTATCTAGCTTTTGTTGCCCCATGTGAAATCTATTAAAGGAGTTATGTAGATTGTTATTTTTCTCCTCAAGGTCACAAATTTCTAGATTTGAAATCTCTAGTTTCTTTTCACATTCTAATTTATCTTTTAACATTATCTCATTTTCCTTTTTTAATTTAGATATTAACTTTTTATACTTCATGCTCATACATTCATACTCTAATGCAAGATCATCAAATGCATCTTGCAATTCATCAAAAGAGTATTCATTGAGATTAGAAGTTACCTTTTCATCATCATCAATAGCCATGAAGCATAAGTTGGCAATGTCCTCATTTGATTCATCATCGGAGCAGCCGCTGTCGCTCCATGTTGCCACCATTGCCTTCTTTTTATGGAACCTATCATTTGACCTTTTAAGAAGAGGGCAGTTAAATTTTATGTGTCCAGGTTTTTTACATTCATAACACACAATAGAGTCTTTTCTACCTACTTCCTCTTGTTCTCTCCTATTGTTTCTCCTATTACTACTACTAGCTTTCATCCTCATGAACTTATTAAATCTTTTGGCAAACATTGCCATCTCAATATCCTCCTCACTGCCACTCTCATTTTTAATCTCCTCTTGAGCAGTGGATTTTAGAGCAACTCCCACTTTCTTGGGTGGCTCTTCATTTTTTTTAAGTTTCATCTCATAAGTGAGCAAGGATCCTATCAATTCATCTAGGCACAATGTGTGAGGATCCTTAGATTCCTCAATTGCCGTCACTTTAGCTTCCCATGATTTAGGTAAGCTATTTAAAATTTTCTTTACCATTTCAATATTAGAATATATTTTTCCTAAAGATTTTAATCCATTAATTACATCTGTGAATCTAGTGAACATATCACTAATTGATTCTCCTTCCTTCATCCTAAAAAGCTCATAGTCATGTGTGAGCATACCTACTTTTGTCTCCTTCACTTGGGTTGTACCCTCATGAGTTATTGCCAATTTATCCCATATTTGCTTGGCATTATCACACCCGGAGACTCTATTGTATTCATTAGGACCTAAAGCACAAAATAATGTGTGCATAGCTTTAGCATTTAGCTGTGCACATTTAATGTCATTAGAATCCCATTCATCTTCTTCTTTGGGGATATCTCTTCCCTCTATTCTCTTTGTAGGGATTTGAGGTCCCTTAACTATAATTCTCTACACTTCATAATCATTTGCTTGAATGAATAACATCATCCTAGTCCTCCAATATGAATAATGTTCACCATTGAACATGGGAGGTCTAACCGTAGAGTGCCCCTCTCCTACCAAACTAGTTGCTACATTGTTAAGAGCCATTTGATCGTTTCTAACTCTTAGGAAGTTATTCCTATGTGATTAAAGAGTCCTAGCTCTGATACCAATTGTTGGCTCTACCGAGAGGGGGGGTAAATCGGTTTTCTAACAATTATGGGAAATTAAAAATTAATCACAATTTAATCACAAATGATAATGAGCAATATAGTGCAATATAACAATTTAATGCAAAGTAGGGAAGAGAGAAACAAACACAATCGTTTATAGAGGTTCGGCCAAACTCTTGCCTACGTCCTCTCTCCTTGACCTTCTTGTCAAGTGTTTTCTTTCTCTCTTTCAATAGAGCTTACACAGTTCCTTTTGCAGGTTAAGGAATAACCTCTCTACCCTTAGCAATACAGAAATGTATTCACCCTTTTACAATGTCTCTCACTGAGGAACAATCCTCTTTTCTTTTTGGGTATGGATGAATACAGAATAAGGCTTTATAATGGGTAGTGCTAACAAAGCTTGTTGCACTTAAGCTTATATAATAAATTTCAATTGATGAGCAATAGGGACACAAAGAATGAATGAATTAAAGCTTGAGAATGTTTGGAATGTTCAGTAATAGTGTCTCTATTCTCTTTGTCTTCAATGCTTGGTTAAATACTGAAGGATTGGTAGTTGGAGCATTAAATGCTATTTTTTCCGTTGTGATTTGCAGAAACTAGCCGTTGGTACCTCCAGTAGAGTGCCAGATCGATCTGCCATCTTGGCCAGATCGATCTCTTAGTTATAAATCCTGCAAAATTGAAGCACAAATACACAAGGAGATCGATCTCATAGGTTAGCAGATCGATCTGTTAGTTTAAAAATAATAAGGCAGATCGATCTATCGAATAGGCAGATCGATCTCCTAATCTCTCTGTTTGAGGCAAGATCGATTTCCAGATCGATCTGCCATGCAATCCCGTAGAGAGGAGATCGATCTCTCAACAACACAGATCGATCTCTTTAGCTCTCTGACTTTGAGGAGATCGATCTCTTCCTTACCAGATCGATCTCATAAGTTCTCTGTTTGAGTGTGGATCGATCTCTCAGATCGATCTATAGTCTTAAGCTCTTAAGGGAGATCGATCTCTTCCTAGACCAGATCGATCTCTCAACTCTAGTTTTAGCCAGATCGATCTCTTAACCCTTGCAGATCGATCTCATTCTACCTAAGTCCCTTTATAAAGGTTTAAGGCTTGCCAGATCGATCTCTTCCATTATAAGATCGATCTCTCATCAAGTAAAAACCCAGGAGATCGATCTCTCATCAGCCAGATCGATCTCTCATTAGCAGAACTCTAAGTTCTGGTACTAATATCCTCTAAACATGTTTCTATATCAACTTGATATTATCGAATTAACTTGTTTTGTCATTTTAAAATACATTAACTCAACACTTATGATAGATAGACAATGGCAATAAATTTATACTAGCTCCTAAATCACATAAGGCTTTACCATAGAATAAATTTCCAATAGTGCAGGGTATGGTAAAACTCCCGGGATCTCTGAGCTTGGGGGTAACTTCCTCTGGATAATAGCATAACATTCCTCAGTTAAGGCCACCATCTCATATTCTTCCAATCTTCCCTTCCTCGAGAGGATATCCTTTAAAAACTTCCATAACTTGGCATTTGCTCTAAAGCATCTGCGAAAGGAATGTTGATGTGAGGTTTCTTAAAAACCTCAAGAAATTTGACAAATTGTTGGTCAAGCTTTTGGTTTTGAAACCTCTATGGAAAAGGTACTGGTGATCTAACTGTAAGGGATGTGGTGGCAACATGTATGGCATCAGAGGATGATGAAGGCTGTGAAGTAGAAGAAGGTAAAGATGAAGAAGCGCCTAGATTCCTTTCCAACCTGATCATTTGGTTCCTGCTCTTTTTGAGCTGCTTCGTTAGAACTTATGGGTTTTTCAACTATGTGTTGTTCAGGTCTGGGCTTAACTTATGGTTCATCTAGCTCTCGGTCTCTCCCAAGGGTGATGGCTTTAACTTGTTCCTTACCCTCCCTTTGCCTAACAGGATTAACTTCAGAGTTATTAGGAAGAGTCCCTTGAGGACGCTGACTAAGAGTATTCGCTATTTGTCCTACCTGAACCTCTAAGTTCTTAATTGAAGCTTCTTGATTTTTCAGGATCATTGAGAACATCTCCTCAAGCGAGGGTTTCTTCTCAGCTGCTGGTGCGTGGTATTGTTGGGGCTACACAGGTTGTGGTGGTGGTGGTTGATGGAAGTGAGGTGAATGATGCTGAAATTGAGGTGGGGATGGATGATATGGTGGATGGTATGGAAATTGGGACTATGGTGGTACATGAACCTGTGGGGCTTGAAAACTAAGGGGTTCTACAGGTCTAGAACTAAAAGATTGCCCTTGGTTTTGGCTCTAGGAAAAGTTAGGATGCTTCCCCCACCCTAGGTTGTAGGTGTTTGACAAGGGGTTGTTCTGTTGCTTAGGAGGGGCAATGTACTAAACCGATTCTATGTTAAGTGGACACCTATCTACAGAGTGGGTACCACTACACAGTTCACGGGAAAGAAAAGGACTTTGGACAGAAAACAGAGGGTTAGGATTGGTGGAAGGATTATGCTGGGTACTAAGCAACTCTACCTTCTTCATAAGATTAGCGATTTGAGAGGTCAAGGTAGACAGTGTGTCGAGCTCATAAATACCTGTCAGCTTCTTTGGCAATTGCCTCTTCGAGGACCATAGATAGTTGTTAGCCACCATCTTGTCTAAAAGCTCATAAGCTTCCTCCTCTGTTTTGCACGTTAGCGGTCTACTCGCAGCAGCGTCAACAGTGGTCCTATTTTGGATTGTAAGTCTGTTGTAGAAGGTCTGGACTTGCAGCCACAAAGGTAGACCATGATAAGGGAACTTCCTAAGAAGCTCCTTATATCGTTCCCATGCTTCGTAAAGTGATTCAGTGTCCAACTAGGCAAAGGAAGATATGTCACTATGGAGTCTAGCCATTTTAGAGGGAGGGAAAAACTTAGCTAGAAATTGATGGGCTAACTCGTCTCATGTTGAAATGGATCCAAGAAGCAAGGATGTTAACCTATGTCATGCCCTATCCCTAAGTGAGAAGGGGAATAATCTAAGCTTAAGCACATCATCAGATAATCCATTGTGTTTAAACGTCTTACATAAGTCGAGGAATTGCCCGATATGAGCATGTGGGTCATCATGTGGAAGCCCACTGAACTGTAAAGAGGTCAGGATCATCTGGAGGATTAAAGGCTTAATTTTGAAATTATTACCAGGGATAGCTGGTGGCCTAATGCCGGTATAATATCCTCCAAGCGTTGGCATTGCATAATCTCCAACGGTTCTAATTCCCTATTTTCTGCCATGGTGAATTGCAGCGGACCTATAAATTTCCTAGAATCCTTTCGAATTTTCCTAAGAGTTCATTCAATTTCAGGATCTAGAGGAAAGCAATCAAAACTTCTGGCTCTACGCATGCGAACATCTAGAAGTCCTTAGAATGTTTTTTAAGTTTTTAAATTTTTAAATTTTTTTATTTTAAATTTTTTAATTAACTAATCTAGATTAATCTTCTAAATATTTACAATCTAAATATTTACAAGCTAGAATTACACCTAAGCATAATTTCACCGATATTAATTAACGACTAATTAAAACTTTCCCAGCAACGGCGCCAAAAACTTGACACGCCCTAAAGGTATAGTCCGTAAGTGCACGGGTCGTACAAGTAATAATGAGATTTGAGTCCCGAGTTATTGTCCCTCAAAGAAGTTGGTTAGCCTAATTAACTACCGGTTAATCTTACCGTAAGTATATTCTAGCAAATTATTAAGTTAAGGTGGGTGATCTAAATGGCTAACATTAAAATTACTGGAAAGTAATAAAATAATAAAAACTAAATAAAACCGAGCAAAATTACTTACAGCGCTCCACGCAATTAAAATAAAAAACCTACAAAAAAAATTAAAACAGTTAAAGCTAATTAACACAATTAAAATAAAATGTAAATATGAAAATAACAAAGCAAGATTAATTACACTACAATTAAGCTAATTTAAAATGCAATTTAAACTACTTAATCAAAATGCAATTTAAACTAAACTGAAATTTAATGAAAATAAAATCCTAGGAAATTATGAAAATAACTATAAAACAACTTGTCTAAAATATTACCTCTAAACTAATCCTAACTATATCTAATTACTAATTTAACAATAAAATTTAACTAATGCATGTAACAAATTTAATCTAACTTAATTCTAACCGTAACCCTTAAAACACTTAACTAAATTTAAGTCCTAAAACATATATAATATAAAATTAACTTTTAACTAAAAATTAAACTAAAGATTAAATTAACAACTTAAAACATTAGTTCTAACCTACAATTAACAATTAACAACTATCCTAAACTAACAACTAATTAAAATAATAAAAATGCATTAAACATGAAATTAAACAAGGAAGTGACATGGCCAAACATGGCCTTAAGTTTAAATCAGCCAAGATGTCCCTCCAATCACTGTCCATGTCTTCAATATTGCTCATTTTCTGGTTTGGTCTCGGGTTGGTTGTCTCCAGGCGTGCTGATGCATGTTCTCGGGTCTGTCCTCTCACCAAGCCTGCTCGGTTTCGTGTGCTACACCATTCCTGCCCTACACAGCATCTCAAATTGCCAACTGCCCCAACACCAGCTCCATGCATAAACCGTGCACGTTTCCTTCTCCAGGCGTTGTCTTGCCCGCAGCTGCACATCCTCGGCTCTCGGTCTGGCCACGCAAATGCTCTCGATTTTAGGTCACGACTTCTGCTTATGCATTTGCTTCCAACTCTAGCTGCCGGTACCGAAGGCATGTCTGGCTTCTGCTCCCGTTCTTGCTTCTGCTGGTGTGCGCAACCTTTGCCCAGCTAGGCGAAAACGTTATCCTCACCGAATTGGTCTTGCACTGCCTTTCTCCGTGTCCTTCTGGCTCTCGGTCTTGTGTAGATAGCTTCTGCATTGAACTCGTCCACCAGCAGTTCGGTAATGGTGACATCACTCATCAATGAAAAACTGTAGCTACTGATTACGAGCTTAATGCAGAATGACAGCATGTAGAAATGATGAACAGTACAAGGCTCATGAAACAGCGGAGAACAGAGGAAAGACTGTTGCTCTAAAAAATCAACCCGTGTCTCACTAATACAACCAACCAAGACATGAAAATCTACACCGAATAGCTTGATGCATCTGTTTCACAATCCAACAACAAGTAACAATCAACAATCAAGCTGAATTAAAATGCAGTAAATGAAATTGATGCAGGACATAAGGAAATGCAGTAAAAATGGAAGCTAAACTCTAAATGCAATCAAGAACTAAAACATAAAAAGCATGTAAGTAAGAATGAAATAAAGAAAAGAAAGAACAAGAAAACATAGCAAACTAGGAAATTAAAATCGAGAAGAATTATGTGTAAACTACAACTAAAAAAAAATCAACGTGCTTCATCCATGTGAATCCTTAGCTCGAGCTGCTTCCTTCCTTTCTCAAACCGAGGGTTCACTTTACCATTGATGTGGATAAATGCTAAGCATCAACCCACATCAAAACATCAAACCCAAAAGGTTTAAACAAAGGAAGAGGTGACTATCCGAATGCATCAAGACAGTAAAACGAGAGCAAGAAAAGATATTGGTTTTTCAAGTAAAACAAAGAAGAAATAAGCAATGATCTAGGAGAAACTGAGAGCTACCAAGAATGATGGTTTAACAAATAAAAACATAAGCAAATTGGGAAACCGGGAGCTAACAACCATGGTGGCTGCCAAGAGAATGAAAAACTACATTGAAGAGCTTGTAAAAATAACAATGGACATTGATGTGAACAGTAAATGGTAGCTAAACGGGAAAGAGAAGCTTGAAAACAAGGAAAACAAATTAAAACTATTCTAACACTACTCCTAACTTACTCCTACTCCTACTCCTAATTACATTACATCCTTTTTTCAATTGTCATCCTTTCCTATTTATAAATACACTAGGGGTAAAATTGTAATTTTCCATCCTAGATGAGTTGGCATTGTTTGGCCACTTGTCTTCACACCATTGGCTCCTTGAAAAGATATTTCCATGTCATCTGTCTTTTTGTCCAATTGGATGTGCTAGGTGGCATGGCTCGTGTTGTCCACGTGGTTCAATCTCAATTTTAGCCCAATTTCGATCCATTTTCTACCGAAATATTCAAAATTCATCCGGATTTATTTTATCTGCAAACATGAGAATTTTAATTAAATAAAGGGGATAAAAGACAATAAGTTAGGGATTTAAATAATTAATTAGGAAATTAAGCACAAATAATTCTAAAAATATAGAATTATCACAACTCCAAACTTGAGCTTTTGCTTGTCCTCAAGCAAAACAAAATAATTATAGGAATGATAAGTACAAAACACAATAATTTCCCTAATATTATCCTCAAAGAAAAAGTACAGACTATGAAATCAAATACTCACAATTACAAGTCTAGCAGTTAGAATTATTCAATCATAAGTCCTAACCCAAATTGGACTCCTCGAGAGTGTGTGAAAAATGTCTAAGTCACTTCACAGTACATTATCCCAATCAGATTATGCACACAAAGTGAATGTAAAGTCAATGACATGTGATCATTCCCATAAGTTTGCTTTTCACTTCTCTCTCCACTAATGTAGTCACACTTAACCAAAGATCAATAGGACTTCATTAAGCTTGTAATGTAAGGTTGGGGCTAAGGTATGATAAAGTCGATTTAGGTTTAATTACCCTATAACATGCATTACTTCTAGGATCTTAATGTAAAAGCTCAAATCATTTCCCCCAAACTTATTTATTTCACTAAACGTTTTATTCTATTTTTGTATTTTTCTTCTTTCTTCTTTTGTTTTTCTTTTTTTCTTACTTTTTCATTTCATTTTTTTACATACTCCTTCATTATCACTTAATAGCCATATAGCTCAAAATATATCCCAATGACTTTTCATGTTTTCGGGGTAAGGGATAGGAAAAAAAGTATTTAAGCTAAGGAAAATTTTGTCGAAATATTTACAGAGAAAAGCTTATTTGGCCCAGATGGGTGACTAGGGGTAGCATATGTACAAGGAAGGCTAGAAAGGCTAAAACGATCCAAAGATGACCTAAATCATCTCCCTAATTAAGTGTGATCTAATATTTCACCTCGAGATCAGATTAAACAAATTCAAGAATATGATGCACAAAATCAACTGAACAAATGCAGTCCTATGTACACATAAGCTTTCTCTAAATAAATATACAGATTCATGACATGACATGTTCACAAGATGATGCAATCACGGTTAGAATTAAGAAAAATTCAAGAATTCAACTTCATGCTTTTCCTATAATCATGCTTCATAGTTAATCAAAGTCAGACTAAATTACGGGGTTATATCATCGGAATATGGGAAAACTACAACGTAAGCACAAAATCATCCCAAAATCAAACAATTTAAGCTCATATTATCGAAAATGTTTTTCAATTTTTTTTAATTTTTTACAAAATTGCTCAAGTGATATCCCCTCCCCCAAACTTAAAGTGCATAGTATCCTCAGTGTGCAAATAATATAAGAATTTAAGCTCAAGAACAGAGTACTCCCCTATTTGATGATGATGATCAACAATCGAACCTTGATTGAAAACATAAAACTAGAAAATAAACCTGCAAAATAAACAAAGAAAGAAACATCGTAAAAGAAAAAGAAAAAGAACTATATACAAAGTCAAAATAAAAACACAGCCACTTCAAATGCAGCTGAAGAAAACAATACTCAGCAGCAATGCGAAGAGTAGGAGGGTTAGCCAAAGTGGCGACAGAATATTAACAATTAAATCCTCCTGAGCCCTATCTACTTCCTTCTTTCTCTCAAATATTATATGGTCAAGCCTTATGTCCTCCTCAATCTCCATCTTAAAATACTCTTGAGAGTCATCAGGAAGCTTCAAAGGTTTTAAAACATTAAATTTTACATCTTGATCTTGGACTCTCATTGTTAACTCCCCCTTCTGTACATCAATTAAGGTTCTACTAGTCGCTAAGAAATGTCTACCTAGTATAATGGGGACTTCCCTGTCTTTCTCCATATCTAAAACAATAAAATCTACAGGGAAAATAAGCTTGTCAACCTTTACTAAGACATCCTCAATGACTTCCTTCGGATATTTAATTGATCGATCAGCCAACTAAAGGGTCACTGTGGTGGGCTTGGCATCCCCTATTCCTAACTTATGATAGATAGACAATGGCATTAAATTTATACAAGCTCCTAAATCACACAGGGCTCTACCATAGAATAAATTTCTAATAGTGCAGGGTATGGTAAAACTCCTGGGATCTTTGAGCTTGGGGGGTAACTTCCTCTGGATAATAGCACTACATTCCTCAGTTAAGGCTGTCGTCTCATATTCTTCTAGTCTTCTCTTCCTTGAGAGAATATCCTTTAAAATCTTTACATAACTTGGCATTTGCTCTAAAGCATCTGTGAAAGGAATGTTGATGTGAAGTTTCTTAAAAACCTCAAGAAATTTGGTAAATTACTGGTCAAGCTTTTAGTTTTGAAACCTCTGAGGAAAAGGTATGGTGGTCTAACTGTAAGGGATGTAGTGGTAACATGTATGACATCAGAGGATGATGAAGGCTGTGAAGTAGAAGAAGGTAAAGATGAATAAGCGCCTACTTTAGATTCCTTTGCAGCCTGATCTTTTGGTTCCTGCTTTTTTTGAGCTGCTTCGTTAGAACTTATGGGTTTTTCAACTATGTGTTGCTCAGGTTTGGGCTTAACTTGTGGTTCATCTAGCTCTCGGTCACTCCCATGGGTGATGGCTTTAACATGTTCCTTACCCTCCCTTTGCCTAACAGGATTGGCTTCAGTGTTATTTGGAAGGTTCCCTTAATGACGTTGACTAAGAGTATTCGCTATTTGTCCTACTTGGACCTCTAATTTCTTAATTGAAGCTGCTTGATTTTGCAGGATCATTGAGAACATCTCCTCAAGCGAGGGCTTCTTCTCAGCTGCTGCTACGTTGTAATGTTGGGGTTGCATAGGTTATGGTGGTAGTGGTGGTGGTGGTTGATGGAAGTGAGGTGAATGATACTAAAATTGATATGGGGATAGATGATATGGTGGATAGTGTGGAAATTGCGACTGTGGTGGTACATGAACCTGTGGGGCTTGAAAACTAGGGGGTTCTACATGTCTATAACTAAAAGATTGCCCTTGGTTTTGGCTTCAGAAAAAGTTAGGATGGTTCCTCCACCCTGGGTTGTAGGTGTTTGAAAAGGGGTTGTTCTGTTGCTTAGGAGGGGCAACGTATTGAACTGATTCTAAGTTAAGTGGACACCTATCTACAGAGTGGGTACCACTACACAGCTCACAGGAAAGAAAAGGATTTTGGACAGAAAACACAGGGTTCGATTTGGTGGAAGGATTATGTTGGGTACTGAGCGACTCTACCTTCTTCGTAAGATTAGCGATTTGAGAGGTCAAGGTAGACAGTGTGTCGAGCTCATAAATACCCACTGACTTCTTTAGTAATTGCCTCATCGAGGACCATAGATAGTTGTTAGCTGCCATCTTATCTAAATGCTCATAAGATTCCTCCTATGTTTTGCACATTAGTGGTCCACTTGCAGCAACGTCAACAATGGTCCTATGTTGGCTTGTAAGTTCATTGTAGAAGGTTCGGACTTGCAGCCACAAAGGTAGACCATGATGAGGGAACCTCCTAAGAAGCTCCTTATGTGAGACCTCGTATATGTATAATGTGTAATGAATGTGAATGGACTTGTAATGTAAAGTATGATTGATGTAAGTCTATGGACTCAATGTACGTATGTGTCATATGATTTGTAACGTACATACAAGTTTCATTGAGTATGAATATGAAGAAATGAGTTCTTATGAGTGATGAATGTGATTGGAACTCAAAATGAGTAGCGTGATAAAATGGAATGAAGTTAAGCTCCCATTTAGTTTGGAATGTGATACTTGTGGATATACAATGAATGCACACAAGTTTCAATGTGCATAAGGTATGAATGGATGCCATTTTCAAGTTATAAAGGTGGATGGATGAGAAAATGGCCATGGCTGCAGATTAAGGATGTGTTGGTGTGAGTTACAACAAGGAAACTGCAGGAAATCTGGAAAGTATAAAGCCCAGATCGATCTCATAGGATGAGAGATCTATCTGGAAGAGCCAGAATGCTCTTATTTGGGCAATGAAATAGAGCAGATCGATCTCCAATGGTGCCAGATCGATCTCCTAAGCATTCTATAATGAAAAGATCGATCCTCAAGCACCCAGATCGATCTCCTTAGCTCTCTGTTTGGGAGCAGATCGATCTCATGCTTCGACAGATCGATCTCATGCTTAAATTATCGTGAAAATGAGAGATTTAAGGGGACCAGATCGATCTCCTCTTGGACCAGATCGATCTCCTCAAGCTATTTCTATAAAAGGAAGGCTGAAAATCTAAAATTTTTGGGAAAAACAACAATCTTCCATTTCCAACCCAAAAACTTAACTTTCTCTCTCTAAAATCAGCCATTTCCAACAAGAATTGAGGGGAGGCCATTAGACACTAAGTTGTTCATCTTGAGGAAGAGAACAACATAGTTGGAACCCAAAATCCAATTGTTGGTATTGAAGGAGCTAAGGGTATTGGCATTTGGAGTAAGAAGAAAAATCAGATTTAGTAAGATTCTAACACTCCAATCCAAGTACATTGTCTATTTAAATGATTTTGGAGTTGTTTGGCATGAGTATGGATGGATAGAAACACCTAGGTTGTGTTAGAAAAAAATGTAACCTAGAAAATGGAATGCCTCTAGTGTGAGAAAGTATGATTTAGGGAGTTGGCGGTTTATGGGTTATGATAAGTTGTTAAATGAGTAACGTGGGTGATTTGGAATAAATTAATAGGCCTAAGAAGATCCATGGACTCGAGTTATGGGTAAAGTAATGAAACAAGGCCATATAAGCGTTAATAGAGGCTATAGATTAAATCGACTATAGCAAGCACAAGGGTTGCATTATATGGATCGAATATAATGTGAAATATGATTGTGTGCAGTCCCGAAGAGTTCATTGAAGACGAATCGAACCGTACGAGTAAGCAGCTTAAGGAAGTGGAATCACGCATCGCGATTCCAGGTAAGGGAATTCTGTAAGTATATAGAGGTAGCTGCTCATATTTTGTGGGTGTATAGGGCTTTGGAAATGTGCACGAGTTTATAGAAATGTGTTTGAAGATGTATGGAAATTACTATGAGTATTTGTATGAGATTTGGTTGTTTGAAATGGTTATTGAAAAGGGATAATAAGGCTAATAATTGTATAAATCACGTGTTTTGAATGCTTTTACAAAACACAATGCTTTGATTTGAGCAAATAAAAAGATAGGCTAGCTAGTACTTGAATGATGTTGTGAAATAGCCAATGTGAGGCGCTAAGCATGTTTTGAGATGTTTTGAATGCATGTGAGCCGCCTATCGTGTGTATGTGATTTAATTCACGCTAGAGCCTCGCTCGCACTGGATTTCGATATTTTCACTTGTGTGAAACGTGCTGGAGCTTAGCTCGCACTTTGATTTGAATTGTGACGATGTTTTATAAACTGTACTGGAGCTTTTGCTCGTACGTGGATTTTGAGTGGATTTCTTATGCATATAACCGTACTGGAGCTATGCTCGTATGTGGTTTCTTCATAGTTTTATGCATAAATGCCATACTAGAGCGTTGCTCGTACGAAGTGATTGGTTTTGATGCATGAATTTACGCTAGAGCGTAGCTCACGCTGGTTTTCACACTGTGGTATGTATGAGGCAATGGTGAGAGATACAGATTAACTCAGGGAACCCAATAGGCCTAACAGACCTCTTGAGTGGGGTGAGGGTGAGGGACTAGGACCTGAATCAGGGAACCCAACAGGGGCGAGCAAGGCCATGAGGGGCTAGGACCTGGTATTGAGGTTACTCCCAAGCGCTCTTGAGACTATAAAGGTTACACTTGGTATGGGGTAGATAAGAACTATGGCAGGCACCCCCAACCATGTTATGGGTCCGCAGAGTACGATGTACCGTGTATATCACATGGAGTACGATGTACCGCGTGGTGGTTACTTGATTTGAGAAAGTCTGGTGGAGAACTAACCAACCTTCGTACCAGCATGATACCTCGCACACCGGGATCCGTGTGGTCTAGGATGATATGTGACAATTGGCCAACGTAGTCACTTGAGATATAGTAACCTGTCTCCTTGCTTGATTTACTTACTACCACATGATTTTAAATCTCTAAGTGTGATTTGTGATTGTTTAGAGTAAAAAATGAAGCCTTAGAAAAATTCATTGCCAATACAAAAGTGGCTCAAAATGAAAAAGGTTACACTATAACTAGTATTAGAAGTGATCATGGTAAGGAGTTTGAAAATATTGGATTTGATGAATATTGCAATGATCAAGGAATTAGTCATAATTTTTCAGCCCCTAGGACACCACAACAAAATGGGGTAGTTGAGAGAAGAAATAGAACATTGGAAGAAATGGCTAGAACCATGTTGTGTGAAAATAATTTACCTAAATATTTTTGGGCTGAAACTATAAATACATCTTGCTATATCATTAATAGAGCTATGATTAGACCAATTTTAAAGAAAACCCCTTATGAACTTTACAAGGGTAAGAAGCCTAATATTAGCTATTTTCACCCCTTTGGATGTAAATGCTTTATCTTAAATAATGGAAAAGACAATCTAGGAAAGTTTGATGCCAAGAGTGATGAGGGAATCTTTTTAGGCTATTCTTTGAATGCAAAGGCATATAGAGTATATAACAAAAGAACATTGATTGTTGAAGAATCAATTCATGTAATATTTGATGAGTCAAATGATTTATCTAAAAGTTCAACTAATGATGAGGATATAGAAATATTTAATGAGAACTTAAAAGAAACTTCAAACATAGAGAATAATTTATTAGAGAAACTTGACATTAATAAAGAGGATGAAGAAGAACTAAAAATATTAGAAAGAGAGTCTAGAACACCGAGAGAATTAGGATATGTAAAAGATTGTGAAATAGTAGGAGATCCAACTCTTGGAGTTAGAACTAGATCATCTCTAAGGAATGTGTGTCAATATATAGCTTTTGTGTCTCAAATTGAACCTAGAAATGTCAATGAAGCCTTAGATGATACTAATTGGTTTTTATCCATGCAAGAGGAATTAAATCAATTTGAGAGAAGCAAAGTATGGAAACTAGTTCCTAGACCTAGTGATCACTCAATAATTGGAACTAAATGGATCTTCAAGAACAAGATGGATGAAAATAGTGTGATCATAAGAAACAAAGCTAGGCTAGTTGCACAAGGCTATAGGCAAGAAGAAGGAATAGACTATGATGAAACTTATGCACCGGTAGCTAGATTAGAAGCAATAAGAATGCTACTTGCCTTTGCATGTTATAAGAACTTCAAATTATATCAAATGGATGTAAAGAGTGCATTTTTAAATGGTTTCATTAATGAAGAAGTTTATGTTGAGCAACCTCCCCATTTTCAAAATCATGAATTTCTTGAACATGTCTTCAAACTATCTAAGGCACTTTATGGTTTGAAACAAGCTCCTAGAGCATGGTATGAAAGATTGTCAAAATTCTTAATAGAAAAAGGATTTTCAAGAGGAAAAGTATATACTACTTTGTTTATCAAAAATAAAAATAAAGATTTACTAGTTGTTCAAGTATATGTAGATGACATTATTTTTGGATCAACTAAAGAATCTTTATGCCAAGAGTTTGCTAAGATCATGCAAGGTGAATTTGAAATGAGCATGATGGGAGAGCTCACCTACTTCTTGGAACTTCAAGTAAAGCAAACTAAAGATGGAACCTTCATCTATCAAGCAAAATATACTAAGGATTTGGTCAAACGATTTGGAATGGATAATTGCAAACCTCAAGTAACTCCAATGGGCACCAACATCAAGCTTGATAAAGATGAAAGTGGTAAGTGTGTAGACACTAAACTATATAGGTCTATGATTAATTTATTGCTTTACCTTACTGCAAGTAGACCAGATATTCTGTTTAGTGTATGCCTTTGTGCTAGATTTCAATCCTCTCCTAGGGAATCACACTTATTAGCAACTAAAAGAATCTTTAGATATCTTAAGGACACTCCCTCTCTAAGAGTTTGGTACCCCAAAGACTTCGGTACCCCAAAGACTTCACTTTTGCTTTTCATGCTTTTTTTAATGCAAATTTTGGGGGCTATAAAATAGATAGAAAGAGCACGTCAGGTACATGTCAATTCTTGGGGAATAGATTAATCTCATGGTTCTCTAAGAAACAAAATAGTGTAGCACAATCCACAACAGAGGCTGAATATATAGCAGCAGGTAGTTGTAGTGCTCAAGTGTTGTGGATTAAACAACAAATGAAAGACTATGGTATTGACATGAAACAAGTCTCAATCAAATGTGATAATACCAGTGCCATTAATCTATCTAAGAATCCTATTCAGCACTCTAGAACTAAGCATATTGAGATTAGGCGTCATTTTCTTAGAGACCATGTACAAAAAGGAGATATAATTCTAGAGTATATTGATACTTTTCCTCAAATAGCTGATATCTTCACCAAACCCCTTGATAGAGATAGGTTTTGCGTCCTTAGAGGTGAATTAGGACTCATGAACATTCCTTAAGATTTATCCCCTTCAAAACCTTGATTTTAAAGTGATTTTAAACGAATTGTTCAATGATTTTTCTAGGCAAAAAGTATGAGAGATCGATCTCCTATCACCATAGATCGATCTTCATGCACCAAATTGGCCTAAAGCAGAAAGGTTAAGCTAGGCAGATCGATCTTCTTTACCATAAGATCGATCTCCTTAAGCCTCTATAAAACAGCAGATCGATCTATGTATTTGGCAGATCGATCTCCTTAAGCCTTTGTAAAACAACAGATCGATCTATGCATTGGGCAGATCAATCTCCTTGAGCTTCTGTATTTTAAAGATCGATCCTTTGATTCAACAGATCGATCTCTTCAAGTCTCTGGAAATAACAGATCGATCTGGTTTCGCGACAGATCGATCTCCTTAGCCCTGGACTATAAAATCTGCTTCAAAATCCCCAAATTTCAAACATCCAAAATTTCAAAATCCCTAAACTCTATCGTGCCTCAACCCTCGATTCTCACCCCCAGATCGATCTTGATAAGGTTCTTGTCAAATCTCTTCATCAATTTGTGTTCTAGAAACCTACATTGTTAAGTTTTCTTTAAAAATTTCTTTGTTTGTGCTGAAAATCTCCATTAGGGCAATTCTAAAACTGTTCCATTGCCTAAGTTTCTAGAGAACTGTTATCTAGGAACTACAAAACAATTTAGAGTGTGTCTAGCTGGAATCATGCCTCGTCTTAAGAGAGTTGGCCAAAAACCCCCTAGACCAGATGTTGATAGAGGGTCATCTTCCCAAACAGCTCCTCCCTCTTCTGTCACTACCTTTAACAGGTGTTTTCAAACACCTGCAAAAAGGAAAAGATATGAAGAGTATTTCTCCACAATGCCAATTAAACATTGGCGAACCATTGACTTTTCCTTTTTAAATCGTATTGACTTTCCGTATCTGTCAAAAATGGAAGAATTTGGTTGGCTTCCATTTCTTAAAATTAATACCCCGGTACCTCCAAACATCATCAGGGCATTCTTTTCTAATGCTGAACTCATTTACAACCCTGATGATACCTGCAAAATTCTAGGGTTTAAAACGTATGTTATGTCTAAATCAATCCTTATAGACACATCCATATTAGCCCGAGTGTTTAACATAAAAGATAAGGGGTTGACCGATGAAGAGGAAGAAGTTCCTCTAGAATTTGACCTTCCCGGGGATAAGGCGAGTGACCTACCGATACACCCGCGGTTACTCCATCTTATCATCTCGTGAAATCTTAGACCATTTGGTACCCGTCACTCCACAGTTGGAGATTAGAATAATTTTGGCTCACCACCTCCACTCCTCACGTCAAAAACCCAATCTGGTCCACTTCATATACGAAGATTGGCTGAAGATCGTACGTGGCCAAGCCTCCATGATAGTCTTTCCACAACCACTTGCGTACTTGCTTCAACGAGTTAGCGTCGATTGCTCATGTGAGACTGGGGAAGTGTCTTCTCCAAAGAGCGTATTAAACATTGGCACACTTCACCACATGGGGTACTATAAAGACTTCCGAGGGAAATGGAGGAAGAAGCAAGAACAGCAGTCTGAGGCAGCCATGGAAGAAGACCCATCAATAGAGCCTACTACCCCACTAGCTGAACCTACTGAGGGTCTATCTTCGTCGACTGCTCAGCCCACTGCACCTGCACTATCATCCGATAGGCTGGAATCGATTGGCAATGATTATGGAGCTTAACCAGAAGATGGAAGAAGGATTTGCAAACCTTCATGCCACACAGCAGGCCATGTTCGATGATCTATAGATTACTCGCACTAGAGTCAAGGAACTTTTGGAGCGATTTCCTCCTCAGCCTTAGGACATGATTGTTAGGAATGTTTAAGATAGTTTTTCATGTTTAATGTTTGCTGTTTGAAACACTATTTGCTTGAATGATTACTTTATGAAATGACATGATAGGTCTTTTTGAAATGTGTTAAAATGAGTTACCATTTTGAAATGACATATCTTTTGAAAGTTAATTGCCTTTATACCTTTATTGTCATTGATATGACAAAAAGGGGGAGAAAAAAGAATCTGTTCCGTTAAGAAAACATGTTTAATGATGTTTACTGTTTTAAAGGAAAGCTTAAAATAAAGGGAAGTTAAGGGGCTAAAAGTAAGGGGGAGTTAAGGGGAGCTTACAGTGAGGGGGAGTTTATGAAAGTAAAAGAATTTTTTTGTGCATAATGCAAATTGGTAATTAAACATGTTTATTGAATAAGTTTTGTCATATCAAAAAGGGGGAGATTGTTGAGTTAATATATTTTGAAATGACAAAACAAGTAAATTCAATAATATAGAAATGATTTAAAACATGTTTAGAGATTATCAATACCAGAAACTAAGTGTTTAAGGATGAGAGATCGATCTGGTAAGATGAGAGATCGATCTCCTGGGTTTTTTAGTATGAGAGATCGATCTCATGAGAATATGAGATCAATTTGCTAAAAGATTGAAATCTCAAAAGAACTGTATAAGGTATTGAGGAAGCAGAGATCGATCTCGAAGGGTTATAGGATCGATTTGTTTATTACAGAATATATATATGAGATCGATCTAGCCTAAGAAGAGATCGATCTCCTCTAAAACAAAGGGAAATGGCAGTAGATCGATCTATAGATCGATCTATGTTCAAACAGAGATTTTATGAGATCGATTTGGTATAGGTAGAGATAGATCTCCTCAAAGTCAGAGAGCTACTGAGATCGATCTGGGTTGATTAGAGATCGATCTCCTCTCTACGAGAATACTTGGTAGATCGATCTGAAGATCGATCTTGCCTCAAACAGAGAGATTGGAAGATCGATCTGCTGGTTCGATAGATCGATCTTCACTAACATTTTCAAATTGTAAGATCAATCTCTACAAATATGAGATCGATCTCCATGCTTCAATTTACTTTGTAATCGTAGGAAATTAAACTAAGAGATTGATCTGGTCAAAATGGGAGATCGATCTGGCACTCTACTGGAGGTTCCCAATGGCTCTTTCTGCAAAACCTTCAACGGGAAAAACAACATTAAATGCTCCAACTACTAATCCTTCAGTATAAAATCAAGCATTGAAGACACTGGAAAGTGAAAGACTATTACTGTAAATTCTGTATATTCTCAAGAATTTCATTCCAACATTCTATTTGTCTTCAATCTTCATTTATTGATATTGTTGTATAAGCCTTTGTGTAAAAGCTATTTTTATCCTACCCTCATAAGAAAGCTTCACTTTATATTCATCCTCAAATTAAGAGAGAAGAGGAGACTTCCTTTGTGAGTCAACTTTGTAAATGGTGAATATATCTTTGTGTAAAAAGGGTAGAAAAATTATTCCTTAACTTGTAAAAGGGAATGTGTAACATTCATTAAAAGATTGAAAGAAAGCTCTTGACAAGGAGGTCAAGAAGAGAGGACGTAGGCAAGAGATTGGCCGAACCTCTATAAACTACTGAGTTTGCTATTTCCTTCCCTTATCTTCCTTCAATTCATTGCATTACATTATATTGATTATTCATTATTTGCAATTAGACTTAATTTAGTTTAAATTTACAATTAACCTTAGAAAACCGATTCACCCCCCTTCTCGGTAGAGCCAACATCACTTTTGCCATTTTATAGTTTAATGCATTTTTATTAGTATTTCCATTCCTTGCATTAGTTGTTAAGATAGGTTAATTGTTGATTAGATTAGTTATGGTGTTTTGTTTGTTAATTTAATTGTTAGTTTTAATTTATGTTAATTGTTGATTTTATATCATAGGTATTAGGACTTAATTTTAGTGTAGATTTTATCAGTTGCATTTAGAATTAAATTAGAGTTAATTTGTTTCATAAAATTTTAATTTAGTTTTTAGCTTAAAATTGAAAAAAAATCCAAAAATATTACTCATGCATTAGTTAGATATAATTAGGATTAATTTAGAATTAATATTTTAGACATTTAGACTTGTAGTTAATTTCTTAATTTTTCTAGGATTTTATTAAATTAGTTTAATTTGCATTTTTATTAAGTAGTTTAATTACATGCATATTTTATTTTAGGTTTGTTTTAATTAATCTTGTTTCTTTATTTTCATATTTGCATTTTAGTTTAATTACGCTAATTAATTTTTACTGTTTTAATTGCTTTTATAGGTAACTGCTTTTAATTGCTGAGAGCACTGTAAGTAAATTTTAGTTCAATTTTATTTTCTTTAGTTTACAGCTTTTATTATTTTCAGAACTTTTTATTTCAGACTTAGTAGATCACCCATCTTTACTTCATAATTGCTAGAATATACTTAAGGTAAGATTAACTGGTAGTTAATTAGGCTGATCAACTTCTCTGTGGGACGATAATTCGAGACTCAAATCCCATTATTACTTGTACAACCCGTGCACTTGCGAAAAATATGTCTAGTTCATACCATTTAGCTTGATAAGATTGATCTACCTTGGGTAGAGATCGATCTCGTCCTCTTAAAATCCCTCTTTTCCACAACATTTGAAGGCATGAGATCGATCTGTCGAGACCTTGAGATCGATCTGTCTCAGGCAGTAGCTTAAAGAGATCAATCTGGCTAGGGAGGAGATCGATCTGCTCCAACCCGAGAGATAAGGAAATCGATCTGCTTGCCTAAAAAATCGATCCTCTCATTACAAAATGTTTAGCAGATCGATCTGGCTCAATTGGAGATCGATCTGCACTGTTCTTGTTGCTCGAATAAGAGCATTTTAGCTCTTCCAGATCGATCTTCATCCTATGAGATCGATCTGACCTTCATATTTCCATATTTTTCTGCAGTTTTCTGCAGCAACTCATACTAAACAAATCCTTAATTTGCAGCCATAGTCTTTTTATCTTCGGATCACCTTTAAAGCTGGAAGATGACATCCTTTCATACTTTATACACATTCAGACTTATGGGTATTCCTCGTACAATCAAAGATAAACAATATAAAATCAATTGAAAGCATAAAGATTCACACCTCTTATGCAAATTCATCCCACTTTACCACACTACTCATATTCCATTCCACTCACATTCATCACATACAAAAGTCCATTTCTTCATATTCATACATAATGAAACTTGTACCTGCATCACAACTCTTGTTACAAGTGTGTACATTAAACTTTTGGACTCTACATATTTTATGCTTCACATTACAAACACATCACCATTTACATATATACAAAGTTATACATATATGGGGTCTCACATCAACCTTGGTCAAACTCAAGGTAAGGTTGATGGATGATGATGAAGTTCATATATGTTGTTTGGTGTTTTTAGAAGGTTTTTAGTTAAGTGAAATTGGATGATTTAAATTCTATGGATGATTTGAGTTCTGGACAGCAAGGTGTTTATGTCTTTGTGGTGAAAATTTGATGGATCTAAGGTTGTTAACAGTTAAATTTATACCGAGATAAACACAGTTGTAAACATGTAATCTATACATTGATGTATATTATATGTTTTATGTGCTTTGCAATGAGAATGGAGATGGTATTGAGTTGGGAAAAGATTCTAAAATCAATTGGATTACGAATATAAACTGTGATTAAACTTTGCAGGTGGGTTAGGTCCAATGGAAGCCATTATGCTGGCGAAATTTTTATAAATGAATTGGGTTAAGTACATGACACTAATAGGAATGCAACTTAGATAAAAAAAAAAAAAGAAGAAAGTTAAAAATAGCTCGCTTTTCGCACTTTCAAGGCATTACAGTTTACATGGTATCAGAGCAATAGTTGTCTAGTACTGTCAGTGTTGGTCCGGAGATTAGATTACATCCCAAATTGTCTATGCTTGTTTGGTAATAAAGTAAGTATATCTGTTAAAGTACAACTAAATTATTGGGTTACGTCCAGGTACTTGATCACTGAACTATAAGAGGTCGATAGGGCCGTCTACGGAGACAGG
This sequence comes from Firmiana major, assembly GCA_033439115.1. Classification (NCBI taxonomy): domain Eukaryota; kingdom Viridiplantae; phylum Streptophyta; class Magnoliopsida; order Malvales; family Malvaceae; genus Firmiana; species Firmiana major. The sequence goes on from CM065914.1 coordinate 25,509,481, forward strand.
CGCAACCCACTTCACCCTCTCCCTCTCAGCTTGAAAGCCCAAATACTCGAATGAGGAGGATGGAAGAGGGCATGCAAAGTATGAGGGAAGGACTTACCGCTCTTACTGCTATGTTTGTCTAGCAGTTTGGGGCAACTACACTTGGAACTAGTGCTACTACAACCGTAGCTACTCCTCTACCACTGGTCCCTCTGGTAGCCCCAACCCGTTAACCTACAGTCCAACAACCTAGGGATGACAGAGAGACATAGAGGCTGAAAGAATTTTTGAGTATGTATCCACTAGAGATCATAGGGGTGAAAGATCCGATCAAAGCTGAGTAGTGGATAATATAAATGGATATAATATTTCAATTTCTGGGGTGTACAGACACGGAGAGAGTTACTATGGCTGGCTATAGGATGAAAGGCCAGGCCAAATTCTGGTCGAGAGCTACACAGACTATATTAGTAGAGGAACCAAAAGAGATTACATGGGATGCCTTCCTGGCCGCATTTCGAGCTCAGTATATTCCGCTCACAGCACAGAAGAAGATGTAGACGAAGTTTTTAAATTTGATTCAGAGGAGTGTGACTATAATTGAGTATAAAAATCGGTTCACTACCCTGATGAGATATGACCCAGACATAGTCAAAAATCTCGTGTGCCAGATAGAGAGATTCTTGGTAGGATTGAGGTTAGGGATCTTAGACAGGTTATTGGGAAAATAGGTCATAGATTTTAAGGATACTTTAGAACGAGCCCAAGAGATTGAGAGAGGTCTAGAAGTGACTCAGACAGAGCATGGGTTCAGAAGACCAGGTAAGGATAGGGGAAAGAGGATAGAGACTTCTCAATATAACTTGAGACAAGGACAGTCCAAGAAGCAGAGGGTAGAGAAACCTCAGACAGGGGCAGGTAAATCAAAGACCCCCAATAGTCCTGTTGATACTACCCGAGGCCCTGAGATAGGGGTACAGCGATGCAGGAAATGTGGTAGGTTGCATCATGGACTCTGCCGCACTGCCATAGGTGCCTGTTACAGATGTGGAGAGGTAGGACACTTTGTCATGACCCTTTTTCATTCTCTTTAACCGAAAATCACTAAAAAAAATTTACGTTTTACCGTTACCTTACCCGGTCGTGAACTAACTTAGCACCACACTGTTGGGCTATGAGTCAATGATAAACATCATATCTCATTCATTCTCAGTTAAATAAAGCGATGTCATACATTTGAAAGTTAATCATTAACTTACACAAGTTATGTTCACGACATCTACATCCCCAATAATTACAACTGAATAATTACTATGCCATTACATTGTTTAGATACAAAAAGAATACTGTGTATATACCTTCGGTAATGGGAGCAGTGGATATCCAAAAACACAATGCCTCAGTCCTCACTGGGTTACTATGCACGCTCTGTAGGAGGGGAAAAATAGAGAGGGATGAGCAATGCTCTAGTATGACATTTATGCATAAAAATATGTAGAAACCACGTACGAGAATCACTCCAGTACGGTTATATGTGAGACCCCGTATATGTATAAGGGTATATATGTGCATAGAAATGTAAATGAGTTGTACTATGAATTAATAAGTGAAGTATATGTGATGTAAGTCCATAAGTTAATGTACACACTTGTAATAAGAGTTGTGATTGTACGTACAAGTTACATTATATACGAATGTAAGGAAATGGACTTAAACATGTGGAGAATATGAGTAGAATGGATTATGAGTAATGTGGTAAATGGAATGAAGATTTGCATGAGTATGCACTTCCATTTGTTTATACTAAGTACCATTGGTCATACAAAGATTCTACACAAGTTTTAAAGTGTATGAAGTGAGGATGGATGCCATTTTCAAGTCTCAAAGATGAATGGATGAGAAAAGGATCATGGTAGCAAACTAAGGATGTTTGGTAAGTGTTGCTGCAGAAGAACTACAGAAAATCTGGAAATTTTGAAGGGCAGATCGATCTCATGGGATGAGAGATCGATCTGGAAGAGCCAGAATGCTCTTATTTGGGCAAAAGAATGGAACAGATCGATCTCCAATGGACCAGATCGATCTCCTTAACTCTCTGTTTGGGAGCAAATCGATCTCATGCTTTGACAGATCGATCTCATGCCTCGACAGATCGATCTCATGCTTCGACAGATCGATCTCATGCTTCGACAGATCGATCTCAGGCTTAAAAATGCCGTGAAAAAGAGGGATTGTAAGGGACCAGATCGATCTCCTCTTGGACCAGATCGATCTCCTCAAGCTATTTCTATATAAGGAGTGCTGGAAATCAGAAAATTTTGGGAAAAACACAAATCTTTCATTTTCAACCCAAAAACCTAACTTTCTCTCTCTAAAATCAGCCATTTTCAGTGAGGTTTGAAGAGAGACATTAGAGGGAAAGTTGTTCCTATCAAAGAGAAGAACAACATAGTTGGAAGGCATTTTCCCATTGTTGGTATTGAAGGAGTTAAGGGCATTGCCATTTGGAGCAAGAAGAGAAATCAAATTTGGTAAGATTCTAACACTCCAACTATAGTACATTGTTTATTTAAGTGATTTTGGAGTTGTTTGGCATGAGTATGGATGGTTAGAAACTATCTAAAATGCATTGGAATGATTTTGACCTAAAAATGGTCTAGAGTGAGAAAGTGGGATGTATGGAGATTAATGATGAATGGGATATGTAGAAGTTATTAATAGTGTTGTGGTATGATTTTAAGATGTGGTTAGTGGATAAATTATGAGATTTACCTAAAAGAGGTAAAATGTGGATTAAGGCATTTGTAAAATGCATAAGTGAATAATATTGATAGTGAGGTCAATTATGGGTTAAAAACATTAACTCAATCGATTTAACGAATGAATCGCAGCTTCCGAGGATACGCCGAGGCGAGTTGAGCCAAGAGCTTGAGAAGCTAAAAGGAAAGGAGTCACACCAAGTAAATCGAGGTAAGGGAATTATGTGAACTCTTAGAGATATCTGTGCTCAATTTGGGCGCTTAAATGTTTTGCTAGAATGCATGAGACTAGGAAATGTTGTTGGGTGATTGAATGTAAAAGTTGGGAGTTTGAGAAATGTGCATGAAAACAAAAGCATATTGCTTTGAAAATCATGTTTTATTGCTTTTTAGCAAATGATTGGTAGGTTGGCTAATATTGAAATGATTTGCAAAAGAGATGAGTGTGTTTTGGTTTTGCTAATCATATTTTGCATGTTTTGAGCCACCTACATGATTTCGTGAGTATGAAAGAGTGCAAGAGGCACTAGTTTTCACATGGATTTCATAATTGTTTTGGCATTGTGCTCGAGTTTATCTCGCACTGGATGCCCACCTTGTATGTTGCCGTGTTTGGAGCTTCGAGTAGACTGGGTGTCACATCGATTAAATAGGCTCACACGTGCATTGTGTTGACATGATTAATTAGCCGTGTTAGGAGATTCGGATAAACAAGAGGTCGCCCCGATTAAATAGGCTCACACGTGCGTTTGAGATGTGGCGTGATATGATGTGTTGATTGGGTCCACGGAGTACGTCGTACCGTGCATGTAGCATGGAGTACATTGTACCGTGTTGAGTTGTGATGTGCCGTCTTCGGACGAGATCTGCTATGGACCGACGGGTAGGATTTGACCCACCTCCCGTGTGAAAGCAGATAGTGGTGATATCCCGCACACCTGATCCGTGTAGCCGATATCACAGGTTATGTACATAGGCCTTGAGGTTATTACCTACTGTTGAACTGCCTATCTCACATGTCTACTGCTATTTAAGAATAAATCCATGCTTGAAAATGATTTGTGGGTCAGGAAAGCTCGAGGGATGGGCCGAGACCTGACCAATGTTGAAATTGATTTGTTAATGGTTTTTAAAGTGCACGGATGCATGATGTTTAATGCCATGCTTTATTGTGAAAATGCATGATGGGTAATGCCATGCTTTTGTTGTGAATTATGCATGATGATTTATACCATGCTTTGAGTTGAAATGTGCACTTGATTTTAATAGCATGAATGCTTTACATACAATTAACACAATCATACACTCATGTTTTGAGATAAACAATGAATTAAATGCTTTTGAGCATGGCATCACGATCACGTAGATAGTGCAGTATCTACCTGTTCGCATGATTGCCTTACTGAGCGTGTGGTTTGCTCACCCCCCTTATTTTTCCCATCTCTACAGAGATTTGAGTATAGAGTGAGCGTGACTAGAGGCATTTCCCTTTTTGGTAATCCGCTGTATCCCATCGCTAAAGGTATACACACTCGGATTATTTTGTATCTAAACTAGACATAGCACAGTAGCATTTTGTATGTAACCACTGTGGATGTAAAACAATGTAAACACATGTAACAACTCTGATATATAGATACATTTATACAAGTGTTTACTCATAAATAATGTTTCAAATTGAATTGGTATGGTGGAGTGAGTTAGACGTCGACACACAGCCCAACTGTTAAGTGTGTGGTTGTTCACGATCGAGGAAGGATGATTAAGGATTGATGCATGAAAATGCGAAAAATTTGTACTTATTTTGGTAAGTTGAGGGTCGTGACAGAAGTTGGTATCAGAGCTCGAGTTGGTTTGACGTGTGTCGTGTCTAAAATACTTAATAAGTTGAAAAATTACATCCCCAAGTTACTGTGCTTGTTTAGATACAAATAGTGTATGTCGATGGGTTGACTAAGTAATTGGTTGTGAATGTAGGGAACTGAGTAAGTATGCCTAATACCAGTCGCAGTAGAGGGATGAGAGCACAGGCTCGAGGCCGTAGAGGTAGGCCTGGGGGTCGTGTTGAGCCAGAAACACACGAGGCTCAGGAGAATGTTGAGGTAGAGGCTGATGTTGAGCATGCTCCACAGGGTCCAGAGGAGAGGCCCGAGAGTACTGAGGCTCGCTTCGCGAGGATTGAGCAGAGCATTGAGATGATTGTGGAGTTGGTCACCCAATCTTTATCTGGAGTTGGCGGTAGACAGAGTCCCGCTACACAGGGTGATGCCGAGCAGGCGGCAGCTCCTGAGGCACGGGCAAGGGAAGCCCAGAGGCCACAGACGGCAAATACCCCACCCACATAGGATGTACCTATGCCGGTTGCTATGCCAGGCAGTAGAGGTTAGGGATATGGATGTGATTTGGATAGACTGTGGCAGTTTCAGAAGTTTGGACCGCTGTCTTTCAGTGGAATAAAGGACCCAGTAGCGGCTGAGGATTGGATCAATGAGATCGAGAAATTATATGGGTTCTTTGAGTGCACTACTATCGAGATGGTAGCATTTGCCGCTTTTATGCTGAAGGGATCAGCAGAACATTGGTGGAAATCCACGAGGCCTATTTTGAGAGCCCGGCATACTGAGATCAGCTGGGATGTGTTTCTAGAGGCCATCCAAAGACAGTATGTCCTGGATACCGCATAGCGGAAGGTAAAGATGGCATTTTTGGGACTGACCCAAGGGAGCAGGACTGTGGATGAGTATGAGACTGCTTTTATATCCCTGGGCAGGTATGATCCCAACACGATGGGTAATGAGGTCGAGAAGATCCAGAAGTTTGTGGATGGATTGAGATCGACCGTCAGGTCTAGATTGGTTCCCCTAGATATACCGACCTATGAGGAGGCAGTGCGCAGGGCGCAACTATGTGAACAAGATGTTGATAAGATTGCCTCAGAGTTTGGAAAGGTTGGTAAGATGAGGAACGGAGATAAGAAGAGACCTATGATGGATAGAGGCTTCAGCTATAAAGGAAGCAAGAGATTCTCTGGAAAGAGGCCGAGAATTGATAAGATCCGGGAGATGACAGTTGATACTCCCATGTATCCGGCCATTGCTCCAGCTAAGGGAATCGTGATTAGAGGACCACGGCCTACTACGGAACAATGTGGCAAGTGTGGTAGGTACCATGGTACTCGACCATGCTATGGATCTCCTGTAGTATGCTTCAGATGTGGGAAGCCAGGGCACATAATCAGAGATTGCCCAGAGATGATAGAGAGAGCCCCACAGAAGGGCAAGGAGCCAGAGAGAGCTCCAGTTGGTATAGCTGCTCCGAGGAGGAGGGCTACAGCCGAGGAAAAGGGGAAACAAGCAGTGGGTGTAAGAAAAGGACGAGTGCACGCACTGGACCAGGATACTGCAGATCAGTCATCGGATGTGGTAAAAGGTACCATCCAAATCTTTAATTTAGAAGCTTATGTACTGTTTGATCCTGGTGCCACGCATTCTTTTATTTCACCATCCTTTGTATGTAAATTGTTGAAGCATGTAAAACCCACGCTGCTTGATAAGATGTTATTGATATCTACCCCTATGAATGATAGTCAGTTGACTGAGCATATATATAGGGATTGTAAAGTGAAGATAGGAGGTAAAGAGATGGCAGCCGATTTAATTTTATTAAACATGAGTGATTTTGATGTGATCCTAGGAATGGATTGGTTGGCTGCCAATCATGTTGTTATGGATTGTCATGCAAAAACTTTGATGTTTCCAAAGATAGACAATCTTGTAGTTAATTTTGTGAAATGAAATTAAAGAACATGATTTTTATAAGTGTGATGAGTATAATCTTGATACATGATGTATGAAAGATAAATTTGATTTCATTTATGTATGTGATGTGATGATTTATGATACTAATAGTGGAAAGAATAATGTGAAGGATTCATCGCTTTTGTGATTAAGACGGATAAGGCACGCCCGGAATTGGAAGACATACCCGTGGTTAGGGAATTTCTAGATGTCTTTTCGGATGAGTTACCAGGGTTACCTCCAGATAGGGAGATGGAGTTTGGTATAGATTTGGCACCTGGTACAGAGCCGATGTCCAAGCCACCATACAGAATGGCTCAAGTTGAGTTAGAGGAGTTAAGGAAACAATTACAAGAGTTGTTGGAGAAGGGGTTCATCAGGTCGAGCGTCTCACCTTGGGGAGCACCGGTTCTGTTTGTAAGGAAGAAGGATGGAAGCCTCCGACTGTGTATAGACTACCGGTTGTTGAATAAGGCCACCATCAAGAATAAGTATCCCCTTCCACGTATCGATGATTTGTTGGATCAGCTTAAGGGAGCGCAGGTCTTTTCCAAGATAGATCTGAGATCAGGGTACCATCAGTTGAAGATACGAGGTGGAGATGCACCCAAGACAGCTTTTCGCACCCGGTATGGACATTATGAGTTTATGGTTATGCCATTCGGGTTGACGAATGCTCCCGCAGCTTTTATGTCTTTGATGAATGAGATGTTCCACCAGTACTTGGATCGATTTGTTATTGTGTTTATTGATGATATACTGGTGTATTCAAGGTCTAGAGAGGAACTTGAAAGGCATTTAAGGATTGTGCTACAAACCCTCCGAGAGAAGAAGTTGTACGCTAAACTCAGTAAGTGCGACTTTTGGTTGGAACAGATCTCTTTTCTGGGTCACATAGTATCAAAGGATGGAGTATCAGTGGATCCATCTAAGATTGAGGCCGTAGTTCAGTGGCAGAGACCCCAGACAGTGACAGAGATCAGAAGTTTCCTGGGTTTAGCTGGGTATTACCGAAGGTTTGTAGAGGGATTTTCGAGGTTAGCTGCTCCTTTGACACGTCTCACGAGGAAAAATGTAGAGTTTGTATGGGACAAAAAGTGTGAAGAAAGTTTTAAGGAGTTGAAAAGGAGATTAACTACAGCTCCAATACTCACCATTCCTATCAGCTCAGGAGGTTTCTCGATGTATGCAGATGCTTCACACCTAAGACTGGGCTGTGTATTGATGCAGGATGGGAAGGTAGTAGCCTATGGATCAAGACAGTTAAAGGATCATGAGAGGAACTACCCGACCCATGACTTGGAGTTGGCAGCGGTGGTGTTTGCGCTGAAGATATGGCGCCACTACCTCTATGGTGAGAGATTTCAGATTTATACAGATCATAAGAGCCTTAAGTACCTGTTCTCACAGAAAGAGTTGAACATGAGACAGAGTAGATGGCTCGAGCTGTTAAAGGATTATGATTGTGAAATCCTATACCACCCGGGTAAAACAAATGTGGTTGCTGATGCATTGAGTAGTAAGCATCTCGGGATGGTATCATTTATGATGATCAGGGAACACGAGCTGTTGGAACAGTTCACGAACCTCAGTTTGGATATGACCCCGCCTGACGCTGATAGTGGATTTATGATAGCTAGCCTGCAGTTGGAACCGGATCTGGTAGATCGAATCTGACAGGCTCAGCGAGTTGATCAGCAGTGTAGTGATATTGTCGGGCAGATACAGAGGGGTATAGAGACGGAATTTAGGTTGAGTTCGGATGGATTGCTGAGGTTCAGAGGTAGGATATGTGTTCCTAATGACGCAGAGATCAGAAGGTTGATCCTGACAGAGGCTCACTCATCGAAGTATACGATACATCCAGGGGGTACCAAAATGTATCAAAACCTTCGAAAGGTTTATTGGTGGTCGGGAATGAAAAAGCACATTGCTGAATATGTTGCTAAGTGTCTCGTTTGTCAGCAGGTGAAGGTAGAGCATCAGAAGCCTGCAGGGTTATTGCAGCCTCTACCGATACCGACATGGAAGTGGGAGCATGTCACCATGGATTTTGTGATGGGATTGCCGAGGACCCGGAGAGGTCATGATGCCATATGGGTGATTGTGGATCGGTTGACGAAATCAGCCCATTTTCTAGCTATGAGAGCTACCGATACTCTGAGCCAGTTAGCGAACCTATATGTGCACGAGATAGTGAGGCTACATGGAATTCCAGTAAGCGTTGTTTCTGATAGGGATGCCCGCTTCACTTCCCACTTTTGGGAACATTTTCAGGAAGCGATGGGGACCCAGTTGAATTTTAGCACCGCGTTTCATCCTCAGACAGATGATCAGTCAGAGAGGACTATACAGACCCTGGAGGATATGTTGAGAGCGTGTGCATTGGATTTTGGAGGCTCCTGGGATGACCATTTACCACTCGCAGAGTTCGCATATAATAACAGTTTTCATGCGAGTATCGGGATGGCACCATATGAGGTATTGTATGGGCGTAGGTTCCGTTCCCCTATTGGATGGGAAGTGGCTGGTGACAGACAGATCTTTGCTCCCGACTTGGTTAGACAAGCCTCTGAGGACGTCCAATTGATATGTGAGAGGTTACGGACAGCTCAGAGCAGGCAAAAGAGTTATGCTGACAAGAGACGGAGACCACTAGAGTTTGAGGTGGGTGAGTCAGTGTTTTTGAAAGTTTCCCCTTCGAAGGGAATTATGAGATTTGGGAAGAAGGGAAGTTGAACCCTCGATATATAGGGCCATTTGAGATACTTGATAAGGTGTGAGACAAGGCGTATAGGTTGGCATTGCCACCAGAGTTGGCAAGTGTGCATAACATCTTCCACGTATCCATGTTGAGGAAGTATCACCCGGACCCGGCACATGTGATAAGATATGAGCCTTTGGAGCTCAATGAGGGTATGACATATGTTGAGAAGCCAGTTCGGGTATTGGATAGAAAAGAGAAAGTGTTGAGGACAAAGACAATTCCCTTGGTGAAAATACTTTGGCAACATCACACTGTGGAAGAAGCCACATGGGAATTGGAGAGTTTGATGGGAGAAATATCCCGAGTTGTTCACAGAATAATTGGTTCCAATTTGGAGGACCAAATTTTCTAAGTGGGGGAGAATGTGAGACCCCGTATATGTATAAGGGTATATATGTGCATAGAAATGTAAATAGAGTTGTGCTATGAATTAATAAGTGAAGTATATGTGATGTAAGTCCATAAGTTAATGTACACACTTGTAATAAGAGTTGTGATTGTACATACAAGTTACATTATGTATGAATGTAAGGAAATGGACTTAAACATGTGGAGAATATGAGTAGAATGGATTATGAGTAATGTGGTAAATGGAATGAAGATTTGCATGAGTTTGCACTTCCATTTGTTTATACTAAGTACCATTGGTCATACAAAGATTCTACACAAGTTTTAAAGTGTATAAAGTGAGGATGGATGCCATTTTCAAGTCTCAAAGATGAATGGATGAGAAAAGGATCATGGTAGCAAACTAAGGATGTTTGGTAAGTGTTGCTGCAGAAGAACTGCAGAAAATCTGGAAATTTTGAAGGGCAGATCGATCTCATGGGATGAGAGATCGATCTGGAAGAGCCAGAATGCTCTTATTTGGGCAAAAGAATAGAACAGATCGATCTTCAATGGACCAGATCGATCTCCTTAACTCTCTGTTTGGGAGCAGATCGATCTCATGCTTCGACAGATCGATCTCATGCCTCGACAGATCGATCTCATGCTTCGACAGATTGATCTCAGGCTTAAAAATGCCGTAAAAAAGAGGGATTTTAAGGGACCAGATCGATCTCCTCTTGGACCAGATCGATCTCCTCAAGCTATTTCTATATAAGGAGTGCTGGAAATCAGAAAATTTTGGGAAAAACACAAATCTTTCATTTTTAACCCAAAAACCTAACTTTCTCTCTCTAAAATCAGCCATTTTCAGTGAGGTTTGAAGAGAGACCATTAGAGGGAAAGTTGTTCCTATCAAAGAGAAGAACAACATAGTTGGAAGGCATTTTCCCATTGTTGGTATTGAAGGAGTTAAGGGCATTTCCATTTGGAGCAAGAAGAGAAATCAAATTTGGTAAGATTCTAACACTCCAACTATAGTACATTGTTTATTTAAGTGATTTTGGAGTTGTTTGGCATGAGTATGGATGGTTAGAAAAGATCTAAAATGCATTGGAATGATTTTGACTTAGAAATGGTCTAGAGTGAGAAAGTGGGATGTATAGAGATTAATGATGAATGGGATATGTAGAAGTTATTACTAGTGTTGTGGTATGATTTTAAGATGTGGTTAGTGGATAAATTATGAGATTTACCTAAAAGAGGTAAAATGTGGATTAAGGCATTTGTAAAATGCATAAGTGAATAATATTGACTAGTGAGGTCAATTATAGGTTAAATACATGAACTCAATCGATTTAACGAATGAATTGCAGCTTCCGAGGATACGCCGAGGCGAGTTGAGCCAAGAGCTTGAGAAGCTAAAAGGAAAGGAGTCACACCAAGTAAATCGAGGTAAGGGAATTGTGTGGACTCTTAGAGATATCTGTGCGCAATTTGGGCACTTAAATGTTTTGCTAGAATGCATGAGACTAGGAAATGTTGTTGGGTGATTGAAGGGTAAAAGTTGGGAGTTTGAGAAATGTGCATGAAAACAAAAGCATATTGCTTTGAAAATCATGTTTTATTGCTTTTTAGTAAATGATTGGTAGGTTGGCTAATATTGAAATGATTTGCAAAAGAGATGAGTGTGTTTTGGTTTTGCTAATCATATTTTGCAAGTTTTGAGCCACCTACATGATTTCATGAGTATGAAAGAGTGCAAGAGGCACTAGTTTTCACATGGATTTCATAATTGTTTTGGCATTGTGCTCGAGTTTGTCTCGCACTGGATGCCCACCTTGTATGTTGCCGTGTTTGGAGCTTCGAGTAGACTGGGTGTCACATCGATTAAATAGGCTCACACGTTCATTATGTTGACATGATTAATTAGCTGTGTTAGTAGCTTCGGATAGACAAGAGGTCGCCCCGATTAAATAGGCTCACACGTGCGTTTGAGATGTGGCGTGATATGATGTGTTGATTGGGTCCACGGAGTACATCGAACCGTGCATGTAGCATGGAGTACATTGTACCGTGTTGAGTTGTGATGTGCTGTCTTCGGATGAGATTTGCTATGGACCGACGGGTAGGATTTGACCCACCTCCCGTGTGGAAGCAGATAGTGGTGATATCCCGCACACCTGATCTGTGTAGCCGGTATCACAGGTTATGTACATAGGCCTTGAGGTTATTACCTATTGTTGAACTGCCTATCTCACATGTCTACTGCTATTTAAGAATAAATCCATGCTTGAAAATGATTTGTGGGTCAGGAAAGCCCGAGGGATGGGCCGAGACCTGACCAATGTTGAAATTGATTTGTTAATGGTTTTTAAAGTGCACGGATGCATGATGTTTAATGCCATGCTTTATTGTGAAAATGCATGATGGGTAATGCCATGCTTTTATTGTGAATTATGCATGATGATTTATACCATGCTTTGAGTTGAAATGTGCACTTGATTTTAATAGCATGAATGCTTTACATACTATTAACACAATCATACACTCATGTTTTGAGATAAACAATGAATTAAATGCTTTTGAGCATGGCATCACGATCATGTAGTTAGTGCAGTATCTACCTGTTCGCATGATTGCCTTACTGAGCGTGTGGTTTGCTCACCCCCCTTATTTCCACCCTCTCTACAGAGATTTGAGTATAGAGTGAGCGTGACTGGAGGCGTTTCCCTTTTTGGTAATCCGCTGCATCCCATCGCTAAAGGTATACACACTTGGATTATTTTGTATCTAAACTAGACATAGCACAGTAGCATTTTGTATGTAACCACTGGGGATGTAAAACAATGTAAACACATGTAACAACTCTGATATATAGATACATTTATACAAGTGTTTACTCATAAATAATGTTTCAAATTGAATTGGTATGGTGGAGTGAGTCAGACGTCGACACACAGCCCAACTGTTAAGTGTGTGGTTGTTCACGATCGAGGAAGGATGATTAAGGATTGATGCATGAAAATGCGAAAAATTTATACATATTTTGGTAAGTTGAGGGTCGTGACATTATATGCATAAGAAAAACCACTTAAATCCACGTACGAGCATAAGCTCCAGTATGGTTTATAAAACATCGTCACAATTCAAATCAAAGTGCGAGCTAAGCTCCAGCATGTGAGATCTGAGAATTTTAGATATATTTTAATGATGTAATAAGAATTTGAAGTGTAATTTATTGAGCTAAGTGAATTGTGGGAATGATAATTAGGAATTTTTATGTTAAGTGTTAAAATAAGTGTGAAGTTATGAGGACAGATCGATCTGGGAGAAGGAGAGATCGATCTGGTGAGTTAAAAATGACAAAGAAGGAGGAATTTGAGGAGCAGATCGATCTCCAATGGAAGAGGATCGATCTCCTTATGATTCTGTTTGAGAGAAGATCGATCTCATGAGGAAGAGATAGATCTCCAAATGATTCTGTTTGGGAGAAGATCGATCTCCTCAAGGAGCAGATCGATCTCATAAAGCCATAAAGAGATCGATCTCACCCCTCGGCAGATCGATCTCCTAGGCATAAAATTACCCAAATCGTCCCCAAAATTCAAATGCAGATCGATCTCATCAAGAGGCAGATCGATCTCCTACCCTCAGCCTATATAAGGAACCCCTATTTTTCTCCTGCATTCTCACTTTCTCTCTCTTCCAACCCCCATTTTTACCGAAACCTAGCTTTCTCACTCATCCAAAGCACCCATTTTCGGCCAAATCAGAAGTTGTGTCAAGAAGGAAAGTTGTTCTCATCAAAGGGAGAACAACATACTTGGAAATCGAAGGACGAATCGAATCGAGGCGTGGGTTGTGCGTCTCACAAGCTTTGGGTAATTTCTAAACTTCGATCTTGATATTTGAGATGATTTTGATGATAATGGTGGTTGTCATTGTGTTGAAATAGTTGAAAAATGATTAAGGATTGATGAAATTGTAATGTGGTTGGAGTGATAACGATATTTAGCAATTTAGGAATTTTGAGCTATAAATGGAAATTTAGACAATGTGGTGAATTAGCATAGATAATTGGCATGAGAAATGTAGAACGTTGAGATGTTGTGAATGAGAGTGTAGTTTGGGGTAGAGTTACGAGGATCAAGAGATTTAAGGTGTTATGAGCAATTATGCTCGATTTTTGAGAATTAAGGTTGGTGAGATAATTGAGTATTGATGTTTTAACATCGTTTGGACAGCTCGGGAGTTCCAGAGTGGAATGCGAGGCTAGTCCGTGATACGGGGGAAACGATTGCACTATACGAGGTGCAAAGAGGTAAGGGAAATCTAAACCATTTTGTGTATGTGATTTGTAAACTATTATAGCATGATTTGTGGTTATAAAATAAGCATGTTGAGTGTTGTGTTGAGATATAATTGCACACGGTTTTTATAGCCGGTTGGAGCCCAATATTTTATGCGTTTATAAGCTGAGTGTGAAATTGCTTTATAAACCGTCGAATTTGTGTGAGTAATGAATTGGGCTCTACGTTAAGGCAATATCGAGATTTGAGAAATGTGTGCATGCTTTGCCGGTTGGAACTCAGTTTTATTATGTTTTGTGTTGAGTACAAAACGATTTTCAAATGAGTTTTATGAGAGAAAAACCACTATGAGTTCTACGTGAAGGCAAATCAGTCTTGTGTGATAAGACCTAGGTGTGTAATTTTGAGTACACACCGGGCATTGCTCTGGTAGCATGTAAGCCCGATTTCTTCTCCGTTCTGGTAACGTGAGAATAACCCATTCTGTGGCTATGCCACGTATACTTGGTGGCCGTTGCCATGTGTGAAACCCCATTTGGTGGCCGTTGCCACGTGAGAAACCCTATTGGTGGCCGTTGCCACGTGAGAAACCCTATTTGGTGGCCGTTACCACGTGAGAACCCCTATTGGTGGCCGTTGCCACGTGATACCCCATTTGGTGGCCGTTGCCACGTGAGAAACCCCATTTGGTGGCCGTTGCCACGTGAGAAACCCTATTTGGTGGCCGTTGCCACGTGAGAACCCCTAATTAGTGGCCGTTACCACGTGAAACCCTATCTTGTGGCTATGCCACGTGTGTTTAGTGGCTGTGACATGTGTAAATTTAACTCAGTGGCTATGCCACGTGTGTTTAGTGGCTATGCCACGTGTGAATTTAAATCAGTGGCTATGCCACGTGTGTTTAGTGGCTGTGCCACGTGCATTACTATTTCAGTGATTTTATCACATTCATTGAGAAAGCGTTTATCGCATTATTTTCACATGCTTTGTTATTGCTCTGTACTGAGCATTTTATTTCATGTTTTCACATGATTCGAGACATGAGAATGTCGTTTTGAGTAGTTTCATGCTATGGTTTTCAAATGAGATTAATGAGTTTCACATACAAATAAATATTTTGTGATGTGCATTTTGGTTTATGAAATGAGTTCCTTACCCCCTTTACTGAGCGATTTAGAAGCTCACCCTGTTTTCTTTCCCCCCAAATTTCTTCTAGTGAAAAGTGTTTTCCTGCGACGTACGGAGTAGTGGCTAGTGGAGGACTTGAGCTCCAGGCCATATATTGTATTTTGAGGTATCTTTTATCTTTTCATGTACCCAGACAATTACTGTAATTGCAGACACTTGATGTACAACATTGTATGGGATGTATTAGGATTAATTAACTTGGAATTCAGTAATGTATATGATACAATATACACTATATTACGATGAGATCCTGAGGCATGATAATTATGATGATGTATGACACTGCACAGGAATGCACCCTTAATTGTGAATTAATGAGTAAAAAGTTTTAAATTTACCCTATTTTTCGCATTTTCGGGGCGTGACAGAGTTTTCTTGGTATCAGCGCTTAGGGTGTCTAGTACTGTCAGTGTCGGTTAAGTGAAATAGAATACATCCCAAGTGTCTGTAATAGTCTGGTCATGAACTGAAATTGAGAATTGAGATTTCAATCGATTTTGATATGTACGCGCAGGAGACGAGTTAAGGTAGAGAATGAGTGGACGACGAGGTCGTTCGAGGAGGCAGGCAGAGTCCCCTCCGCCACCTGTCCCACAACCAGAGAGTCTTAACTCTCGATTTAATCGGATTGAGACCGATGTGAGGTAAGGTTTTGAGCAGATGGCAGTGTTATTCGCGCAACACTTTGGAGTTAATGCCTCGAGTATTACTCCTACACCACCACAAGGACCTCCCATACCCCCAATACCTCCCGTCACTCAGCCTGATGATAGAAGTATGGTCCGACTGAAGGATTTTCTAAAGATGAATCCACCCGTGTTTAGGGGAAAGAAGGATCCTACAGAGGCTGAGGAGTGGCTGACAGAGTTGAGAATTATATTTGATTATCTGGGGTGCACCGATGCTGAGAGGGTCAGTATGAGTATCTATATGTTGAAAGGGAGAGCTCGAGATTGGTGGGGTACTACCCAGGGTATTCTGATGTCCCGCCAGGATGTGATTGGTTGGGAAGAGTTCCAGACAGCCTTTAGGACCTAATATGTACCACGAGCCGCCCAGAGAAAGAAACAAGACGAGTTTTTGAGTTTGGTACAGGGTGACATGTCTGTGGATGACTATGAGAGCCAATTCACAGCGCTATTGAGATATGACCCAGAGACCTTCAAGAGTGAAGAGCTCCGCATAGAGAAGTTTGTGTATGGGTTAAAGCCCGTCATCAGAGATTGATAGATAGGGCTATGTATTACTGAGTTTGGAGATGCTCTGAGACGAGCACAAGAGATTGAAAGAGGAATTGAAATGGTACAATCCCAGAATGAGCTCAGAGCGGTGAATAGAGATAAGGGCAAGAGGCTAGCGACTTTCTAAACAGAGGCTCGGAGAGGTTCCTTCAGAAGAGGAAGGATTGAGGTACAGAAGGGCAGATTAGAGAGACCCAGAGGGCACCCTGACATTAGAGAGACCCCTCGAGATGTCAGGCCTGAGACAAGGTTTTACAGAAATTGTGGCCGAATGCATGAGGGAAGTTGTACTGGGTCGATCCATGGATGTTTTAGATGTGGAGACATGGGTCACATGGTGAAGGATTGCCCTCAACCTCAGAAACCACATGTCTTGGAGCCCACTAGACAACAGCCTCAGAGAGTGAATCCCCCGAGACGGGCCACTGCTGCAGAGAAAGGAAAGAGACATGTTACCCAAGGACGTGTGTTTGCCCTAGATAAGGAGACTGCTGACACTTCTGCAGAAACTATAAGAGGTACACTTTCTGTCTGTAATCATAAGGCTCATGTGTTGATTGATTCAGGATCCACGCATTCGTTTATTTCTAAGCATTTTGCATGTAGATTAAACTTGAAGTTTGAACCTCTAGAATATATACTACATGTAAATACCCCTATGTGTGAATCCCAGAGAACTGAGTTAATCTGTAGAGGATGTGAGATAAAGGTGGGAGATAGAGTGATGTTAGCAGATCTAATCATGTTGAAAATACATGGATTTGATGTAATTTTGGGAATGGATTGGTTGGCAGCCAATCGAGTGAGCTTAGATTGCTACACTAAGATTGTAACTTTCTCCCTACCTGAACCTTACAGTGTACGATTGAGATATTAAGGAAATGAATATGTGGAATTCTAGTAAGTAATTTGAGAATTTTAATATTATTTTGGAGAATAGTAAATATGATTGTTCATGTGAAGGTTATGAGACACTCATCTCAGACGATGTGCGGGAACATCCGAGGATTGAGGATATACCTGTGGTGTGTGAATTTCTGGATGTTTTCCCAGATGAATTGCCAGGATTACCACCAGAGAGAGAGCTAGAGTTTACCATTGATTTGGTACCAGATACTCAGCCGATCTCTAAACCTCCCTATAGGATGGCATTAGTGGAACTTGAGGAATTGAAGAAACAACTACAGGAGTTATTGGATCAAGGGTTCATTAGGCCCAGTGTTTCACCGTGGGGAGCACCGGTTTTATTTGTCAAGAAGAAGGATGGTAGTCTCAGATTATGCGTAGACTACCGGCTGTTGAATAAAGCCACGGTGAAGAATAAATACCCATTGCCCAGGATTGATGATCTACTTGATCAGCTGAGAGGGGCATCAATCTTTTCTAAGATTGATTTGAGATCGGGCTATCACCAATTGAGGATCAAGGAAGAAGATATTCCAAAGACGACCTTCAGGACGAGGTATGGTCATTATGAATTTCTGGTGATGTCCTTTGGATTGACGAACGCCCCTGCAGCATTTATGAGATTGATGAACGAGGTGCTCAGAGACTATCTGGATAAATTTGTGATAGTCTTTATTGATGATGTCCTGGTGTACTCTCAGTCGTATGAGGAGCATGCACAGCATTTGTGGTTAGTACTTCAGATACTCCGAGATAAGCAATTATATGGGAAGCTTAGTAAGTGTGAGTTTTGGCTGAACCGGATAGCTTTCCTTGGTCATATAGTCTCAGAGGAAGGAGTATCAGTGGACCCAAGCAAGGTGGAGGCTGTGCTTAATTGGGAGAGACCGAGGACAGTTACTGAGGTATGAAGCTTCCTTGGTTTGGCAGGGTATTACAGAAGATTTGTGGAAGGATTTTCAAGGATTGCTGCTCCTTTGACTAAGCTCACGCGCAAAGAGACTCCATTTATATGGACTGATCAATGTGAGCTCAGTTTTCAAGAATTAAAGAGGAGGTTGACAGCGGCACCTTGTTAACTATTCCTGAGGGATCAGGAGGATTCTCGGTGTATAGTGATGCATCTCATCAAGGATTAGGGTGTGTGCTTATGGAGCACGGAAGAGTGGTCGCATATGGATCGCGACAGCTAAAAGACCATGAGCGAAATTACCCCACGCATGACTTGGAGTTAGCTGCTGTGGTGTTTGCTTTGAAGATCTGGCGACACTACTTATATGGGGAAAGATTCCAGATCTTCACTGATCACAAGAGTTTGAGATATCTCTTTGATCAGAAAGAGTTAAACATGAGACAAAGGAGATGGATGGAACTCCTTAAGGATTATGACTGCAAGATTCTATATCATCCGGGCAAGGCGAATGTGGTTGCTAATGCCCTGAGCAGGAAGAGTATGATATCTGCTATGATGATCAGGGAATGGGATTTACTGGAGCAGTTTGCCGAACTTCGGATCAGAGTTAAAGAGATAGAGACTGGATTTGTGGCTAGCTTACGAATAGAGCCCAGGATCATGGATCAGATTAGAACTGGGCAGCGCAGTGATCAGAGATTGATAGATATGGTTAGCCAAGCTGAACAGAGTTTGTAGTCGGATCTCACAGTCAGGGAGGATGGATTATTGAGATTCAGAGGACGGATTTGTGTACCGGACGATGATACCCTGAAGAGACAGATACTGAGAGAATCTCACTGCTCGCGATACACCATACACCCAGGGAGTACTAAGATGTACCGAGACTTGAGAAAGGTGTATTGGTGGAGTGGTATGAAGCGAGACGTGGCAGAGTATGTGGCCAGGTGTTTAGTATGCCAGCAAGTGAAAGCTAAGCATCGGAAGCCCGGAGGACTACTACAGCCCTTACCTTACCTACATGGAAATGGGAGCATGTCACCATGGATTTTATTATGGGTTTACTGAGGACCCGAAGAGGTCGTGACGCGATATGGGTCATTGTGGATAGATTGACCAAGAGTGCCCACTTCCTTGCCATCAAGAGCACAGATACTGTGGATACCTTAGCTGAGCTGTATGTCAGCGAGATAGCTAGATTACATGGGGCTCCAGTGAGTATTACTTCTGATAGAGATTCCCGATTTACTTCCAGATTTTGGACTTAGTTTCAGGAGTCCATGGGATCTCGATTGAGTTTCAGTACCGCCTATCATCCTCAGACAGATGGTCAGTCAGAGAGGACTATTCAGACCCTGGAGGATATGTTGAGGGCGTGTACGATGAATTTTAAGGGATCATGGGATGATCACCTGCCCCTAGCAGAGTTTGCATACAATAACAGCTATCATGCGAGTATTGGAATGGCACCTTTTGAGGCTCTATATGGTAGGAGGTGTAGATCCCCTGTAGCTTGGGAAGAAGTCGGTGACAGAAAGATAAATGCTCCCGAGCTTGTTGAGCAAGCCGTACAGAGTGTGAAACTCATATGTGAGAGGTTACGGGCTGCACAAAGTAGACAGAAAAGCTACCCGGATGTGCGTAGACGGCCACTCGAGTTTGAGGTTGGTGATGCAGTATTTTTGAAAATATCACCGAGTAAGAGTATTATGCGATTTGGGAAGAAAGGGAAATTGAGTCCTTGATACATAGGACCATTCGAGATTCTTGAGAGAGTGGGAGAGGTAGCTTACAAATTAGCATTACCCCCACAGATGTCCGGAATACACAATGTTTTTCATGTGTCTATGTTGAGGAAGTACCACCCTGACCCTTCTCATGTCATAGAGTATGAAGAGATGGACATTCAAGAGGATGTGAGCTACACTGAGGAACCCGTCCAGATTCTCGATAGAAGAGAGAAGGTACTGAGAACTAAGAGCATCCCATTAGTGAAAGTTTTGTGGAAACATCACTCAATGGAAGAGGCAACATGGGAACTAGAGAGCCTCGTGAAGGAGAAATACCCCCATCTCTTTAACTAGTTGAGTTGAATTTGGAGGACCAAATTCTTTTAAGGTGGGGAGGATGTGAGATATGAGAATTTCAGATATATTTTAATGATGTAATAAGAATTTGAAGCGTAATTTATTGAGCTAAGTGAATTGTGGGAATGATAATTGGGAATTTTTATGTTAAGTGTTAAAATAAGTGTGAAGTTATGAGGACAGATCGATCTGGGAGAAGGAGAGATCGATCTGGTGAGTTAAAAATGACAAGGAAGGAGGAACTTGAGGAGCAGATCGATCTCCAATGGAAGAGGATCGATCTCCTTATGATTCTGTTTGAGAGAAGATCGATCTCATGAGGAAGAGATCGATCTCCAAATGATTCTGTTTGGGAGAAGATCGATCTCCTCAAGGAGCAGAACGATCTCATAAAGCCATAAAGAGATTGATCTCACCCCTCGACAGATCGATCTCCTAGGCATAAAATTACCCAAATCGTCCCCAAAATTCAAATGCAGATCGATCTCATCAAGATGCAGATCGATCTCCTACCCTCAGCCTATATAAGGAACCCCTATTTTTCTCCTGCAATCTCACTTTCTCTCTCTTCCAACCCCCATTTTTACCGGAACCTAGCTTTCTCACTCATCCAAAGCACCCATTTTCGGCCAAATCAAAAGTTGTGGCAAGAAGGAAAGTTGTTCCTCATCAAAGGGAGAACAACATACTTGGAAATCGAAGGACGAATCGAATCGAGGCGTGGGTTGTGCGTCTCACAAGCTTTGGGTAATTTCTAAACTTCGATCTTGATATTTGAGATGATTTTAATGATAATGGTGGTTGTCATTGTGTTAAAATAGTTGAAAAATGATTAGGGATTGATGAAATTGCAATGTGGTTGGAGTGATAACGATATTTAGCAATTTAGGAATTTTGAGCTATAAATGGAAATTTAGACAATGTGGTGAATTAGCATAGATAATTGGCATGAGAAATGTAGAACGTTGAGATGTTGTGAATGAGAGTGTAGTTTGGGGTAGAGTTACTAGGATCAAGAGATTTAAGGTGTTATGAGCAATTATGCTTGATTTTTGAGAATTGAGGTTGATGAGATAATTGAGTATTGATGTTTTAACATCGTTTGGACAGCTCGGGAGTTCCAGAGTGGAATGCGAGGCTAGTCCGTGATACGGGGGAAACGATTGCACTATACAAGGTGCAAAGAGGTAAGGGAAATCTAAACCATTTTGTGTGTGTGATTTGCAAACTATTATAGCATGATTTGTGGTTATAAAACAAGCATGTTGAGTGTTGTGTTGAGATATAATTGCACACGGTTTTTATAGCCGGTTGGAGCCCAATATTTTATGCGTTTATAAGCTGAGTGTGAAATTGCTTTATAAACCGTCGAATTTGTGTGAGTAATGAATTGGGCTCTACGTTAAGGCAATATCAAGATTTGAGAAATGTGTGAGTGCTTTGCCGGTTGGAACTCAGTTTTATTATGTTTTGTGTTGAGTACAAAACGGTTTTCAAATGAGTTTTATGAGAGAAAAATCACTATGAGTTTTACGTGAAGGCAAATCAGTCTTGTGTGATAAGACTTAGGTGTGTAATTTTGAGTACACACCAGGCATTGCTCTGGTAGCATGTAAGCCCGATTTCTTCTCCGTTCTGGTAACGTGAGAATAACCCATTCTGTGGCTATGCCACGTATACTTGGTGGCCGTTGCCACGTGTGAAACCCCATTTGGTGGTCGTTGCCACGTGAGAAACCCTATTGGTGGTTGTTGCCACGTGATACCCCATTTGGTGGCCGTTGCCACGTGAGAAACCCCATTTGGTGGCTGTTGCCACGTGAGAAACCCTATTGGTGGCCGTCGCCACGTGATACCCCATTTGGTGGCCGTTGCCACGTGAGAAACCCCATTTGGTGGCCGTTGCCACGTGAGAAACCCTATTTGGTGGGCGTTGCCACGTGAGAACCCCTAATTAGTGGCCGTTGCCACGTGAAACCCTATCTTGTGGCTATGCCACGTGTGTTTAGTGGCTGTGCCACGTGTGAATTTAACTCAGTGGCTATGCCACGTGTGTTTAGTTGCTATGCCACGTGTGAATTTAAATCAGTGGCTATGCCACGTGTGTTTAGTGGCTGTGCCACGTGCATTACTATTTCAGTGATTTTATCACGTTCATTGAGAAAGCGTTTATCGCATTATTTTCACATGCTTTGTTATTGCTCTGTACTGAGCATTTTATTTCATGTTTTCACATGATTCGAGACATGAGAATGTCGTTTTGAGTACTTTCATGCTATGGTTTTCAAATGAGATTAATGAGTTTCACATACAAATAAATATTTTGTGATGTGCATTTTGGTTTATGAAATGAGTCCCTTACCCCCTTTACTGAGCGATTTAGAAGCTCACCCTGTTTTCTTTCCCCCCAGATTTCTTCAAGTTAAAAGGGTTTTCCTACGACGTACGGAGTAGTGGCTAGTGGAGGACTTGAGCTCCAGGCCATATATTGTATTTTGAGGTATCTTTTATCTTTTCATGTACCCAGACAATTACTGTAATTGCAGACACTTGATGTACAACATTGTATGGGATGTATTAGGATTAATTAACTTGGAATTGAGTAATGTATATGATACAATATACACTATATTACGATGAGATCCTGAGGCATGATAATTATGATGATGTATGACACTGCACAGGAATGCACCCTTAATTGTGAATTAATGAGTAAAAAGTTTTAAATTTGCCCTATTTTCCGCATTTTCGGGGCGTGACACAGCACTTTTCACACAAGTGAAAATATCGAAATCCAGCGCGAGCGAGGCTCTAGCGCGATTTATGTCATACAAATATGATAGACGGCTCATACACAATCAAACAATCCCTGACAATCGGGTTTAGCTCTTCACAAATGCTTTTTCCACAACATCAATAAAACACTAGTCGGCCCATCTACAAGCTTGCTTAAAACAAAGCAATTATGTTTTGTAAAACATCAAAACATTAGATTTATGCAATTATTAGCCTTACTATCCCAATTCATAGAATCCACTTCAAAACCAAAATCACGCATATATTTATCATTATTCATGAATACCATCAATCATTTACTTGAGCAACCATTCATTTCATAAAACACCCAATATTCACCCACAAGTTCAAAGTACGAGCTGTTATCTCTATATACTCACAAAATTCCCTTACCTGGAATCGCGATGCGTGATTCCACTTCCTTAAAGCTGCTTACTCGTACAACTCGATTTTCCAACGGACTCTTCGGGACTACACATAAATGAAATTTTGAATCATTTTAGCCCATTATAATCTAACTTTTGCATTTACTATAGTCGATTCGACCTATAGTCTCTATTAACACTTATGAGGCCTCGCTTTATTATTCTACTCATAACTCGAGTAGATGGACTCTCTTAGGCCTCTTAACTTATTCTAAATCAATATTAAATTGATATTAGGCTCATGGTTCACAAATTTCCCCACTATGGCCTTTCATCAAGCCTTACTTATACTCATCCTCACAAATTCACTAAACTCACTTTATAGCTTCATTTACCCATTTCATATCATTTACATTACTCCAATAGCTACTTTAGCATACCCATAATTCATAAACTCATTTGACTTTCACTTTCTCACACTAGATTCAATCCATTTTCTAGGTTATATTAGTTTCTAACACAACCTAGGTGTTTCCAACCATCCATACTCATGCCAAACAACTTCAAAATCAATTAAATAGACAATGTACCAGAGTTGAAGTGTTAGAATCTTACTAAATCCAATTTCTCTTCTTGCTCCAAATGTCAATGTCCTTTGCTCTTTCAATGCCCCAATGTGGTTTTTGATTCCCACTATGTTGTTCTCTTCCGCAAGATGAACAACTTTGCTTTTAATGATCTCTCTTCAACTTTTACTGGAATGGGTGGATTTTAGAGAGAGAAAGTTAGGTTTTTTGGTTGAAAATGGAAGGGTGATGTTTTTCTCAAAATTTTTAGATTTTCAACACTCCTTTTATAGAAATAGCTTGAGGAGATCGATCTGCACTAGGAGGAGATCGATCTGGTCCCCTTAAATCCCTCTTTTTCCTGGCATTTTAAGCATGAGATCGATCTGTCGAAGCTTGAGATCGATCAATTCCCAAACAGAGAGCTAAGGAGATCGATCTGTATGCTTAATGATCAATCTTTTCATTACAGAATGGTTAGGAGATCGATCTAGCCCCATTGGAGATCGATCTGTACTATTCCATTACCTAAACAAGAGTATTCTGGCTCTTCCAGATCAATCTCTCATCCTATGAGATCGATCTGGCCTTCATATTTTCTAGATTTTCTGCAGTTTTCCTGCTGCAACTTACACCAAAAGATCCTTAATCTGCTGTCATAGTCATTTTCTCATTCATCCACCTTTATGACTTGAAAATGGCATCCATTCATACCTTATACACATTGAAACTTGTGTGTATTACTTGTATATCCAAAGGTCTACTATATAAAGCCAAATTGATGCATTTATAATCATACAACTTTCTTCCATTTACCACACTACTCATTTTGAGCTCCATTCACATTCATCACTTATAAGAACTCATTCCTTCATATTCATACATAATGAAACTTATATGTACATTACAAATCATATTACACATATATACATTGAATCTATGGACTTACATCAATCTTACTTTACATTACGAGTCCATTCACATCTATTTGATCCAATTACACATATTACAACTATACATATACGGGGTCTCACATTCTCCCCTTCTTCAAGGAATTTGGTCCTCCAAATTAGAACCAAGTCACTCCTCAAAAAGTTAAGGGTACTTCTCCTATATCAGGTTCTCCAATTCCCATGTGGCCTCTTCCGCCATGTGATGTTGCCAAAGAACTTTCACCAAGGGAATTGTCTTATTCCTTAACACTTTCTCTTTTCTATCCAATATTCGAATTGGCTTCTCGACATATGTCATACTCTCATTGAGCTCCAACGGCCCATATCTTATCACGTGTGCCGGATCCAAGTGATATTTTCGAAGCATCGAGACGTGGAAGACGTTATGAACATTTGCCAAGTCCGGTGGCAATGCCAACCTATACGCCTTATCTCCCATTCTCTCCAAAATCTCGAAGGGTCTGATATATTTAGGGCTCAGCTTGCCCTTCTTACTGAATCTCATAATACCCTTCGAAGGAGAAACTTTCAAGAATACCGACTCACCCTCATCAAACTCTAGTGGTCTCCGTCTCTTTGTCAACATAACTCCTTTGCCAGCTCTGAGCTGTCCGTAATCTCTCACATATCAGTTGGACATCTTCAGATGCTTGTTGCACTAAGTTCGAAGCAAAAATCTATCTATCACCAACCTCTTCCCATCTAATGGGGGATCGACATATGCGTCTATACAGTACCTCATAGGGTGCTATCTCGATACTCGCATGATAATTATTATTATAGGCGAACTCAGCTAGCTGCAGGTGGTCATCCCAAGAGCCTCTAAAATCCAGCACACACGCTCTCAACATATCCTCTAGGGTCTGTATAGTCCTCTTTGGCTGCCTATTTGTCTGAGGATGAAAAGCGGTGCTAAAACTCAGTTGGGTCCCCAGCGCTTCCTGAAAATGTTCCCAAAAATGGGAAGTGAAGCAAGCATCCCTATCAGAAACAACACTCACTGGTACACTGTGTAGCTGTACTATCTCTCGAACATATAGGTTCACCAACTGACTCAGTGTGAAAACCAACGCGAGCAATGCTCCAGCGCGAATTCATGCATCAAAACCAATCACCTCGTACGATCAATGCTCTAGTACGACATTTATGCATAAAAACATGTAAAAACCACATATGAGAATCGCTCTGGTACAGTTATATGCATAAGAAAAACCACTCAAATCCACGTACGAGCGTAAGCTCTAGTACGGTTTATAAAACATCATCACAATTCAAATCAAAGTGCGAGTTAAGCTCAGAACGTTTCACACAAGTGAAAATATCGAAATCTAGAGCGAGCGAGGCTCTAGCGCAATTTATGTCATACAAATATGATAAGCGGCTCATACATAATCAAACAATCCCCGACAATCGGGTTTAGCACTTCACAAATGCTTTTTCCACAACATCAATAAAACACTAGCCGGCCCATCTACAAGCTTGCTTAAAATAAAGCAATTACGTTTTGTAAAACATCAACACATTAGATTTATGCAATTATTAGCCATACTATCCTATTTCATAGAATCCACTTCGAAACCAAAATCACGCATATACTTATCATCATTCATGAATACCATCAATCATTTACTTGAGCAACCATGCGTTTCATAAAACACCCAATATTAACCCACAAGTTCAAAATACGAGCAGCTATCTCTATATACTCACAAAATTCCCTTACCTGGAATCGCGATGCGTGATTCCACTTCATTAAAGCTGCTTACTCGTACAACTTAATTCGTTTCCAACGGACTCTTCGGGACTGCACATAAACGAAATTTCGAATCATTTTAGCCCATTATAATCTAACTTTTACATTTACTATAGTCGATTCGACCTATAGTCTCTATTAACGCTTGTGAGGCATCGCTTTATTATTCTACTCATAACTCAAGTAGATGGATTCTCTTAGGCCTCTTAACTTATTCTAAATCAATATTAAATTGATATTAGGCTCATGGTTCACAAATTTCCCCACTATGGCCTTTCATCAAGCCTTACTTATACTCATCCTCATAAATTCACTGAGCTCACTTTATAGCTTCATTTACCCATTTCATATCATTTACATTAGTCCAATAGCTACTTTAGCATACCCATAATTCATCAACTCATTTGACTTTCACTTTCTCACACTAGGTTAAATCCATTTTCTAAGTTACATTAGTTTCTAACACAACCTAGGTGTTTCCAACCATCCATACTCATGCCAAACAACTCCAAAATCAATTAAATAGACAATATACCAGAGTTGGAGTGTTAGAATCTTACCAAATCCAATTTCTCTTCTTGCTCCAAATGTCAATGCCCTTTGCTCTTTCAATATCCCAATGTGGTTTTTGATTCCCAACTATGTTGTTCTCTTCCTCAAGATGAATAACTTTGCTTCTAATGGTCTCTCTTCAAATCTTACTGGAATGGGTTAATTTTAGAGAGAGAAAGTTAGGTTTTTGGGTTGAAAATGGAAGGGTGATGTTTTTCCCAAAATTTTTAGATTTTCAACACTCCTTTTATAGAAATAGCTTGAGGAGATCGATCTGCACTAGGAGGAGATTGATCTGACCCGCTTAAATCCCTCTTTTTCACGGCATTTTAAGCATGAGATCGATTTGTTGAAGCTTGAGATCGATTTGTTCCCAAACATAAAGCTAAGGAGATCGATCTGTATGCTTAAGGATCGATCTTTTCATTACAGAATGGTTAGGAGATCGATCTAGCCCCATTGGGGATCGATTTGCTCTATTCCATTGCCTAAATAAGAGTATTCTGGCTCTTCTAGATCGATCTCTCATCCTATAAGATCGATCTGGCCTTCATATTTTCTAAATTTTCTACAATTTTCCTACTGCAACTTACACCAAAAGATCCTTAATCTACTGCCATAGTCATTTTCTCATCCATCCACCTTTATGACTTGAAAATGGCATCTATTCATACCTTATACACATTAAAACTTGTGTGCATTACTTGTATATCCAAAGGTCTACTAAATAAAACCAAATTGAAGCATTTATATTCATACAACTTTCTTCCATTTACCACACTACTCATTTTGAGTTCCATTCACATTCATCACTTATAAGAACTCATTCCTTCATATTCATACATAATGAAACTTGTATGTACATTACAAGTCATATTACACATATTTACATTGAATCTATGGACTTACATCAATCTTACTTTACATTACAAGTCCATTCACATTTATTTGATCCAATTACACACATTACAACTATACATATACGAGGTCTCACACACTTGATTAGGGATTGTCCCTTGATGAGACCTCAAGAACCTACAGAAGAGCCTAAGCATAGCAAGAGACAAGCTCCAGCTCCACAGAGAGAAGCCCCATAGAAGAGAGCCACAACCATATATAATGGCAAGAAACATCTCGTAGGGTCATGTATATGCTATCGACAAGGAGAGAGCTGACTTATCCGCAGATACTATTCGAGGTACACTCATTGTTTGTAATCATGAGGCACATGTATTAATTGATCTAGGTTCCACACACTCTTTTGTATCCTAACAATTTGCATGTAAGTTGCACCGAATACCTAAGCCTCTAGATTACATGTTGCATATAAGCACACCTATGCATGTATCGTAAAAGACTGAAATGATATGTAAAGATTGTGAAATCATGGTAGGAGATAAGAAATTGTTAGCATATCTAGTTTTGTTAAACATGAAGGATTTTGATGTAATATTAGGCATGAACTAGCTAGCTGCCAATCATGTACACCTAGACTGCTATACTTAGACTCTGACTTTCTCCTTACCGAAAAAGTTTGAAGTATGCTTTGCTAAAAAGAAATAAAGTGCACAGTGTTAAATTTTGTGTTATTATGAGATTGACTAGTTTGAAATTGACTGATGATATCCAACTTTGTGAAGGATATGTTGCTTTTATTTTTGACGATAGCCGAGAACCACCAAGTATCCAGGATGTTCCGATTGTATATGAGTTTCTTGATGTTTTTTTGAAGGATTTATCGGGGTTACCACCAGAGAGAGAAGTTGAGTTTGCAATTGAGTTAGCACCGATACTCAACTTATCTCCAAGCCACCTTATTCTTGGCAGGGGTTTATAAGACCTAGTGTGTCACCGTGGAGTCCTCTGATACTTTTTGTCAGAAAGAAAGATGGCAGTCTTCGTCTACGTATCGATTACAGACTCCTGAATAAGGCAATGATTAAGAATATGTATCCCCTGCCAAGAATAGATGAGTTGTTTGATCAGCTCAGAGGGGCTTCAGTGTTTTCAAAGATAGATTTGAGGTTGGGTTACTATTAGCTAAGTATTAAGGAGGCTGATATATCAAAGATAGCTTTTTGGACCCAATATTGGCACTAGGAGTTTTTGGTGATTCCCTTCGGATTGACTAATGCCACTACTGCATTTATGAGCCTCATGAATGATGCCTTTCGAGAATACTTAGACAGATTCATGATTGTATTCATTAATGAGATCTTGATCTATTCCAGGTCCCAAGAGAAGCATAAGGAGCACTTAAGAATTGTGCTCCAGACTCTTCGTGAAAAGAAACTGTTTGGGAAGTTCAGTAAGTGTGCATTCTGGTTGGAACAGATCACCTTCCTCGGACATGTTGTATCTAAGGATGGGGTATCTGTTGATTTGTCCAAGGTTGATGTAGTGTTGGGATGGGAAAGACAGAGGGTAATCACCGAGGTTAGAAGTTTCCTGGGATTGGCAGGGTACTACCGATGATTTATGGAGGGATTTTTTTGAATTGCAGCTCCATTAACTAGATTGACCCATAGGGATGTTCCGTTTGTATGGTATGATTAGTGTGAGCAGAGTTTTCAAGAGCTCAAGCATCGATTAACCACGACACCAGTCTTAGCTATCCCGAGTGGTTCTGGAGGATATGTGGTGTATAGTGATGCCTTCCATCATGGTTTAGGATGTGTGCTGATGCTGCATGGTAGAGTGGTTGCTTATGGGTCTCGTCAGCTAAAGGACCGTGAGCGTAACTACCCCACTCATGATTTGGAGTTGCCCGTAATGGTTTTTGCACAAAGATGTGGCGGCACTACCTATATAGTGAAAATTTCCAGATCTTCACTGACCATAAGAGCCTTAAGTATATACTTGATCAAAATGAGCTTAATATGATACAACGGAGATGGATAGAGCTCCTGAAAGACTATGATTGTGAATCCTATACTATTTAGGTAAGGAAAATGTGGTAACAGATGCCCTTAGCAGAAAGGAATTGTGTCCTACATGATGTTTAGAGAATGAGACTTATTAGGACAATTTGTCAAGCTTCGGGTCAATGTAGATGAGGTTAAGAATTAATTTATAGCTAGCCTACGGATTGAGCCCAGTATATTGGATCATATTAGAGCAGGGTAGAGGAATGATCAGAAGTTATTGGATATGGTTAGCCAAGCCGAGGAGAGATCGCAATCAAAATTTTTGGTTAGTGATGATGGATTATTGAGGTTTCGAGGTCGTATTTATGTGCCTCATGATGACACCCTGAGGCAGAATATTCTTAAAGAGTCCCACTGTACTCGATTCACCAGGCACCCAAGTAGTACTAAGATGTACCATGATCTCCATAAGATGTATTGGTGGACTGGGATAAAGAGAGATGTGGCAGACTTCGTAGCTAGATGTTTAGTTTGCCAACAGATTATGGCTGAGCACCAGAGACCTGCGAGATTGCTTAAGTCATTACCAGTGCCTACTTGGAAATGGGAGCACATTACTATGGACTTTATTATGGGGTTACCAAGGACCCAAAGGGGTCAAGATGCAGTCTGGGTAATTATAGACTGACTGACTAAGAGCACCCACTTCCTTATCATCAAGAGCACTGATTCACTGGATAAGCTAGCAGATTTGTATGTCAAAGAAGTGGCACGATTACGTGGGTCACCTGTAAGCATTACTTTTGACAGAGATTCTCATTTTACTTCTAGATTTTGGACCCTATTTTAAGAGGCTATGAGGCCTCGACTGAACTTGAGCACCGCCTACCATCCTTAAACTGACGGTCAGTCCAAGTGGACTATTCAAACCTTAGAGGACATGTTAAAGACTTGTGCATTGGATTTTAAGGGCTCATGGGATGACCACTTGCCTCTTATAGAGTTTGCCTATAATAATAGTTATCATGCTAGCATTGGAATGACACCATATGAAGCTTTGTATGGCAGGAGATGTAGGTCCCTGGTTGCTTGGGACGAAGTGGGTGACAGAGAGATATTGCTCCCGAATTGGTTGAATAGGCAGCTAGAGGTGTTCAGCTTATTTTTGATAGATTGAGGATGGCACAAAGTAGACAAAAGAGTTATGCAGATATGCGGAGAGATCCTTTGGAATTTCAAGTTTGGGACTCTATATTCGAAAAGGTGTCTTTGGTAAAGGGTGTTGTGCACTTCGAGAAGAAAGGGAAACTAAGTTCTTGATTCATTGGTCTATTCGAAATATTAGGGAAAGTGGGAGACGTTGCCTACCGACTTGCACTACCCCCACATTTGTCATTAATACATGATGTCTTCCACGTTTCCATGTCAAGGAAGTATCATCCGGATCCTTCTCATGTTATTGAGTATGAACCATTGGAGATTCGAGTCGACATGAGTTATGTTGAGCAACCTATCCGGATCCTCGAAAAAAAAGAAAAGGTACTTTGATCTAAGATGATTCCATTGGTAAAGGTTCTCTAGCAACACCACTCAACACAAGAGGCTATGTGGGAGCTAAAGAGCCACATGAGAGAGAAGTACCCACTACTATTCGATGAACCAGCCTAAATTCGGAGGACTGAATTCCTTAAAGGTGGGGAGAAATGTAAAGCCCAAAATTTCCACATTAGTAAGTAAATGAAAGTCTAGAAATAAGTATTTGAAATAATGTTATGCAGGCCCAAAGTGATTAAAGCACTCGGGATTGTGAATGGGGCTCGGTAGCACGAAAATTAAGGTAAGGCTCTGAACCTGAGCATTTACTGAAAAATGTATGTAAGTTCATAAAATAATGTTAGGAAGTGAAAACTAAAGTAATAGAAGTGAAAAAGCTAATAAAACTCGAGTTTAGGTTAAACTGACAATGTGGCCTAGTTAAGAAATAAATTTGGAATAAATTATAGAAATCCAAGAAAATTATTCTAAGGCCATGGAAAGTTAGTATAAGGTAAGATTTACTCGAGGAATTAAAAATTAAGTGGAAATATAAAGGTGTAGATATTTAAATGAATTTTTAAAGTGAACCAAAAGCTTAAAGCCATTTTGCTCGGTATGGACCCAATCGAGTAAAACGAGCTCAATCGGGAAACGTTTCTTAAACAAACGACCCCTAAATTTTTATAAGAGATACTAGAGACATAATATAATAATGGAGAAGTGGAAATTTGGACGAAGTTGGACAAAAAATATTGTTTTAGGATTTTACAAAAATAGGACAAAAATCTATCCAACTAGTTAGCAGACCCACTTGTGTAAACCGTTGGATTTGATTAACCTCCTCTAATTTGATGGCTCTCATTCACTCTATATATTAAGTACACTTAATAAGGATTCCATATCACCTAAAATCACCTCATTATCCCTAAAAACCCGAGAGAACAAGCCCTATCTTCCTCCCTTCTTCATTCCTGAAATGGTAATATTCACCCAACATTGAGTGACTTGTTCGGTGGCCATCCGTCCAGAATCAGGAAACGGCCAAGAAGGAAGAAATATTCCCCTATGACGCCTCTATAATATATAAAAATCCATCCAAAAAAAGTTCATTTACCTAGGGAAATCTTAGAGAGAAGTTGTTGGACAGAAACTGTCATGTTCATGGGTAAGTGTAAGTTTTGATTTTTGATGAAATCTACTTGGGTTTTCATGTGTTTTTGAGTAAATCTAAGTTGTATATTTGATGATTTACAGTTGAGGACTGATTTGGAGTATTTGTGGAGTGATTTTCTTTAATCAAAAGGTAAGATAAATTGATGAATGATGAAGAACATGTGATATGTTCTTGTCTGGAATTTTTAAAATGATTTTTAGTGAAATGAAATTAAATGAATTAATTTGTATGAATTTATGTAGTTGCTACCAGCATGAGGAAGTTATGAAAATGATAAATTTTGATTTAATTCGAGGATGTTTAAAGCTAAGTTTAGACCGTAAAAGCATGATTTAGAGCTTAAACCGGTGAAATATTGAAAATCATAAGAATAGGCAATTTGGTGTCGTTACCGGGGAATCACGATTAGCCATTGACTAATATCGGTCAAATTATACTTAGGTATAATTCTAGTTTTGTACATACTTAGGTTGTAAATATTTAGAGCCTTAATTTAGATTAGTTAATTTTCTCTCTCTATAAAAAAATGTAAAAATTTAAAAATTTTCATTCCTAAGAACTTTTGAATGTTTGCATGCGTAGAGCCAAGAGCTTAAACTACTTTCCTTTATATCTTGAAATAGAAATAACACTTAGAAAAATCAAGAAGGACTCTAGGAAAATAGTAGCTTCGCTGTAAGACAAGATGGCTGAAAATAGAGAGATTAGGACTGTGGGAGACTATGTTGTCCCGACCATAGGAGTTTACTACACTAGCATTAGGCCACCAGCTATCCCAGCAAACAACTTTGAAATTAAGCCTTTTTATACACTCGTCCTAAGTTACCTAAACGTGTTAACCGCAACTGCATGGGTCGTACAAGTAATAATAGGAATTGAGTCCCAGATTATCGTCCCACAGAGAATCAAATTGCTTAATTAAGTGCTGATTAATTTTACACTAAGTATATCCTAGCCAATTATGAAAATTCAGTGGGTGATCTACAAGGCTTATATGAAAAAGTACTGAAAAACAATAAAAATTATAAAATAAAGAAAATAATAAAAATAATAAGAATAGAGCAAAGATTACTTACAACGCTCCAAGCAAATAAAAACAATAACCTATAAAAGAACAATAATGAAACTAAAATTAATTAATGCAAATAGACTAAAATGCAAATATAAGAAAATGTAAAATAAAATAAATATCACTAGAAAATTCTACCGAAATTGCATGTAAATTAATCTAATGCAAAATAATCTATCCTGTGATCTAATGAAATTAAATTTTAGAAATTTTTAAAGAAATTCCGAAATATAACTAATAAACTAAATACCTATTAAATATAACTCTATTTAATTACTAACTTAATAAAATAATAAAACAAAATCTAAATAATGCATGAGAACTTAATATTTTTGGATTTTTAAATTTAAAAATGAACTAACTTAAAATTGCATAAAATAATCTTACTCCTAATTTAATTCTAAATGCAAGATATGAACACTAGGATAAAGTCTTAAACCTTATTGCATAAAATTAACTTTAACATAATTAAAACTAAATTTTAAACTAATAAGCAAAGAAAATATAACTAACATGTAAATTAATTCAAGATTCTAACTCTACCTAAGCTAATAAACTATAGTATAAGAAATGACAATAAGCAAATCATAGAAATGCATGAAAATTAAGTTGTGAAGTTTAAGTGCTGCCAAACATGGCCTTGTACAAACTCTTCTGTAAGCAAGCTGTGTCATGCACTTGTACTGTGCTCTGCACATCAACTCTGCTTCATTAACGTTTTCATGCTGCTGCCTCCTGCTTCGTTTATGCCTGCACCATCGAGCATACCACAGCTATTCTGACAAGGTCACAGCAACTCCCAACAAACCAGCCACCACATTCAGCTGACATTCCCTGCTCTTGGCAGTATACTACTTCAGCTCCCTAGTGCAAAAGAGAATGTCTAGCTGTCACGACCCGAATTACCTAAAAATCAGAGTAAATTTTTCGTTTTTTTCATTTATTATTTAATTCTTAACTTTCTCTCGTCGTGACCATCCTACAACACAGTTGGGCTATGATTCGGTGTTAGTCACCTCACACTATTTAACATTTCATTCCCATAATCATATATCAGAGTCTACTATCCTTTTGACTTTAAATAAATACATACCCAATGGTATTTACATGACTCTACATCCCCGACATCATATCCATTTACAGTACTGTGCATTACATATTTAGATACAAAACCATACAAATGTGTATACCTGTCTCTCGATGGGTAGCAGCAAGCAGCGGATATTAAGCATGCAAGTCCTCAGCCGCTCAATAATTATTACAAGTGCTCTGAAAAGATGGGAAAATAAGGGGGGTGAGCAAACCACACGCTCAGTAAGGCAATTATGCAAGTAAGTAGATAGCTCCACTATCTACATGCTCATAATGCCATGCCCTTAAATCCATTTCTTTTCATTTAAAATTACACGCACAAAGTCATGCATATTCGATGCCATAGTTTATCCAAAACTATTTGTGCATATATAAATCATGTAACTCATGCATTCAAAGCATTTTATGTGACATCATTAAATCAATATTCAGCATGAATTAAATCAAAATCATGCATTACTTCATGCGATATAAAACAAATCGCGGGATATAATCATTTCATGAATTTATCATTTAAGCATGGAAAAGCACATCATGCTACTGCATTTAAATCATTTCATTAAAATTGCAGTAAAAACTAACCCTTCCGGGTCAATCATCTCATAAAACAATTCATTAAAATTCATTATAAAACTCGGTTATAAAACCACCCTTCTTTCAGGGTCACATTTCATAAAATCATAAAATCGTCAAATCGTCAAATCGGGGGCCTGACCCCTCCTTCGGGTCTACCCTGGTCTAATAGACCACAAGTTATATCATGTGAGACAATTAGGTAAGTATCAGTAACATCGAGGACTATGGCCATATCCTAGTGATCCCTGGCAACACGGTACCTAGTGTGCGGGGTATCACACCTGAAACGGGAGGTGGGTCGTCCTACCCGCCAGAACAGCATAACACCAGGATTGCGAGGGCAAGGCTTGCTGCCTCGTGGCTCATGCCACTCCACTCCAACAATCCCCACGGTACAGCGTACTCCGCGTGACATACACGGTACAACGTACTCCGTGAACCCAAGCTCAGTCAGGGGTGCCTGTAATAGGTCTTATCCACCCATATCATCTGTCTCAGAATGCACGTGTGAGCATATCATCTCACTGTGACACACAGTCTACAGGAGGCTCCAACACGGCTATATGCATGTAATATAAATCCCTGTGCGAGCGAAGCTCAAGCACGGCTCCATGCATATTCATGATATCTGAAAATCTCGTGCGAGCGAAGCTCTAGCACGGTTTCATAAAAATCAGTGAAATCTGCGTACGAGCAGCGCTCCAGTACGACTTAAACTGATTATAATTTCATGTAAATTCCACGTACGAGCAACGCTCTAGTACGGATATGTATATAAATTCAGTGAAAACCTCGTACGAGAAAAACTCCAGTACGGCATTCAAATGAATTATGAAAACCATATAAAACTTTGTGCGAGCAACGCTCCAGCACAAATGAATGCTCAAGTAAATCAAATCTCGTGCGAGTTATACTCCAGCACGGCTTTATGCATAACTAAATCAAATCTCGTGCGAGTTACACTCCAGCACGGCTTTATGCAATATTAAATCAAAACAGGATGCGAGCTAAGCTCCAGCATCTCTCATGCATGTCAAATCATTAAAAGTAGTGCGAGTAATCGCTCCAGCACTATTTTATGCATACCACGTCAAAACAAATCAAAACATGTCAAAACATGTCAAAACAGAGTGCGAGCTAGGCTCCAGCAGCTCTCATTTCACAATATTAAAAATCAGTGCGAGCACCATGCTCTAGCACATTTCATGCATATGATGTCACAAGTCGGTGCGAGCAATTGCTCAAGCACATTTATGCACATTCACAAACGCAGATATAGTGCGAACTACGTGTCGGCACTATCTGTTTCCATATAAACTTGATAGTTGGCTTCTTTTCCAAAGAAATTTCATTTAAATATTAATAACACCTACGTAGTGTTATTTTGTGAAATTCATGCATTTACTGGCCAATCTATCGCTTTACTTTGATTAAAATCAAGAAAATTCCTTAATCATAAAAATCCTTAAATCATGCATTCCATGCATGTCATGCTTTCACCATCCTTAGGTGAACTTCCCTCAATAGGGGTAAAATAGACATTTCACCTATTTCAATCCTTAAAAATTAATTAAACCACTTTTAGGATCATTTTACAATAATCGTGTATACATACATAATCAGTGTATACAAAATCTATTAAAATATGCGTAGCTACCTCTAGCTACTCACACAATTCCCTTACCTCATTTTTCTGTACAGTCTGACCTTTACATCGATGTCTCGTCACGCAGTCCGATTTGCTCCAAATCCAATCTCCGGAACTGCGGATACACATTCATCAGGTCAAATACAATACAATTTAATGTATTTCATAATTTTCTGGGCTTAATTTAAATCATTGGGCCCGTTTACCCATATTGGGCCCGATGCACCATAATGGGCCTTAATCGGCCTTAAGCCTGTTTACCACACTTTATCGAGGCCTATTGGGCTCTCTGGGCCCATCAGTAATTTATTTAGCCTCGTTCTAAATTCTCTGATATCTCAATTTAATATTTACGACAATTTATCTAATTTTCCAGAATTTAATTCATTTATGCGGAAATTAAATCCGTAATTTATGCGTTAAATATCAATCACGCATAACGATATAAAATTGTCGTAAATAAGGGTCACTTACCCGTTATTCCCTGATCGTACACAAATCGAGGCTGTCTCGAGCTCTCAGTGGATGCCAATTGTCGAGCTACACAATTAAATATATTTTCGGGTAAACTTTCAGTCGATTATTTATCAAATTAAATATTCTAAAAATTAAATCGGTCAATTTGACCGCTTACCGACTTACCCGAAGCTCGATTGCATCACTGGAATTTTCCCAATTTTTTCTCTTTTTCTTTTTCCCTTTTTCTTCCTTTTTTCCCTCTCTTTTTGGTTGAACCGGTCTGGTCCGGTTCAACCCGGTTCTGTCCGGTTCGGCCGGTCCAGGCTCCCTTTGGTCGTGCCGGCGCCGTCCGGTCGGTTCTCTGGCCGATTCCGGTGCCGTTCAACGCGCCATGGACTGGGCTTCTCAAATCAGGCCTCGGCCTGGGTCGAATCGGCGCCGATGGCCGCCGATCGACGTTTCTCCCCCGCGGCATCCCTTTCGTTTTTCGATGTTTTTCGCCGTTCCCGGCGCGCGTCTGGCCGCCTGTGGGTTCGCCTGAGGTCGGCCGACCTTCGCCGACCCTCGCCTGGGGCCCTTGGCTGCCGGTGAGGCTCGTCCGTCGTCTTCTCTTCCTCAGCTCGCCTTTCGCGTTTTTCTTCTTCTCTGTTTCTGTTTCTCGCGATTCCAATTCGCGTTTTTTTTTTTTTTTTTATTTATTTATAATTTATTTTTAATATTATTTTAATCAATAAAATAATATTAAAATACACAAATATCTTTTAAAAATTATATTTTATTCATCTAATCTGTAAATAATTTTCTCAGTCCGATTTTACCTTTCCGGTATATTTTTCGATTATTTTCGGGATTATTTTTCGATGCGAAAATCCCGATTTATCCCAAGAAATTCATATCTTGATCAATTTAACCCGAAATTTAATTATTTCTTCATCATTGATCAAGATTTCTCATCCTCATATTTTTAATTAAATTTCTTGTCCCGATTAATACCGAATTTTGGTCTTTTGACCATTTTGCCCTTGCACGTATTCGAGAATGCCATTTAAGTCCTTTTGCATTTTTAAATGCACTCGAAAATATCGGGTCTTACAATCTCCCCCACTTAAGAAATTTGGTCCTCCAAATTAGAACCAAGTAATATGAGTCCATAACAACTCCGGGTATATCTATCGTATCATATACTGTCATCCTCAAGTGACTTTCTCCGGAGTGTAATATTACCATCATACTTAACTAGGGAGATTATCTTAAACCTCAACACTTTCTCCTTCCGTCTAATACCCGAATCGATTTCCAATCATATGTTATACTTTCATTGAGCTAAACCGTTGAAGCTCATATCCGATTACATATATCGGGTTCGGATAATATTTTCGAAACATCATAAGATAGGACACATAGTGGATGCCTGTTTATTCAAGTGGTAACGCCAACCTACAGGTCTTACCTCCCACTTTGTCCAATATCTCTATCCGAATCTTGTTACGTCCTTAAGACAAGTAACTGCCAACATAATGATTCACCCTCGGTGAATTCCAATGATTTCCTGTCTCTTGTCAGCATAGTCTTTTCTATCTGCTCTGAGGTGTTCTTAATCTCTCTCAAATCAACTGAACATACTCAGAGGTTTGTCTTACTAATTCGGGAACAATTTTCTATCTGTCACCCACTTCTCTTGTCAAAGTCAGGGAACAACTCCCTACGGCCATATAATGCCGAATATAATCCCATCCCGATACTCAAGTGACAACTATCATCACTGGCGAATTTGATTAGTAGCAACTGATCATCCCAGGAGCTCATAAAATCAATGGCACACGCTCTCATCACATCCTCCAGAACCTGTACAGTCCTCTCTGACTGACCATCTGTCTGAGGGTGGAAGCTGTGCTAACACACAATCAGGGTCCCATAGCTTTCAAAAAACATATTCCCAGAAGTGGGAAGTGAAGCGGGAATCCCTATCTGATACCATGCTCACTGGAACGCTACCTCATGTATCACAATTTTCCATACACATAAATCCGCCTACGCACTCAGAGTATCTCGGGATTTTCATAACCAGAAGGTGGGTAACTGAATCAATCTATCAACTATCACCTAGATAGCCTCGAGATTCATTCGGGTCCTCTGTAACCCATCACGAAATCCATGGTAACTTGTTCCCATTTCCGTGTCAATATAGGTAGAGGCTGCAATAACCCTGCAACTTCTTTTACTCTACCTTACTCTGCTGACATACGAGACACTTTTTCGCAATTCTCTACAATATCTCTTTTCATATCTGACCACCAATACCCTTTTCAGAGGTTCTGATATATTTATTACTTCTCGGATGCACTGTATATCCCGAAGAGTGAGCTTCTGTCAATAACACTATATCATCAACTGTGGTCCTCGGGAGCACTTATACTGTCTCTGAACCTCTGTGAGTCATCATCACTCACTGTGAACTCTGTCACTATACCCTTCTGAATCTGACCCACACTATCGACACCATGCCGATCATCACGCTAAGCCTGGCAAATCCGGTCACACAAATCCGGTTCTAACCTCAGGCTAGCTGTCACACAATCACCGTCATCATCAGAAGGGATCACATCACTACTGAGGTTCACAACTGCTTTAGCAGCTCTCGCTCCTTGACCATCTTATGTGATACCATCCCGAGGCTCTTTCTGCTCAAGGCATCAGCCTTTACATTAGCCTTTCTTGGGTGGTACAATATTCACAGTCATAATCCTTAGAAGCTCTAACCCTCATGGTTATCTCATTTTCTACTCTTTCTGTGAAAACAGATACTCGGGGCTTTTACGATCAGTGCATACCCGAAATTTCTTACCATATAAGTGGTGGCGCCATACTTCCAGTGTAATCACTACGGCTGCCAACTCTAAATCATGGGTGAGATAATTTCTCTCATGATCCTTGAACTATTTGGATCTATAAACGACTATCTTCCCATTTTACATCAATACACAGCCCAATCCTTATTTGGAGGTATCCATACACACTGAAACCTCTTGAGCTGTTAGTTATAGTAAGAATACTTACGGTGGTCAGTTCATTACTCCAATATACCAAAACTCATTGAAGCCATTTTCATACTTATCATAACACTCGTATGAAATCTTTTCCCGAATGAGACGTGTCAACTGAGTAGCCCATTTTGAGAAACTCTCAACACCTCGTCTGTAAGACAGTTTTCTGTTGCTACTCATTCTCTTCCCTGGACTTCGAATACATCATAATATCATCGCTGTAGATGACAACCAATCGGTCCAGGTAAGGTTTAAATACCTTAACGTAGTTGAGTTCCACTCAATATTTCAATTTTCCATATACTTGACCTATGTACGCATAAACGTACAATGTCATTTCGAAATAGCTTTCGTTCAAGATACTAGCTCACGTCATTTCTTTCCTCTTATATTGACGGCTTTTATAAAATTTTAATTTTTAAACTTTCATGATTAATGAATTTCTATATCTCTTTATCATACCAGTAAAGGTACCCAAATTTAAATACATATCTAGCGACTGTCGATTTCTTTTTATAGATTATGCGTGCGCTTCCAGACGCTGTCAAATCTTCAGGCAGGGAGATATTTTAAAATACCTTTATTAACCCTAAGATTTGACCACATACTGGGTGTAGATATATCTACCCCTTATCTTGGTCGCAATCCATATACACTACATATTGCTTAATCCAAATTACTTTGCATATCAATGATATCCTTACCTTGCATATGCCTTTTATTCTAATATATCTTGTATGCAGGATCTATCACATCTCCAAGCTCATCTCCTTTCATATATCTTATAACAAACTCTTTCCTTACTTGTCAAACTTACATTACACCTTTCAGTGATGTTTTCACCCCTATTTTCAACTTACAATCCCTATACCCATGTTCAGTTAGTGAAAATCAACTAACTATCATCCTCTTCATGCTTAAAGGTATAGGCTTCACATTTTTCACTCGCTTATAAGCAACTGAAGGCGGTATGAATAAATGCGTGGCACCAGGATCAATTAAAATAATTATTTCATTATTCACAACCAGTGTGGTATCTTCCACCACATCCTATGAAACATCAATAGTGTCCTGGTCCAAGGCATACACTCGCCTTCATCCAACATCTGATTTCCGTGGTAACTATCACACATCTTACACTGTTCACACTGCTACTCTGTTATACTGTTACGTAGCAGGTTGGGGTCCTCGAATCACAATACCCCTCAATAGTGTTGAAATTAAATACACTGGGGCCTCCAATCATCTTACCCCGTGGCTCATCAACTCTAAGCTTTTACCAAACTACCTTTTTCCTGTTCTGACATTTTTGTCATTCTCTATTCTCTTTTGTCTCTATTTCGGCCCTTACTACCTTTTCCAATCTCAGAGGCGTGCAACTCTTGATCTTATTTACACAACTATAGTCTGCGCACAGCCTCGGCATAGGTAGTGATATCTAACGGGCTAACCGGACTCTAATTGACAATCTGAGTCCTTCCATGAACTTTCAAACATCTCGACTCTCACTGTTCATTGTGTCCGAGTCACATCTGCCCAGAAATATAAACTGAGTATCATACTCGTTAATCAACATGTTCCTCTGGGTCAGAGTAAAGAATGTCATCTGTAATTTCCTTTAAAACAATATCCGGGATATTCTGTCACCGGAATACATATAAAATTTTTTCCATGTCCATTCTGGACGTCTAACTCTTCAAATGGGTCGAGCGAACTTCAATTAATGTTTCGACTCGCCCTCTAATCTCATATATACCTTGAGCAAATAGCTCACAAAATATTCCCTACACTCCGCTCCAACCTCGCGAAGCGTATCTCAATACTGTCTGATCTCTCTGTCAGACTCTATTCGATCTCTCTATCGGACTCTGTGGGGCATGATCAACCAGCCTCCATGTCAATCTCATCTCAAGTCTCATGTGGCGACTCAGTACAACTCATGGGCCTACCTCAACGGCCTTGAGCTCGTGTACTCGCCTCTCAACCATAGCGGCTATCAGTTCATGAGTCTATACTTGCATTTAAAAATCAAATTCTTAGCTGCACCTCCATCTCGATATACACAATTGTATCTAAACAATGCACAGTACATGGGGATGTAAACTTCTTAACCACTAACACCGACTCATATCAGGCCAACTCAAGCTCTGATACCATTAAACCTGTCACGACCCGAATTACCTAAAAATCAGAGTAAATTTTTCGTTTTTTTCATTTATTATTTAATTCTTAACTTTCTCTCGTCGTGACCATCCTACAACACAGTTGGGCTATGATTCGGTGTTAGTCACCTCACACTATTTAACATTTCATTCCCATAATCATATATCAGAGTCTACTATCCTTTTGACTTTAAATAAATACATACCCAATGGTATTTACATGACTCTACATCCCCGACATCATATCCATTTACAGTACTGTGCATTACATATTTAGATACAAAACCATACAAATGTGTATACCTGTCTCTCGATGGGTAGCAGCAAGCAGCGGATATTAAGCATGCAAGTCCTCAGCCGCTCAATAATTATTACAAGTGCTCTGAAAAGATGGGAAAATAAGGGGGGTGAGCAAACCACACGCTCAGTAAGGCAATTATGCAAGTAAGTAGATAGCTCCACTATCTACATGCTCATAATGCCATGCCCTTAAATCCATTTCTTTTCATTTAAAATTACACGCACAAAGTCATGCATATTCGATGCCATAGTTTATCCAAAACTATTTGTGCATATATAAATCATGTAACTCATGCATTCAAAGCATTTTATGTGACATCATTAAATCAATATTCAGCATGAATTAAATCAAAATCATGCATTACTTCATGCGATATAAAACAAATCGCGGGATATAATCATTTCATGAATTTATCATTTAAGCATGGAAAAGCACATCATGCTACTGCATTTAAATCATTTCATTAAAATTGCAGTAAAAACTAACCCTTCCGGGTCAATCATCTCATAAAACAATTCATTAAAATTCATTATAAAACTCGGTTATAAAACCACCCTTCTTTCAGGGTCACATTTCATAAAATCATAAAATCGTCAAATCGTCAAATCGGGGGCCTGACCCCTCCTTCGGGTCTACCCTGGTCTAATAGACCACAAGTTATATCATGTGAGACAATTAGGTAAGTATCAGTAACATCGAGGACTATGGCCATATCCTAGTGATCCCTGGCAACACGGTACCTAGTGTGCGGGGTATCACACCTGAAACGGGAGGTGGGTCGTCCTACCCGCCAGAACAGCATAACACCAGGATTGCGAGGGCAAGGCTTGCTGCCTCGTGGCTCATGCCACTCCACTCCAACAATCCCCACGGTACAGCGTACTCCGCGTGACATACACGGTACAACGTACTCCGTGAACCCAAGCTCAGTCAGGGGTGCCTGTAATAGGTCTTATCCACCCATATCATCTGTCTCAGAATGCACGTGTGAGCATATCATCTC
Source organism: Firmiana major (assembly GCA_033439115.1). Classification (NCBI taxonomy): domain Eukaryota; kingdom Viridiplantae; phylum Streptophyta; class Magnoliopsida; order Malvales; family Malvaceae; genus Firmiana; species Firmiana major. Next base: position 25,553,673 of record CM065914.1, read on the forward strand.
ACTGTGACACACAGTCTACAGGAGGCTCCAACACGGCTATATGCATGTAATATAAATCCCTGTGCGAGCGAAGCTCAAGCACGGCTCCATGCATATTCATGATATCTGAAAATCTCGTGCGAGCGAAGCTCTAGCACGGTTTCATAAAAATCAGTGAAATCTGCGTACGAGCAGCGCTCCAGTACGACTTAAACTGATTATAATTTCATGTAAATTCCACGTACGAGCAACGCTCTAGTACGGATATGTATATAAATTCAGTGAAAACCTCGTACGAGAAAAACTCCAGTACGGCATTCAAATGAATTATGAAAACCATATAAAACTTTGTACGAGCAACGCTCCAGCACAAATGAATGCTCAAGTAAATCAAATCTCGTGCGAGTTATACTCCAGCATGGCTTTATGCATAACTAAATCAAATCTCGTGCGAGTTACACTCCAGCACGGCTTTATGCAATATTAAATCAAAACAGGATGCGAGCTAAGCTCCAGCATCTCTCATGCATGTCAAATCATTAAAAGTAGTGCGAGTAATCGCTCCAGCACTATTTTATGCATACCACGTCAAAACAAATCAAAACATGTCAAAACATGTCAAAACAGAGTGCGAGCTAGGCTCCAGCAGCTCTCATTTCACAATATTAAAAATCAGTGCGAGCACCATGCTCTAGCACATTTCATGCATATGATGTCACAAGTCGGTGCGAGCAATTGCTCAAGCACATTTATGCACATTCACAAACGCAGATATAGTGCGAACTACGTGTCGGCACTATCTGTTTCCATATAAACTTGATAGTTGGCTTCTTTTCCAAAGAAATTTCATTTAAATATTAATAACACCTACGTAGTGTTATTTTGTGAAATTCATGCATTTACTGGCCAATCTATCGCTTTACTTTGATTAAAATCAAGAAAATTCCTTAATCATAAAAATCCTTAAATCATGCATTCCATGCATGTCATGCTTTCACCATCCTTAGGTGAACTTCCCTCAATAGGGGTAAAATAGACATTTCACCTATTTCAATCCTTAAAAATTAATTAAACCACTTTTAGGATCATTTTACAATAATCGTGTATACATACATAATCAGTGTATACAAAATCTATTAAAATATGCGTAGCTACCTCTAGCTACTCACACAATTCCCTTACCTCATTTTTCTGTACAGTCTGACCTTTACATCGATGTCTCGTCACGCAGTCCGATTTGCTCTAAATCCAATCTCCGGAACTGCGGATACACATTCATCAGGTCAAATACAATACAATTTAATGTATTTCATAATTTTCTGGGCTTAATTTAAATCATTGGGCCCGTTTACCCATATTGGGCCCGATGCACCATAATGGGCCTTAATCGGCCTTAAGCCTGTTTACCACACTTTATCGAGGCCTATTGGGCTCTCTGGGCCCATCAGTAATTTATTTAGCCTCGTTCTAAATTCTCTGATATCTCAATTTAATATTTACGACAATTTATCTAATTTTCCAGAATTTAATTCTTTATGCGGAAATTAAATCCGTAATTTATGCGTTAAATATCAATCACGCATAACGATATAAAATTGTCGTAAATAAGGGTCACTTACCCGTTATTCCCTGATCGTACACAAATCGAGGCTGTCTCGAGCTCTCAGTGGATGCCAATTGTCGAGCTACACAATTAAATATATTTTCGGGTAAACTTTCAGTCGATTATTTATCAAATTAAATATTCTAAAAATTAAATCGGTCAATTTGACCGCTTACCGACTTACCCGAAGCTCGATTGCATCACTGGAATTTTCCCAATTTTTTCTCTTTTTCTTTTTCCCTTTTTCTTCCTTTTTTCCCTCTCTTTTTGGTTGAACCGGTCTGGTCCGGTTCAACCCGGTTCTGTCCGGTTCGGCCGGTCCAGGCTCCCTTTGGTCGTGCCGGCGCCGTTCGGTCGGTTCTCTGGCCGATTCCGGTGCCGTTCAACGCGCCATGGACTGGGCTTCTCAAATCAGGCCTCGGCCTGGGTCGAATCGGCGCCGATGGCCGCCGATCGACGTTTCTCCCCCGCGGCATCCCTTTCGTTTTTCGATGTTTTTCGCCGTTCCCGGCGCGCGTCTGGCCGCCTGTGGGTTCGCCTGAGGTCGGCCGACCTTCGCCGACCCTCGCCTGGGGCCCTTGGCCGCCGGTGAGGCTCGTCCGTCGTCTTCTCTTCCTCGGCTCGCCTTTCGCGTTTTTCTTCTTCTCTGTTTCTGTTTCTCGCGATTCCAATTCGCGTTTTTTTTTTTTTTTTTTTTTTATTTATAATTTATTTTTAATATTATTTTAATCAATAAAATAATATTAAAATACACAAATATCTTTTAAAAATTATATTTTATTCATCTAATCTGTAAATAATTTTCTCAGTCCGATTTTACCTTTCCGGTATATTTTTCGATTATTTTCGGGATTATTTTTCGATGCGAAAATCTCGATTTATCCCAAGAAATTCATATCTTGATCAATTTAACCCGAAATTTAATTATTTCTTCATCATTGATCAAGATTTCTCATCCTCATATTTTTAATTAAATTTCTTGTCCCGATTAATACCGAATTTTGGTCTTTTGACCATTTTGCCCTTGCACGTATTCGAGAATGCCATTTAAGTCCTTTTGCATTTTTAAATGCACTCGAAAATATCGGGTCTTACACTAGCCACATCCTGCAGCAACTCAGCCCATCATGCTTCTCATCTGTCTGTGCGTCTACTCTGCATTACCACCCTTGCGTGATCTGTAATTCAAGCAGCAGCACCAAACAAAACCAACAAATATTATCACAGCTATGCTCATAAAGACAAAATAAATCAACTGGAAATGACAGAATAATTTTGAGGCATAGAACAATGAAAATGCTTACAAGAACACTTTCTTATATTTTGCCAAAAGTAAACGAAATTTAAAGGAACAATAAAAGGGACCTAGAACCATTAAATAAAGCATGAAAGAAAATAAAAACAATGGCAGGAATGGCCGAACACCTAGCCTTCAGCTCACCATGTACGACATTCTTTTCTTCTGTCCAGCGCAACTCAAGAGTACCACAGCCTGTCCGACCCTTACTCAGTTCAGCCACCGGCAATAGAGGAACAGTAGAGAATGAAGACAGAGAGATAAGCTTAACAAACTGCAAAGAAGTGTAAATCAATCATTGAAACAAACTAGACGAATAACCAACTATTGAACAGTACAGATGAATGGAAACAGAACAGAACATAGTGGAAGGTTGGTCCCTGTTCACTGCAACAGCTGACTATTTCTTAGTTTTACTCCAATCGACAGAATCGTAGTCGCTTCAATAGCCAGTACATTATCACACAGTCCATGCAGAAATCGAGATGAACAGCAGTAAAAATGGATAGAAGATGCAGCAGGGAAGAAGACATCTTGACACTTGTACCACAACCAGTAAACCCTCGCCACCAGTCACAGTTTAAGAGAACCAGCAATGCAGAAACAATGTGGTTAAATTGTGTAATGAGATAAAATTCAAAGAAAAGAAAAAAAATATATCATTGCAGTAGAATAACGAAACCAAAAATTAAAAGGAATTAGAGCAGCAATAACAGAGAAGCAATCGAACAGTACATTGAGTTTTTAAAGAAAAAGAGTATGAACATAAGGAAGATGGAACTATCATTCATGTAAGCTGATGAACAACCGATTAAAAGGATCCTATAAGAAAAAGTTTAAAAGAAGAAAGCAACCTGACAAACACAATAACTAAATGAGCCTAGAACCGTAACATGCAGAAAAAAATGGGAAGGAGTACGGCTATTGCCATCAGCCAAGCTTCCTCTTCTCCTCTGGTCCAACAATCGGCAAGCAGGAACAAGGGACTAGAAAAGAGAAAAAAATGCAAACCGAGAACTAAAAAGAAATAGTGAATATAAAACCAATCAATGAAAAGAAAATTTGCATAAGAAAAAATAAAAACTTCACTGTGCAATAGCAAAAAAAGTGCAAACCGAAAACAAACAATGGAAAATTGAATGCTTTTCAAGAACAATGTAAATGTGCTGAACAACAAAGGAAATGGGAGCTTGTAAAACCAAGAAGAAAAAATGGTGGCTGCTAATAAAACTAACATGAAAAGCTTGGAAAGACTAAAGAAAAATAACCCTAAAACCTAGCATAAAAAAAAACTTTAACCTTAAAAAAGCTAAAACTACTTTACCCTAAAAACTACTTGGATTTCAATTGCTCATCATATTCTATTTATACACAAAATTGAGGGTACAATTGTAATTTCTAATCCTAGATGAGTTATCATTGTTTGGCCACTTGTCTTCATTTCATTCGTTGTAGAGGAGATATTTCCATGTCATTTGTCTTCTAGTCCACTTGGCTGTGCGACGTGGCCTAGTGCATGTCTTCCATGAGGTGGGTACGGTGTCAGTCGATCTTATCTTCTCGAGGTGAATAAAATACAAACACCCGGCATCACACGTGTCCAGAGGAATGATAACTCATTTTGCGAATTGGGAGTGGTCCAATCTCCTTTTAGCCCATTTTCAGTCCGTTTTCTGCTAAAACGACTGAATTTCATTCGGATTTAATTTATCTGCAATCAAGAGAATTTTAATTAAATTGAGGGGATAATTAATAAAATAATATGGGGATTAAAATAATTAAGTGAGAAATTAAGCAGAAATAATTCTATTTCATTAGAATTATCATCTTCGATCCTTCAAATGATCCAAACTTCGCTTCAGTTCAGTGGGCTTCCCTATGATGACCCACATGTTCACTTAGAGTAATTTTTAGATTTGTGCAACGCTTTCAAGCATAATGGACTCTCAGACGATGCACTTAGGTGTAAACTATTTCCTTTCTCTCTTACAGACAGAGCTAGACACTGATTGACCTCTTTACCTTTTGGATCCATATTCACCTGGGATGAGTTAGCCCATCAGTTCTCAGCCAAGTTCTTTCCTCTTTCCAAAATGGCTAAACTCCGCAGTGATATATCTTCATTTTCTCAATTCGACTCTGAGTCCCTTTATGAGGCATGGGAACGATACAAAGACCTTCTTAATAAGTGTCCCCATCATGGCTTGCCCTTATAGCTTCAAGTCGAAACATTTTATAACGGACTCACTTGCCAGAATAGGACCATAATCGATGCTACTACGGGAAGAGCTTTAATGTGAAAGACGGAGGAGGAAGCTTATAGTCGATTGGATAAGATGGTAGCTAACAATTATCAGTGGTAATTAGAGAGCCAGTTACCTAAGAAATTCATGGGTATTTATGAGTTGGACACACTTTCTACCTTAACTTCTCAAATTGCCAATCCCACAAAGAAGGTAGTCTCTTAGTACCCAGAATAGTTCTGCCAATAGTCCCAGTCTTGTTTTAGCTATCCAAAATCCTTTCATTTCATGCACTTTGTGTGATGGTACACACTCAATTGATAGATGCCCATTAAACTTAGAGTCTGTTCAGTACATTACCCCACCTCAAAAGCAACAAAACAATCCATTTTCAAGCACCTACAATCCAGGGTGGAGGAATAACCCTAATTTTTCTTGGAACCAAAATCAGAGGTAGTCTTCTAATTCTAGACCTATGGGACCCCATAGTTTTCAGGCTCCACCTATTCATGTACTACCACCCAACAGTTTCTACATCATCAATCTAATCATTCCCATCACCGACATTAGTTTCAAGATCATCCACCACCACCGCCACCTATGCAGCCCCATCACTTACCTGCACCAACAGCTGCAGCTAAGAAGAAGCCTTCACATGATGTAAGGCCTATAAAATAATAAGTACTCTTTATGATTTCGTGATGTACGGACAAGTCACATTTGATATAAATCATAAGGAATGAATGTTTTGAAGTTTTCAAATATGTATGAAATGCAAAACTGGTAGAGAAGCAAATCATATATGAATGTAACAGTGATTTTCTGGGAAAATTGCAGTAAGAATGCTGCAGATGAAGGGCAGATCGATCTCATTATCAAGGAAGATCGATCTCATAGATTGAAAATGTAATGCCAAAGCATTTTTCAAGGGGGAGATCAATCCCTCATTCAAAGCAGATCGATCTCAATAAGTTTCTGACAAGGTGATCAATCTCTTCTCAAGGGGTAGATTGATCTCTATGAGTTCTGGTTGAAGCAGATCGATCTCATACTAAGGAGTAGATCGATCTCACATTTTTAATGTCAAATTCTGGAAGAGTAACGACATAGAGCAGATCTGTCACGATCGACTTTCCCTAAAATCACTACAAATATTTCGTTTTTTCACGACCAGTATTAGTAAAAATAGTTAGGCTATGAGTCGACATCAATCCAGTCACTTTACCTATCTTACCATCCATTGTTGATAGCAGTTTACCAGTAGGATCGACAGTCAGTAAACTTTATACGGAAGCATTTCATAACAATAGACACATATGTTTACATCTCATAAATATTACATCCATATACATTACTCTGCTGTTACATATCCAGATACAAAAGCTATATAATTGTATATACCTTCTTGTACGATGGGAAACTGTGAGTGATAGGAATGCAGAACCAACGCTGACTCTCTATCTATGACAAGTGCTCTGTAGAGAGGGGAAAATGAAGGGATGAGCACAACTTGCTCAGTAAGGCAATTATACAAGCCAGTAGATAACTACACTATCTACCTGCTTATAATACCATGCAGTAAAACAATTCAGTTCTGTACAGTAAATCAGTTTAGTTCAGTGTAGTAAAACAATTCAGTTCAGTTAAGTGCAGTAAAATAAGTTCAGTTCAGTGCAGTAAAACAATTCAGTTCAGTTCAGTTTAGTAAAATTAGTAGAGCATGGTTCTAACCCATCCCTAGGGTTTATCTTGTCTCAAAATAAAACATGTTCAGTTTTATCAGTACAGTAATATATGAGATCATGAGAGCATAGGCAAGATTCGGTAAATAGTAGGGAGTATGATCATATCCAGTGGATTCTAGGCATCACCGATCAGGTGTGCAGGATATCCAATCTCTTAGGGAGGTGGGTTAAATCCTACCTATCAGCGAGTCAGTTCAGTACAGTTCAGCAGTCGAAGACTTAAGCATGGTACAGCATACTTCGTGTTACTTACACAGTACAACGTACTCCATAGACCCCAGTATTCAGTATTCAGTGCCATGTCTCAAAATCCAATGCGAGCAAGGTCAGTGTGACACACAATCTACACAAGGGTTCCAACATGGTTTTACTCATCTCATTATTTCAAAATCCAGTACGAGTCCTTAAGTGTGACTCTCAGTCAACACCTTGCTGCAACACGATTTCAATTACAGTTCATATCATAAACACAACAGATGACTCAATTCTAGTGAAAACTGTCACGACCCAAGACTACCCAAAAATCAGAGTAAATTTTTCGCGTTTATTTATTTTCTTTCATGCTTACTTGTCCTCTGATCGTGACCACACTCCACTAACAATTGGGTTGTGCATCAATGCCAGTCCCACCATTTATTTACCATATAACTTAATTCTTTCTCAGTCATTTATAAGTGTTTACATTTTTATACACCCCCTAAAGTCACTTACAAACATGTTACTGTGCTATGCTTATTTAGATACAATAGTACAAGTGTATATACCTTAAATGATGGCCAGCAGCGGATATCCGGAATGCAGTACTCAGTCGCCTCAACATCTACTGGAGATTATCTGTGTGAGAAAATGAAAGGGGTGAGCACATCAAGCTCAGTAAGGCAAACCTACGAACAAGTAGGTAACCATACTACCTACATGAACGTGGTGCCATGCATAAACCACCATTTCTCCACACATTTCAAAACTGATGCTATGATTCATGATGTCATGTAAAACAAGTTTACACAAAAAATTCAACATGCAATTATTTCAAATCATTTCCTTCTCATTTAAAATTTCACAATAAAGTCAGGACTCAACCCCTCCCTCGGGTGGTCCTGACTCACACAAAACCATGAAAATCAGTTTACATCACACATGGGTTTAAAAACATGAAAATAACATCATGCAAATTTGATTTAAAACCCAGTTTTGATCTCATCAAAATCATCAACATGCGAGACTAGGCAACATCTGTATATCGATAATAACTTGGACTATGGCCATAGGTCCTCGGGAGTCCCTCTGCCTACACGGATCCTAGTGTGCGGGGTCTCACCATGATCGAGAACCGCCCGAGAGGTGGGTCAGTCCATCTCGTCGGTCTTATCCGATCCCACGCATCCGAAGATGCCACACGTATCCGAAGATACCACGCATCCGAAGATGCCACACGGTACATCGTACTCCATGCTACTTGCACGGTACATCGTACTTCGTGGACCCATATGTCATACCCTGTCTCAGAACGCACGTGCAAGCCTATTAAATCGGTGACACATAGTCTACCCGAAGCTCCAAGCATGGCTCATCGCATGTTCTCATAAAATCAGTGTGAGCGATGCTCAGCACTCTCATCAAATCAAGTAAAACTAGTGCGAGCTAAGCTCTAGCACTCTGTATGCAAACCATGTGAAAATCTAGTGCGAGCGAAGCTCCAACACTCTGTCTCAAAAATCATATAAAAATTATGGTGCGAGTTAGACTTTAGCACTGTATCACAAAAATCATGTAAAATCAGGTGCGAGTTAGACTCCAGCACCAATGCATGTAAAACTCTAGTGCGAGCTCTCGCTCCAACACTAATGCATGCATCACCCAAATCAAAATATCATGCGAGCTAAGCTCTAGAACATCACATGTCAATAAAAAACACGTAGGCGGCTCTGTTTCCTCAAAACAGTTTTCAAAACAATTTCCTCGTTGAAAATATGCAATGCTGTGCATTTTTCTTTCAAGGTTAGCCAGCTACTTATGCATGCGTCAAAACATCTGCAGAATGAGCAGGAACCTCTTGTTCTTGCTCCTCCTAATTTTTCCTAAAATTGAAAATTTTACCCTTAATAAGGGTATTTTGGTATTTTACCCATTCGGGGCACTAAAATTATTAACTTACTTCTAGACCCTTCAGATACTTTAAAAGACTGTGTCACGACCCGAATTACCTAAAAATCAGAGTAAATTTTTCGCTTCTTCATATATTATTTAATTCTTACCTTTCTCTCGTCGTGACCATCCTACAAACACAGTTGGGCTATGATTCGGTGTTAGTCACCTCACACTATTTACCATTCCATTCCCATAATCACATTCATATATCAGAGTTTACTATTCTTTGACTTTAAATAAATACATACTCATTGGTATTTATAACCCTACATCCCTGACATCATATTCGTTTACAATACTATGCATTACATATTTAGATACAAAACTATACAAATGTGTATACCTGTCTCTCGATGGGAAGCAGCAGATACCAAGCATGCAAGTCTTCAGCCGCTTAATAATTTCTGTCAGTGCTCTGAAAAGATGGGAAAATAAGGGGGTGAGCAAACCACATGCTCAGTAAGGCAATTATGCAAGTAAGTAGATAGCTCCACTATCTACATGCTTATAATGCCATGCCCTTAAAATCCATTTCTTTTCATTTAAAATTTCACTCACAAAGTCATGCATATTCAATGCGATAGTTTATCAAAACTATTCGTGCATATATAAATCATACTACTTATGCATCAAAACATTTTATGTGACATCATTAAATCATATTAAGCATGAATTAGATCAAGATCATGCAGTCTTTTATGCCATGTAAGACAAAACATGGATTTCAAATGAAAGCATGAAAAACATCGTCACGCTACTGCATTTAAATCAATTTATTAAAACTGCAGTAAAAACTAACCCTTCCGGGTCAATCATCTCATAAAACAATTCAGTAAAGTTTATTATCAAACTCCGATTATAAAACCACCCTTCTTTCAGGGTCACATATCATAAAATCATCTGAAATCTCATATCACAGTATAAAATCATAAAATCGGGGGCCTGACCCCTCCCTCGGGTCTACAATGGTCTATCGACCAATGTTATATCATGTGAGACAATCAGGTAATTATCAGTAACATCGAGGACTATGGCCATATCCTAGTGATCCCTGGCAACACGGTACCTAGTGTGCGGGGTATCACACTTGAAACGGGAGGTGGGTCGTCCTATCCGCCAGAACAGCATAACACCAGGATTGCGAGGGCAAGGCTTGCTGCCTCGTGGCTAATGCCACTCCACTCCAACAATCCCCACGGTACAGTGTACTCCACGTGATATACACGGTACAACGTACTCCGTGAACCCAAGCTCAATCAGGGTTACCTGTAATAGGTCATATCCACCCATATCATCTCTGTCTCAGAATGCACGTGTGAGCATATCATCTCACTGTGACACACAGTCTACAGGAGGTTCCAACATGGCTATATGCATGTAATACAATTCCCTGTGCGAGCGAAGCTCAAGCACGGCTCCTTGCATATTCATGATATCAGAAAACCTCGTGCGAGCGAAGCTCTAGCACGGTGTCATAGAAATCAATGAAATCTGCGTACGAGCAGCGCTCTAGTACGACTTAAACTGATTATAAATTCAAGTAAAATCTACGTACGTGCAATGCTCTAGTACGAATATGTATAAAAACTCAATGAAAATCTCGTACGAGAAAAACTTCAGTATGGCATTCAAATGAATTATGAAAACCATATAAAGCTTTGTGCGAGCAACGCTCTAGCACAAATGAATGCTCAAAGAAATCAAATCTCGTGCGAGTTACACTCCAGCATGGCTTTATGCATAATTAAATCAAATCTCGTGCGAGTTACACTCCAGCACGGCTTCATGCATAATTAAATCAAAACAGGATGCGAGCTAAGCTCCAGCATGTCTCATGCATATCAAATCATAAAAACTAGTGCGAGCAATCGCTCCAGCACCATTTTATGCATATTCAGTCAAAATAAGTCAGAACATGTCAAAACATGTCAAAACAGAGTGCGAGCTAGGCTCCAGTAGCTCTCGTTTCACAATAATAAAAATCAGTATGAGCACCATGCTCTAGCACATTTCATGCATATGATGTCATACAAGTCGGTGCGAGCAACCGCTCAAGCACATTTATGCACATTCACAAATGCAGATATAGTGCGAACTACATGTCGGCACTATCTGTCTCCATATAAACTTGATAGTTGGCCTATTTTCCAAAGAAATTTCATTTAAATAAAAATAACACCTACGTAGTGTTATCTTGAGAAACTTATGCAATTATTGGCCAATCTATAAAACCAAGAATATTCCTCAAATCAGAAATTACTTAAATCATGCATTTCATGCATGTCATGCTTTCACCATCCTTGGGTGAACTACCCTCAATAGGGGTAAATTAGTCTTTTCACCTATTTCGATCCTTAAAATCTTTAAACCATTTTCAGGACCTTTATACATAATCAAGGCATACATACATATTCAGTGTACAGAAAAACTATTAAAATACGCATAGCTACCTCTAGCTACTCACATAATTCCCTTACGTCATTTTCTATACAGTCTGACATTTTCTATACAGTCTGACCTTTCCACTGATGACTCATCGCGCAGTCCGATTTGCTTCCAATCACATCTCTGAAACTGCGGATACATATTCATAAGGTCAATTACAGTACAATTAATTGTATTTCATATTTTCTAGGCTTAATTTAAATCATTGGGCCAGTTTACCCATATTGGGCCTGATTACACCTTAATGGGCCTTAATCGGTCTTAAGCCCGTTTACCACACTTTATCGAGGCCTATTGGGCACATTGGGCCCACAGTATTTATTTAGCCTCGTTCTAAATTCTCAGACAGCTTATGAATTATTTACGACAATTTATCCCAATTTTTCAGAATTTAATTCATTTATGCGGAAATTAAATCCGTAATTCATCAACATGCATAACGATGCAAAATTGTCGTAAATAAGGGTTACTTACCCGAGATTCCATGATAGTACATAAATCGAAACTGTCTCGAGCTCTTGGTGGATGCCAATTGTCGAGCTACACAATTAAACAATTTTTCGGGTAAACTTTCCAGTCGGATATTAATCAAATTAAATATTTCAAAAATTAAATCGGTCAATTCGACCACTTACCGACTTACCCGAAGCTCAATTGTATCACTGGAATTTTTCCTAATTTTTCCTCTTTTTCTTTTTCCTTTTTTCTTCCTTTTTTCCCTCTTCTTTTTGGCTGAACCGGTTCGGTCCGGTTCGGTTCAACTCGGTTCAGATCGTCAATTCATTCCGGTTCAATCGGTTCAGTGGCTTGTCGGTTGATTCTTCGTCGGTTTTCACCGCCAGTGACTCCACTGGGTCGTCCGCATCTCAGATATGGTCTCAGTTTTCCCTGAGGTCACCGAAAAGTGGCCAGTCCGGCCCTTCTGCCTTGGCGTCGGTACCCATTTCTTTTCCTCACCGTTTTCGACGCTAGCCACCGCCCCATCGGTCGATTCAGTCGCTGATCGGCTGGCCTTGGCGTGGGCTACCTTCGAGTGGTGGTGGCCGGGCTCGAATCGACACCGGTCACCGAGAAACTCCTTCCTCCCTCTTGGCTTCTCTTTCTTCCATTTCGCCGCCGTTCGTCAGCCCGTTCGGGTTGCTGGTGGCTCGTCTCTCGTCTAGCTTGCCGCCGGTCACTCCTCTGGGCTCGTCGGTGGTCGTTTCGGTGATGGCAGAGGGGGCTCGATTTTCTCTTTCATTTTTTGTTTCAGAAATCGCATTTTGCAATTTTTTTTCAATTGTTTTATTATTTTATTTTTATTATTATTTTATTTTTAATAATATTTTAATCAATTAAAATATTATTAAAATCCAAAAATATCTTTAAAATATATATTTTTAATTATTTAATTGTTTTCGGGATATTTTTCAATTATTTTCGGGATTATTTTTCGATACAAAAATTTTGGTTTATTCCAATAAATTCATATCTTGATTAATTTAATCCGAAATTTATTTATTTCTTCGTTATTGATCAAGATTTCTCAAATCCCTATTTTTAATTAAATTTTCTTGTCTCGATTAATACTGAATTTTGGTCTTTTGACCGTTTTGCCCTTGCACGTATTCGGGGATACCATTTTAATCCTTTTACATTTTTTAAATGCAGTCCAAAATATCAGGTCTTACAGACTGCATATGAACTTTGAAGTTTCGTAAAGTTACCTCTAGCAGTCCGTAGAATTTCCTTACCTTATTTTTCTGTAGAGTCTGACCTTTCCTTTTCCACTGTTGTCTCGTCATGCAGTCCGATCTGCCCCCAATCCAATGTCTGAAACTGCGTATAAATATTCCTCAGGTCAGATATCATACAATTTAATTGTATTTCCTATTTTCTGGGTTTAATTTAAATCATTGGGCCCATTTACCCCTATTGGGCCCGATTGCACCTTATGGCCCTTAATCGGCCTTAAGCCCGTTTTCCACTTAATTTTCACATTATCGAGGCCTATTGGGCTCATTGGGCCCACCAACAATTTATTGGGCCTCGTTCTATCTCTCGAATAGCTCAATTTATTATTTATGACAATTTATCTAAATTTTTAGAATTTAATTTATTTTATGCAGTAATTAAATCTAAAGCACGCATAACGATGTAAATTGTTGTAAATAAGGGTTACTTACCTGAGATTCCATGCTAGTACGTAAATCGAGGCTATCTCGAGCTCTCATTTGACGTCGATTGTCGAGCTACATAATTTCATAAATTTTTGGGTAAATTTCCAGTCGAATAATAATTAAATTAAATATTTCAAAATTTAAATCGGTCAATTTCGATCGTTACTGACTTACCCGTAGCTCGATTACATCGTCGGGATTTTTCCTCAATTTTTTCTCTTTTTCTTTTTCCATTTTTCTCCTTTTTTCTCTTTCCTCATTGGCTGAACTGGTTCGGTCCGGTTCAGACCCGATTTGGATCGTCGGTTCACTCCGGTTCGACCGGTTCAGTGCCTTGCCGGTCGGTTCTCCGTCGGCTTTTGCCGCCAGTGGCTCCGCTCGATCGTTCGCAGCACGAATCTGCCCTCGGTTTCGTCCAAGGTCGCTGAAACGTCACCGGTCCGGCCTCTTCTCTCTGCCGTCGAAACCCATTTCTGGTCTTTACCGTCGCCGGGGATTCCAACCGTTTCGTCGGCAGCTACCGGTCTCAAAAGGATTGCCTCCTCCTCATGGTCACGCCGGTGGCCTCCGTTCAAGCCCAGCCGTAGTGGATCGCCGGGACCGACTCGATTTTCCTTCTCGATTTTTTCGTCCGTCGTTTCGCCAGATTCAGGCTTCTTCGACGCGCGTCACCGGTGGCTGAAGGATCGCGGGGTGAGCGACTTCCTTTTCTAGTAGGTGGCTTTGGACGGGGGTCGCCGGTGGAGGCTCACCGACAATCCTCGTTTTCGGCTTCCGTTTTTGCTTCCTTTCGCGATATTCGTTTTTCCAGTTTCCTCTTTTTTTTTCCAATTCTTCTTTTTTTTATTTACAATTTTATTTTTAATATTATTTTATTTATTATTTTAGTCTAAAACTCCCAAAAATATCTAAAAAATATTAATTAATTTATTTAATCCATAAATGAATTTAGCAGTATTATTTCATCTTTTCGGTTTAATTTTTCAATTATTTTCGAAATGATTTTTTGAATTAAAAATTCTGATTAATCTCGATTAATTCCAATAAATTGATATCTTTATCAGTTTAACCCAAAATAAATTTATTTCACCTTTTTTGACCAAGATTTTTCAATCCATTATTTTTAATTAAATTTTTCTTCTCGAATTTATACCGACTTTCGGTCTTTTGACCATTTTACCCTTACACGTGTTCGAGAATTTCATTTCAATCCTTTTGCATTTTTTATTTCGCGTTTTAACTAAAATCGGGTCTTACAAAAACGATACTCAAAATTGAGTTTAGTACATAAAACAGTACAAAACAGTTCAAAACGGTGTAAAACATTGCAAGAGGGTTAACTTCCCGAATGGTCACACATCATGGAATTTCTTCCACTCAAGCGCGCTTAACTTTGAAAAACGTGTAATTTAATGCAGACAGTAAAATCCTGAGCCAGTCTATCATTACACTATTACAAAATAGTATCTTACGATAAAGACACTGAAATCATGCATTACATGCATTTTTAAATTCTTTCCATTCTAGTGGCATTTTGGTAATTTTCCTATACTTTGGTTTTCATTTAGATGTCACGACCCAATTCCATTCTCTTTAATCGAAAATCACTGAAAATTTTTCGCGTTTTACTGTTACCTTACCCGGTCGTGAACTAAACTCACCACACACCGTTGGGCTGTGAGCCAATAATAAATACCATATCTCATTCATTCTCAATTAATTAAAACGATGTCATACATGTGCAATTAATCGTGTAATTATACGAACACATGTTTTACTGACATCTACATCCCCCATAAGTACAACTCAAAAGAATACTGTGCTTCTACATTGTTTAGATACAAAAAGAATCACTGTGTATGTACCTCTTAGCGATGGAGATGCAGCGGAGTCCAAAATAATACGCCTCAGTCCTCACTGGGCAACTATGCACGCTCTGTAGGGGGGGAAAATAGAGTGGGATGAGCAACCACACGCTCAGTAAGGCAATAATGCAAGCATGGTAGATAACTACTCTATCTACATGCTGATAGTGTTATGCATAAATCATTTATAGTAGGAGCATGAGGAATAAAACTATGCCGTATGAGTATACATATATATCATGTATTAAAGTCATGTCAAATTGGCATATAAAACATGGTAAAACATCATGTATAAATCATCTCATGCTCGATCTTATTTCAATTCATAAAAAGGGCAATTCATTTAGAAACCTCCTTTTTTAAAACCCACATCATAAACTCTTTCTCATCACATACATCACATCACATCGCATCAATTCACCATCACAACCACAATTCACAATTCAAATCCACAAGGCTCGACCCTTCCTTCGAGTCTACCTTAAACAATCACAATCACACTTAGAGATTTAAAATCATGTGGTAGTACGTAAATCAAGCAAGGAGACAGGATTACTATATCTCAAGTGACTACATTGGCCAATCGTCACATATCATCCCAGACCACACGGATTCCGGTGTGCGGGGTATCATGCTGGCATGAAGGTGGGTTAGTTCTCCGCCAGACTTTCTCAATCAAGTAACCACCACGCGGTACATCGTACTCCATGTGATATACACGGTACATCGTACTCCGCGGACCCATAACATGGTTGGGGGTGCCTGCCATAGGTCTTATCTACCCCATGTCAAGTGTAACCTTTATAGTCTCAAGAGCGCGTGGGAGTAACCGCAATACCAGGTCCTAGCCCCTCATGGCCTTGCTCGCCCCTGTTGGGTTCCCTGATCCAAGTCCTAGCCCCTCACCCTCACCTCACCTAAGAGGTCTGTTAGGCCTGTTGGGTTCCCTGGATGGATTATGTCAGGTCCTAGCCCCTCACCCTCACCCCACCTAAGAGGTCTGTCAGGCCTGTTGGGTTCCCTGAGCTAATCCGTATCTCTCACCACGGCCTCATACATACCACAGTGTGAAAACCAGCGCGAGCTACGCTCTAGCGCGAATTCATGCATCAAAACCATTCACTTCGTACTAGCAACGCTCTAGTACGGCATTTATGCATAAAAATATGAAGAAACCATGTACGTGCATAGCTCCAGTACGGTTATATGCATAAGAAAAACCACTCAAATCCACGTACGAGCGTAAGCTCCAGTACGGTTTATAACATCATCGCAATTCAAATTCAAAGTGCGAGCTAAGCTCAAGCACGTTTCACGCAAGTGAAAACATAGAAATCTCGCGCGAGCGAGGCTCTAACGCGAATTATATCACATACACGCGATAGGCGGCTTACATGCATTCAAAACATCTCATATTATGCTTAGTGCCCCATATGGGCTATTTCACAACATCATTCAAGTACTAGCCAGCCTATCCTTTTATTTGCTCAAATCAAGGCATTGTGTTTTGTAAAAGCATTCAAAACACATGATATGCAATTATTAGCCTTACTATCCCTTTTTCAATAACCATTTCAACAACCAAATCTCATACAAATACTCATACACCATCAAAACACATTTCTATAAGTCCATGCACATTTCCAAAGCCCTATATATACCCACGAGTTCAAAATACGAGCAGCTACCTCTATATACTTACAAAATTCCCTTACCTGGAATCGCGATGCGTGATTCCACTTCCTTAAGCTGCTTCCTCGTATGGTTCGGTCCGCCTTCAACGAACTCTTCGGGACTGCACAAAATCGTATCCCGTATTATATTCGATCCATATATTGAAACCCTTGTGCTTGCTATAGTCAATTTAATCTATAGCCTCTATCAAAGCTTATTTGGCCTCGTTTCATTACTTTACCCATAGCTCGAGTCTATGAATCTTCTTAGGCCTATTATCTTATTCAAAAATCGATATCAAATCGATATTAAGCTCATAGTGTTCATGCTTCATGAATTCCCTCACTATGGCATTTATCAAGCATATTCATACCCATTTCTACAATTCCTCCAAACTCACAATGTAATCTCATTTAACCATTTAAAATCATAAACATTACCCCAATAGCAACTTTAGCATGCCACAAATCATAAACTCATTCAATCCCACATCTCCTCACATTATACCCATTTTAGATTTCTAGGTCACACCGATTCCACTACATTCCTAGGTAGTTTATCCATCAATACTCATACCAATCAACTCCAAAATCAATTAAATAACTAATACATTTGGATTGGAGTGTTAGAATCTTACCAATGTGATTCCTCTTCTTGCTCCAAATGGTAAAGCCCCTAACTCCTTCAACTCTAAAAATGGGAAATTGCCCTCTCACTATGTTGTTCCTCTCTTTGATAGGAACAACTTTGCCTTTAATGATCTCTCTCCAAATCTCAGTGAAAATGGCTGATTTTAGAGAGGGAAAGTTAGGTTTTTGGGGTTGAAATGGTAAGGTTTGGTGTTTTTCCGAGATTTCCAGATTTTCAGCTCTCCTTATATAGAAATGACTTGAGGAGATCGATCTGGTCCAAGAGGAGATCGATCTGGTCCCTTGAAATCCCTCTTTTTCCTGAGATCGATCTGTCGAGCAATGAGATCGATCTGTTAAAGCATGAGATCGATCTGTCGAAGCAATCAGATCGATCTGGTCCCAAACAGAGAGCTAAGGAGATCGATCTGGGTGCTTAGGGATCGATCTTTCCACTACAGAATGCTTGAGAGATCGATCTGGCTCCATTGGAGATCGATCTGCTCAATTCTTTCGCCCAAATAAGAGCATTCTGGCTCTCCCAGATCGATCTCTCATCCTAGGAGATCGATCTGGACCTCATGTTTTCTAGATTTCCTGCAGTTTCATTGCTGCAACTCATACCAACACACCCTCAATCTATTGCCATGGCCATTTCCTCATCCATCCACCTTTATAACTTGAAAATGGCATCCATTCATACCTTATGCACATTGAAACTTGTGTGCATTCATTGTATATTCAAAGGTATGCAACATAAAACCAAATGGAAGCATAACTCCATTCCATTTTACCACACTACTCATCTTGAGTCTCAATCACATCCATCACTTGGTAGAACACATTTCTCCGTATTCTTACTCAATGAAACTTGTATGTACGTTACAATTTATATTACACATACATACATTGAATCCATGGACTTACATCAATCATATTTTACATTACAAGTCCAATCATATTATTTGATCCAATTACACACATTACCCTTATACCTATACGGGGTCTTACATTCTCCCCTCCTTCAAGGAATTTGGTCCTCCAAATTAGAACCAAGTTACTCTTCAAAAAGTTGGGGGTACTTCTCCCGTATCAAGTTCTCCAATTCCCACGTGGCCTCTTCCGCCGTGTGGTGCTGCCAAAGCACTTTCACCAAGGGAATTGTCTTATTCCGCAACACTTTCTCTTTTCTGTCCAATATCCGAACCGGCTTCTCAACATACGTCATACTCTCATGGAGCTCCAATGGCTCATATTTTATCACGTGTGCCGGGTCCGGGTGATACTTCCGAAGCATCGAGACGTGGAAGACATTGTGGACATTTGCCAAGTCCGGTGGCAATGCCAACCTATACGCCTTATCTCCCACTCTCTCCAAAATCTCGAAGGGTCCGATATATCTAGGGCTCAGCTTGCCCTTCTTACCAAATCTCATAATACCCTTCGATGGTGATACCCTCAGAAACACCGACTCACCCTCATCAAACTCCAGTGGTCTTCGTCTCTTGTCAGCATAACTCTTTTGCCGGCTCTGAGCTGTCCGTAATCTCTCACATATCAACTGGACGTCCTCAGATGCCTGCTGCACTAAATCCGGAGCAAAAATCTGTCTGTCACCAACCTCTTCCCATCCAATAGGGGAACGGCATCTACGCCCGTACAATGCCTCATAGGGTGCCATCCCGATACTAGCATGATAGCTATTATTATACGCGAACTCGGCTAACTGCAGGTGGTCATCCCAGGAGCCTCTAAAATCCAGCACACACGCTCTCAACATATCCTCGAGGGTCTGTATAGTCCTCTCTGACTGCCCATCTGTCTGAGGATGAAAAGCGGTGCTAAAACTCAGTCGGGTCCCCAGCGCTTCCTGAAAGTGTTCCCAGAAATGGGAAGTGAAGCGGGCATCCCTATCAGAAACAACGCTCACTGGTACACCATGTAGCGTACTATCTCTCGAATATACAGGTTCGCCAACTGACTCAGTGTATCGGTAGCTCTCATAGCCAAGAAATGGGTGGACTTAGTCAATCGGTCAACAATAACCCATATGGCATCAT
Source organism: Firmiana major (assembly GCA_033439115.1). Taxonomy (NCBI): domain Eukaryota; kingdom Viridiplantae; phylum Streptophyta; class Magnoliopsida; order Malvales; family Malvaceae; genus Firmiana; species Firmiana major. The sequence goes on from CM065914.1 coordinate 25,573,520, forward strand.
GACCTCTACGGGTCCTCGGCAACCCCATCACAAAATCCATGGTGACATGCTCCCATTTCCAAGTCGGTATCGGTAGAGGCTGCAATAATCCTGCAGGCTTCTGATGCTCTACCTTCACTTGCTGACAAACGAGACACTTAGCAACATATTTCGCGATGTCTCTTTTCATTCCAGACCACTAATAAACCTTCCGAAGGTTTTGATACATCTTGGTACTTCCCGGATGTATCGTATACTTCGATGAGTGAGCCTCTGATAAAATCGTTCTCCTGATCTCAGGATCCTTGGGAACGCATACTCTGCCTCTGAACCTCAATAAGCCATCAGCACTCTGCTCAAAATCAATACCCACACCTGTCTGTATCTGCCTCAGCCAATCGATACACCGTCGATCGCTCTGCTGGGCTTGCCGAATACGGCCAATCAACTCTGGCTCTAGTCTCAAACTAGCCATGATCTCAAGTCTCTCAGATCCAGGTGGGGCTACATCCAAACTGAGGTTCGCAAAGTGTTCTAACAACTCATGTTCTCGTACCATCATATAAGACACCAACCCAAGGTTCTTTCTACTCAAAGCATCGGCAACTACATTTACCTTACCCGGGTGGTACATGATTTCACAGTCATAGTCTTTCAGGAGTTCGAGCCATCTCCTCTGTCTCATATTCAGCTCTTTCTGCGAGAACAGGTATTTAAGGCTCTTATGATCTGTGAACACCTGAAATTTCTCACCATAGAGATAGTGGCGCCATATTTTCAAAGCAAATACTACAGCCGCCAACTCCAAATCATGTGTCGGGTAGTTCCTCTCATGATCTTTCAACTGTCTAGATCCATAGGCAACTACCTTCCCATCCTGCATAAGCACACAGCCCAGTCCCTGGTGTGATGCATCTGTATACACCGAGAATCCTCCTGAGCTGGTAGGAATGGTGAGAACTGGAGCAGTCGTCAATCGACGCTTAAGCTCCTCAAAACTCCTCTCACATGCCTCATCCCATGTAAACTTAACATCCTTACGCGTGAGGCGTGTCAACGGAGCAGCTAGTCTGGAGAAACCCTCTACAAATCTCCGATAATATCCTGCCAATCCCAGAAAACTCCTGATCTCAGTTACTGTCTTGGGCTGTTCCCACTGTACAACTGCCTCTATCTTGGATGGATCCACTGATACCCCATCCTTTGACACAACATGCCCCAAAAATGAGATCTGTTCCAACCAGAAGTTACACTTGCTGAGTTTGGCATACAATTCTCTCTCTCGAAGGGTCTGCAGAACTATCCTCAAGTGCTCCTCATGATCTTCCCTGGATTTAGAGTACACCAAAATGTCATCTATGAAAACAATTACAAACTTGTCCAGGTATGGCTTGAATATATCATTCATCAAAGCCATAAATGCTGCGGGAGCATTCGTCAATCCGAATGGCATCACCAAAAACTCGTAGTGACCATAACGGGTACGAAATGCTGTCTTGGGTACATCTCCACTCCTGATCCTCAACTAATGGTACCTTGACCGCAGATCTATCTTAGAAAATACTTCGGCTCCCTGGAGCTGATCCAACAAATCATCGATTCTTGGAAGGGGGTACTTGTTCTTAATGGTGGCCTTATTCAACAACCGGTAATCTATACACAGTCGGAGGCTTCCATCCTTCTTCCTTACAAATAGAACCGGTGCTCCCCAAGGTGAGACACTCGGTCTAATAAACCCCTTCTCCAACAACTCTTGCAGCTGTTTCTTCAGCTCTTCCAACTCTATCGGAGCCATTCTATAGGGTGGCTTCGATATCGGCTCTGTACCAGGCACTAACTCAATGCAAAATTCCATTTCCCTTTCAGGTGGTAGTCCTGGTAATTCATCCGGAAAGACATCAGGGTAGTCCGTAATTACGGGTATGTCCTTCAATTCCGGGTGTGCCTCATCCATATCGACCACATAGGCAATGAACCCTTCACAATATCCTCTCCATCGTTAGTAACATAACCCATCACTCCACATTCAACATTTATCATAAATAATAAATTTATCTCTCAAGCAATATGAATTTAAAATCATACTCCTTTATTTACAACAAACATGCTATTTTCATATCATTTCTTTTCATCAAAGTTTACAATAAGATTGTCTAATCCTGAAAACATCAATGTTTTGGCATGACAATCCATCACAACACGATTGGTAGCCAACCAATCCATTCCCAAAATTACATCAAAATCATTCATATTTAATAAAATCAGATTGGCTATCATTTCCTTCCCCTCTATCTTTAACTTACAATCCCTACATACATGCTCAGTCAATTGACTATCATTCATGGGTGTGGAAATCATCAACATTTCATCCAACAATGTTGGCTTCACATATTTCAACAATTTATGTGCAAAGGAAGGTGATATAAAAGAATGCGTGGCACCAGGATCAAATAATACCAATGCTTCTAAATCAAAGATTCGGATGGTACCTTTAATCACATCCGTCGATGCGTCTGCAGTGTCTTGGTCTAGTGCATGCACCCTTCCTCTGCTCACACCCGCAGTCTGTTTCCCCTTCTCTTCAGCTGTAGCCCTCCTCCTCGGGGCTGCTGTCTCAACTGGAGCTCCCTCGGGCTCCTTGCCCTTCTGTGGGGCAACCTCAATCATCTCAGTGCAGTACCTCGATATATGCCCTGGCCTCCCACACCTAAAACACGAAACAGGGGGCGCCTGACATGGCCTAGTCCCATGGTATCTCCCACATCTCCTACACTGATCCGTGGTAGGTCGTGGTCCTCCAATAGTTATACCCCTCGGCGCTGTCAAGGCTGGGTATACAGGGGGTCTGGTAGCTCTCTCCTGCACCTCCTCAATCTTAGGCCTCTTCTCGAAAAACCTTTGGCCACCTCTCTTGGCCACTCTTCCAAACCCGGATCTCTTCCGATCTCTGTCCTTCCTGACACTAATCCTTCCAAGCTCGGAGGCATTTCGCTCAAAGTCTTGCTCACATAACTGAGCCTTATGTACAGCCTCCTCATAAGTCACAATGTCGAAAGGAGCTAGCTTAGTCCGGATGGCCAATCTCAATCCATCCATGAACTTCTGAATCTTTCGGGTCTCACTACCCATCGTGTCAGGGTCATATCTCCCCAAGGACATAAACTTAGACTCATACTCGTCCACAGTACGGTTCCCCTGAACCAAGTTCATAAATTCCATCCGCAGTTTCCTCTGTGCGGTAGCTGGGATGTACTGTCTCCTGAAGGCCTCTAGAAATATCTCCCACGAAATCTCAGAGTGTCTGGCCCTCAAAATAGTCTCGGTGGACCTCCACCAATGCTCGGCCTCGCCTTTCAACATAAACACAGCAAAGGCAACCTTCTCACTTGAAGTACATTGGAAAAACCTATACAGTTTCTCCATCTCATACACCCAATCCTCCGTAATCACTGGGTCCTTCACCCCTCTAAACACTGGGGGTTTCAGCGCTTGAAACTCTCGCAACCTGCTCAAGTCGCAGTCATAACCCACATCGCTACCGCTCTGCTGTGGAGCGATAGGAGAATCTGTATCCTGGGCTGGAGGTGGTGTAACTGTAACTGTCTCAGCAGTCTGAGGTCTCTCCGCCTCTGCAGCTGCCTGTTCCGTAGTAGGCTGTGCTACGGGACCTCGTCTGTCACCGGCGCCCAAGGCCTGCGTGACTATCTCCACCAGACTCTCAATACTCCGCTCTAATCTAGCGAAGCGAGCCTCAGTATCATCTGCTCTCTCAGCAGGGTTCTGTGGAGCCTGCTCAGTCTGTGGCTCCGCACGGCTCTCAGGCCTACCTCTACGGCCTCTAGCACGTGCTCTCGCCCCTCTACCTTTGCGTGTAACTGGCATAATGCCTAACTCCCTGTATTATAATAATTCATTAAGCTCAATCCATCACAGTATACACAGTTATATCTAAACAAAGCACAGTACTATGGGGATGTACTTTCCTACGTTTTATTAATGACTCACATCAGGCTAACACAGCTCTGATACCAATCTCTGTCACGACCCAATTCCATTCTCTTTAATCGAAAATCACTGAAAATTTTTCGCGTTTTACTGTTACCTTACCCGGTCGTGAACTAAACTCACCACACACCGTTGGGCTGTGAGCCAATAATAAATACCATATCTCATTCATTCTCAATTAATTAAAACGATGTCATACATGTGCAATTAATCGTGTACTTATACGAACACATGTTTTACTGACATCTACATCCCCCATAAGTACAACTCAAAAGAATACTGTGCTTCTACATTGTTTAGATACAAAAAGAATCACTGTGTATGTACCTCTTAGCGATGGAGATGCAGCGGAGTCCAAAATAATACGCCTCAGTCCTCACTGGGCAACTATGCACGCTCTGTAGGGGGGGAAAATAGAGTGGGATGAGCAACCACACGCTCAGTAAGGCAATAATGCAAGCATGGTAGATAACTACTCTATCTACATGCTGATAGTGTTATGCATAAATCATTTATAGTAGGAGCATGAGGAATAAAACTATGCCGTATGAGTATACATATATATCATGTATTAAAGTCATGTCAAATTGGCATATAAAACATGGTAAAACATCATGTATAAATCATCTCATGCTCGATCTTATTTCAATTCATAAAAAGGGCAATTCATTTAGAAACCTCCTTTTTTAAAACCCACATCATAAACTCTTTCTCATCACATACATCACATCACATCGCATCAATTCACCATAACAACCACAATTCACAATTCAAATCCACAAGGCTTGACCCTTCCTTCGAGTCTACCTTAAACAATCACAATCACACTTAGAGATTTAAAATCATGTGGTAGTACGTAAATCAAGCAAGGAGACAGGATTACTATATCTCAAGTGACTACATTGGCCAATCGTCACATATCATCCCAAACCACACGGATTCCGGTGTGCGGGGTATCATGCTGGCATGAAGGTGGGTTAGTTCTCCGCCAGACTTTCTCAATCAAGTAACCACCACGCGGTACATCGTACTCCATGTGATATACACGGTACATCGTACTCCGCGGACCCATAACATGGTTGGGGGTGCCTGCCATAGGTCTTATCTACCCCATGTCAAGTGTAACCTTTATAGTCTCAAGAGCGCGTGGGAGTAACCGCAATACCAGGTCCTAGCCCCTCATGGCCTTGCTCGCCCCTGTTGGGTTCCCTGATCCAGGTCCTAGCCCCTCACCCTCACCTCACCTAAGAGGTCTGTTAGGCCTGTTGGGTTCCCTGGATGGATTATGTCAGGTCCTAGCCCCTCACCCTCACCCCACCTAAGAGGTCTGTCAGGCCTGTTGGGTTCCCTGAGCTAATCCGTATCTCTCACCACGGCCTCATACATACCACAGTGTGAAAACCAGCGCGAGCTACGCTCTAGCTCGAATTCATGCATCAAAACCATTCACTTCGTACTAGCAACGCTCTAGTACGGCATTTATGCATAAAAATATGAAGAAACCATGTACGTGCATAGCTCCAGTACGGTTATATGCATAAGAAAAACCACTCAAATCCACGTACGAGCGTAAGCTCCAGTACGGTTTATAACATCATCGCAATTCAAATTCAAAGTGCGAGCTAAGCTCAAGCACGTTTCACGCAAGTGAAAACATAGAAATCTCGCGCGAGCGAGGCTCTAACGCGAATTATATCACATACACGCGATAGGCGGCTTACATGCATTCAAAACATCTCATATTATGCTTAGTGCCCCATATGGGCTATTTCACAACATCATTCAAGTACTAGCCAGCCTATCCTTTTATTTGCTCAAATCAAGGCATTGTGTTTTGTAAAAGCATTCAAAACACATGATTTATGCAATTATTAGCCTTACTATCCCTTTTTCAATAACCATTTCAACAACCAAATCTCATACAAATACTCATACACCATCAAAACACATTTCTATAAGTCCATGCACATTTCCAAAGCCCTATATATACCCACGAGTTCAAAATACGAGCAGCTACCTCTATATACTTACAAAATTCCCTTACCTGGAATCGCGATGCGTGATTCCACTTCCTTAAGCTGCTTCCTCGTATGGTTCGGTCCGCCTTCAACGAACTCTTCGGGACTGCACAAAATCGTATCCCGTATTATATTCGATCCATATATTGAAACCCTTGTGCTTGCTATAGTCAATTTAATCTATAGCCTCTATCAAAGCTTATTTGGCCTCGTTTCATTACTTTACCCATAGCTCGAGTCTATGAATCTTCTTAGGCCTATTATCTTATTCAAAAATCGATATCAAATCGATATTAAGCTCATAGTGTTCATGCTTCATGAATTCCCTCACTATGGCATTTATCAAGCATATTCATACCCATTTCTATAATTCCTCCAAACTCACAATGTAATCTCATTTAACCATTTAAAATCATAAACATTACCCCAATAGCAACTTTAGCATGCCACAAATCATAAACTCATTCAATCCCACATCTCCTCACATTATACCCATTTTAGATTTCTAGGTCACACCGATTCCACTACATTCCTAGGTAGTTTATCCATCAATACTCATACCAATCAACTCCAAAATCAATTAAATAACTAATACATTTGGATTGGAGTGTTAGAATCTTACCAATGTGATTCCTCTTCTTGCTCCAAATGGTAAAGCCCCTAACTCCTTCAACTCTAAAAATGGGAAATTGCCCTCTCACTATGTTGTTCCTCTCTTTGATAGGAACAACTTTGCCTCTAATGATCTCTCTCCAAATCTCGGTGAAAATGGCTGATTTTAGAGAGGGAAAGTTAGGTTTTTGGGGTTGAAATGGTAAGGTTTGGTGTTTTTCCGAGATTTCCAGATTTTCAGCTCTCCTTATATAGAAATGACTTGAGGAGATCGATCTGGTCCAAGAGGAGATCGATCTGGTCCCTTGAAATCCCTCTTTTTCACGGCATTTTTAAGCCTGAGATCGATCTGTCGAGCAATGAGATCGATCTGTTAAAGCATGAGATCGATCTGTCGAAGCAATCAGATCGATCTGGTCCCAAACAGAGAGCTAAGGAGATCGATCTGGGTGCTTAGGGATCGATCTTTCCACTACAGAATGCTTGAGAGATCGATCTGGCTCCATTGGAGATCGATCTGCTCAATTCTTTCGCCCAAATAAGAGCATTCTGGCTCTCCCAGATCGATCTCTCATCCTAGGAGATCGATCTGGACCTCATGTTTTCCAGATTTCCTGCAGTTTCATTGCTGCAACTCATACCAACACACCCTCAATCTATTGCCATGGCCATTTCCTCATCCATCCACCTTTATAACTTGAAAATGGCATCCATTCATACCTTATGCACATTGAAACTTGTGTGCATTCATTGTATATTCAAAGGTATGCAACATAAAACCAAATGGAAGCATAACTCCATTCCATTTTACCACACTACTCATCTTGAGTCTCAATCACATCCATCACTTAGTAGAACACATTTCTCCGTATTCTTACTCAATGAAACTTGTATGTACGTTACAATTTATATTACACATACATACATTGAATCCATGGACTTACATCAATCATATTTTACATTACAAGTCCAATCATATTATTTGATCCAATTACACACATTACCCTTATACCTATACGGGGTCTTACATTAGATGTTTCAATATCTATATACTCTATAGTATTTATTTGCATACGGTAGGTAAGAAAATACATACTGCTATCTCTAATAGCTCTTATAAATCCCTTACCTGGATTTAGTCGAATGCACCACTTTTTCATATATCAGTCTATCTGGTTCCCGAGGTGTCTCATGGAGCTACAGACAGTTATCGATCATGTCAATCCATCTTTATAACTCGAATACTCTTACTGGGCCTTATTACTCCTTAATGGGCCTAACCTTGCCTTAAGCCCATTCTCACTTCACTATTTATTCTATCAAAGCCTATTGGGCTCACCAGGCCCATTAAAACTTATTGGGCTTTATCTGAGGTCCATTAGCCTTATTTGGTCGATTGCACCATGTGCTTAGCCCATGAAACCTCTCAACCATGGGTGATGTAACGACCCTTGACCCTTGAAAATAGGGGAAATTTTTTTTTGAATTTAATTTACCTACTTATTCCCTTATTCACTTAGGCTGTATTCCTGTTCAGTGTCAATCCTTAAAAATATCTCATTTAATTTATCCTTATACAGATTTCATCCCGACACATTATATTCAACAGATGTCTGTGCATACAAATGGTCTGGTAAAGAGATAAGAAGGTATACCTTACGTATATACAAAAGGTAGTCTGGGAAAGCTCATATCCGCCAGCCTACATCGTCTACGCAGCATTTATTAGTTGTAATTCACTGCAAAAATTTGAGAGGTAGAGGGGTGAGCTTTTGGGGAAAAGCCCAGTAAGGTAATACTCTTAAAGCAATTCTGATATATAAAAACCTTTGAAATTGTTCATAGAACAAAACTTAATGCAATACATAAATTTCCATTTCATACATAAACGTCGTAAAGCATGCGTGTCAATAAAACCATTAACATGCTTAACCATTTTCATGAACATTTCATAAATCATTTCGTAAACATATCATGCATGTTTCATAATCATTTCATAAATATCTCATGCATATTTCATAATCATTTCATAAACATCTCATGCATGTTTCATAATCATTTCATAAACATCTCATCATAGTTGATTTTATAATTAAAATTGAGGAGACTAGGCTATAACTAAGTCATGCGATACGTGTCATTCTCCATTGGAGAGTCATCATACCTATGGCCATGGTAAGGGGGCTGTAGACTGGATCAGGGTCGTACAACCATTTCGTAAAATATGGGTAGTATCCATCTTACTTACTTTCACTAGCACCTAGCTAGGACACGGGCACCAAATGCACTCTCTGTGTGGGCAACATAATTGCGTGCTGCGCGCGGGCACGAGATACTACCGAAACATCATCATAAACCACCAGTAGCACGACATCTTCCACACAGGTCGAGTCAAGTGCCAAAGGGGCCTACGTACCGACACCTCAAGTGGTGGAGCCAGAACACCATGAGAAGTAGCCAAGCATGAAGCCTAAGTCTCAAAACATATTTTTCTTTTTTTCGTAAATACTTTTGAAAACGTCAAAAGTTCCATTTCAAAGCGTAAATATGGGTTTTCAAGCCATCATAAAACTTTCATGCATTTTCATAATTCGAAAGTTTATTTCATAAAAATAGATGTTCTAGAGAACATTTTGTAAAACGAAATCATGTTTTGTAAACAGTTTCGCAAGTATGGACGCATTGATAAATCATTTCAAATCATATGCTCTTTCATAAAATCATTTATCAGAGAAACATGAATGCAATATCAGAACTAAGTTAAGTAATACCCCTTACCTCGATTTATCGGGTATCTCGAATTCGAATGGTGACGTCTCCTAGTACCTCCTTTAATCCCTTCTACAATCACCTACACCGAAATTGTAGACTTAGCACCCTATTCATGCGAATTGCGTTAAAAGCGTAATTTATCGTTGCTACTGCGTGTGTACGTATTATTGTATATCCTTAGGCCGACACACACGTTTATATATTTCTTCACTATTTATATATTTGCTCCTACAAGTATTAACATATACCTTCATTATATACATCTACATGTATACACGCATAAATATTATTTATATATATATACACTCCTGTATGTATATATATATATATATATATACTTTTATTGTTTTCATGTTTTCCTATCTCATATATATACATTCTTTGTATATACATATACTTGCACACATTCACCTTTCATATCCCCACATGTATATGCACCTAAATAAATATATAAATATATATAAATATATATATATATATTATCATTGTTTTCCATTTTTCCTTATCACCTATGCATACATTTTTTTTTGTACAAATACTAGCATACCCAATTCATTATATACACCTATTTGTACATGTACCTAAATAAATAAATATATATATTTAAATAATTATTTCAAAAATTAAATTGGTTCATTTGACCACTTACCGACTTACCCGGAACTCGATTGCATCACCGAATTTTTTTCCCATTTTTTTCCTTTTTTCTTTTTTTTTCTTTTTTTTCTTTTTCTGGCTGAACCGGTTCGGTCAGGTTCAACCCGGTTCAGATCGGTCCGGTTCAGCCCGGTTCAGTCCCGGTCCAACTTTCTCCCTCGCCGTTCGGGGCTTTTCCAGCCGGTTCTCTACTGGCTTCCGCCTCCAGCTTGTCGCGGGGTAGTCCGATGCATGGATCTGGGGTCGGCTTCGCCAAAGCTCACCGGAAAGTGGCCGGTCCGGCCTCTTCTCTCCTCCGTCATCCGTATCCAATCTTTTTCGCGTCGTTCGACGAATTTTCAGGCCGATCTGCGCCTGGATCGGCGCCTCCGTCGTCCCCCTCTGGCCGGTGGTGGGTCGCTCCTCCTTCCCCCGGCCGCCGGTCACCTCATTTTCCCTCTCTTTTCTCTCTTTCTCTCTCGATCTCTCTCTCCCCTTTTTCCCTCACCGGTCGCGTCTTCTTGTCCCTCTTTCGGCGCCGGTGATGGCCTTCGCTGCTTCCTCTCATCGGTGGCAGCCTTCGATCGGAGAGCAGAGGGCTCGGCTCCCTCGGTTTCTCCCTTCTGCTTCTTCTCTTGTTTTTCCATGGCAGAATCGCAATTCGCGATTCTGCCTTCTATTTCTTTTTTTTTTTGTTTTTTTTTATAATTATTATTATATATATTAGATATTATTTATCATTTAGTTATTTATTTATATTTATTTATTATGTATTTTATTTATTTTATTTATTCATTTATTATTTTTTTATTATATTATATTTTATTAAAATATAATATAATCTATAATATACCCAAAATATTTAAATATATATATTTAAATCAAATAAATATATATTTATCTTATTTATTTTTCGGGTATTTTATTATTTTATTTATTTTATATCAGACTTACAATTTTATTTCCACTTGTACGATTTTACGAACCAATTTACATGGAAATTTCGGGGATTTACAGGTGGTGTGCCAAACACCATCACGCCTAGCCACGCCAATTGGCCATCACCGCGGCTTGCCATGCTTGCCTAGCTGACTTAGGCATTTTATCAAACACTTGGTTGGCATAACTTAAGCCTTTCCTATAGTTCATGTTTGCATTTTATCAAACACCATATATGCCAACATCATACAACCATCCTTTTGAACAAATTGATTAAAACTAAGCATGCCATGATCATGTATACTTGCATATCAACCTATACATGTCTTAAATTCACATGCTTACCCATCAAAACACAAATACCAACCTTCGACCAACATGTGTTCATCACCTCAAGTGATGTTTTACCATACAATTTTTACACCAATCAACTCCATATAATTCATAGAACAACATATATAAAGTTGGAGGAATGAAAACATACGTACCTTATAGTTCTTGACTTGGCTGAAACTTTGCTTAATTTTTACCCCCTTCAATATGGCTTGTCTATGGCTAGTTCCAAGATATGTTATTCATCTCTCAGTATGGAACAACTTTCAAGAAGATCACTTGTTCCAAATATGTCTCTAGGTAGGTGATTTCTAGATAGAGAAAGCCTAAATATGGTTTGGTAATGGTGTCTCCTTGTTTGCCGAAAATTATAGGATGAAGAAGACAATGTGTTGGCTGCCTTTCATAGCCTAAAGACTTAGCCATTAAGTCATGAAATTCAGCCATTATAGTTGACTTTTAAAAATTTTAGGTGATGGATACCAAATTGGATTTTGCAACCTTGACTAATGAGTTTTAACTTTTGGGCTTTCAGTTTGGGAATTTCTTTTGGGCTACCAATTTTTCTACTAATTCAGCTTTAAATTTAATTCAAATTGGGCCCACTAAATGGCAAAAAAAATTGGTGATAATTCTATATTTTTAGAATTATTTGTGCTTAATTTCCTATTTAATTATTTAAATCCCCAATTTATTTTGTTAACTATCCCCTTTATTTAATTAAAATTCTCATGTTTGCAGATAAATTAAATCCAGATGAATTTTGAATATTTCGGTAGAAAATGGATCGAAATTGGGCTAAAATCGAGATTGGACCACGCGGACAACACGAGCTTAGCACATCTAATTGGACAAAAAGACAAATGACATGGAAATATTATTTTTCAAGGAGCCAATGGTGTGAAGACAAGTGGCCAAACAATGCCAACTCATCTAGGATGAAAAAAATAATAATAATAATAATTACAATTGTACCCCTAAGTATGTGTATAAATAGAATATGATGACAATTGAAGAGGGAGCTTTTAGTTTTTTTTAGGTTAAACACTTATTTTAGGTTTTATTTTCCTTGGGCTTTCCTTTATGTTTTTCGGCTGGTGACAACAGCCACCATTGTCTATTTTCTTCTAGGATTTATTCAATTTTCATTCATTGTTATTTTACTATCTAAGTTTTAATTTAAAGTATTATTTTTATTTTGTTTCTCTCGGTTTCCTTTCTAGTTTCGGTTCTATTATTTTTTTTACATTCTTCACTGTGTTTTCGGGTATAATCAGGGGCATGACTGGTGACAGCAGTTAAACATCCCTTTCCTTGCTCAGATGCGTTCCTAACTGTTTGATCATTCATTTCAGCCGTTTCCAATTTCATTATGTTTATATTGTTTTCTGTAAATTTTCGAGTAACGTGAGGTGTGGGAACCGTGGTTTGTGTTCCCGATCTTAGTCTTGATGATTCTTGCATTTTCATTTACTGTCTTATTCCATTAGACATGCATTTCCCTTTAACATTGCTGTGGTTTAGGTTAGTTTTCTTTTTTTTTTAGCTTCCATTGGTTGCCTCTGTTCAGCTCTGTTTTTCTATGTTTGTACTATTCATCTATGTTTTGGTTTTTATTCTCTATCAATCATATTGTTTGCTGTCATTGCTGGGATGTTTAGGAGGTTCATGGTAGTGCTTGAAGCAAGATGGTAGCTAAGGGAATGAATGTATGTATAGTGATGTTCTCGGGTTCACATCAGTACCGGCAGTAGTTGAGATATGCAGAGCATCACCTGGGCTAGACAGAACTGATTGAGGAAGATCAATAGCAGATAAGGATAACCCGACAACATTTGGAGCAGAAGACAGGACCGTGCGCACCTGAAGCAAGCAGAGGGAGGAGTTCACTAGCAGGACAGACCAAGGAACGTTACCTGGAGCAAAGGAATAAGAACAATAGCAACCTGGAGCATCCAAAGCAGGCATTGGATATGGGTGATGCTCGGTAAGGACATGCTAGGCAACCTAAGAACAGATTGACAGTAGCTAGTACAGAGGTCGCAGACGTGTAGGTGACAGACAGAACCGTTGGCAGTCAACCAAACTTGTACAACCCGAGAGCAGTACTTGTAAATGAAGATTGTTGAAGAAACGAGCACAGTACCACCATGGAGGGACCACTTGACTAGCAATTGTGTTTGAGGCCACGTTTGGCCATTTCCTTTTTACAATTTGATTGTTGCATTTTTTCACAGTTAATATTCCATGCAATTACGTAGTTTTATCTAAGTTTGTTATTTTTTTGCTTATTTATTACTTTCTAGCTTAGTTAGATAAAATAGTTTAATTATCTTATTTGTTGTTTTAAGTTTTAGTTTAATTTCATTAATAATTAATTGGTGCCTAGATTAGGATTTAAGAATTGGATTTTGCATTTAGAGTTAAATTAGAGGAGTATCATGTTGTGCATATTTAATTTTCCAATTTAAAATAAAAAATCCAAAAATTGTTTTTCATGCATTAGTTAATTTTTATTGTTAAGTTAGTAATTAGTGATAATTAAGATTAATTTAGATTTAATGTTTCAGTCTTTTAGATTTGTAGTTAGTTTCTTAATTAAATTGCATTTTTTATTAATTAGTTTAATTACGTGCATCTTTTATTCTAGGATAGTTTGATTTTAGTTTAATTAATTTTATTGCTTTGTTATTTTCATATTTGCATTTTATTTGCGTTAATTAGTTTTAACTGTTTTAATTTCTTTTGTAGGCTTTTGATTTTAATTGCGTGAAGCACTGTAAGTAATTTTGCTCGGTTTTATTTAGTTTATCTTATAGTTTTATTATTTTTAGTACTTTTAATTAGCCTTAGCAGATCACCAACTTAAATTTTATAATTTGCTAGAATATACTTAGGGTAAGATTAACCAGTAGTTAATTAGGCTGATCAACTTCTCTGTGGGACGATAACTTGAGACTCAAATCCCATTATTACTTGTACAACCCGTGCACTTGTGGACAATACTTTTTGGCCGTGTCAAGTTTTTGGCGCCGTTGCCGGGGAAGTTTTAATTAGTCGTTAATTAATATCGGTGAAATTATGCTTAGGTGTAATTCTAGCTTGTAAATATTTAATCTAGATTAGTTAATTGAAAAAAATAAAAAAATTTAAAAATTTAAAAATTCAAAAAATTTTCTAAGGACTTTCTGATGTTTGCATGCGTAGAGCCAAGAGTTTTGATTGCTTTCCTCTAGATCCTAAAATTTAACGTACTCTTAGAAAAATTCGAAAGGACTTTAGGAAATTTATAGCTCCGCTGCAAAATACAATGACAGAAAATAGGGAAATAAGAACCGTTGGAGATTATGCAATGCTGACGATTAGAGGATATTATTCCGGCATTAGGCCACCAGCTATCCCTACAAATAACTTTGAAATTAAGCCCGTAATCCTCCAGATGATTCAGACTTCTTTACAGTTCAGTGGGCTTCCACACGATGACCCACATGCTCACCTTGGGCAATTCCTGGACTTGTGCAACATGTTCAAACATAATGGATTATCTGATGATGCGCTTAGGCTTAGATTATTTCCCTTCTCATTTAGGGATAGGGCGAGACACTGGTTAACCTCCCTGCCTCCAGGATCCATTTCTACATGGGATGAGTTAGCCCATCAATTTCTATCTAATTTTTTCCCTTCCTCAAAAATGGCCCAACTCCGTAGTAATATATCTTCCTTTGTCCAGTATGTCTCTGAATCTCTTTATGAAGCATGGGAACGATATAAGGAGCTTCTTAGGAAGTGCCCTCACCATGGCTTACCTTTGTGGTTGCAAGTCCAGACCTTCTACAACGGACTTACAAGCCAAAATAGGACCATTGTTAACGCTGCTGCGGGTGGAGCCCTGATGTGCAAAATAGAGAAGGAAGCTTACGAGCTGTTAGAAAAGATGGCAGCTAACAACTATCTATGGTCCTCGGAGAGGTAAATGCCAAAGAAGCCGACGGGTATTTATGAGCTCGACACACTGTCTACCCTGACTTCTCAAATTGCTAATCTGACGAAGAAGGTAGAGTCACCCAGTACCCATCATAATCCTCCCACCAGTCCTAATCCGATTTATTCTGTCAAAAGTCCTTTTCTTTCCTACGAGCTGTGTAGTGGTACCCACTCTGTAGATAGGTGTATGCTCAACTTAGAATCGGTTTAGTATGTTGCCCCTTCTCGAACGTAACAGAACAACCTTTTTCAAACACCTATAATCTATGGTGGAGGAAGGGCAAACTTCTAGCTCTAGACCTGTAGGACTCCCTGATTTTCAAGCTCCACCGGTTCAGGCACCACCACAGCCGTAATTTCCACACCATCCACCACATCATCCATCCCCACCTCAATTTCAATATCATCTATCACCACCACCACCACAACCCGTGTAGCCCCAACATTACCATGCACCAGCAACATAGAAGAAGGCCTCGCTTGAGGAAATGTTCATTACTATCCTGCAAAATCAAGCTGCCTCAATTAAGAACCTAGAAGTTCAGGTTGGACAAATAGATAGTGCTCTTAGCCAACGTCCTCAAGGGATCCTTCCTAGTAACACTGAAGTTAATCCTATTAAGCAAAGGGAGGGTAAGGAACATGTTAGATCCATCACCCTTAGGAGTGGCAGAGAGCTAGATGAGCCATAAGTTAAGTCTACACCTGAACAGCCCATAGTTGATAAACCTTTAAGTTCTAAAGAGGCAGCTCAGAAGGAACATGAACATCAGGATCGGGCTACAAAGGAAACAAAGCTAGGCACTTCTTCATCTATACCTTCTTCTTCTTCATTGCCTTCCTCGTCCTCTGATTCTAAACAGGTTCCTACTACATTGCCTCTAGTTAAACCACCAGTACCTTTTCCTCAGAGGTTCCAAAATCAAAAATTGGAATAACAATTTGCTAAATTTCTTGAGGTTTTTAAGAAGCTTTACATCAACATTCCTTTTGCAGATGCCTTAGAGCAAATGCCAAGTTATGTGAAGTTTTTAAAAGATATCCTCTCGAGGAAAAGAAGATTGGAAAATTATGAGACGTTGGCTTTAACTGGGGAATGTAGTGTAATTATCCAGAGGAGATTACCCCCCAAGCTCAAAGTGTGAGACCCCGTATATGTATAATGGTATATATGTACATAGAAATGTAAATAGAGTTGTACTATGAATTCATAAGTGAAGTATATGTGATGTAAGTCCATAAGTTAATGTACACACTTTTAATGAGAGTGGTAATTGTACATACAAGTTACATTATGTATGAATGTGAAGAAATGGACTTAAACATGTGGAGAATGTGTGTAGAATGGATTATGAGTAGTTTGGTAAAATGGAAGTAGAATTGCATAAGTTGTGCACTTCCATTTTTGTTTATATTAAGTACCATTGGTTATACAAAGATTCTACATAAGTTTTAATGTGTATGAAGTGTGGATGGATGTCATTGTCAAGCCTCAAAGATGATTGGATGAGAAAATGATCATGGCAACAAAATGTATGAAGTTTGGTAAGTGTTGCTGCAGAAGAACTGCAGAAAATCTGGAAATTGTGAAGGGCAGATCGATCTCATAGGATGAGAGATCGACCTGGAAGAGCCGGAATGCTCTTATTTGGGCAATGGAGTGGAGCAGATCGATCTCTAATGGAGCCAGATCGATCTCCTAAGCATTCTGTAGTGAAAAGATCGATCCTCAAGCACCCAGATCGATCTCCTTAGCTCTCTGTTTGGGAGCAGATCGATCTCATGCTTCGACAGATCGATCTCATGCTTAAAATACCGTGAAAAAGAGGGATTTAAGGGGACCAGATCGATCTCCTCTTGGACCAGATCGATCTCCTCAAGCTATTTCTATATAATGAGTGTTGAAAATCTGAAAATTTCGGGAAAAACACAACCCTCCACTTTCAACCCAAAAACCTAACTTTCTCTCTCTAAAATCAGCCATTTTCAGTCAAATTTGAAGAGAGACCATTAGAGGCAAATTTGTTCCTATCAAAGAGGAGAACAACATAGTTGGAAGGCATTTTCCCATTGTTGGTATTGAAGGAGCTAAGGGCATTGTTATTTGGAGCAAGAAGAGAAATCAAATTGGGTAAGATTTTAACACTCCAACTATGGTACATTGTTTATATAATTGATTTTGGAGTTATTTGGCATGAGTATGGATGGTTAGAAACTATCTAAATACATTGGACTGATTATGACCTAGAAATGGTCTAGAGTGAGAAAGTGGAATGTATGGAGATTAATGATGAATGAGATATGTAGAAGTTATTAATAGTGTTGTGGTATGATTTTAAGATGTGGTTAGTGGATAAATTGTGAGATTTACCTAAAAGAGGTAAAATGTGGATTAAGGCATTTGTAAAATGCATAAGTGAATAATATTGACTAGTGAGGTCAATTATGGGTTAAGAACATTAACTCAATGGATTGAATGAATGAATCGCAGCTTCCGAGGATACGCCGGGGCGAGTTGAGCCAAGAGCGTGAGAAGCTAAGAGGAAAGGAGTCACACCAAGTAAATCGAGGTAAGGGAATTGTGTGGACTCTTAGAGATATTTGTGCTCAATTTGGGCGCTTAAATGTTTTGCTAGAATGCAAGAGATTAGGAAATGATGTTGGGTGATTGAAAGGTAAAAGTTGGGAGTTTGATAAAATGTGCATGAAAACAAAAGCATATTGCTTTGAAAATCATGTTTTATTGCTTTTTAGCAAATGATTGGTAGGTTGGCTGACATTGAAATAATTTACAAAAGAAATGAGTGTGTTTTGGTTTTGTTAACCATACTTTGCAAAGTTTTAAGCCACCTACATGATTTCGTAAGTATGAAAGCGTACTAGAGTATGACTAGCACGAGATTTAACGTGTTTTAACACATGAGTGCAAGAGGCACTAGTTTTCACATGGATTTCATAATTGTTTTGGCATTGTGCTTGGAGTTTGTCTCGCACTAGATGCCCACCTTGCATGTTGTCGTGTTTAGAGCTTCGAGTAGACTGGATGTCACATCGATTAAATAGACTCACACGTGCATTGTTTTGACATGATTAATTAGCCGTGTTAGGAGCTTCGGGTAGACAAGAGGTCGTGCCAATTAAATAGGCTCACACGTGCGTTTGAGATGTGGCGTGATTTGATGTGTTGATTGGGTCCACGGAGTACGTTGTACCGTGCATGTAGCATGGAGTACATTATACCGGTTGAGTTGTGATGTACCGTCTTCGGACGAGATCTGCTATGGACCGGCGGGTAGGATTTGACCCACCTCCCGTGTGGAAGTAGATAGTGGTGATATCCCGCACACCTGATCAGTGTAACCGGTATCACAAGTTATGTACATAGGCCTTGAGGTTATTACCTGTTGTTGAACTGCCTATCTCACATGTCTACTGCTATTTGAGAATAAATCCATGTTTGAAATGATTTGTGGGTCAGGAAAGCCCGAGGGATGGGCCGAGACCAAACCAATGTTGAAATTGATTTGTTAATGGTTTTTAAAGTGCACGGATGCATGATGTTTAATGCCATGCTTTATTGTGAAAATGCATGATGGTTAATGTCATGCTATTTGAGAAAATGCATGATGGGTAATGCCATGCTTTTATTGTGAATTATGCATGATGATTTATACCATGCTTTGAGTTGAAATGTGCACTGGATTTTAATAGCATGAATGCTTTACATACCATTAACACAATCATACACTCATGTTTTGAGATAAATGATGAATTAAATGCTTTTAAGCATGGCATCACGATCACGTAGATAGTGCAGTATCTACCTGTTCGCATGATTGCCTTACTGAGCGTGTGGTTTGCTCACCCCCTTATTTTCCCCCTCTTTACAGAGATTTGAGTATAGATTGAGCGTGACTGGAGGCGTTCCCTTTTTGGTAATCCGCTGCATTCCATCGCTAAAGGTATACACACTGTTGAAATTTTGTATCTAAACTTATGATAGCACAGTAGCATTTTGTATGTAACTATTGGGGATGTAAAACAATGTAAACACATGTAACAACTCTGATATATATACATTTATACAAGTGTTTACCTATGAATAATATACAAATTGAATTGGTATGGTGGGTGAGTTAGACGTCGGCACACAACCCAACTGTTAAGAGTATGGTTGTTCACGATCAAGGAAGGATGATTAACAATTGATGCATGAAAATGCAAAAAATTTATATGTATTTTGGTAAGTTGAGGGTCGTGACACAAAGTTCTCGGGAGTTTTACCATACCCTGGACTATTGGAAATCTATTCTTTGATAGAGCCTTGTGTGATTTAGGAGCTAGTATCAATCTAATGCCTTTGTCTATCTATCAGAAGTTAGCAATAGTGGATGTCAAGCCTGCTACAGTGACCCTTCAGCTAGCAGATCGATCCATTAAATATCCAAAAGGGGTCATTGAGGATGTCTTAGTAAAGGTGGACAAATTTATTTTTCTTGCAAATTTTATTATACTAGATATGGAGGAAGACAGGGAAGTCCCCATTATTTTAGGCAGACCTTTCCTAGCTACTGGTAGGATGATAATTGATATGTAAAAGGAGGAGTTGACTATAAGAGTGCAAGATCAGGAAGTGAAGTTTAATGTCTTCAAACCTTTGAAACTCCCTGATGACTCTCAAGAGTGTTTTAAGATGGAGGTTAAGGAAGATAAAATGTTTGAGCATAGGAAATCTGAGAGAAAGAAGGAAGTAGATAGAGCTCAGGAGGATTTAACTGTTAACATTCTGTCACCATTTTGGCTGACCATCCTACTCTGCGCCCTGCTGCTGAGTGTTGTGTTCTTTAGCTGCATTTGAAGTGGCTGTATTCTTTTTTTTTTTCACTTTGTATATAGTTCTTTTTCTTTTTATTTTCTGTTGTTTCTTTCTTTGTTTATTTTGCAGGTTTATTTTCTAAGTTTTACGCTTTCAATAAAAGCATCAGTTGTCATCAACATCAGATAGGGGAGTACTATGTTTTTGAGCTTAAATTCTTATATTATCTGCACACTGAGGATACTGTGCACTTTAAGTTTGGGGAAGGGGATATCACTTGAGTATTTTTTGAAATTTTAAGCAAAATTGAAAATATTTTCAAAATTTTTTGAAAATCTGATCTTAAACTGTTTGATTTTGGGATGATTTAGTACATAGTATGTAGTTTTCCCATATTCCGATGATCTGACCCCATGATTTAGTCTGACTTTGATTGAATGAGAAGTATGATTATAGGAAAAGCTTGAAGTTGAGTTCTTGAATTTGTCTTGATTCTGATTGTGATTTCCTCATCTTACGCACATGTCATGTCATGAATCTGTATATTTATTTTGAGAAAGCTTATGTGGACCTAGGATTGCATATATCCAGTTGATTTTGTGCATCATATTCTAGAATTTGTTTGATCTAATCTCGAGGTGAAATATTATATCACACTTGATTAGGGAGATGATTTAGGCCATCTTTGGATCGTTTGAGCCTTTCGAGCTATCCTTGTACATACTTTATCCCTAGTCACCCATCTGGGCCAAACAAGCTTTTCTCTGTAAATACACCTGCTTATAATTTTCCTTAGCTTAAATACTTTGTTCCTATCCCCTACCCCGAAAGCATGAAAGTCATTGGGATATATTTTGAGCTTTATACATATGGGTATCTGGTGATAGTGAATGTTCAAAAAAATGAAAAAAAATGAAAGAAAAATGAAAGAAAAAGAAAAAGAAAAGAAGAAAGATGAAAAATACAAAATAGAATAAAATGTCTAGCAAAATAAATAAGTTTAGGGGAATGATTTGACCTCTTACATTAAGATCCTGAAAGTAGTGCATGTTAAGGCGTAATTAAACCTAAATCGACTTTATCATACCTTAGCCCCAGCCTTACATTACAAGCTTAATGAAGTCCTGTTGATCTTTAGTTAAGTGTGACTACATTAGTGGAGAGAGAAGTGAAAAGCAAAATTATGGGAATGATCACATGTCATTGACTTTGCATTCACTGTGTCCGCACAATCTAATCTAGATAATGTACTGTGAAGTGACTTTGACATTTTTCACACACTCACGAGGAGTCCAATTTGGGTTAGGACTTATGATTGAATGATTCTGAGTGTTGGACTTGTAATTGTGATTCTTTGATTTCATAGTCTGTACTTTTTCTTTGAGGATAATATTGGGTAAATTATTGTGTTTAGTACATGTCATTCCTATAATTATTTTGTTTTGCTTGAGGATAAGCAAAAGCTCAAGTTTGGGGGTGTGATAATTCTATATTTTTAGAATTATTTGTGCTTAATTTCCTAATTAATTATTTAAATCCCCAATTTATTTTGTTAATTATCCACTTTATTTAATTAAAATTCTCATGTTTACAGATAAATTAAATCAGGATGAATTTTGAATATTTCGGTAGAAAATGGATCGGAATTGGGCTAAAATCAAGATTGGACCACGCGGACAACACGAGCCTAGCACATCCAATTGGACAAAAAGACAGATAACATGGAAATATTATTTTTCAAGGATCCAATGGTGTGAAGACAAGTGGCCAAACAATGCCAACTCATCTAGGATGAAAAAATAATAATAATAATAATAATAATAATAATAATAATAATAATAATAATTACAATTATACCCCTAAGTGTGTATATAAATAGAATATGATGACAATTGAAGAGGGCTAGTTTTTTTTTAGGTTAAACATTTATTTTAGGTTTTATTTTCCTTAGGCTTTCTTTTATGTTTTTCGGCTGGTGACAGCAGCCACCATTGTCTATTTTCTTTTAGGATTTATTCAGTTTCCATTCATTGTTATTTTACTGTTTAAGTTTTAATTTAAAGTATTATTTTTATTTTGTTTCTCTCGGTTTCCTTCCTAGTTTCGGTTCTGTTATTTTTTTTACATTCTTCACTGTATTTTTGGGTATAGTCAGGGGCGTGACTGGTGACAGCAATTAAACATCCCTTTCCTTGCTCAGCTGCGTTCCTAACTATTTGATCATTCATTTCAGTTGTTTCCAATTTCATTATGTTTATATTGTTTGCTGTAAATTTCTGAGTAACGTGAGGTGATGGGAATCGTGGTTTGTGTTCCTGGTCTTAGTCTTGATAATTCTTGTATTTTCATTTACTGTCTTAGTCCATTAGACATGCATTTCACTTTAACATTGATGTGGTTTAGATTAGTTTTCTTTTTTTTGTAGCATCCATTGGTTGCCTCTGTTCAGCTCTATTTTTCTACGTTTGTACTGTTCATCTGTGTTTTGGTTTTTATTCTCTATCAATCATATTGTTTGCTATCATCGCTGGGATGTTGAGGAGGCTTATGGTAGTGCTTGAAGCAAGATGTTAGCTAAGGGAATGAATGTATGTATAGTGATGTTCTCGGGTTCACATCAGTACCGGCAGTAGTTGAGATATGCAGAGCATCACCTGGGCTGGACAGAACTGATTGAGGAAGATCAACAGTAGATAAGGATAACCTGACAGCATTTGGAGCAGAAGACAGGACCGTGCACACCTGAAGCAAGCAGAGGGAGGCGTTCACTAGCAGGACAGGCCAAGGAACGTTACCTGGAGCAAAGGACAAGAACGATAGCAACCTGGAGCATCCAAAGCAGGCACTGGATATGGCTGATGCTCGGTAAGGACATGCTTGGCAACCTGAGAACAGACTAATAGTAGCCAATGTAGAGGTCGCGGACGTATAGGTGACGGACAAAACCGTTCGCAGTCAAGCAAGCTTGTACAACCCGAGAGCAGTACCTGTAAATGAAGATTGTTGAAGAAACGAGCACGGTACCACCATGGAGGGACCACTTGACTGGCAATTGTGTTTAAGGCCACGTTTGGCCATTTCCTTTTTACAATTTGATGGTTGCATTTTTTCAGAGTTAATATTCCATGCAATTACGTAGTTTTATCTAAGTTTGTTATTTTTTTGCTTATTTATTACTTTCTAGCTTAGTTAGATAAAATAGTTTAATTATCTTAGTTGTTGTTTTAAGTTTTAGTTTAATTTCATTAATAATTAATTGGTGCCTAGATTAGGATTTAAGAATTGGATTTTGCATTTAGAGTTAAATTAGAGGAGTATCATGTTGTGCTTATTAAATTTTCCAATTTAAAATAAAAAATCCAAAAATTGTTTTTCATGCATTAGTTAATTTTTATTGTTAAGTTAGTAATTAGTGATAATTAGGATTAATTTAGATTTAATATTTCAGTCTTTTAGATTTGTAGTTAGTTTCTTAATTAAATTGCATTTTTTATTAATTAGTTTAATTACGTGCATCTTTTATTCTAGGATGGTTTGATTTTAGTTTAATTAATTTTATTGCTTTGTTATTTTCATATTTGCATTTTATTTGCGTTAATTAGTTTTAACTGTTTTAATTTCTTTTGTAGGCTTTTGATTTTAATTGCTTGGTTGTATTTAGTTTATCTTATAGTTTTATTATTTTCAGTACTTTTAATTAGCCTTAGTAGATCACCAACTTAAATTTTATAATTTGCTAGAATATACTCAGGGTAAGATTAACCGGTAGTTAATTAGGCTGATCAACTTCTCTGTGGGACGATAACTCGGGACTCAAATCCCATTATTACTTGTATGACTCGTGCACTTGCGGACAATACCTTTTGGCCGTGTCATTGGCCCATTGGGTTGGCCAAATTCGGCCCACATTTGTGATACCTAAATGTGCTTTTAAAAATTCCAACTTTGACCCATTGCCTTTTAACCGTTTAATTTAATCTGGATTTCATCCAAATAAATTTACCTTTCTTCAGGGTATGAATATCTTGTGTTTTTACCAAAAATATTTCTTCCCCACTTTATAACCTTACTTAGGTTAAATTCTAACCATGGTTAGTCAACTATGGTCAAAGTCCACTTTTCTTAATTACCATTGACTTTTCTTGACCATTGGCCACGTTTGACTTTTTCTCAAAAATCCAAAAGTGTCAGTTTCCATGGCTCACACTCTCATCTTTATGTTTTCGCCATTTTTGATAGGTGAATATGTGAAAAATACCTCGAACGGACCATGTCGAACTCGTTTAACCCTTTTGACCACTTAACTTCTTCAACCTTATCAGGACTAAACCAAACTAACTTTCCATCTTGGACCCTCTATATTTTGATGTTCTGAGTCCATTTCTTCAGTCAAAGTGGATGAAATCCCTACTGTTTATCCTGAGCCCAATTTAGCTCACATTTGGCTCTTTAATTCTTTTTAAAGCATTTTCTACTCTTACTTGGACTTGGAATTGTAATACCCTCTTTCTTATGATTACTATAACCTCTATCCATGTTTAAAATGTTGAATCATAAGTGGTACAATGCAAAATTACGGGTCTTACAATGCTCCCGACCTTAAAAAAATTTGGTTCTCCAAATGAGAACTAAGTTAATCCTTAAATAGATGTGGATGCTTCTCTCGCATTAGGCTCTCTAATTCCCACGTAGCTTCCTCTTAAGTATGATACTGCTTGAGAACATTAACCAATGTAATCATCTTAGACCGTATCACTTTCTCCTTTCTATCCAGTATCCGAATCAACTTCTCTACATATGACATTTCCTCTTTGAACTCCTACGGCTCTACCGAATCACATGTGTTGGGTCTAGATGATAAATCTGAAGCATCGAAATGTGGAAAACGTTATGGACACTTGTGATAGTCTGACCAGATAGTGCCCTTAAGTTATCCACACTCTGCTTTAAACTCGCGAAGTGGGTATCAATGCTCTCTGTGGGACCTTGTGGGGCATAGTTAGATGAGGATTCAGTCGGGCTCACAAGCTTACCTATATGACCTTGAGCACGAGTGCTCGCCCCTGTACCATGGTGTCTATCTATCATAGTGACAAATTTCTACATTCGTAATCATTCTTTATTACAATAACAACCCGATATACACTTTCCTAACCACTAACTCCGACTCATATCAGACCAACTCAACTGTGATACCATTCTTGTCACGACCGACTTTCCCTAAAGTCACTACAAATTTTTCGCTCTTTCACGACCAGTTTCAGTATAATTGTTGGGCGATGAGTCGACATCAATCCAATCACTTTACTTATCTTACCATCCATTGTCTATAGCAGTTTGCCAGTAGGATCGATAGTCAGTAAACTTTATATGGAAGCATTTCATAACTATAGACACATATGTTTACATCCTGTAAATATTACATCCATATACATTACTGTGCTGTTACATATCCAGATAAAAAAGCTATATAATTTTATATACCTTCTTGTACGATAGGAAACTGCAAGCGATAGGATTGCAGAACTGGCGCTGACTCTCCATCTATGACAAGTGCTCTATAGAGAGGGAAAAATGAAGGGATGAACACAACTTGCTCAGTAAGGTAATTATACAAGCCCGTAGATAACTACACAATCTACAAGCTCATAATGCCATGCAGTAAAACAATTCAGTTCAGTGCAATAGAATAGTTCAGTTCAGTATAGTAAATCAATTCAGTTCAGTGCAGTAAAACAGTTCAGTTCAGTTAAGTCCAGTATAATTAGTTCAGCTCAGTGCAGTTAAATAGTTCAGTTCAGTTCAGTAAACTTTGTTTAGTTCAGTTCAGTAAAATTAGTTCAGTTCAGTAAAATCAGTAGATCAAGGTTCCAACCCATCCCTGGGGTTTACCTTGTCTTAGTATAAAACATGTTCAGTTTTATCAGTATAGTAATATATGAGATCATGAGAGCATAGGCAGGATTCGGTAAACAATAGAGAGTATGATCATATCAAGTGGATTCCAGGCATCACAGATCAGGTGTGCGGGATATCCAATCGCTTAGAGAGGTGGGTCAAATCCTAGTAGTCAGCCAATCAATTCAGTACAGTTCAGTAGTCCGAAGAATTAAGCACGGTACAGCATACTTCGTGTTACTTACACGGTACAACATACTCCATAATCCCCAGTATTCAGTATCCAATTCCATGTCTCAAAATCTAGTGCGAGCAAGGTCAGTGTGGCACACAGTCTACACTAGGGCTCCAACACGGTTTTACTCATCTCATTATTTCAAAATCCAGTGCCAGTCCTTGAGTGTGACTCTTAGTTAACACCTCGCTCCAACACGGTTTGAATTACAATTCATATCATAAACACAACTGATGGCCCAATTCTAGGGAAAACGGTACTCAAAATCGAGTTCAGTACGTAAAATGATGTAAAACGGTGTAAAACAGTGCAAGAGGGTTAACTTCCTGCATGAAATTTCTCCCAATCAAGCATGCTTAACTTTGAAAAACGTGTATTTTAATGTAGACAGTAAAATCCTGAGCCAATCTATCATTACACTATTACAAAACTATTTTACAGTAAAGACACTAAAATCCTACATTTCATGCATTTTCAAATTATTACCATTCTCAGTGGCATTTTGGTATTTTTCCTATACTTTGGTTTTCAGTTAAATGTTTCAATATCTATATACTCTATAGTATTTATTTGCATACGATATGTAAGAAAATACGTACAGCTATCTCTAACAGCTCATATAAATCCCTTACCTGGATTTAGTAAAATGCACTTATAACTTTTCCATTTTTTCGTATATCGGTCTGTCCAGCTCCCGATGTGTCTCCCAGAGCTGCAGATAGTTATCTATCATGTCAATCCATCTTTATAACCCGTATTCCACTTTCGCTACGGTATATTTAAACTATTGGGCCCGAATACTCTTACTAGGCCTTATTACTCCTTAATGGGCCTAACCTTCCCTTAAGCCTATTCTCACTTCACTATTTACTCTATCAAAGCCCATTGGGCTCACTAGGCCCATTAACAGTTATTAGGCTTTATTTGTGGTCCATTTGCCTTATTTGGTTTATTGTACTATGTGCTTAGCCCATCAAACCTCTCTATAAAGGATGGTGTGTCGAACACCATCATGCCTGGCCATGTCGATTAGCTATCACCGTGGCTTGCCATGCTTGCCTAGCACATTTAGGCATTTTATCAAACACTTAGTTGGCATCTCTTAGGCCTTTCCTATAGTTCATGTTGGCATTTTATCAAACACTTTATATGCCAACATCATACAACCATCCTTATGAACAAAGTGATTAAAACTAAGCATCCCATGATCATGTATACATGCATATCAACCTGTACATGCCTTAAAATCACATGCTTACCCATCAAAACATAATTACCAACCTTTGTCCAACATGTGTTCATCACCTCAGGTGATGTTTTACGATACAATTCATACACCAATCAACTCCATATAATTTATAGATCAACATATATGAAGTTTTTTAAGATTGAAAACTTACCCAGCTTATAGTTTTTCACTTGGCCAAAACTTTGCTTAATTTTCACCGCCTTCAATATGGCTGGTTCAAAGATATGTTATTCCTCTCTCAGTATGGAACAACTTTCATGAAGATCACTCGTTCCAAATATGTCTCTAGGTAGGTGATTTTTAGAGAGAGAAAGCTTGAATATGGTTTGGTAATGGTGTCTCCTTGTTTGCCGAAAATTATTGGATGAATAATACAATGTGTTGGCTGCCATTTATAGCCTAAAGACTTAGCCACTAAGTCATGAAATTTAGCCATCATATTTGACTTATAAAAATTTTAGGTGATGGTTACCAAATTGGATTTTGCAACCTTTGTTTTGGTGATGGCTACCAAATTGGATTTTGCAACCTTTACTAATGAGTTTTAACTTTTGGGCTTTCGGTTTGGGCTTTTCTTTTGGGGTGAAAATTTTTCTACCAATTAGGCCTTAAATTTACTTAATATTGGTCCCACCAAATGGCCCAACAATTTATCTCATTGGGCTTGCCAAATTCGGCCCACACTTGTGATACCTAAATGGGCTTTTCAAAATTCCAATTTTGGTCCATTGCGTTTTACCCATTTAATTTCATTTGGATTTCATCCAAATGAAATTTCCTTACTTCAAGGGATGAATATCTTGTGCTTTAACCAAAAATATTTCTTCCCCACTTTTTAACCTTAGGTTAAATTCTAACCATGGTTAGTCAACTATGGTCAAAGTCCACTTTTCTTAATTACCATTAACTTTTCTTGACCATTGACCACGTTTGACTTTTTCTCAAAAATCCAAAAGTGTCATTTTCTAGGGTTCACACTCTCATCTTTACGTTTTGGCCATTTTCGGGAGGGGAATATATCAAAAATACCTCAAACGGACCATTTCGAACTCGTTTAACCCTTTTGACCACTTAACTTCTTCAACCTTATTGGGACTAAAACTAACTTTTCTTCTTTGACCCTCTATATTTTGCTATTCTGAGTCCATTTCTTCAGTCAGAATGGTTGAAATCCCTATAGTTTAGCCTGAGCTCACTTTAGCTCACATTTGGCTCTTTAATGCTTTAGCATTTTCTACTCTTACTTGGACTTGGAATTGTAATACCCTCTTTCTTATGATTACTATAACCTCTATCCATGTTTAAAATATTGAATAATAAGTGGTATAATGCAAAATTATAGGTCTTACAATCCTTCCCACATTAAAAATATTTGGTCCTCCAAATTAGAACCAAGTTAATCCTCGAATACATGTGGATGCTTCTCACGCATCAGGCTCTCTAATTCCCGCGTAGCTTTCTCCTAATTGTGGTACTGCTTAAGAACCTTAACCAGTGCAATCGTCTTAGACCGTATCACTTTCTCCTTAATATACAGTATCTGAATCAACTTCTCTACATATGACATTTCCTCTTTGAACTCTTATGGCTCATATCGAATCACATGCGTCAGATCCGGATGATACTTCAGAAGCATCGAAATGTGGAAGACGTTATGGACACTTGCAATAGTCTGACTAAATAGTGCCCTTATGTTATCCACACTCCGCTCTAAACTCGCGAGAGGTCATTAGTGCACTCTGTGGGACCTTATGGGGCATCATCAGATGAGGATTCAGTCGGGCTCACAGGCCTACCTATATGACCTCAAGCACGAGTGCTCGCCCCTTTACCATAGTGTCTATCTGTCATAGTGACAAATTTTTGTATTCACAATCATTCCTTATTACAATAACAACCCGGTATACACAATTGTATCTGAACAATTCACAGTAATATTGGGATGTAAACTTTCCTAACCACTAACACAGACTCATGTCAGACCAACTCATCTCTGATACCATTCTTGTCATGACCGACTCTCCCTAAAATCACTACAAATTTTTTTCTTTTTCATGACCAGTTTTAGTAAAAGAGTTGGGCTATGTGTCGACATCAGTCCAGTCACTTTACTTATCCTACCATCCATTGCCTGTAGCAATTTACCAGTATGATTGAAAGTCAGTAAAATTTATACGAAAGCATTTCATAACTATAGACAAATATGTTTACATCCCGTAAATATTACATCCCGTAAATATTACATCCATATACATTATTGTGCTGTTACATATCCAGATACAAAAGCTATATAATTGTGTATACCTTCTCGTACAATGGGAAACTGCGAGCGATAGGAATGCAGAACTGGCGCTGACTCTCTATCTATGACAAGTGCTCTGTAGAGAGGGGAAAATGAATGGATAAGCATAGCTTGCTCAGTAAGGCAAATATGCAAGCCAATGGATAACTACACTATCTACAGGCTTATAATGCCATGCAATAAAACAGTTCAGTTCAGTGTAGTAAACAGTTTAGTTCTGTTAAATGCAGTAAAATCAGTTCAGTTCAGTGCAGTAAAACTATTTTGTTCAGTTTAGTTAAATTAGTGTTGTTCAGTTCAGTAAAATCAGTTCAGTTCAGTTAAGTAAAATTAGTAGATCAAGGTTCCAACTTATCCCTGGGTTTACCTTGTCTCGGTATAAAACATGTTCAATTTTATCAGTACAGTAATATATGAGATCATGAGAGCATAGGGAGGATTCGGTAAACAATAGAGAGTATGATCATATCTAGTGGATTCTAAGCATCACGGATCAGGTGTGTGGGATATCCAATCGCTTAGGCAGGTAGGTCAAATCCTACCCGTCAACCAGTCAGTTCAGTATAGTTCAGTAGTCCACAGTCTTAAGCACAGTACTGCGTACTCCATGTTACTTAGACGATACAATGTACCCCATAGTCCCTAGTATTCAGTATCCAGTGCCATATCTCAAAATCTAGTGCGAGCAATGTAAGTGTGACACATAGTCTACACAAGGGCTCCAACACGTTTTTACACATCTTATTATTTCAAAATCTAGTGCGAGTCCTTGAGTGTAACTCTCAGTCAACACCCCATTCCAATACGGTTTCAATTATAGTTCATATGGTAAACACAACAGATGACTCAATTCTAGTGAAAATGGTACTCAAAATCGAGTTCAATACGTAAAACAATGCAAAACAATGCAACAGGGTTAATTTCCCGTATGGTCACTCATCATGGAATTTCTCCCACTCAAGCATGCTTAACTTTGAAAAATGTGTATTTTAATGCAGACAGTAAAATTAAGAGCTAGTCTATCATTAGACTATTACAAAATAGTATTTTACGGTAAAGACATTGAAATCATGCATTTCATGCATTTTCAAATTCTTACCATTCCTAGTGGCGTTTGCGTAATTTTCCTATGCTTTGGTTTTCATTTAGATGTTTCAATATCTATATACTCTATAGTATTTATTTGCATACGTTAGGTAAGAAAATACGTACAACTATTTCTAACATCTCATATAAATCCCTTACCTGGATTTAGTCGAATGCACTTATAACTTTTCCACTTTTCCATATATCGGTTTATCCAGATCCCGATATGTCTCTCGAAGCTGCAGATAGTTATCTATCATGTGAATCCGTATTTACAACCCGTATTCCACTTCACTACGGTTTATTTAACTATTGGGCCCAAATACTCTTATTGGGCCTTATTACTCCCTAATGGGCCTAACCTTGCCTTAAGCCCATTCTCACTTTACTATTCATTCTATCAAAGCCCATTGGGCTCACTAGGCCTATTAACACTTATTGGGCTTTATCTGCGCTCCATTGGCCTTATTTAGTCGATTGTACCATGTGCATGGCCCATGAAACCTCTAGGTCATGGATGGTGTGCCGAACACCATCACACCTGGCCATGCCGATTGGCTATCATCGTGGCTTACAATGCTTACCTAGCTCACTTAGGCATTTTATCAAATACTTGGTTGGCATGTCTTAGGCCTTTCCTATAGTTCATGTTGGCATTTTATCAAACACCTTATATGCCAACATCATACAACCATCCGTATGAACAAAGTGATTAAAACTAAGCATGCCATGATCATGTATACATGCATATCAACCAATACAGGTCTTAAAACCACATGTTTACCCATCAAAACACAAATACCAACCTTCGGCCAACATGTGTTCATCACCTCAGGTGATGTTTTACCATACAATTGATACACCAATCAACTCCATATAATTCACAGATCAACATATATGAAGTTGGAAGATTGAAAACTTACATAGCTTATAGTTCTTCACTTAGCCGAAACTTTGCTTAATTTTCGCACCCTTCAATATGGCTTCTCTATGGCTGGTTCTAAGATATTTTATTCCTCTATCAGTATGGAACAACTTTCATGAAGATCACTTCTTCCAAATATGTCTCTAGGTAGGTGATTTCTAAAGAGAGAAAACTTGAATATGGTTTGGTAATGGTGTCTCCTTGTTTGCCGAAAATTATAGGATGAAGAAGACAATGTGTTGGCTACCTTTTATAGCCTAAAGACTTAGCCATTAAGTCATGAAATTCAGCCATCATATTTGACTTTTAAAAATTTTAGGTGATGGTTACCAAATTGGATTTTACAACCTTTACAAATGGGTTTTAACTTTTGTGCTTTTGGTTTGGGCTTTTCTTTTGGGCTGAAAATTTCTCTACCAATTGGGCCTTAAATTTACTCATATTGGTCCCACCAAATGGCCCAACAATTTGGCCCATTGGGCTTGCCAAATTTGGCCCACACTTGTGATACCTAAATAGGCTTTTCAAAATTTCAACTTTGGCCCATTGTGTTTTACCCGTTTAATTTAATCTAGATTTGATCCAAATAAATTTTTCTTACTTCAGGGGATGAATATCTTGTGTTTTAACAAAAAATATTTATTCCCCACTTTTTAACCTTAGGTTAAATTCTAACCATGGTTAGTCAACTATGGTTAAAGTCCACTTCTCTTAATTACCATTGACTTTTCTTGACCATTGATCACCTTTGACTTTTTCTCAAAAATCCAAAAGTTTCATTTTCCATTGTTCACACTCTCATCTTTATGTTTTGGCCATTTTTGGGAGACGAATATGTCAAAAACACCTCAAACGGACCATTTCAAACTTTTTTAACCCCTTTAACCACTTAATTTCTTCAACCTTATCGGGACTAAACCAAACTAACTTTCCTTCTTGAACCCTCTTTATTTTGATGTTTTGAGTCCATTTATTCAGTCAGAATGGTTGAAATCCCTACAGTTTAGCCTGAGCTCACTTTAGCTCACATTTGACTCTTTAATGCTTTTTAAAGCATTTTCTACTCTTACTTGAACTTGGAATTGTAATACCCTATTACTATAATCTCTATCCATGTTTAAAATGTTGAATCATAAGTGGTACAATGCAAAATAACGGGTCTTACAATCCTCCCCACCTTAAAAAAAATTTGATCCTCCAAATTAGAACCAAGTTAATCCTCGAATAGATGTGGATGCTTCTCTTGCATTAGGCTCTCTAATTCCCATGTAGCTTTCGCCTAAGTGTGGTACTACTTGAGAACCTTAACCAGTGTAATCATCTTAGAACGTATCACTTTCTCATTTCTCTCTAGTATTCGAATCGACTTCTCTATATATGACATTTCCTTTTCGAACTCCTACGGCTCATACCGAATCACATGTGTTGGATCCAGATGATACTTTCAAAGCATCGAAATGTGGAAGATGTGATGGACACTTGCAGTAGTCTAACTTAATAGTGCCCTTATGTTTTCCACACTCCATTCTAAACTCACAAAGCGGGCATCAGTGCTCTCTGTGGGACTTTGTGGGGCATAGTCATATGAGGATTTAGTCCGGCTCACAGGCCTACCTATATAACCTCGAGCACGAGTGCTCGTCCCTCTACCATGGCGTCTATCTATCATAGTGACAAATTTCTACATTCACAATCATTCCTTATGTAAAACCCATAAATTTCTATGTAATATATATGATTATTTGCTGTGCAGACAAGTTACATTACGTATGAATTACAAGAAATAAATGTTTTTGAGTTTTAAGTGTGAATGGATTGATAATTGGGTGTTGAAGTGATGATTATTATTGACTCACAGCCCAATTGTGTAGTGGTAAGAAAGTTCGCGACCAGGAAAGAAAATGAAAAAGCGAAAAAAAATATAGTGACAAAATGGATAAAAAGGGTCATGATAGAGATTGGTATCAGATCTGAGTTGGCTTGATGTTAGTCAGTACTAACAAGTAGGAAAGTTACATCCCCATATTACTTTGCTTTTGTTTAGATATGACTGTGTATACTGAGATGGAATGAGACTAATAAATGATTATGAATACAAGAAGTTCGGCATAATGCCTGTTACACACTGAGGTAGAGGGGCAGGTGCATGTGCTAGAGGCCGTAGAGGTAGGCCTAAGAGCCGTGCGAGCCACTAACTGACCAGGCTCTATAAGACCTGGGATACAGAGGAACACTTCGCTAGGATAGAGTGGAGTATTGAAAGCCTCATGGAGATAGTCACACAGGCATTGGGTACTGGTGATATACGAGGTCCCGCAGCATAGCCTACTACTACTAGACAGGCAGCTGCAGAGGCGGAGAGACCTCATGCTACAGAGAGTGGTACACACCCAGTATAGGATATGGCTTCTCCCATCGCTGCACAGCCTAGCGACAACGACCTGGGGTATGATTGTGAACTGAGTAGGCTACACCAGTTTCAAGAGTTGAAACCTCTGGTATTCAAGGGAGTGAAGGACCTGGTGATTACTGAGGATTAGGTCTATGAGATGGAGAAGTTATATAGGTTCTTCAGATGTACATCAGCTTAGAAAGTGGCCTTTACAGTATTTATGTTGAAGGGCGAGGTAGAACACTAGTGGAGATCCACCGAAGCTATTCTGAGAGCCTGACACTCTGAGATCACATGGGAGATATTCTTGGAGGCTTTTAGGAGGTAATATATTTCGGCCACCGCATAGAGGAAATTACGGATGGAGTTCATTAACTTGGTTCATATTTGGACGACCAAATTCTTTAAAAGGAGGATTGTAAGACCCATAAATTTCTATGTAACGTATATGATTATTTGATGTGTAGACAAGTTACATTGCATATGAATTACAAGAAATAAATGTTTTTGAGTTCTAAGTGTGAATGGATTGATAATTGGGTGTTGAAGTGATTTGAGTATGAGTTTAAATAAGGAAATTGCAGCAAAAAAGGTGTAAGATGAAGGCCAGATCAATCATATGCAAGGAGAGATCGATCTCATAGCCAAGAAAAGACAATACCAAGCCTTTTGCAAGAGAGAGATCGATCCCTCACTCAAGCAGATCAATCTCCATTAGTCTCGAGCTGGATTAGATCGATATCCCCTTCAGGCCAGATCGATCTCCTAAGCTCTCTGCCTGAGACAAATCGATCTTGTTTCATTGAGTAGATCGATCCCATGCAACATGACATATCGATCTCATGCATTCAATACATCGATCTCATGCCTACAAAATGTTAAGAAAACTAAAGGATTCAAGAGGGATAGATCGATCTCTACCCTATCCAGATCGATCTCATCAAGCCATTCCTATAAAAAGGGAGCAGTTGGATATGCATTTTCATGGGAATAAACCATTTCCTTCCATTTTTAACCTTAAACCTAGCTTTCTCACTCTAAAATCATCCCATTTCTATAAAGATTCAAGAACAAGCCATTAGAGCAAAGTTGTTCATGATAAAGAGAAGAACAACATAGTTGGAATCAATACCCCATTGGTTAGAATGAAGGAGCAAGGAGTGTTCTTACTTGGAGCAAGAAAGAAATCAAGCTAGGTGAGTTTCTAATACACCAAACTCAAGATATATCTATCTAGTTATTATTGTAAGGTGACTGGCATGTGTATTGATGATTGAAACTAGCTAGAATGTAATGGAACAAGTTATTCCTAGAATGACTCTAGTGTGAGAAAATGTGATATGGGTGAATTAATGATTAATGGGTTATGCTAAGGTGTTAGTGGGGTAATATGTATGATTTGAGATGATTGGGTAAAGCTACATTGTAAAATTGGTCAAGTTATGAGAATAAGTATATAAGGTGTTTGACAAAATGGCATAGTGAAGTAAATGATGAACTAGAAGTACCATGAGCTTAATATCGATTTAGTATGAATCAATGGATATAAAAGAGTCCAATAGGCTCTCGAGATATAAGTAGAGCTATCAAAAAAGGGCTTTACAAGAATTAATGAAGACTATAGGTTGAATCGACTATAGTAAATGCAAGAGCTTTATTTCATTGGATTTAAAATTTATGTGAAATGTAATCTCGTGCAGTTTCAGAGAGTTCATTGGAGGCAAACCGAACTGCGCAATCAAGCAGCTCTAAAGAAGAGGAAATCCTTCGATGTGATTTCCAGGTAAGGGAATTCTGTGAGTATATAGATGTTGAGTTAATGTATTTTGAAATGACAAAACAAGTAAATTTAATAATGTAAAGATGATATAAAAACATGTTTAGAGGTTATCAGTACCAGAACTTAAAGTTCTATTGATGAGAGATCGATCTGGGTTATAAGAGATCGATCTCCTGGGATTTTCTTGGATGAGAGATCGATCTCAGGAAGACATGAGATCGATCTGCCAAGCTTTGAACCTATACAAAGGTATTGAGGAAGAGTGAGATCGATCTATAAGGGTTATGAGATCGATCTGCCTAATACTAGAGTTGAGGAGATCGATCTGATCTAGAAAGAGATCGATCTCCCTCAAAGCAAAGACAGTAGATTGATCTGTAAGATCGATCCACATTCAAACAGAGAGCTTATGAGATCGATCAGGTAAGGAAGAGATCGATCTTCTCAAAGTCAGAGAGCTAAGGAGATCGATCTGGGTTATTGAGAGATCGATCTCCCCACTACAAGAATGCATGGCAGATCGATCTGTAGATCGATCTTGCCTCAAACAGAGAGATTGGAAGATCGATCTGCCTATTCGACAGATCAATCTCCCTTAACATTTTCAAATTAAGAGATCGATCTGCTCATATATGAGATCAATCTCCTGTGTTATTATGCCTTGATCTTGCAGGATTTATAACTAAGAGATCGATCTGGTCAAGATGGCAGATCGATCTGGCATTCTACTGGAGGTACCCAACGGCTATTTCTGCAAAATCTCAACAGGAAAAACAACATTAAATGCTCCAACTACCAATCCTTCAGTATTTAACCAAGCATTGAAGACAATGAGAGGATACACCATTGCTGCACATTTTTCTTACATTCTCAAGAGTTTAATTCTTTCATTCCTTGTGTCTTCATTCCTCATTTATTGAGTTTGTTGTATAAGCTTAAGTGCAAAAGCTGTAATTGTCCTACCCACATTAAAGCTTGACATTGTATTCATCCTTACCTCAAAAGAGAAGAGGATTGTTCCTCAGTGAGAAAAACATTGTAAAAGGGTGAATACTTCTTTGTATTACAAAGGGTAGAGAGGTTATTCCTTAAGCTGAAAAAGGAACATTGTAACTTCTGTTGAAGGAGAGAAAGAAAGCACTTGACAAGAAGGTCAAGGAGAGAGGACGTAGGCAAGAGATTGGCCGAACCTCTATAAACGATTGTGTTTGTTTTTCTCTTCCCTATCTTGCATTAATTTGTTTAATTTCATTGTATTGCTCATTATCATTTGCTGATTAAATTAGGATTAATTTAAAATTTGCCATTAACATTAGAAAACCAATTCACCCTCCCTCTCGGTAGAGCCAGCAATTGGTATCAGAGCTAAGACTCTTTAATCACATAAGAACAACTTCCTAAGAGTTAGAAACGATCAAATGGCTCACAACAATGTAACAACTAGTTTAGTAGGAGAGGGGCATTCTACGGTTAGACCTCCTATGTTCAATGAAGAACATTATGCTTATTGGAAGACTAGGATGATGTTATTCATTCAAGCAAATGATTATGAGGTGTGGAGGATTATAATTAAAGGACCTCAAATCCCTACAAAGAGAATAGAGGGAAGAGATATCCCTAAAGAAGAAGATGAATGGGATTCAAATGACATTAAATGTGCTCAGCTAAATGCTAATGCTATGCACACATTATTTTGCGCCTTAGGTCCAAATGAATACAATAGGGTCTCCGGATGTGACAATGCCAAACAAATTTGGGATAAATTGGCAATAACTCATGAGGGTACAACCCAAGTAAAGGAGACCAAGGTAGGAATGCTCACACATGACTATGAGCTTTTTAGGATGAAAGAAGGAGAATCAATTAGTGATATGTTCACTAGATTCACGGATGTAATTAATGGATTAAAGTCCTTAGGAAAAATATACTCTAATATTGAAATGGTCAAGAAAATATTAAATAGCTTACCTAAATCATGGGAAGCTAAAGTGACTGCAATTGAGGAATCTAAGGATCCTCACACATTGTCTTTAGATGAATTAATAGGATCACTACTCACTTATGAGATGAAATTAAGAAGAAATGAAGAGCCACCCAAGAAAGTGGGAGTTGCTCTAAAATCCACTGCTCAAGAGGAGACTAAGAATGAGAGTGGTAGTGAAGAGGACCTTAAGATGGCAATGTTTGCCAAAAGATTTAACAAGTTCATGAGAATGAAAGCTAGTGGTAGTAATAGGAGAAACCACAAGAGAGATCAAGAAGAGGTAGGTAGAAAAGATACAATTGTGTGTTATGAATGTAAAAAACCAGGACACATAAAATTTAACTGCCCTCTTCTTAAAAGGTCTAATGATAGGTTCCACAAAAAGAAGGCAATGGTGGCAACATGGAGCGACAGTGACTGCTCCGATGATGACTCAAATGAGGACATTGCCAACTTGTGCTTCATGGCAATTGAGGATGAAAAGGTAACTTCAAACCTCAATGAATATTCTTTTGATGAATTGCAAGATGCATTTGATGATCTTGCATTGGAATATGAATGCATGAGTATGAAATATAAGAAAATAATATCTAAATTGAAGAAAGAAAATGAGTTAATTCTAGAGGACAAATTAGCATGTCAAAAGAAACTAGAAATTACTAATCTTGAAATTTGTGATCTAAAAGAAAAGAATAGTAATTTACATAATTCCTTTAATAGGTTTTATATGGGGCAACAAAAGTTAGATAACATGCTAGAAACCCAAAGGGCATTCTTTGATAAAAATGGGTTAGGATATAATGCAAAAAGTAGAGAGACTCATCTTAAAAGCTTTATTGCTAGAAAGAGCATGAATAAACTCTCAACTTCTTGTTCATATTGTAATAGAAAGGGACATGCATCACATAACTGCAATATAAATATGAGGACTCTTAAAGGAAAAATAGTAAAAAGAATATAGGTTCCAAAAGAAGTCATTAACTTAAAGGATTGTAATGCATTAGCAAAATGGATCCCAAAGGGATCAAGAATTTCTTTCACTAACCTCAAAGGACCCAAGAAAATTTGGGTACCTAAAACTTGAGTTGAATTTGTCTATAGGTGATTGAGCATGGCCATAAAGCTAAAACAAAGGAAGCTTGGTACTTGGATACTGGATGCTCAAGGCACATGACGGGTGATAGAAGCCACTTCAACTCTTTTAAATCAAAGGTTTGTGGAGAAGTCACATTTGGGGACAACTCCAAAGGCCAAGTTGAAGGAAGTGGCTCAATAGGTAATGACTATTTTTCATTAGAAAAAGTATTGCTTGTTAGGGGTCTAAAGCATAACTTACTAAGCATAAGTCAACTTTGTGACAAAGGTTACAAAGTAACTTTTGATTGTATGAAATGTCATGTTGTAGATCCTAAGTCAAATAGAGTTCTCTTCTTAGGCCATAGACAAGGTAATATATACATTGTCTATCTTAATGAACTTAAGAATGAAAACATATGCCTAATGGTAGATAATAAAAAGGAATCTTGGTTATGGCATAGAAGACTAGGTCATGCTAGCATGCATGTACTTTCTAAGTTAGCTAGAAAGGATCTAGTTATAGGATTGCCTAAGATGTCCTTTGATTATGAAAAAATATGTGAAGCGTGTGTTAAAGGAAAACATAAAAGGACAACATTTAAGCCTAAGAATAGTGTATCCACCTCTAGGCCTCTTCAATTACTCCACCTAGATTTATTTGGACCAACTAGAACAACAAGCCTTGGTGCGAAACACTATGGATTTGTAATAGTTGATGATTACACTAGGTTCACTTGGGTGTTCTTTTTGAAAGTAAAAAATGAAGCCTTAGAAAAATTCATAGCCTATACAAAAGTGACTCAAAATGAAAAGGGATACACAATAACTAGTATTATAAGTGATCATGGCAAGGAATTTGAAAATATAGGATTTGATGAGTATTGCAATGATCAAGGAATTAGCCATAATTTTTTAGCCCCTAGGACACCACAATAAAATGGTGTAGTTGAGAGAAGAAATAGAACATTAGAAGAAATGGCTAGAACCATGTTGTGTGAAAATAATTTACCAAAGTATTTTTGGGCTGAAGCTATAAACACAGCTTGCTATATAATTAATAGAGCTATGATTAGACCCATGCTAAAGAAAACTCCTTATGAGCTTTACAAGGGTAAGAAGCCTAACATTAGTTACTTCCATCCTTTTGGCTGCAAATGTTTTGTCTTAAATAATGGTAAAGATAACCTAGGAAAATTTGATGCCAAGAGTGATGAGGGAATCTTTCTAGGGTACTCATTGAATTCAAAGGCTTATAGAGTATATAACAAAAGAACATTGATGGTTGAAGAATCTATTCATGTTATATTTGATGAGTCAAATGATGTATCTAAAGATTCAACCAATGATGAGGATGTTGGAATATTTGATAAAAACTTGAAGGAAATTCCAAACTTAGAAGATGATTTATTAGATAAACTAGACTTAAATAAAGAAGATGAAGAAGAAATAGAGATATTAGAGAGAGAGTCTAGAGCACCAAGAGAGTTAGGATATGTAAAAGATTGTGAAATAGTAGGAGATCCAACTCTTGGAGTTAGAACTAGATCATCTCTAAGGAATATGTGTCAATATATAGCCTTTGTATCTCAAATAGAGCCTAGGAATGTCAATGAAGCCTTAGATGACAATAATTGGTTCCTAGCAATGCAAGAAGAATTAAATCAATTTGAGAGAAGCAAAGTATGGAAACTAGTTCCTAGGCCTAGTGATCACTCTATAATTGGAACTAAATGGATATTCAAGAGCAAGATGGATGAAAATAGTGTGATCATAAGAAACAAGGCTAGGTTAGTTGCACAAGGCTATAGACAAGAGGAAGGTATAGACTATGATGAAACCTATGCACCGGTAGCTAGACTAGAGGCAATAAGAATGTTACTTGCCTTTGCATGTTAATAAAAATTCAAATTATATCAAATGGATGTAAAGAGTGCATTCTTAAATGGTTTCATTAATGAAGAAGTCTATGTTGAACAACCTCCCGGCTTTGAAAATCATGAATTTCCTAAGCATGTTTTCAAATTATCTAAGGCACTCTATGGTTTGAAACAAGCTCCTAGAGCATGGTATGAAAGATTATCAAAATTCTTAATAGAGAAAGGTTTTCAAGAGGAAAAGTAGATGCCACCTTATTCATCAAAAATAAAAATAAAGATTTACTAGTTGTACAAGTGTATGTGGATGATATTATTTTTGGTTCAACTAATGAGTCTTTATGTCAAGAGTTTGCTAAGATCATGCAAGGTGAGTTTGAAATGAGCATGATGGGAGAACTCACCTTCTTCTTGGGACTTCAAGTGAAACAAACAAAAGATGGAACCTTCATCAATCAAGCAAAGTATACTAAGGATTTGCTCAAGCGATTTGGAATAGACAATTGCAAACCTCAAGCAACTCTAATGGGCACTAACATCAAGCTTGATAAAGATGAAAGTGGTAAGTGTGTAGACACTAAACTCTATAGGTCTATGATTGGCTCATTGCTCTATTTAACTGCAAGTAGACCAAATATTTTGTTTAATGTATGCCTTTGTGCTAGATTTCAATCCTCTCCTAGGGAATCACACTTATTAGCAACTAAAAGGATCTTTAGATACCTTAAGGACACTCCCTCTCTAGGACTTTGGTACCCCAAGGACTCCACCTTAACACTACATGCATTTTCAGATGCAGATTTTGGGGGGTCCAAAATAGATAGGAAAAGTACTTCAGGTACTTGCCAATTCTTAGGGAATAGATTAATCTCTTGGTTCTCTAAGAAACAAAACAGTGTGGCTCAGTCCACAACTGAAGCTGAATATATAGCAGCAGGTAGTGTCACGACCCAATTCCATTCACTTTAACCGAAAATCACTGAAAATTTTTCGCGTTTTACTGTTACCTTACCCGGTCGTGAACTAACTCACCACACACTGTTGGGCTGTGAGTCAATAATAAACACCACAACTCATTCATTCTCAATTAATTAAAAGATGTCATACATGTGCATTTAATCGTGTACTTATACGAATACATGTTTTACTGACATCTATATCCCCCATAAGTACAACTCAAAAGAATACTGTGCTTTTACATTGTTTAGATTCAAAAAGAATCACTGTGTATATACCTTTAAGCGATGGAGATGCAGCGGAGTCCAAAATACCACGCCTCAGTCCTCACTGGGCTACTATGCACGCTCTGTAGGGGGAAAATAGAGTGGGATGAGCAACCACACGCTCAGTAAGGCAATAATGCAAGCATGGTAGATAACTACTCTATCTACATGCTGATAGTGTTATGCATAAATCATTTATGATAGGAGCATGAGGAATAAAACTATGCCATATGAGTATACATATATATCATGTATCAAAGTCATGTAAAATTGGCATATAAAACATGGTAAAACATCATGTATAAATCATCTCATGCTCGATCTCATTTAAATTCATAAAAAGGGCAATTCATTAAGAAACCTCCTTTTTAAACCCACGTCATAAAACTCTTTCTCATCACATACAATCACATCACATCAACTCACAATCACAACCTCATTTCCATTTCACAAATCAAATCCACGAGGCCCGACCCCTCCTTCGGGTCTACCTTAAACAATCACAAATCACACTTAGAGATTTAAAATCATGTGGTAGTAAGTAAATCAAGCAAGGAGACAGGTTACTATATCTCAAGTGACTACGTTGGCCAATCGTCACATATCATCCCAGACCACACGGATTCCGGTGTGCGGGGTATCATGCTGGCACGAAGGTGGGTTAGTTCTCCGCCAGACTTTCTCAAATCAAGTAACCACCACGCGGTACATCGTACTCCATGTGATATACACGGTACATCGTACTCCGCGAACCCATAACATGGTTGGGGGTGCCTGCCATAGGTCTTATCTACCCCATACCAAGTGTAACCTTTATAGTCTCGAAAGCGCGTGGGAGTAACCTCAATACCAGGTCCTAGCCCCTCATGGCCTTGCTCGCCCCTGTTGGGTTCCCTGATCTAGGTCCTAGCCCCTCACCCTCACCCCACCTAAGAGGTCTGTCAGGCCTGTTGGGTTCCCTGGATGGATTATGTCAGGTCCTAACCCCTCACCCTCACCCCACCTAAGAGGTCTATCAGGCCTGTTGGGTTCCCTGAGTTAATCCGTATCTCTCGCCACGGCCTCATACATACCACAGTGTGAAAACCAGCGAATTCATGTATCAAAACCAATTACTTCGTACGAGCAACGCTCTGGTACGACATTTATGCATAAAATATGAAGAAACCATGTACGAGCATAGCTCCAGTACAGTTATATGCATAAGAAAAATCACTCAAATCCACGTACGAGCGTAAGCTCCAGTACGGTTTATAAACATTATCACAATTCAAATTCAAAGTGCGAGCTAAGCTCAAGCACGTTTCACACAAGTGAAAACATAGAAATCCAGCGCGAGCGAGGCTCTAGCGCGATTTATGTCATACAAATGTGATAGGCGGCTCATATACAATTTATCAATCCCGACAATTCGGGTTTAGGACTCACAAATGCTTTTCCACGACAACAATACAATACTAGCAGACCTATCTACAAGCTTGCTTAAAACCAAGCAAATTCGTCTTGAAAAGCATCAAAACATTAGATTTATGCAATTATTAGCCTTACTATCCCATTTCATAAAATCCACTTCAAATCCAAAACCACGCATATACTCATCATCATTCACGGATACCATCAACATTTATTTGAGCAATCATGCATTTCATAAAAACACCCGATATTCACCCACAAGTTCAAAATACGAGCAGCTACCTCTATATACTCACAAAATTCCCTTACTTGGAATCGCGATGCGTGATTCCACTTCCTTAAGCTGCTTACTCGTACGGTTCGGTTCGTCTTCAACGAACTC
This sequence comes from Firmiana major, assembly GCA_033439115.1. NCBI lineage: Eukaryota > Viridiplantae > Streptophyta > Magnoliopsida > Malvales > Malvaceae > Firmiana > Firmiana major. The sequence continues at coordinate 25,617,434 of CM065914.1, forward strand.
TTCGGGACTGCACAAAATCGTATCCCGCATTATATTCGATCCATATATTGCAACCCTTGTGCTTGCTATAGTCAATTTAATCTATAGCCTCTATTAAAGCTTATTTGGCCTCGTTTCATTACTTTATCCATAACTCGAGTCTATGGATCTTCTTAGGCCTATTAACTTATTCAAAATCGATATTAAATCGACATTAAGCTCATAGTGTTCATATTCCATGAACCCTCACTATGGCATTTATCAATCATATACATACCCATTTCCACAATTCCTCCAAACTCACAATGTAATCTCATTTAACCATTTAAAATCATAAACATTACCCCAATAACAGCTTTAGCATGCCATAATTCATAGGCTCATTTAATCCCACATCTCCTCACATTATACCCATTTTAGATTTCTAGGTCACACCAATTCCACTACATTCCTAGGTAGTTTATCCATCAATACTCATATCAATCAACTCCAAAATCAATTAAATAGCTAATGCATTTGGATTGGAGTGTTAGAATCTTACCAATATGATTTCTCTTCTTGCTCCAATTGGTAATGCCCTTAACTCCTTCAATTCCAAAGATGGGAAGATGCCCTCTCACTATGTTGTTCTTCTCTTTGATAGGAACAACTTTGCCTCTAATGATCTCTCTCCAAATCTCACTGAAAATGGCTGATTTTAGAGAGGGAAAGTTAGGTTTTTGGGGTTGAGATTGTAAGGTTAAGTGTTTTTCCGAGATTTCCAGATTTTCAGCTCTCCTTATATAGAAATGACTTGAGGAGATCGATCTGGTCCAAGAGGAGATCGATCTGGTCCCTTAAAATCCATCTTTTTCACGGTATTTTTTAAGCCTGAGATCGATCTGCCGAAGCAATGAGATCGATCTGTTGAAGCATGAGATCGATCTGTCGAAGCATGAGATCGATCTGGTCCCAAACAGAGAGCTAAGGAGATCGATCTGGGTGCTTGAGGATCGATCTTTTCACTACAGAATGCTTGGCAGATCGATCTGGCTCCATTGGAGATCGATCTGCTCTATTCTTTCGCCCAAATAAGAGCATTCTGGCTCTTCCAGATCGATCTCTCATCCTATGAGATTGATCTGGACCTCATGTTTTCCAGATTTCCTGCAGTTTCATTGCTGCAACTCATACCAACACATCCTTAATCTATTGCCATGGCCATTTTCTCATCCATCCACCTTTATAACTTGAAAATGGCATCCATTCATACCTTATGCACATTGAAACTTGTGTGCATTCATTGTATGTTCAAAGGTATGCTACATAAAACCAAATGAAAGCATAACTCCATTCCATTTTACCACACTACTCATCTTAAGTCTCAATCACATCCATCACTTGCTAGAACTCATTTCTTCGTATTCATACTCAATGAAACTTGTATGTACGTTACAATTTATATTACACATACATACATTGAATCCATGGACTTACATCAATCATACTTTACATTACAAGTCCATTCATATTATTTGATCCAATTACACACATTACCCTTATACATATACGGGGTCTTACATTCTCCCCTCCTTCAAGGAATTTGGTCCTCCAAATTAGAACCAAGTCACTCTTCAAACAGTTGGGGGTACTTCTCCCGTATCAAGTTCTCCAATTCCCACGTGGCCTCTTCCGCCGTGTGGTGTTGCCAAAGCACCTTCACTAAGGGAATTGTCTTATTCCGCAATACTTTCTCTTTCCTGTCCAATATCTGAACCGGCTTCTCAACATACGTCATACTCTCATGGAGCTCCAACGGCTCATATCTTATCATGTGTGCCGGGTCTGGGTGATACTTTCGAAGCATCGAGACGTGGAAGACGTTGTGGACATTTGCCAAGTCCGGTGGCAATGCCAATCTATACGCCTTATCTCCCACTCTCTCCAAAATCTCGAAGGGTCCGATATATCTAGGGCTCAGCTTGCCCTTCTTACCAAATCTCATAATACCCTTTGATGGTGATACCCTCAGAAACACCGACTCACCCTCATCAAACTCCAGTGGTCTTCGTCTCTTGTCAGCATAACTCTTTTGTCAGCTTTGAGCTGTCCGTAATCTCTCACATATCAACTGGACGTCCTCAGATGCCTGCTGCACTAAGTCCGGAGCAAAAATCTGTCTGTCACCAACCTCTTCCTATCCAATAGGGGAACGGCATCTACGCCCGTATAATGCCTCATAGGGTGCCATCCCGATACTAGTATGATAGCTATTATTATAAGCAAACTCAGCTAACTGCAGGTGGTCATCCCAGGCGCCTCTAAAATCCAGCACACACGCTCTCAGCATATCCTCGAGGGTTTGTATAGTCCTCTCTGACTGCCCATCTGTCTGAGGATGAAAAGCGGTGCTAAAACTCAATCGGGTCCCCAGCGCTTCCTGAAAATGTTCCCAGAAATGGGAAGTGAAGCGTGCATCCCTATCAGAAACAACGCTCACTGGTACACCATGTAACCGTACTATCTCTCGAATATACAGGTTCGCCAACTGACTCAGTGTATCGGTAGCTCTCATAGCCAAGAAATGCGTGGACTTAGTCAACCGGTCCACAATAACCCATATGGCATCATGACCTCTACGGGTCCTCAGCAACCCCATCACAAAATCCATGGTGACATGCTCCCACTTCCATGTCGGTATCGGTAGAGGCTGCAATAATCCTGCAGGCTTCTGATGCTCTACCTTCACTTGCTGACAAATGAGACACTTAGCGACATATTTAGCAATGTCTCTCTTCATTCGAGACCACCAATAAACCTTCCGAAGGTTTTGATACATCTTGGTACTTCCCGGATGTATTGTATACTTCGATGAGTGAGCCTCTGATAAAATCGTTCTCCTGATCTCAGGATCCCTGGGAACGCATACTCTGCCTCTGAACCTCAATAAGCCATCAGCACTCAGCTCAAAATCAATACCCATACTTGTCTGTATCTGCCTCAGCCAATCGATACACCGTCGATCGCTCTGCTGGGCTTGCCGAATACGGCCAATCAACTCTGGCTCTAGTCTCAAACTAGCCATGATCTCAAGTCTCTCAGATCTAGGTGGGATTACATCCAAACTGAGGTTCGCAAAGTGTTCTAACAATTCATGTTCCCGTACCATCATATATGACACCAACCCAAGGTTCTTTCTACTCAAAGCATCGGCAACTACATTTGCCTTACCCAGGTGGTACATGATTTCACAATCATAGTCTTTCAGGAGTTCGAGCCATCTCCTCTATCTCATATTCAGCTCTTTCTGCGAGAACAGGTACTTAAGGCTCTTATGATCTGTGAACACCTGAAATTTCTCACCATAGAGATAGTGGCGCCATATTTTCAATGCAAATACTAGAGCCGCCAATTCCAAATCATGTGTCAGGTAGTTCCTCTCATGATCTTTCAACTGTCTAGATCCATAGGCAACTACCTTCCCATCCTGTATAAGCACACAGCCCAGTCCCTGGTGTGATGCATCCGTATACACCGAGAATCCTCCTGAGCTGGTAGGAATGGTGAGAACTGGAGCAGTCGTCAATCGACGCTTAAGCTCCTCAAAACTCCTCTCACATGCCTCATCCCATGTAAACTTAACATCCTTACGCGTGAGGCGTGTCAACGGAGCAGCTAGTCTGGAGAAACCCTCTACAAATCTCCGATAATATCCTGCCAATCCCAGAAAACTCCTGATCTCAGTTACTGTCTTGGGCTGTTCCCACTGCACAACTGCCTCTATCTTGGATGGATCCACTGATACCCCATCCTTTGACACCACATGCCCCAGAAATGAGATCTGTTCCAACCAAAAGTTACACTTGCTGAGTTTGGCATACAACTCTTTCTCTCGGAGGGTCTGCAGAACTATCCTCAAGTGCTCCTCATGATCTTTCCTGGACTTGGAATAAACCAAAATGTCATCAATGAACACTATTACAAACTTGTCCAAGTATGGCTTGAATACATCATTCATCAATGCCATAAATGCTGCGGGAGCATTCGTCAATCCGAATGGCATCACCAAAAACTCGTAGTGGCCATAACGGGTACGAAATGCTGTCTTGGGTATATCTCCACTCCTAATCCTCAATTGATGATACCCTGACCGCAGATCTATCTTAGAAAATACTTCGGCTCCCTGGAGCTGATCCAACAAATCATCGATTCTTGGAAGGGGGTACTTGTTCTTAATGGTGGCCTTATTCAACAACCGATAATCTATACATAGTCGGAGGCTTCCATCATTCTTCCTTACAAATAGAACCGGTGCTCCCCAAGGTGAGACACTCGGTCTAATAAACCCCTTCTCCAGCAACTCTTGCAGCTGCTTCTTTAGCTCTTCCAATTCTATCGGAGCCATTCTATAGGGTGGTTTCGATATCGGCTCTGTACCAGGCACTAACTCAATGCAAAATTCCATTTCCCTTTCACGTGGTAGTCCTGGTAATTCATCCGGAAAGACATCAAGGTAATCCGTAATTAAGGGTATATCCTTCAATTCCGGGTGTGCCTCATCTATATCGACCACATAGGCAATGAACCCTTCACAATATCCTCTCCATCGTTAGTAACATAAACCATCACTCCACATTCAATATTTATCATGAACAATAAATTTATCTCTCAAGCAATATGAATTTAAAATCATACTCCTTTTATTTACAACAAACATGCTAGTTTCATATCATTTCTTCTTATCAAAGTTTACAATAAGATTGTCTAATCCTGAAAACATCAATGTTTTGGCATGACAATCCATCACAACACGATTGGTAGCCAACCAATCCATTCCCAAAATTACATCAAAATCATTCATATTCAATAAAATCAGATTGGCTATCATTTCCTTCCCCTCTATCTTTATCTTACAATCTCTACATACATGCTCAGTTAATTGACTATCATTCATGGGTGTGGAAATCATCAACATTTTATCCATCAATGTTGGTTTCACATATTTCAACAATTTATGTGCAAAGGAAGGTGATATGAAAGAATGCGTGGCACCAGGATCAAATAATACCAATGCTTCTAAATCAAAGATTCGGATGGTACCTTTAATCACATCTGTCGAAGCATCTGCGGTGTCCTGATCCAGTGCATGTACTCTTCCTCTGCTCACACCCGCAGCTTATTTCCCTTTCTCCTCAGCTGTAGCCCTCCTCCTCGGGGCTGCTGTCTCAACTGGAGCTCCCTCTGGCTCCTTGCCCTTCTGTGGGGCAACCTCAATCATCTCAGTGCAGAACCTCGATATATGTCCTGGCCTCCCACACCTAAAACAAGAAACAGGGGGTACCTGACATGGTCTAGTCCCATGATATCTCCCACATCTCCTACACTGATCCGTGGTAGGTCGTGGTCCTCCAATAGTTATACCCCTCGGTGCAGTCAAAGCTGGGTATACGGGAGATCTAGCAGCTCTCTCCTGCACCTCCTCGATCTTAGGCCTCTTCTCGAAAAACCTTTGGCCACCTCTCTTGGCCACTCTTCCAAACCCGAATCTCTTCCGATCTCTGTCCTTCCTAACACTGACTCTCCCAAGCTCGGAGGCATTTCGCTCAAAGTCTTGCTCACATAACTGAGCCTTATGTACAGCCTCCTCATAAGTCACAATGTCGAAGGGAGTTAGCTTAGTCCGGATGGCCAATCTCAATCCATCCATGAACTTCTGTATCTTTCGGGTCTCACTACCCATCGTGTCCGGGTCATATCTCCCCAAGGAGATAAACTTGGACTCATACTCGTCCACAGTCCGGTTCCCCTGAACCAAATTCATAAATTCCATCCGCAATTTTCTCTGTGCGGTAGCTAGAATATACTGTCTCCTGAAGGCCTCTAGAAATATCTCTCACGAGATCTCAGAGTGTCTGGCCCTCAAAATAACCTCGGTGGACCTCCACCAGTGCTCTGCCTCGCCTTTCAACATAAACACGGCAAAGGCTACTTTTTCAGCTGAAGTACATCGAAAAAACCTATATAGTTTCTCCATCTCATACACCCAATCCTCCATAATCACTGGGTCCTTCACCCCTCTAAACACTGGGGGTTTCAGCGCTTGAAACTCTCGCAACCTGCTCAAGTCGCAGTCATAACCCACATCACTACCGCTCTGCTGTGGAGCGATAGGAGAAGCTGTATCCTGGGCTGGAGGTGGTGTAACTGTAGCTGTCTCAGCAGCATGAGGTCTCTCCGCCTCTGCAGCTGCCTGTTCAGTAGTAGGCTGTGCTGCGGGACCTCGTCTATCACCGGCACCCAATGCCTGCGTGACTATCTCCACCAAACTCTCGATACTCCGCTCTAACCTAGCGAAGCGAGCCTCGGTATCCTCTGCTCTCTCAGCAGGGTTCTGTGGAGCCTGCTCAGTCTGTGGCTCCGCACGGCTCTCAGGCCTACATCTACGGCCTCTAGCACGTGCTCTCGCCCCTCTACCTTTGCGTGTAACTGGAATAGTGCCTAACTTCCTGTATTATAATAATTTATTAAGCTCTATCCATCACAGTATACACAGTTATATCTAAACAAAAGCACACTACTATAGGGATGTACTTTCCTACATTTTATTAATGACTCACATCAGGCCAACGCAGCTCTGATACCAATCTCTGTCACAACCCAATTCCATTCTCTTTAACCGAAAATCACTGAAAATTTTTCGCGTTTTACTGTTACCTTACCCGGTCGTGAACTAACTCACCACACACTGTTGGGCTGTGAGTCAATAATAAACACCACATCTCATTCCTTCTCAATTAATTAAAACGATGTCATACATGTGCATTTAATCGTGTACTTATACGAATACATGTTTTACTGACATCTACATCCCCCATAAGTACAACTCAAAAGAATACTGTGCTTTTACATTGTTTAGATTCAAAAAGAATCACTGTGTATATACCTTTAAGCGATGGAGATGCAGCGGAGTCCAAAATACCACGCCTCAGTCCTCACTGGGCTACTATGCACGCTCTGTAGGGGGGAAATAGAGTGGGATGAGCAACCACACGCTCAGTAAGGCAATAATGCAAGCATGGTAGATAACTACTCTATCTACATGCTGATAGTGTTATGCATAAATCATTTATGATAGGAGCATGAGGAATAAAACTATGCCATATGAGTATACATATATATCATGTATCAAAGTCATGTAAAATTGGCATATAAAACATGGTAAAACATCATGTATAAATCATCTCATGCTCGATCTCATTTAAATTCATAAAAAGGGCAATTCATTAAGAAACCTCCTTTTTAAACCCACGTCATAAAACTCTTTCTCATCACATACAATCACATCACATCAACTCACAATCACAACCTCATTTTCGTTTCACAAATCAAATCCACGAGGCTCGACCCCTCCTTCGGGTCTACCTTAAACAATCACAAATCACACTTAGAGATTTAAAATCATGTGGTAGTAAGTAAATCAAGCAAGGAGACAGGTTACTATATCTCAAGTGACTACGTTGGCCAATCGTCACATATCATCCCAGACCACACGGATTTCGGTGTGCGGGGTATCATGCTGGCACGAAGGTGGGTTAGTTCTCCGCCAGACTTTCTCAAATCAAGTAACCACCACGCGGTACATCGTACTCCATGTGATATACACGGTACATCGTACTCCGCGGACCCATAACATGGTTGGGGGTGCCTGCCATAGGTCTTATCTACCCCATACCAAGTGTAACCTTTATAGTCTCGAAAGCGCGTGGGAGTAACCTCAATACCAGGTCTTAGCCCCTCATGGCCTTGCTCGCCCCTGTTGGGTTCCCTGATCCAGGTCCTAGCCCCTCACCCTCACCCCACCTAAGAGGTCTGTCAGGCCTGTTGGGTTCCCTGGATGGATTATGTCAGGTCCTAGCCCCTCACCCTCACCCCACCTAAGAGGTCTGTCAGGCCTGTTGGGTTCCCTGAGTTAATCCGTATCTCTCGCCACGGACTCATACATACCACAGTGTGAAAACCAGCGCGAGCTACGCTCTAGCGCGAATTCATGCATCAAAACCAATCACTTCGTACGAGCAACGCTCTGGTACGACATTTATGCATAAAATATGAAGAAACCATGTACGAGCATAGCTCCAGTACAGTTATATGCATAAGAAAAATCACTCAAATCCACGTACGAGCGTAAGCTCCAGTACGGTTTATAAACATTATCACAATTCAAATTCAAAGTGCGAGCTAAGCTCAAGCACGTTTCACACAAGTGAAAACATAGAAATCCAGTGCGAGCGAGGCTCTAGCGCGATTTATGTCATACAAATGTGATAGGTGGCTCATATACAATTTATCAATTCCGACAATTCGGGTTTAGCACTCACAAATGCTTTTCCACAACAACAATACAATACTAGCCGACCTATCTACAAGCTTGCTTAAAACCAAGCAAATTCGTTTTGAAAAGCATCAAAACATTAGATTTATGCAATTATTAGCCTTACTATCCCATTTCATAAAATCTACTTCAAATCCAAAACCACGCATATACTCATCATCATTCACGGATACCATCAAGATTTATTTGAGCAATCATGCATTTCATAAAAACACCCGATATTCACCCACAAGTTCAAAGTACGAGCAGCTGCCTCTATATACTCACAAAATTCCCTGACCTGGAATCGCGATGCGTGATTCCACTTCCTTAAGCTGCTTACTCGTACGGTTCGGTTCGTCTTTAACGAACTCTTCGGGACTGCACAAAATCGTATCTCGTATTATATTCGATCCATATATTGCAACCCTTGTGCTTGCTATAGTCAATTTAATCTATAGCCTCTATTAAAGCTTATTTGGCCTCGTTTCATTACTTTATCCATAACTCGAGTCTATGGATCTTCTTAGGCCTATTAACTTATTCAAAATCGATATTAAATCGACATTAAACTCATAGTGTTCATATTCCATGAACCCTCACTATGGCATTTATCAATCATATACATACCCATTTCCACAATTCCTCCAAACTCACAATGTAATCTCATTTAACCATTTAAAATCATAAACATTACCCCAATAACAGCTTTAGCATGCCATAATTCATAGGCTCATTTAATCCCACATATCCTCACATTATACCCATTTTAGATTTCTAGGTCACACCAATTCCACTACATTCCTAGGTAGTTTATCCATCAATACTCATATCAATCAACTCCAAAATCATTTAAATAGCTAATGCATTTGGATTGGAGTGTTAGAATCTTACCAATATGATTTCTCTTCTTGCTCCAATTGGTAATGCCCTTAACTCCTTCAATTCCAAAGATGGGAAGATGCCCTCTCACTATGTTGTTCTTCTCTTTGATAGGAATAAATTTGCCTCTAATGATCTCTCTCCAAATCTCACTGAAAATGGCTGATTTTAGAGAGGGAAAGTTAGGTTTTTGGGGTTGAGATGGTAAGGTTAAGTGTTTTTCCGAGATTTCCAGATTTTCAGCTCTCCTTATATAGAAATGACTTGAGGAGATCGATCTGGTCCAAGAGGAGATCGACCTGGTCCCTTAAAATCCCTCTTTTTCACGGTATTTTTTAAGCCTGAGATCGATCTGTCGAAGCAATGAGATCGATCTGTTGAAGCATGAGATCGATCTGTCGAACCATGAGATCGATCTGGTCCCAAACAGAGAGCTAAAGAGATCGATCTGGGTGCTTGAGGATCGATCTTTTCACTACAGAATGCTTGGCAGATCGATCTGGCTCCATTGGAGATCGATCTGCTCTATTCTTTTGCCCAAATAAGAGCATTCTGGCTCTTCCAGATCGATCTCTCATCCTATGAGATCGATCTGGACCTCATGTTTTCCAGATTTCCTGTAGTTTCATTGCTGCAACTCATACCAACACATCCTTAATCTATTGCCATGGCCATTTTCTCATCCATCCACCTTTATAACTTGAAAATGGCATCCATTCATACCTTATGCACATTGAAACTTGTGTGCATTCATTGTATGTTCAAAGGTATGCTACATAAAACCAAATGGAAGCATAACTCCATTCCATTTTGCCACACTACTCATCTTGAGTCTCAATCACATCCATCACTTGCTAGAACTCATTTCTTCGTATTCATACTCAATGAAACTTGTATGTACGTTACAATTTATATTACACATACATACATTGAATCCATGGACTTACATCAATCATACTTTACATTACAAGTCCATTCATATTATTTGATCCAATTACACACATTACCCTTATACATATACGGGGTCTTACAGGTAGTTGTAGTACTCAAGTGTTGTGGATTAAACAACAAATGAAAGCCTATGGTATTGACATGAAACAAGTTTCTATTAAATGTGACAATACCAATGCTATCAACCTATCTAAAAATCCTATTCAACACTCTAGAACCAAGCACATTGAATTAGGAATCATATCCTTAGAGACCATGTACAAAAGGGGGATATAATTCTAGAGTATATTGACACTTTACATCAAATAGCTGATATATTCACCAAACCCCTTGATAGAGATAGGTTTTGTATCCTTAGAGGTGAATTAGGACTAATGAATATCCCTTAAGATGTATATGCTTCAAAATCTTAGTTTTAAGTTGGTTTTAAAAGATTTTTACAAAGATTTTTCTGGGCAACAAGTATGAAAGATCGATCTCCTATCAATATAGATCGATCTCCATACTTCCATCAAGCCTAAAGCATTAAGGTTAAGCTAAGCAGATCGATCTTCTATCCATAAGATCGATCTCCTTAAGCCTCTGTTAAATGGTAGATCGATCTGTGCATACGGCAGATCGATCACTTCAAGCCTCTGTATTCTGAAGATCGATCTATGCATTTGGCAGATCGATCTCCCAAGCCTCTGTCAAACAGCAGATCGATCTGTGCATATGACAGATCGATCTCCTTAAGCTTCTGTATTCTGCAGATAGATCTTATGGAACCACAGATCGATCTCTTCAGGCTTCTGGAAATGATAGATCAATCTGTAGTCTCGACAGATCGATCTCCCGTGCCCTGGACTATAAAATCTGGCGAAAAATCCCTAAATTTCAAAACTCCAAATTCTCAAATCCCTAACCTCCTGTCGCACATCCTCTCTCAATTCTCCCTCCAGATCGATCTTCTGTAAGAATCTTGCCTAATCCTCTCATCAATCAGGGTCAAGTAACCTACATTGCAAAATTTTTCTTCAAAATTTGTCTAGTTTTTGTGTAATCTTAGTTCGGGCAATTTTTACACTGTTCCATTGGATAGGTGTCTAAAGAACTAGCCTTAAGACTTAATCTAGTGTCTAGAACCATGCCTAGACTTAAGAGAGCAAGCCAAAAACCTCCCCGATCTAATGTAGAACAAGGGTCATCTTCCCAATCCATTCCTCCCTCTTCAGTCGCTACCTTCAACAGGTGTTTTAAAACACCTGCGAAAAGGAAGCGATATGAAGAATATTTTTCCACCATGCCAATTAAACATTGGCGAACCATCGATTTCTCCTTCTTAAACCGCATTGATTTTCCCTATCTGTCCAAATTTGAAGAATTTGGTTGGATGTTGTTCCTCAAAATCAATACTCCCGTACCTCCAAACATCGTTCGAGCATTCTTTTCCAATGTCGAACTCACCTATGATCCTAACGACACTTGTAAAATTCTCGGGTTTACAACGTATGTCATGGGTAAATCCATTGCAATAGACATTGAAGTCCTAGCCCACGCTTTTAACATACGCGATGAATGGTTGACAAATGAAGATGAGGAAGTCCCTTTGGAGTTTGATATTCTCGGGGATAAGGCGAGTGACCTCCCAATGCACCCACGGTTACTCCACCTCATCATATCTTGGAACCTTCGTCCATTCGGTACCCGTCACTCCACCGTTAGGTGGTTAGATAGATTCTGGATTAACCAGATTCACTCCACCAGTCAAAAAGCCAACCTTGTCCACTTTATCTATCAAGACTAGTTGAAGATCATACGCGGCCAAGCCACAACGATAGTGTTTTCGCAACCATTGGCGTACTTTCTCCAACGACTCGGAGTGGACAGCAGCTGCGAAACGTGTGAAATGCCCTCTCCAAAGAGCGTCCTCAACATCGGGTCACTCCACCACATGGGCTTCTACAAGGACTTCCGGGGCGACTGGAAGAAGAAGAGGAAACAGCAGTCTGCTGCAGCTGTGGAGGAGGATCCCTCCGATGAGCCAATGGATCCACCTGCTGCACCAACTGCGGGTCCATCGTCCTCTACTCCTCAGCCCACTACACCTGCTTCCTCAACTGCTGACATGGAGTCCATTATGACAATGTTGAGTGCACTGAACAGAAAGATCGATGAAGGCTTTGCAAACCTTCATGCAACCCAGCAGCGGATGTTCGAGGAGCTGAACCGCAAAGTGGATGAAGGCTTTGCAAATCTTCATGAGACTCAGGAGGCGATGTTTGATGAGCTTCAAGACACTCGCACTCACGTTAAGGATCCCATGGATCGATTTCCTCCTCCACCGTAGGACTTATTTGCTAGATCTAGTTTTGATTTCATTACTCGTTGTTGTTTGAATTGAATTTGCTTGAATGAGCTGCCCTCTGTGTTATTAAATGAGTTTTTAATGAAATGTTAATTTGAAATGACAGGAGTATTGTTTAGATTTCTTTCTTGCCATTGATATGACAAAAAGGGGGAGAAGAAATAATGTTAAGAACACATGTATTGGTTAAAACATGTTTAAATGACTTTAAGAATCATATCTAATGGTTTAAAAGGAATGATTAAAATGAGGGGGAGTTAAGAAAGTTTAGAGATCTAAAGCCAAAAGTAAGGGAGAGTTTACAAAAAAGGGGAGTTTGTGCAAACTGAAAATAGGCAACTAAACATGTTGATTGAATAGGTTTTGTCATATCAAAAAGGGGGAGATTGTTGAGTTAATGTATTTTGAAATGACAAAATAAGTAAATTCAATAATGTAAAGATGATATAAAAACATGTTTAGAGGTTATCAGTACTAGAACTTAAAGTTCTGTTGATGAGAGATCGATTTGGGTTATGAGAGATCGATCTCCTGGGATTTTCTTGGATGAGAGATCGATCTCAGGAAGACATGAGATCGATCTACTAAGCTTTGAACCTATACAAAGGTATTGAGGAAGAGTGAGATCGATCTATAAGGGTTATGAGATCGATCTGCCTAATACTGGAGTTGAGGAGATCGATCTGATCTAGAAAGAGATCGATCTCCCTCAAAGCAAAGACAGTAGATTGATCTGTAAGATCGATCCACACTCAAACAGAGAGCTTATGAGATCGATCTGGTAAGGAAGAGATCGATCTTCTCAAAGTCAGAGAGCTAAGGAGATCGATCTTCTCAAAGTCAGAGAGCTAAGGAGATCGATCTGGGTTATTAGGAGATCGATCTGGCAGATCGATCTGTAGATCGATCTTGCCTCAAACAGAGAGATTGGATGATCGATCTGCCTATTCGACAGATCGATCTCCCCTAACATTTTCATATTAAGAGATCGATCTGCTCATATATGAGATCGATCTCCTTGTGTTATTTTGCCTTGATCTTGCAGGATTTATAACTAAGAGATCGATCTGGTCAAGATGGCAGATCGATCTGGCATTCTACTGGAGGTACCCAACGGCTATTTCTGCAAAATCTCAACAGGAAAAACAGCATTAAATGCTCCAACTACCAATCCTTCAGTATTTAACCAAGCATTGAAGACAATGAGAGGATAGACCATTGCTGCACATTTTTCTTACATTCTCAAGAGTTTAATTCTTTCATTCCTTGTGTCTTCATTCCTCATTTATTGAGTTTGTTGTACAAGCTTAAGTGCAAAAGTTGTAATTGTCCTACCCACATTAAAGCTTGACATTGTATTCATCCTTACCTCAAAAGAGAAGAGGATTGTTCCTCAGTGAGAAAAACATTGTAAAAGGGTGAATACTTCTTTGTATTGCAAAAGGTAGAGAGGTTATTCCTTAACCTGAAAAAGGAACATTGTAACTTCTATTGAAGGAGAGAAAGAAAGCACTTGACAAGAAGGTCAAGGAAAGAGGACGTAGGCAAGAGATTGGCCGAACCTCTATAAACGATTGTGTTTGTTTTTCTCTTCCCTATCTTGCATTAATTTGTTTAATTTCATTGTATTGCTCATTATCATTTACTGATTAAATTAGGATTAATTTAAAATTTGCCATTAACGTTAGAAAATCGATTCACCCCCCTATCGGTAGAGCCAACAATAGAGATAGCTGCACGTATTTTATGGGCGTATATATAGGGCTTTCAAATTTATTAGTTAGCTAAATATGAATAAACAGTTTGTGTGAACGGTTACGGATAAGGATGATTTGGCTTTTGAAGTGGATTTTATAAAAAGGGGATAGTAAGGCTAATAATTGAATAAATAACATGTTTTAATGTTTTATGAAACACATTGTTTTAGTTTAAGCAAATTGATGGATAAGCTAGCCATTCGATTTCTGTAACTTCATGAAATATCAAGAGGCATGTGCTGACTTTGATTTGAAATGAGCTGTGTTGAATAGAGCCACTTATCGTATTTACGTGAGTTAAAATAATGCTGGAGCCTCCCTCATACTGGATTTTGGTGTTTTCACATTTATGAAATGTGGTGGAGCTTAGCTCGCACCTTGATTTGAATTACAATGATGTTTCATAAACCGTACTAGAGTTTTTACTTGTACATGGATTTTGATTGAATTCTTATGCATATAACCGTCCTGGAGCTATGCTCGTACGCGATTTCTTCATGATTTTATGCATAAAGTCGTACTAGAGCATTGTTCAAATGAGGAGATTTATTGATGATGCATGAATCATGCTAGAGCTTAACTCGCACTGGTTTTCACATTATGGTATGTATGAGTCGTGGAGCTGGTACGATCCTTAAGCCAACATCCTTAAGCCCATTGAGGCGGGTAGGCTCTATTCGACGGGGAGGCTCTCTTACATTGGTAAGATCTTTAAGCCAACATCCTTAAGCCCATTGAGGTGGGGAGGCTGGTAGGATCCTTAAGCCCAACATCCTTAAGCCCATTGAGATGGGGAGGCTCTGTTCGGCGGGCAGGCTCTCCTACATTGGTAAGACCCTTAAGCCTAACATCCTTAAGCCCATTGAGGATGGGGAGGCTCTGTTCGGTGGAGAGGCTTTCTTACATTAAAGCGAAATGCTCCCAGTGCACTTGAAACTGAGTAGGTTATGCATGGTATGGGGTGGATAAGACCTACGACTGGCACCCCCAACCATGATATGGGTCTACGGAGTATATTGTATCGTGTAGATCACATGGAGTACGCTGTACCGCATGGTGGAGATGTTGATTTGAAAAGTCTGACGAAGAACTAACCCACCTTTGTTCTAGCATGATGCCTCACACACCGGGATCCGTGTGGTCTGGGATGATTATAACATAGTTAGCTAACATAGTCCTTGAGATATAGTGATCACCTGTCTCACATAATATTACATGATACCACATGGCTTTTTATACTGAACATGATTCATGTCATCTAGGGTAGACTCGAGGGAGGGGTCAAACCTTATGGTATGTTTTGAGAAATGATGTTATGAAGAACATGAAATTTATGATTTGAAAAAGATTTAATGAATGATTTGGTATTAAATCCAAGGGATGGTTTTATGAGGTGTTTTATTTCTATGAGCATGAGATGTTTTACATGATAATCTTTTCCATGTTTTACTTGCCATTTCCATGACTTTCAGTATATGATATATGTATATACATATGACATAGTTTTATTATTTCCTTATGCTCTGAATATAAATGATTTATGTCATGGCATTATAAGCATGAAGATAAGTGTAGTTATCTACTATGTTTGCATTATTGCCTTACTGAGCATGTGGTTGCTCATCCCTCTATTTTTCCCATCTATAAAGCGTACATAGTAGCCCGTGAGGACTGAGGCATTGTGTTGGGATATCCGCTGCTCTCCATCGCCAAGAGGTATACACACAGGGATTCTTTTTGTATCTAAATTTGTAAAAGCACAGTAACCATTTTGAATTGTAATGAGGGGGATGTAAATGTCAGTAAACATGTCTTGTATAAGTGTATGACTTAACTTTCAAATGTATGACATGGCTTTCGATTAATTGGAAATGGATGGTAAATGATGATTATTATTGACTCACAGCCCAACTGTGTAGTGGTAAGAAAGTTTGCGACCGAAAAAGAAAATGAAAAAGCCAAAAAAAAATATAGTGAAAAAATAGATAAAAAGGGTCATGACACCTTATTAGAATCACAACCCAGTATACACAATTTTATATGAACAATGCACAGTAACATGGGGATGTAAACTTTCCTAACCACTAACACCGACTTATATCATACCAACTCAGCTCTGATAGCATTCTTATCACAACCGACTTTCCCTAAAATCACTACAAAATTTTCATTTTATCACGACCAGTTTCAGAAAAATAGTTGAGCTATAAGTCGACATCAGTCCAGTCACTTTACTTATCTTACCATCCATTTCCTATAGCAGCTTACCAGTAGGATCGATAGTGAGTAAACTTTATACGGAAGCATTTCATAACTATAGACACAGATGTTTACATCCCATAAATATTACATCTATATACATTACAGTGTTGTTACATATCCAGATACAAAAGCTATATAATTATGTATACCTTCTTGTACGATGGTAAATTGCGAGCGATAGGAATGCAAAACTGGCACTGACTCTCTATCTAAGAAAAGAACACTGTAGAGAGGGGAAAATGAAGGGATGAGCACAACTTGCTTAGTAAAGCAATTATACAAGCCAGTAGATAACTACACTATCTACATGCTCATAATGCCATACAGTAAAACAGTTCAGTTCACTGCAGTAAATCAGTTCAGTTCAGTTTAGTAGAGTAAAATCAGTTCAGTTCAGTGTAGTAAAACAGTTTTGTTCAGTTTCAGTAAAATCAGTTCAGTTCAGTTCAATAAAATTAGTTTAGTTTAGTTCAGTAAAATCAGTTCAATTTAGTTCAGTAAAATCAGTAGATCATGGTTCCAACCCATCCCTGGGGTTTACCTTATCTCAGTATAAAACATGTTCAATTTTATCAATACAGTAATATATGAGATCATGAGAACATAGGCAGGATTCGGTAAATAGTAGAGAGTATGATCATATCCAGTGGATTCCAGGCATCACAGATCAAGTTTACGAGATATCCAATCGCTTAGGGAGGTGGGTCAAATCCTACCCGTCAGCCAGTCAGTTCAGTACAGTTCAGTAGTCCAAAGACTTAAGCACGGTACAGCATACTCCGTGTTACTTACATGGTACAACATACTCCTAGTCCCAAGTATTCAGTATCCAGTGCCATGTCCCAAAATCCAGTGCGAGCAAGGTCAGTGTGACACACAGTCTACACGAGGGCTCTAACACGGTTTCAATTACAGTTCATATCATAAACACAACAGCTGACTCAATTCTGGTGAAAACGGTACTGAAAATCGAGTTTAGTACGTAAAAGGGTGAAAAATGGTGCAAAACAGTGCAACAGGGTTAACATTCCGTATGGTCACCCATAATAAACTTTCTCCCACTCAAGCATGCTTAACTTTGAAAAACGTGTATTTTAATGCAGACAATAAAATCATGAGCTAATCTATCATTACACTATAACAAAACAATATTTTACGATAAAGATATTGAAATCATGTATTTCATGCATTTTAAAATTCTTGCCATTCTCAGTGGTATTTTAGTAATTTTACTATACTTTGGTTTTCATTTATATGTTTCAATATCTATATACTCTATAGCATTTATTTTCATACGGTAGGTAAGAAAATACATACAACTATCTCTAACAGCTCGTATAAATCCCTTACCGGGATTTAGTCGAATGCACTTATAACTTTTCCACTTTTCCGTATATCGGTCTATCCGGCTCTCGAGGTGTCTCCTAGAGCTGCAGATAGTTATCTATCATGTCCATCCATCTTTATAACCCTTATTCCACTTTTACTACAGTATATTTAAACAATTGGGTCCGAATACTCTTAGTGGGCCTTGTTACTCCTTAATTGGCCTAACTTTGCCTTAAGCCCACTCTCACTTCACTATTTATTATATCAAAGCCTATTAGGATCACCAGGCCCATTAACACTTATTGGGCCTTATCAAGGTCTATTAGCCTTATTTGGTCGATTACACCATGTACTTGACCCATGAAACCTCTCGGCCATGGATGGTGTGCCGAACACCATTAAGCCTAGCCATGCCGATTGGCCATCACCGTATCTTGCCATGCTTACGTAGCTCACTTAGGCATTTTATCAAACACTTGGTTGGCATGTCTTAGGCCTTTTCTATAGTTCAAGTTGGCATTTTATCGAACACCTTATATGCCAACATCATACAACCATCCTTATGAACAAAATGATTAAAACTAAGCATGCCGTGATCATGTATACATGCATATCAACCTGTACATGTCTTAAAATCACATGCTTACCCATCAAAACACAAATACCAACCTTAGACCAACATGTGTTCATCACCTCAGGTGATGTTTTACCATACAATTCATACACCAATAAACTCCATATAATTCATAGATTAACATATATGAAGTTGGAAGATTGAAAACTTACATAGCTTATAGTTCTTGACTTGGCCAAAACTTTGCTTAATTTTCTCCCTCTTCAATATGGATTCTTTATGGTTGGTTCCAAGATATGTTATTCTTCTGTCAGTATGGAACAACTTTCATACAGATCACTCATTCCAAATATGTCTCTTGGTAGGTGATTTATAGAGAGAGAAAGCTTCAATATGGTTTTGAAATGGTGTCTCCTTGTTTGCTGAATATTATGGGATGAGGAAGATAATGTGTTGGCTGCCTTTTTTAGCCTAAAGACCATTATGTCATGAAATTCAGCTATCATATTTGACTTTTAAAAATTTTAGTTGATGGTTACCAAATTAGATTTTGCAACCTTTACTAATGGGTTTTAACTTTTAGGCTTTCGGTTAGAGCATTTCTTTTGGGCTGAAAATTTTTCTACCAATTAGGCCTTAAATTTGCTTCATATTGGGCCCACCAAATGGTAAAAAAAAAAAATTGGCCCATTGGGCTTTCCAAATTCCTTCGGCCCACACTTGTGATACCTAAATGTGCTTTTAAAAATTCTAACTTTGGCCCATTGCGTTTTAACCATTTAATTTAATCTGGATTTCATCCAAATAAATTTTCCACACTTCAGGGGATGGATATCTTGGGTTATAACCAAAAATATTTCTTCCCCAATTTTTAACCTTAGGTTAAATTCTTACCATGGTTAGTCAACTATGGTCAAAGTCCACTTTTCTTAATTACCATTGACTTTTCTTGAACATTGACCACGTTTGACTTTTTCTCAAAAATTCAAAAGTGTCATTTCCCATGGTTCACACTCTCATCTTTATGTTTTGAAAATTTTCGGGAGGCAAATATGTCAAAAACACCTCAAATAGACAATTTCGAACTCGTTTAACCTATTTAACCATTTCACTTCTTCAACCTTATCGGGACTAAACCAAACTAACTTTCCTTCTTGGACCCTCTATATTTTGATGTTCTAAGTATATTTCTCCAGTCAGAATGGTTGAAATCCCTACGGTTTAGCATGAGCTCACTTTAGCTCACATTTGGCTCTTTAATGCTTTTTAAAGCATTTTCTACTCTTACTTGGACTTGGAATTGTAATGCCCTATTTGTTATGATTACTATAACCTCTATCCATTTTAAAATGTTGAATCATAAGTGGTACAATACAAAATTGCGGGTCTTAGAATCCTTCGCACCTTAAACAAATTTGGTCCTCCAAATTAGAACCAAGTTAATCCTCGAATCGATGTGGATGCTTCTCTAGCATCAGACTCTCTAATTTTCATGTAGCTTTCTCCTAAGTGTTGTACTACTTAAGCACCTTAACCAGTGTAATGGTCTTAGACCGTATCACTTTCTCTTTTCTGTCCAGTACCCAAATCGACATCTCTACATAATCACATGTGTTAGGTCTGAATGATACTTCTGTAGCATCGAAATGTGGAAGACGTTATTAGCACTTGCCATAGTCTGACTAAATATTGCCCTTATGTTATCCACACTCCGCTCTAAACTTGCAAAGCGACCGTCAGTGCTCTCTGTACGACCTTGTCGGGCATAGTTAAATGAGGATTCAGTCGGGCTCTCGAGCACAAGTGCACTCCCCCCTCTACCATGGCATCTATCTATCATAGTGACATATTTTTGCATTCACAATCATTCCTTAATACAATCACAACTCGGTATACACAATTGTATCTGAACAATGCACAGTAACATGGGGATGTAAACTTTCCTAACCACTAACACTCACTCATATCAAACTAACTCAGCTCTAATACTATTCTTATCACGATCGACTTTCCCTAAAATCACTACAAATTTTTGGCTTTTTCACTACCAGTTTTAGTAAAATAGTTGGGCTATGAGTTGACATCAGTCCAGTCACTTTACTTATCTTACCATCCATTAATTATAGCAATTTACTAGTAGAATCGATAGTTAGTAAACTTTATACGGAAGCATTTCATAACTATAGACACATATGTTTATATCCCATAAATATTAATCCATATACATTACTATGCAGTTACATATGCAGATAAAAAACCAATATAATTGTGTATACCTTCTAATACGATGGGAAACTGCGAGCGATAGGAATGTAGAACTGGCGCTGACTCTCTATCTATGACAAGTGCTCTATCGATAGTGGAATATGAATGGATGAGCACAACATGCTCAATAAGGTAATTATGCAAGCCATTAGATTACTACACTATCTACATACTCATAATTCCATGCAGTAAAATAGTTCAGTTCAGAGTAGTAAAACAGTTCAGTTCATGGCAGTAAATCAGTTCAGTTCAGTGTAGTAAAATCAATTCAGTTTAGTGCAGTAAAACAATTCTGTTCAGTTCATATCAGTTCAAAAAAATTAGTTCAGTTTAGTTCAGTAAAATCAGTAGATCAAGGTTCCAACCCATTCCTTGGGTTTACCTTGTCTCAGTATAAAACATGTTCAGTTTTATCAGTAGAGTAATATATGAGATCATGAGAGCATAGGCAGGATTCGGTAAACAGTAGGGAGTATGATCATATCCAGTGGATTCCAAACATCATGGATCAGGTGTGCGGGATATCTAATCGCTTAGGGAGGGGGGGTCAAATCCTACCTGTCAGCCAGTCAGCTCAGTACAGGTCAATAGTCTGAAGACATAAGCATGGTACGGCGTACTCCGTGTTACTTACACAGTACAACATACTCCATAGACCCTAGTATTCAGTATCCAGTGCCAGGTCTCAAAATCCAGTACTAGCAATGTCAGTGTGACACACAGTCTACAAGAGGGCTCCAGCACGATTTTACTCATCTCATTATTTCAAAATCCAGTGCAAGTCCTTGAGTGTGACTCTCAGTCAACACCCCGCTGTAACACAATTTCAATTACAGTTCATATCATAAACACAATAGATAACTCAATTCTAGTGAGAACGGCACTCAAAATCGTGTTCAGTATGTAAAACGATGCAAAACGGTTCAAAACGATGCAGAACAGTGCAAGATGGTTAACTTCCCGTATGGTCACCCATCATGGAATTTCTCCCACTCAAGCACCCTTAACTTTGAAAAACATGTAATTCAATGCAGATAGTAAAATCCTGAGGCAGTCTATTATTACACTATTACAAAATAGTATCTTATAATAAAGACATTGAAATCATTCATTTCATGAATTTTCAAATTCTTGCCATTCTGAGTGGCATTTTTGGTAATTTTCCTATACTTTGGTTTTCATTTAGATGTTTCAATATCTATATACTCTATAGTATTTATTTGCATATGGTGGGTAAGAAAGTATGTACAGTTATATATAACAGCTCGTATAAATCCCTTACCTGGATTTAGTCGAATGCACTTATAACTTTTCCATTTTTCTATATATCGGTCTATCCGGCTCCCGACGTGTCTCCCGGAGCTGCAGATAGTTATCTATCATGTCAATCCATCTTTATAACCCTTATTCGACTTTTACTACGATATATTTAAATAATTGGGTCCGAATACTCTTAGTAGGCCTTATTACTCCTTAATTGGCCTAACTTTGCCTTAAGCCCACACTCACTTCACTATTCATTCTATCAAAGCCTATTGGGCTCACCAGGCCCATTAATACTTATTGGGCCTTATCGAGGTCTATTAGCCTTATTTGGTCAATTGCACTATGTACTTGACCCATGAAACCTCTCGGCCATGGATGGTGTGCCGAACACCATTACGCCTGGCCATGCCGATTGGCCATCACCGTGGCTTGCCATGCTTACCTAGCTCACTTAGCCATTTTATCAAACACTTGGTTGGCATGTCTTAGGCCTTTTCTATAGTTCAAGTTGGCATTTTATCAAACACCTTATATGCCAACATCATACAACCATCCTTAAGAACAAAATGATTAAAACTAAGCATGCCATGATCATGTATACATGCATATCAACCTATACATGTCTTAAAATCACATGCTTACCCATCAAAACACAAATGCCAACCTTCGACCAACATGTGTTCATCACCTCAGGTGATGTTTTACCATACAATTCATACACCAATAAACTCCATATAATTCATAGATTAACATATATGAAGTTGGAAGATTGAAAACTTACCTAGCTTATAGTTCTTGACTTGGCCAAAACTTTGCTTAATTTTTGCCCTCTTCAATATGGCTTCTCTATGGCTGGTTCCAGGATATGTTTTTCTTCTGTCAGTATGGAACAACTTTCATAAAGATCACTCATTCCAAATATGTCTCTAGGTAGGTGATTTATAGAGAGAGAAAGCTTGAATATGGTTTTGTAATGGTGTCTCCTTGTTTGCTGAATATTATGGGATGAGGAAGATAATGTGTTGGCTGCCTTTTATAGCCTAAATACCATAATGTCATGAAATTCAGCCATCATATATGACTTTTAAAAATTTTAGGTGATGGTTACCAAATTGGATTTTGCAACCTTTACTAATGGGTTTTAACTTTTAGGCTTTCGGTTTGAGCATTTCTTTTGGGCTGAAAATTTTTCTATCAATTAGGCCTTAAATTTACTTCTTATTGGGCCCACCAAATGGTAAAAAAAAGTTTGGCCCATTGGGCTTTCCAAATTCGTTTGGCCCACACTTATGATACCTAAATGTGCTTTTAAAAATTCCAACTTTGGCCCATTGCATTTTAACCATTTAATTTAATCTGGATTTCATCCAAATAAATTTTCCTTACTTCAGGGGATGAATATCTTGTGTTTTAACAAAAAATATTTCTTCCCCAATTTTTAACCTTACTTAGGTTAAATTCTAACCATGGTTAGTCAACTATGGTCAAAGTCCACTTTTCTTAATTACCATTGACTTTTCTTGAACATTGACTAGGTTTGACTTTTTCTCAAAAATTTAAAAGTGCATTTCCCATGGTTCACACTCTCATCTTTATGTTTTGACAATTTTCGGGAGACAAATACGTCAAAAACACCTCAAACGGACCATTTCGAACTCGTTTAACCCTTTTGACAATTTCACTTCTTCAACCTTAACGGGACTAAACCAAACTAACTTTCCTTCTTGGACCCTTTATATTTTTATGTTCTAAGTCTATTTCTTCAGTCAGAATGGTTGAAATCCCTACGGTTTAGCATGAGCTCACATTTGGCTCTTTAATGCTTTTTAAAGCATTTTCTACTCTTACTTGGACTTGGAATTATAATACCCTCTTTGTTATGATTACTATAACCTCTATCCATGTTTAAAATATTGAATCATAAGTGGTACAATACAAAATTGTGGGTCTTAGAATCCTTCCCACCTTAAAAAAAATTTGGTCCTCCAAATTAGAACCAAGTTAATCCTCGAATGGATGTGGATGCTTCTCTAGCATCAGACTCTCTAATTCCCACGTAGCTTTCTCCTAAGTGTTTTAGTACTTAAGCACCTTAACCAGTGTAATCGTCTTAGATCGTATCACTTTCTCCTTTCTGTCCAGTATCTAAATCGATATCTCTACAAAATCACATGTGTCGGGTCCGGATGATACTTCTGAAGCATCGAAATGTGGAAGACGTTATCGGCGCTTGCCATAGTCTGACTAAATATTACCCTTATGTTATCCACACTCCGCTCTAAACTTGCAAAGCGGCCGTCAGTGCTCTTTGTACGACCTTGTCGGGTATAGTCAAATGAGGATTCAGTCGGGTTCACAGGCCTACCTATACAACCTCGAGCACAAGTGCTCTCCCCCCTCTACCATGGCATCTATCTATCATAGTGACATATTTTTGCATTCACAATCATTCCTTTATACAATCAAAACCCGGTATACACAATTGTATCTGAACAATGCACAGTAACATGGGGATGTAAACTTTCCAAACCACTAACACTCACTCATATCAAACTAACTCGGCTCTGATACCATTCTTGTCACGATCAACTTTCCCTAAAATCACTACAAATTTTTTACTTTTTCACTACCAGTTTGAGTAAAATAATTGGGCTACGAGTCGACATCAGTCCAGTCACTTTACTTATCTTACCATCTATTATCTATAGCAGTCTACCAGTAGGATCGATAGTCAGTAAACTTTATACAGAAGCATTTCATAACTATAGACACATATGTTTATATCCTGTAAATATTAATTTACAAACATTACTGTGCTGTTACATATGCAGATAAAAAAGCTATATAATTGTGTATACCTTCTCGTACGAAGGGAAACTGCAAGCGATAGGAATGCAGAACTGGTGCTGACTCTCTATCTATGACAAGTGCTCTATAGAGAGTGGAAAATGAATGGATGAGCACAACATGCACAATAAGGTAATTATCCAAGCCAGTAGATTACTACACTATCTACATGCTCATAATTCCGTGCAGTAAAATAGTTCAGTTCAGTGCAAAACAGTTCAGTTCATGGCAGTAAACCAGTTCAGTTCAATTCAGTAAAATCAGTTCAGTTTAGTGCAGTAAAACAGTTCTGTTCAGTTCACTAAAATCATTTTATTTCAATTCAAAAAAATTAGTTCAATTCAGTTCAGTAAAATCAGTAGATCAAGGTTCCAACCTAACCCTTAGGTTTACCTTGTCTTAGTATAAAACATGCTCAGTTTTATCAATACAGTAATATATGAGATCATAAGAGCATAGCCAGGATTCAGTAAACAGTAGGGAGTATGATCATATCCAGTGGATTCCAAACATCATAAATCAGGTGTGCGGGATATCTAATCGCTTAGGGAGGTGGGTCAAATCCTACCCGTCAGCCAGTTAGTTCAGTACAGTTCAATAGTCCGAAGACATAAGCACGGTACAACGTACTCCGTGTTACTTACACGGCACAACGTACTCCATAGACCCTAGTATTCAGTATCCAGTGCCAGGTCTCAAAATCCAGCACTAGCAATGTCAATGTGACGCACAGTCTACATGAGGGCTCCAGCACGATTTTACTCATCTCATTATTTCAAAATCCAGTGCGAGTCCTTGAGTGTGACTCTCAGTCAACACCCCGCTACAACACGATTTCAATTACAGTTCATATCATAAACACAACAGATGACTCTATTCTAGTGAGAACGGTACTCAAAATCGTGCTCAGTATGTAAAACGGTGCAAAACAGTTCAAAACGATGTAGAACAGTGCAAGAGGGTTAACTTCCCATATGGTCACCCATCATGAAATTTCTCCCACTCAAGCACGCTTAACTTTGAAAAACATGTAATTTAATGCAGTTAGTAAAATCCTGAGGCAGTCTATCATTACACTATTACAAAATAGTATCTTACAATAAAGACATTGAAATCATTCATTTCATGCATTTTCAAGTTCTTGCCATTCTGAGTGGCATTTTGGTAATTTTCCTATACTTTGGTTTTCATTTAGATGTTTCAATATCCATATACTCTATAGTATCTATTTGCATATGGTGGGTAAGAAAGTATGTACAGTTATATATAACAGCTCGTATAAATCCCTTACCTGGATTTAGTCGAATGCACTTATAACTTTTCCATTTTTCCGTATATCGGTCTATCCGGCCCCAAGGTGTCTCCAGGAGTTGCAGATAGTTATCTATCATGTCAATCCATCTTTATAACCCTTATTCCACTTTTACTACTGTATATTTAAATAATTGGGTCCGAATACTCTTAGTAGGCCTTATTACTCCTTAATTGGCCTAACTTTGCCTTAAGCCCACTCTCACTTCACTATTCATTCTATCAAAGCCTATTGGGCTCACCAGGCCCATTAACACTTATTGGGCCTTATCGAGGTCTATTAGCCTTATTTGGTCAATTGCACCATGTACTTGACCCATGAAACCTCTCGGCCATGGATGGTGTGCCAAACACCATTACGCCTGGCCATGCCGATTGGCCATCACCGTGGCTTGCCATGATTATCTAGCTCACTTAGGCATTTTATCAAACACTTGGTTGGCATGTCTTAGGCCTTTTCTATAGTTCAAGTTGGCATTTTATCAAACACCTTATATGCCAACATCATACAACCATCCTTAAGAACAAAATGATTAAAACTAAGCATGTCGTGATCATGTATACATGCATATCAACCTATACATGCCTTAAAATCACATGCTTACCCATCAAAACACAAATGCCAACCTTCGACCAACATGTGTTCATCACCTCAGGTGATGTTTTACCATACAATTCATGCACCAATAAACTCCATATAATTCATAGATTAACATATATGAAGTTGGAAGATTGAAAACTTACCTAGCTTATAGTTCTTGACTTGGCCAAAACTTTGCTTAATTTTCGCCCTCTTCAATATGGCTTCTCTATGGCTGGTTCCAAGATATGTTTTTCTTCTATCAGTATGGAACAACTTTCATAAAGATCACTCATTCCAAATATGTCTTTAGGTAGGTGATTTATAGAGAGAGAAAGCTTGAATATGGTTTTGTAATGGTGTCTCCTTGGTTGCTGAATATTATGGGATGAGGAAGATAATGTGTTGGCTGCCTTTTATAGCCTAAATACCATTATGTCATGAAATTCAGCCATCATATATGACTTTTAAAAATTTTAGGTGATGGTTACCAAATTGGATTATGCAACCTTTACTAATGGGTTTTAACTTTTGGGCTTTCGGTTTGAGCATTTCTTTTGGGCTGAAAATTTTTCTATCAATTAGGCCTTAAATTTACTTCTTATTGGGCCCACCAAATGGTAAAAAAAAGTTTGGCCCATTGGGCTTTCCAAATTCGTTTGGCCCACACTTATGATACCTAAATGTGCTTTTAAAAATTCCAACTTTGGCCCATTGCGTTTTAACCATTTAATTTAATATGGGTTTCATCCAAATAAATTTTCCTTACTTCAGGGGATGAATATCTTGTGTTTTAACAAAAAATATTTCTTCCCCAATTTTTAACCTTACTTAGGTTAAATTCTAACCATGGTTAGTCAACTATGGTCAAAGTCCACTTTTCTTAATTACCATTGACTTTTCTTGAACATTGACTAGGTTTGACTTTTTCTCAAAAATTTAAAAGTGTCATTTCCCATGGTTCACACTCTCATCTTTATGTTTTGACAATTTTCCGGAGGCAAATACGTCAAAAACACCTCAAACGGACCATTTCGAACTCGTTTAACCCTTTTGACCATTTCACTTCTTCAACCTTAACGGGACTAAACCAAACTAACTTTCCTTCTTGGACCCTCTATATTTTTATGTTCTAAGTCTATTTCTTCAGTCAAAATGGTTGAAATCCCTACGGTTTAGCATGAGCTCACATTTGGCTCTTTAATGCTTTTTAAGGCATTTTTTACTCTTACTTGGACTTGGAATTGTAATACCCTCTTTGTTATGATTACTATAACCTCTATCCATGTTTAAAATATTGAATCATAAGTGGTACAATACAAAATTGTGGGTCTTAGAATCCTTCCCACCTTAAAAAAAATTTGGTCCTCCAAATTAGAACCAAGTTAATCCTCGAATGGATGTGGATGCTTCTCTAGCATCAGACTCTCTAATTCCCACGTAGCTTTCTCCTAAGTGTTGTACTACTTGAGCACCTTAACCAGTGTAATCGTCTTAGACCGTATCACTTTCTCCTTTTTGTCTAGTATCCAAATCGACATCTCTACATAATCACATGTGTCGGGTCCGAATGATACTTCTGAAGCATCGAAATGTGGAAGACATTATCGGCGCTTGCCATAGTCTGACTAAATATTACCCTTATGTTATCCACACTCCGTTCTAAACTTGCAAAGCGGCCGTCAGTGCTCTCTGTACGACCTTGTCGGGTATAGTCAAAAGAGGATTCAGTCGGGCTCACAGGCCTACCTATACGACCTCGAGCACAAGTGCTCTCCCCCCTCTACCATGGCATCTATCTATCATAGTGACATATTTTTGAATTCACAATCATTCTTTTATACAATCAAAACCCGGTATACACAATTGTATCTGAACAATGCACAGTAACATGGGGATGTAAACTTTCCTAACCACTAACACTCACTCATATCAAACTAACTCGGCTCTGATACCATTCTTGTCACGATCAACTTTCCCTAAAATCACTACAAATTTTTTTGTTTTTTCACTACCAGTTTCAGTAAAATAATTGGGCTACGAGTCGACATCAGTCCAGTCACTTTACTTATCTTACCATCTATTATCTATAGCAGTTTACCAGTAGGATCGATAGTCAGTAAACTTTATACAGAAGCATTTCATAACTATAGACACATATGTTTATATCCCGTAAATATTAATTTATAAACATTACTGTGCTATTACATATGCAGATAAAAAAGCTATATAATTGTGTATACCTTCTCGTACGATGGGAAACTGCAAGCGATAGGAATGCAGAACTGGTGCTGACTCTCTATCTATGATAAGTGCTCTATAGAGAGTGGAAAATGAATGGATGAGCACAACATGCACAATAAGGTAATTATCCAAGCCAGTAGATTACTACACTATCTACATGCTTATAATTCCATGCAGTAAAATAGATCAGCTCAGTGCAAAACAGTTCAGTTCATGGCAGTAAACCAGTTCAGTTCAATTCAGTAAAATCAGTTCAGTTTAGTGCAGTAAAACAGTTCTGTTCAGTTCACTAAAATCAGTTTATTTCAATTCAAAAAAATTAGTTCAATTCAGTTCAGTAAAATCAGTAGATCAAGGTTCCAACCTATCCCTTAGGTTTACCTTGTCTTAGTATAAAACATGTTCAGTTTTATCAGTACATAATATATGAGATCATAAAAGCATAGCCAGGATTTAGTAAACAGTAGGGAGTATGATCATATCCAGTGGATTCCAAACATCATAGATCAGGTGTGCGGGATATCTAATCGCTTAGGGAGGTGGGTCAAATCCTACCCGTCAGCCAGTCAGTTCAGTACAGTTCAATAGTCCGAAGACATAAGCACGGTACAACGTACTCCATGTTACTTACACGGCACAACGTACTCCATAGACCCTAGTATTCAGTATCTAGTGCCAGGTCTCAAAATTCAGCACTAGTGAGAACTGTACTCAAAATCGTGCTCAGTATGTAAAACAGTGCAAAATAGTTCAAAACGATGTAGAACAGTGCAAGAGGGTTAACTTCCCATATGGTCACCCATCATGGAATTTCTCCCACTCAAGCACGCTTAACTTTGAAAAACATGTAATTTAATACAGATAGTAAAATCCTGAGGCAGTCTATCATTACACTATTACAAAATAGTATCTTACAATAAAGACATTGAAATCATTCATTTCATGCATTTTCAAATTCTTGCCATTCTGAGTGGCATTTTGGTAATTTTCCTATACTTTGGTTTTCATTTAGATGTTTCAATATATATATACTCTATAGTATTTATTTGCATATGGTAGGTAAGAAAGTACATACAGTTATCTCTAACAGCTCGTATAAATCCCTTACCTGGATTTAGTCGAATGCACTTATAACTTTTCCATTTTTCTGTATATTGGTCTATCCGGCTCCCGAGGTGTCTCGCGGAGCTGCAGATAGTTATCTATCATGTCAATCCATCTTTATAACCCTTATTCCACTTTTACTATGGTATATTTAAACAATTGGGTCCGAATACTCTTAGTAGGCCTTATTACTCCTTAATGGGCCTAACTTTGCCTTAAGCCCACTCTCACTTCACTATTCATTCTATCAAAGCCTATTGGGCTCACCAGGTCCATTAACACTTATTGGGCCTTATCGAGGTCTATTAGCCTTATTTGGTCGATTGCACCATGTACTTGACCCATGAAACCTCTCGACCATAGATGGTGTGCCGAACACCATTACGCCTGGCCATGCCGATTGGTCATCACCGTGGCTTGCCATGCTTACCTAGCTCACTTAGGCATTTTATCCAACACTTGGTTGGCATGTCTTAGGCCTTTTCTATAGTTCAAGTTGGCATTTTATCAAACACCTTATATGCCAACATCAACATATATGAAGTTGGAAGATTGAGAACTTACCTAGCTTATACTTCTTCACTTGGCTGAAACTTTGCTTAATTTTTGCCCCCTTCAATATGGCTTCTCTATGGCTGGTTTCAAGATATGTTATTCATCTCTCAGTATGGAAAAACTTTCATGAAGATCACTTGTTCCAAATATGTCTCTAGGTAGGTGATTTCTAGAGAGAGAAAACTTGAATATGGTTTGGTAATGGTGTCTCCTTGTTTGCCGAAAATTATGGATGAAGAAGACAATGTGTTAGCTACCTTTTATAGCCTGAAGACTTAGCCATTAAGTCATGCAATTCAACCATCATATTTGACTCTTAAAAATTTTAGGTGATGGTTACCAAATTGGATTTTGCAACCTTTGTTTAGGTGATGGTTACAAAATTAGATTTTACAACCTTTACTAATGGGTTTCAACTTTTGGGCTCTCAGTTTATGTTTTTCTTTTGGGTTAGAAATTTTTCTACCAATTGGGCCTTAAATTTACTTCATATTGGGCCCACCAAATGGCCCAACAATTTGGCCCATTGGGCTTGCCAAATTCGGCCCACACTTGTGATACTTAAATGGGCTTTTGAAAATTCCAACTTTGGCTTATTGCGTTTTACCCGTTTAATTTAATCTGGATTTCATCCAAATAAATTTTCCTTACTTCAGGGATGAATATCTTGTGTTTTAACTGAAAATATTTCTTCCCCACTTTTTAACCTTACTTAGGTTAAATTCTAATCTTGGTTAGTCAACTATGGTCAAAGTCCACTTTTCTTAATTACCATTGACTTTTCTTGACCATTGACCCCGTTTAACTTTTTCTAAAAAATCCAAAAGTGTCATTTTCCATGGTTAACACTCTCATCTTTATGTTTTGTCCATTTTCGGGAGGCGAACATGTCAAAAATGCCTCAAAGGACCATTTTGAACTCGTTTAACCCTTTTGACCACTTCACTTCTTCAACCTTATCGGGACTAAACCAAACTAACTTTCCTTCTTGGACCTTCTATATTTTGATGTTCTGAGTCCATTTCTTCAACCAAAATGTTTGAAATCCCTACGGTTTAACCTGAGCTCACTCTAGCTTACTTTTGGCTCTTTAATGCTTTTTAAAGCATTTTCTACTCTTACTTGGACTTGGAATTGTAATGCCCTCTTTCTTATGATTCCTATAACCTCTATGCATGTTTGAAATGTTGAATCATAAGTGGTACAATGCAAAATTATGGGTCTTACAAGATCGATCTCATAGTAAGGAACAGATCGATCTCAACTTCTCATAATCGAATTTTGAAGAGATAAACATAGGGCAGATCGATCTCTCATGGTTAGCAGATCGATCTTCAAAGGCAATTCTATATATATTGGACTTCTGCACCTTCATTTCCCTGAGAACAATCAATTCTTCATTGAACCAAAGTAAAACCTAACCTTCCTACTCCAAAAATAGTGAGATTTGCTTTAGCAAAGTTGTTCCTTGTGAAGAGAATAACATAGTTGAAAACTAGAAGTTGAAACCTTGGATTAAAGAAGTAAGGTGAATTTCCCCAAATTTGGCAAAAAGAGGAAAAGTTCAAGCTAGGTAAGATTCAATACACCAACTTCAAATATGTTAATATAGGTATCTTGGTGAGTTGATTGGTGTATGTTTGAGTTACTGAAAACATCTTGAACACGTAAAATCTTCATGACCTAGATTTTTGGCTTGAATGTGAGAAAATGAGAAAACATGGTGTAGGAATGGATTCAATAATGATTGAAGCATGTAGTGAAGTTATTAAGCATGTATATATGATTGTAAGATACTTTGGTGAAATACATGTATTGGAAATAGACTTAAGAAAGAGTAAAGTCTAAAGAATTGTAATAAGACTAATGAGTGTAAAAAGGGCTAAATGCATTGATTTTAGGTTCATGCAAGTGAAAATTAAGTATATTAGGGTATATTGATATGAATGGATATCTACAGCTTCGGAGATTATATTGGAAGCTGATCGGACTGCGAGGTTTAGCAGCACCGAGAAAGTGAGGTCACGTGACATGATCCGAGGTAAGGGAATTTCATGAGTAGTTAGAGGTAGCTACTCGTATTTCGAATAGAATTTTGATTAATTATATTGTATATGAAATCCTGAGTATAGAAAAGTTTGGTAGGAACCGATAAGGTAAAATTATAGTTTTACCCCAAATATGGGTAAAAAGCTTAGGAAGCATGTTTGTGACTAGTTTTGATAGTTGCATGGACAGATTGGCTAATGTTTTCATGTTATATGCGAAAACAGCACGTTATAGTGCCGATTTGATTTAATTGAGTGAAATTCAATTGAAATAAGCCATCTATCGGGATTGTGTGAAACCATTAGTGCTAGAGTGATACTTGCACTAGATTTTATGAGATATGTATCACATAGTACTTGAGTATTTCTCATACTTGATTTTAATGCGATTTATGTATGTTAGAGTACAGGAACATTGCTCGTACTCAGTTTTTTTGCTTAATGCATGATAGTGTATTGGAGTATTACTCATACTCAGTTTTACATGTCATAATGCTGGGAGCATTGCTCGCACTAAATTTATATGACTATATGCATGAGTTCGTGTTCGGTGTTTACTCGCACGTACCGATTTTAAAAGAAACAGCGTGAACAGCCGTGCTGGGAGCCTATGCAAACTGTGTGTCGTACTTATTATATTCTCGCACATGTAAAATTTTGAGATATGGTCGAGGGCTATGGAAAAATATTATCCATGGTATGAGGGCTAAGACCTATGGCAGGCACCCCGACTATGAGGATTGGGTCCATGGAGTTCCTTGTACCATGTATGTCACATGGAGTACGTTGTACCGTGAGTACACGTTGTTATTGAGTTCTAAGCTGACAGTTGGGGATTTGACCCACCTCTCGTTACAACAAACGTGAGACCTCGCACACTGAGTACTGTGTAGCTTGGGATCACCGAAAATGAGTTATCATCTAATCTCGAAACATGTAGTCGCCTATCTCGTTTCATTCACTTGAGATTTCTTGATTGAATTATCACATGATTCTATAATTTGGACATGTAACTTATGTGTGAAAGGGTAACCCGAAGGATGGGTGAGGCTCGAATTTTCATGTTTTTAACATGTCGATATGCCATCATTGTTTTGATTTAATTGAAATGGCATGATAAAATGTGATTTATATTAATTACATGAGAAATGCAGTGTTTTGCATAAATTACTGAGATTATTAAACCAGCATGTTTTTCGTTTATACTGACGATTCGTATCTATATGTATATATTGCATAAATGTTTCAAGAAAGACACATGCTTTAGATATGAATCAAAAAGGAAATGATTTGAAGGCATGAGCATTGTATTTTGTAGATAGTGTAGTTATCTACTTGCCTGCCT
Source organism: Firmiana major (assembly GCA_033439115.1). NCBI lineage: Eukaryota > Viridiplantae > Streptophyta > Magnoliopsida > Malvales > Malvaceae > Firmiana > Firmiana major. Next base: position 25,651,430 of record CM065914.1, read on the forward strand.
TATTTCCTTACTAAGCCGTGAGCTCACCCCCTTTTCATTTCCCCCTCTCTATAGAGCGTTCACAGTAGTTAGACACGGCTGAGGATCAATTTTCCTTTATCTGCTGCTTACACATCTTACAAAAGGTATACACATTCGAACATTTTGTATTGAATAATGTAAAAGTAAAGTTATGTAAACGAATGTACGGTCAGGGATGTATATGTACAAGTATTTGTATTAATGTATATGAGTTTACTTTTAAGGAAAGAATACTTATAGTCAATAGATAATTGCATTGACATGTATACATGTTGTGAAATGAATGTAGTTGAGGTGACTAATATCGAATCACATCCCAACGGTTTGGTGTTGAGTTATGACAAAAGGAAAGGTAAGTAAAATGTAAAAAATTGGTGGGGGTTTTTGGTAAGTCACGGGAGGTCATGACAAAATGGTATCAGAGCAGAGTTGGTCTAATGTGAGTCAATATTAGATTTAAGAAAGTGTACATCCCCATATTACTGTGCTTTGTTTAGTTACAATTGTGCATATGAGATGGGAATCAGACTAATTAACTGTTATAAATGCAGGAATTGAGCCATTATAGCTAATACCAGCTGCGGTAGAGGGGCTAGAGGTAGGGCTTGAGGCCGTAGAGGTAGGCCTGAGACCCAAGATGAGACGACAGGTCACACTCAGGTACCAAAAAGTATCGAGGTACACTTCACGAGATTAGAGCATCGCCTTGAGACTATAGTGGAGTTAGTGGCACAGACTTTGCCAAGTGGACAGGGGCAGGATGCAGGGACTACGCCTAAAGAGGCAGCTGTACTTGGTACGCCTATACGACCAGCTCAGATGCCCCAGCCTGTAGATACTCCTACACCCCCCACAGTTCAGGATACGCTTTCTAATGTTACCCATGATAAGGCGGTAGTAAGTTGGGGTATGGTTGCGAGCTTGATAGATTGAGTAGATAAAGTACGACTGAGGTCTGGTATTCCTTGTGTTCATTGCACTCCCATTAAGTGAAAGGTATACTTACATACGTACGATTTTGGATCTGAACATATTAACAACACAGTGATATAAACTTATGTAATATGGGGGATGTATTTGTATTTAATATATGTGAGGTCATTATGAGACAAAAGTAATTACAGTCAATAGATAGTTATATTGACATGTATGAATGATAAGATAATGTGGAAGAGGTGACTAATACCAAATCATAGCCCAAACGTTAGTGAAGAGAAAGGTAAGTAAAATGCGAAAATTTTGTAGTAGTTTCTGGTAGTAGAAGTCACGGGCGGTCTGACAGATTGCGACAGTTCCAGAAGCTTAGACCATCGTCGTTTAGTGGGGTGAAGAACCCCGTTGTTGTTGAGGATTGGCTGGGAGAGATAAAGATGCTTTATGGATTCTTTGAGTGTACAACGATTAAGATGGTCACGTTTGCTGCGTTCCTACTGAAAGGATCAACAGAACATAGTTGGAAGTCCACCAGGCTTATATTGAGACCACGCACTCAGAGATCAGTTGGGATATCATTTTGGATGCCTTCAGAAGGCAGTATGTCCCAGATACAACGTAACAGAAGTTACAGATGGAATTCTTGGGGTTGACCCAAGGGACTCAGTCTATGGATGAGTACGAGACACGATTTATATCCATGGGTAGGTATGACCCTGATACTATGAATAGTGAGACCAGGAAGGTCCATAGATTTATAGATGGACTGAGGCTAGTAGTACGGTCTAGACTGGTTCCATTTGATATCTCTACCTATGACGAGGTAGTGTGTAGGGTGTAACTCTATGAGCAAGACTATGAGAGGAATGTCTCTAAGTTTAGGACAGTTGGCAGGGGCAAAGACCGAGATAGGAAGAGGCTGGTGAGTGACAATGCTAAAGGTTTGGATATCAAGGAGGGAGGAGATTCTTCGGTAAGAAACCACAGATCGAGAAAGTATAGGAGAAGACTGTTAGATCTCTTACATATCCAGCTATAGCTCTAGCTAGAGGTGTTATTATTGGAGGACCGAGGCCTACCACTGAGCAATGTAGTAGATGTGGTAGATTCCATGGCGGTAAACCTTGTCCTATTTCTAGTGGATTATGCTTCAGATGTGGGAAGCCAAGGCATATGACAAGAGCACGCCCCGAGATTATCGATATTGCCACACAGAAAGGTAGGAAGCCGGAGAGAGCTCCAACTGATACGTCTATTCCGAGGAGAAGAGCGACGACAGATGAGAAGGGGAAGTAGGTCATTAGACGAGGGCGAATACATGCCTTGGACCATGTCACGGTTGATGCTTCGTCGGATGTGATTAGAGGTAACATCCTGATGTATGATTTAGAAGCATATGTTTTAATTAATCTTGGTGCCACACATTCATTTGTATCGCCTTCATTTGCATGTAAGTTAGAAAAACATGTAGAGTGTACACCTTTAAGTAAGATGATGTTGATTAGTACGCCTATGGATAACTGTCAGCTAGTTGAATCTGTGTTAAACGACTGCAAACTAAGAGTAGGGGAAAAGGAAATGACAGCCAATCTAATATTATTAAATATTATTGATTTTGATGTAGTCTTAGGAATGGATTGGTTATCGTCAAACCATACTGCTTTAGATTGTTATGCTAAGACAGTTATGTTTCCTAGCCTTACAAATTTTGTTATAAAGTATAATGAAAATAAATGAAAGTAGTAGCAATGGTTACAATAAATAACATACTATGCTAATTGTGGAATGAAAATATTGAAGGTTTTATTTCGTACGTGGTTAATACGGATAAGGCACATCTGGAGTTGACAGATATTCCTGTGGTTAGTGAGTTCCCAGATATCTTTCCAGATGAATTGCCAAGATTACCACAAGACAGAGAGATGGAGTTCTGTATAGATTTCATGCCTGGTACTGAACCTATTTCGAAACCACTGTATTGCATGGCCTTAGTTGAGCTAGAGGAGCTCAAGAGACAGTTACAAAAACTGTTCGAGAGGGGGTTCATCAGACCGAGTGTTTCGCTTTAGGGAGTACCAGTTTTATTTGTGAAGAAGAAGGATGGAAGCCTCTGATTGTGTACTGATTACATATTGTTGAATAAGGCTACCATCAAACATAGGTATCCCCTTCCACACATTGATGATATGTTGGATTAGCTCCGGGGAACGCAGGTCTTTTCTGAGATTGATATGAGGTCTGGGTATCATCAGTTGAGAGTTCGGAGTGGAGATATACCAAATACATCGTTTAGGACCCGATATGGCCACAATGAGTTCTTGGTTATGCCATTTAGATTGACGAATGCTCCCGCAACTTTTATGGTTTTGATGAATGATGTGTTCAAGCCATATTTAGATCAATTTGTTATTGTCTTCATTGATGACATATTGGTATACTCAAAATCTGAGAAGGATCATGAGAAGCACTTCAGGATTGTGTTGCAGACCCTACGAGAGCAGAAGTTGTATGCTAAACTCAGTAAATATGACTTTGGTTGGAACAGATCTCTTTTTTGGGGCATGTTATGTCGAGGGATGGAGTATTAGTAGATCCATCCAAGATTGAGGTTGTAGTTCAATGGGAACAGCCGAAGACAGTCACCAAGATCAGGAGTTTTTTGGGTTTAGCAAGGTATTATCAAGATTCGTTGAGGGATTTTCGAAGTTGGCTGGTCTGTTGACACATCTCACTCGAAAGGGTGTAGCATTCGTGTGGAACGATGATCGTGAAAGGAGTTTTCAGGATTTAAAACGTCGATTGACCATCGCCCCGATTCTCACTATCCCTATTAGCTCAGGAGGATTTTTAGTGTATACCGATGCTTTGCATCAGGGACTGGGCTATGTATTGATACATGAAGGGAGGGTAGTTGCTTATGGATCCAGACAGTTGAAGGACCATAAGAAGAACTATCCAACCCATGATTTGGAGTTAGCAGCGGCAGTGTTTGCGTTGAAGGTATGATGCCACTACTCTTATGGTGAGAAGTTCCAGATTTTTACCGACCACAAGAGCCTCAAGTATCTATTCTCGTAGAAAGAGCTAACAGGAGATAGAAAAGATGGCTAGAGCTTTCGAAGGACTATGATTATGAGATATTTTATCATCCGGGTAAGGCTAACATTGTAGCTGATGCTTTAAGTGGGAAGAGCTTTGGGATGGTATCGTATATGATGGTTAGGGAACATGAGTTACTAGAGCAGATTGCTAGCCTTAGTTTGGATGTTGTGCCTTCTAACATGGATACAGACTGTATGATTGCTAGTCTACGTTTGGAGCTAGATCTGTGGGACAAGATCAAATAGGCTCAATAGACTAATCCGTATTGTATTGATGTGAGTAGTCAGATATAGAGGAGCATAGTGACTGATTTTGAGTTGAGTTCTGATGGACTACTGAGGTTCAGAAGTAGAGTGTGTGTTCCCGAGGACCCAGAGCTAAGAAAATTGATTTTGTCATAAGCTCATTCTTCGAGGTACATATTGCATCCGAGGGGAAACAAGATGTATCAAAACCTCCGAAAGGTGTACTGGTGGTCAGGTATAAAGAGAGATGTGGCGAATTTTATGGCAAGATGGCTCGTATGTCAGCATGTGAAAGTAGAGCATCAGAAACCTGCAGGGTTATTACAGCCTCTACCTATACCGACATGGAAATGTGAGCATATCACTATGGATTTTGTGATGGGTTTACTGAGGACTCGTAGGAATCACAATGTAATATGGATGATCATTGATAGACTGATGAAGTCAGCCCACTTCCTAGCTATGACAGCTACCGATACTCTAATTTCATTAGAAGAATTGTATGTATGCGAGGTAGTGAGGTTGCATGGTGTTCTAGTGAGCATTGTCTTGGATAGGGATTCCCGCTCCACTTCTCACTTTTGGGAACATTTTCAGGAAGCCATGGGAACCTAGTTGAGTTTGAGCACCGCTTTTCATCCTCAGACAGATGGTCAGTCAGAGAAGACTATACAGACTTTGGAGGACATGTTAAGAGCGTGTGTGCTAGATTTTAGAGGCCCCTGAATGATCATTTACCACTAGCCGAATTCGCCTACAACAACATTTATCATGCGAGTATCGAGATGGCACCGTATGAGGCTTTGTATGGTTGTAGATGTTATTCCCCTATCGGTTAGGAAGAAATGGGTGATCGAAAGATTTTTGCTCCTGATTTTGTTACACAGGCCTTTGAGGATGTCCAGTTGATTGTTGAGAGACTAAGGACAGCTCAGAGTAGATAGAAAAGTTATGCTGACAGGAGATGAAGACCACTCGAGTTCGCAGTTGGTGAGTCAATTTTTCTGAAGGTTTCTCCTTCTAAGGGTATAGGGAGATTTGGGAAGAGAGGTAAGTTGAGTCCTCGCTACATTGGACCTCTTGAGATATTTAATCGAGTGGGAGATAAGGCATATTGGTTGGCTTTGCCATCGGACTTATCGAGAGTGCATAATGTCTTCCACATTTCGATGCTTCGAAAGTATCATCTAGATCCGACCTATGTGATTTGGTATGAGCCATTAGAGCTCAAGGATGATTTGACATATGTAGAGAAATCAATCTGGATATTGATAAGAAGGAAAAAGTATTACGAAACAAGACCATCAGGTTAGTTGAGGTTCTCTGGCAGCATCACACTTTGGAGGAGGCTACTTGGGAGCTAGAGAGTCCAATGCAAGAGAGACACCCCTAGTTGTTAGATGATTAACTTGGTTCTAATTTGGAGGACCAAATTTCTGTAAGGAGGGGAGGATTGTAAGGCCCATAAAATAATATGTACCCTTTATGGTTTCATGATGTACGGATAAGTCACATTTTATATAAATCATAAGGAATGAATGTTTTCAAGTTCCAAATGTGTATGAAATACAAAACAGGTAGTGAAGCAAATCATATATGAAAGTAACAGTGATTTTTTGGGAAAACTATAGCAAGAATGCTATAGATGAAGGGCAGATTGATCTCATTAGCAAGGAAGATCGATCTCATGGCTTGAAAACGCAATGCCAAAGTATTCTGGAAGGGGGAGATCGATCCCTCATTCAAAACAGATCGATCTCAATAAGTTTCTTCTAAGGCCAGTTCGATTCATCTCAAGGGCCAAATCTATCTCTATAAGGTTCTAGTTAAAGCAGATCAATCTCATACAAAGGAGTAGATCGATCTCACCTTTCTATGTCGAATTCTGGAAGAGTAATAACACAGAGCAGATCGATCTCATAGTAAGGAACAGATCGATCTCAACTTCTCATAATCGAATTCTAAAGAGATAAACAAAGGGCAGATCGATCTCTCATGGTTAGCAGATCGATCTTCAATGGTAATTCTATATATATTGGACTCCTGCACCTTCATTTCCCCAAGAACAATCAATCCTTCATTGAACCAAAGTAAAACCTAACCTTCCTACTCCAAAAATCATCCCTTTTAATCAATTTTGAGTGAGATTTGCTTCAGTACAATTGTTCTTTGTAAGGAGGAGAACAACATAGTTAAAAACTAGAAATTGAAACCTTAGATTGAAAGAGGAATGTGAATTTCCCCAAATTTGGCAAAAAGAGGTAAAGTTCAAGCTGGTTAAGATTTAATACACCAACTTCAAATATGTTAATATAGGTATCTTGGTGAGTTGATTGGTGTATGTTTGAGTTGTTAAGAACATCTTGAACATGTAAAATCTTCATGACCTAGATTTTTGGCTTGAATGTGAGAAAATAAGAGAAAATGGTGTAGGCATGGATTCAATGATGATTGAAGCATGTAGTGAAGTTATTAAGCATGTATATATAATTGTAAGATAGTTTGGTGAAATACATGTATTGGAAATGAACTTAAGATAGAGTAAAGTCCAATGAGTATAATAAGACTAATGAGTGTAAAAAGGGCTAAATGCATTGATTTGAGGTTCATGTAAGTGAAAATTAAGTATATTAAGGTACACTTATGTGAATGGTTATCTACAGCTTTAGAGATTATATTGGAAGCTGATCAGACTGTGAGGTTTAGCAGCACCGAGGAAGTGAGGTCACGTGACGTGATCTAAGATAAGGGAATTTCGTGAGTAGTTAGAGGTAGCGACACATATTTCGAATAGAACTTCGATTAATTATATTGTCTATGAAATCTCGAGTATAGAAAAGTTCGATAGGAACCGATAAGGTAAAATTGTGGTTTTACCCCAAATATGGGTAAAAAGCTTAGGAAGCCTGTTTGTGACTAGTTTAACAATTGTATGGATAGATTGGCCAATTTTTTCATGTTATATTCAAAAACAACATGTTATAGTGGCAATTTGATATAATTTAGAGAAATTCAATTGAAATAAGCCATCTATCGCGGTTGTGTGAAACCATTAGTGCTAGAGTGAAACTCGCACTAGATTTTATGAGATATGCATCACATAGTACTTGAGTATTTCTCGTACTTGATTTTAATGCGATTTATGTATGGTAGAGTACTGGAGCATTGCTCGTACTCAGTTTTATTGATTGATGCATGATAGAGTATTGGAGCATTGCTCATACTTAGTTTTACATGTCATAGTGCTGGGAGCATTGCTCGCACTAGATTTATATGGTTGTATGCATGAGTTCGTGTTGGGAGTTTACTCGCACGTATCGGTTTTGAAAGAGACAGCATGAAACAGTCGTGCTGAGAGCCTGTGCAGACTGTGTCTCACACCTATTATATGCTCGTACGTGCAAAATTTTGAGATATAGTCGAGGGCTATGGAAAAATATTATCCATGGTATGAGGGCTAAGACTTATGACAGGCACCCTGACTATGAGGATTGGGTCCATGAAGTACCTTGTATCATGTATGTCACATCGAGTACATTGTACTGTAAGTACACGATGTTATTGAGTTGTAAGCTGACGGTTGAGGATTTGACCCACCTCCTGTTACAGAAAATGTGAGACCACGCACACTGAGTACTGTGCAGCCTAGGATTGTGAAAAAAGAGTTACGGTCATAATCTCGGAACATGTTGTCGCCTATCTCGTTTCATTCACTTGAGATTTCTTGATTGAATTATCACATGATTCTATAATTTGGACATGTGACTTGTGTGTGAAAGGGTAACTCGAGGGATGGGTGAGCCCGGATTTCCATGTTTTTAACATGACGATACGCCATCATTGTTTTGATTTAATTGGAATGACATGATAAAATGTGATTTATATTAATTAGATGAGAAATGTAATGTTTTGTATAAACTGCTAAGATTATTAAACTATCATGTTTTCAGTTCATACTGATGATTTGTATCTATATGTATATATTGCATAAATGTTTCAAGAATGACACATGTTTTAGATATGAATCAAAAAGGAAATGATTTCAAGGCATGAACATTGTATTTTGTAGATAGTGTAGTTATCTACTTGCTTGCCTTATTTCCTTACTGAGCTGTGAGCTCACCACCTTTTTATTTCCCCCTCTCTACAAAGTGTTCAAAGTAGTTGGACACGGTTGAGGATCGGTATTCCTTTATCCGCTACTTACCCATCTTACAAAAGGTATACACATTCGAACATTTTGTACTAAACAATCTAAAAGCATAATTATCTAAACGAATGTACGGTTGGAGATGTATATGTACAAGTATTTGTATTAATGTATATGAGTTTACTTTTAAGGAAAGAATACTTACAGTCAATAGATAATTGAATTAACATGTATACATGTTGTGAAATGAATGTGGTTGAGGTGACTAATATCGAAACACAGCCCAACGGTTTGGTGTTGAGTTATGACATAAGGAAAGGTAAGTAAAATGCGAAAACATTTTAGGGGTTTTTGGCAAGTCACAGGAGGAGATGACACTAGAGGAGATGTTCACGACTATCCTGCAGAACCAAGCTACCTCTATTGAGAATCTAGAAGTCTTGGTTGGACAGATAGCTAGTGCTCTCGCCAGCATCCACAAGGGACCCTCAACAGTAATACCGAAGCTAACTCTGTCAGACAAAGGGAGGGTAAGGAGCATGTTAATGCCATAACCCTTAGGAACGGTAGAGAGTTAGATAATCCACATGATAGATCCAGTCCTGTTAAGCCCACAGTGGCAGAGCCCCTAGGTTCTAAAGAGGCAGTTCAAAAAGAACAGGAACAAGATGATCAAGCTGCAAAGAAAACTAAGTTAGGCGCTTCTTCATCTTCATCTTCTTCTTCACAGTCTTCCTCTTCATCTGATACTACACCTGCTACCACTAAACTTCCTCCAGTTAGACCCCATTACCTTTTCCTCATAGGTTCTAAAACCAGAACCTTGATCAGCAATTTGCTAAATTTCTTGAGGTGTTTAAGAAGCTTCACATTAACATTCCTTTTGCAGATGCTTTAGAGAATGCCCAGTTATGTGAAGTTCATGAAGGATATCCTCTCAAGGAAGAGAATATTAGAGGATTATGAGACAGTGGCACTTACTGGTACGAGACTAGTGCTGCTCTGAGTGACCTAGACGTTCTATCCGCAAGTGCACGGGTCGTACGAGTAATAATGGGATTTGGGTCCTGGATTATCGTCCCATAGAGAAGTTGATTAGCCTAATTAACTACCGATTAATCTTACCCTACGTATATCCTAGCAAATTATGAATTGATGATAGGTGATCTACTAAGTCTAAAATTAAAAGTATTGAAAACAATAAAAATTATAAACTAAAAAAATAAAACCGAGCTAAAATTTACTTACAGAGCTCCGAGCAATTGAAAACAAAAACCTACAAAAATAATTAAAACAGTTAAAAATTCATTAAATCAATTAAAATAAAATGCAAATATGAAAATAAAGAAACAAGATTAATTAAATTAAAATTAAACAAACCTAAAATAAAATATGCATGTAATTAAACTACTTAATAAAAATTACAAATTAAACTAACCTAAAAAAATGAAATAAAATCCTAGAAAAATTAAGAAAATAACTACAAGTCTAAATGTCTAAAATATTAATTCTAAATTAATCATAATTATATCTAATTACTAACTTAACAAAAAAAAATCTAACTAATGCATGAGAAATATTTTTTTTTTGGATTTTTTCAATTTTAAGCCAAAAATTAAATTAAAATTTCATGAAACAAATTAAATCTAATTTAATTCTAAATGCAACTTATAAAATCTGCACTCAAAATTAAGTCCTAAAACTTCTGATATAAAATCAACAATTAACATAAATTAAAACTAACAATTAAATTAACAAATAAAACACTATAACTAACCTATTTAACAATTAACCTAACTTAACAACTAATGCAAGGAATGGAAATACTAATAAAAATGCATTAAACTATAAAATGGCAAAAGTGAAATGTGGCCAAACATGGCCTTAACTACATGTCCAGCCGAGTGGTCCCAATTTTGATGCAATGTACATGTCTCTTCCTCGTTGCTCTCAGTTTGTCCAGGTACAGCCCAGGTGAACCTGCTCTGCTTCCAGTCTGTCTTACCATACCTTGCACCATAGGAGATCAATTCTTTTGTACAGCCCTATGTGATCTAGGAGCTAGTATTAATCTCATGCCTTAGTCCATATACCAAAAGTTAGGAGTAGGAGATGCAAAGCCTACCACAGTGACCCTTTAGTTAGCTGACAGATCCATTAAGTATTTTAAGGGAATCATTGAGGATGTTCTAGTTAAGATGGACAAGTTCATTTTCCCTGCAGACTTTATTGTGTTGGATATGGAGGAAGATAGGGAAGTCCCCATCATTCTAGGCAGACCCTTCTTAGCTACTGGTAGGACATTGATTGATGTGCAGAAGGGGGAATTAACCATGAGAGTTCAAGATCAGGAGATAACATTTAATGTTTTCAAATCTTTGAGGTTCCCTGATGACTCTCAAGATTGTTTTAGGATAGACATTGTAGATAGGACATCACCGAAGAGTTCTCTAGGACACACCCATTTAACCCTTTAGAAGCTTCATTTGTGAAATCAGTTAATCTTAAGGAATACAATGAGGATAAAGATGATGTTTATAAGGCTTTACAGTTGGTAGAGGTTACTCCCTTCGTGGAGATTGCCCATTTGAGACTTTAGACACTTCATCTGCTCTAGCTTTAGATGTCTCTCCATCCACCAGTGATCCTCTAGCTTTAGAGCTTAAGCCCTTACCCTCACACCTTAGATATGCTTATCTAGGTAAGTCCTACGCTAGGCCAGTGAGAGTGTCTACAGCTCTCTCCATTGATCAAGAGGAGAAATTACAATAGGTTTTGAGAGAGCATCAGAAAGCTATAAGCTAGTCTATTTCTGATCTCAAGGGTATTAATCCCTCAATATGTATGCACAAGATATTGTTGGAGGAAGGGTATAGGTCGTCAGTAGAGCACCAGTGTAGGCGAAATCTTGTAATGAAAGAAGTGGTCAAAAAGGAGATAATTAAATGGTTGGATGTTGGGATCATATATCCCATTTCTGAAAGTGCTTGAGTGAGCCCAATTTAATGTGTCCCTAAGAAATGAGGGATAACTGTGATTGAGAATGAGAACAATGAGCTCATACCTACTAGGACTGTCACTGATTGGCGAGTATGTATGGGCTATAGGAAACTTAACAAGGCCATCAGGAAAGACCACTTCCTTTTACCCTTTATTGACCAGCTGCTAAATAGATTGGCTGGTCATGAGTTTTACTCCCTATTGGATGGGTACTCTGGGTACAATCAGATAGTTATAGCCCTAAAGGACCAAGAAAAGACCACCTTCACCTGTCCCTACGGGACGTTTGATTTCAGAAGGATACCTTTTGGCTTATGCAATGCACCTGCTACCTTTTAACGTTGCATGATGGCCATATTTCATTATATGGTGGAGGATTTTCTAGAGGTCTTCATGGATGATTTTTTTTTTTGTATTTGGGGATACCTTTGATCTTTGTCTGCACAACTTGTCACTTATTCTGAAGAGATGCGAAGAAATGAATTTGGTGCTTAATTGGGAGAAGTGCCATTTTATGGTTAAGGAATGTATAGTGCTTGGCCACAAGATATCTGCTAGATGGATCGAAGTGGATAGAGCTATGGTGGAAATCATTGAGAAGTTACCTCCTCCTACCTTTGTTAAAGGAATTAGGAGTTTTCTAGGCCATGCAGGATTTTATAGAAGGTTCATAAATGACTTCTCCTAAATCTCAAAGCCTTTGTGTAATGTTCTAGAAAAAGATACTGCATTCTGTTTTTATGAACATTGCTTAGAAGCACTTAAGACTTTTAAAGAGAAGTTAGTTACAACCCCTGTAATTATAGCTCCAGATTGGATTTTACCTTTTAAGTTGATGTGTGATGCAAGTGATTATGCAGTTGGGGCTATACTTGGAAAAAGAAAAGGAAAAGTCTTTTATGTTATCTATTATGTAAGTAAGACTATGAATGAAGCCCCAGTTAAAATATGCTACTATCAAGAAGGAGCTGTTGGTTGTATTGTTTGCTTTGGATAAGTTTTGCTCTAATCTCATTGGCACTAAGGTGGTAGTATACACTGATCATGCTGTCATTAAGTACTTAGTTTCCAAGAAGGATGCAAAGCCTATATTGATCAGATGGATCCTCCTGCTACAAGAGTTTGACTTGGAGATTAAGGTTAGGATAGGGATAGAGAATCAGGTTGCTGACCATTTATCTAGATTAGGGAGTGGACTTAAACAAGATGGTATAGTAATTAATAAGTCCTTTCCTGATGAGCAGTTATTTGCTTTTGGGCAATCCAGTTTGCCATGATATACTAATTTTGTGAACTATTTGGTAAGTAATGTGATGCCACCAGATTTGACTGCCCAACAAAAGAAGAAATTTTTGAGTGATGTCATGTATTATGTGTGGGATGAGCCCTTTCTGTACAAGCAATGTAAAGATGAAGTTTTAAGGAGGTGTGTTCATATAGAAGAAGTAGAGGATATACTTAGACATTACTATTCTTCTAATTTTGGAGGGCACTTTGGAGGAGAAAGGACAACTGCTAAGGTTTTACAATCTGGATATTATTGGCCCACCTTGTTTAGGGATGCCCACTACTTTATGATGGAATGTGATAGATGTCAGAGGGTAGGTAATTTTACCAAAAGAAATGAGATGCCTCTTACTAATATTTTGGAAGTAGAACTTTTTTATGTTTGGGGTATAGACTTCATGGGACCTTTTGTTCCTTCATATGGCAATCTCTACATTTTGGTGGCCGTAGATTATGTGTCAAAATGGGTTGAAGCAATAGTATTACCAACTAATGATGCCAAGGTGGTGATAAGGCTTTTTAATAAGAATATTTTTACGAGATTTGGCACACCTAGATCCATCATTAGTGATGGGGGATCCTATTTTTGCAACAAGAGTTTTGATGGGCTTTTAAAGAAATATGAGGTCAAACATAAGGTAGCCACTGCTTATCACCCACAAACTAGTGGTCAAGTAGAGTTATCCAATAGGGAGATTAAGGGGATGTTAGAGAAAACAATGAATCCAAATAGGAAGGATTGGTCCATTAGGTTAGATGATGCACTTTGGGCCTATAGGATAGCCTTCAAAACACCCATAGGGATGTGCCCTTATCAGCTTGTTTATGGTAAGGCTTGTTATTTATCAGTGGAGCTTGAGCATAAGGCTTACTGGGCCCTTAAGAACTTGAATTTCAATTTAGATGCAGCGGGGGAGAAGAGGCTGCGGTAACTTAATCAGTTAGATGAGTTCAAGTTACAGGCATATGAGAATGCGAAGCTCTACAAAGAAAAGACTAAGTGATGGCATGATAAGAAAATAAAAGAGAGATATTTTGAGCCAGGCCCGCAAGTATTGCTTTTCAATTCTCGCTTGAAGTTGTTTCTAAGAAAGGTTAAGTCTAGGTGGGCAGGACCCTTCACCATTGCACAAGTATTCCCTCATGGAGCCATTGAGATTATGGATGAGACCCTAAAGAAACCCTTTAAAGTTAATAGGTGTAGACTTAAGAACTATTTTGAGGGAGGATTTGACCATAAGTATTCTGTTACCACTTTTGTCGATCCTCCTACTTCTGATCCTGCTACTTAGCTTTACTTCATTTGATGTTGCTTTATTTTTCTTTCCACTTTTTGTATAGTTCTTTTTCTCTTTTCTGTTGCTTCTTTCTTTGTTTCTTGTACGGATAGCCTTTGCAGCAGCACGTTCTCATCAAGCTTCACATGTTCTTCATCATCAGATAGGGGAGTATTCTATTCTTGAGATTCAATTCTTATATTATCTGCACACTGAGGACACTTTACACTTTAAGTTTGTGGAAGGGGATTCACTTGAGCAGTTTCAAAAATTTTTTAGCAGAATTGTAAAATTTTACAAAAATACGAGCTTACTTTGTTTGATTTATTACTTAGCATGTAGTTTTTCCCATATTCTGATGAATTCTTGAATTTGTCTTGATTTTGATTGTGATTTCTTCATTTTATGCACATGTCATGTCATGAATCTGTATATTATCACAACCTCAATCCGTGACATACCAAAAACCACTACAAATTTTTCACTTTTTACTTTACTTACCTTCTCTCATCAATAGCTGGGCTATGATTCGATATTAGTCATCCACTCACATTTATTCACAAAATACATACAATTTAGTATTCTTTTCGATAACATAAACTGTTATACAGCATTTGTACATCTACATCTCGACCGTACAATAGTTTATGTAACTGTGCTTATACATTGTTCAGTACAAAATGTTTGAGTGTGCCTCTCGTAAGATAGATAGGCAGCGGATACAATGAATGCTATACCTCGTCGGGCTCACTCCACTGTGGATGATATATAGAGAGTGGAAAAATATAGCGGAATGAGCAAACAACGCGCTTAGTAAGGAAATCATGCAAGCAAGCAGACAACCGCACTATCTACTGAAAATAAGGCTTTTCCTTTCCTTCTCTCATCTCAAAGCATGTATCAAAATGATATAATAATAGTATAGAATAATTTCCATGTACTTAAAATCATGCTGAGTTATCAAATGTAGGCATTCATGCAAAACAATGCATCTTTATAAAATTAGGAATGCCTTTCTATCAATCATGTCATTTACGTTTAAATCACAGTAAATATGGCAGTTCATAACACAACACAAATCGGTTTCCGACCTATCTCTCTCAAGTCTAACCGTATCATGAAAACAAATGATATAACATGCGAGACTCAGTGGCTAAATGCAATACTCTCTTGGACTATGGACATATCCTATAATGTGAAATCCCAGGCAACAGATATCTCGGTGTGTGGTATCACTGCTGTAATGGGAGGGGGGTTAGTCTATCACAACTGCCAGCTATATACTCCTCAACTCCACAACTCCACCACACAGTACAGTGTACTCCATGCCACTCGCACGATACAACATACACCCATGGACCCTCTCCTTATAGTCGAGATGCCTGCCATAGGTCTTAGTCCTCACACCAAGGAAATACATCATAGTCGGGGTGCTTGCCATAAGTCTTAGCCCTCATACTATAGAAATAATGCCACATCTCTAAATCCACATGCGAACATCTCAACTGTGTGACACTCAGTCTACACGGAGAAAATCGTCACAGTTTTGCTCTTAAACATGTATTATATATCATGTAACACAATAGTGCGTGTCTTGAGTGTGACTCTCAATCAACACTCTGCCTCTTAAACACTGTGTATGCATCTTAAAATATCAAACACTAGTGCGAGTAACCTCTCGCACTATGTTAATGCATATTTCTCTTTTTCAAATCAAGTATGAGCTATCGCTCTAGTACGATATCATGTATAAGTCATGAAAACTGAGTACGAGCAAAGCTCCCAATACTCTATCATGTAAAACTGAATATGAGCATAGCTCCTAATACTCTATATGCATCAATCACAAACTGAGTACGACCAATGCTCCCAGTACTCTAACATGCATAAAATAGCATTAAAATATAGTACGAGTATATCATACAGTACCATGTGATGCATATCTTAAAATATAGTGCGAGTATTCTCTAGCATTTATGGTTTTCACACAAAACCAGATAGATAGCTTATTCAAAACACAACTCTCTCAATTCAAATCAAATTAGCACTTAAATGTGCTGTTTTTGCATATACATGAAAACATTATTATGCAACTCATGAATGAAGGGCTACAACATGCTTCTCAGGATTTTTATCCTATTTTGGGATAAAGTACACTTATTCTCATTTCTCTTTAGCACACACAATATGCCTAATTCAGGGAATTCATATAGAGTATAATATCAAAACTCTATTTAAGATACATGTAGCCATCTCTAGATACTCACGCAAATTCCCTTACCTCGGATCATGTCAAGTGACCTCTCTTCCTCAGTTCTGCTCACTCTTGCAGTCCGATCAGCTTCCAAGGTAATTTCTGAAGCTATTATAATTATTGGCATTAGTATATCTCTATATACTCATTTCATTTTCCAAATCTCAATAAAACTCGTCAATCTCACTATTTTCTCCCAATATGGCATTATACCATATTTTCACATAACTATCGTTATTTCTCTCTACTTCAAATCTATGCATTTCATAAGATTAGCTCAAAATCTTCCATACATGCATATTCTATCATTAAATCAACGTTAACATCATTTCTTCACCATTTCCTTATTTTTATGCCAAAACTAGGTCATGCTCATTTTTCATGATCCTTTCATTTCCAACAATTCATATATATACCGATCAACTTATCAATACACCTAGTTTAACATATATCAACTTGGTGCATTAAATCTTACCTAATTGAGATTTCCTTCCTTTGTCACCAAAATAGTAAAATCCTCATTGCTCTCTCAACTCTTGATTCCAATCCTTTGTTTCTAAGTATGTTGTTCTCCACTTTTCTAAGAACAACTTTGCTCACTTATATCTCACTCAAAACTGATCACAAACTGAAGTTTTCTAGTGTTTCTTAGGTAAGTTTAGGTTTAGTTCTTGAATGGAATAGTAACTCTAAAAAAAATGAAGTGTAGAAGTCCAGTATTTATAGAATTGTCTTGATGAGATCGATCTGCTACCCTAGGAGATCGATCTGCTCTGCATTTTTCCTCTTGAAATCGACCTTTCAGACCATATGAGATCGATCTGCTCCTGGCATGAGATCGATCTGTTGCAACATAAAACCTTAAGGGAGATCGAACTGCTCTTACATGAGATCGATCTACTGCAAGTAAGTAGCTTAAGGAAATCGATCTGGCTCTTCTGGGATGATTCCTTCAACATAGAATGTTTAGCAGATCGATCTGGCCCTATTGAGATCGATCTGACCTGTTCCATCGCTCAAATAAGAGTATTTTTTGCTCTTCCAGATCGATCTCTCATCCCATGAGATCGATCTCTCATTCATATTTTCTAAATTTTACTGTAGTTTTCTACAGTAAACACACACCAAACTTCACTTATGTTGCTGCCATAGTCATTTTCTCATCCAATCATTTTTAAGGCTTCAAAATGACAACCATTCATACTTCATACACATTAAAACTTGTGTGCATTCTTTGTATAACTAAAGGTATACAATATAAACCCAAATGGAAGTATAAAACTTATGCAACTTATGCATACTTAAATCTCTTTTACCACAATACTCAATTTTCCACATATTCCACTCATGGAAATATACCTCTTACACTTGTTCTATACTCATAAACTTGCATGTATTCATTCCATACACATTTACAAACTTCAAATATCCATTCCTCATAATCTACATTAAATGTGACTTGCTCATACATCATAAGTCATAAAGGTTACATTTAAAATTTTGAGTCTTACATATACTTATTTAGAGAAAGCTTATGTGGACATAGGTTGCATTTGTTCAATTGATTTTGTGCATCATATTCTAGAATTTGTTTGATCTTTTCTCGAGTTGAAATATTATATCACACTTAATTAGGGAAATGATTTATGCTATCATTGGATCGTTTGAGCCTTTCCAACCGTCCTTGTACATATTTTACCCCTAGCCACCCATTTGGGCCAAATAAGCTTTTATTTGTAAATACACCTACATATTTTTCCTTAGCTTAAACAATCTTTTCCTATCCCTTGGCTCGAAAGTGTGTAACTTCACTAGGATATATCTTGAGCTATGTACATATAGGTTATAGGTGATAGTGAAAATTGAAAAGTTCTAAAAAAAAAAGAAGAAAGAGAAAAATACAAAAACAAATTAAAAATGCTTAGCAAAATAAATATGGGGGAACAATTAAGAGCTCTTACATCAAAGATCCTAGAAGTAATGCATGTTGAGGGGTAATTAAACTTAAATCGACTTTATCATACCTTAGTCCTGGCCTTACATTACAAGTTGAATGAAGTCCTATTGATCTTTGGTTAAGTATGACTACATTAGTGGAGAGAGAAGTGAAAAGCAAACTTATGGGAATGATCACTTGTCATTGACTTTGCATTAATTGTGTTTGTATAATCTGATTTGGGTAATGCACCTTGAAGTGTCTTTGACATTTTCACACACACACGAGGAGTCCAATTTGGGTTAAAACTTATGATTAAATGATTCTATGTGTTAGACCTATAATTGTGAATCTTTTATATCAGAGTTTGTACTTTTTCTTTAAGGATAATATTGGGAAAATCAATATGTTTCCTACTTGTGTCATGACCCCTTTCATCCATTTAATCTAAAAATCACCATAAACTTTTTGTATTTTCATTTCCTTTCTTGGTCGTGAGCAACTCTCACCAATGACAGTTAGGCTATGAGTCAGTATTAATCATCACTCACCAATCGTCTTTCAATTAATCGAAAGCGAACAACATACATTTGAAAATTTAAGTTATATACTTATACATGACATGTTTGCTAACATTTACATCCCCCATATTACAATTCCAAACGATTACTGTGCCATTACATGTTTAGATACAAAAAGAATTCTTGTGTGACACGACCCTCTTCCCGTGACTTAACTTACTACATACAGTTGGGCTGTGAGTCAACATCCATATCCACATTTCATCCATTCATAATTTGACATTCATTAAATGTCATAGAAACTTTTCTTTTATAAATATGCGAAAACGTTTACATCAGTTTCTATTATATACATCTCCTTCATACAAAAGATCACTAGACAGTGCATTAAAATATAGGATACAAATTTTTTTTCTCATGAATGTATACCTTTATATCGCTGGAGAACTGGAGGACACTGTAGCAGGGTCAACTTCAGTAACTCACTACTGCGTAGAATCTGTGGAGGAGAAAATAAGGGGGTAAGCTAAAATGCTCAGTAAGGAAAATACGAAAGCAGGTAGATAACTGCACTATTTACATGCTTAAAATATAAACATTTATTTTCCTTATAAAACATATGTATTTCTTTGAAAATAGCTTCCAACGACGTGAAACCATTAATTTGCTAGATGGGTATATGCATATACATCATCAATTCACACAGAATCACACTGCTCAATCTTTAAAACCACACAATTTCATTTTCAGTTCACACAAAACACAATTACAAATCTTTTTATAAATCAAGTAATATGAGACATATAATGGGATTTTATACCACCCTGTATCACACAGTAGGGGGACATTTGTCACATCACACAGTAGCAGCACAATGTCCTATCACATAGCTAAAAGAAGACTTATGGCCATAGTCTGGATTCCAGGCAACACTGATCAGGTGTGCGAGAATCCTATGCTTGGGGAGGCAGATCAACCATCCCTTCAACCCACAAAAAATCACTAAGATATCACGACACATCATACTCCATGACTAACGCTCACGGTACATCGTGTTCCCGTGGATCCTTATCACCCATTTTCGTTGTCTTAAAATCACGTGCAAGCAGGTCTGTGCAAGATCACTAAGTAATATATGACGGCTCCAACACAGGTTTACTCATCACACAAACTCTCATGCGAGCAACTCAACGTAAGATCACACAACATACCTGAGGCATCGAGCACGGTTTTACTTATCACACAGTAAAGCTCAAGAGACCACATGCGAGCAACTCAGCGTAAGATCACACAACTTGCCTGAGGCATCGACCACGGTTCATGTCCCATCACTTTAAATCGAGGGGGTCACATGTAACCATAATCAGAGCAAGATCACTAAGTAGTACTCTTTGGCTCTAGTATGATTCCCAAAATTTAGTGTGAGCTCTCAAGTGGAACACATAGCATCACCTGAGGCATCAAGCACCAGTTTTGTTTTTCTCAAAATCCCTTTTTAAAAATGATGTGCGAGCAGGATTGGTAAATCTACAGATGCCACTTAGGTTCTAGCACGATTTCACACAGAAAAAAATAGAAGGCTCCATTCACTAAGTATGAGTGAGAGGGCAATCTCCCTTCAATCACTCGTTAAAAGCTTTTCATGCAAATTTCTAAACCGGGAGCCCGTCTATTATTACTATTTTCTCAAAACATTTGCAAAACCTCTTTTCATAACAATAACATGGAAGTCATGCAACTCATACTTGTGGGCTTATTCTCATACGTAGTTTTCTATCTAGATATACCAATATCTATATACTTATCGCATATATTTATACACAACAGGTCAGAAAACAAACGTATAGCTATCTCTAATAACTTGCATAAGTCCCCTATCTCGAATCACGCTTGAATCATTTCCTTGATTTCTAATGCTCGTGATCCAATCTTATCGACTCCAACTTTATCTCCAGGAGCTGCAAGCATTTACTACTTGCATCAGTATTATTTCAATATACTCGATTCTCATTTACATGGCTTTCAAATCGATGCATTGACCCGTTACATCAATATGGCCTCTTTACAACTTATGGGACTCTAATCCCTCTTAACTCCATTTCAGTCGTTCTATTCGTTTCTAAAGAATCCATTAGACTCCTCGAGTCTATTGAGTCATATTAAACTGGCATTAAGCTTACAATGCCTCAAGTTCATTATTTTCTTTCTCGATGGCATTTCATCAAACACTTATCATGCCTATTATCAACCCTCATCTAATCCAACTTATGGATTTCATAATGTCATCTTAAAATCATCTATACATGCTCATTAACATCTCCACATGCTCAAATCATCATTAGCTCTATGTCATTTTAATTTTCTCTCACTAATCTCATTCTAGGTCTATAAAGCCCGTAATTTAATATGTACTATTTATGATTTTGTGATGTATGGACAAGTCACATTTGATATAAATCATAAGGAATGAGTGTTTTTAAGTTGCCAATGTGTATGAAATGTAAAATAGGTAGTTAAACAAATCAAATATCAATGTAACAGTGATTTTTGGGAAGACGTTACAGAACTGCTTCAAAAGAAGAGCAAATCGATCTCTTATTCAATGTAGATCGATCTTAAATGGGTTCTGGGTAGAACAAATCAATCTCTTAGCAAGGCCAGATCGATCTCCTTAAGGCTCTATGTACAGCAGATCGATCTCATGCTTAAGAGCATATCGATCTCATGCTTAAGAGCATATCGATCCCTTAAGTTCAAAAGGTCGATTCTTGAAAAGAAAAAGGCAGGACAGATCGATCTCATGCTTAAGAGCATATCAATCCCTTAAGTTCAAAAGGTCAGTTCTTGAAAAGAAAAAGGTAGGACAGATCGATCCCTCATAGTTAGCATATCGATCCACTAGAGCAATTCTATAAATATAAGGCTTTACAACCTCTGTTTTCCCGAGAAATACCAAAACCTTTCAAGAAACAAAGTTAAACCTAAACTTTCTACTCCAAAAAACTTTATCTTTCAAGTAGTTTTGAGTGAGATTCAGTTTAGCAAAGTTGTTCATAGTAAAGAGGAGAACAACATACTTGGAAACAAGAAGTTGGAGCCAAAGATTGAAGGAGCAAGGTGGATTTTGCCAATTTTGGTGAAAAAGAGGAAAGTGCAAGCTAGGTAAAATTCAATAAACCAAGTTCATATATGTTAATCTAGGTGTCTTGGTGAGTTGATTGGTGTATGTTTAAATTACTAAAAGTAAATGGATCATGAAAAATATCGTGACCTAGTCATTGGCATGGGTTTGAGAAAATAATGAGGAAGTTGAGTAAACATGGATTGAATGATGAAATGAGTATGTATGAAAGATTATAAGGTAGTTTTATGAAATACCTAAATTGGAATAGATGAGAAATTAAGATAGGTATATGAAATACATGGTATAACACCATAATGGGAGAAAGTGATGAGATAAAAGCTTTGATTTAGAGTCATACAAGTGAAAACAAGTATATTAAGGTATACTGATGTGGATAATTATTAACAGCTTCGAAAGTTTATATTGGAAGCTGATCGGACTGCGAGAGTAAACAACACCGAGGAAGTGAGGTCACGTGACGTGATCCGAGGTAAGAGAATTTCGTGAGTAGCGAGAGATAGCTACACGTATTTCGACTAAAATTTTGATAACTATATTCTATATGAATTCTCGTGAATAGACATGTTGTGATAAGGATCGATGAGATGAATCATGGTTTTATCTAAAAATAGGATAAAAAGCCTTAGAAGCATGTTTGTGACTAATATTCATGGTTGCATGATACAATGGCTAATGTTTTCATATATACGCGCGAAAACAACACATGTGAGTGTCGATTTGATTTGATTGGGTGAAATTCAATTTAAATCAGCCATTTATCGGGTTTTTGTGAAAACCATTAGTGCTAGAGAATACTCGCACTATGTTTTTGAGATATGCATCACATAGTACATGAGTATAATTTCGTACTAAATTTTAAATGCGATTTATGCATGATAAAGTACTGGGAGCATTGCTCGTACTCAGTTTTTATTGAATGATGCATTGTAGAGTATTGGGAGCATTGATCATACTCAGTTTTACATGATAGAGTACTGGGAGCTTCGCTCGTACTCAATTTTCATTGATTGATGCATTATAAAGTATAGGGAGCATTGCTCATACTTGATCTTTACATAAGATAGTGCTGGGAGCATTACTCGAACTAGATTTATATCACTTGTGTTATGGTCATGCTGGGAGTGCAAGTATTGAATTTTTAAAAGAAAGCTTGAAACAGCTGTGCTGGGAGCCTGTGCTGACTGTGTGTTGCACCGATTATATGTTCGTACGTGCATATTTTAAGATATGGCCGAGGACTATCAAAAATATTATCCATAGTATGAGGACTAAGACTTATGGCAAGCATCCCGACTATGAGGTGTATCCAAGGTATGAGGATTAAGACTTATGGCAAGTATCTTGACCTTGAGATTGGGTCCATGGAGTACTTTGTACCATGTATGTCACATGGAGTAAGTTGTACTGTGAGTACACAATATGAGTGAGTTGTGAGCTGACGATAGAGGATTTGACCCACCTCCCTTTACAGCAATTGTGAGACCCCACACACCGAGTAGTGTGTAGCCTGGGATCACAGAAAATGAGTTATGATCATAATCTCAAAACATGTAGTCACCTATCTCATTCTCCTTTCATACAATGTAAATTGAGTTTCTTGAATGAACTATCACATGATTTTATAATCTAAACATGTGAATTTGTGAAATGTGAAAGGGTAACCCTAGGGAGGGGTGGGGCCCAGATTTCCATGTTTTTAAACATGATGATATGTCATATTATTTTGATTTGATTGAATGACATGAAAAATGTGATTTGTATGAAATTACATGAGAAATGTAATGTTTTGCATAAACTGCTGAGGTTGTTAAACCAGCATGTTTTCAGTTTTATAACTAACGATTTATATCTATAAATATATATTGCATAAAGGTTTCAAGCAGGGTGCATGCTTTAGATATGAATTAATAAGGAAATGATTTCCAAGAATAGGCATTGTAATTTGTAGATAGTGCAATTATCTACTTGCTTGCCTGATTTCCTTACTGAGCTGTGAGCTCACCCCCTTTTTATTTCCCCTTTCTACAGAGCGTTTGTCACGCCCCGAAAATGCGGAAAATAGGGCTAATTTAAAACTTTTTGTTCATTAATTCACAATTAAAGGTGCATTCCTGTGCAGTGTCATACATCATCATAATTATCATGCCTCAGGATCTCATCATGATATAATAATTATTGTGTTATACCCATTACTCGATTACAAGTTAATTAATCCTAATACATCCCCTACAATAACATACTTCAAGTGTCTGTAATCACATTAATAGTCTGGGTACATGAAAAGATAAAATATACCTCAAATACAATATATATAGGGCCTGGAGCTCAAGTCCTCCACTAGCCACTACTCCGTACGCCGCAGGGAGATCCTTCTTCACTTGAAGTACTCTGGGAGGGGGAGGAAAATAGGGTGAGCTTCTAAATCGCTCAGTAAGGGGGTAAAGGAATCAGTTATATAAACCATTTCACACATCACAAATATGTATTTGTTCATAAAGCTCATTTGAAATCGTAGCATGAAAGTTCTCAAAACATCATCTCATAACTCGTTAAATCATGTGAAAACATGAAGATAAAAGGCTCCACATCGAGCACTCACAAGCATGTGTAAAGATATGCAATAATGGCTGTTCTCAAATACGTGATAAAAATCACCTCGGTAAATCACACGTGACAAGGTCACAAAACACAACTCATGTGTAAAACGAGACTAGGCAATAAAACTCAATTAAAACTCGTCATGGCACATCAAATATATATAAGCTCCTCTGGGTGCGCATCCCAGGCATCCTCGTATAGAGGGAACGTCGACAATATGGTCGTGTGCAAAGTATATTGGACTTATATGTTACCAGAACAAGGCCCGGCCTTACTTGCTACTAGAGCAATGCCTCGCCTAATGCACACGACACGTGGTCCCTGGGTCGGTTCCCAGGCGGCCCACTCTCTCGGTCTTACATGCTACCAGAGCAATGCCTCCCAACGCTACCAGAGCGGAGGAATAATCGGACTTATATGTTACCAGAACAATGCCTGTGGTCCCTGGGTCGGTTCCCAGGCGTCCCACAATATCAGTCTTATATGCTACCAGAGCAAGGCCCGTGGTCCCTGGGTCGGTTCCCAGGCGTCCCACTATATCGGTCTTATATGCTACCAGAGCAATGCCCGATGTGTGTTCAACATGACACGCCTAAGTCTCTATCATTAGCCATTATCTTATAAAACGTTATGCCTTCACGTAGAACTCATAATGGTTTTCTCTTAAAAACTCATTTAAAACATTTGTGTACTCAACAAAAAACACATATAAAAATCGAGTTCCAACCGGCAAAACATGCACACATTTTCTCAAATCTCAATATCGCCTTAACGTAGAGCCCAATTTACTTTTCACGCAGCTCAAAGGTTTATAAAGTAATTTCACACTTAGCTTATAAACTCATAAAATAATGGGCTCCAACCGGCTATAAAAATCGTGTGCAGTTACATCACAACACAAAACATGCTTGTATTCTCAAATCATGGTTCATGCTAACAATTCATCAAAATACATACACAAAATGGTTTAGTTTTCCCTTACCTCTTTGCACCTCGTATAGTGCAATCGTTCCCCCCGTCTCACGGACTAGTCTCGCATTCCACTCTGGAACTCCCGAGCTGTCCAAACGATGTTAAAACATCAATACTCCACATCACATAACCTCAATTCTCAAAATCGAGCATAATTGCTCATAACACCTCAATTCTCTTGATTTCTCGTAACTCAACCCTAAGCTACAACCTCATTCACAATATCCCAATATCCTACATTCCTCATGCCAATTATTTAGGCTAATTCTTCATATTGTCCAATTTTCCATTTATAGCTCACAATTTCCTAAATTCACCAAAATTCTCAAATATTCATATCACTCCTACCACATTGAAATTTAATCAATCCCCAGTCATTTCTCAACCATTTCAACACAATTACAACCACCAATAACATCAAAATCAACTCAAATATCAAGATCGAGGTTTAGAAATTACCCAAAGTTTGTGAGACGCACAACTCACGCCTCGATCCGATTCGTCCTTCGATTTCCAAGTATGTTGTTCTCCCTTTGATGAGGAACAACTTTCCTTCTTCCCACAATAGCTGATTCGGCCGGAAATGGGTGATTTGGAGGAGTGAGAAACTAGGTTTTTGGAAAAATAGAGGTTTGGAAGAGAGAGAAAGTGAGATTTCAGGAGAAAACACGGGTCCCTTATATAGATTGGAGGTAGGAGATCGATCTGCCTCTTGCTGAGATCGATCTGTGTTTGAAATTTGGGGGCGATCTGGGTAATTTTATGCCCAGGAGATCGATCTGTCGAGGGGTGAGATCGATCTCTTTATGGCTTTATGAGATCGATCTGCTCCTAAAGAGATCGATCTTCTCCCTAAACAGAAGCATTTGGAGATCGATCTCTTCCTCATGAGATCGATCCCTTCTCAAACAGATTCATTTGGAGATCGATCTCTTCCTCATGAGATCGATCCCTTCTCAAACAGATTCATAAAGAGATCGATCTCTTCCATTGGAGATCGATCTGCTTCTCAAATTTCCCATCCCTCGTCATTCTTAACTCACCAGATCGATCTCTCCTTCTCCCAGATCGATCTGTCCTCATGCTTCATGCCTATTTTACACACTTAACATATAAATCTCCAATTATAATTCCCACAATTCATTTAATTCAATAAATTACACTTCAAATTCTTATTACATTATTAAAATATGTCTAAAATTCTCAGATCTCACAGCGTTCACAGTAGTCGAGCACGACTGAGTATTGGTATTCCTTGATCCACTGCATATCCATCTTACAGGAGGTATACACATTTGAAACATTTTGTACTGAACAATGTAAAAGCATAGTTATGTAAACGAATGTACGGTAGGGGATGTATATCTACAAGTAATTGTATTAATGTAAAAAAGCTTACATTCTGGAAAAGTATATTGACTTGTATGCTTATTATGAAATGAATATGGTTAAGGTGACTAATATCGAATCATAGCCCAACGATTTGGTGTTAAGTGATGACAGAAGTATAAGTAAGTAAACTGTGAAAAATTTGTGGTGATTTTGGTAGGTCACGGGAGGGGAGGTTGTGACGAAATGGTATCAAAGCAAAGTTGGTCTGATGTGAGTCGATATTAGTAATTGGGAAAGTGTACATCCCTATAGTACTGTGTTTTGTTCAGTTACAATTATGTATACGAGATGGAAATCAGAGTAATTACTGATTATAAATGCAGGAATTTAGCTATTATGGTAAATACCAACCGTGGTAGAGGGGCTAGAGGTAGGTCTCGAGGTCATAGAGGTAGGCTAGAGACCCGTGATGAGACTACAGGTCCCATCGAGGTACTAGAGAGTACCGAGGCACTCTTCGCGAGATTGAAGAGTCACCTAGAGACCATAGTGGAGTTATTGGCACAAACTATGCCAGGAGGAGCGTCGCCTGGAGACCATAGTGGAGTTATTGGCACAAACTATGCCAAGAGGACAGGGGCAAGATACGAGGACTGCGCCTAAAAAGGCAGTTGCACTTGGTATGCCTACACAGCCAGCTCATGTGCCACAGCCTACAGATACACCTACACCCCACCAGTTCAAGATATGCCTTCTCATGTTACTCCACGATAGGGTGGTAATGTTTTTGGGTATGGTTGTGATCTTGACAGACTACGATACTTCTAGAAGCTTGGACCTCCAACTTTTCGTGGGGTTAAGAATCTAGTTTTGGTTGAGGAGTGCATAGGAGAGATAGAGAAGTTGTACGGATTCTTTGAGTGTCCAACTTTAGAGATGGTCGCATTTGTTGTGTTCCTATTAAAGGGGATGGCAGAGTATTGGTGGAAGTCCACCCACCCATATTGAGAGCTCAACATGCAGAGATTAGTTAGGATATATTTTTGGATGCCTTCAGGAGGCAGTTTGTTCCAGATACGGGCCTAGCAGAGGGTGCAGGTCGAGGTTTTGGGATTGAGCCTGGGAGTCATTTAGTAGACAAGTGTGAGACTAGATTTCTATCCTTAGGGAGGTATGAGCTGACACCTTGAATAACGAGACCAGGAAGGTCTACAGATTTATTGATGGATTGAGACCAGTATTACGGTATAAACTAATTTCGTTTGACAGAAGGCAGTGCACAAAGCATAATTATGTGAGCAAGATTATGAGAATGTCTCTGAGTTCATGACTGTTGGTAAGGGTAAAGATAGAGATAGGAAGAGGCTAGTGAGTGATAGTGCCTGAGGTTTCAGATATCGAAGAGGAAAAAAACTCTTCGATAAGAGACCAAGGATCAAGGAAGCACAGGAGAAGACTGTTAGATCTCCTGCATACCCGACTATAGCTCCAGCTAGAGGAGTTATGATTGGAAGATCGAGGCCTACCACTGATTAGTGTAGCAGATGTGGTAGATTTCATGGAGGTAGACCTTATCCTGTTTCTAGTGGATTATGCTTCAGATGTGGGAAGCCAGGGCATATGGCGAGAGTTTGCCAAGAGGTTATAGATATTACCCCATAGAAGGGTAAGGAGCCTGAGAGAGCTCCAGCTAATATGTCTGCTCCAAGGAGGAGAGCGACAAAAAAAGAGAAAGGGAAGTAAGTCATTGGACGAGGGCGAGTACATGCCTTGGACCAGGGTACGGCTGATACATTGTCGGATGTGATTATAGGTAACATCGTGATGTATTATTTAAAAACATATGTTTTAATTGATCCTGGTACCACGCATTCATTTGTATCACCTTCATTTGCATGTAAGTTAGCAAAACATGTAGAGTGTACACCTTTAAGTAGGATGATGTTAATTAGTACGCATATGGATAACAGTCAACTAGTTGAGTATGTGTTAAATGATTATAAGTTAAGAGTAGGGGAAAAGGATATGACAGCCAATCTAATATTGTTAAGTATGAGTGATTTTGATGTAATCTTAGGAATGGATTGGTTATCTGCAAACCATGTTGTTTTAGATTGCTATGCTCAGACAGTTATGTTTCCTAACCCTGAAAAATATGTTGTAAAGTTTGATGAAAAGAAATGAGAGTAATAGGGATGTCTATAACAAATAATGTACTATGCTGACTGAGAAATGAATATATTGAAGGTTTCTTTGTATACGTGGTTGATACGAATAAGGTACATTCGGAGTTGAGATGTCTTTCAGGATGAATTGCCAGGATTGCCATCAGATAGAAAATTGGAGTTCTGCATAGATTTGGTGCCTGATATTAAACCTATATCAAAAACACTGTATCGCATGGCCTTAGTTGAGCTGAAGGAGCTGAAGAGATAGTTACAAAAGTTGTTGGATAGAGGTTTCATCAGACCGAGTGTGTCAGACCCGGATTTTATATAGCTTATACCTTATGATTCCTATATGTATGAACACTCTATTATTATAGTTGAATTATAAGAAGAGTATTTACTAGACTTAAAGTGTTAGTGAAATGATTAAACACGCAAAAGCTACATAAAAAGCCTAATGTGAACTATAAGTGTCACAGGCTAAACCGAGTGAATCTAAATCATTTTGACTGAAAATAAGAACTTAAAATGAGAAAGCATAGAGAGCTCATGAAGGAAAGTCAGCTTGATTTAGTCTCGAACACAGAAAACGAGAGTAAAAGCTAAAAAGGGTAAAATAGACCTTTTTTGGCGAGTTAAGGTATTTAAGGTGTTTCGGGTGAAATTATCCACCGAGAACGGTTGAAACATAAAGACGAGAGTGTAAGACATAAGATATGACACTTTCAGAATTTTGAGAAAAAGTCAACTTGGTCAATGGTTAAGGAAAAAGTCAACTATAGTTAAGAAAGTGGACTTTTACCATAGTTGACTAATCATGGTTAAAAATTAACCTAAGTGTGGAGAAAAAATTGGAGAAAAATATTCTTGGCCAGAATATAAGATAATCATCCCCGGAAGTAAGGAAAATTTATTTGGAAGGATTCTGGATTAAATTTAATGGTTAAAAACGTAATGGGCCTAAGGTGAAAATTTTAAAGCCCATTAAGGTATACCAAACGTATATCAAAATTCTTAGGTCCTTTAGATCGAATTGTTGGACCAATTAATTGGCCAAATATTGATACAATTAAAGGCCATGGATATAGTAAAAATTTCAGCCCAAAAGCCCATTAAGAAAGCCCAAACCGAGAAGCCCAAATGGAAAGCCCATGAGATAAATATCTAACGATAGTTAAAGCTAACCATGACTCATAAGTTGACTCATTAGGTGACTCATGGCTAAGTTAGAAAGTCAAGCTTAATGGCTGGAAAGTAAAGCTTAATGGCTAAGTAAGTGGCTTATAAAATCAGCCACACCATTGTCATCTTCATCACACCAAATTCGGCTAGAAGAAGAAACCATTGAAACAAATTATCCAAGCTTTCTCTCACTAGAAATCACTAGGAATTAGGCATATTTGAAACTTGCATTCTTCATGGAAGTTGTTCCAAATTGATAGGAGAGTGAAATATGTTGGAATTGGCTATCAAGGAGCCATAGAGTGCAAACCGTGAGCCTCCAAAGTATTCAGCCAAGTGTGAACACAACAATTGGTATATTTTCAAGTTTTCAATTTCATATATGTTAATGTATGAATGATTTTAAGTATATTGGTATATGTTTTAAGCATTGAAACATATTAAATCACTATGATGTTGGTTAGGCCGAGAATGAGTAGTGAGATATTGATTTATGTCCATATGATTTTAAGGCATAAATGGATTAATGTACATGTGTTAATGATTATGGTGTAATTAGAATTAATCAATTTGATTAATTAATACATGTAATTAGTTGGCAATCAAGGAGTTTGATAAAATGTCTAAATGAACTATATGATGTTTAGGAATGTTGCCAACCAAGTGTTTGTGGAAATGCCTAAGTGAATTGGCCAAGAAAGAGACATGGCCGGCATGCCATGGTGTAACCAATGGCATGGGTAGCTCTCGGCCATGGCATGAGGCCGAGAGGCCCAATGGGCCAAGCCCAAATATTTTAGGTCCAATGTGATGGGGTCTAGGACAAGCCCAATAAGAGTTGGTGGGCCCCATAAGCCCAATAGGCCCAACGAAAATGAATAGTAAAATGAAAATGGGCTTAAGGCATAGTTAGGCCCATTAAGGATTATTAAAGTCCATTAAGGGAAATAGACTATATTTAATGTGAAATACAGTAGAAAAAGTGTAATTAACCTGATAAATGGTTATATGCAGCTCCAGAGAGTATTGGAGGAGCAAATCGAACGGCTAAAATGAGCAGCGCAGAGAAAGTGAAATTTCTCGAGTGATTGCAGGTAAGGGACTTTTGTGAGTAGTTAGAGATACCTGCACGTATTTTCGTCTGCTTTTACATTCACTTAAAAACTCTGAGGGTCATAGAAAGTGAATAATAATTATTGTGACCCGATAGTGGCAAATTACGATTTTACCCCTAGTTAGTAAAAAAAGTCAACTTTTGTGAAAAGTTGTAAAAAGCATGAAAACCACTATTTTTGAGTGTCTAACTGCTGTTTAGTAGGAGAATAAATAGATGGGCTAATGATTTTAAGGTTGATGTGAATTAAGCACACTTTATAGTGCTAATTTTGATATTTTATAAAACATCCCTTTTTAAAAGAGCCATCTATCATATTATGTGAGAATAAATCATGCTGGAGTATAGCTTGCACTGGATTTCATATATTTTCCACATACATTAGTGCTGGATTTTGATTTGCACTATATGATATATGCATGAGAGAGTGCTGGAGCGATTAGCTCGTACTCGAGTTTTACATGAGATACATGACAGAGTGCTGGAGCGTTGCTCGTACTCGATTCTTCATGATTTATACATGACATAGTACAGGAGCTATTGCTCGTACTTGATTTGATGATATTGTGCATAGCATGGTACTGGAGCTATTGCTCGTACTTGATTTAATACATGAACTATGCATTGACCTAGTTGCTGGAGGTTTACTCGCACTAGAGTATGAGTTTGTGATGTGAAACAGTGTTTAAGCGGAGTGTCGACTGTGAGTCGCACTCAAAGGCACGCACTGTATGTGATATATAATACATGTTAAAACTCATGCTTGAGTCCTTGTGTGACTGAGTGTCACATTATGTGAGAGGATATCCGCATGAGGATAATAGAGATGTGGTATGATATTCCATGGTTTTAGGGCTAAGACCTATGGCAGGCACCTCGACTGTGATGTAGCATCCACGGAGTACGTTGTACCGTACATGTGGCATGGAAGTACACTGTACCGTGTGGTGTTATGGAGTTGAGGAGGTTATAGCTGGCGGTTGTGATGGACTGACCCCCCTCCCGTTGCAGCAGTGATGCCCCGCACACCAAGATCTGTGTTGCTTGGGATCACATGTCGGATATGATCATTGTCCTGGATACTATATACATTTTCACCACAGAGTCTCACATGATATATCACCTGACTTGATTGACTGATTTAAATTACGGACAGACCTGAGGGATGGGTTGGACTCCGATTTTGTGATGTGAATTATTTAAATGCCATATTAATTGTGATTTAAATATACATGGCATGATTTACCTAAAGGCATGATTTATATAAAGATGCATTGTTTTGCACTACATGCCTACATTTGAGAAAGAAAGCATGATTTTTGTACATGAGATTTTATCTGTACAAGTATACATATATATATATATATATATATATAAAGACATGCTTTTAAAGTGAGTTAAGGAAATAATGTTTTCAAGGCATAGCATTATTTTAAGTAGATAGTGTAGATATCTACTTGCTTGCCTAATTTCCTTACTGAGCGCATTGTATGCTCTCCCCCTTTCTTTACATCTCGCTACAGAGCATCAGCAGTAGGGTGAGAGCTATTGAGGGATAGTATTCCTGAGTCCACTGCTAGTTCCTATCGATCGTTAGGTATACATATTTTATACGGTTTTGTATCTAAACATAGAAATAGCACAATGATGTATACAATATATATTATGGGGAATGTATTTGTATTATATTTTATATAATCTCACAAGTATTATAAAAAGAAATTACAGTTAGTAACAGTATATTGACACGTATGTATGATAATGGATAATGTGGTAAGCGAGGATTCTGACATCGAATCACAGCCCAACCATTGAAGAGAAGAAAGGTAAGTTAAAAATGCGAAAAATTTGTAGTGGTTTTTTGTTAAGTCATGGATTGAGAAAGGGTCCTGACAGAGTGTTTCACCTTGGGGAGCACTGATTTTATTTGTAAAGAAGAAGGATGAAAGCCTATGATTTTATATAGATTACAGATTGTTGAATAAGTCAACCATCAAGAATAGGTATCCCCTTCCTCGTATTGATGATTTGTTGGATCAACTCTGGGGAGCACAAGTCTTTTCTAAGATTGATTTGAGTTCTGAGTTCATCAATTGAGAGTTTAGAGTGGAGATGTGCCCAAGACAGTGTTTTGGACCTGATATGGCCAATATAAATTTTTGTTTATTCCATTCAGACTAACGAATGCTACCACAGCTTTCATGGCTTTGATGAACGATGTGTTCAAGCCATATTAATGTCAATTTGTTATCGTCTTCATCGATGACATCTTAGCATACTTGAAATTAGAGGAAAAGTATTAGATGCACCTTAGGATTGTATTACAAACTCTACGAGAGCAGAAGTTGTATGCTAAACTTAGTAAGTGTGACTTTTAGTTATCACAGATCTCAGTTTTTAGGACACATTGTGTCGAAGGATGGTGTATCAATGGATCCATCCAAGATTAAGGCTATAGTTCAATGGGAACATCGAGGACAGTCACTGAGATTAGAAGTTTCCTGGGTTTAGCGGGATATTATCGAAGATTCGTTGAGGGATTTTCGAAGTTAGTTGCTTCGTTGACACGTCTCACTCAGAAGAATGTAGCTCTTGTATGGGATGAGGATTGTGAGAGGAGTTTTTAGGAGTTGAAGCATCAATTGACCACTGCTTCGATTATCACTATCCCTACCAGCTCAGGAGGATTTTTAGTGTATACCGATGCTTCGCATCAGGGATAGGGCTATGCATTGATGCAGGATGGAAAGGTAGTTGCTTATGGATCTAGACAGCTGAAGGACCACGAGAAGAACTATCCGACCCACGATTTGGAGTTAGCGACAGTAGTGTTTGCATTAAAGGTATGGCGCCACTACTTGTATGGTGAGAAGTTCCAGATTTTATCGACTACAAGAGCCTCAAGTATTTGTTCTCACAAAAAGAGCTGAACATGAGATAGAGAAGATGGCTAGAGCTTCTGAAGGACTACGATTGTGAGATATTGTATCATCGGGTAAGGCTAACGTTGTAACTTATGCTTTGAGTAGGAAGAGCCTTGGGATGGTATCATATATGATCGTTAGGGAACATGAGTTGCTAGAGCAGTTTACTAGCCTCAGTTTAGGAGTTGTGCCTTCTGACATTGATACAGACTATGTGATTGCTAGTCTATACTTGGAGCCAAATCTGTTGGACAGGATTTGACAAGCTCATTAGACTGATCCATATTGCATTGGTGTGAGTAGTCAGATACAGAGTGGCACAATGACTGATTTTGAGTTGAGTTTTGATGGACTATTGAGGTTTAGAGGCAGAATGTGTGTTCCCGAGGACCCAGAGCTCAAGAGATTGATATTATCGAAAGCTCATTCGTCGAGGTACACATTACTTCCAAGGAGTAACAAGATGTATCAGAACCTCCAAAAGGTGTACTGGTGGTTAGATATGAAGATAGATGTGGCGGATTTCATGGCGAGATGTCTCATATGTCAACAGGTGAAGGTAAAACATCAGAAGCCTGCAGGGTTATTGCAGCCTCTACATATACCGACATGGAAATGGGAGCATATCACCATGGATTTCGTGATGGGTTTACTGAGGACCTAAAAAAATCACGATACGATATGGGTGATAGTTGATAGACTTACATAGTCAACCCAGTTCTTAGCTATGAGAGCTACCAATACTCTAAGTTCATTGGCAGAGTTGTATGTACTCGAGGTAGTGAGGTTACATGGTGTTCCAGTGAGCATTGTCTCGGATAGGGATTCCCGCTTCACTTCCCACTTTTGGGACATTTTTAGGAAGCCATAGGGACCCAGTTAAGTTTGAGCACCACTTTTTATCCTTAGATAGATGGCCAGTCAGAGAGGACTATACAGACTCTGGAGCATATGTTGAGAGTGTGTGTGCTGGATTATAGAGGCTCCTGGGATGATCATTTACCACTGGCTAAATTTTCCTACAACAATAGTTATCATTTGAGTCTCGAGATGGCACCGTTTGAGGCTTTATATGGCTGTAGATGTCGTTCCCTTATCGATTGGGAAAAAGTGGGTGACAGAAAGACTTTTGCTCCTGATTTGGTTACCCAAACCTATGAGGATGTCCAGTTGATTGTTGAGAGATTGAGGACAGCTCAGAGTAGATAGAAAAGCTATGCTGACAAGATATGAAGACCCCTTGAGTTCGCAGTTAGTGAATCAGTGTTTCTGAAGGTTTCTCCTTCCCAAGGTATAGGGAGATTTAGGAAGAGAGGTAAGTTGAGTCCTCGCTACAATGGACCCTTTGAGATACTTGATCGAGTGAGAGATAAAGCATTAGGTTGGCTTTGCCATCGGGCTTATCGGGAGTGCATAATGTATTCCTCATTTTAATGCTATGGAAGTATCATCCAAATCCAAAACATGTGTTTCAATATGAGCCATTAGAGCTCAAAGAAGACTTGACATATGTAGAGAAAATGATCCAGATACTGGATAGAAAGGAGAAAGTCTTGAGAAAAAAGACTATTGGGTTAGTGAAGATTCTCTGGTAGCATCACAAGTCATAAGAGGCTACTTAGGAACTAGAGAGTCTGATGTGAGAGAGATACCCCCAATTGTTTGAAGAGTAACTTGGTCATAATTTGGAGGACTAAATTTCTTAAGGTGAGGATGATTGTAAAGCCCATAATTTAATATGTACTATTTATGATTTTGTGATGTATGGACAAGTCACATTTGATATAAATCATAAGGAATGAGTGTTTTTAATTTGCAAATGTGTATGAAATGTAAAACGAGTAGTTAAGAAAATCAAATATCAATGTAACAGTGATTTTTGGGAAGAAGTTGCAGCAGAATTGCTTCAGAAGAGGAGCAGATCGATCTCTCATTCAATGTAGATCGATCTTGAATAGGTTATGGGTAGAAGAAATCGATCTCATAGTAAGGCCAAATCGATCTCTTTAAGGCTCTGTGTAAAGCAGATCGATCTCATGCTTAAGAGTAGATCGATCCCTTAAGTTCAAAAGGTCGATTCCTGAAGAAAAAAAGGCAAGATAGATCGATCCCTCATAGTTAGCAGATCGATCATCTAGAGCAATTCTATAAATATAAGGCTCTACAACCTCTATTTTCCCAAGAAATACCAAAACCTTTTAAGAAACAAAGTTGAACCTAACCTTTCTACTCCAGAAAGCTTCATCTTTCAAGTAGTTTTGAGTGAGATTCAGTTCAGCAAAGTTAGTCTTAGTAAAGAGGAGAACAACATACTTGGAAACAAGAAGTTGGAATCGAAGATTGAAGGAGCAAGATGGATTTTGCTAATTTTGGTGAAAAAGAGGAAAGTGCAAGCTAGGTAAGATTCAATAAACCAAGTTCATATATGTTAATCTAGGTGTCTTGTTGAGTTGATTGGTGTATGTTTAAATTACTGAAAACAAATGGATCATGAAAAATATCCATAACCTAGCTATTAGCATGAATTTGAGAAAATGATGAGAAAGTTGAGTAAACATGGATTAAATGATGAAATGAGCATGTACAAAAGATTGTAAGGTAGTTTTATGAAATACCTAAATTGGAATAGATGAGAAATTAAGATAGGTATATGAAATGTATGGTATAACACCATAATGGGAGAAAATGATGAGATAAAAGCATTGATTTAGAGTCATGTAAGTGAAAACAAGTATATTAAGGTATACTGATGTGGATAATTATTAACAGCTTCAAAAGTTGATATTGGAAGCTGATCGGACTGCGAGAGTAAACAAAACTAAGGAAGTGAGGTCACGTGACGTGATCCAAGGTAAGGGAATTTTGAGATTAGCTAGAGATAGCTACACATATTTTGAATAGAATTTCGATAACTATATTCTATATGAATTCCTGTGAATAGACATGTTGTGATAGGGACCGATGAGATAAATCGTGGTTTTATCCAAAAATAGGATAAAAAGCCTTAGAAGCATGTTTGTGATAATTCATGGTTGCATGATAGAATGGCTAATGTTTTCATGTATATGCGAAAACAACACATGTGAGTGTTGATTTGATTTGATTAGGTGAAATTCAATTTAAATAAGCCATCTATCGAGTGTATGTGAAAACCATTAGTGCTAGAGAATACTCGTACTATATTTTTGAGATATACATTACATAGTACTTGAGTATAATCTCGTACTGAATTTTAAATGCGATTTATGCATGATAGAGTATTGGGAGCATTGCTCGTACTCGATTTTTATTGACTAATGCATTGTAGAGTATTGGGAGCATAGCTTGTACTCAGTTTTATATGATAGAGTGCTGGGAGCATTGCTCGTACTCAGTTTTTATTGAATAATGCATTGTAGAGTACTGGGAGCATAGCTCATGCTCAGTTTTACATTAGAGTGCTGGGAGCTTAGCTCGTACTCAGTTTTCATTTATTGATGCATTATAGAGTATTAGGAGTGTAAGACCCGTATTTTCACATGTAACCCTTATGATTCCCTCAGTATACATTCGTTTATGTAATATGAATCATAAGTGAAGTAAGGTCCATAGATTTGATGTACACACTTGTTATGTGAGTTTGTGATGTACACACAAGTTTCATTAAGTATGAATTATAAGAAATGGACCTTTGTAAGTGAAAAATGTGTATTGAATGCAAAATGAGGAGCGAGGTAAATGGATATGAAGTTAGCTTTGAGAATTTGGAGTGAAATTTGGCTAAGTATGGCTACAAAGCAATGGGAGATCGATCCTACAAGCAAGCAGATCGATCTCATTGTACTCAAACTGCCTAACCAGAGCATTTTGTAAAAAGGAGATCGATCCCCAGTCTAAGCCAGATCGATCCCCAATGAAGAACAAATCGATTCAACCCCAAGCAGATCGATCCTCTTATGCCTCAGCCAGAAGTAGATCGATCTCATTTCCCTTCCAGATCAATCTATGAATCTCTCAGCCAGGCTCAGATCGATCTCATGCTCTTCGACAGATCGATCTCTCAAGCTTGAAAACTGAATACAGGAAGGCTAAAAGCAACAACGGATCGATCCTTTACTTATGGAGATCGATCTCTTCAAGCAATTTCTATAAAAATAGGGCTGCTGAACTGCAATTCACAGGAGAAACATTAAACCTTTCCATTTTTGAAGCAAAGTAACCTAAATTTCCTCTCTAGACTATCAACACATTCCTTTTAGATAGAAGAAAAGTTTATTACATCAGAGTTGTTCATAGAGTGGAGAAGAACAACATAGTTAGGAACGAAAGGTAGAATTGTTGAATCAAAGAAAAAAAAAAGGAGCTTTTCCTCAAAGTTGTGAAAAAAGAGAAAAGCTGAGATTTGTAAGATTTCAAAGCATCAATCTCTATATGTTAATCTATACACTTGTATGAGTTGATTGGTATGTATATTTATGGTTGGAACACTCTAGTTCATGCCTAGCCTTCCAAGACCTATAAATGGTTTAATTTGTCAAAATGAGTAAAAGGATTACTAGTCAAGGATTAAATTGATGAATTAAGTATGTATTGGTGTTATTGAGCATGTATATATGCTTGTATAACAGTTTGATGAAGTTCATGTACTAGAAACAATAATAACTGAAATTGAGTATATAAGGTATTCGATGAAATGCCACAATGAAATAAGATCATGAACTTGAGATATAGTAAGCTTAATACAGGTTTAATACAAATCAATAGACTCGAAGAGTTTGAGAGATTTTCGAAAATGAGTTATATACTCTAAATGGACCTATGAAAGGATAAAGCCCGATAATAGTGTAACGAGGCTAAATGAGATATATATGGCCAAATGCATTTATTTGAATATCATTCAAGTGAAACGAAGTATATGGCAATATACTGATGTGTGTAATACACAATTTTAGTTATAGAGGATATAATTGGAGTCGATAGGATGGATCACGAGAAGTGGAAATCGAAGGAAAACGATCCAAGCGTGATTCGAGGTAAGGGAGTTATGTGAGCTATTAGAGATAGCTATACGTATGTTTTCTTACATGCTTTGTGCGAATATATGCAATAAATACATAAATATTGATATATCTAGGTAGAAAACAATGTATGAGAATAAGTCCATAATATGAGTTGCATGACTTCTATGATTGTTGTGAAAAGAGGATTTGCAAACGTTTTGAGAAAGAATGATAATAGACAGGCTCCCCGTTTAACCAATTGCGTGAAATGTTACTAAAGAGTGATTGAAGGGAGATTTGCCCTCTCACTCATGACTATTCATGGAGCCCCTTCTATTTCTTCTCTGTGTGAAATTGTGCTAGAGCATGAGGGGTAACGGTGGATTGACCAACCCTACTTGCATGTGATTTTCAAAAGGGATTTTGAGAAACACGAAAAGAGTGCTTGATGCCTCAGGTGATGCTGTGTGTTCCACTCGAGATGCTGGCACTAGATTTTGGGAATTATGCTAGAGCTTTCAAGTATTGTTGTGTATCTTGCTCTGACTATGCTCGCACGTAACTTCCTAATAATACCATGCTCGATGCCTCATGTATGCTGTGTGTATTACGCTGAGTTGCTCGCATGAGATTTTCATGATTATGCTGTGTGTTGAGTAAAACCGTGTTAGAGCTGTCATGTATTGCTCTGTGTCTTGCATTGACCTGCTCATACATGGTTTATAAATATGATGTGATGAGTACAAAATCGTCCTTGAGACTTCGTGTACTGCTATGTGTCTTGCACTGACCTACTTGTACGAGATTTTGAGACAACATAAATGGGTGAAAAGGATCCACGGGATCACGATGTACTGTGATTTGAGTATGAGCTAAAGGGATGGTTGATCCGCCTCTGCAAGCGTAGGGTTGCCACACACCTGATCAGTGTTGCCTGGAATCCGACTATGGCCATATGTCTTTTTATATCTGTGCGATACGACATTGTCACTACTGTGTGAGGTAACATATGTCCCTTTGCTGTGTGTCTGGGGATGTGGTAACCCATGATTATGTCTCATGTATATTAAATTACTGTGTAAAAAGTGATTTCTAAATATGTACTCTATGCTTTTAAAGATGAGCTATGTGAAAAGAGTATGCTGTGTGAATATGCATATACCTAACTAGCGAATTAATGATTTTGCATTGATGGAAGTTGTTTTAAAGAGAATGCATATGTTTTGTAGGGAAAATGAATATATATGTATTTTAGCATGTAGATAGTGTAGTTATCTACCTGCTTTCATATTTTCCTTACTGAGTACGTTAGCTCACCCCTTTATTTGTCCTCTACAGATTCTACGCAATAGTGAGTATACTACAGTCGTCCCTGCTATCGTGTTGCTTCGGTCATCCAGAAGTATAGAGAGGTATACACTTGAGGTGAAAATTTTGTATCTTATAAATCAATGCATAGTAATTTTTGTATTTTATATTTTAGGGGATGTATATAATAGAAACTGATGTAAATGCTTCCGCACTTATATATAAAAGTCCAGTTTCTATTTTACTTATTTTAATTGAATTGATTAAACTATAAATGGATGAGAAATGGATCAGATGTTGACTCACAGCCCAACTGTAAGTGGAAAGATAAAGGTCACAAACAGAGAGTGAAGGTCGTGACATAATTAATGGTATCAGAGCAGAGTTGGCCTGCTGTGAGTCATTATCCATATCTAGGAAATTATACATCCCTAAAGTACTGTGCATTATTAGGATACAATTATGTATACCAAGCTAGAAAATGTGACCAAAACTCTCAAGGGCGTAGAGATGAGCCCGAGAGACGTAGTGGGTCTAGTTTTAGTAGGGATCCACCCAGTCTTAGTGAGGCCACTGAGGAACGTATAACACAATTATAGCACAATGTAGACACGGCTATGGAGATGTTTACATAAGCTATGGCCAGACTTGAGGGTAGACAAGAGAACCCTACTGGTAAGGCTACTGCACCTAAGAGACATGAGCCAGCATAGCCTGCATCGAGACCTCGAGATGTAGAGGCGGAGATACCTATACCCCTTCCATTTTAGGATATTCCCCCACCAGTTCAGGATCCTATAGCTCCACAACAAGTTGGTGGTGAAGGAGTGTACGATTGTGATCTGGGTAGACTGAGAGAGTTTCAGAAGTTTGGATAACCTTCATTTAATGGTGTGAAGAACCTAGTGTTAGCTGAGCATTGGATATGTAGTATGGAGAAGCTCTCTGATTTTTTCATTGCTCCGACACAGAGAAGGTCACCTTTGCAGGTTTCGTATTAGAGGATGAGGTTGAGCATTGGTGGATGCCACATAGCCGATGTTGAGTGGATGACACTTGGTTGTGAGATGGGATATATATTCTTGGATGCCTTCAGAAGGCAATACATTTCAACTACTGCTCAGAGAAAGATGCAGATGGAATTTATGACATTGACTCAGGGGAACCGGACAGGGGATAAGTATGAGTCTGGGTTCACATCCCTAGGCAGATATGTGTAATGCCTGTAGTTTTATAAGTCTTTTTAGGAAGCTATAATGTAAATGTACATTGTTACATGTGTATAAATGACAAAAGGATGTAAGGATGATGAATCTAATGTACAATTCATGATTTTAATTTGTGTGCACGAGTTTCATTGCCTACGAACTTTGCGGAGTGGATATTATCATGCGTTGGTTACAGAATGTAAAATGAGGTATCAGGCAATTAAGGGTAAATTACAAAGTGCAAATCTCTAGAAAACTGCAGAAATAGGGGTGTAGGGGAAGAGTAGATCGATCTCCCATGAAGGGGAGATTGATCCCCTATCACAAAATGCCTAATATCAGTTTAATTGAACAAGGTAGATCAATCTCATAGGAAGACAGATCGATCTCCTTAAGTCTCTGCCTAGAAGGAATCGATCTCTCACAAGGCATAGATCAATCTCCAAATGTCTCGGCCAAGGAGAGATCAATCTCCCTTAAGCAACAGATCGATCTCCCCTTTATAAAACAAATCGATCTCGTTAAGGATTATGAGGAGTAGATCGATCTCATACAAGAGGCAGATCGATCTCCAAGAAGAATTTTGATTGCAACAGATCAATCTCAACATGAAGAGCAGATCAATCTAGTAGTAGTTACGTTAGGTGAAAAGGCTATCAAACCATGCAGAGATCGATCTCCACAAGGGACCAGATCGATCTCATGTCTTTGCATCTATAAAAAAGAGCACGGGATTGGATTGAAAACTTAGATTTTCCTCCCACCAAACTTGCACCTATCCATTTCCTTCAAAGAATCAAGCTTTCTCACCCTAAATATCACCACATTCCAGCCAGTTTTGGAAGAAGCTCAAGAAGGGAAAGGTGTTCCTTGAAGTAAGGAGAACAACATACCTAAAAATCACACATTGGTTTGATCAAGAGAAAGAGAATATACTACCACAAGTTGACCAAGGAAAGAGCTAAGTTGGGTAAGTCTTCAAAACTCTCAACTCTAAACATGATGTTTTAAGTGATTTTAGAAGTTGATGGATGTACATTATGTTAGTAGGATATGGCTAGAATCTTAGAACTCACTTAACCAAATATGTCTAGCAGAGCAATAGGCTAACTTTGCTATTGTGATGATCTTAGAACACTATGATACTAGTGGTGTTGAGTGAATGGTTTTAGATGGATTTACAAAGAAATATTAAGGTGAAATATGATAAAAGGTTAGTGAAAGCATGAGTAAGGAAGTAAATGACAATGTGAATGTTCTAGAGAAGAAAAGGGAAATGACTTAGTGACTTATACATGTAGATTGGAATATGTTGGAACGCGACTGACTCGGATCACGAACAAAGCAAAAGAGACGAAGGAGAATACAAGCGCGATTCAAGGTAAAGGATTGTATGTTAGTGATAGAGATATTTATACATATTTTACTATGATTTTAGTAGTTATGACGCTGGAAATATTATGCTTAGCTATTGAGCCTTATGTGAATTGAAATGTACTATGGTATGAATGATGAAAATGGGATATAGGAAAGAAAATAGTCTAACATGCATGTTTTTAATGTTTTTACAACTATACGTTGTTTTGTGACTAAAAATGAAAATGGATAGGCTAGCTAGTTTTACATGTTTAGCATGGAATGACATACTACGATAATAAACATGATTTGAGTTTTAAAAGAGAAATATAGCCACCAATCAGATTTGAGATGTGAAATATATGTTTTCATGAATTTGATAAACCGTGTTGGAGTGTAGCTCGCACGTGGTTTTACTATGATGATTTTGTGCTGGAGTTTTACTTGCACAAGTTTTTGTGGTTTTATGATGATGATGATGTGCTGGAGCCTAACTCGCACAACGATTTTTGAGATGATATAGTGCTAGAAGCAGTTGCTCGTATTGAGAGATACCACGCCGAAGCCTTATGGAGATTGTGTGTCACGCTAATTTTGCTCGCCTGGTATATGAGACATGGTTAAGGATGATGAGTCCATCGGTGTAGGGTACATGGACT
Source organism: Firmiana major (assembly GCA_033439115.1). Classification (NCBI taxonomy): domain Eukaryota; kingdom Viridiplantae; phylum Streptophyta; class Magnoliopsida; order Malvales; family Malvaceae; genus Firmiana; species Firmiana major. Next base: position 25,695,101 of record CM065914.1, read on the forward strand.
GGGTCCATAGGCGTACATTGAACTATTTAGTTATCTGAAATATTATGTATTGTGCTGGGTGCACGTGGGTACGAGTGTCGCGTAGATGACACATGACGTACATTGTACCGTGAGTTTATGTGATGTGATGAGGAAGATGATGATGATTGAGATAAGTCGAAGGGTAGGACTGACCCATCCCCCTTCAGGCGAGTGATGCCCTGTGCACACCTGATCTGTGAGCTAACATCCTTAAGCCCTACATCCTTAAGCTAACATCCTTAAGCCCGTGGAGGCAGGGAGGCTCTGTTAGGCGGGGAGGCTCTGTTCGGCAAGGAGGCTCTCCTTCACGGATATGGAAAACTCTTGGTATGGGGTAGGTAAGACCTAGGAATGGCACCCCCAATCACGATATGAGTCTGCGAAGTACGCTGTATCGTGTATATCACATGGAGTACGATGTACCACATGATGGTTATGTGATGAGAAAGTCTGGCGAGGGAAATCCATCTTCGTGCCAGCATGATACCCCGCACACCTGGATGCGTGTGGTCTGGGATGATTTACGATGTAGTGGTCCACATAGGCACTTTTGATATAGTGACCTAGTTTTTATACACATGCGTGAATTGTGAAATGAAAATGTGATTGTGATTGTGAATTGATTTGGTGGTATTTATGTGTTGAGAAAGAGGTTTATGATGTTGGTTTAAAAATGAGGTTTCTTAATGAATTGCCCTTTTTATGAATTTAAATGAGATTGAGCATGAGATGATTTATACATGATGTTTTTACCATGTTTTATATGCCAATGTACATGATTTTGATACATGATATATATATATATGTATACTCATATGGCATAGTTTTACTTCCTCATGCTCCTACCATAAATGATTTATGCATAACACTATCAGCATGTAGATAGAGTAGTTATCTACAATGCTTGCATTATTGCCTTACTGAGCGTGTGGTTGCTCATCCCTCTCCATTTTCCCCCTACAGAGTGTGCATAGTATCCTAGTGAGGACTGAGGCGTGGTATTTTGGACTCCGCTGCATCTCCATCGCTTAAAGGTATATACACAGTGATTCTTTTTTGTATCTAAACAATGTAAAAGTACAGTATTCTTTGAGTTGTAATTATGGGGGATGTATATGTCAGTAAAACATGCTTTTGTATAAGTACAAGATTTAAATGCAAATGTATGACATCGTTTTATTTCACTGAGAATGAATGAGATGTGGAGTTTATTATTGACTCACAGCCCAACGGTGTGTGGTGAGTTAGTTCATGATCGGGTAAGGTAACAGTAAAACGCAAAAAAATTTTAGTGATTTTCGGTTAAAGAGAATGGAATTGGGTCATGACAGAGATTAGTATCAAAGCTGTCTTGGCCTGATGTGAGTCATTAATAAAACGTAGGAAAGTACATCCCTATAGTACTGTGCTTTTGTTTAGATATAATACAGGAAGTTAGGCACTATGCCAGTTACATGCAAAGGTAGAGGGGCGAGAGCACGTGCTAGAGGCCGTAGAGGTAGGCCTGAGAGCCGTGCGGAGCCACAGACTGAGCAGGCTCCACAGAACCCTGCTGAGAGAGCAGAGGATACTGAGGCTCGCTTCGCTAGGTTAGAGCGGAGTATTGAGAATTTGGTGGAGATAGTCACGCAGGCATTGGGTGCCGGTGATAGACGAGGTCCCACAGCACAGCCTACTACTGAACAGGCAGTTGCAGAGGCGGAGAGACCTCATGCTGCTGAGACAGCTACAGTTACACCACCTCCAGCCCAGGATGCAGATTCTCCTATCGCTCCACAGCAGAGCGGTAGTGATTTGGGTTATGATTGCGACTTGAGCAGGTTGTGAGAATTTCAAGCGCTGAAACCCCCAGTGTTTAGAGGGGTGAAGGACCCAGTGGTTACGGAGGATTGGGTGTATGAGATGGAGAAACTATATAGGTTTTTCTGATGCACTTTAGCTGAGAAGGTAGCCTTTGCCGTGTTTATGTTGAAAGGCAAGGCCGAGCATTGATGGAGGTCCACCGAGGCTATTTTGAGGGCCAGACACTCTGAGATCTCATGGAAGATATTTCTAGAGGCCTTCAAAAGACAGTATATTCCAGCTACCGCACAGAGGAAATTACGGATGGAATTTATGAACCTGGCTCAAGGGAACCGAACTGCGGACGAGTATGAGTCCAAGTTTATGTCCTTGGGGAGATATGACCCAGACACGATGGGTAGTGAGGCCCGAAAGATACAGAAGTTCATGGATGGATTGAGATTGGCCATCCAGACTAAGCTAGCTCCCTTTGACATCTTGACCTATGAGGAGGCTGTACATAAGGCTCAGTTATGTGAGCAAGACTTTGAGCGAAATGCCTCCGAGCTTGGGCGGATTAGTGTCAGGAAGGACAGAGACCGGAAGAGACCTGGGTTTGGAAGAGTGGCCAAGAGAGATGACCAAAGATTTTTCGAGAAGAGGCCAAAGATTGAGGAGGTGCAGGAGAGAGCTGCTGACCTCCCGTATACCCAGCCTTGACTGCGCCAAGGGGTATGACTATTGGAGGACCACGGCCTACTACTGACCAGTGTAAGAGATGTGGGAGATTTCATGGGAATAGGCCCTGTCTGCTGACCCCTATGGTGTGTTTTAGATGCGAGAGACCAGGACATATGGCTAAGCATTGTCCCGAGAAGATAGAGATTGCCCCACAGAAGGGCAAGGAGCCTGAGGGAGCTCCAGTTGAGACAGTAGCCCCGAGGAGGAGGGCTACAGCTGAGGAGAAAGGGAAACAGGCTGCGGGTGTGAGCAGAGGAAGAGTACATGCACTGGATCAGGACACCGCAGATGCTTCGACGGATGTGATTAAAGGTACCATCCGAATCTTTGATTTAGAAGCATTGGTATTATTTGATCCTGGTGCCACGCATTCTTTCATATCACCTTCCTTTGCACATAAATTATTGAAGCCTGTGAAACCAACATTGTTGGATAAAATGTTGATGATTTCCACACCCATGAATAATAGTCAATTGACTGAGCATGTATGTAGAGATTGTAAGTTAAAGATAGAGGGGAAGGAAATGATAGCCAATCTGATTTTATTGAATATGAATGATTTTGATGTAATTCTGGGAATGGATTGGTTGGCTACCAATCGTGTTGTGATGGATTGTCATGCTAAAACATTGATGTTTTTAGGATTAGACAATCTTATTATAAATTTTGATGAAAAGAAATGATATGAAAATAGCATGGTTGTTGTAAATAAAGGAGTATGATTTTTAAATGCATATTGCTTAAGAGATAAATTATTGTTTATGATAAATGTTGAATGTGGAGTGATGTTTTATGTTACTAACGATGGAGAGGATAATGTGAAGGGTTCATTGCATACGTGGTTGATATAGATGAAGCACACCCGGAATTGAGGGACATAGCAGTAATTACGGATTACCCTGATGTCTTTCCGGATGAAGTACCAGGACTATCACCTGAAACGAAAATGGAATTTTGTATTGAGCTAGTGCCTGGTACAGAGCCGATATCGAAACCACCCTATAGAATGGCTCCGATAAAATTGGAAGAGCTGAAGAAACAGCTGCAAGAGCTGCTGGAGAAGGGGTTTATTAGACCGAGTGTCTCACCTTGGGGAGCACCGGTTCTATTTGTAAGGAAGAAGGATGGAAGCCTCCAACTGTGTATAGATTACCGGTTGTTGAATAAGGCCACCATTAAGAACAAGTACCCCCTTCCAACAATCGATGATTTGTTGGATCAGCTCCAGGGAGCCAAAGTATTTTCTAAGATAGATCTGCGGTCAGGGTACCATCAGTTGAGGATCAGGAGTGGAGATGTACCCAAAACAACATTTCTACCCGTTATGGCCACTAAGAGTTTTTGGTGATGCCATTCGGATCGACGAATGCTCTCGCAGCATTTATGGCATTGATGAATGATATATTCAAGCCATACCTGGACAAGTTTGTAATAGTGTTCATTGATGACATTTTGGTGTATTCCAAGTCCAGGGAAGATCATGAGGAGCACTTGAGGATAGTTCTGCAGACCCTCCGAGAGAGAGAATTGTATGCCAAACTCAGCAAGTGTAACTTTTGATTGGAACAGATCTCATTTTTGGGGCATGTTGTGTTAAAGGATGGGGTATCGGTGGATCCATCCACGATAGAGGTAGTTGTACAGTGGGAACAGCCCAAGACAGTAACTGAGAGCAGGAGTTTTCTAGGATTGGCAAGATATTATCGGAGATTTGTAAAGGGTTTCTCCAGACTAGCTGCTCCATTGACATGCCTTACGCGAAAAAATGTTAAGTTTGTATGGGATGAGGCATGTGAGAGGAGTTTTGAGGAGCTTAAGCGTCGATTGACCACTGCTCCCGTTCTCACCATTCCTACCAGCTCAGGAGGATTCTTGGTGTATACGGATGCATCACACCAGGGACTGGGCTGTGTGCTTATGCAGGAAGGGAAGGTAGTTGCCTATGGATCGAGGCAGTTGAAAGATCATGAGAGGAACTACCCGACACATGATTTGGAGTTGGCAGCTGTAGTATTTGCTTTGAAAATATTGTGCCACTATCTCTATGGTGAGAAATTTTAGGTGTTCACAGATCATAAGAGCCTTAAGTACCTGTTCTCACAGAAAGAGTTGAATATGAGACAGAGGAGATGGCTCGAACTCCTGAAGGACTATGATTGTGAAATCATGTACCACCCGGGTAAGGCAAATGTAGTTGCCGATGCTTTGAGTAGAAAGAACCTTGGGTTGGTGTCTTATATGATGGTACGGGAACATGAATTGTTAGAACACTTTGCAAACCTCAGTTTGGATGTAACCCCACCTGGATCTGAGAGACTTGAGATCATGGCTAGTTTGAGACTAGAGCCAGAGTTGATTGGCTGTATTCGGCGAGCCCAGAGGAGCGATCGACGATGCATCGATTGGCTGAGGCAGATACAGACAAGTGTGGGTATTGATTTTAAGCAGAGTGCTGATGGCTTATTGAGGTTCAGAGGCAGAGTATGCGTTCCTAGGGATCCTGAGATCAGGAGAATGATTTTATCACAGGCTCACTCATCGAAGTATACGATACATTCAAGAAGTACCAAGATGTATCAAAACCTTCGGAAGGTTTATTGGTGGTCTGGAATGAAGAGAGACATTGCTGAATATGTCGCTAAGTGTCTCGTTTGTCAGCAAGTGAAGGTAGAGCATCAGAAGCCTGCAGGATTATTGCAACCTCTACCGATACCGACTTGGAAGTGGAGCATGTCACCATAGATTTTGTGATGGGGTTGTCGAGGACCCGCAGAGGTCATGATGCCATATGGGTTATTGTAGACCGATTGACTAAGTCTGCCCATTTCTTGGCTATGAGAGCTACCGATACACTGAGTCAGTTGGCGAACCTATATATTCGAGAGGTAGTACGGCTACATGGTGTACCAGTGAGCGTTGTTTCTGATAGGGATGCCCGCTTCACTTCCCATTTCTGGGAACATTTTCAGGAAGCGCTGGGGACCCGACTGAGTTTTAGCACCGCTTTTCATCCTTAGTCAGATGGGTAGTCAGAGAGGACTATACAGACCCTCGAGGATATGTTGAGAGCGTATGTACTGGATTTTAGAGGCTCCTGGGATGACCACCTGCAGTTAGTCGAGTTCGCTTAGCTATCATGCTAGTATCGGGATGGCACCCTATGAGGCATTATACGGGCGTAGATGCCGTTCCCCTATTGGATGGGAAGAGGTTAGTGATAGACAGATTTTTACTCCAGACTTAGTGCAGCAGGCATCTGAGGACGTCCAGTTGATATGTGAGAGATTACGGACAGCTCAGAGCCGGCAAAAGAGTATGCTGACAAGATACGAAGACCACTAGAGTTTGATGAGGGTGAGTCGGTGTTTCTGAGGGTATCGCCATCGAAGGGTATTATGAGATTTGGTAAGAAGGGCAAGCTGAGCCCTAGATATATCGGACCCTTCGAGATTTTGGAGAGAGTGGGAGATAAGGCGTATAGGTTGGCATTGCCGCCGGACTTGGCAAATGTCCACAACGTCTTCCACGTCTCGATGCTTTGGAAGTATCACCCGGACCCGGCACACGTGATAAGATATGAGCCGTTGGAGCTCCATGAGAGTATGACGTATGTTGAGAAGCCGGTTCGGATATTGGACAGAAAAGAGAAAGTGTTGCGGAATAAGACAATTGCCTTGGTGAAAGTTCTTTGGCAACATCACACGGCGGAAGAGGCCACATGGGAATTGGAGAACTTGATACGGGAGAAGTACCCCCAGCTTTTTGAAGAGTGACTTGGTTCTAATTTGGAGGACCAAATTCCTTGAAGGAGGGGAGAATGTGAGACCCCGTATATGTAAAGTTGTAATATGTAATAAATATGAATGGACTTGTAATGTAAAGTATGAGTGATGTAAGTCCATGGATTCAATGTACGTATGTGTAATATAATTTGTAACGTACATACAAGTTCCATTGAGTATGAATATGAAGAGATGAGTTCCTATAAGTGATGGATGTGATTGAAACTCAAAATGGGTAGTGTGGTAAAATGGAATGAAGTTATGCTTCCATTTGGTTTTATGTAGCATACCTTTGGACATACAATGAATGCACACAAGTTTCAATGTGCATAAGGTATGAATGGATGCCATTTTCAAGTTATAAAGGTGGATGGATGAGAAAATGGCCATGGCAACAGATTCAGGATGTGTTGGTATGAGTTGCAACAAGGAAACTGCAAGAAATCTGGAAAACATGAAGGCCAGATCGATCTCATAGGATGAGAGATCGATCTGGAAGAGCTAGAATTCTCTTATTTGGGCAATGGAATAGAGCAGATCGATCTCCAATGGGGCCAGATCGATCTCCTAAGCATTCTATGACGAAAAGATCGATCCTCAAGCACCCAGATCAATCTCCTTAGCTCTCTGTTTGGGACCAGATCGATCTCATGCTTCGACAGATCGATCTCATGCTTCAACAGATCGATCTCATGCTTCGACAGATCGATCTCATGCTTAAAAATGTCGTGGAAAAAAAGGGATTTAAGGGGACCAGATCAATCTCCTCTTGAATCAGATCGATCTCCTCAAGCTATTTCTATATAAGGAGGGCTGAAAATCAGGAAATTTCGGGAAAAACATTAACCTTCCACTTTCAACCCAAAAACCTAACTTTCCCTCTCTAAAATCAGCCATTTTCAGTGAGATTTGAAGAGAGACCATTAGAGGCAAAGTTGTTCCTATCAAAGAGAAGAACAACATAGTGGGAAGGCATTTTCCCATTTGTGGTATTGAAGGAGTTAAGGGCATTGCCATTTGGAGCAAGAAGAAAAATCATATTGGTAAGATTCTAACACTCCAATCCAAATACATTGTCTATTTAATTGATTTTGGAGTTGTTTGCCATGAGTATTGATGGATAAATTATCTAGGGATGTGGTGGAATTGGTGTGACCTAGAAAACCTAGAATGGGTATAATGTGAGAATATATGGGTTGAATGAGTTTATGATTTATGGGCATGCTAAAGTTGTTATTGAGGTAATGTTTATGATTTTAGATGGTTAAATGAAATTACATTGTGAGTTTGGAGGAATTGTGAAAATGGGTATGTCTATGCTTGATCAATGCCATAGTGAGGAAATTCATGAAATATGAACACTATGAGCTTAATGTTTATTTAATATTGATTTTGAATAAGTTAATAGGCCTAAGAAGATCCATAGACTCGAGTTATGGGTAAAGTAATGAAACGAGGCCATATAAGCATTAATGGAGGCTATAGATTAAATTGACTATAGTGAACGCACGATGTCATATTATATGGATCGAGTATAATGCGGGGTACGATTTTATGCAGTCCCGAAGAGTTCATTGGAAACGAATCAAGTGGTACGAGTAGCAGCTTTAAGGAAGTGGAATCATGCATCACGATTCCAGGTAAGGGAATTCTGTAAGTATATAGAGGTAGCTGCTCGTAATTTGTGGGATTATAGGGTGTTTATGAAATGCATGAACGTTTGAGAAATGGGTTGTTTGGTATGTGAAAATGGTTGTAAAATTGGATGATTTGGTTTACATGGATGTATAAAAAAGGGATAGTAAGGCTAATAATTGCATAAATGAAGTGTTTTGAATACTTTCACAAAACATGTGTTTCGTTTTAAACGAATTGATAGATAGGATGGCTATTGTGGTTTGATGTTTGTGATAGCACATGTGAAGTGCCAAATATGTTTTGAGATAGCTTTAAGAGCTTATGAGCCGCCTATCATGATTATGTGAATTAAACCGTGCTAGAGCCTAGCTCGCACCGGGTACTGATGTTTTCATTTGTATGAAACGTGCTGGAGCTTAGCTCGCACCTTGATTTGGAAATTATGGTGAGGTTTATAAACCGTACTGGAGCTTCTGCTCGTACGTGGCTTTTGAGTGGTTGTCTTATGAGTATAACCGTACTAGAGCTATGCTCGTACGCGTCTCTTTATGAGAGGATGCATGAGTCGTGCTAGAGCTTTGCTCGCACAAGTTTGCACATTGTGATACGTATAAGGTTGTGAAAGTTGGTAAGATCCTTAAGCCTTACATCCTTAAGCCAACATCCTTAAGCCCAAAGAGGCGGGGAGGCTCTGTTAGGCGGGGAGGCTCTGTTCGGTGGGGAGGCTCTCTTACGGTGGGATCCTTAAGCCAACATCCTTAAGCCCTGGAGGGGCGGGGAGGCTCTGTTAGGCAGGGAGGCTCTCCTACATGGGTACGGTAAGATCCTTAAGCCCTACATCCTTAAGCCAACATCCTTAAGCCCGAGGAGACGGGGAGGCTCTGTTAAAAGGGAAGGCTCTGTTCAGTGGGGAGGCTCTCTTACGGAAGGATCCTTAAGCCCTACATCCTTAAGCTAACATCCTTAAGCCCGAGGAGGCAGGGAGGCTCTGTTAGGCGGGGAGGCTCTGTTCGGCAGGGAGGCTCTCCTTCATGGATATGGAAAACTCTTGGTATGGGGTAGGTAAGACCTAGGAATGGCACACCCAATCACGATATGAGTCTGCGGAGTACGCTATACCGTGTATCTCACATGGAGTACGATGTACTGCATGATGGTTATGTGATGAGAAAGTCTGGCGAGGGAAAATCCATCTTCGTGCCAGCATGATACCCCGCACACCTGGATGCGTGTGGTCTGGGATGATTTACGATGTAGTGGTCCACATAGGCACTTTTGATATAGTGACCTAGTTTTTATACACATGCGTGAATTGTGAAATGAAAATGTGGTTGTGATTGTGAATTGATTTGGTGGTATTTATGTGTTGAGAAAGAGGTTTATGATGTTGGTTTAAAAAGGAGGTTTCGTAATGAATTGCCTTTTTATGAATTTAAATGAGATTGAGCATGAGATGATTTATACATGATGTTTTTACCATGTTTTATATGCCAATGTACATGATTTTGATACATGATATATATGTATACTCATATGGCATAGTTTTACTTCCTCATGCTCCTACCATAAATGATTTATGCATAACACTATCAGCATGTATATAGAGTAGTTATCTACAATGCTTGCATTATTGCCTTACTGAGCGTGTGGTTGCTCATCCCTCTCTATTTTCCCCCCTACAGAGTGTGCATAGTAGCCTAGTGAGGACTGAGGCGTGGTATTTTGGACTTTGCTGCATCTCCATCGCTTAAAGGTATATACACAGTGATTCTTTTTGTATCTAAACAATGTAAAAGCACAGTATTCTTTGAGTTGTAATTATGGGGGATGTAGATGTCAGTAAAACATGCTTTTGTATAAGTACAAGATTTAAATGCAAATGTATGACATCGTTTTATTTCACTGAGAACGAATGAGATGTGGAGTTTATTATTGACTCACAGCCCAACGGTGTGCGGTGAGTTAGTTGACGACCGGGTAAGGTAACAGTAAAACGCGAAAATTTTTTAATGATTTTCGGTTAAAGAGAATGGAATTGGGCGTGACACTGAGAGACACCGCAAGAAGGGAGAGAGCTCAAGAGCTCAAGGGCGGAATGATTGGACTGAAAGGCATAGTAGATTGTTGCCATGAACCACGTGATAAGATAGAAACTCACGATCCTCGAGCAGCTAGATTAGAGGAAGACATGCGTATGATGATGACCATGATGGGTCAGATCATGTCTAGATTGGAGGGTATACCCGGTACAGTAGGACAGGTTGCGCCGAATCCCCCAGCAGCTACACCTAAACCTGAGCCCGATGTACCACGAGGTCCCCCAATTCGGCTAGTTCCTCCTCCAGTGGTTTCACAGCAGTATGTGGATGATGATTCGGGGCATGGTTATGATTGTGATATGGAGAGGTTGAGGCATTTTATAGACTTTAAGCCTCCTTCTTTTTGTGGGGTAAAGGATCCCGCAGTGGCTGAGGATTGAATTAGTCAGATGGAGAAGCTATTTGATTTTTGTCAATGTTCACCTACGGAAAGAGTAGCGCTTGCGACCTTTGTATTGAGAGGCGAAATAGAGCGTTGGTGGAAGTCCACTAGACCTATGTTGATGACCAAGGGTATAGCGATCACATGGGATATGTTTTTGGGTGCTTTTAAAGGCAATACATCCCAGATACTGCTTGGTATAGGTTACAAATGAAGTTTTTGAATTTGACTCAAGGGAACCAGACAGTAGATGAGTATGAGTCACAATTCACATATTTGGGTCAGTATGATTCGGACTCTATCAGGAGTGAAGCTATTAGGGTCCGCAGATTTGTGGATGGACTCAGGCCTTTGATTAGAGCTAAATTAGCCTCGTTTGATGTTGCTACATACAGAGAAGCTGTACGACGAGCCCAGTTGTGTGAGTAGGACTATGACCTGTAAATTTTAGAGTTCAGTTGGGGTAAGGATAAGGGTCCGAGGAAATTGAGAGATGGTAAGGGTTCCATATTTGGTTGGAGATATCCAGGAAAGCGTCGGAGAAAGGCAGAGGAGTCACAGAAGAAGGTTGCTTGACCTAATATGCATCCAACTCCAACACCAGCCAGGGGTATAGTGATTGTTGGACCCCGACCGACTACTGATCAGTGCAGAGCATGTGGTCGGTATTATGGTAGTAGGCCCTATCATTTCCAGGGTACGAGATGCTTCAGATGTGGTAGGCTTGGCCATTATGCAAGAGATTGCCCTGAAGCAGTTGATGTAGATAGAAGGGTAAGGAGTCGGAGAAGGTTCCTGCAGTTGCACCTCCTGCAAGGAAGAGAGCCACGGCTGAAGAAAAAGGAAAGTAAGTTATGGGTCAAGGCAGGGTATATGTGATAGACCAGGCATCAGTAAATACCTCTTCTGAGGTGATAAAAGGTACAATTCTGATTTTTAATTTGGAAGCTATAGCTTTATTTGATTCTGGTGCTACGCATTCTGTAAGACCCGATATTTTCGAGTGCATTTAAAAATGCAAAAGGACTTAAATGGTATTCCCGAATACGTGCAAGGGCAAAATGGTCAAAAGACCAAAATTCGGTATTAATCGGGACAAGAAAATTTAATTAAAAATATGAAAATGAGAAATCTTGATCAATGACGAAGAAATAATTAAATTCCGGGTTAAATTGATCAAGATATGAATTTATGGGGATAAATCGAAATTTTCATATCGAAAAATAATCCCGAAAATAATTGAAAAATATACCGAAAAGGTAAAACTGGACTGAGAAATTAATTTATGAATAAAATACAATTTTTTTAGAATATTTTGGGATATTTTGTATTTTTTTCAAATAAATCAAATCTCGTGCGAGTTATACTCCAGCACGGCTTTATGCATAACTAAATCAAATCTCGTGCGAGTTACACTCCAGCACGGCTTTATGCAATATTAAATCAAAACAGGATGCGAGCTTAAGTTGGCTTGATATGAGTCGGTGTTAGTGGTTAATGAAGTTTACATCCCCATGTACTGTGCATTATTTAGATACAATTGTGTATATCGAGATGGAAGTGCAGCTAAGAATTTGGTTTTAAATGCAAGAATAGACTCATTGACTGATAGCCGCTATGGTTGAGAGGCGAGTACACGAGCTCAAGGCCGTAGAGGTAGGCCCGGGAGTTGTACTGAGTCGCCACATGAGACTTGAGATGAGATTGACGTGGCGGCTAATGTTGAGCATGCCCCACAGAGTCCGACAGAAAGATCGGACAGAGTCTGACAGAGAGATCAGACAGTATTGAGATACGCTTCGCGAGGTTGGAGCGGAGTGTGGAGAATATTTTGCGAGCTAATTGCTCAGGGTATGTATGAGGGCGAGTCGGAACATTGATGAAAGTTCGCTCGACCCATTTGAAGATTTCGACATCCAGAATGGACATGAAAAATAATTTCAGATGTATTCCGGTGACAGAATATCCCGGACAGTGTTTAAAAGAAAATTACAGATGATATTATTTACTCTGACCCAGAGGAATTGGTTAATTAATGAGTATGAAACTCAGTTTATATTCCTGGGCAGATGTGACTCGAACATGATGAACAGTGAGAGTCAAGATGTCTGAAAGTTCATGGAAGGACTCAGATTGTCAATTAGAGTCCGATTAGCCCGTTAGTTATCACTACCTATGCCGAGGCAGTGCGCAGACTACAGTTGTGTTAAATAAGATTATAAATTGCGCGCCTCTGAGATTGAGAAAGGTAGTAAGGGCCAAAATGGAGACAAAAAGAGAATAAAGAATGACAAAGATGTCAGAACGAGAAAAGGTAGTTTGGTAAAAGCTTAGAGTTGATGAGTCACGGGGTAAGATGATTGGAGGCCCCAGTGTATTTAATTTCAACACTATTGAGGGGTATTGTGATTCGAGGACCCCGACCTGCTACGTAACAGTATAACAGAGTAGCAGTGTGAACAGTGTAAGATGTGTGGTAGTTATCACGAAAATCAGATGTTGGATGAAGGCGAGTGTATGCCTTGGACCAGGACACTATTGATGTTTCATAGGATGTGGTGGAAGATACCACACTGGTTGTGAATAATGAAATAATTATTTTAATTGATCCTGGTGCCACGCATTTATTCATACCGCCTTCAGTTGCTTATAAGTTAGTGAAAAAAAAAATGTGAAGCCTATACCTTTAAGCATGAAGAGGATGATAGTTAGTTGATTTTCACTAACTGAATATGGGTATAGGGATTGTAAGTTGAAAATAGGGGAGAAAATATCACTGAAAAGTGTATTGTAACTTGACAAGTAAGGAAAGAGTTTGTCACAAGTGATATATAAAAGGAGATATATTGGAATAAGAGACGTATGCAAGGTAAGGATATCCTTGATATGCAAAGTAAATTGGATTAAGCGGTATGTAGTCAAGTCTGAGGGATAATAAAGGTATTTTAAAATACTTCCCTGCCTGAAGATTTGACAGCGTCTGGAAGCGCACGCATAATCTATAGATTGAATTCGACGGTCATAATATATACATTAAAATTTGGGTACCTTTGCTGGTACGATAAAGAAATATAGAACTTGATTAATCATGAAAGTTTAAAAATTAAAATTTTATAAAAAAAAAAGCCGTCAATATAAGAGGAAAGAAATGACGTGAGCTAGTATCTTGAACGAAAGCTATTTCGAAATGACATTGTACGTTTATGCGTACATAGGTCAAGTATATGGAAAATTGAAATATTGAGTGGAACTCAACTACGTTAAGGTATTTAAACCTTACCTGGACCGATTGGTTGTCATCTACAGCGATGATATTATGATGTATTCGAAGTCCAGGGAAGAGTATGAGTAGCAACAGGAAACTGTCTTACAAACAAGGTGTTATGAGTTTCTTGAAATGGGCTGCTCAGTTGACACGTCTCGTTTGGAAAAAGATTTCATACGAGTGTTATGATAAGTATGAAAATAGCTTACGTGAGTTTTGGTTATATTGGAGTAATGAACTGACCACCGTAAGTATTCTTACTATAACTAACAGCTCAAGAGGTTTCAGTGTGTATGGATACCTCCAAATAAGGATTGGGCTGTGTATTGATGTAAAATGGGAAGATAGTCGTTTATGGATCCAGATATATTCAAGGACCATAAGAGAAACTATCCGACCCATGATTTAGAGTAGGCAGCCGTAGCGATTACACGGAAAGTATGGCGCCACCACTTAAATGGTAAGAAATTTCGGGTATGCACTGATCGTAAAAGCCCCGAGTATCTGTTTTCACAGAAAGAGTAGAAAATGAGATAACCATGAGGGTTAGAGCTTCTAAGGATTATGATTGTGAATATTGTACCACCCAAGAAAGACTAATGTAAAGGCTGATGCTTTAAACAGAAAGAGCCTCGGGATGGTATTACATATGATGTCAGGGAGCGTGAGCTGCTAGAGCAGTGTGAACCTCAGTAGTGATGTGATCCCTTCTTGATGATGACGGTGATTTTATGACAGCTAGCCTGAGGATAGAACCGGATTTGCCAGGCTTAGCGTGATAATCGGCATGGTGTCGATAGTGTGGGTCAGATTCAGAAGGGTATAGTGACAGAGTTCACAGTGAGTGATGATGACTCACAGAGGTTCAGAGACAGTATAAGTGCTCCCCAGGACCACAGTTGATGATACAGTATTATTGTCAGAAGCTCACTTTTCGGGATATACAGTGCATCCGTGAAATAATAAAGATATCGAAATCCTTGAAAAGGGTATTGGTGGTCAGATATGGAAAGTGATATTGTATAGAATTGCGAAAAAGTGTCTCGTATGTCAGCAGAGTAAGGTAGAGTAAAAGAAGTTGCAGGGTTATTGCAACCTCTACCTATATTGACATGGAAATAGGAACAAGTGACCATGAAGTTGTGATGGGTTATAGAGGACCCGAAAGAATCACGAGGCTATCTGGGTGATAGTTGATAGATTGATTCAGTTACCCACCTTCTGGTTATGAAAATCCCTAGATACTCTAAGTGTATAGGCGGATTTATGTGTGTGGAATATTGTGAAACAATATGTAGCGTTCCAGGGAGCATGATATTAGATGGGGATTCCCGCTTCACTTCCCACTTCTGGGAATATTGTTTTTGAAAGTTATGGGAACCCGATTATGTGTTAGCACAGCTTCCACCCTCAGACAGATGGTCAGTCAGAGAGGACTGTACAGGTTCTGGAGGATGTGATGAAAGCGTGTGCAATTGATTTTATGAGCTCCTGGGATGATCAGTTGCTACTAATCAAATTCGCCAGTGATGACAGTTGTCACTTGAGTATCGGGATGACATTATTTGAGGCATTTTATGGCCATAGGGATTGTTTCCCTGACTTGGATAAGAAAAGTGGGTGACAAATAGAGAATTGTTCCCGAATTGGTAAGACAAACCTCTGAGGATGTTCAGTGGATTTGTGAGATATTAAGAACACCTCAGAGCAGATAGAAAAAGCTATGCTGACAAGAGACAGAAACCATTGGAATTCACGAAGGGTGAATCATTACTGTTGATAGTTACTTGTCCTAAGAGCATAAGGACGTAACGATATACGGATAAGAGATTGGACAAAGTGGAAGGTAAGACCTGTAGGTTGGTATTACCACTTGAATAAACAGGCATCCACAATGTGTCCTATCTTTTGATGCTTAAGAAATAATATCCGGATCCGATATATGTGATCGGATATGAGCTCCAACAGTTTAGCTCAATGAAAGAGTAATGTATGAAATCGAGTTGGTTATTAAAAATGGAAAGAGAAAGTGTTGAGGGTTAAGATGATCTCCCTAGTTAAGTATGATGGTAGTATTACACTCCGGAGAAGGTCACTTGAGGATGACAGTATATGATACGATAGATGTACCCGGAGTTAATTATGGACTCATATTACTTGGTTCTAATTTGGAGGACCAAATTTTTTTAAGTGGGGGAGATTGTAAGACCCGATATTTTCAAGTGCATTTAAAAATGCAAAAGGACTTAAATGACATTCCCGAATACGTGCAAGGGCAAAATGGTCAAAAGATCAAAATTCGGTATTAATCGGGACAAGAAAATTTAATTAAAAATATGAAAATGAGAAATCTTGATCAATGACGAAGAAATAATTAAATTCCGGGTTAAATTGATCAAGATATGAATTTATGGGGATAAATCGAAATTTTCATATCGAAAAATAATCCCGAAAATAATTGAAAAATATACCGAAAAGGTAAAACTGGACTGAGAAATTAATTTATGAATAAAATACAATTTTTTTAGAATATTTTGGGATATTTTGTATTTTTAATAATATTTTAATGAATAAAATATTATTAAAAATACAAAATATCCCAAAATATTCTAAAAAAATTGTATTTTATTCATAAATTAATTTCTCAGTCCAGTTTTACCTTTTCGGTATATTTTTCAATTATTTTCGGGATTATTTTTCGATATGAAAATTTCGATTTATCCCCATAAATTCATATCTTGATCAATTTAACCCGGAATTTAATTATTTCTTCGTCATTGATCAAGATTTCTCATTTTCATATTTTTAATTAAATTTTCTTGTCCCGATTAATACCGAATTTTGGTCTTTTGACCATTTTGCCCTTGCACGTATTCGGGAATACCATTTAAGTCCTTTTGCATTTTTAAATGCACTCGAAAATATCGGGTCTTACACATTCCTTCATATCTCCTGCATGTGCATCAAAGTTAACAAGTTTTGTAAGACCCACATACCTAAATGGGACTTTATTAATAAGTATTCCAATGGGAGTTAGTCAATTAGCTGAGCAAGTATATAAAGATTGTAAAATGAGAGTAGCAGATAATTACACGACAGCTGATTTGATTTTGTTGAATATGTATGACCTTGATGTAATCTGGGAATGGATTGGTTAGCTACCAACCATGTTGTTTTAGACTGTCACTCTAAGTCTGTTACATTTTCACTACCTGAGAAATCTATTGTAAAATTTTATGAGAAGCAATGAAATCCTGATTTTGTAGCAAGTATAGCGCATCAGTACATAAATGACGTAAATGTTATTTTGAAGGTTTTATTGCTTATGTGGTGGACCTGAACAAAACACATCCGGATATGGATGACATTCTTATGGTTAGAGAATTTCTTGATGTCTTTCCAGACGACCTACCAGGATTGCCACTGGATAGAGAAATGGAATTTGGTATAGACTTGACACCTGGAACAGAGCCAATATCCAAGTCACCATATAGGATGGCTCCAGTTGAACTAGAAGAATTAAGGAAGCAGTTGTAAGATATGCTAGATAAGGGGTTTATAAGACCGAGTGTCTCACCATGGGAAGCCTCGGTATTGTTTCTGAAGAAGAGAGATGGGAGCCTCAGGTTATGTATCGATTATCAGATGTTGAACAAGGCTACCATCAAGAATAAGTACCCCTTGTTGCGCATCGATGATCTATTGTATCGGCTTTGAGGAGCACGAATCTTTTCCAAGATAGATCTGAGGTCTGGGTACCATCAATTGAAGATTCGAAAGGAAGATGTGCCCAAGACAGCTTTCTACACCCGCTATAGTCATTATGAATTCCTGGTGATGCCTTTTGGGTTGACAAATGCACTAGCAGCTTTTATGACTCTAATGAATGAAGTGTTCAAGTTATACCTGGATCAATTTCTGATAGTATTCATCGATGATATATTAGTTTATTCCAGATCCAGGAAGAATCACGAGCAGCACTTGAGGATTGTTTTGCAAACCCTCTGAGGGAGGAAGTTGTATGCCAAGCTTAATAAATGTGACTTTTGGTTAGAGCAAATTTCTTTTCTGGGCCACATTGTATCAAAGGATGGGGTGTCAGTAGATCCATCCAAGATTGAGGCTATTGTTCAATGGGAACAGCCCATGACACTCACAGAGATCAGAAGCTTTCTGGGTTTAGCAGGATACTACAGGAGATTTGTAGAGGGTTTCTCTAGATTAGCTGCTCCGTTAACACGTCTTACAAGGAAGAATGTGGAGTTTATGTGGGATGAAGCCTACGAGAGGAGTTTTCAGGAACTTAAGCACAGATTAACCACCTCGCCAGTTCTCGCCATTCCTAACAGCTCAGGGAACTATTCTGTTTACATGGATGCTTCGCACCAAAGGCTGGGCTATGTTTTGATACAGAGTGGAAGGGTAGTTGTTATGGATCTAGACAGCTGAAAGATCATGAGAAGAACTACCCTACTCATGATTTGGAGTTGGCGGTTGTAGTATTTGCATTGAAGATATGGTGCCACTACTTATATGGTGAGAGATTTCAAATTTTTTTACGGATTAGAACTCCTCAAAGACTATGATTGTGAGATTTTGTACCACCCGGGGAAGGTGAATGTGGTTGTCGATGCATTGAGTAGAAAGAGTCTGAGGTTGGTATCATATATGATGGTTAGGGAACACGAGTTGTTGGACCAATTCATGAACCTTAGATTGGAAGTGACCCTGTCTCAGATTGGCAATCATGGGATTATAGCCAGCTTGAGATTTGAACCGAAATTGATTGAGAGTATCCGACAAGCTCAACAGAATGATCAATGGTGTATTGATATAATTAGCCAAATTCAGAAAGGTGAGGGCACAGATTTTGTATTGAGCTCAGATGGACTATTAAGGTTCGAAAATAGAATATGTGTCCCTAATAATCCAGAGTTTAGGAAGTTGATTTTATCAAAGGCTCACTAATCAAGATACACAGTACATCTGGGGAGCAGTAAAATATATCAAATTCTCCAGAAAGTATATCGGTGGTCTAGAATGAAAAGAGATATAGCTGAGTATGTTACTAGATGTCTTATCTGTCAACAGGTTAAGGTAGAGCATCAGAAACCTGGAGGATTATTGCAACCTCTACTGATACCGACATGGAAGTAGGAGCATGTCACCAAGGATTTTGTGATGGGATTACCGAGAACCCGTAAGAACCATGATGCTATTTGGGTTATAGTAGATCGGTTAACAAAATCAGCACACTTTTTAGCTATGAGATTTACAGATACTTTGAGTGCGTTGGCGAACCTGTATGTACGGGAAATAGTGAGGTTGCATGGAGTCCCAGTGAGTGTTGTTTTCGATAGGGATGCCCACTTCACTTCCCACTTTTGGGGACATTTTCAAGAAGTGATGGGGACCCAATTGAGCTTTAGCACCGCTTTTCATCCTCAAACAGATGGTCAGTCAGAGCGAACTATATAGACCCTAGACAATATGTTGAGAGCGTGTATGCTGGATTTTAGAGGCTCATGGGAAGATCACTTGCCACTAATTGAGTTCACCTACAACAATAGTTCACTCAAGTATTGGTATGGCCCCTTATAAGGCACTATACGGTCGTAGATGCCGATCGCTTATTGGTTGGGAAGAGATTGGTGACAGACAGTTGCTCACTCCCGATTTGGTTAGACAAGCCTCAGAGGATGTTCAGATAATATGTGAGAGCCTAAGAACGGCTCAGAGTTAACAAAAGAGCTATGCTGACAGAAGAAGGAGGCTACTTGAGTTCGCTGTGGGTGAGTCTGTATTTTTTAAAGTATCTCCTTCTAAGGGAATAGTGAGGTTCGAGAAGAAAAGAAAACTAAGTCCTCGTTACATCGGTCCCTTTGAGATTCTGGATAAAGTGGGAGACAGAGCATATAAACTAGCCTTACCACATGAGCTAGCAGAGGTCCACAATGTCTTCCATGTTTCCATGCTCCGAAAGTACCATCCGGATCCAACGCATGTAATTAGCTATGAGCCGTTAGAGCTCAAAAAGAATATGTCATATATAGAGAAATCGATCCGAATATTGAATAGAAAGGAGAAGGTGTTACAAAATAAGTCGATTTCATTGGTTAAGGTTCTGTAGCAACATCATACATCAGAGGAAGCCAGTTGGGAGTTAGAGGACCTAATGAAAGAGAAGTACCCCTAACTTTTTGAGAAATGAACTTGATTCAATTTGGAGGACCAAATTCTCTAAGGAGGGGAGAAATGTAATGCCTGTAGTTTTACAAGTCTTTTTATGAAGCTGCGAAGTAAATGTACATTGTTACATGTGTATAAATGACAAAAGGATGTAAGGATGATGAATCTAATGTACAATTCATGATTTTAATTTGTGTGCACGAGTTTCATTGCCTACGAACTACACATAGTTGATATTATCATGTGTTGGTTGGGTACGAAATGTAAAATGAGGTATAAAGGTATATTACAAAGTGAAAATCTACAGAAAACTGCAGAAATAGGGGTACAGGGGAGGAGCAGATCGATCTCCTATAAAGGAGAGATCGATCCCCTCTCACAAAATGCCTAATATCAGTTTAATTGAATAAGGTTGATCGATCTCATAGGAAGATAGATCTATCTCCTTAAGTCTCTGCTTGGAAGGAATCGACCTCTCACAAGGCACAGATCGATCTCCAAATGTCTCAGCCAAGGAGAGATCTATCTCCCTTAAGCAACAGATCGATCTCCCTTTTATAAAACAGATCGATCTCGTTAAGGATTATGAGGAGCAAATCGATCTCATACAAGAGGCAGATCGATCTCCAAGAAGAATTTTGCTTGCAACATATCGATCTCAACATGAAGAGCAGATCGATCTGGTAGTAGTTACATTAGGTGAAAAGGCTACCAAACCATACAGAGATCGATTTCACAAGGGACCAAATCGATCTCACGTCTCTGTATCTATAAAAAGAGCATGAGATTGGATTGAAAACTCAGATTTTCCTCCCACCAAACCCGCACCTATCCATTTTTGTCAAAGAATCTTGCTTTCTTACCCTAAATATCACCACATTCCAGCCAGTTTTGGAAGAAGCCCAAGAAGGGAAAGTTGTTCCTTGAAGTAAGCAGAACAACATACCCAAAAATCACACATTAGTTTGATCAAGAGAAAAAGAATAGACTACCACAAGTTTGACCAAGGAAAGAGCTAAGTTGGGTAAGTCTTCAAAACTCTCAACTCTAAACATGATGTTTTAAGTGATTTTAGGAGTTGATGGATGTACATTATGTTAGTAGGATATGGCTAGAATGCTTAGAACTCACTTGACCAAATATGTCTAGAAGAGCAATAGGCTGAGTTTGCTATTGTGATGATCTTAGAACACTATGATACTAGTGGTGTTGAGTGAATGGTTTTAGATGGATTTACAAAGAAACATTGAGGTGAAATATGATAAAAGGTTAGCGAAAGCATGAGTAAGTAAGTAAATGGCAATGTGAATGTTCTAGAGAAGAAAAAGGAAATGACTTAGTGACTTATAGGTGTAGATTGGAATACGTTAGAACACGATTGACTCGGATCATGAACAAAGCAAAAGAGACGAAGGAGAATACAAGTGCTATTCTGGGTAAGGGCTTGTATGTTAGCGATAGAGATATTTGTATGTATTTTACTGCGATTTTAGTAGTTATGACGCTAGAAATATTATGCTTAGCTATTGAGCCTTATGTGAATTGAAATGTACTATGGTATGAATGATGAAAATGGGATGTGGGAAAGAAAATAGCCTGACATGCATATTTTTAATGTTTTTACAACTATACGCTGTTTTGTGACTGAAAAATGAAAATGGATAGGCTGGCTAGTTTAACATGTTTAGCATGGAATGACATGCTATGATAATAGACATGATTTAAGTTTTAAAAGAGAAAAATAGCCACCTATCAGATTTGAGTTGTGAAATTGTGATAGAGTCTTAGCTCACACATACTTTAATGATTTGACTATGCTGGAGTTTTTATTTGACTATGCTGGAGTTTTTACTCGCATATGTTTTCATGAATTTGATAAATCATACTAGAACATAGCTCGCACGTGGTTTTACGATGATAATTTTGTGTTGGAGTTTTGCTCGTACAAGTTTTTTATGGTCTTATGATAATGATGATGTGCTGGAGCCTAGCTTGCACAATGATTTTTGAGATGATACAGTGCTAAAAGTAGTTGCTCGCACTGAGAGATACCACGCTGGAGCCTTGCGGAGATTGTGTGTCACGTTGATTCTGCTCGCCTGGTATATGAGACATGGTTAAGGATGATGAGTCCATCGGTGTAAGGTACATGGGTTAGGTCCACGGACATACGTTGAACCGTGTAATTGTCTGTGGAATACTATGTACCGTGTTGTGTGCACGTGGGTACGAGTATCGCATAGATGACACATCATGTACATTGTACCGTGAGTATATATGATGTGATGAGGAAGATCATGTTGATTAAGATGAACCGAATAGTAAGACTGACCCATCCCCCTTCAGGAGAGTGATGCCCTGTGCACACCTGATCAGTGAGGCCTGGGATCACTGACTATGGCCATATGTCGTGGATATTTGTTTGCCTAAAATTCCATACCTCTCTCAGAGATAAGAGAAATTTGAGAAACTAATAAAAGAAAGAAATGATTTTGTAAAAAGAAAAAGATGTTGTGATTTGATCAATATTTCGATTTGAATGCTTGTGTTGTGATAGCACTGTGTTTATGTTACGTTTCTTAAACAGAATTATTGAGCATTGGTTTTATGGAAATGTATATGAGAGAAAAAGGTTTAAATGCATTTTCCATTGATGAACTTCATTTTTAATGACTGTTGTTTTATTTATCATGCATGGGGTATTTAGATAGTACAATATCTACCTGTTAGCATCCTTTTCCTTACTGAGCTGTGGTTTGCTCATCCCACTACTTTTCCCCTCCAGATACTGAGAAGTAGAACATCGCAGTGGTCTCCAGATCTTTTATGTTAATCAGCTCCTACCAGTTGCTAAGGTATAAGGAATGTATACACATAAGCATTTTGTATCTATCATTTTATATCGTACAGTCATACATTGACAATAAGAAAATTGTATGGGGATGTTGTGTAATGATATTATATCTATACAATCGATATTGTATGTCTACACACATGCCTGTGAGTGTGTGACTTAAAGTTTTAAATACTTCCTCTATAAATGTATGGAATTAGTAATTGCATTGGCTCACAACCCAACCGTATGTGGAATATGTATGGATGAAAAGCACTCGAAGTCGGGGTGTGACAATTGATAATTCTATTAAGATAGAATTATTTGTGCTTAATTTCTTAATTAATTATTTTAATCTCCATATTATTTTATTAATTATCCCCTTTATTTAATTAAAATTCTTTAATGTGCAGGTAAATTAAATCCAGATGAAACTCAGTCGTTTCGGTAGAAAATGGGCTAAAAATGGGCTAAAAGAGACTGGACCACTACCATTTCGCAGTCTGAGTCACCATTCGTTGTAGAGACGTGTGATGTCGGGTGTTCGTATTTTATTCGCCTCAAAAATATAAGATCGACGGATACCATGCCCACCTTCTGGAAGACACACGTCGGGCCACATCACACATCTAAGTGGACAAAAAGACAAGTGATGTGGAAATATATTCTCTTAAGCGAATGGAATGAAGACAAGTGGCCAAACAATGCCAACTCATCTAGGATTAAAAAAATTACAATTGTACCCCCAATTTTGTTTATAAATAGAATATGATAAGCAATTGAAGGGGAGTTTGTTTTTTTTTAAGTAGCTTGTCTTTTTTAGGTTAAAAATTCTATGGTTAGGTTATATATTTTCCTTAGGTTTTCTTTTAGGTTTTTCACGGTGGCTGGTGACAGCAACCACCATATTTCTTCTCGGTTTTGTTCAATTCCTTATTGTTTTACTATTTGAGTTTTAATAAGTTTTTATTTTTCTATTGTTGCTCTCGGTTTGCTTATTAATTTGGTTTTATTTCTTTGTCTCCACTGATCATTTGGGGTGATTAATCTTCCTTCATTACTGCCTTTCGGTTCTGGTGCTTTGATGTGGTTTTGATGCCGAGCATTGTTCCACATCATTAGCAGTGTGAAATCATAGTTGGAGTAGGAATTGAAGTAACCCGAGGATGATAGATATCCACGTTAATGTGTTTACGAGTGTTGTTAGTCTTATTTTTCTTTTTGGTTGTTGATGTTACTTTTCTTTTTGGTTTTCAGCTTATGTCTTGCAATGCTTTGTTATTCATTTTTTTTTGTTTCATTTTTCTTTGTCTGCACTACATAGATTCTGCTATTTATTACATGTAGGTACTAGCTTCCATTATTTTCTCCTACTTGTGGCTTCTCAGCAATTGCATTTGTTCTTCTCGGCATTCTCAAGTTTTACTAGTTTCTACTTGTTGTTGGCTGGTGAGTTGAATGTTGATCGGTGCCAAGCTTTAACAGAAGGGGGATTGTACTGTGGCTTTGGACAAAGACCAGCTTTGCACCTCTGTTCTGCCCTGTTTGAAACCATTAGTAGTGTTCATTTTCATTTTCTGGTTATGTGCAATTTTTTATGCTGTTGACATCTTGATTTCTACTGATACGGTTTGCAGGAGCTTCAGATTTCTGTTGTTCCCAGATGCTGGACTGTCTTTAGTGTATTCTGCCTTGCTGAATGTGGCATCAGCTGGCAGAATCTGCTATGGAGTTGTGGCTCGGGCTGAAGATGTGCAAGACGTGGTAGTTGTGATGCTCAGTTGTGTGTGCTGGGATGTGCAGAGCAAAGCTGGTGAGTACTGCGTGCTGTTGTTGTAGGGAATGGAGCAGGAGCAGTCGAACAGTATAGCAACGCTGGGCATGCCGAGGAATGGTAATAGGATCAGGGAGCAAGGCAGCACCTGAGCAGGAAATGTGCACAGTACATGCATGGGACTAGTGTCGAGGTAGTTGGCAAATTACACATTTAGCTTAGGGCCACATTTGGCATTTAAATATTACACATTTCCATTTTTCATGCATACCTATCATTATATTTTTATTAGTATTCCTTTTAATTTTATTTATTAGCTTAGATTATAGACTGAATTTAATTTGCATCTTATTGTTCCTTGCTTGTTAGTTTATGTTTAGTTTTAATTAGGAATTTAGAATGAAATTTAGTATTTAGGTAATACATAATTAAAATTAGTAGTAGAAGTATTTTAGGTAATCTTAAGTAAGTTTGCATTTTAAATTGAAAAATCAAAAAAATATTTCTCATGTATTATTTAGATTTTGTTTTAGTGATTAGTTAGAGTTAGATTTAATTTAGGATCATTTTATAGGCAATTAATTTCTTAGTTAGATTTAAGAATTTCTTTAGGTTAATAGAATTTTATTTTATTAAACTTTAGGTTAGTTTAAATGTACATTTTTATTAATGTTAATAGAATTTTATTTTATTAAACTTTAGGTTAGTTTAAATCTACATTTTTATTAATTAGCTTAATTAGATGCATATTTTATTCTAGGATGGTTTAATTTTAGTTTAATTAATTTGTTTCTTTATTTCTTATTTGCAATCCAGTTAATTTTAACTATTTTAATTATCTTTTGTAGGTTATTGCTTTTAATTACTTGGAGCTCTATAAGTAATTTTTGCTCTGTTTTATTAGTTTATAATTTTTATTGTTTTCAGTACTTTTAATTTTAGCCTTGTAGATCACTCCCTAAAAATTCATAATTTGCTAGGATATACTTAGGATAAGATTAACCGGTAGTTAGTTAGGCTAATCAACTTCTCTGTGGGACGATAATTCGGGACTCAAATCCTATTATTACTTGTACGACCCGTGCACTTGTGGATACACGTCTAGGTCACATAGAGTGGGCATAGTCGGGCAATCAACAATATGATACAGTTATGATGAGCCTTGAGGACAGAAAGGTTCAGAAACTCCTTGAGGGACTAAGACATTCCACCAGAGATCGAATAGCTCCACTAGACATTTCCACCTATGATGAGGTAGTACGCAGAGCTCAGCTATGTGAGCAAGATTATGAGTTGTACACCTCGAAATTGAGCAGGAGTGGTAAAGGCAGAGATAGAGACCGAAAGAGGTCAGTCGAGGATAGAGGATTCAGAAAGGCCCGAAGGTTATTCGGTAAGGGGCCTAAGATTAAGGAGATACGAGAGAGGCCTGCGAAGCCTCTAGTTCATCCAGCTTCGAGGGGCATAGTTATTGGTGGACCTCGACCTACCACAGAGCAGTGCAAGTCATGTGGTAGATATCATGGGGGTAGACCATGCCCTTTATCGATGAGATCATGCTATAGGTGTGGTAAACCCGAGCACATAGCTCGTGAATGCCCAGAGTTGCTGGATACAACCCCACAGATGGCCAAAGAGCCAGAGAAGGCTACGGTTGAGACACCTACACCTAAGAGAAAGGCTACAACTGAAGAGAAAGGGAAACAAGCTGTTAGTAGAGGGTAAGTGTTTGCACTGGACTAGGCATCTACAGAGACTTCCTTAGATTTGATTAAAGGTACCATCCTTGTCTTTAATTTGAAAGCATTAGCATTGATTGATTCTGGTGCCATGCATTTATTCATTCATATCACCTTCATTTGTATGTAAACTGTGTGAACATGTGAAACTTATATCCTTAGGCAGAGTCTTACTTATAAGCATTCCAGTGAGAGACAATGTAATGACGGAGTATGTATGTAAGAGTTGTAAGTTAAAAGTAGGGGAAAATGACATGTCGGCCGATCTCATACTATTAACTATGAAGGATTTCGATGTAATACTAAAAATGGATTGGTTGGCTGCAAACCATGTTGTTTTAGATTGTTATGTTGAGACAGTAATGTTTTCCATCCCTAAAAAGTATGTTGTAAAATTTGAAAAGTAATGAAAGAAGTAGTAGATTATTTCTAAAGATAGATGGTGTTGCTAACAGTGTAATACTAATATGTTGAAGGTTTTATCGCCTATGTGGTTGACTTGGATAAGGTGTACCCGGATATGGTTGACATCCCAGTGGTTAAAGAATTGCCTGAAGTCTTTCCGAAAGAATTACCAATGTTACCACCAGACAGAGAAATGGAATTTTGTATTGATTTGGTGCCTGGAACTGAACCGATATCCAAGCCTCCATATAGAATGGCTCAGATTGAATTAGAGGAGCAAAAGAGACAATTGCAAGAGTTGTTGGACAAAGGGTTCATCAGACCGAGTGTATCACCGTGGGGAGCACTGGTTCTGTTTGTAAAGAAGAAAGATGGGAGTCTCTGACTTTGTATAGACTATCGGTTGTTGAACAAGACTACCATCAAGAATATGTATCCCCTTCCACGGATAGACGATCTATTATATCAGTTACAGGGAGCACAGGTTCAAAGATTGATCTGAGGTTTGGGTATCATCAGTTGAGGATTCAGAGTGGAGATATACCCAAGACAGCATTTCATACTCGTTATGGCCATTATAAGTTTTTTTCTATGCCATTTAGGTTGATGAATGCTCCTGCAGCGTTTATGGCTCTAATGAATTATGTATTCAAGTCATACTTGGACAGATTCATGATTGTCTTTATAGATGACATATTGGTATACTCGAAGTCCAGGGAAGAGTATGAGCAGCATTTGAGAATAGTGTTACAGACCCTCCGAGATCAAGAGTTGTATGCTAAACTCAACAAGTGAGATTTATAGCTGAGTGAGATATCGTTTTTGGGTCATATAGTCTCAAGAAACGGTGTATCAGTGGATCCATCCAAGATAGAGGTTGTGATATAGTGGGAAAAACCCAAGACAGTTACAAAGATACGTAGTTTCCTGGGTTTAGCAGGTTATTACCGACGATTTGTCGAAGGATTCTCTAAGCTGGCTGCTCCGTTGACACGTCTCACTCAAAAGAATGTGGCATTCGAGTGGGATGATAAATGTGAGAGTAGTTTCTGTGAGCTAAAGCACAGACTGACTACCGCACCTATTCTCACCATACCTACCAGCTCTGGAGGTTATACAACGTATACAGATGCCTCGAGACAGGGACTAGGCTGTGTGTTGATGCAGGATGAGAATGTAGTAGCCTACAGTTCTAGACAGCTTAAGGACCATAAAGGAACTACCTGACCCATGATTTAGAGTTGGCAGC
The DNA here is from genome assembly GCA_033439115.1 of Firmiana major. Lineage (NCBI taxonomy): Eukaryota > Viridiplantae > Streptophyta > Magnoliopsida > Malvales > Malvaceae > Firmiana > Firmiana major. The sequence continues at coordinate 25,723,000 of CM065914.1, forward strand.
CATAGTATTTGCATTGAAAATATGGCGCCACTACTTATACGATGAGAAATTTCAAGTGTATTTAGTTCATAAGAACCTCAGATATTTGTTTTCTCAGAAAGAGTTAAATATGAGGTATAGACGATGGATAGAGCTTTTAAAAGATTATGAGTGCAAAATACTGTACCATCCAGGGAAGGCTAATGTTGTGGTAGATGCCCTGAGTAGAAAGAGCCTCGAAATGATATCGTACATGATGGTAAAGGAATATGAGCTGCTCGAGTAGTTTATTCACCTCTTGTTGGCTATAGACCCTCTTGATATTGATAGAGACTGTGTGATAGCTAGCCTATAAGTGGAACCGAATTTGATAGATCGGATACGCCAGGCTCAGCATGCCAATCTACTGTGTGAGGATCATACGAGTCAGATTCAGAGGGGTGATATAGCCAATTTCTTAGTGAATGATGATGGCCTATTGAGGTTTAGAGGTAGGATTTGCGTTCCCAGTGACCCAGAGTTAAAGAAATTGATTTTGAAAGAAGCTCATTCATCAAGATACACATTGCATTCGGGAGGTAATAAAATGTACCAAAACCTCCAGAAAATGTATTGGTGGTCAGGAATGAAAAGAGATATTGTAGAATTTTTGGCAAAATGTCTGATATGTCAGCAAGTGAAGATAAAGCATCAGAAGCCTGCAGGATTATTGCAGTCTTTACCAGTACCAACTTAGAAATAAGAGCATGTAACCATGGATTTCATCATAGGATTGTCGAGGACTAAGAGGAACTATGATGCCGTCTGGGTAGTGGTTGACAGACTGACAAAATCTGCCTACTTTCTAGCTATGAAGTCTACAGATACTTTGAGTAATTTGGCAAAATTGTATGTACGGGAGATAGTGAGGCTACATGGTGTTCTAGTAAGCATTGCTCGGATAGGGATTCTCGCTTCACTTCTTTCTTTTGGGAACAATTTCAAGAAGCTATAGGAACCCAGTTGAGTTTCAGTACTACTTTCCATCCTCAGACCGATAGTCAATCAAAGAGAATCATCCAAATGTTAGAGGACATGTTGAGAGCAAGCGTTATGGATTTTACAGGCTCCTAGGATGATCACCTGCCGTTAGTTGAATTTGCATACAACAATAGTTATCACTCGAGTATTAGGATAGCACCATATGAAGCCTTGTATGGTAGAAGGTGTCATTCCCCAATTGGTTGGGAAGAAGTGGGTGAAAGGAAAATTTTTTCTCCTATTTTGGTACAGTAAGCCTCTGAGGTTGTTCGGCTGATATGTGAGAGATTGAGAACAGCTCAGAGCAAGCAGAAAAGTTACGCTGACATGAGACGGAGGCCACTAGAGTTCACTGTGGGTGACTCAGTTTTCTTGAAAGTTTCTCCCTCAAAAGGGATTGTGAGGTTTGGTAAGAAGGGTAAGTTAAGCCCTCGGTATATCAGACCATTTGAGATATTGGAGTGTGTGGGAGATAAGGCCTACATGCTAGCATTGCCACCAGAGCTAGCAAGCATACATAATGTCTTCCATGTGTCTATGCTTCGAAAGTACCATCCAAATCCAACTCATGTGATTCGGTATGAGCCATTGGAGCTCAAGAATGATTTATCATATTTAGAGAAACTGATCCGAATACTGGATAGGAAGGAAAAGGTGTTACGGAACAAGACGATTCCACTTGTTAAGGTTCTCTGGCAGCATCACAATTCAGAGAAGCTACTGTCAGGACCCCAATTTCAATCCTCGACTTTATCCAAAAATCACTATAAATTTTTCGCATTTTAACTTACCTTTCCTCACTTCACTGGTTGGGCTGTGATTCGATGTCAGAGTCTTCACTTACCATAATATCCATTCTCAATACATACATGTCAATATATTAATTCTGACTGTAGCTGCTTTATTATACATCTAATTCAAATACATTTACATTCCCCATAATATATAACGTATACATCACTGTGCTGTTTCTATGTTTAGATACACAACTGTACATAATAAGTATACCTGATGAATCGATAGGAACTAGCAGTGGACTCTGGGACACTCTCCCACGATAACTCTCGATCTACTGACGCTCTGTAGAGAGATGTAAAGAAAAAGGGGGTGAGCATAACGCGCTCAGTAAGGAAATCAGGCAAGCAAGTAGATATCCACACTATCTACTCAAAATAGTGCTATGCCTTGAAAACATTTGTTTCCTTACTCACTTTAAAAGCATGTCTTGAAATATAATATATATACTTGTACAGAATAAATCCCATGTACAGAAATCATGCTTTATTTCTCAAAAGTAGGCATGTAGTGCAACACAATGCATTTATATATAAATCATGCCTTTATGTAAATCATGCCATGTATATTTAAATCACATATAAATATGGCATCAAATGATTCACAACACAAATCGGAGTCCGACCCATCCCTCAGGTCTGTCCGCAGTTTAAATCAGTCAATCAATGTGATATAACATGTGAGACTCTGTGGTTTATGCAAATAGTATCCTGGATTATGATCATATCCGAAAAGAAAGTGATCCCAAGCCACATAGATCTAGATGTGCGGGGCCTCACTGCTGTAACGGGAGGATGGTCAGTCCAATGTCAACCGCCAGCTATGTAACACACGGTACAGCGTACCTCGTGTCACACAGACACGATACAAAGTACCCCCGTGGACCCGTTCTCACGGCCAGAGTGCCTACCATAGGACTTAGCTCTCACTCCCGTGGAACTCATCAACATCACAGTCAGGGTGCCTAACATAGGTCTTAGCCCTCGCGCCTGTGGAAATATCATACCACGTCTATACCAACCTCATGCGGATATCCTCTCTAGCTATGACACACAGTCACGCAAGGTCTCAGGCATGGGTTTCAACATGTATTACATATCACATACAGTGTGCGTCTTGAGTGCGACTCACAGTCGTCACTCCGCTCAACACTGTTTCACATCATAAAACTCGACTCTAGTGCGAGCACTCTCTAGCAACTAGGTCAATGCATAGTTTATGTATTAAATCAAGTACGAGCAATAGCTCCCAGTACTATGCTATGCACAATATCAAAATCAAGTACGAGCAATAGCTCCAGTACTATGTCATGTATAAACCATGAAGAATCGAGTACGAGCCACGCTCTAGCACTCTGTCATGCATATATTATTCAAAGCTGAGTACGAGTAAAACTCCAGTACTCTATCATGCATGTCATGAAAATCTAGTGCGTATCAAATCCAGCACTAATATTATGTGGAAAACATATGAATCCCAGTGCGAGCTGTGCTCTAGCACGATTCATTCTCACATAATATGATAGATGGCTATTTAAAAAGGGATTGTTTATAAAACATCAAAATCAGCACTCAAAGTGTGCTTAAGTCATATCAACCTTAAAACCATTAGCCCATCTATTTATTTTCATGCTAATAACAATTAAACACTCACAATAGCATTTTCCATGCTTTTTGCAACTTCTCACAAAAGTTAACTTTTTGACTAACTAGGGGCAAAATCGTAATTTGCCACTATCGGGTCGCAATAATTATTATTCACTTTCTCTGACCCTCAGAGTTTTTAAGTGAATGCAGAAGCAGTTGAAAATACGTGCAGGTATCTCTAACTACTCGCAAAAGTCCCTTACCTCGGATCACGTCAAGTGACCTCGCTTCCTCGGTGCTGCTAAATCCCGCAGTCCGATCAGCTCTCGATATAAACTCCGGAGCTGTAAATAACCATTCCTCAGGTTAATTATCATTTTCCTACTGTATTACACATTAATACAGTTTAATTTCCCTTAATGGGCCTTAAAAATCCTTAATGGGCCTTAAAATCCGTAATGGGCCTTAATCCGCATTAAGCCCATTTTCCGCTTATTATTTCCCTTCATCAGGGTCTATCGACTCATTAGGCCTATCAATACCCATTGGGCTTTATTCCAAGCTCTTTGGATAGCCCGTATATCATTTACGACATTAAATTCAAAATTCCAATTATAATTCACTAAATACGGAATTTAATCCGAAATGCGTAAAATAAATCTTAAATACGCAATAATCACATAATTTATCGTAAATGAACTTTACTTACCCGAGAATATGCGATGGTATGCAAATCGAAGTTCGATCGGGCTTCCGTTCGGAATTAATCGTCGAACTGCACAATTTATTATATTTAACTCCGGGTCAATTTCCGATTAAATATAATTTAAATAAATTCATCGGAAATTAAATCGGTCACTTTTGACCTCGTATCGACTTACCCGAAGTCCGGTGAAATCTCGAAAATTTTCCTTTTCCTTTTTCTTTCTTTTTCCTCTTTTTCCTCTTTTTCCTCTTTTCTCCTTGGCTGAACCGGTCCGGTCCGGTTTAGCACAGAACCTTCTTCACTGAACCGCCGACCGGTTCAGGCATCTTTTGGCCGTGCCGGCGTATTCCGGCCGATTCCCGACGCAGCACCACCGCAGTTCGGCGCGCCTAAGCCTGGGCAACACTCGGCTGGGCTTGATCGGGACCAAGCACCGCCGGTGGCCGCCGAATCTCTTCTTTTCCGCCGCGGCTTCTCCTCTTCGATTCGCCGGCGTCCGGCGTCGGTGGAGATCGTGACCGGTGCCGATGGGTGCGCACGGTCCTGCTCTTCCTTTCCGGCCGCTTGGCTGCCCGTGGGGTGGCCGGTGCTCGCCTTCCGGTGGTCTTCTCCCTCGGGTCGGCTTCCACGCGTTTTCTCTGTTCTCTCTCCCCGATTTTCAATCTGTTTCTCTTTTTTTTTTATAATATATTTTTATTATAAAATAATAATAAAAATCCCATAAAAATCCCATAAATATCCCATAAATATCTAAAAATATCTCCAAAAATTATATTAAATTCATTTAGTCCGTAAATGAATTTATCAGTCCGATTTTACCTTTTCAGTATATTTTTGGGCTCATTTTTCGAGGCAAAAATTTCGATAAATTCTAATAAATTTATATCTTGATCAATTGGGCTCCAAATTAAATATTTTCCTCGATTTTGATCAAGATTCCTCAATTTCATATTTTTAATGAAATTGTCTTATCATAATTATACCGAATTTTAGTCATTTGACCATTTTACCCCTGCACTCGTTCGGGAATTAACTTAACCCTTATATCGCTGTTATGTAGCTTACATGCATTTTTAAATTTCTCAAACTGTCGATTGCATGTTAGTAAATACTCTTCTTATGATTCAACTATGTAATAAAGTGTTCATACACATAGGAATCATAAGGAAATAAGCTACAAAAAATCCGGGTCTGACAATCCTCCCCCACTCAGAAAATTTGGTCCTCCAAATTAGAACCAAGTCAGTCCTCAAATAGGTGAGGGTACTTCTCTCGCATCAGACTCTCTAGCTCCCAAGTAGCTTCCTCTGAAGTATGATGCTGCCAGAGAATCTTCACTAATCCGATGGTCTTCGATCTCAATACCTTCTCCTTCCTATCCAATATCCGAATCGGTCTCTCTACATATGACAAGTCCTCTCGGAGCTCCAAAGGCTCGTAACTAATCACATGTGACGGATCCGGGTGATACTTCCGAAGCATCGATATGTGGAAGACGTTGTGGACACCTGATAAGTCCGGTGGCAATGCCAACCTATATGCCTTATCTCCCACTCGATCAAGTATCTCAAAGGGTCCAATATAGCGAGGATTTAGTTTCCCTCTCTTCCCAAATCTCGCTATGCCCTTGGAAGGAGAAACTCTCAAAAACACGGATTCACCAACTGTAAACTCTAGTGGCCTACGTCTCCTGTCAGCGTAACTCTTCTGTCTGCTCTGAGCTGTCCTCAGTCTCTCTACTATCAAGCGGACATCCTCAGATGCTTGCACAACCAAGTCAGGAGCAAAAATCTTACGGTCACCCACTTCTTCCCATCCAATGGGGGAACGACATCTACGGCCATACAAAGCCTCATACGGTGCCATCCCGATACTCGAATGATAACTGTTATTGTAGGCGAACTCAGCTAGTGGTAGGTGATCATCCCAGGAGCCTCGATAGTCTAGCACACATGCTCTCAACATGTCCTCCAGAGTCTGTATAGTCCTCTCTGACTGACCATCTGTCTGAGGATGGAAAGCGGTGCTCAAACTCAACTGGGTTCCCATAGCTTCCTGAAAATGTCCCCAAAAGTGGGATGTGAAGCGGGAATCCCTATCAGAGACTATGCTCACTGGTACACCATGTAACCTCACTACCTCGCGTACATACAGTTCTGCCAATGTACTCAGAGTATCGGTAGCTCTCATAGCTAGGAAGTGGGCTGACTTCGTCAGTCTATCAACGATCACCCATATAGCATCGTGATTCCTGAGGGTCCTCGGTAAACCCATCACGAAATCCATGGTGATATGCTCCCATTTCCATGTCGGTATAGGTAGAGGCTGCAACAATCCTGCAGGTTTCTGATGCTCTACCTTCACCTGCTGACATACAAGACACTTTGCCACGGAGTCTGCTACATCTCTCTTCATACCTGACCACCAGTATACCTTCCGGAGGTTCTGATACATCTTGTTACTCCCCGGATGTAAAGTATACCTCGACGAATGAGCTTCCGCCAATATCAATCTCCTGAGTCCTGGATCCTCGGGAACACACAATCTGCCTCTGAACCTCAGTAGTCCATCAGAACTCAACTCAAAATCAGTCACGGTGCCCTTCTGCATCTGACTACTCACATCCATACAAAATGGATCAGTCTGCTGAGCCACTCTGATCCTGTCCAACAGGTCCGGCTCCAAGCGTAGACTAGCTATCACATAGCCTGTATCCATGTCAGAAGGCACGACTCCCAAACTGAGGCTGGCAAACTGCTCTATCAAATCATGCTCCCTAACCATCATATACGATACCATCCCCAGGCTCTTCCTGCTCAAGGCATCGGCTACAACGTTAGCCTTACCCGGATGATAAAGTATCTCACAATCGTAGTCCTTTAGAAGCTCTAGCCATCTTCTCTGTCTCATGTTCAGCTCCTTCTGCGAGAACAGATACTTGAGGCTCTTGTGGTCGGTAAATATATGGAACTTCTCTCCATACAAGTAGTGGCGCCATACCTTCAACGCAAACACTACCGCTGCTAATTCCAAATCATGGGTCGGATAGTTCTTCTCATGATCCTTCAGCTGTCTGGATCCGTAAGCAACTACCTTCCCGTCCTGCATCAATACACAGCCCAGTCCCTGATGCGAAGCATCGGTATATACTGCAAATCCTCCTGAGCTGGTAGGGATAGTGAGAATCGGAGCGGTGGTCAATCGACGTTTCAACTCCTCAAAACTCTTCTCACAATCCTCGTTCCATATGAACGGTGCACTCTTCCGAGTAAGACGTGTCAGTGGAGCAGCCAACTTCGAAAATCCCTCAACGAATCTCCGATAGTATCCAGCTAAACCCAGAAAACTCCTGATCTTGGTGACTGTCCTCGGCTGTTCCCACTGAACTACAGCCTCTATCTTAGATGGATCAACCGATACACCATCTCTCGATATAACATGTCCCAAAAACGAGATCTGTGACAACTAAAAGTCACACTTGCTGAGCTTAGCATATAACTCATGCTCCCGTAACGTCTGCAACACGATCCTGAGGTGCTCCTCATGCTCCTCCTTGGATCTCGAATACACCAATATGTCATCGATGAAGACGATAACAAACTGGTCCAAGTATGGCTTGAACACATCGTTCATCAAAGCCATGAAAGCAGCTGGAGTATTCGTCAATCCGAATGGCATGACCAAGAACTCATAGTGGCCATATCGGGTACGAAATGCTGTCTTGGGTACATCTCCACTCCGAACCTTCAGCTGATGATACCCAGACCTTAGGTCAATCTTGGAAAAGACCTGTGCTCCCTGTAGCTGATCTAGCAAGTCGTCAATGCGTGGAAGGGGGTATCTATTCTTGATGGTGGCCTTATTCAACAATCGGTAGTCTATGCACAATCGGAGGCTCCCATCCTTCTTCCTCACAAACAGAACCAGTGCTCCCCAAGGTGAAACACTCAGTCGTACAAAGCCCCTATCCAACAGCTCCTGTAACTGTCTCTTGAGCTCCTCTAGCTCAACTAAGGCCATGCGATATGGTGGTCTCGAAATAGGCTCCGTACCAGGTACCAGATCTATACAGAACTCCATCTCTCTGTCTGGTGGTAACCCTGGCAATTCATCCGGGAAAACATCTGGGTACTCACTTACCACAGTGATATCTGTCAACTCCGGATGTGCCTTATCCATATCTACCACGTACACAATGAAACCTTGATATGTTGAAGGTTTTCTAAATCAGAAATCATGTAATAATTATATCTACTCCTTTCATTTATCTTTATTAAACTTTACAACATATCTAGTAGGGTTAGGAAACATAACTGTCTTAGCGTAACAATCTAAAACAGCATGGTTTGCAGATAGCCAATCCATTCCTAATATTATATCAAAGTCGCTCATACTTAGTAATATTAGATTGGCTGTCATCTCCCTATCCCCTACTCTCAACTTGCAGTCATTATATACATATTCTACAACTTGACTACTATCCATAGGCGTACTGATTAACATCATCATACATAAACGTGTACGCTCTACATGTCTTGCCAATTTACATGCAAATGAAGGCGATACAAAAGAATGCGTGGCACCAGGATCAATTAAAACATATGCTTCAATATCATAAATCAGGATGTTACCTCGAATCACATCCGATGAAGCATCAGTTGTCCCCTGGTCCAAAGCATGTACTCGCCCTTGACCCATCACTTGTTTCCCCTTCTCCTCTGCCGTCGCTCTACCTCTCTGAGCAGACGTACCAGCTGGAGCTCTATCAAACTCCCTGTCCCTCTGTGGTGCAATCGCATACGGCAATGGGCAATCTCTAACCAAATGCCCCTGTTTCCCACATCGGAAACATACTATAGCACCCTGTGAACACGGCCAATCTCCATGGAATCTGCCGCATCTTCTGCACTGATCTGCAGCAGGTCTAGGTCCTCCTATCATAATGCCCTTCGCTGGGGCTACAGTCGGATAAGCAGGAGATCTAACATATCTATCTCGTGTCCCCTCTATCCGTGATCTCTTACCGAAGGGTTTCTTCCCCCCTCGATAACTAAAATCTCTAGCCGGCCTCTTCTTCTGCAAGTCTTGGCTACGGCTAAACTTCCCAAACTCGGAAGCATTCCTCTCATAGTCCTGCTCACATAGTTGCGCCCTGCGCACTGCCTCCTCATAGGTCACTATGTCCAGCGGGACCAACTTGGACCGTAGCACCGGTCTCAACCCGTCGATAAATCTGTGGACCTTCCTGGTCTCACTATACATAGTATCCGGGTCGTATCTTCCTAGGGATAGGAATCGAGTCTCATACTCGTCCACTGATAAACTCCCCTGGTTGAGTCTCAAAAACTCTGCCTGCAACTTCCGCTGTGCGGTGTCAGGAATAAACTGCCTCCTAAAGGCCTCCCGAAATATATCCCAAGTGATATCTGTGTGTCGGGATCTCAATATAGGTCTGGTGGACTTCCACCAATGCTCTGCGGCTCCCTTCAGTAGGAACGTAGCAAACGCGACCATCTCCGAGGTCGTACACTCGAAGTATCCATAGAGCTTCTCTAGCTCTGCCAACCACTCCTCAGCAGCTACGGGGTTCTTGACCCCACTAAATGATGGAGGTCTAAACTTCTGGAACTCCCTCAACCGATGCAAGTCACATCCATATCCTAATCCACTGCCACCCGAAACCGGTGGGGGTGTAGGAGTATCTACAGTCCTTTGTGCATCAGCTGTCTGCGTAGGTGTTTCAGGGGCAACTGCCTCTCCAGTAGCAGCTCCTGCCTCCTGTCTCTGCCTACCTGGCATCGTCTGTGCCAGTATCTCTATAATAGTCTCGAGACCACGCTCTAATCTCGTGAAACGCGTCTCAGCACAATCGGGTGCCTCAGTAGCACCTGCAGTCTCATGCGTAGGTAATGGCCTGGCAGCGGCTCGTCCCTCGGGTCTCTCTCCCCGGCCTCGAGCCCTACCTCTCATACCTCTACCACTACGCGTATTTGCCATATAGGCAAGTCCCTGCATTCATAATAATGAATTTGTCCATTTCCTATCTGGTATACACAGTTATATCTAAACACAGCACAGTACTATGGGGATGTACACTTTCCTATTTTCTAACACCGACTCACATCAGACCAACCTCTGCTCTGATACCATCCTGTCAGGACCCCAATTTCAATCCTCGACTTTATCCAAAAATCACTATAAATTTTTCGCATTTTAACTTACCTTTCCTCACTTCACTGGTTGGGCTGTGATTCGATGTCAGAGTCTTCACTTACCATAATATCCATTCTCAATACATACATGTCAATATATTAATTCTGACTGTAGCTGCTTTTATTATACATCTAATTCAAATACATTTACATTCCCCATAATATATAACGTATACATCACTGTGCTGTTTCTATGTTTAGATACACAACTGTACATAATAAGTATACCTGATGAATCGATAGGAACTAGCAGTGGACTCTGGGACACTCTCCCACGATAACTCTCGATCTACTGACGCTCTGTAGAGAGATGTAAAGAAAAAGGGGGTGAGCATAACGCGCTCAGTAAGGAAATCAGGCAAGCAAGTAGATATCCACACTATCTACTCAAAATAGTGCTATGCCTTGAAAACATTTGTTTCCTTACTCACTTTAAAAGCATGTCTTGAAATATAATATATATACTTGTACAGAATAAATCCCATGTACAGAAATCATGCTTTATTTCTCAAAAGTAGGCATGTAGTGCAACACAATGCATTTATATATAAATCATGCCTTTATGTAAATCATGCCATGTATATTTAAATCACATATAAATATGGCATCAAATGATTCACAACACAAATCGGAGTCCGACCCATCCCTCAGGTCTGTCCGCAGTTTAAATTAGTCAATCAATGTGATATAACATGTGAGACTCTGTGGTTTATGCAAATAGTATCCTGGATTATGATCATATCCGAAAAGAAAGTGATCCCAAGCCACATAGATCTAGATGTGCGGGACCTCACTGCTGTAACGGGAGGATGGTCAGTCCAATGTCAACCGCCAGCTACGTAACACACGGTACAGCGTACCTCGTGTCACACAGACACGATACAAAGTACCCCCGTGGACCCGTTCTCACGGCCAGAGTGCCTACCATAGGACTTAGCTCTCACTCCCGTGGAACTCATCAACATCACAGTCAGGGTGCCTAACATAGGTCTTAGCCCTCGCGCCTGTGGAAATATCATACCACGTCTATACCAACCTCATGCGGATATCCTCTCTAGCTATGACACACAGTCACGCAAGGTCTCAGGCATGGGTTTCAACATGTATTACATATCACATACAGTGTGCGTCTTGAGTGCGACTCACAGTCGTCACTCCGCTCAACACTGTTTTACATCATAAAACTCGACTCTAGTGCGAGCACTCTCTAGCAACTAGGTCAATGCATAGTTTATGTATTAAATCAAGTACAAGCAATAGCTCCCAGTACTATGCTATGCACAATATCAAAATCAAGTACGAGCAATAGCTCCCAGTACTATGTCATGTATAAACCATGAAGAATCGAGTACGAGCCACGCTCTAGCACTCTGTCATGCATTTATTATTCAAAGCTGAGTACGAGTAAAACTCCAGTACTCTATCATGCATGTCATGAAAATCTAGTGCGTATCAAATCCAGCACTAATATTATGTGGAAAACATATGAATCCCAGTGCGAGCTGTGCTCTAGCACGATTCATTCTCACATAATATGATAGATGGCTATTTAAAAAGGGATTGTTTATAAAACATCAAAATCAGCACTCAAAGTGTGCTTAAGTCATATCAACCTTAAAACCATTAGCCCATCTATTTATTTTCATGCTAATAACAATTAAACACTCACAATAGCATTTTCCATGCTTTTTGCAACTTCTCACAAAAGTTGACTTTTTGACTAACTAGGGGCAAAATCGTAATTTGCCACTATCGGGTCGCAATAATTATTATTCACTTTCTCTGACCCTCAGAGTTTTTAAGTGAATGCAGAAGCAGTTGAAAATACGTGCAGGTATCTCTAACTACTCGCAAAAGTCCCTTACCTCGGATCACGTCAAGTGACCTCGCTTCCTCGGTGCTGCTAAATCCCGCAGTCCGATCAGCTCTCGATATAAACTCCGGAGCTGTAAATAACCATTCCTCAGGTTAATTATCATTTTCCTACTGTATTACACATTAATACAGTTTAATTTCCCTTAATGGGCCTTAAAAATCCTTAATGGGCCTTAAAATCCGTAATGGGCCTTAATCCGCATTAAGCCCATTTTCCGCTTATTATTTCCCTTCATCAGGGTCTATCGACTCATTAGGCCTATCAATACCCATTGGGCTTTATTCCAAGCTCTTTGGATAGCCCGTATATCATTTACGACATTAAATTCAAAATTCCAATTATAATTCACTAAATACGGAATTTAATCCGAAATGCGTAAAATAAATCTTAAATACGCAATAATCACATAATTTATCGTAAATGAACTTTACTTACCCGAGAATATGCGATGGTATGCAAATCGAAGTTCGATCGGGCTTCCGTTCGGAATTAATCGTCGAACTGCACAATTTATTATATTTAACTCCGGGTCAATTTCCGATTAAATATAATTTAAATAAATTCATCGGAAATTAAATCGGTCACTTTTGACCTCGTATCGACTTACCCGAAGTCCGGTGAAATCTCGAAAATTTTCCTTTTCCTTTTTCTTTCTTTTTCCTCTTTTTCCTCTTTTTCCTCTTTTCTCCTTGGCTGAACCGGTCCGGTCCGGTTCAGCACAGAACCTTCTTCACTGAACTGCCGACCGGTTCAGGCATCTTTTGGCCGTGCCGGCGTATTCCTGTCGGTTCCCGACGCAGCACCACCGCAGTTCGGCGCGCCTAAGCCTGGGTAACACTCAGCTGGGCTTGATCGGGACCAAGCACCGCCGGTGGCCGCCGAATCTCTTCTTTTCCGCCGCGGCTTCTCCTCTTCGATTCGCCGGCGTCCGGCGTCGGTGGAGATCGTGACCGGTGCCGATGGGTGCGCACGGTCCTGCTCTTCCTTTCCGGCCGCTTGGCTGCCCGTGGGGTGGCCGGTGCTCGCCGTCCGGTGGTCTTCTCCCTCGGGTCGGCTTCCACGCGTTTTCTCTGTTCTCTCTCCCCGATTTTCAATCTGTTTCTCTTTTTTTTTTTTTATAATATATTTTTATTATAAAATAATAATAAAAATCCCATAAAAATCCCATAAATATCCCATAAATATCTAAAAATATCTCAAAAAATTATATTAAATTCATTTAGTCCGTAAATGAATTTATCAGTCCGATTTTACCTTTTCGGTATATTTTTGGGCTCATTTTTCGAGGCAAAAATTCCGATAAATTCTAATAAATTTATATCTTGATCAATTGGGCTCCAAATTAAATATTTTCCTCGATTTTGATCAAGATTCCTCAATTTCATATTTTTAATGAAATTGTCTTATCATAATTATACCGAATTTCAGTCATTTGACCATTTTACCCCTGCACTCGTTCGGGAATTAACTTAACCCTTATATCGCTGTTATGTAGCTTACATGCATTTTTAAATTTCTCAAATTGTCGATTGCATGTTAGTAAATACTCTTCTTATGATTCAACTATGTAATAAAGTGTTCATACACATAGGAATCATAAGGAAATAAGCTACAAAAAATCCGGGTCTGACAGCTACTTAGGAGTTGAAGAACTCTATACGAGAAAAATATCGTCGACTTTTTAAGGAGTAACTTGGTTCTAATTTGGAGGACCAAATTTCTTAAAGGAGGGGAGGAATGTAAGAGCCGTATTTTCACATGTAACCCTTATGATTCCCTAAATATACATTCGTTTATGTAATATGAATCATAAGTGAAGCAAGGTCCATAGATTTGATGTACACACTTGTTTTGTGAGTTCGTGATGTACACGCAAGTTTCGTTAAGTATGAATTATAAGAAATGGACCTTTGTAAGTGAAAAATGTGTATTGAATGCAAAATGAGTAGCGAGGTAAATGGATATGAAGTTAGCTTTAAGAATTTAGAGTGAAATTTGGCTAAGTATAGCTACAGAGCAAGGGAGATCGATTCTATAAGCAAGCAGATCGATCTCATTATGCTCAAACTGCCTAACCAGAGCAATCTATAAAAAGGAGATCGATCCTCAGTCCAAGCCAGATCGATCCCCTATGAAGAATAGATCGATTCAACCTCAAGCAGATCGATCCCCTTATGCCTCGGCTAGAAGCAGATCGATCTCATTTTCATGCCAGATCGATCTATGAAGCTCTCGGCCAAGCTCAGATTAATCTCATGCTCTTCGACAGATCGATCTCTCTAGCTTGAAAATTGAATGCTGAAAGGCTAAAAGTAGCAGCAGATCGATCCCTCACTTATGGAGATCGATCTCATCAAGCAATTTCCATAAAAACAAGGCTGTTGAACTGCAATTCATTGGAGAAACATTAAACCTTTCCATTTCTTAAGCAAAGTAACCTAACTTTCCTCTCTAGACTATCAACACATTCTTTTTAGATTGGAGAAAAGTTTATTATATCAAAGTTATTCATATAGTGGAGAAGAACAAAATAGTTAGGAACGAAAGGTAGAATTGTTGAATCAAAGAAAAAAAAAAAGGGAGCTTTTCCTCAAAGTTGTGAAAAATGAGAAAAGTTGAGATTGGTAAGATTTCAATACATCAATCTCATATATGTTAATCTATACATTTGTATGAGTTGATTGGTATGTAAATTTATCGTTGGAACATTCTAGTTCATGCCCAGCCTTCTAAGACCTATAAATGGTCTAATGTGTCAAAATGAGTAAAAGCATTATTGGTCAAGGATTAACTAATGAACTAAGTATGTATTGGTGTTATTGAGCATGTATATATGCTTGTATAACAGTTTGATGAAGTTCATGTACTAGAAACAATAATAATTGAAATTGAGTATATGATGTATTCGATGAAATGCCATAATGAAATAAGATCATGAACTCGAGATATAGTAAACTTAATATCGGTTTAATATGAATCAATAGACTCGAGGAGTCTGAGAGATTCTCAAAAACCAGTATATACTCTAAATGGACCTATGAAAGGATAAAGCCCGATAATAGTGTAACGAGGCCAAATGAGATATACATGGCCAAATGCATTGATTTAAATATCATGCAAGTGAAATGAAGTATATGACAATATATTGATGTGTGCAATACAAAATTTCAGCTCCAGAGGATATAATTGGAGTCTATAGGACGAATACGAGAAGTGGAAATCGCAGAAAAATGATCCAAGCATGTTCGAGGTAAGGGACTTATGCGAGCTATTAGATATAGCTATACAGAAGTTTTCTTACCTGTTGTGTGCGAATATATGCGATAAATACATAGATATTGATATATCTAGGCAGAGAACCATGTATGAGAATAAGTCCATAGTGTGAGTTGCATGACTTCTATGATTTTTATGAAAAGAGGTTTTGCAAACATTTTGAGAAAGAATGATAATAGATGGGCTCCCGGTTTAACCAATTGCATGAAATGTTACTAAAGAGTGATTGAAGGGAGATTTGCCCTCTAACTCATGACTATACATGGAGTCTATTCTATTTCTTCTCTGTGTGAAATTGTGCTAGAGCATGAGGGGTAACGGTAGATTGACTAACCCTGCTCACACGTGATTTTCAAAAGGGGTTTTGAGAAACATGAAAAGAGTGCTCGATGCCTCGGGTGATGCTGTGTGTTGCAATCGAGATGCTCGCACTAGATTTTAGGAATTATGCTAGAGCCTTCAAGTATTGCTATGTGTCTTGCTCTGATTATGCTCGCATGTAATTTCCTAGTAATACCATGCGCGATGCCTCAGGTATGTTATGGGTCTTACGCTGAGTTTCTCGCACCAGGTTTTTCATGATTATGCTGTGTGTTGAGCAAAACCGTGTTAGAGCCGTCATGTATTGTTGTGTGTCTTGCATTGACCTGCTCACACATGGTTTATAAATATGATGTGATGAGTATGAAATCGTGCTTGAGCCGTCAAGTACTGCTGTGTGTCTTGCACTGACCTGCTCGCACAAGATTTTTAGACAACGTAAATGGGTGAAAAGGATCAACGGGAGCACGATGTACCGTGAGTGTTAGCCATGGGGTACGATGTGCCATGATTTGAGTATGAGCTGAAGGGATGGTTGATCCACCTCCCTAAGCGTAGGGTTGCCGCACACCTGATCAGTGTTGCCTGGAATTAGACTATAGCCATAAGTCTTTTTATATTTGTGTGATACGACATTGTCACTACTGTGTGAGGTGACATATGTCCCCCTGCTGTGTGTCTGGGGATGTGGTAACCCATGATTATGTCTCATGTATATTAAATTGTTGTGTGCAAAGTGATTTCTAAATATGTAATCTATGCTTTTAAAGATGAGTTGTGTGAAAAGAGTATGCTGTGTGAATATGCATATACCTATTTAGCGAATTAATGATTTCGTATTGATGGAAGTTGTTTTAAAGAGAATGCATATTTTATAGGGAAAATGAATATATATATATATATATATATATTTTAGCATGTAGATATTGTAGTTATCTACATGCTTTCATATTTTCCTTACTGAGCGCATTAGCTCACCCCCTTATTTCTCCTCCACATATTCTACGCAGTAGTGAGTATACTACAGTCGTCCCTGCTATCATGTTGTTTCGGTTATCCAGCAGTATAGAGAGGTATACACTTGAGATGAAAATTTTGTATCCTGTAAATTAATGCATAGTAACGTTTGTATTTTGGGGGATGTATATAATAGAAACTGATGTAAACGCTTCCACACTTATATATAAAAGTCCAGTTTCAATTTTACTTCTTTTGAATTGATTAAATACTTCTTTTGAATTGATTAAACTATAAATGGATGAGAAATGGATCAGATGTTGACTCACAGCCCAATTGTAACTGGTAAGATAAAGGTCACAGACAGAGAGTGAAGGTCATGACAGGGAGCATTGCTCATACTCGATCTTTACATGACATAGTGCTGAGAGCATTGCTCGCACTAGATTTATATCAATTGTGTTATGGTCGTGCTGGGAGTTTACTCGCATGTTTCAGATTTTTGAAAGAAAGCATGAAACAGCCGTGCTGTGAGCCTGTTGTCACGACCCATTTTATTTTCTTATTATCGAAAATCTCAATAAATTTTTCACATTTATTCCTTTCTCTACTTAGTCGTGAAGAAACTTACCACAACACTGTTGGGCTGTGAGTCAATAATAATCACCACTTACCATTCATCCACAATTAATAAAAATGATGTCATATATTCGAAATTAAATCATTCATTCGTACAGAACATGTTTACTGACATCTACATCCCCCATAATTACAACTCAATCATTACTGTGCCATTACATTGTTTAGCTACAAAAAGAATCCTGTGTATATACCTTTCGACGATGGAAGCAGCGGATGTCCAAAAACACAATGCCTCAGTCCTCACTGGGCTACTATGCACGCTCTGTAGGAGGGGGAAAATAGAGAGGGATGAGCAACCACACGCTCAGTAATGCAATAATACAAGCATGGTAGATAACAACTCTATCTACATACTGATAGTGTATGCATAAATCATTTATAGTTCGGAGCATGAGGAAAACAAAACTATGCCATATGCGTATATATATATCATGTATTTAAATCATGTAAATTGGCATAACAAAACATGGTAAAATCATCATGTACAAAGCATCTCATGCTTATCATTGTCAAATCACATAATAAAAAGGGAAATTCACTTGAAACATCCTTTTTAAAACTCATCTATTTCTCAAATACATCAAAATCCCATAAAATCAATTCTCAATCACAAATATCATTCCCATTTCATAATTCATATCCACAAGGCTCGACCCCTCCCTCGAGTCTACCCTGGATAGTCAGAATCACACTTCTAGATTAAAATCATGTAGCAGTAAGTAAATCAAGTAAGGGAGACAGGTCACTATAAGCACATAGACTATGTTGGCCAACTATATCACATATCATCCCAAACCACACGGATCCCGGTGTACGGGGTATCATACTAGAACGAAGGTGGGTTAGTTCTCCGCCAGACTTTTCTCATAAGTAACTTAACCACATGGTACATCTTACTCCATGTGATATACACGATACATTGTACTCCACAGACTCATAACATGGTTGGGGGTGCCTGCAGTAGGTCTTATCTACCCCATACCGAGTGAAACCTCTAGTCTCAAGTGCATGTGGGAGTACTCTTAATACCAAGTCCTAGCCCCTTATGGCCTTGCTCGCCCCTGTTGGGTTCCCTGATTCAAGTCCTAGCCCCTCACCCTAACCCCACTCAAGTGGTCTGTTAGGCCTATTGGGTTCCCTGAATGTATTAGTGCCAGGTCCTAGCCCCTCACCCTCACCCCACTCAAGAGATCTGTTAAGCCTGTTGGGTTCCCTGAACATTAATCCATATCACTCTCACCATGGCCTCATACATACCACAGTGTGAAAACCAGCGCGATCTACGCTCTCGCGCGAATTCATGCATCATAATAAATCATTATGTACGAGCAACACTCTACTACGACATTTATACATAAAATTATGAAGAAACCACGACGAGTATAGCTCCAGTACGGTTATATGCATAAGAAATCCTCTCAAAAACCAAGTACGAGCAAAAGCTCCAGTACGATTTATAAAACATCGTCATAGTTTCAAAACAAAGTGTGAGCTAAGCTCCAGCACGTTCAAACATGTGAGAACATCAATACCCAGTGCGAGCTAGGCTCCAGCACGGTTTAATTCACATAAACATGATAGGCGGCTCATGAGTTTTCAAAACAAATCTAAAAATATTCTTAGCACATCACATGTTCTATCACACAACATCAAACAACAATAGCCAGCCTATCTATCAATTCGCTCAAAACAAAACGATGTTTTGTGAAAGCATTCAAACACTGGATTTATGCAATTATTAGTCTTACTATCCCATTTCTTTACAATACCATTTCAACCACCAAATCTCATACAATTATTCATAGTCACATCCATACATTGTCAAAATACATTTCTCTAAATCCATGCACATTTCTAAAGCCCTATATACCTACGAGTTCAAAATATGAGCAATTACCTCTATATACTCACAAAATTCTCTTACCTGGAATAGCGATGCGTGATTTCATTTCCTTAGCGCTGCTCACTTGTGCGGTCTGATTCTTCTTTAACGAACTCTTCGAGACTGCACACAATCATATTTCACATTATATTTGATCCATATAACAGGACATCGTACGTTCACTATAGTCGATTCGACCTATAGTTTCTATTAACGCTCATAAGGCCTTGTTTCATTTCTCGAGTCTATGAATTCCTTTTAGGCCTATTAACTCATTCCAAATCGGTATTAAATCGATATTAAGCTCATAGTTTTCATATTTCATTGATTTCCTCACTATGGCATTTTATCAAGTATCTCATATACCCATCTTCATAACTTCTCTAAACTCACAATATAACTCCACATAACCGTTTCAAATCACCCATATTACTCAAATGACAACTCAACAAATCTCATAAATCATCAACATACCAAATTTACACTTTCTCACTCTAAACTATATCCATTTTCTAGGTTATATGTGTTCCATTGCTTTCTAGATGATTTCTATCATCCATCTATGTGCCAATCAACTCCAAAATCAATAGAATAGATAATGTACTTGGCTTGGAGTCTTAGATCCTTACCAAATCTAGTTTCTCTTCTTGCTCCAAATGGAAAATGCTCCTTGCTCTTTCAATCCCAACATTGAGGTTTTGGGTTTCAACTATGTTGTTCTCTTCCTCAAGATGAACAAATTGGTATCTAATAGCCTCCCCTCAATTCTTACTGGAAATGGTTGATTTTAGAGAGATAAACTTAGGTTTTAGGGGAAAAATGGAAGGGTGATGTTGTTTTCCCTAAAATTTTAGATTTCAGCGCTCCTTTTTATAGAAATAGCTTGAGAAGATCGATCTGCACTAGGAGGAGATCGATTTGGTCCCCTTAAATCCCTCTTTTTCACGACATCTGCTCCCAAACAGAGAGCTAAGGAGATCGATCTGTATGCTTGAGGATCGATCTGACCCCATTGGAGATCGATCTGCACTATTCCATTGCTCAAATAAGAGTATTCTGGCTCTTCTAAATCGATCTCTCATCCTATGAGATCGATCTGGCCTTCATATTTTCCAGATTTCCTGTAGTTTTCCTGCTGCAACTTACACCAAAACATCATTAATCTGCTACCATAGCCATTTTCTCATTCGTCCACCTTTATGACTTGAAAATGGCATCCATTCATACCTTATTCACATTGAAACTTGTGTGCATTCCTTGTATATCCAAAGGTATACTATATAAAACCAAATGGAAGCATTTATATTCATGCAACTTCCTTCTATTTACCACACTACTCATTTTGAGTTCCAATCACATTCATCACTTATAAGAACTTATTCCTTCATATTCATACACAATGAAACTTGTATGTACATTACAAATCATATTACAGATATGTGCATTGAATCCATGGACTTACATCAATTATACTTTACATTATAAGTCCATTAGCATTCATTGATCCAATTACACATGTTAGAACCATACATATACGGGGTCTCACACCTGTGCTAATTGTGTGTCAAACTGATTATATGCTCGTACATGCATATTTTGAGATATGGTCGAGGGCTATGAAAATATTATCCATAGTATGAGGACTAAGACTTATGGCAAGCATCCCGACCTTGAGATTGGGTCCATGGAGTACTTTGTATTGTGTATGTCACATGGAGTATGTTGTACCGTTAGTACACGATATGAGTGAGTTATGAGCTGACGATAAAAGATTTGACCCACCTCCCGTTATAGCAATTGTAAGAGCCCACACACCGAGTATTGTGTAGCTTGGGATCACAAAAAAATGAGTTATGATCATAATCTCGGAACATGTAGTCACCTATCTCGTTCTCCTTTTATGCAATGTAAATTAAGTTTCTTGAACGAACTATCACATGATTTTATAATCTAAACATATGAATTTGTGAATTGTGCAAGGGTACCCCTAGGGAGGGGTGAGGCCTAGATTTCCATGTTTTTAAACATGATGATATGCCATATTATTTTAATTTGATTGAATGGCATGAAAATGTAATTTATATGAAATTACATGAAAAATGTAATGTTTTGCATAAACTGATGAGGTTGTTAAACCAGCATGTTTTCAGTTTTATAACTGACAATTTATAACTATAAATATATATTGCCTAAAAGTTTCAAGCGAGGTGCATGCTTTAGATATGAATCGATAAGGAAATGATTTCCAGGTATGAGCATTATATTTTGTAGATAGTGCAGTTATCTACTTGCTTGCCTGATTTCCTTACTGAGCTGTGAGCTCACCCCTTTTTTATTTCCCCTCTCTACAGAGCGTTCACAATAGTCGAGCACGGCTGAGAATTGGTATTCCTTGATCTGCTGCATATCCATCTTACAAGAGGTATACACATTTGAAACATTTTGTACTGAACAATGTAAAAGCACAGTTATGTAAATGAATGTACGGTCGGGGATATATGTACAAGTAATTATATTAACGTATAAAAGCTTACATTCAAGAAAAGTATATTGACTTGTATGCTTATTATGAAATGAATATGGTTGAGGTGACTAATATCGAATCACAGCCCAACGATTTGGTGTTGAGTGATAATAGAAGAAGAGGTAAGTAAACTGTGAAAAATTTATGGTGATTTTGGCAGGTCACGGAAGGGGAGGTCGTGACACATAGTTGTTTAAGCATGTACATGAACATTTCAACCAACATTATATACACCAAATTACTCATCATAAAATCTAGATTAGCATACTAGAAAATGGTGTATAGCAATGTTACCTAGCTTGACCTTTTTCCTCTTTTTGCCAATATGAGGGAAATCCTCTTTTCTCCTTCAATCCAAGGTTTGAGCTTCCAATCTTTGACTATGTTGTTCTCTCCCTCACTAGGAACAACTTTGCTCAAAGGAACTTCTCTCAAAACTGATTGGAATGTGGTGATTTTGGAGTGAGAAAGCAATGTCACTTGTTAACAATGGAAGAAATGAGTTTGTTCCCATGAAATATAGATCCAACTGCCCAGTTTTTATAGAAATGCCTTATGAGATCGATCTACACAGGGGGAAGATTGATCTGACCATGCTTAAATCCTTCTGAATTTCAACAATTTGCAGTTAGGGGATCGATCTGTTAAATGCATGAGATCGATCTGTTAAATGCATGAGATCGATCTTCTCATTGGTATAGGATCGATCTGTTGAAGGCAGAAGGCTCTGGAGATCGATCAGGTCCTTAAGAGGAGATCAATCTGGTTCAACCTGATACAACTTGAGATCAATCTGCTTGTGTCACGGCCCACTCTCTCTCTCCCTTTATCCGTGACTTTTAGCTTACTTCCACCAGTTGGGCTGTGAGTCATCATCCAATCCATATCTCATCCATTTTAGTTAAATAAATTCATTTAAATTGAAGTAATTCTAGAAACTGGACTTTTATATATATGTGCGGAAGCGTTTACATCAGTTTCTATTATATACATCCCCCAAAATACAAAATACATATTTTATCATGCATTAGTTTACAGGATACAAAATTTTTCATCTTAAATGTATACCTCTATACAACTAGATGACCGAAGAAACACGACAGCAGGGACGACTGCAGTGTACTCACTACTGTGTAGTATTTATGGCAGAGAAATAAGGGGGTGAGCTAAACACACTCAATAAGGAAAATATGAAAGTAGGTAGATAACTATACTATCTACATGCTTAAAATACATATACATTTATTTTTCTTTGTAAAACATATGCAGTCTCTTTAAAACAACTTCCATCAATACGAAACCATTAATTCACTAGATAGGTACATGCATATTCACACAAAATCACACAACATATTTCAAATCACACAGCTTATCTTTAAAACCATTGAGTACACCTTTAGAAACCACTTTGCACACAGCAAATCAATATATGAGACATAATTATGGGTTATCATATCCCAAGACACACAGCAAGGGAAACATATGTCTCCACACACAGTAGTGACTATGTTATATTACTCAGATAAATATCGAACTTATGGCCATAGTCAGATTCCAGGCAACACTGATCATGTGTGCGAGAATCCCAGGCTTGGGGAGGCGGATCAACCATCCCTTCAGCTCATACTCAAATCATGGTACATCATACTCCATGGCTAATGCTCACGCTACATCGTGCTCCCATAGATCCTTATCAGCCATTTCCATTGTCTTTAAATCTCGTGAGAGTAGGTTAGAGCAAGACACACGGCAGTACATGACGGCTCAAGCATGGCTTTGTACTCATTACATCCAATTCATAAATCACGTGCGAGCAGGTCAATGCAAGACACACAACAATACATAACGGCTCTAGCATGGTTTTGCTTAACACACATCGTAATCATGAAAACCTCGTGCGAGCAACTTAGCGTAAGACACATAGCATACCTGAGGCATCAGCACGGTATTACTAGAAATTACATGTGAACACAGTCATAGCAAGACACATAGTAATACTCGAAGGCTCCATCATGATTCCCAAAATCTAGTGCGAGCAGCTCGAGTAGAACACATAGCATCACCCGAGGCATCGAGCACTCTTTTGTTTTTCTCAACTCCCTTTGAAAATAACGTGCAAGCAGGGCTAATAAATCTACCGTTGCAACTAAGGCTCTAGCACGATTTAACACAGAAAAGAAATAGAAGGGGTTCCTTATATAGTCATGAGTGATAGGACAAATCTCCCTTCAATCACTCGTTAGAAGCATTCCATGCAAATGGTTAAACCGGAAGCCTGTCTATTATTTTTTTCTCAAAACGTTTGCAAAAACCTCTTTTCATAACAATAACATAGAAGTCATGCAACTCATACTTATAGACTTATTCTCATACGTAGTTTTCACCTAGATATATCAATATCTACATACTTATCGCATAAATTTGCACATAGCAGGTAAGAAAACATACTTATAGCTATCTCTAATAGCTGGCATAAGTCCCTTACCTCGAATCACGCTCAAATCACTTTCCTTCGATTTCCACTTCTCATGATCTGTCCTACCGACTCCAATTATATCTTCTGAAGCAATCTCAGCTTTTCTCATTTTTCAAAACTTTGAGGAAAACTCCTTTTCTCCTTCGATTCAACAATTCTACCTCTCGATCCCAACTATGTTGTTCTTCTTCACTCTATGAACAACTTTGATGTAATAAACTTTTCTCCAATCTCAATGGAAGGTGTTGATACTTTAGAGAGGAAAGACTAGGTCACTTTATCTTAAAAATGGAAAGGTTTGAGTTGTGTCTCGTGAAATGCAGTTCAGCTGCCCAGTTTATATAGAAATTGCTTGATGAGATCGATCTCCATAAGTGAGGGATCGATCTGCTACTGCTCTTAGCCTCTTTGCATTTAGTTTTCAAGCATGAGAGATCGATCTATCGAAGAGCATGAGATCAATCTTAGCTAAGCAGAACGCTTTACAGATCGATCTGGTAGGGGAATGAGATCGATCTCCTTCTGGCCGAGGCATAAGGAGATCAGTTTGCTTGAGGATGGGATCGATCCTTGCTTAGCAGAGGCTTACTGAGATCGATCTAGCTTAAAGGAGAGATCGATCTCCCATTACTCTATAGCCTACTTAGCCGAATTTCATCCTAATTTTCCAAGGCTAACTTCATTTCAATTTACTCCACTACTCATTTTGCATTCAATTCACAATTATCACTTAAAAAGGTCCATTTCTTATTATTCATACTTAATGAAACTTGTGTGTACATCACGAATTCACATAACAAGTGTGTACATCAATCTATGGACCTTACTTCACTTATGATTCATATTACATTAACAAGTGTGTACTTAGAGAATCATAAGGATTACATATAAAAATACAGGCCTTACATTCCTCCAATCCTTTAAGAAAATTGGTCCTCCAAATTAGAACCAAGTTACTCCTCAAAAAGTCAGGGGTACTTTTCCCATATAGAGTTCTCCAACTCCCAAGTAGCTTCTTCTAAAATATGGTGCTACCAAAGAACCTTAACAAGTGGAATCCTCTTGTTTTGTAGCACCTTTTCCTACCTATCCAGTATTTAGATCGGTTTCTCTACGTATGACAAATCATTCTTGAGCTCCAATGGCTTATACCGAATCACATGAGTTGGATCTAGATGGTACTTTCGAAGCATCGGTACATGGAAGACATTATGTATGCCTAGTAGCTCTAATGGCAATGCTAGCTTGTAGTCCTTATCTCCCACAGGCTCCAGTATCTCAAACGATTTGATATACCGAGGGCTCAACTTACCCTTCTTATCAAACCTCATAATCCCTTTCGAGGGAGAGACTTTCAAGAAAATTGAGTCACCCATAGTGAACTCTAGTGGCCTCCGTCTCATGTCAGCGTAACGTTTAGGCCTGCTTTGAGCTATTCTCAATCTTTCACATATCAACTGAACGATTTCAGAGGCTTGCTGTACCAAATCAAGAGCAAAAGTTTTCCTTTCACCCACTTCTTCCCAACCAATTGAGGAACAACACCTTCTACCATACAAGGCTTCATATGGTACCATCCCGATACTAGAGTGATAACATTGTTGTATGCAAATTCGACTAACGATAGGTGATCATCCCACAAGCCTTTAAAATCCATAACACTTGCTCTCAGCATATCCTCTAATGTTTGGATGGTTCTCTCTACTGACCATCGGTCTAAGGATGGAAAGAAGTACTAAAACTCAATCGGGTTCTCATAGCTTCCTGAAATTGTTCACAAAAGTGAGAAGTGAAGCGAGAATCCCTATCCTATACAATGCTTACTGGTACACCATGTAGCCTCATTATCTCCTATACATACAACTCTGCCAAACTACTCAAAGTATTTGTAGCTTTCATATCTAGAATGTTTACAAATTTCATCAGTCTGTCAACCACTACCCAGATAGCATCATGGTTCCTCTTAGTCCTTGGTAATCCCATGATGAAATCCATGGTGACATGCTCTCATTTCCAAGTTGGTATTGGTAGAGGATGCAATAACCTTGCTGGCTTTTGATGCTCTACCTTCACTTGCTGACATATTAGACATCTTGCTACAAACTATACGATATCTCTTTTCATCCCTGACCATCAATACACTTTTCGAAGAGTCTGATACATTTTATTACTCCCCGAATGCAAGGTATATCTCGATCAATGAGCTTCTATCAAAATCAATATCTTGAACTCTAGGTCATTGGGAACGCAAATCCTGCCTTTAAACCTCAGTAGGCCATCATCACTCACTACGAAATCGACAACATCGCCCCTCTGAATCTGACTCGTATGATCCTCACACAGTAGATCGGCATGCTGAACCTGGTGTATTCAATTAATCAAATTCGGTTCCACTCATAGGCTGGCAATCACATAGTCTCTGTCAATATCAAAAGGGTCTATATCTAACCTGAGGTGACCAAACTACTCGATCTCCTATTCTCTGACCATCATGTGCGATACCATTCTGAGGCTTTTCTACTAGGGCATCAGCCACAACATTAGCCTTCCCTGGATGGTACAATATCTCATACTCATAATCCTTTAGAAGTTCTATCCATCATCTCTGCCTCATATTTAATTCGTTCTGTGAAAATAGATATCTAAGGCTGTTATGATCTGTATACACCTGAAATTTCTCACCGTAAGCTACTACATTCCTGTCCTGCATCAACACACAGCCCTGTCCCTGTCCCGAGGCATTTGTATAAACTGTATAACCTCCTGAGCTGGTGGGTATGGTGAGAATAGGTGCGGTGGTCAGTCATTGCTTTAGCTCGCAGAAACATCTCTCACATTTATCATCCCACTCAAATGTTACATTCTTTCTAGTGAGACGTGTCAGTGGAACAACTAGCTTAGAGAATCCATCGACAAATCGTCGGTAATATCCTGTTAAACCAAAGAAACTACGGATCTCTGTAACCGTCTTGGGTCTTTCCCACTGTATCACAACCTCTATCTTAGACGGATCCACTGATACACCATCTCTTGAGACTACGTGACCCAAAATTGATATCTCACTCAGCTAGAAATCACACTTGTTGAGTTTAGCATACAACTCCCGATCTCGGAGGGTCTGTAACACTGTTCTCAAGTGCTGCTCATGCTCTTCCTTAGACTTCGAGTACACCAGTATGTCATCTATGAAGACAATCACGAATCTGTCCAGGTATGGCTTAAGCACATCATTCATTAAAGCCATAAATGTTGCAGGAGCATTCGTTAACCCAAATGGCTTAACCAAAAACTCATAATGGCCATTGTGGGTTCGAAATGCTGTCTTGGGTACATCTCCACTCCGAATCCTCAACTGATGATACCCAAACCTCAAATCAATTTTCAAAAAGATCTGTGCTTTTTACAACTGATCCAATAGATCATCTATCCATGGAAGGGGATACTTATTCTTGATGGTAGCCTTGTTCAACAACCGATAGTCTATACAAAGTCGGAGACTCCCATCTTTCTTCTTTACAAACAGAACCGGTGCTCCCCACGGTGATACACTCAGTCTAATAAACCCCTTGTCTAATAACTCTTACAATTGTTTCTTTAGCTCATCCAATTCAATCGGAGCCATTCTGTAAGGTGGCTTGGATATCAATTCAGTTCCAAGCACCAAATCAATACAGAATTCCATTTCTCTGTCTGGTGGCAACACTGGTAATTCTTTCGAAAAGACATCGGAGAATTGTTTAACCATTGGGATGTCAACCATATCCGGGTACACCTTATCCAAGTCAACCACATAGGTGATAAAACCTTCAACACATTATTATTACACTCCTAGCAACATAATCTATCTTTAGAAATAATCTACTACTTTTTTCATTACTTTTCAAATTTTACAACATACTTTTCAAGGATGGAAAACATTACTGTCTTAGCATAACAATCTAAAACAGCATGGTTGGCAGCTAACCAATCCATTCCTAGTATTACATTAAAATCCTTCATAGCTAATAGTATGCGATCGATCGACATGTCATTTTCCCCTACTTTTAACTTACAACTCTTACATACATACTCTGTCATTACATTGTCTCTCACTGGAGTGCTTATAAGTAAGACTCTGCCTAAGGGTACAGGTTTCACATGTTCACACAGTTTACATGCAAATGAAGGCGATATGAATGAATGAATGCATGGCACCAGGATCAATCAATGCTAATGCTTCAAAATCAAAGACAAGGATGGTACCTTTAATCACATTCGAGGAAACTTCGGTAGATGCTTGGTCCAATGCAAACACTCATCCTCGATCAACAGTTTGCTTCCCTTTCTCTTTAGCTGTGGCCTTCCTCTTAGGTGTAGGTGGTTCAACCGTAGCCTTCTCTGGGGCTGTATCAATCAGCTCTGGGCATTCACGAGCTATATGCCCTGGTTTACCACACCTATAACATGATCTTATCGATAATGGGCAAGGTCTACCCCTATGATATCTACCACATAACCTGCACTGCTTTGTGGTCGATCGAGGTCCACTAATAACTATACCCCTCGATGTTGGATGAACTGGAGGCTTCGCAGGCCTCTCTCATATCTCCTCAATCTTAGGCCCCTTACCAAATAACCTTCAGCCCTTTCGAAACCCCCTTTCATCAACTGACCTCTTTTGGTCTATATCTCTCTATTTACCACTGCTACTCATTTTTGAGGCGTACAACTCATAATCTTGCTCACATAGTTGAGCTCTGCGTACTGCCTCATCATAGGTGGTAATGTCCAATGGAGCTAGTCGAGCTCTAATGGAAGGTCTCAGTCCCTCAAGAAATTTTTGAACCTTTCTATCCTTAAGGCTTATAGTGACTGTATCATATCTACCTAGAGATGTGAATCCAGACTCATACTCATCCATTGTCTGATTTCCCTTAGTCAATGTCATAAACTCCATCTACATCTTTCTCTGAGCAATAGCTGGAACATATTGCCTCCTAAAGGCATCCAAGATATATCCCATGTCACAACCGGGTGTCATGCACTCAACATCGATTGTGTGGCCATCCACCAATACTCGACCTCATCCTCTAATACAAAAGCCACAAAGGTAACCTTCTCTATATCAAAGCAATGGAAGAATCGGTAGAGCTTCTCCATACTACATATCCAATGCTTAGCTAACACTGGGTTCTTCACCCCATTAAATGAAGGTGGTCTGAACTTTCAGAACTCAGTCTACCTAGATCACAATCGTACATTCCTTTACGACTAACCTATTATGGAGCTATAGGATCCTGAACTGGTAGGGGAATATCCTGAACTGGAGGGGGAATAGGTATCTCTACCTCTACAGTCGCTGGACCAGCAGGGTTCTCCTGTCTACCCTTAAATTTGGCCATAGCCTGTGTAAACATCTCCATAATCATGTCTACACTGCGCTATACGCTCCTTAGTAGCCTCACTTAGACCAGGTGGATCTCTACTAGAACTAGACCCACTACTTCTCTCGGGATCATCTCTACACCCTTAAGAGTGTAAACTCTCTCCTCTATGAGTAAGTCATCTATCAGACATCCTGCACACTCAAAATAATTGTCTCAATCACATTTTCCAACTTGGTATACATAATTGTATCCTAATAATGCATAGTACTTTGGGGATGTATAATTTCTTAGATATGGATACTGACTCACATCAGACCAACTCAGCTCTGATACCATTAATTTTGTCACGATCCTCTCTCTCTCTGTCCGTGACTTTTACCTGACTTCCACCAATTGGAATGTGAGTCAACATCCAATCCATATCTCATTCATTTTAGTTAAATAAATTCATTTAAATTGAAGTAGAATAGAAATTAGACTTTTATATATATGTACGGAAGCGTTTACATCAGTTTCTATTATATACATATTCCAAAATACAAAATACAAAATACATACTTTATCGTGCATTAGTTTACAGGATACAAATTTTTTCATCTCAAATGTATATCTCTATACTGCTGGATGATCGAAGAAACACGATAGCAAGGACGACTGTAGTGTACTCACTACTGCATAGTATCTGTGAAGGAGAAATAAAGGCGTGAGCTAAACACTCTCAGTAAGAAAAATATGAAAGTAGGTAGATAACTACACTATCTACATGCTTAAAATACATATACATTCATTTTCCTTGTAAAACATATGTATTCTCTTTAAAACAACTTTCATCAATGTGAAACCGTTAATTCGCCAAATGGGTACATGCATATTCACATAGAATCACACAGCATATTTCAAATCACACAGCTTATCTTTAAAACCATTGAGTACGCCTTTAGAAACTACTTTGCACACAGCAAATCAATATATATATATGAGACATAATTATGGGTTACACACAGTAAGGGAAACATATGTCACCACACACAGTAGTGACTCTGTTATATCACTTAGATAAATATCGAACTTATGGCCATAGTCGGATTCCAGGCAACACTGATCAGGTGCGCGGGAACCCTTTGCTTAGGGAGGCGGATCAACCATCCATTCAACTCATTATCAAATCACGGTACATCTTATTCCATGGCTAATGCTCACGGTACATCGTGCTCCCATGGATCCTTATCACCTATTTCCATTGTCTCAAAATCTCATGCAAGTAGGTCAGGGTAAGACACACGGCAGTACACGACAGCTCAAGCATGATTTTGTACTCATTACATCACATGCATAAATCATGTGTGAGCAGGACAGCTCTAGCACGGTTTTGCTTGACACACAGCGTAATCATGAAAACCTCGTGCGAGCAACTCAGAGCATACCTAAGGCATCGAGCATGGTATTACTAGAAATTACATGCAAGCATAGTTAGAGTAAGACACATAGCAATACTCGAAGGCTCCAGCATGATTTCCAAAATCTAGTATGAGTAGCTCGAGTGGATCACATAGCATCACCAAAGGCATCGAGCACTCTTTTTTTTTTCTCAAATCCCTTTGAAAATAACTTGTGAGCAAGGCTGATAAATCTATTGTTCCCACTTAGGCTTTAGTACGATTTCACACAGAAAAGAAATAGAAGGGGTTCCTTGTATAGTCATGAGTGATAGGGCAAATCTCCTTCAATCACTCGTTAGAAGCATTCCATGCAAATGGTTAAACTGAAAGCCCATCTATTATTTTTCTTTCTCAAAACATTTGCAAAAACCTCTTTTCACAACAATAACATAGAAGTCATGCAACTCATACTTATAGACTTATTCTCATACATAGTTTCCACCTAGATATATCAATATCTACATACTTATCGCATACATTCGCACACAGCATGTAGGAAAGCATACGTATAGCTATCTCTAATAGCTCGCATAAGTCCCATACCTCGAATCAGGTTCGAATCGCTTTCATTCGATTTTCACTTCTTGTGATCCATCCATCGACTCCAATTATATCTTTTGAAGCAATCTCAGTTGTTCTCATTTTTCATAACTTTGAGGAAAACTCATTTTCTCCTTCGATTCTATAATTCTACCTCTCGTTCCCAACTATGTTGTTCTTCTCCACTCTATGAACAACTTTGATGTAATAAACTTTTCTCCAATCTCAATGGAAGGTGTTGATAATTTAGAGAGGAAAAACTAGGTAACTTTATCTTAAAAATGGAAATGTTTGAGTTATGTCTCGTGAAATGCAGTTCAGCTACCCAGTTTATATAGAAATTGCTTGATGAGATCGATCTCCATAAGTGAGGGATCGATCTACTGCTGCTTTTAACCTCTCTGCATTTAGTTTTCAAGCATGAGAGATCGATCTATCAAAGAGCATGAGATTGATCTTAGCTAAGCAGAAAGCTTCATAAATCGATCTGGCAGGGGAATGAGATTGATCTGCTTCTGGTCGAGGTATAAGGAGATCGATCTTCTTGAGGATGAGATCTATCTTTGCTTAGCGGAGGCTTACTGAGATCGATCTGACTTGAAGGAGAGATCAATCTCCCCTTGCTATACAACCTACTTAGCCGAATTTCATCCTAATTTTCCAAGGCTAACTTTATTTCAATTTACTCCACTACTTATTTTGCATTCAATTCACATTTATCACTTAAAAATGTCGATTTCTTGTTATTCATACTTAATGAAACTTGTGTGTACATCACGAATTCACATAACAAGTGTGTACATCAATCTACGGACATTACTTCACTTATGATTCACATTACATTAACAAGTGTCTACTTAGAGAATCATAAGGATTACATATAAAAATACAAGCCTTATAGCTTGAGTGAGGGATCGATCTCCCTCTGGCAGAATGCCTCTGTATTGCATTTTTAGGCCTTGGGATCTATCTCACCTTGCATGAGATCGATCTGCCCTGTTTCCTGCATCATTCTAGCTGTAATTTTCCTAATTTTTCCCAAGTTAAACTTCCATCCAATTGTTTCTATACTCATTTTGTAATTTATTCACACTTAAAACTTATGAATATCCATTTATGATGATTCATAAGTAATATAATGTAATGCCTATAGTTTTACACGTATTTCTTATGAAGCTATGGTGTATATATAATAAAGGCTGTAGGGATTATGAAATTTAATGTACAATCCATGATTTCAAGTTATGTGCACAAGTTTTATTGCCTATGAATTATATGGAATGAATACTATTATACGTTAGTTGTGTACATGTAAAATGAGGTATTAGGCAAATAAGGATGAGTTACACATTGGAAATCTATAGAAAACTACAGTAATGGGGATCCAAGGAAAGAGCAGATCGATCTCCTATGAATGAGAGATCGATCCCCTCTCACGAAATGTCAAGTATCAGTTTAATTGGAATAGGGCAGATCGATATCCTTAAGCCATTGTCTGGAAGAAATTGATCTCTCCTAAGGAACAGATCGATCTCCAAATGTCTTAGGTTGAAACAGATCAATCTTCCCTTACTACCAGATCGATCTTGTAGCGGGAAATCTGAGTGGTTAGAATAGTTGAACCACTAGCAGATCGATCTTCACCATGCACCAGATCGATCTTCTAGGCTTTGTCTATATAAGAAACACGGCTCTTGGATAGGAACATGTTTCCCTTTTTCCTAAGCACTCTAACACTGACCATTTTCACACAAAACCAAGCTTTCTCACTCTAGAAAACACTACATTCTCAGCAGATTTGGAGGAAGTTTAAAGAGGCAAAATTGTTCCTTGTAGTGAGGAGAATAATATATAAAAAAAAAAATCTAAAATTGGATTGCTCAAGGAAAAGAGTTAAGCATCCCATAATTTGGTCTAAAGAAAGGGGCAAGCTTGGTAAGTCTTCAAAACCCTCAACTCCGAGCATGATGTTTTAAGTGATTTTAGGAGTTGATGGATGCATATTGTGTTAGTAGAATATGGCTAAGATGCGTAGAACTCACTTGATCTAAAATATATCTAGAAAAGTGATAGATTGAGTTTGCTATTGTGATGATCTTGGAATACTATGATATTGATGGTGTTGAGTGAATGATTTTAGATGGATATACAAAGAAATATCAAGGTGAAATATGATGAAAAGGCTTGAGAAATATGAATAGACAAGTAAATAACAATGTGAATGTTTAGGAAAAGAAAAGGAAAATAACTTAATGATTTACAAGTGTAGATTGGAATACGTTGGAACATGATTAACCCGGATCGCAAACGGAGTAAAAGAGACAAAGGAGATACAAGCACGATTCGAGCTAAAGGATTATATGTATAGAGATACTCATACGAATTTTACAGCGATTTTAGTAGTTATGACGCTAGCGATATTATGTTTAGCTATTAAGCCATGAAGTGATATGAAAGTGTGAAATGTATTATGGTATAAATTGTGAAAATAGGATACGGTAAGGAAATCAACATGACATGCATGTTTTTAATGTTGTTACAACTATATGTTGTTATTATGACTGAAAGATGATGAAGGATAGATTGGATAGTTTTACATGTTTTTGCATGGATCGACATGCTCCGTCAATAAACACGATTTGAGTTCTCATTTTTTAGAGAAAATAGCCATCTATCCAACTTGAAATATGAAAAGGTGTTGGAGCCTTAGCTCACACCTGCTTTTGATGATTTTGACTATGTTAGAGATTTTATTCGCATATGTGTTCATGATTTAATAAACTGTGCTGGAACGTGGCTCGCACGTGATTTTATGACGATGATAATGTGCTGTAACCTAACTAGCACGATGATTTTTGAGATTATATAGTGCTAGAAGCAGTTGCTCGCACTTAGAGATATCACGCTGGAGCCTTGTAAAGACTTTGTCATGCTGATTCTACTCGCCTGGTATATGAGACATGGGTTAAGATGATGAGTCCGTCGTTGTAGGGTGGATGGACTGGGTCCATGGGCATATGCTATACCATATAGTTGTTCAGGGAATACTATGTACCGTGCTGTGTGCACGCGGGTACGAGTATCACGTAGATGACACATGGAGTACATTGTATCGTGCATATATGTGATATGATGAGGAAGATGATGATGATGATTGAGATGAGCCGAAGGGTAGGACTGACCCATCCCCTTTTAGGTAAGTGATACCCTGAGCACACCTGATCAATGAGACCTGAGATCACTGACTATGGCCATACGTCGTGGATATTTGTTTGCCTAAAATTTCCTACCTGTCTTAGAGATAAGAGAAAATTTGATGAAAAGAAATGGTTTGTGAGAAAAAAAGAAATAATATGATTTGATATACATTTTGATTTAAATGCTAGTGTTGCGATAGCACTGTTTTATGACATGTTTCTAAATGGCAATATTGAGCATTGGTTTTTATGAAAATGCCTAAGAGAGAAAAATGAATTAATGCATTTTTAAATTGATGTTTTCATCTATAACGAAAGATGATTTTGTTGATTATGCATGGGCTACGTAGATAGTACAGTATCTACCTGTTAGTATCATTTTCTTTACTAAGCTGTGTTTTGCTCACCCACTATTTTTCCCCTCCAGATACTGAGAGATAGAAAAGTACGGTGGCCTTCAGATCCGTTTAGTGTCGATCAACTTACACCAGTTACTAAGGTACAAGAATTGATACACAAAAGCATTTTGTATCTACTATATTATGTCACTTAGACATACAAAAAATTTGTATGGGGATGATATCTACACACATGCCTTAGAGTGTGTGCATTTAAGTTTCAATTATTTCCCTATAAATGTAAGGAATTAGTAATTACATTAGCTCACAGCCCAACCGTAAGTGGCATATGTATGCATGAAGGGCACCTGAAGTAGGGGTGTGACATATAACTTGTCTGTACATTACAGAATCATAAATATTAAATGGAAATTTATGGGTCTTACACTGTGTGTATACCTCTTAGCGATGGAGAACATTGGATATCCAAATACAACGCCTCAGTCCTTCACTAGTCTACTGTGTGCGCTCTGTAAAGGGGGAAAGTGAATGGGATGAGCAACCACATGCTCAGTAAGGCAATAATGCAAGCATGGTAGATAACTACACTATCCACATGCTTATAATTTCATGTATAAAAATCATTAATATCTAGAGCATGAGGAAATATTAAAATCTATGCCACATGTATATACATATATCATGTACTAAAACACATGGAAATAAGCATGTTAACATGGAAAACCACCATGTAAAACTTCTCATGCTCATCGTAATAAAACTCATAGTTCCATCTCAAATCATAGATAACATATTGTCCAAACATTTGTAAAATTCATCATAATATCTAAAAAAACATCCCACATGATTTAACATTTTGTCTAAACATAGCAAAATTCGTCACAAACAGCAATGCCATCTCTTGAAACACAATCCAACAAGGCTCGACCCCTCCCTCGAGTCTACCCTGGACAACACAAATCATACTCAGTATACAAAACCATGTGATATCATGTGAGACAGGTGGTCACTATATATATTGAGGACTATGTTGGTCAACTATATCATTATCATCCCAGACAACACGAATCCCTGTGTGCAGGGTATCATGCTGAAACGAAGGTCGGTTAGTCCTACGCTAGACTTTCAAATCAACATTGTAACCTCATGGTATAGTGTACTCCATGTGAAATACTCGGTATAAAGTACTCTGTGAACAGGTACCTGCCATAGGTCTTATCTACCCCATGCCATGTATAACCTACTCAGTCTTAAGTGCACGTGTGAGCATGTCATCCATGTGACTAACTATTTACACGAGGCACCAGCATAGCTCGTTCGAGCATATCGTTCGTGTGACACACAATCTACACAAGGTATCCAATACGACTTATTACATATCACAGTGTGAAAACCAGTGCAAGCTAAACTCTAGCACGACTTATGCATCATCAATAAATTCCCTCATACGAGCAACACTCTAGTACGACTTTATGCATAATAAATAAGTCGAAATCACGTACGAGCATAGCTCCAGTACTGTTATATGCATAAGAAAATCGATGGAAGACCATGTACGAGCTAAAGCTCCAGTACGATTTATAAAACATCACAACTCAAAACAGGGTACGAGCTAGGCTCCAGCACATTTCATACATATCAAAATATCAAAATCCAGTGCGAGCGGAGCTCCAGCACGATTTAACTCGTACAAATCCGATAGGCGGCTCCATTTCAACAAAACACATTCAAAATCATAATTTACACCAGACTCGTGCTATTTCATGAAATTATGAAATCATTAGCCAGTCTATCCATAAATTTGCTTAAACCAAAGCAATGTATTTCATAAAAATATCAAAAAAACTTATATTTATGCAATTATTAGCCTTACTCTCCCCTTTTGTAAGATTCAATCAAAACCAAATCACATATATCTGTAGTCATTCACACAAACCATTAGTTCTTTTCTAGATAACCAAGCAATTGCAAAGCCCTATATACACCCATAAAATATGTGCAGCTATCTCTAGTACTTACATAATTCCTTTACCTGGAATTGTGTCGAGTGATTTCGCTTCCTTAGAGTTGCTTGATCGTATCATTCGATTCACCTCCAACGAGATCTCTGGGATTGCATGAAATTATCTATCACATTAATTTAATCAAATGTAATTAAAATTCTTGCGTTTATTATAGTCGATTTGACTTATACTTTTCATTAATACTTATAAAGCCCCATTTCCTCTTAAGTCCATTTTGATCGCTCTATTTATTTCTCAAGAGTCTATTGAATTCTTTAGGCCTATTGATTCAAACTAAACCGGTATTAAACTCATAGTGCTTCTAGTTCATCATATACTTCACTATGGCAATTTATCAAATACCTCATATGCTTATTTTCATAACTTGACTAATCTCACAATGTAGCTTCATTCAATCATCTCGAAATCATACATATCACCTCACTAACACCTTAGTATAAGCCATTTATCATCAACTCAACCATATCACATTTTCTTACACTAACTCATTCTTGGTTATGCTTGTTCCATTACATTCTAGGTAGTTTCAATCCTCAATACATACACCAATCTACTCACAACCACAACTAGATAAATATACTTTGAGTTGGTGTATTATAAACTCACCTAGCTTGACTTTTCTCTTTTCTAAATTTGAAGACTCCTTTGCTTCTTCAATTCAACAAATGAAGTATTGATTCCAAGCTATGTTGTTCTTCTTTTCACAATGAACCACTTTGCTCTAATAGCTTTTTCTCAAATCTTTATGGAAATATGATGGTTTTTAGAGTGAGAAAGTTAGGTTAATGTTAAAATGGAGGAAATGAATTTGCTCCCGTGAAATGCAGATCTAACTGCCTAGTTTTTATAGGAAATGCCTTAAGAGATCGATCTCCGTAGGGGAAGATCGATCTGCCATTGCTTGAATCCTTCAAAATTTTGACAATTTACAGGTAGGGGATCGATTTGTTGAAATGCATGAGATCGAGCTGCTCAAGTTAATGAGATCGATCTGTTTCAGGTAAAAGGCTTTGGAGATCAATCTAGCCTATCCAGAGACCAATGGAGGTCGATCTGCCTATGGGAGGAGATCTACCTGGTCCAACCGAGATAAATTGAGATCGACCTGCTTGAGTGAGGGATCGATCTCCCTTTTGCAGATTGCTTGACATTATGTTTTTCAGACCATAAGATCAATCTCTCCTCTCATGGGATCGATTTTCCCTGCTTCCTGCAGCATTCTAGATGTAATTTTCCCAAATTTTCTAAGTTAACCTTCCATCCAATTGATTTTATACTCATTTTGTGATTTATTCACACTTCAAACTTACAAACATCTATTTCTTGTAATTCATATGTAATGTAACTTGCCCATACATTCAATAATCATAAACATTACATAAAAATTTATAGGTCTTACAATCCTCCTCTCCTTCAAGAAATTTGGTCCTCCAAATTAGAACCAAGTCAACCTGAGAACAACTATGGGTACTTCTCTTGTATCATGCTTTCCAATTCCCATGTAGCTTCCTTTGGAGTGTAATATTGCCAAAGAATTTTCACTAAGGGAATCGTCTTCGACCTCAGCACCTTCTCTTTCCTATCTAATATCCGAATCGGCTTCTCAACATATGACATTCTCTCATTGAGCTCCAATGGCTCGTATCTTATCACATGTGTTGGGTCGGGTGGTACTTCTGAAGCATAGAGACGTGGAAGACGTTATGAACACCTGCTATGTCTAGTGGCAATGTCAACCTATAAGCCTTATCTCCTACTCTCTCCAAAATCTCGACGGGTCCGATATACCGAGGGCTCAACTTTCCCCTTCTTACCAACCCTCATAATCCCTTTCGAGGGAGAAACTCGTAAAAATACTGACTCACACATAATAAACTCCAATGGTCTACGTCTCCTGTCAGCATAACTCTTTTGTCGGCTCTGAGCTATCCATAATCTCTCACATATTAGCTAGACGTCCTCAAAGGCTTGCTGCACTAAATAGGGAGCAAAAATCTATCTATCACCAACCTCTTCCCATCCAATAGGGGATCGGCATCTACGTCCATACAGTGCCTCATATAGTGCCATCTCGATACTCACATGATAGCTGTTATTATAGGCAAACTATTCCAACGGTAGGTGATCATCCCAAGAGCCTCCAAAATCATGCACACATGCTCTAAACATATCCTCCAAGGTCTGCATAGTCCTCTCTGACTGACCATCTGTCTGAGGATGAAAAGTGGTGCTAGAACTCAAGTGGGTCCCCATTGCTTCCTAAAAATGTTCCTAGAAATAGGAAGTGAAGCGGGCATCCTGATCAGAAACAATGCTCACTAGAACACCATGTAATTGAACTATCTCTCGAACATACAAGTTTGTCAACTGACTCAAGGTATCGATAGCTCTTATAGCTAAGAAATGGGCTGACTTCGTCAACCGATCCATAATAACCCAAATAGCATCATGACCTCTACGGGTCCTTGGTAAACCCATCATAAAATCCATGGTGACGTGCTCCCATTTCCATGTCGGTATTGATAGAGGCTGTAATAATCCTGCAGGCTTTTGATGCTCTACCTTCACCTACTGACAAATGAGACATCTAGCGACATATTTAGCAATGTCTCTTTTTATTCTAGACCACCAATAAACCTTTCGAAGGTTTTGATACATCTTAGTACCCACGGATATATCGTATACTTAGATGAGTGAGCCTCAGATAAATCAATATCCTGATCTCTGGATCCTTGAAAACAGATACTCTACCCCTGAACCTCAATAATCCATCTGTACTCAGCTCAAAATCTGTACCCACACCTGTCTGTGCTTGACTCAACCAATTGATACATTATCGATCGCTCTGCTGAGCCTGTCGAATACGACAAATGAACTTTGGCTCCAATCTCAAACTAGCCACAACATCAAATCTTTTTGTATTAGATGGGGCTATATCTAAACTGAGGTTCACAAATTACTCTAACGACTCGTGTTCCCGAACCTTCATTTAAGACACCAACCAGATATTCTCCCTGCTCTAGGCATCGGCAACTACATTCACCTTATCCGGGTGGTACATGATTTCACAATTATAATCCTTTATGAGTTTGAACGATCTTCTGTGAGACCCCGTACATGTATAGTTGTAATGTGTGTAATTGGATCAATGAATTCTAATAGACTTGTAATGTAAAGTTTAATTGATGTAAGTCCATGGATTCAAGTACGTATGTGTAATATGATTTGTAATATACATACAAGTTTCATTGTGTATGAGTATGAAGAAATGAGTTCTTATAAGTGATGAATGTGATTAGAACTCAAAATGAGTAGTATGGTAAATGGAAGGAAGTTGCATGAATATAAATGCTTCCATTTGGTTTTATATAGTATACCTTTGGATATACAAGGAATGCACACAAGTTTCAATGTGAATAAGGTATGAATGGATGCCATTTTCAAGTCATAAAGGTGGATGGATGAGAAAATAGCCATGGCAGCAGATTAATGATGTTTTGGTGTAATTTGCAACAGGAAAACTATAGAAAATCTAGAAAATATGAAGGTCAGTCGGTCTCATAGGATGAGAGATCGATCTAGAAGAGCCAGAATACTCTTATTTGGGCAATGGAATAGAGCAGATCGATCTCTAATGGGGCTAGATCGATCTCCTAAACATTCTGTAATGAAAAGATCGATCCTCAACCATACAGATCGATCTCCTTAGCTCTCTGTTTGGGAGCAGATCGATCTCAGGCTTCAACAAATCGATCTCATGCTTAAAATGCCGTGAAAAAAAAGGGATTTAAGGGGACCAGATCGATCTCCTCCTAGTGCAGATCGATCTCCTTAAGCTATTTCTATAAAAAGAGTGTTGAAAATCTACAGATTTTGGGAAAAACACAACCCTTTCCATTTCCAACCCAAAACCTAGATTTTTCTCTCTAAAATCCACACATTCCAGTAAGAATTGAGGGAAGGCTATTAAACATTAATTTGTTCATCTTGAGGAAGAGAACAATATAGTTGAAACCCATAATCCCATTGTTGGTATTGAAGGAGCTAAGGACATTGTCATTTGGAGCAAGAAGAGAAATCTGATTTGGTAAGTTTCTAAGACTCCAATCCAAGTACATTGTCTATTTTATTGATTTTGGAGTTGATTGGCATGTAAATGGATGATTGAAACCATTTAGGTAGTATTGGAACTAATATAACCTAGAAAATGGATATAGTCTAGAGTGAGAAAGTGTAAATTGGGTATGTTGATGATTTATGGGATTTGTTGAGTTGTCATCTGAGTAATGTTGGTGATTTGAAATGGTTATGTTGAGTTATATTGTGAGTTTAGAGAAGTTATGAAGATGGGTATATGAGAAGCTTGAAAAAATGCCATAGTGAGGAAATCAATGAAATATGAACACTATGAGCTTAATATCGAGTTAATATCGATTTGGAATGAGTTAATAGGCCTAAAAGGAATCCATAGACTCGAGAAATAAAACGAGGCCTTATGAGCATTAATAGAAACTATAGGTCAAATCGACTATAGTGAACACACGATGTCCCATTATATGGATCGATATAATGTGAAATATGATTGTGTGCAGTCCCGAAGAGTTCATTGAAGATGAATCAGACTGCACAAGTGAGCAGCGTTAAAGAAACGGAATCACACGTCGGGATTCCAAGTAAGGGAATTTTTTGAGTATATAGAGGTAGCTGCTCGTATTTTATGGGTATATAGGTAAATTTGCATGATGGTTTGGAAAAGTGGTTGATGATGTATGTGAATAATTATGAGTACGTATATGATTTGGTTTATATGGATGTATAAAAAGGGATGTAAGGCTAATAATTGCATAAATCACGTGTTTTAAATGTTTTCACAAAACACAATGCTTTGATTTGAGCAAATAAAAGGATAGGCTGGTAATACTTGAATGATGTTGTGAAATAGCCCATGTGAGGCGCTAAACATGTTTTGATATGTTTTGAATGTATGTGAGCCGCCTATCGTGTGTATGTGATTTAATTCGCGTTGGAGCCTCGCTCGCATTAGTTTTCGATGTTTTCATTTGTATGAAACCTACTAGAGCTTAGCTCACACCTTGATTTGGAAACTATTATGATGTTTATAAACTGTACTGGAGTTTTTGCTCGTACATGGCTTTTGAGTGGTTTTTCTTATGAGTATAACCGTACTAGAGCTATGCTCGTACGTGGTCTCTTTATGGTAGGATGCATGAGTCGTGCTAGAGCTTTGCTCGCACAAGTTTGCACATTGTGATATGTATGAGGTCGTGAAAGTTGGTAAGATCCTCAAGCCCTACATCCTTAAGCTAACATCCTAAAGCCCGAGGAGGTGGGGAGGCTCTGTTCGGTGGGGAAGCTCTCTTACGGTAAGATCCTTAAGCCCTACATCCTTAAGCTAACATCCTGAAGCCCAAGGAGGGGAGGAAGCTCTGTTAGGCGAGGAAGCTCTGTTCGGTGGGGAGGCTCTCTTACGGAAGGATCCTTAAGCCAACATCCTTAAGCCCTGGAGGGACGGGGAGGCTCTGTTCGGCAGGGAGGCTCTCCTACATGGGTACAGAAGAATCCTGAAGCCAACATCCTTAAGCCTTAGAGGGGCGGGGAGGCTCTGTTTGACAAGGAGGCTCTCCTACATGGATATGGAAAATTCTTGGTATGGGGTATGTAAGACCTACGAATAGCACCCCCAATAAGGATATGAGTCCGCGGAGTACGCTGTACCGTGTATATCACATAGAGTACGATGTACCGCACGATGGTTATGTGATGAGAAAGTCTGGCGAGGGATAATCCACCTTCGTGCCAGCACAATACCCCGCACACCTGGATGCATGTGGTCTGGGATGATTTATGATGTAGTTGGTCCACATAGGCACTTTTGATATAGTGACCTAGTTTTTATTACATATGTGTGATTGTGATTGTCCAAGGTAGACCCGAGGGAGGGGTCGAGCCTTATGGGATTTGATTTATGAAATGGTAATGATGTTTGTGATTGAGAAAATGGTTTGTGATG
The DNA here is from genome assembly GCA_033439115.1 of Firmiana major. Lineage (NCBI taxonomy): Eukaryota > Viridiplantae > Streptophyta > Magnoliopsida > Malvales > Malvaceae > Firmiana > Firmiana major. Next base: position 25,766,208 of record CM065914.1, read on the forward strand.
GGATTGTATGTGTTTGAGAAAGAGCTTTCTGATGTGATTTAAAAATGATGTTTCAAGTGAATTCCCCTTTTTATTATGTGATTTGACAATTGAGCATGAGATGGCTTGTACATGATGATTTACCATGTTTTATTATGCCAATTTACATGATTTAAATACATGATATATGTATATGCATATGGCATAGTTTTGTTTTCCTCATGCTCCGAACTATAAACGATTTATGCATAACACTATCAGCATGTAGATAGAGTAGTTATCTACCATGCTTGCATTATTGCCTTACTAAGCGTGTGGTTTGCTCATCCCTCTCTATTTTCCCCCTCTACAGAGCGTACATAGTGGCCCAATGAGGACTGAGGCATTTTAGTTAGGACATCCGCTACATCTCCATCACTCAAAGGTATATACACAGTGATTCCTTTTTTGTATCTAAACAATGTAAAAGCACAATAGCCAATTAAAATGTAATTATGAGGGATGTAGATGTCAGTAATCATATTTTGTATAAATGAATGATTGACGTTCAAATGTATGATGTCACTTTTATTAACTGAGAATGGATATTACGAGTGGATTATTATTGACTCACAGCCCAACTGTGTGTGGTGAGTTTGTTCACGACCGGGTAAGGTGACAATAAAATGCGAAAACTTTATAGTGATTTTCAGTAATAAGAAGATAAAATAGGTCGTGACATCTTCTCTGTCTCATATTCAGCTTTTTCTACGAAAACAAATACTTAAGACTCTTATGATCCGTATATACCTAAAATTTCTCAACATAGAGATAGTGGCGCCATATCTTCAATGCAAACACTACGGTCGCCAATTCTAAATCGTGAGTCGGATAGTTCCTCTCGTGATCTTTCAACTGTCTGGATCCATATGCAACTACCTTCCCATCCTGTATAACAACACAACCCAGTCCCTGGTGTGATGCATTTGTATGCACAGAGAAACCTCCTGAGCTGGTAGGTATGGTGAGAATTGGATCAGTGGTCAACCGACGCTTAAGCTCCTCAAAACTCCCCTCACATGCCTCATCCCACGCAAACTTAACATCCTTTCGTGTGAGGTGTGTCAACGGAGCAGCTAGTCTGGAGAAACCCTCAACAAATATCCAATAATAACCTACCAAACCCAGAAAACTTCTAATCTTAGTGACTGTCTTGGGCTGATCACACTATACAACTGCCTCAATCTTAGATGGATCTACTGATACACCATCATTCGATACAACATGGCCGAGAAATGAGATCTGGTCCGACCAAAGGGTCAGCAAAACTGTCCTCAAATGTTGTTTATGATCTTCCTTGGACTTAGAATAAACCAATATATCGTCGATGAACACTATCACATACTGGTCTAGGTATGGCTTAAATACATCATTCATCAAAGCCATAAATGCTACAAGGGTATTCGTCAATCTGAATGGCACAACCAGAAACTCGTAGTGGCCATAACAGGTACGAAATGCTGTCTTGGGTACATCTCCACTCTGTATCCTCAACCGATGGTACCCAGATCACAGATCTATCTTAGAAAAGACTTGTGCTCCCCGAAACTGATCCAACAAATCATCAATGCGTTGGAGGGGATACTTGTTCTTAATAGTGGCCTTATTCAGTAACTGGTAATCTATACACAGTCGGAGGCTCTCGTCCTTCTTCCTTACGAACAGAACCAAAGCTCCCTAAAGTGAGATGCTCGGTCTAATAAACCCTTTCTCTAGCAACTCTTATAATTGTTTCTTTAGCTCTTCTAACTCAATCAGAGCCATTCTATATGGTGGCTTAGATATCGGCTCTGTACCAAGTACAAACTCTATGCAAAACTCCATTTCCCTATCAGGTGGTAGCCCTGGTAAATCGTCTGAAAAGACATCAAGAAATTATGTAACTATTGAAATGTCTCTCAATTTCGGGTGTGCCTTATCTGTGTCAACCACATATACAATGAACCCTACACATTATCCTTTCCACCGTTAGCAATATAAGTCATCACATTAACATTCACAATTAATAAATAAATTTACCTTTCAAATATGATGGATTAAAATTATGCTCTTTTCATTTATAATAATCATGACCTTTCATTTCTTTTCGACAAAGCTTACAGTAAGCTTATCTATCTCTGGAAACATCAATGTCTTAGCATGATAATCCATGACAACACCATTCGTAGCAAACCAATCCATTCATAAGATTACATCAAAATCGCTCATACTCAGTAGAATTAAATCGGCTGCTATATCTTTTCCCCTATCCTCAACCTACAATTCCTATATACATACTTAGTCAACTAACTATCATTCATAAGTGTGGAGATCATCAACATTCTATCTAACAATGTAGGTTTTACATACTTCAACAACTTAAGTGCAAAGGAAGGTGATACAAAGGAATGCGTGGCACCAGGATCAAATAATACAAATGCTTCTAAATCAAAAATTAGGATGGTACCTTTAATTACATTCGTTGAAGTGTTTGCGGTGCCCTGGTCCAGTGCATGTACCCATCCTCTGCCTACCACCTACTTCCCTTTTTCCTCAGCTGTACCTCTCTTCCTCGGAGTAGCTGTCTCAACTGGAGCTCTCTCTAGCTCTTTGCCCTTCTGTGGGGCGGTCTCCATCATCTCTGAATAATACCTTGCGATATGTCATGGTTTCCCACATCTGTAACATACAACAGTGGTCATTGGACAAGGCCTGGTACCATGAAATCTACCACATCTTCTACACTGATTGGTAGTAGGTTGTGGTCCTCCAATGACTACACCCCTATGTGGAGCTAAAGTTGGGTACAAAGAGGTTTAGCAGCTCTCTCCTACACCTTCTCAATCATAGGCCTCTTCTCAAACAGTCTCTGGCCTCTTTTCCTAACCACTCTATCAATCCTGGATCTCTTCCGATCTCTATCTCTCTTGGCACTAACCTTCCCAAACTCGAAGGCATTTTGCTCAAAGTCCTGTTCACATAATTGTGCCCTGTGCACTGCCTTTTCATAAGTAAGGATGTCGAATGGAGTAAATCTAGATATGATGGTTGGTCTCAGTCCATCCATGAACTTCTGGACCTTCATAGCCTCATTGCTCAACATATCAAGGTCATACCTCCCCAAGGATATGAACATGGACTCATACTCATCCACAGAGCAGTTCCCCTGAACCAAATTCATAAATTCCATCTGCAACTTCCTCCGTGAAGTGGCTGAAATGTACTGCCTCCTGAAGGCCTCTAAGAATATATCCCATGTGATCACTAAGTGTCAGGCCCTCAGAATAGATACGGTGGATCTCTACCAATGCTCTGCCTTACCATTCAGCATAAATACGACAAAGGCCACTTTCTCAGTCGATGTACATCTGAAGAACCCATACAACTTTTCCATTTCATATACCCAATCCTCAGTAACAACCGGGTCCTTCACTCCTCTAAATATTGGAGGTTTCAACTCTTGAAACTGCCTTAACCTACTCAACTCGCAGTCATAACCTAGGTCACTCTCGTTTGGCTGTAGAGCGATAGGAGAAGCCGTATCCTAAATTAGGGGTGGTGTAACAATCTTTGTAGTCTGAGGCCTCTCTGCCTCTGCAGGTGCCTGTCCAGTAGTAGTAGGCTACACGGCTGGACCTCGTCTATGCCAACACCCAACGCCTATGTGACTATCTCCACAAGGCTCTCAATACTCTGCTCTATCCTAGCGAATCGTGCTTAGGTATCCCCTGGTCTCTCAACAGGGTCCTATAGAGCCTGATCAGTCTACGGCTCCACACGGCTCTTAAGCCTACCTCTACGGCCTCTAGCACGTGCATCTGCTCCTCTACCTCGACGTGTGACAGGCATAATACCTAATTTCCTGTATCCATATCATATATTAGTCTTATTCCATTTCGTTATACACAATTATATCTAAACAAAAGCACAATAATATGAGGTGTAACTTTTTCAACTCATTAGTACCGACTCATATCAGGTCAATTCTGCTCTGAAACCAATCTCTGTCACGACCCCTTTCATCCATTTCATCTAAAAATCACCACAAACTTTTCGGTTTTTCATTTCCTTTCTCGGTTGTTGTCAGGACCCCATTCTCAATCCATGACTTAATCCAAAAACCACAATAAATTTTTCGCATTTTAACATACCTTTCTCCTCTTCAATGGTTGGGCTGTGATTCGATGTCAGAGTCTTCACTTACCATAATATCCATTCTCATACATACATGTCAATATATTAATTCTGACTGTAGCTGCTTTTACTATACATGTAAGATTTTATAAAATCTAATACAATTACATTCCCCATAATATATAACGTATACATCACTGTGCTGTTTCTATGTTTAGTTACATGACTGTACATAATAAGTATACCTGATGAATCAATAGGAACTAGCAGTGGACTCTGGGACACTCTCCCACGATAACTCTCGCTCTACTGACGCTCTGTAGAGAGATGTAAAGAAAAGGGGGTGAGCATAACGCGCTAAGTAAGGAAATCAGGCAAGCAAGTAGATATCCACACTATCTACTCAAAATAATGCTATGCCTTGAAAACATTATTTCCTTAACTCACTTTAAAAGCATGTCTTGAAATATAATATATATACTTGTACTGAATAAATCCCTTGTACAGAAATCATGCTTTATTTCTCAAATGTAGGCATGTAATGCAAAACAATGCATTGTATATAAATCATGCCTTTATGTAAATCATGCCATGTATATTTAAATCACAATAAATATGGCATCAAATGATTCACAACACAAATCGGAGTCCGACCCATCCCTCAGGTCTGTCCGCAGTTTAAATCAGTCAATCAATGTGATATATCATGTGAGACTCTGTGGTAAATGCAAATAGTATCCTGGATTATGATCATATCTGAAAAGTGATCCCATGTAACACAGTACTTAGTGTGCGGCAATCACTGCTGTAACGGGAGGATGGTCAGTCCAATGTCAACTGCCAGCTACGTAACACACGGTACAGCGTACACCTCGTGTCCCAAACACGGTACAAAGTACACCCGTGGACCCTCACAGCCAGGGTGCCTCCCATAGGACTTAGCCCTCGAAACTATGGAAATATTTATACCACGTCTATATCAACCTCATGCGGATATCCTCTCTAGCTATGACACACAGTCACACAAAGATACAGGCATGGGTTTTAACATGTATTACATATCACATACAGTGTGCGTCTTGAGTGAGACTCACAGTCGTCACTCCACTCAAACACTGTTTCACATCGCAAAACTCAACTCTAGTGCGAGCAATCTCTAGCAACTAGGTCAATGCATAGTTTATGTATTAAATGAAGTACGAGCAATAGCTCCCAGTACTATGCTATGCACAATATCAAAATCAAGTACGAGCAATAGCTTCCAGTACTATGTCATGTATAAACCATGAAAAATCGAGTACGAGCAACGCTCTAGCACTCTGTCATGCATATATCATTCAAAGCTGAGTACGAGTGAGAACTCCAGTACTCTATCATGCATGTCATGAAAATCTAGTGCGTATCAAAACCCAGCACTAATATTATGTGGAAAACATATGAATCCCAGTGCGAGATATGCTCTGGCACGATTCATTCTAACAAAATATGATAGATGGCTATTTAAAAGGGATTGTTTACAAAACATTAAAATCAGCACCATAAAGTGTGCTTAAGTCATATCAACCTTAAAATCATTAGCCCATCTATTTATTTTCATGCTAATAGCAATTAAACACTCACAATAGTATTTCCCATGCTTTTTACAACTTCTCACAAAAGTTGACTTTTAGACTAACTAGGGGCAATATCGTAATTTGCCACTCAGAGTTTTTAAGTGAATGCAGAAGCAGTTGAAAATACGTGCAGGTATCTCTAACTACTTGCAAAAGTCCCTTACCTTGGATCACGTCACGTGACCTCACTTCCTCGGTGCTGCTAATTCCCGCAGTCCGATAAGCTCTCGATGTAAACTCTGGAGCTGTAAATAACCATTCCTCAGGTTAATTAAAATTTTCCTACTGTATTATACATTAATACAGTTTAATTTCCCTTAATGGGCCTTAAAATCCTTAATGGGCCTAACTAGGCCTTAAGTCCATTTCCATTTTACTATTCACTTTTGTTGGGCCTACTGGGCTTGTGGGGCCCACCAACTCTTATTGGGCTTGTCCTAGGCCCATTACACCCTATTGGGCCTAAAAATATTGGGCTTGGCCCATTGGGCCTCTCGGTCACATGCCATGGTCGAGAGCTAGCCATTCTCGGTTTTCCACCATGGCATGCCATACATGCCTATTTCCTAGCCATTTTCACTTAGGTATTTTCACAAACACTTGGTAGGCAACATTACCAATCATCATATTATTCATTTAGGCGTTTTATCAAACACCTTGATTGCCAACAATTTACATGTATTAATTAATCAATTTGATTAATTCTAATTATACCATTAACATTAATACATGTGTACTAATCCATTTATGTCTTAAAATCAAATTGACATATTTCAATACCCCATTGATCACTCTCGGCCTAACCCTCTTCATGGTGATTTAATATGTTTCAATGCTTAAAACATATATCAACATACTTAAAATCATTCATACATTAACATATATGAAATTGGAAATTAGAAAATATACCAATTGTTGTGTTCACCCTTTGGCCGAAACTTTGGAGGCTCTCGGTTTGCACTCTATGGCTCCTTGATAGCCAATTCCAACATATGTTAATCTCCTTTCAATTTGGAACAACTTCCATGAAGAATGCAAGTTCCAAATATGTCTAATTCCTAGTGATTTCTAGTGAGAGAAAGCTTGGATGGTTATGGTTTCAATGGTTTCTTCTCTAGCCGGAATTGGTGTGGTGAAGATGACAATGGTGTGGCTGCATTTATAAGCCACTTACTTAGCCATTAGGCCTTACTTTTCAGCCATTTTGCTTGACTTTCCAAATCTGAACCATGAGTCACCTTATGAGTCACCTTATGAGTCATAGTTAACTTTAACTATGGTTAGATATTTATCTCATGGGCTTTTCCAATTGGGCTTCTCGGTTTGGGCTTTCCTAATGGGCTTTCAGGCTGAAATTTTTACTATACCTCGGGCCTCTTATTTTCTCAAAATTTGGCTGATCAATTGGTCCAACAATTCGGTCTAAAGGACCTAAAAATTTCGATATACGTTTAGTATACCTTAATGGGTTTTAAAATTTTCACCTTAGGCCCATTACGTTTTTAACCATTAAATTTATTCCGGAATCCTTCCGAATAATTTTTCCTTACTTCTGAGGATGATTATCTTGTATTCTGGCCAAGAATATTTTTCCCCAAATTTTTCTCCACACTTAGGTTAATTTTTAACCATGATTAGTCAACTATGGTAAAAGTCCACTTTCTTAACTATAGTTGACTTTTTCCTTAACCATTGACTAAGTTGACTTTTTCTCTAAATTTCGAAAGTGTCATATATTATGTCTTACACTCTCGTCTTTATATTCCAACTGCTCCCGGTGGATAATTTCACCCGAAACTCCTTTTCTCGCCAAAAAGGTCCATTTTACCCTTTTTAGCTTTTACTATCGTTTTTGTATGTTCGGGTCTAAATCAAGCTGACTTTCCTTCATGAGCTCTCTATGCTCTCTTATTTTAAGTTCTTATTTTCAGTCAGAATGATTTAGAATGACTCGGTTTAGCCTGTGATACCCATCGTCCACATTAGGCATTTTATGTAGCTTTTGCGTGTTAATTCATTTCACTAACACTTTAAATCTAGTAAATACTCTTCTTATGATTCAACCATAATTACATAGTGTTCATACACATAGGAATCATAAGGAAATAAGCTACAAAAATCCGGGTTTGACAGTTGTGAGTAACTCTCTCACCAATGATAGTTGGGCTATGAGTCAATATTAATCATCACTCACCAGTCGTCTTTTAATTAATCGAAAGCAAACAACATATATTTGAAAATTTAAGTTATATACTTATACATGACATGTTTGCTAACATTTACATCTCCCATATTACAATTCAAAATGATTATTGTGCTATTACATGTTTAGATACAAAAAGAATTCATGCGTGTATACCTCTTAGCGATGGAGAACAACGGATATCCAAATATAAGGCCTCAATCCTTCACTAGGCTACTGTGTTCGCTCTGTAAAGGGGAAAGTGAATGGGATGAGTAACCATATGCTCAGTAAGGCAATAATTCAAGCATGGTAGATAACTACACAATCTACATGCTTATAATGTCATGCATAAAAATCATTAATATCCAGAGCATGAGGAAATATTAAAATCTATGCTTCATGTATATACATATATCATGTACTAAAAAACATGAAAATAGGCATGTTAACATGGAAAACCATCATGTAAAACTTCTCATGCTCATCGTAATAAAACTCATAGTTCCATCTCAAATCATAGATAACATATTGTCCAAACATTTGTAAAATTCATCACAATGTCTAAAAAAACATCCCACAGGATTTAACACTTTGTCAAAACAAAGCAAAATTCGTCAGAAATAGCGATATCATCTCTTGAAACACAATCCCACAAACCTCGACCCCTCCCTCGGGTCTACCCTGGACAAAACAAATCATACTCAGTATACAAAACCATGTGAGACAGGTGGTCACTATATATATCGAGGACTATGTTGGCCAACTATATCATTATCATCCCAGACCACACGGATCTCGGTGTGCGGGCCATCATGCTAGAACAAAGGTGGGTTAGTCCTACGTCAGACTTTTAAATCAACATCATAACCTCACAGTATAATGTACTCCATGTGAAATACACGATACAAAGTACTCTATGGACCCATCTCATGGTTGGGGGTACCTGCCATAGGTTTTATCTACCCCTGCCATATATAACCTACTCAGTCTCAAGTACACGTCTGAGCATCTCATCTGTGTGACTAACAGCTACACGAGGCATCTAGCACGACTCGTGCGAGTATCTCATCCATGTGTTTCACGACCTCCCCTCCCGTGACCTACTAAAATCACCATAAATTTTTCACATTTTACATACCTCTCCTTCTCTCATCACTCACACCAAACTGTTGGGTTGTGATTCGATATTAGTCACCCATTCATATTCCTTCATAACATGCATACAATTTAATATTCTTTTATATAATTTAAGCTCTTATACATTAATATAATTGCTTGTACGTATACATCCCCGATCGTACATTCGTTTACATAACTGTGCTTTTACATTGTTTAGTACAAAATGTTTTAAATGTGTATACCTCTCGTAAGATGGATATGCAGCGGATCAAGGAATATCAGTCCTTAGCCATGCTCAACTACTATGATGCTCTGTAGAGAGGGGAAATGAAAAGAGGGTGAGCTCACAGCTCAATAAGGAAATCAGGTAAGCAAGTAGATAACCATACTATCTACAAAATACTCTGTTCATGCCTTGAAATCATTTCCTTATCTATTAGTATCTAAAGCATGCATCTTGCTTAAAGCTTTTATGCAATATATTTATAGATACAAATCATCTGTTATAAAAACTGAAAACATGTTGGTTTAACAACCTCAGCAGTTTATGCAAAACATTACATTTCTCATGTAATTTCACATAAATCACATTTTATCATGCCATTCAATTAAATCAAAATAATATGGCATGTCATCACGTTTAAAAACATGAAAATCTGGGCCTCACCCATCCCTCAGGTTACCTTTTATCACACACAAATTCACATGTCCACATTATAAAAACCATGTGAGAGTTTATTCAAGAAACTCAATTTACATTGCATGAAAGGAAAATGAGATAGGCAACTACATGTTCTGAGATTATGATCATAACTCATTTTTCGTAATCCCAAGCTACACAGTACTCGGTTTGCGGGGTCTCATATTTGTTGTAACCAGAGGTGGGTCAAATCCTTACCGTCAGCTCATAACTCACTCATATTGTGTACTCACGGTACAACGTACTCCATGTGACATACAAGGTACACAGTACTCCATGGACCCAAATCTCAAGGTGGGATACTCGCCATGAGTCTTAGTCCTCATACGTTAGATATTCCTCATAGTCGGGATGCTTGCCATAAGTCTTAGTCTCATACTATGGGTTCTATTTTCGATAGCCCTCGGTCATATTTCAAAATATTACACGTGTAAGCATATAATCGGTGCGACACATAGTCAACACAGGCTCCCAACATGACTGCTTCATGCTCTCTTTCAAAAATTGGTACGTCTGAGTAAACTCCTAACTCAACCGTATCACAATGACATAACTCTAGTGCGAGCAATGCTCTCAGCACTATGTCATGCAAAAACCTGAGTATGAACAAAGCTCCCAATACTCTATAATGCATCAATAAATGAAAACTGAGTACGAGCAATGCTCCCAGTACTCTAACATGCATAAATCTGAGTATGAGCAAAGTTCACAATACTCTATAATGGATCAATCAATAAAACTGAGTACAAGCAATGCTCCCAGTACTCTAACATGCATAAATCGCATTTAAAATTTAGTACAAGAACACACTCAAGTACTATATGATGCATATCTCAAAATCAAGTGCGAGTATTCTTTAGCACTTATGGTTTACACACAAACCCGATAGATGGCTATTCAAATCATAATTCACCCAAGTAATTCAAATAGGTACTCAAATTTGCTGTTTTTGCATATACATGAAAACATTAGTCATTCTATCATGCAACTATGAAGATTAGTCACAACATGCTTCTAAGGCCTTTTCACCCTATTTTTGGATAAAATCACACTTATCACATCAGTCCTTATCACAACATGTCTATTCATGAGAATTCATATAGAATATAGTATCAAAATTCTATTCGAAATATATGTAGCTATCTCTAGCTACTCATGTAATTCACTTACCTCGAATCACGTCACGTGACCTCACTTCCTCAGTGCTGTTAATCCTCGTAGTCCGATCAGCTTCCAATATTAACTTCGAAACTGTTAATAATTATCCACATTAGTATACTTTAATATACTTGTTTTCACTTGCATGATTCTAATTTAATGTCTTTAACTTCTCTCAATAAATCTCATCATTTTCTCAATTTCTTTACAATAGCTTGGTCATGGATATTTTTCATAATCCATTTATTTTTAACAATTTAAACTTCTACCAATTCACTCACCAATACACCTAGATTAACATATATCAAAGTGGTGTATTAAATCTTACCTAGCTTGAACTTTCCTCTTTTTCACCAAAATTGGCAAAATTCACCTTGCTTCTTCAATCTTTGATTCCAACTTATTGTTTCCAAGTATGTTGTTCTACTCTTTACTAAGAACAATTTTGCTTAACTAAATCTCACTCAAAACGGACTGAAAGATGAAGTTTTCTATTGTCGAAAGATTAGGTTAACTTTGGTTTCTTGAAAGGTTTGGTAATTCTCAGGACAACAAAGGTTGCAGAGCCTTGTATTTATAGATTTGCTCTTAGAGATTGATTTGTTAATGATGGGGATCGATCTGTCCTGCCTTTTTCTCCTCAGAAACTGACTTTCCAAGGCTATGGAGATCGATCTGCTCCTAAGCATGAGATCGATTTGCATTAATCAGAACCTTAAGGAGATCGATCTGGCCCTTACATGAGATCAATCTGTTCTACCCAAAACTTTTCAAGATCGATCTACATTGAATGAGAGAACGATCTGCTCCTCTTCATAAGTAGTTCTACTGTAACTTTTTCCCAAAATTCATTGCTACATTCATATTTGATTTACTTAACTACCTGTTCTGCATTTCATACACATTGGCAACTTAAATACATTCATTCCCTATCATTTATATCAATTGTGACTTGTCCATACATCACAAAATCATAAAGAATACATATAATGTTACGGGCTTTACAGTGAGTCTACACGAGGCATCCAGCATGACTCATTACATATTACAGTGGGAAAACCAGTGCGAGCCAAGCTCTAGCATGATTCATGCATCATCCATAAATTCCCTCGTACGAGCAACGCTCTAGTATGACTTTATGCATAATAAATAATGTGAAAATCACATACAAGCAGAGCTCCAGTACGGTTATATGCATAAGAAAATCAATGGAAGACCACATACGAGCTAAAGCTCCAATACGATTTATAAAACATTATAACTTAAAATAGGGTACGAGCTAGGCTCCTCCAGCACATTTCATACATATCAAAACATCAAAATCCAGTGCGAGCGGAGTTCCAGCACGATTTAACTCATACAAATCCGATAGGTGGTTCCATTTCAACAAAACACATTCAAAATCATAATTTGCACCTGACTCGTGCTATTTTATGAAATTATAAAATCATTAGCCAGCCTATCCACAAATTTGCTTAAACCAGAGCAATGAATTTCATAAGAATATAAAAAAAAACCTGATATTTATACAATTATTAACCTTACTATCCCCTTTTGTAAGATTCACTTCAAAACCAAATCACATATATTTGTAGTCATTCACACAAACCATTAGTTCTTTTCTAGATAACCAAGCAATTGTAAAGCCCTATATACACCTACAAAATATGTGCAGCTATCTCTGGTACTTACATAATTCCTTTACCTGGAATTGTGTCGAGTGATTCCGCTTCCTTAGAGCTGATGGATCGTGTTGTTCGAATCACCTCCAACGAGATCTCTGAGATTGCATGAAATTATCTATCACATTAATTTAATCCAATGTAATTAAAATTCTTGCGTTTATTATAGCCGATTTGACTTATACTTTTCATTAATACTTATAAAGCCCCAATTCCTCTTAAGTCCATTTTGATCGCTCTATTTATTTCTCGAGAGTCTATTGAATTCTTTAGGCCTATTGATTCACACTAAACCGATATTAAGGTCATTGTGCTTCTAGTTCATCATTTACTTCACTATGGCAATTTATCAAACACCTAATATTCTTATTTTCATAACTTGACTAATCTCACAATGTAGCTTCATTCAATTATCTCGAAATCATACATATCACCTCACTAACACCTTAGTATAAGCCATTTATCATCAACTCAACCATATCACATTTTCTCACTCTAACTCATTCTAGGTTATGCTTATTCCATTACACTATAGGTAGTTTCAATCCTCAATACATACACTAATCTACTCACAACCACAACTAGATAAATATACTTTGAGTTAGAGTATCAGAAACTCACCTAGCTTAACTTTCCTCTTTTCCAAATTTGAAGACTCCTTTGCTTCTTCAATCCAACAAATGAAGTGTTGATTCCAAGCTATGTTGTTCTTCTCTTCACAATGAACTACTTTGCTCTAATAGCTTTTTCTCAAATCTTTATGGAAATATGATGGTTTTTAGAGTGAGAAAGCTAGGTTAATGTTAAAAATGGAGGAAATGAATTTTCTCCCATGAAATACAGATCCAACTGCCCAGTTTTTATAGGAAATGCCTTAGGAGATTGATCTCCATAGGGGGAGATCGATCTGCCCTTGCTTGAATCCTTTAGAATCTCAACAATTTGTAGGCAGGGGATTGATCTGTTAAAATGCTTGAGATCGATCTGCTCAAGGTAATGAGATCTATCTGTTTTAGGTAGAAGGCTTTAGAGATCGATCTGGCCTTAAGAGGAGATCAATCTGGCCTGTCCAGAGACCAATGGAGATCGATCTGCCTATGGGAGGAGATCGATCTGGTCCAACCCGAGACAACTTGAGATCAATTTGCTTGAGTGATCGATCTCCCTCTTGCAGAATGCTTGGCATTGTGTTTTCTAGGCCATAAAACCAATCTTTCCTCTCATGGGATCGATCTGTCCAACTTCCTGCAGCCTTCAAGCTGCAATTTTCCTAAATTTTCTAAGTTAAGCTTCTATCCAATTGATTTTATACTCATTTTGTGATTTATTCACAATTTAAACTTACAAACATCCATTTCTTGTAATTCATATGTAATGTAACTTGCCCGTACATTCAGTAATTATAAACATTACATAGAAATTTATAGGTCTTACAACTTATCAGTTCCTACATATGTTTTGTTTTGCTTGAGGACAAGCAAAAGCTCAAGTTTGTGGGTGTGATAATTCTATTAAAAATAGAATTATTTATACTTAATTTCTTAATTATTTATTTTAATCTACATAATTTTATTAATTATCCCCTCTTTTTAATTAAAATTCTAATGTTTGCAGATAAATTAAATTCGGATGAATTTTAGTCATTTCAGTAGAAAATGGATTGAAAATTGGCTAAAAAAGACACCTTGGCCACCACATTCCACTTTGCACATCCAAGTGGACAAGAAGACAAATTACATGGAAATATCTTCTTTGAAGCCAATGGTGCGAAGAAAAGAGGCAGAACAATGCTAACTCATCTAGGATTAGAATTTCCCTTTGTACCCTCATTTTAATGTGTATAAAATAGAACAATATAAGACATGTTTTAGGAAGTTGTTTTTAGAATTTTTAGGTTAAAGTTTTTTTATGTTGGCTGCTAGTTTTTAGGTTATTTTTTATATTTTCTTTTAGGGATTAAAAAAGTTATTCACATTGGTGGAGGCAGCCACCATTGCCTCTTGGTTTGCAAGTTTCCATTTTGCTATTATTTGGCACATTTAAAATTTTATTTATGAAAAAAGTTTCATTTGCCTTCCTTTAGTCTCAGTTTTTGCCAGTTTATTTTATGATAGTTTTTGGTTTTTCTTTTATGTTCTTACGTAGGAGCTCGGTGACAAGAGCTCCATCGTCACCATTGGACCTTGAATTTCTCTATTATTTTCCATAGCTTAGATAATAGATTAGGTTGTTGTTTACTGGTACAGCTTAGATAAACAAGAGAGGAAGCTTTGCTTTATAAGAAAGAAGAGTTATATTCCATTTGTTTTTTCTTGATTTTTTACTATTTTAGTTCCCTTACTGTTCGATCGTTGGTTTCTACTCTTAGGCAAGGCTAATGTCCAGTTATCTATTCATCATCAGTCCAAGTACGGCTTTGCTGCTGCCGTGCTCTGTTTTTACTGCAATGTTCGCTCTTTTCTGAAGAGGCGTGAAAGCGTTATGGTTGTCTGCTTATGTTTTTGATGCGTGGGAGGTCGGGTGACAGTCGGCTGCTCATTCATCCACTTGATTATGTTTATTTTCTTCACACATTGCTGCTACAATTTCCATTACATTCTGTCAAGCTTTTTTTATGGGTCTCCTGATACATTTTAAAGTTTAAGTAGTTTAGTTTGGATTTGTTAAAGTTGTATTTTGTTAAGTTTTTATTAAATAAATTTAGAGTTCACATTCTTTCTATACTTTAATTTTTTTTCTATTCTATTTCAATCTCCAATCCTTTCCATTTCTTTCATTGCTTCAGTTTCCATCTAATTTCTGGATTTAAATTTCAAGTTTATAGTATTGTTATGATTTATATTAGATTTTAATTTTTGTTTCTATTCTCTTGTTCTTTCTGTTTTTACTGCACTTGCTTAGTTTTCTCTTGTGTCTCACCTGCATCATTGCTGGTAGGCGTGAGTGGCTGCTGTTATACATGAGAAGAGCAGGAGCTGAGCTGTGTGACAAAGCGCGTTTCTGATCCCCAATTTTCTTTAGTTGTCTGCCTTGTCTTCAAGTTTCTTCATCATTTTTGCATTGGTAATTTCAGTTTCGATTTTTTGTTTTTAATAATTTTAGATTTATCTTAAGCACTTTTGTTCTTGTTTTAAGCTGTTAATTCAAGTTTGAAGATTTTTGCATCAATTATGCTTAGTTTCTTTCAATTTCTATTTTGAATTTTGCTTGTTATCTATTGTTCGATTCTCCTGGGAGTTTCTTCTTGTTTTGGGAGGTGGAGAAGTTTGTTGGAAGCATCGGACGTGGCTATCTTTGTCACGACCCATTTTTCCTAAAAACCCCTACAAATTTTTCTCTTTTTCATTTCCTTACTCGTCGTGAACAGTTTCACTACTAACAGTTAGGTTATGAGTCGATGTTAGTCCCTCTTGTCATGTTACTTACCTTAACATCTTTTTCCATATTTCAGTTACATATCAATTTTTTTTAACTAAATACATCCCAATATTACATCCATGTACAATACTATGCCTCTATATGTTCAGATACAAAAATTATATGAATGTGTATACCTGGTCTTGATAGGAAGCAGCGGATAACCCGAATGTTAGACTATTGTCGCTCTCTTCTATTAAATGTACCCTGTAGGGTGAAAAATGAAAGGGTGAGCGCAACTTGCTCAATAAGGCAATAATGCAAGCAGTTAGATAACTACACTATCTACATGCTGGTAAAGGCATAACATGTAAAACATTTATATCTCGAGCAAGAGGCAATTAAAACCATACCATGTATGAGTATATCATATATCGTAAAACATGAAAAACATCTCATGTAAAACCTCTCATGCTCGGTATAGTAAAACTCTTCAAAAACAATCCCTGAGGGATTCAACACATCTTTAAAATCATTAATATCCTCATAAAAACCCATCAATTTCTCATTTAATATCACATTTCATGAAAATCATCACAAATCAGGGCTCGACCCCTCCTTCGGGTCTAACAAGACCAATCAAATATATTTCATGTGAGACATGCAGGTTACTGTATGGAAACAATCGAGGATTATGTCCCTATGATCCCAGGCTACACGGATCCCGGTGTGCGAGGTATCACAACTGCAACGGGATGTGGGGTTAAATCCTACCCGCAAGAATATCAAGTAACGTGAATACAATAGTCATGACTACATGGTACAACATAATTCGTGTGACATACACGGTACAGCGTACTCCATGAACCCAATATCACAGTCTGGGAATACCTGCTATAGGTCTTATCCCACTCTAAACCATGTCGATAACCAACCCATGTCTCAATCTACACGTGCGAGCATATCCTCTCACTGTGACACACAGTCTACAAAAGGCTCCAGCACGGTCATATGCATGTCATAAAATTCCTGTGCGAGCGAAGCTCCGGCACGGCTCCATGCATATTCATGATATCAGAAAAACCCTCATGCGAGCGAAGCTCCAGCACGGTTTCATAAAAATCAATGAAATCTGCGTACGAGTAGTGCTCCAGTATGACTTAAAAATAATTATAAATCCAATTTAAATTCACATACGAGAAATGCTCTAGTATGGATGCATAAAACCAAGTAAAATCCACATACGAGCACAGCTCCAATACGGTAGTCATGTAAAGCAAGTTTGTAAAACTCAGTGCAGGTAGTGCTCCAGCACTCTGTATATGAGTTAAAATATAAATTCCAATGCGAGTAGTGCTCCAGCACGATTTAAAACTCATAAAAACATGATAGGCTGCTCAATTTCACTAAAACAAATCAAAAATCACAACTAGCACCTAACTCGTGCCCTTTTCAAGTAAAAACATGAAATAAACAGCCAGCCTATCCATAATTTGCTTAAATTAAAGCAATATAATCATAAGAATATCAAAAACATGAAAATCATGCACTTTCATAGCCTTACTACCATTTTTGAAATTTTCCTAACTAGGGGCAAAATTGTAATTTTCACATATACCACAATTTTCGTCAAAATTATTATTCTATTTCTAGTTACCTTATGAAATTCTACGTAATGTAAATAACCCCAAAATTACGTGCAGATATCTCTAAAAGCTTACAAAAATCCCCTACCTCATTTTTCTGTAAAGTCTGACCTTTTCCACAGATGTCTCGTCACGTAGTCTGATTTGCTCTGAATCCAATCTCCAGAACTGCATATAAATATTCATCAGGTCAAATACAATTTATTTAATTGTATTTCATATTTTCTTGGCTTAATTTAAATCATTGGGTCTGTTTTACTTTACTGGGCCTGATTTCATCTTAATGGGCCTCGACCCATTTCCAGCTCGTTTCCACTTATTAAATGCTTACTTCGGGTCTATTGGTCTCTCAATACCTATTGGGCTTCGTTCCCAACTCTTTGGATAGCCTATATATCATTTACGACAATTAATTCAAAAATCCCAATATAATTCACTAATTGTAAAATTAAATCCGAAATTCATAAAATAATCTTTAATACGCGAATAATTACATAAATTGTCATAAATGCGCTTTACTTACCCGATATTATGCGATGGTGTACAAATTGAAGTTCAATAGTCTCACGTATACGATTTATCATCGAACTGCATAATGTTATATTTAATTTTGGGTTAATTTTTGATCAAATATAATTTAAATAAATTTTCCAAAAATAAAATCGATCACTTTTGACCTCTTACAGACTTTCCCGAAGTCCGACGTATCCCCAAAAATTCTTCCCCTTTTTCCTTTTTTCTCTTTTTCTCCTTTTTCCTTTCTTTCTTGGCTGAATTAGTTCGGTCCGATTTAACCCGATTTAGACTGGTCCGGTTCAGCCCGGTTCAATCCGATCCAACTTTCTCCCTCTCCGTTCGGGGCTTCACCGGTCGGTTCTCCATCAGCATTCTCCTCCAGCTTGCCCGCAGGGTAGTTTGTGCAAGGATCTGGGGTCGATTTCACCAAAGCTCACCGGAAAGTAACCGATCCGACCTCTTCTTTCCTCCGACGTCGATACCCATCTCTTTCTGTGCCGTTTGGTGGCGTTTCTGGCCGATCTGCACCTGGATCAGCGCCATTGTCATCGCCCTCTGGCTGATGGTGAGTCGCTCCTCCTTCATCTGGTCATCGATCACCTCTCTTTCCTCTTTTTCCCTCTCTTTCTCTTGGTTTCACTCCCTATCTCGTTGGTCGCGGCTCTCCTCCCTCTGCCAGCACCGGCGGTGGCCTCAGCTGCTTCCTCTCCTCGGTGGCAACCTCCGATCGGAGAAGCAAAAGGGAGGCCCTCGGCTCCCTCGTTGGTCTTCTGCTTATTTCTTGTTTCTTTCTCAAACAGAATCGCAACTCGTGATTCTATTTTCTATTTTTTTAATTTTATTTATTATTTATTTTTATTATTATTTTAATCATTATTTTATTCTTAAAATCCCAAAAATATCTAAAAAATTATATTTTATTCTAATTAATTGATTTAATTTATTTAATCTATTTTTTCACTTTCCCGGTATATTTTCTTCGTATTTTCGAGATATTGTCCATAGTGAAAATTTTGATTAATTCCAATAAATTCATATCTTGATCAATTTAACTCGAAATTTAATTATTTCTTTGTTATTGATCAAGATTTCTTAATCCATATTTTTTAATTAAATTTTCTTGTTGAATTTATACCGACTTTCGATCTTTTGACCGTTTTACCCTTCAACGTGTTCGAAAATTCCATTGAAATCCTTCCTTTCATGAACATACTCATTTCATGTTTTAACTAAATTCGGGTCTTACATAATCTCCCCCACTTAAGAAATTTGGTCCTCCAAATTAGAACCAAGTCAAATGGATCCATAAACGACTCCGAGTACGTCTATTGTATCATATACTGTCATTCTCAAGTGACTTTTCCCGGAGTGTAATACTACCAACATACTTGACTAGGGAGATCATCTTAAACCTCAACACTTTCTCCTTCCATCTAATACCCGAATCGATTTTTCAACATACGTTTTACTTTCATTGAGCTAAATTGTTGGAGCTCATATCCAATCACACATGCTGGGTCCGGATAGTATTTTCGAAGCATCATAAGATAGGTGTCACGACCCTCAACTTACCAAAATACGTATAAATTTTTCGCATTTTCATGCATCAATTGTTAATCATCCTTCCTCGATCGTGAACAACCACACTCTTAACAGTTGGGCTGTGTGTCGACGTCTAACTCATTCCACCATACCCATTCAATTTGAACATTATTTATGAGTAAACACTTGTATAAATGTATATATATCAGAGTCGTTACATGTGTTTACATTGTTTTACATCCCCAATAGTTACATACAAAATGCTACTGTGCTATGTCGAGTTTAGATACAAAATAATCCAAGTGTGTATACCTTTAGCGATGGGATGCAGCGGATTACCAAAAGGGAAACGCCTCCAGTCACGCTCAATCTATACTCAATACTCTATAAAGAGGGGGAAAATAAGGGGGTGAGTAAACCACAGCTCAGTAAGGCAATCATGCGAACAGGTAGATACTGCACTATCTACATGATCGTGATGCCATGCTCAAAAGCATTCAATTCATCATTTATCTCAAAACATGAGTGTATGATTGTGTTAATGGTATGTAAAGCATTCATGCTATTAAAATCCAGTGCACATTTCAACTCAAAGAATGGTATAAATTATCATGCATAATTTACAATAAAAGCATGGCATTACCCATCATGCATTTTCTCAAATAGCATGGCATTAACCATCATGCATTTTCACAATAAAGCATGGTATTAAACATCATGCATTTTCACAATAAAGCATGGCATTAAACATCATGCATCCGTGCACTTTAAAAACCATTAACAAATCAATCCAACACTAGTCAGGTCTCAGCCCATCCCTTGGACTTTCCTGACCCACAAATAATTTCAAACATGGATTTATTCTCAAAGCAATACATGTGAGATAGGCAGTTCAACAACAGGTAATAACCTCAAGGCCTATGTACATAACCTGTGATACCGGCTACACGGATCAGGTGTGCGGGATATCACCACTGTCTGCTTCCGCACGGGAGGTGGGTCAAATCCTACCTGTTGGTCCATAGCAGATCTCTCCGAAGACGACACATCACAACTCAACACGGTACAACTACTCCATGCTACATGCACGGTACAACGTACTCCGTGGACCCAATCAACACATCATATCACGCCACATCTCAAATACACGTGTGAGCCTATTTAATCGGTACGACCTCTTGTCTACCCGAAGCTCCTAACACGGCTAATTAATCATGTCAAAACAATACACGTGTGAGCCTATTTAATCGATGTGACACCCAGTCTACTTGAAGCTCCAAACACAACAACATGCAAGGTGGGCATCTAGTGCGAGACAAACTCCAAGCACAATGCCAAAACAAATATGAAATCCATGTGAAAACTAGTGCCTCTAGCACTCATGTGTATAAAACACGTCAAATTTTGTGCGAGTCATACTCTAGCATGCTTTCATACTCACGAAATCATGTAGGTGGCTCAAAACTTTGCAAAGTATGGTTAACAAAACCAAAACACACTCATTTCTTTTGCAAATCATTTCAATGTCATCCAACCTACCAATCACTTGCTAAAAAGTAATAAAACATGATTTTCAAAGCAATATGCTTTTGTTTTCATGCACATTTTGTCAAACACCCACCTTTTACCCTTCAATCACCCAACATCATTTCCTAATGTCTCATGCATTCTAGTAAAGCATTTAATGCGCCCAAATTGCGCTCAGATATCTCTAAGAGTCCACACAATTCCCTTACCTCGATTTACTTGGTGTGACTCCTTTCCTTTTAGCTTCTCACGCTCTTGGCTCAACTCACCTCGGCGTATCCTCGGAAGCTACGATTCATTCATTCAATCAATTGAGTTAATGTTTTTAACCCATAATTGACCTCACTAGTCAATATTATTCACTTATGCATTTTACGAATGCCTTAATCCACATTTTATCTCTTTTAGGTAAATCTCACAATTTATCCACTAACCACATCTTAAAATCATACCACAAAACTATTAATAACTTCTACATATCTCACTCTAGACCATTTCTAGGTCATAATCATTCCAATGCATTTTAGATAGTTTCTAACTATCCATACTTATGCCAAACAACTCCAAAATCAACTATATAGATAATGTACCATAGTTGGAGTGTTAGAATCTTACCCAATTGATTTCTCTTCTTGCTCCAAATGACAATGCCCTTAGCTCCTTCAATACCAACAATGGGAAAATGCTTTCCAACTATGTTGTTCTTCTCTTTGATAGGAACAACTTTGCCTCTAATGGTCTCTCTTCAAATCTTACTGAAAATGGCTGATTTTAGAGAGAGAAAGTTAGGTTTTTGGGTTGAAAGTGGAAGGTTAGTGTTTTTCCCAAAATTATTTGATTTTCAGCACTCCTTTTATAGAAATAGCTTGAGGAGATCGATCTGGTCCAAGAGGAGATCGATCTGGTCCCCTTAAATCCCTCTTTTTCACGGCATTTTAAGCATGAGATCGATCTATTGAAGCATGAGATCGATTTGTTCCCAAACAGAGAGCTAAGGAGATCAATCTGGGTGCTTGAGGATCGATCTGGCTCCATTGGAGATCGATCTGCTCTATTCCATTGCCCAGATAAGAGCATTCTGGCTCTTCCAGATCGATCTCTCATCCCATGAGATCGATCTGCCCTTCATAGTTACTAGATTTTTTACAGTTCTTCTACAGCAACTTATACTCAAACATTCTTAATTTGCTACCATGATCATTTTCTCATTCATTCATCTTTGAGGCTTGACAATGACATCCATACATACCTTATTCATATTGAAACTTGTGTGGAATCCTTGTATAACCAAAAGTATACGATATAAACCAAATGGAAGTGCACAACTCATGCAATTCTACTTCCATTTTACCACACTACTCATAGTCTATTCTACTCATATTCTCCACATGTTTAAGTCCATTTCTTTACATTCATACATAATGTAACTTATATGTACAATCACAACTCTTATGGACTTACATCACATATACTTCACTTATGAATCCATAGTACAACTCTATTTACATTTCTATGTACATATATACCATTATACATATACGGGGTCTCACAATAAGACATATTGTGGATGCCTGCTAATTCAGGTGGTAACGCCAACCTACAGGCCTTATTTCTCACTTTGTCCAATCTTCAAAGGATTAAATCTAACGAAACTCAATTTGCCTTCTTTCTTAATCTCGTTATGTCCTTAGGACAAGTAATTTCTGACAATACTAATTCACCTTCGGTGAATTCCAATGGTTTTTTGTCTCTTATCAGCATAGTTTTTCTGTCTGCTCTGAGGTGTTCTTAATCTCTTATAATCTACTAAACATTCTCAAAGGTTTGTCTTACCAATTCGGGATCAATTTTCTTTCTGTCACCCACTTCTTCTTATCCAAATTGGGAACAACCCCTACGGCCATGCAATGCCTCATATATAAAGTCATCCCGATACTCACATGACAACTGTCATTATTGACGAATTTGATTAGTAACAATTGATCATCCCAGGAGCTTATAAACTCAAAGCACACTCTCATCATATCCTCTAGAACCTGTACAGTCCTCTCTAACTGACCATCTGTTTGAGGACGAAAAGTTGTGCTAACACTCAATCGAGTTCCTATAGCTTCCTAAAAAATGTTCCCAGAAGTGGGAAGTGAAGCGGAAATCCCTATCTGATACATGCTCACTAGAACGCCACAAAATGTTTCACAATTTTTCATACATATAAATTCGCCTACGCACTTAGAGTATCTTGGGATTTTCATAGTAGAAGGTGGGTAGACTTAGTCAATCTATCGACTATCACCCAGATAGCCTTGTGATTCATCTGGGTCCTCTGTAACCTATCATAAAATTCATGGTAACTTGTTCCCATTTCCGTATCAATATAGGTAGAGACTACAATAACCCTGTAACTTCTTTTACTCTACCTTAATCTGCTGACATACGAGACACTTTTCCACAATCTCTACAATGTCTCTTTTCATATCTGACCACTAATACCCTTTTCTAAGATTTTGATATATTTATTATTTCTTGAATGCACTGTATATCCTGAAGAGTGAGCTTCTGACAATAACTATCTCATCACTGTGGTCCTGAGGAGCACTTAAACTATCTTTGAACCTCAGTAAGCCATCATCACTCTCTATGAACTCTATCACTGTACCCATCTAAATCTAACCCATACTATCGACACCATGCCGATCATCACGCTAAGCCTGTCAAATTCGGTCACTCAAATCTGGTTCTAATCTCAGGCTAGCTATCACACAATCACTGTCATCATCAGAGGGGATCACATCACTACTGAGGCTTACAACTGCTCTAGCAGCTCACGCTCCTTGACCATTATATGTAATACCATCCTGAGGCTCTTTCTGCTCAAGGCATTAGCCATTACATTAGCCGTTCCTAGGTGGTACAATTTTCACAATCATAATCCCTTAGAAGCTCTAACCCTCTTTGTTCTCATATCTGACTCTTTCTGTGAAAACAGATACTTGAGACTTTTATGATCAGTGCATACCTGAAATTTCTCACCGTAAAAGTAGTGGCGCCATACCCTCAGTGCATTACTACGGCTACTAACTTTAAATCATGGGCCGGATAGTCCTTTCATGGTCCTTGAACTGTCTAGATCCATACGTGACTATCATCTCATTTTGCTTCTATACACAGCCCACTTTGAGAACTCTCAACAAATCATCTGTAAAAATAATTTCCAGTTGTTGCTTATAATTTTCCTTGGACTTTAAATACACCCAAAATATCATCAATAAGGATGATAACAAATCGGTCCAGGTAAAGTTTAAATACCTCATCGTAGTTGAGTTCCACTAAATATTTCAATCACCTATATCCTTGACCTATGTACGCATAAATGTATAATGTCATTTCGAAATTGCTTCCATTCAAGATACTAACCCGTGTCATTTCCTTTTTCTTATATTAACGACTTTTATAAAATTTTAAATTTTTTTAAACCTTCTTGATTAATGGAATTCTATATTTCTTTATCGTACAAGTAAAGGTACCCTAATTTTAAATGTACATATTACGACTGTCGATTTTAATTTATAGGTTGTGTATACTTTTAGATGCTGCCAAGTCTTCAGGCAGGGAGGTATTTTGAAATACCTTTATTAACCCTCAGACTTGACCACATGGACTGGTTATGGATATATCCTCCTCTTATCCTTGGCCGCAATTCATATTCACTACATATCACTTAATCCAAATTATTTCACATATCAAAGATATTCGTACCTTGCATACGCCTCTTATTCCAATAGATCTTGTATTCAGGATCTATCACATCTCAAAGCTTATCTCCTTTCGTATATCACTTATAACAAACTCTGTCATTATTCATTCCATGAGTACAATCATTTACTCCTTTAATTTCAATCGTTACACCCCTTTTTATTACTTGTCAAAACTTATAGTATACTTTTCAGGGGTAAACATATCACTATCTTAGGATATAAATCTGAGCAGTATAGTTTGCAGCCGACCAATTTATTCTCAATTATTACTTCAAATTATTCATATTTCATTGAATAAAATCAGCTAACTTATACTTCTTCCCTCGTTTTTGACTTATAATCTCTTCATAATTATTTCGTTAATTAACCCTCCTTCATTGGGGTACTAACTATCAGTCTTG
Organism: Firmiana major; assembly: GCA_033439115.1. NCBI lineage: Eukaryota > Viridiplantae > Streptophyta > Magnoliopsida > Malvales > Malvaceae > Firmiana > Firmiana major. The sequence continues at coordinate 25,791,540 of CM065914.1, forward strand.
TACCCAAGGGTGTAGGCATTCATGTCTTTCATTAACTTATATACAAATGAAGGCCGTATGAATAAATACGTAGTACCAGGATTAAGTAACATAATTACGTCTTTATTCATAATCAGTGTGGCATCTTTCACCATATCATATGAAACATCAGTAGTGTCCTAGTCCAAGGCATACACTCGCCCTCGTCCAACAACCTACTTTCCCTTTTTCTTCAGCTGTGGCCTCCCTTTTTTGGTGCAGAGATACCAACAAGGTTTTCTTTGTCTCTTTGCCCTTCTGTAGGGCAGTCTCACCCAACTCTGAGCAATTATTAAATAATTGGCCTATCTTACCACACTTAACGCCTATTTTAGTAAATAAAGTGTAGGTGTAGGCCCTACTTCCGTGGTATCTACCACACATCCTACACTGCTTACACTACTACACTGCTCCGTAGTAGGTCAGGGTCCTCCAATCACAATACCCCTTATAAGTGTTGAAATTGGATACACTGGCCCTTACCAATCATCTTACCCTGTGACTCATCAACTCTAATCTCTAACCAACTGGTCTCTTTCCCACTTTGACATCTCTGTCATTCTCTATTCTCTTTTGTCTCTATTTCGGTCCTTACTACCTTTCCAAATCTCAAAGGCATACAACACATGATCTTATTCATACAACTGTATTCAGCGCACTGCCTCGACATAGGTAATGAGCCAATCAGACTCTAATCGACAATTTGAGCCCTTCCATGAACTTTTAGACTTTTCGACTCTCACTGCCCATAGTGTCGGGGTAATACCTGGACAGGTATATAAATTGAAATTCATACTCGCTAATCAACCAGTGTCTCTGGGCAGTGTAAGAAATTTTACATGTAATTTCTTTTAAGTAGTATCCGAGATATTCTGTCATCGGAATACATCTAGAAATATTTCTCATGTCGGCTCTGGATGTCTAACTCTTCAGATGGGTGGTCAAGCAGACTTCCACCAATGCTCCGCCTCGCCCTCTAACATAAACGTATGTAAAAGTCACTTTCTCAGTCGACATACACCGAAAGAATCCATACAACTTCGCTAAATACTGGAGGATGTAGGAATCTCTATAGTCTAAGGCATTTGTTTAGGCTTTACCCTACCTATCCTCAACTACTTACATAGATTGAGTAAACAACTCCAAAATATTTTCTACACTCCACTCCATCCTCTTGAAACGTGTCTCAATACTGTTTGGTCTCTTTATAGGACCCTGTGGAGTATGCTCAACATCAACCTCCACCTCACTCTCATCTTGAGTCTCATGTGATGACTCATTCAACTCTCAGGCCTATCTCTACGGCCTCGAGCATGTGTACTTACCCCTCTACCATAGTGGCTATCAGTTATAAAAACTATATTCTTTCATTCGAAACTAAATTATTAGCTGCACTTCCACCTTGATATACACAATTGTATCTAAACAATGCACAGTATATGGGGATGTAAACTTACTTAACCACTAACACCGACTCATATCAAGCCAACTAAGCTCTGATATCACCTCTTGTCACGACCCATCTTTCCTAAAAACCCTTACAAATTTTTTACTTTTTTATTTCCTTACTCGTCATGAACAGTTTCACTACTAACAGTTAGGCTATGAGTCGATGTTAGTCCCTCTTGTCATGTTACTTACCTTAACATCAATTTTTCATATTTCAGTTACATATCAATTTATTTTAACTAAATACATCCTAATATTACATCTGTGTACAATACTGTGCCTCTATATGTTCAGATATAAAAATTATACGAATGTGTATACCTGGTCTTGATAGGAAGCAGCGGATAACCGAAATGTAAGACTATTATCGCTCTCTTCTATTGAATGTACCTTGTAGGGTGGAAAATGAAAGGGTGAGTGCAACTTGCTCAGTAAGGCAATAATGCAAGCAAGTAGATAACTACACTATCTACATGCTGGTAAAGGCATGACATGTAAAACATTTATATCTCGAGCATGAGGCAATTAAAACCATGCCATGTATGAGTATATCATATATTGTAAAACATGAATCGACATGTAAAACATGAAAAACATCTCATGCTCGGTACAGTAAAACTCTTCAAAAACAATCCCAGAGGGATTCAACACATCTTTAAAATCATTAATATCCTTATAAGAACCCATCAATTTATCATTTAATATCATATTTCATGAAAATCGTCACAAATTGGGGCTCGACCCATCCTTCGGGTCGACCCTGGTTTAACAAGACCAATCAAATATATTTCATGTGAGACATGCAGGTTACTGCATGGAAACAATCGAGGACTATGTCCCTGTGATCCCAGGCTACAAGGATCCTGGTGTGTGGGGTATCACAACTGCAACAGGAGGTGGGGTCAAATGCTACCTGCCAGAATATCAAGTAACGTGAATACAATAGTCATGACTACATGGTACAGCGTACTCTGTGTGACATACATGGTATAACGTACTCCATGAACCCAATATTACAGTCTGGGGATACCTACCATAGGTCTTATCCCACTCCAAACCATGTCGATAACCAACACATGTCTTAATCTACATGTGCGAGCATATCCTCACACTGTGACACACAGTTTACAGGAGGCTCCAGTAGGTCATATGCATGTCATAAAATTCCTGTGCGAGCGAAGCTTCAGTACAGCTCCATGCAAATTCATGATATCAGAAAAACCCTTGTGCGAACGAAGCTCCAGCACGGTTTCAAAAAAATCAATGAAATCTGCGTACGAGCAGCGCACTGGTACGACTTAAAAATAATTATAACTCTAATTTAAATTCACGTATGTGAAATGCTCTAGTACGAATGCATAAAACCAAGTAAAATTCACGTACGAGCACAGCTCCAGTACGGTAGTCATGTAAAGCAAGTTTGTAAAACTCAGTGCGGGTAGTGCTCCAACACTCTGTATATTAGTTAAAATATAAATTCCAGTGTGAGCAGTGCTCCAGCACAATTTAAAACTCATAAAAACATGATAGGCTGCTCAATTTTACTAAAACAAATCAAAAATCACAACCGGCACCTAACTCGTGCCCTTTTCATGTAAAAACATGAAATAAACAGTCAGCCTATCCATAATTTGCTTAAATTAAAGCAATATAATCATAAGAATATCAAAAACATGAAAATCATGCAATTTCATAGCCTTACTACCCTTTTTGAAATTTTCCTAAATAGGGGTAAAATTGTAATTTTCACATACACCATGATTTTCGTCAAAATTATTATTCTATTTCTAGATACCTTATGGAATTCTATGTAATGTAAATAACCCCAAAAATACGCGCAGATATTTCTAAGCGCTTATAAAATTCCCTTACCTCATTTTTCTGTATAGTCTGACCTTTTTCACTGATGTCTCGTCACGCAGTTCGATTTGCTCTGAATCCAATCTCTAGAACTGCGTATAAATATTCATCAGGTCAAATACAATTTATTTAATTGTATTTTATATTTTCTTAGCTTAATTTAAATCATTGGGCCTGTTATACTTTATTGGGCCCGATTTCATCTTAATGGGCCTCGATCCATTTTCAGCCCGTTTCCACTTATTAAATCCTTACTTCGGGTCTATTGGGCTCTTAATACCTATTAGGCTTCATTCCCAACTCTTTGGATAGACCGTATATCATTTACGACAATTAATTCAAAAATCCCAATATAATTCACTAATTGTGGAATTAAATTCAAAATTAGTAAAATAATCTTTAATACGCGAATAATTACATAAATTATCGTAAATGAGCTTTACTTACCCAAGATTATGCGATGGTGTGAAAATCGAAGTTCGATCGTCTCACGTATATGATTTATCATCGAACTGCACAATTTTATATTTAATTTCGGGTTAATTTTCAATCAAATATAATTTAAATAAATTTTCCAAAAATCAAATCGGTCACTTTTGACCTCTTACCGACTTACCCGAAGTCCGATGTATCCTCAAAAATTCTTCCCCTTTTTCCTCTCTTTCTTGGCTGAATTGGTTCGGTCCGATTCAACCCGGTTTAGACCGGTACAGTTCAGCCCGATTCGGTCCGATCCAACTTTCTCCCTCACCGTTCGGGGCTTCGTCGGTCGGTTCTCCATCGGCTTTCGCCTCCAGCTTGTCTGCAGGGTAGTCCAGTGCATTGATCTGGGGTCGGTTTCACTAAAGCTCGTCGAAAAGTGGTCGGTCCGACCTCTTCTCTCCTCCGACATCGGTACCCATCTCTTTCTACGTCGTTCGATAGCGTTTCTAGCTAATCTGCACCTGGATCGGTGCTGCTGTCATCCCCCTTTGGCCAGTGGTGAGTCGCTCCTCCTTCCTCCTGCCTCCGATCGTCGCTCTTTCCTCTTTTTTCCCTCTCTTTCTCTCAGTTTCTCTCCCTCTCTCGTCAGCCGCGGCTTTCCTCCCTCTACCAGCGTCGGCGATGGCCTTAGTTGCTTCCTCTCCTCGGTGGCAGCCTCCGATCGGTGAAGCAAAAGTGAGGCCCTCAGCTCCCTCATTGGTCATCTACTTCTTTCTTGTTTCTTTCTCAAATAGAATCGCAACTCGCGATTCTGTTTTCTATTTTTTTAATTTTATTTATTATTTATTTTAATTATTATTTTAATCATTATTTTATTCTGAAAATCCCAAAAATATCTAAAAAAATTATATTTTATTCTAATTAATTAATTTAATTAATTTAATCTATTTTTTCACTTTCTCGGTATATTTTCTTCGTATTTTCAGGATATTGACCCGAGTGAAAACATTGATTAATTCCAATAAATTCATATCTTGATCAGTTTAACCCGAAATTTAATTATTTCTTCGTTATTGATCAAGATTTCTTAATCCCATATATTTTTTAATTAAATTTTCTTGTCGAATTTATACCGACTTTCGATCTTTTGACCGTTTTACCCTTCAACGTGTTCAAAAATTCCATTTAAATCCTTCCTTTCATGAACATACTGATTTCGTGTTTTAACTAAATTCGGGTCTTACAATCTTCACATGTGCTATTGCTTGCGTGGTCATGCAAGGCTACTTGATTGAAATATAGGGACATTGGAGAGACGTGTTGCAGTGTCTGTTGTTACCGATGCTGGTCTGTGCATAACCGAAGCAAATGACATATGCTGAACTGCATGGTTCGCTGCAGGTTGTTGCAAGGTGAAGCGGTGCGTGGTAAGGGATCAAATGTATGACGCCAATTGCAGTTGAAGCGTGGAGGTGCAGAAGCTGCTTTGACATGGCGGGACTTCTCCTAAAGCAAGGCTGGTGCGTGTTGAAGACTAAAGCATGTGCTGACTAGGATCAAGCAGGACTTGGCGTGAATGGAATGTAGCATAAGGCGAGGTTGCTGCATGGATTGAATGTTGGAGTACGTTGTTGAAGCTGCAGGGTACAGTACAGGAAGGTCTGTGCAGTGCTGAAGCTGTTTGTGCAAAGCAAGAATGTTGGCAGCAGGATGTGGTGTACAGTAGAGAGCAGTGCAAGGCTGCGTATTTGGCACTTTATGGATTTTACAATTTGCTTATCATGTTTTCATATTAATTGTTAGATGTTAGTTTTCTTTTATTAGTATTTGTTAGTTTAGGTAATAGTATTAGTGATTAAATTATGATTATTGAATTAATTTGCATGCTAGCTTAATTTTATTTGCTTTTTAGTTTAAGACTTAATTTTAATTATAATAATCTTTAATTTTTGAATGCAGTAGGATTTAAGATTTAATTTTCTGTATAGTGCTTATGTATTGCATTTAGAGTTAGTTGAGGGATAGACTCATTTTATACATCTTTAGGATAGTTTTCATTTTAAATTTTAGAAACTCAAAAAATATTTTATTTTTCATGCATCATGAATTATGAGCTTGAATGATTAAGTAGGCTATAAGAGTATTGAAATTGAAGTTGGAAATGCCAAATTAGTTTAAATAGCTTAAATCGAAACTTAAATGGGAAAAAAATGAGAAAACAGGCAAAGTTAACGAAAAACTCAAACTTTGTCAACAAAAGGGAAAGTAATCACATATTTGAACATGTTGACATGTTATTAAACATTGTTTTTTGAATTGGTGTCACGACCCTATTTATCCAATTCGTGTAAAAATCATTGCCAATTTTTCGCGTTTTCCTTTTCCTTACCCGGTCGTGAACATACTCACCAATACACAGTTGGGTTGTGAGGCAATAATAATCATTCTTAACAATCCATTTTTTTCAATTAATCAAAAGAGATGTCATACATTTAAGAGTTAAGACACATGTTTATACATGACATACTTTCTAACATTTACATCCCCCATATTGCAATTTCAATGATCACTGTGCTTTTACATTGTTTAGATATGAAAAGAATCTCTGTATATATACCTTTGGGAGAGGGAGATGCAACAGATGTCTCAACAAAACGCCTCAGTCCTCACTGGGCCACTATGTACGCTTTGTAGAGGGGGAAAGTAGACGGGATGAGCAACCACATGCTCAGTAAGGCAATAATGCAAGCATGGTAGATAACTACTCTATCTACATGCTGATAGTGTTATGCATAAATCGTTTACAGTTCGGAGCATGAGGAAAACAAAACTATGCCATATGCGTATACATATATCATGTATTTAAATCATGTAAATTGGCATAATAAAACATGGAATCATCATCACGTAAAATCATCTCATGTTCGTTCTCATTCAAAACTCATCAAAAAGGGCAATTCATTTAAGAAACATCCTTTTTAAATCACATCTCATCTTAATCATTTCTCTATCACAATTATCATCATCGTTTTCTCAATCAAAATCCCACAAGGCTCGACCCCTCCCTTGGGTCTACCTTGGACAATCACAATCACGCTTATGTATAAAAATCATGTGGTATTATGCATTATCAAGTGAGATGGGTCACTATATATTGAAGACTATGTTGGCCAACTATATCATAAATCATCCCAGACCACACGCATCCAGGTGTGCGAGGTATTGTGCTGGAACGAAGGTGGGTTAGTTCTTCACCAGACTTTCCTCGTCAGTATCTCAACTACAAGGTCCAGCATACTCCATGTGATATACACAGTACAACGTACTCCGTGGACCCATAACATGGTTGGGGGTGCCAGCCTTAGGTCTTATCTACCCCATATCGAGTGTAACCTCTATAGTCTCAAGTGCACGTAGGAGCATTTCTTTTGATGTCAGGTCCTAGCCCCTCATGGCCTTGCTCGCCCCTTTTGGGTTCCCTGAATGGATTAGTGCCAAGTCCTAGCCCCTCACCCTCACCCCACTCAAGAGGTCTGTTAGGCCTGTTGGGTTCCCTGAATGCCAATCCGTATTACCCTCACCACGGCATCATATATACCACAGTGTGAAAACCTGCACAAGCTACGTTCTAGTGCAAATTCATGCATCATCAGCAAATCACCTCGTACGAGCAACGCTCTAGTACGGTTTATGCATAAAACATGAAGAAAACCACGTACGTGTATAGCTCCCGTACGATTATATGCATAAGAAATCCACTCGAAATCCACGTACGAGCAAAAACTCCAATACGGTGTATAAAACATCACCACAATTCAAATCAAAGTGCGAGCTAAGCTCCAACACGATTCAAACATGTGAAAACATCAATATACAGTGCAAGCTAGGCTCCAGCACAGTTTAATTCACATAAACAGGATAGGCGGCTCATAAACAACCAAAACATTCACAACCCATGCTTAGCACCTCACATGTGCTATTTCACAAAACGTTCAAACATTTGCCAGCCTATCACTCAATTTGCTTAATCAAAGCAAGGTGTTTGGTGAAAACATTCAAAACACGTGATTTATGCAATTATTAGCCTTACTATCCCACTTCTTTATAATACCATTTCAAACAACCAAATCTCATACGAATACTCGAAACAATTTTCATACATTGTCAAACAAAATTCTATAAACTCACGCACATTTTCAAAGCCCTATATACCCATGAGTTCAAAATACGAGCAGCTACCTCAATATACTCACAAAATTCCCTTACCTGAAATCGCGTCGCAAGATTCCACTTCCGTAAAGTTGCGTACGTGTTCGGTTCGATTTGTCTCCAACGATCTCTGAAATTGTACAAAGTCGTATATCACATCGACTTAGTCCATATAACATAACTCTTTATGTTCGCTATAGTCAATTTAACCTATAGCCTCTATTAATCCTTAAAAGGCCTAGTTTTACCATTCTACTCATATCTCGAGTCTATTGACTCTTTTAGGTCTATTGATTTATGCCAATTCGATATTAAGCTCATAGTGTTCATATCTCATCAATTTCTTCACTATAGCATTTTATCAAACATCTTACATACCCATTTTCATAAATCCTCTAAACTCACAATGTGGCTTTATTTTAACCACTGTAAATCGTTCATATTACTTTAATAACAACTTATCATAATTCATAAACCACCAACTCATCCAAATTACACTTTCTCACGCTAGATGCATCCTATTTTCTAGGTCACATTAGTTCTAATACTTTCTAGGTGATTTCAATCATCAATACACATACAAATCAACTCTAAAATCAACAAATAAACCAATGTATTTGGGCTGAAGTATTAAAAACTTACCAGTCTAGTTTCTCTTCTTGCTCCAAAGGGAAATGTTCCTTGCTCCTTTAATACCAACAATAAGGTTTTGATTCCCAATTATGTTGTTCTCTTCTTTAAGATGAACAACTTTGTATCAATAGCTCCCTTTCAATTCTTACTGGAAATGACTAATTTTAGAGAGATAAAATCTAGGTTTTAGGTGGAAAATGGAAAGGAAAGGTTCTATCTCAGAAAAATGTAGATTTCACTGCTCCTTTTTATAGAAATCAATTGATGAGATCGATCTGTCGAAGCATGAGATCGATCTAGTCCTCTTAAATCCCTCATTCACGCCAATTTGAATGCATGAGATCGATCTGTCGAAAGCTTGAGATCGATCCGTCTTAGGCAATAGCTTAAGGAGATCGATCTACATCCAGGGGAGATCGATCTACTCCAACCCGAGAGCTAAGGAAATCGATCTGTTTGCCTTAAGAATCGATCCATTGGAGATCGATCTGCACTGTTCCTATTACTCGAATAAGAGCTTTGGCTCTTCCAGATCGATCTCTCATCCTATGAGATTGATCTGACCTTCATACTTTCTAGATTTTCTACAGTTTTCTGCAGTAACTTCACACAAAACATACTCAATTTGCTACCATGACCATTAAGACTTGAAAATGGTATCCACCCATACCTTATAAACATTAAGACTTGCATGCATTCATTGTATAGCCAAAGGTACACAATTTAAAACTAAATGGAAGTACAACTTCATTTCATTTTACCACACAACTCATTTTGAGTTCCAATCCCATTCATCACTTATAAAAGCTCATTTCTTCATATTCATACACAATGAAACTTGTATGTGCAATATAAACTCATATTACAAGTATGTACATTAAAACTATGGAGTTACACCACTTATGCTTACATTGCTAATACATTACCATGCTCATGATTTCATAAAGTTTACATCCAAAATACAGGTCTTACATTCCTCCCCTCCTTCAAAGAATTTGGTCCTCCAAATTAGAGCTAAGTTACTCCTCAAAAAGTTGGGGGTACTTCTCCTATATCAAATTCTCCAATTCCCATGTAGCCTATTCCACCATGTGATGTTGCCAAAGGACTTTCACCAAGGGAATTATCTTATTCTGTAACACTTTCTCTTTTCTGTCTAATATCTGAACTGACTTCTCAACATATGTTATACTTTCATTGAGCTCTAACGGCTCATATCTTATCACATGTGCCGGGTCCAGATGATACTTCCGAAGCATAGAGACATGGAAGATGTTGTGAACATTTACCAAGTCCGGTGGCAATGCCAACCTATACTCCTTATCTCCCACTCTCTCCAAAATCTCGAAGGGTCCAATATATCTAGGGCTCAGCTTGCCCTTCTTACCAAACCTCATAATACCCTTTAAAGGTGAAACTCTCAAAAATACCGACTCACCCACATCAAACTCTAGTGGTCTCCATCTCTTGTCAGCGTAACTCTTTTATCATCTCTGAGTTGTCTGTAATCTCTCACATATCAATTGGACATCCTGAGATGCCTGCTGCACTAAGTCTGAGCAAAAATCTGTCTATCACTGACCTCTTTCCATCTAATTGGGGATCGACATCTGCGTCCATACAGTGCCTCATAGGGTGCCATCCTGATACTCGCATGATAGCTATTATTATAGGCAAACTCGGTTAACTGCAGGTGATCATCCCAGTAGCCTCCAAAATCCAGTACACACGCTCTCAATATATCCTCAAGGGTCTGTATAGTCCTCTCTGACTGCCCATCTGTCTGAGGATGAAAAGCGGTGCTAAAACTCATGGGGGTCCCCATCGCTTCATAAAAAAGTTACCAAAAATGGGAAGTGAAGCGGGCATCCCTATCAGAAACAACGCTCACTGGTACACCATGTAGCCGTACTATCTCTCGAACATACAGGTTCGCCAACTGACTCAGAGTATCAGTAGGTCTCATAGATATGACATTGGCTGATTTAGTCAATCGATCCACAATAACCCATATAGCATCATGACCTCTGTGGGTCCTCGGTAACCCCATCACAAAATTCATGGTGACATGCTCCTACTTCCATGCCACTATCAGTAGATGCTACAATAATCCTGCAGGCTTCTGATGCTCTACCTTCACCTGCTGACAAATGAAACACTTGACGACATATTCTGCAATGTCTCTCTTTATTCCAGACCACCAATAAACCTTTCGAAGGTTTTGATACATCTTGTACTCCCCGGATGTATCGTATACTTCGATGAGTAAGCCTCTGATAAAATCAATCTCCTGATCTCAAGATCCTCGGGAACACATACTCTTCCTCTGAACCTCAATAAGCCATCTGTATCCAGCTCAAAATTAATACCCACACCTGCCTGTATCTGACTCAACCAATCAATACACTATCGATCGTTCTGCTGAGCCTGCCGAATATGACCAATCAACTTTGGCTCCAGTCTCAAACTAGCCATGATCTCAAGTCTCTCTGAACTAGGAGGGGTTATATCCAAACTGAGGTTAAAAAATTGTTTCAACAACTCATGTTCTCGTACCATCAAATAAGACACCAACTCGAGGTTCTTCCTGCTTAAAGCATCGGTAACTACATTTGCCTTACCCGGGTAGTACATGATTTCACAATCATAATCTTTTAAAAGTTCGAGCCATCTCCTCTGTCTCATTTTTAACTCTTTCTATGAGAACAGGTACTTAAGGCTCTTATGATCTGTGAAAACTTGAAATTTCTCACCATAGAGGTAGTGGCGCCATATTTTTAAAGCAAACACCACGGCCATCAACTCCAAATCATGTGTCGAGTAGTTCCTCTCATGATCTTCAACTATCTAGATCCATAGGCAACTACCTTCCTATCCTGCATAAGCACACAACCCAGTCCTTGGTGTGATGCATCCGTGTACACCAAAAATCCTTCTGACCTGGTAGGAATGGTGAGAACCGGAGCAGTGGTCAATCGCCACTTAAACTCCTCAAAACTCTTCTCACATGCCTCATCCCATACAAATTTAACATCCTTACACATAAGGCACATCAACGGAGTAGCTAGTCTAGAGAAACCCTCAACAAATCTCTTATAATACTCTACCAATCCCAGAAAACTTCTGATCTTAGTAACTGTCTTGGGTTATTCCCACAGTACAACTGCCTCTATCTTGGATGGATCCACTAATACCCTATCCTTCGACACAACATGGCTCAGAAATGAGATATGCTCTAACCAAAAGCTACACTTGCTGAGTTTGACATATAACTCTTTCTCTTGGAGGGTCTGCAGAACTAACCTCAAGTGCTGCTCATGCGCTTCCCTGGACTTAGAATATACTAAAATGTCATCAATGAAAATAATTACAAACTTGTCCAAGTATGGCTTAAATACATCATTCATCAACACCATAAATGCTGCGAGAGCATTCGTTAATCCGAAAGGCATCACCAAGAACTCGTAGTGGCCATTACGGGTATGAAATGCTATCTTGGGTACATCTTCACTCTTGATCCTCAATGGATGGTACCCTGACCGCAGATCTATCCTTAAAAATTCTTAGGCTCCTCGGAGCTAACCCAACAAGTCACCTATCCATGGAAGGGGGTACTTGTTCTTAATGGTGGCCTTATTTAACAACCGGTAATCTATACACAGTCGGAGGCTTCCATCCTTCTTCCTTACAAATAGAACCGGTGCTCCCCAAGGTGAGACACTCGGTCTAATGAACCCTTCTCTAGCAACTCTTGCAACTACTTCTTTAGCTCTTCCAACTCTATCGGAGCCATTCTATATGGTGGTTTCGATATTGGCTCTGTACCAAGCACTAACTCTATGTAAAATTCTATTTCCCTTTCAGGTGGTAGTGCTAGTAATTCATCCGAAAAGACATCAGGGTAATTCGCAGTTATGGGTATGTCCCTCAATTTCGGGTGTGCCTCATCCATATAGGCAATGAACCCTTCACATCATTCTTTCCACCATTAGTGTCACAAATCATCACATCAATATTCAACATAAGCACAAAATTTCATCTCTCAAGTAAATTAAATAGAATCATATTCTTCTCATTTATCACAATTATGTTCTTTCAATTCATTTCACAAATCTTACAACATGACTTTCTATCTCTGGAAACATCAAAGTCTTAGCATGATAGTCCATAACAACATGATTGGTAGCCAACCAATCCATTCCTAATATTACATCAAAATCATTCATATTCAATAAAATTAAATTGGCTGTCATTTCCTTTCCCTCTATCTTTAACTTACAATCTCTACATACATACTCAGTCAATTGACTATCATTCATGGGTGTGGAAATCATTAACATTTTATCCAACAATGTAGGTTTCACATGCTTCAACAATTTATGTGCAAAGGAAGGTGATATGAAGGAATGCGTGGCACCAGGGTCAAATAATACCAATGCTTCTAAATCAAATATTCGAATGGTACCTTTAATCACATCTGTCGATGCATCCGCAGTGTCCTGGTCCAGTGCATACACTCTTCCTCAGCTCACACCCACTCCCTGTTTCCCTTTTTCCTCAGTTATGGCCCTCCTCCTTGGGCCAGCTGTCTCAACTGGAGCTCTCTCTGGCTCTTTGCCCTTTTATGGGGCAGTCTCAATCATCTCAGTACAGTATCTTGAGATATGTCCAGGTTTCCCACACCTATAACATGAAACAAGGGGCATTTGACATGGTCTAGTCCCATGGTATCTGCCACATCTCCTACACTGATCAGTAGTAGGTCGTGATCCTCCAATAACCATACCCCTCGGTGCAGTCAAATTCGGGTACATAAGAGGTCTAGCAGCTCTCTCCTGTACCTTCTCGATCTTAGATCTCTTCTCAAAATATCTTCGGCCTCCTCTCTTGGCCACTCTATTCATCTCGAATCTCTTTCGGTCTCTGTCTCTTTTGACAGTAATCTTCCCCAGCTCGGAGGTAATCTTTTCAAAGTCTTACTCGCATAACTGAGCCTTGTGCCCCCCCTCCTCATAAGTCTGAAGGTCAAATGGGGTTAGCTTAGTTCGGATGGCTAGTCTCAATCCATCAACAAACTTCTAAATCTTTCGAGTCTCACTACCAATAGTATCCGGGTTATACCTCCCCAAAGACATGAATTTAGACTCATACTCGTCCACAGTGCAGTTCCCCTGAACCAAATTCATGAATTCCATCCGTAATTTCCTCTGTGCAGTGGCTGGGATGTACTACCTCCTAAAGGCCTCCAAGAATATCTCTTAAGTGATCTCGAAATGTCTGGCCCTCAAGATAGCTTCGATGGATCTCCACCAGTGCTCTACCTCGCCTTTCAGCATAAACACGGCAAAGGCTACCTTCTTAGCTGATGTACATCTAAAAAATCTGTATAACTTCTCCATCTCGTACACCTAATCCTCCGTAATAACCAAGTCCTTCACCCTTCTGAACACTGGAGGTTTCAACCCTTGAAACTCTTACAATCTGCTCAACTCACAGTCATAACCCACATCACTACCACTCTTCTGTGGCGCGATAGGAGAAGTTGTATCCTATACTAGAGGTGGTGTAACAGTAGTAGTCTCCGCAATCTAAGGCCTCTCCGCCTCTGCAGCTACCTGTCCAGTAGTATTAGGTTATGCTGCAAGACCTCATCTATCACCGACACCCAGTGCCTGTGTGACAATCTCCACTAGGCTCTCTATACTCCTCTCTATCCTAGCGAAGCAGGCCTTGGTATCCTCTGATCTCTTCGCAAGGTCCTGTGGAGCCTAATCAGTCTGTGACTCAACACGGCTCTCAGGTCTACCTCTACGGCCTCTAACACATGCTCCTGCCCCTCTATCTTGGCGCGTAATTGGCATAATGCCTAACTTCCTATATTTAAATCATTCTTAAACTCAATCCATCACGGTATACATAGTTATATCTAAACAAAAGCACAGTAATATGAAGATGTACTTTTTCTATGTTTTATTATTGACTCACATCAGGCCAACATAGCTCTGATACCAATCTCTGTCATGACCCTATTTATCCAATTCGTGTAAAAATCATCGCCAATTTTTTGCATTTTCATTTTCCTTACCCAGTCGTAAACATATTCACCAATACACAATTGGGTTGTGAGGCAGTAATAATCATTCTTAACAATCCATTTTTTTCAATTAATCAAAAGAAATGTCTACATTTAAGAGTTAAGACACATGTTCATACATGACATACTTTCTAACATTTACATCCCCCATATTGTAATTTCAACGATCACTGTGCTTTTACATTGTTTAGATACAAAAAGAATCTCTGTTTATATACCTCTGGGTGAGGGAGATGCAGTGGATGTCTCAAGAAAATGCCTTAGTCCTCACTGGGCCACTATGTACACTCTGTAGAGGGGGAAAGTAGAGAGGGATGAGAAACCACACGCTCAGTAAGGTAATAATGCAAGCATGGTAGATAACTACTCTATCTACATGCTGATAGTGTTATGCATAAACCTTTTGATAATCAGAGCACAAGGAAATAAAATTATGCCATATACATATACATATATCATGTATTGAAAGTCATAAAAATAGGCATTTAAAACATGGAATCATCATCACGTAAAATCATCTCATGCTCATTCTCATTTAAAACTCATCAAAAAGGGCAATTATTTTAAGAAACATCCTTTTTAAATCATATCTCATCTTAATCATTTCTCTATCACAATTATCATCATCGTTTTCTCAATCAAAATCCCACAAGGCTTGACCCCTTCCTCGGGTCTACCTTGGAAATCACAATCACACTTATGTATAAAAATCATGTGGTATTATGCATTATCAAGTGAGACGGGTCACTATATATCGAAGACTATGTTGGCCAACTATGTCATAAATCATCCTAGACCACACGCATCCAGGTGTGTGAGGTATCGTGCTTGAACGAAGGTGGGTTAGTTCTCTGCCAGACTTTCCTTGTCAGTATCTCAACTACACGGTACAGCGTACTTCATGTGATATACATGGTACAATGTACTCCACAGACCCATAACATGGTTGGGGGTGCCAGTCGTAGGTCTTATCTACCCTATACCGAGTGTAACCTCTATAGTCTCAAGTGCACGTTGGAGTATTTTCTTTCGATGTCAGGTCTTAGCCCCTCATGGCCTTGCTCGCCCCTTTTGGGTTCCCTGAATGGATTAGTGCTAGGTCCTAGCCCCTCACCCTCACCCCACTCAAGAGGTCTGTTAGGCCTGTTAGGTTCCCTGAACGTCAATCTATATTACCCTCACCACGGCATCATACATACCATAGTGTGAAAACCTGCGTGAGCTACGCTCTAGCACGAATTCATTCATCATCATCATATCACCTCATACGAGCAACGCTCTAGTACGACATTTATGCATAAAACATGAAGAAAACCATGTACGAGCATAGCTTTTGTACGATTATATGCATAAGAAATCCACTCAAAATCCATGTACAAGCAAAAGCTCCAATATGGTTTATAAAACATCACCACAATTCAAATCAAAGTGTGAGCTAAGCTCCAACATGTTTCAAACATGTGAAAACATCAATATACAGTGCGTGATAGGCTCCAGCACGGTTTAATTCACATAAAAAGGATAGGCGGCTCATAAATAACCAAAACATTCACAACCCAAGCTTAGCACCTCACATATGCTATTTCATAAAATGTTCAAACCTTTTCCAGCCTATTAGGCAATTTGCTTATATCAAAGCAAGGTGTTTTGTGAAAACATTCAAAACATGTGATTTATGCAATTATTAGCCTTACTATCCCACTTCTTTACAATACCATTTCAAACAACCAAATCTCATACGAATACTCGAAACAATTTCCATAGATTGTCAAACATATTTCTATAAACTCATGCACATTTCCAAAGCCCTATATACATACGAGTTCTATGAGAACTAAGAATTTTGTATACCCCAGTTATGAGAATTTTAATTTAGTATATGTAATTGTGATGTATCACACAAGTTTTAAATATGATAAAGTATAAGAAGAAGATATTTTTAAGTCTTGAATGTGTATGGATTGAAATATAGACTATGGGGTAGATTTTGGAAAGTTTTACGTTGAGTTTTCTTCAAATTGATGCAGCAGCAGTACAATCTGTGAAGGCCAAATCGATCTCCAAGGATGAGAGATCGATCTCATGGTTCCAGAATACAGGAAATGTGCAAGAACTGATAGACAGATCGATTCCATAGGCAAGAAAATTGATCTCAAAATGTTTCTGTAAAGAGAAGATTGATCTCCTCAAGAAGCAGATTGATCTCATGGAGCATTCTGTAAACTGAAGATAGATCTCATAATTGGAGCAGATCGATCTCATAAAGCAATTAAGATATTGATCTCACCCCACGACAGATCGATCTCCTAGACATAAAATTACCTCAAAACGTTCTCAAATTTAAACGCAGATCAATCTTATCAAGGACCAGATCGATCTCCTACCCTCCGTCTATAAAAAAAACCCTTGTGTTTTTCCTGCATTTCATCTTCTCTCTTTAAGAAACCGAAAGCCCTAGCTTTCTCTCTCTTCCAATGCTCCCATTTTCATCCGAATCTCAGGCAAAGGTAAGAAGGAAAATTGTTCCTCATCCAAAGGAGAACATCATACTTGGAAATCGAATGATGAATCGAATCGAGGTGTGAATGCCTCTCCATAAGTTTTGGGTAAATGTTTAAGCTTAAATCTTTGATAGTGAGGTGATTTTGGTCATTGTGACTATTGGTGTCGTGATAAAATAGATAGAAAATGATTAGAGTTGATGAAATTGTGATTTTTGTTGGAGTGATGATGATATTATTCAATTTGTGATAATTTTAGGATTTTGGGCTATAAATTGGAATCAAGGCAATGAGGTGATTTTAACATGAACATTATACATGGAAAATGTAGGATTTGAAATGTAATGGATGAGGATGTGGATTAGGATAGGAATATGAGAAAAATGAGGGTTGTAGTAGTTAATGAGAATATGAGCAAATATGTGCTCAATGATGTGATGGAGATGAATTATTGTTGTTCTAACATCATTTGGACAGCTCGAGAGTTTCAGAGAGGAATGCATGGCTAGTTTGTCATTCGGGGGGAACGATTGCACTATACGAGGTGCAGCGAGGTAAGGGAAAATTTACTCATTTGTGTATGCGATTTTGTGATGATATTGCGCATGAAATGTGATTTGAGAAAACAAGCATGTTTTTATGAGTTGTGAATGAGTTATTGCACATGGTTTTATAGTTGATTGGGGCCCAATTGTTTTGAGTTGTTAACTAAATGTGAAATTGTTTTACAACCGTTTTGAGTTAAAAAAGTGGAAAGTGATTTGGGCTCTACGTTAAGGCATACCAAGATTTGAGAAATGTGTGCGTGGTTTTGTCGGTTTGAGCTCGGTTTTGACATGTTTTGTGTTGAGTACAAAACAATTTTGAGATGAGTTTTATGAGAAAACCACTATGAGCGCTACGTGAAGGCAAAACGATTTTATTTGATAATGACTATTATTGAGACTTAGGACCGGGTCAAGCTCTTGTAGTACGTAAGATCGACTCCTCTGTTTTAGTAACTTGAGATGACCCCGCTCCGCGACAGCGATGGGTGGCATTACTCTGATAGCACGTAAGATCGAGTCCTGCTTTGATAGCATGTAAGATCGACAGTTGTATTACTCTGATCAAGTCTACAACGAACCATGGCCATGGGTGTATTATTGTCGATGAAATCCCTCGATTGGGGATATCTGCCTAGGGGACGAGTTCAATCATTTTGATGTGCCATGACGAGTTTTTATATGAGCTTTATTTGCCTAGTCTTGTCTGACACTTAAGATTGTGTTTGATGGCTGCGCCACGTGCATTACTACGTGTCATTTTTATCACGTTTTTATAAGAAAAGCCATTATCGTATCCTGATTTTCATATGCTTGTAACTACTTGTAATCATGGCTTGAGCCAATTATTATCATGTTTCTACATGAGCTTTGAGAAATGAGTTGAGATGATGTTTTAATTATTCATGCTACATTTTCTACTGAGTTATCGAGTTTCACTTGTTAAACTAAATGATTGTGTTGTGCAAATCATTGTTTTAATAATGAGTCCCTTACCCCCTTACTGAGCGATTTAGAAGTTCACCCTGTTTTTATCTGCCCCCAGATTGTTTCAAGTGAAGAGAGTTTCCCTATGGCGTACGGAGTAGTGGCTAGTGGAGGACTTGAGCTCTAGGCCATATATTTTACTTTGAGGTATAATTTGTCATTTCATGTACCTAGACTAAAATTGTATTTACAGACACTTGATATACAATGATGTATGGGATGTATTATGATTAATTAACTTTGAATCGAGTAATGTATATGGTATGATATATAATTATGAGATGGTGAGATTCTGAGTCAAAAGTTATAAATTATGTATGATGATGCATGACACTGCACATGAATGCACCCTTAATTATGAATGGATGAATAAAAAGTTTTAAATTTGCCGTGTTTTTCGCGCTTCTGGGGCGTCACTGAGTTTTCTTGGCATCAGAGCTTAGGGTGTTTAGTACTGTCAGTGTCAGTTAAGTGAAATAGAATGCATCCCAAGTGTCTGTATAAGTCTGGTCATGAACTGAAATAAAGGATTGATATTTCAATACAATTTAATGCGTACGTGGAGGAAACGTATTGAGATTGAGAATGAGTGGACGACGAGGTCATTCAAGGAGGCAGACAGAGCCACCTCCACCACCTGTCCCACAATTGGAGAGTCCTAACTCTCGATTTAATCAGATTGAGCATGATGTGCGGTAAAGTTTTGAGCAAATGGTAGCGCTATTCGCTCAACATTTTGGAGTTAATACTTTGGGTACTACTCTTATACCACCACAAGGACCTCCAGTACCTTCAGTACAGATGGACCCTGTACCTCCCGTCACTCAGCCTGATGAAAGAAGTATGGTTCAACTGAATGACTTTTTGAAAATAAATCTGTCCGCATTCAAAGGGAAAAAGGATCCGACAAAGGCTGAGGAGTGGCTGACTAAGTTGAGAGTCATATTTGACTATTTGGGATGCGCTGATGTTGAGGGTCAGTATGGGCGCTTATATGTTGAAAAGGAAAGCTTGAGATTGGTGAAGTACTACCCAGGGTATTCTGATGTCCAGTCAGGATGTGATTAGCTGGGAAGAGTTTCAGACGGCCTTTAGAGCCCAATATGTACCACGAGCTGCTCAAAGAAGGAAGCAGATAGAGTTTTTAAATCTGGTACATGGCGACATGTCTGTGGATGACTACGAGAGCTAATTTACTGCCCAATTGAGATATGATTCGAAAACCTTCAAAAATGAAGAGCTCCGCACAGAGAGATTTATGTATGGATTGAAGCCCATCATCAGAGATCGATTGATAGGGCTGTGTATTACTAAGTTTGGAGATGCTCTGAGACAAGCACAAGAGATTGAGAGGGGAATCGAAATTGTACAATCCCAGAATGAGTTCAGTGCAGTGACTCAGGATAAGGGCAAGAGGCCAGTGATTTCCCAGGCAAATGTTCAGAGAGGTTCCTTCAAAAGAGGAAGGATTGAGGTACAGAAGAGCAGATTGGAGAGACCGAGAGCTTATCTTATCATTAGGGAGACCCCTTGAGATGTCAGGCTTGAGATAAGAGTTTGCAGAAATTGTGGCCGATCGCATGAGGGAAGTTGTACTGGGATGATCCAAGGATGTTTTAGATGTGGAGACATGGGTCACAGAGTAAAAGACTTAACCTCAAAGACCACATGCTCCGGAGCCTACTAAACAACAGCCTCAGAGAGTGAATCCCCGAGACGGGCTGCTGCTGCAGAGAAAGGGAAGAAGCCTGTTACAATGGGACGTGTGTTTGCTCTGGACAAAGAAACAGCAGACACTTCAGTAGAAACTATCAGAGATACACTCTCTGTCTATAATCATAAGGCTCATATGTTGATTGATCCAGGGTCCACGCATTCATTTTTTTCTGAGCATTTTGCATGTAGATTATATATGAAGTTTGAACCTCTAGAGTATATCTTACATGTAAATACCCCTATTTGTGTGTCCCAGAGAACTGATTTAATCTGTAGAGAGTGTGACATAAAGGTGGGAGATAGAGTGATGTTAAAAGATCTAATGGTGTTAGATATACATGGGTTTGATGTAATTTTGGGAATGGATTGGTTGGCAACCAATCGAGTGAGTTTAGACTACTACACTAAGATTGTAACTTTCTCTCTACCTGAACCTTACAGTGTACGTTTGAAATATTGAGAGAATAAATGTGTTGAATTTTTGTAAGCAAATTGAAATTTTGATGTTGCTTTTGAGAGTACTAAATATGATTCTTCATGTGAAGGTTATGAAATACTCATCACAGCTGATAAACGGGAACATCCGAGGATTGAGGATATACCTGTGGTGTGTGAATTCCTAGATGTCTTCCCAGATAAGTTGCCAGGTTTACCACCATAGAGAGAGTTAGAGTTTACCATTGATTTAGTACTAGATACTCAGCCTATCTCTAGACCTCCGTATAAGATGACATTAGTTAAACTTGAGGAATTGAAGAAGCAACTAAAAGAGCTATTAGATCAAAGATTTATTAGACCCAGTGTCTCACCATGGGGAGCACCAATGTTATTCGTGAGGAAGAAGGATGGTAGTCTCAGATTATGCATAGACTACCGACTATTGAATAAAGCCACGGTGAAGAATAAATACCCATTACCTAGGATTGATGACCTACTTAATCAGCTGAGAGGGGCTTCAGTCTTCTCTAAGGTTGATTTAAGATCGAGCTATCACCAATTGAGGATTAAGGAGGAAGATATTCTGAAGATGGCCTTCAAGACAAAGTATGGCCATTATGAATTTCTAGTGAT
This sequence comes from Firmiana major, assembly GCA_033439115.1. Classification (NCBI taxonomy): domain Eukaryota; kingdom Viridiplantae; phylum Streptophyta; class Magnoliopsida; order Malvales; family Malvaceae; genus Firmiana; species Firmiana major. The sequence goes on from CM065914.1 coordinate 25,813,046, forward strand.
GCCCTTTAGATTGACATATGCCCTCGTAGCCTTTATGAGATTAGTCTTTATTGATGATATCTTGGTATACTCTCAGTCTTATAAGGAGCACGCACAGCACTTGTGGTTAGTACTTCAGATACTCCGAGATAAATAATTATATGAAAAGCTTGGTAAGTGTCAGTTTTGGCTGGATCGGATAGCTTTCTTGGGTCATATAGTTTCAGGGGAGGGAGTATCAGTTGATCCGATTAAAGTAGAGGCTGTTCTTAATTGGGAAAGACCAAGGACAGTTACAGAGGTACGAAGTTTCCTTGGATTGGCAGGATATTACAGAAGATTTGTTGAGGGATTTTATAAGATTGTCGCTCTTTTGACTGATCAATGTGAGCTCAATTTTGTGGAATTAAAGAGGAGATTAACGGCGGCACCTGTGTTGACTATCCTCGAGGGATTAAGAGGATTTTTAGTATATAATGATGCTTTCTATCAAAGATTGGGGTATGTGCTCATGCAGCATGGAAGAGTGGTCGCCTATGGATCGCGACAGTTGAAAGATCATGAACGGAATTACCCCACCCATGATTTGGAGTTAACTGCTATGGTGTTTACCTTGAAGATCTGGCAGCACTACTTATATGGGGAAAGATTCTAGATTTTCACTGACCATAAGAGTTTGAGGTATTTGTTTGATCAGAAAGAGTTAAACATGAGACAAAGGAGATGGATGGAACTCCTTAAGGATTTTGACTGCGAGATTCTGTACCATTCGAGAAAGGCGAACGTAGTTGTTGATGCCCTGAGTAGGAAGAGTATGATATCTGTTATGATGATCAGGGAATGAGATTTATTGGAGCAGTTCGCTAAACTCCGGATTAGAGTTAAAGAGATAGAGACTAAATTTTTGGTTAGCCTACGAATAGAGCTCAGGATCATAGATTGGATTAGAACTGGGCAGCGCGATGATCAGAAGTTGATTAATATGGTTAGCTAAGCTGAGCAAACTTCACAGTCGGATCTCATAGTTAGTCAAGATGGGTTATTGAGATTCAGAGGATGAATTTGTGTACCGGACGATGATACCCTGAAGAGACAAATATTGAGAGAATCCCACTGCTCAGATACACCATGCACCCAGGGAGTACTAAGATGTACTGAGATTTGAGAAAAGTGTATTGGTGGAGTGGCATGAAGAGAGACGTGGCAGAGTATGTGGCCAGACGTTTAGTGTTCCAGCAAGTGAAAGCTGAGCATCGAAAGCCCAGAAGATTTTTGCAGCCCTTACCTGTGCCTACATGGAAATGGGAGCATGTCACCATAGAATTTATTATGGGTTTACCGAGGACCCAAAGGGGTTGTGATTCGAATGGTCATAGTGGATAGACTAACAAAAAATGCCCACTTCTTACCATCAAGAGCACCGATACTGTGGATGCCTTAGCTCAGTTGTATGTCAGCGAGATAGCTAGATTACATGGGGCTCCAGTGAGCATTACTTCTGATAGAGATTCCCAATTTACTTCCAGATTTTGGACCAAATTTCAGGAGTCCATGGGATCTCGATTGAGTTGAGTACCGCCTATTATCCTCAGACAGATGGTCAGTCAGAGAGGACTATTCAGACCTTGGAGGATATATTCAAGGCATGTACGATGGATTTTAAGGGATCATGGGATGATCACCTGTCCCTAGTAGAGTTTGCATACAATAACAGCTATCATGCGAGTATTGGAATGGCACCTTTTGAGGCTCTATATGGTATGAGGTGTAGATCCCCTGTAGTGTGGGAAGAAGTGGGTGACAGAAAGATAAATGCGCCCGAACTTGTTGAACGAGCTGTACAGAGTGTGAAACTCATATGTAAGAGATTACATGCTGCACAGAGTAGATAGAAAAGCTACGCGGATATGCGTAGATGGCCACTTGAGTCTGATGTCGACGATGCAGTATTGAAGATATCACCGAGTAAGGGTATCATGAGGTTTGGAAAGAAAGGGAAATTGAGTCCTCGATACAGTGAACCATTCGAGATTCTTGAGAGAGTGGGAGAGGTAGCCTACAGGTTGGCATTACCCTCACAGATGTCCAGAATACACAACGTCTTTCATGTATCTATGTTAAAGAAGTACCACTCGGACCCTTCTCATGTTATAGAGTATGAAGAGATGGACATACAAGAGGATATGAGCTATACTGAAGAACTCGCTCGGATTCTCGATACAAAAGAGAAGGTACTTAGAACCAAAAACATCCCATTAGTGAAAGCTTTAAGGAAACATCACTCAATGGAAAAGGCAACTTGGGAATTAGAAAGCCTCATGCAGGAGAAGTACCCCCATCTGTTTGACGAGTCGGGTTGAATTTGGAGGACCAAATTCCTTAAAGGTGGGGAGGATGTGAGAACTGAGAATTTTGTATACCCCAGTTATGAGAATTGTAATTTGGTATATGTAATTATGATGTATTAATGTACACACAAGTTTTAAATATGATGAAGTATAAAAAGAAGAGATTTCTAAGTCTTGAATGTGTATGGATTGAAATATGGACTATGGGGTAGATTTTGGAAAGTTTTACGTTGAGTTTTCTTCAAATTGATGCAGCAGCAGTATAATCTATGAAGGCCAAATCAATCTTCAAGGATGAGAGATTGATCTCATGGCTCTAGAATGCAGGAAATGTGCAAGAACTGATAGACAGATCGATTCCATAGGCAAGAAGATTGATCTCAAAATATTTCTGTAAAGAGAAGATCGATCTCCTCAATGAGCAGATCGATCTCATGGAGCATTCTGTAAACTGAAGATCGATCTCATAATTGGAGCAGATCGATCTCATGAAGCAATTAAGAGATCAATCTCACCCCACGATAGATCGATCTCCTATGCATAAAATTGCCCAAAAATGTTTCCAAATTCAAACGCAGATTGATCTTATCAAGGACCAGATCGATCTTCTACCCTCCATCTATAAAAGAACCCCTGTGTTTTTCTTGCATTTCATCTATTCTCTCTCTAAGAAACCGAAGCCCTAGCTTTCTCTCTCTTCCAAAACCCTCATTTCAGTCTGAATTTTAGGCAGAGGCAAGAAGGAAAATTGTTCCTCATCCAAAGGAGAACAACATACTTGAAAATCACAGGACGAATCGAATCGAGGTGTGAATAGAGCTCTCCATAAGTTTTGGGTAAATTTCTAAGCTTAAATCTTTGATATTGAGGTGATTTTGGTCATTGTTACTATGGGTGTTGTGATAAAATAGCTAGGCAATGATTAGAGTTGATAAAATTGTGATTTTGTTGGAGTGATGATGATATTATTCAATTTGTGATAATTTTAGGATTTTGGGCTATAAATTGGAATCAAGGCAATGAGGTGATTTTGACATGAACATTATACATGGAAAATGTAGGATTTGAAATGTAATGGATGAGGATGTGGATTAGGATAGGAATATGAGAAAAATGAGGGTTGTAGTATTTAATGAGAATATGAGCAAATATGTGCTCGATAATGTGATGAAGATGAATTATTGATGTTGTAACATCGTTTGGATAGCTCGGGAGTTCTAGAGAGGAATGCGTGGCTAGTCCGTCATTCGGGGGGAACGATTGCATTATATGAGGTGCAACGAGGTAAGGGAAAACTTACTCATTTGTGAATACGATTTTGTGATGATATTGTAGTATGAAATGTGATTTCAGAAAACAAGCATGTTTTTATGAGTTGTGAATGAGTTATTGCACACGATTTTATAGCCAGTTGGGGACCAATTGTTTTGAGTTGTAAACTAAATGTGAAATTGTTTTACAATTGTTTTGAGTTAAAAAAGTGGAAAGTGATTTGGGCTCTACGTTAAGGCATACCGAGATTTGAGAAAAGTGTGCGTGGTTTTACCGGTTTGAGTTCGATTTTGACATATTTTGTGTTAAGTACAAAACGATTTTGAGATGAGTTTTATGAGAAAACCACTATGAGCGCTACTTGTAGGCAAAACGGTTTTATTGGATAACGACTATTACTGAGACTTAGGCGTTTCATGTTGAATAGACATCGGGCTTTACTCTTGTAGCATGTAAGATCGAGTCGTGCTCTTGCAGCACGTAAGACTGACTCCTCCATTCTGGTAACGTGAGATGACCCTGCTCCATGGCAGCGATGAGTGGCATTACTCTGATAGCATGTAAGACCGGGTCATGCTTTGATAGCATGTAAGACCGACGGTTGTATGACTCTAATCAAGTCTATAGCGAACCATGGCCATGGGTATATTATTGTCGACGAAGTCCCTCAATTGGGGATGTCCGCCTAGGGGATGAGTTCAATCGTTTTGATGTGCCATGACGAGTTTTTATATGAGTTTTATTTGCCTTGTCTCGTTTTACAATTGAGATTGTGTTTGGTGGCTGCGCCACGTGCATTACTACTTGCCATTTTTATCACGTTTTTATGAGAAAAGCCATTATCGCATCCTGATTTCCACATGCTTGTAGCTACTTGTAATCATGGCTTGAGCCAATTATTATCATGTTTCTACATGAGCTTTGAGAATTGAGTTGAGATGATGTTTTAATTATTCATGCAACGTTTTCTACTGAGTTATTGAGTTTCACTTGTTAAACTAAATAATTGTGGTGTGTAAATCATTGTTTTAATAATAATGAGTCCCTTACCCCTTTACTGAGCGATTTACAAGTTCACCTTGTTTTTATCTTCCCCCAGATTTCTTCAAGTGAAGAGAGTTTCCCTGCGGCATACAGAGTAGTGGCGAGTGGAGGACTTGAGCTCCAGGCCATATATTATACCTTGAGGTATAATTTTATCATTCATGTACCCAGACTAAAATTGTATTTACAGACACTTGATGTACAATGATGTATGGGATGTATTAGGATTAATTAACTTTGAATCGAGTAATGTATATGGTATGATATATAATTATGAGATGATGAGATCCTGAGGCAAAAGTTATAAATTATGTATAATAATGCATGACACTGCACAGGAATGCACCCTTAATTGTGAATGGATGAATAAAAAGTTTTAAATTTGCCATGTTTTTCGAGCTTTCGGGGCGTCACAAGTTCAAAATACGAGCAGCTACCTCTATTTACTCACAAAATTCCCTTACCTGGAATCGCGTCGCGTGATTCCACTTCCATAAAGCTGTGTAAGTGTGCGGTTCGATTCATCTCTAACGATCTCTGGAACTGTACAAAGTCGTATTTCACATTGACTTTGTCCATATAACACAACTCTTTCTATCGCTATAGTCAATTCAACCTATAGCCTCCATTAATCATTATAAGGCCTAGTTTTACCGTTCTACTCATATCTCGAGTCTATTGACTCTTTTAGGCCTATTGATTTATGCCAATTCGATATTAAGCTCATAGCATTCATATCTCATCAATTTATTCACTATGGCATTTTATCAAACATCTTACATACTCATTTTCATAAATCCTCTAAACTCACAATATGGCCTCATTTAACCATTGCAAATCGTTCATATTACTTCAATAACAACTTATCATAATTCATAAATCACCAACTCATATAAATTACACTTTCTCACACTAGATGCATCCCATTTTCTAGGTCACATTAGTTCTAATACTTTCTAGGTGATTTCAATCATCAATACACATACAAATCAACTCCAAAATCAACAAATAGACTAATGTATTTGGGCTGAAGTGTTAGAAACTTACCAATCTAGTTTCTCTTCTCGCTCCAAAGGGAAATGTTCCTTGCTCCTTCAATACCAACAATTAGGTTTTGATTCCCACCTATGTTGTTCTCTTCTTTAAGATGAACAACTTTGTATCTAATAGCTCCCCTTCAATTCTTACTAGAAATGACTGATTTTAGAGAGATAAAATATAGGTTTTGGGTGGAAAATGAAAAAGAAAGGTTCTATCTCAGAAAAATACAGATTTCACTACTCCTTTTTATAGAAATCACTTGATGAGATCGATCTGTCGAAGCATGAGATCTATCCAGTCCGCTTAAATCCCTCATTTTCACGCCAATTTGAATGCATGAGATTGATCTGTCGAAAGCTTGAGATCGATGTGTATCCAGGGGAGATTGATCTGCTCCAACCTGAGAGCTAAGGAAATCGATCTGTTTGCCTTAAGAATCGATCATCTTTTTACAGACTGTTTAGCAGATTGATCTATCTCCATTGGAGATCGATCTGCACTGTTCCTATTGCTTGAATAAGAGTATTTTGGCTCTTCCAAATCGATCTCTCATCCTATGAGATCGATCTGTCATTCATACTTTTCAGATTTTCTTCAGTAACTTCACACAAAACATACTCAATTTGCTGCCATGACCATTTTCTCATCCAACCACCTTTAAGACTTGAAAATGGCATCCATCCATACCTTATACACATTAAGACTTGCGTGCATTCATTGTATAGCCAAAGGTACACAATTTAAAACTAAATGGAAGCACAACTTCATTCCATTTTACCACACTACTCGTTTTAAGTTCCAATCACATTCATCACTTATAAAAGCTCATTTCTTCATATTCATACACAATGAAACTTGTATGTACATTATAAACTCATATTACAAGTATGTACATTGAATCCATGGACTTACACCACTTATGATTACATTGCAAATACATCACCATACTCATGATGTCATAAAGTTTACATCCAAAATACGGGTCTTACAATTGGTCATGTTTAGGTAGCTCGGGTTATTAGCACGTGTCACGACCCGTGACCTAACCTTGAACTAGTCGCGCAATGTTAAACGGAATCGTATTTTAATGTAACTTAAATATTTCTACGCGGATCATTTTACTTAATGTTTGTACCCGATGTAGGTACCATCCTACTCTTTATTATATTTTTATGCGTGATCAATTTCTAATCTTAACTTATATTACCCATGATTTCGGTTTCTTATACTAATTCGGCATACTCATCACATATTCATAAATCCGACATCACTTTCAATACCATATAGCATGCCATACTATTCAGCCATTTTAAATCGAAAGGAAGAAACCTAAGGTAAATCAGGATAGCTGAAACTACCATAACACTATATCACCACAATCATATCCACTCGGTTTAATAATATATAACACATTACCCCAAATTTATTGTTTAAACCGAGACCACAAGAAGAAATCGAAGATGCAATACCTATAGTCATACTTAAACATTTTCTAACTAAATATACATCTCACAAATACAACCGTGCGTACATATCTGAAAATAAGAATGCATATATATATATACATCTACCGTCCCTCGCATATACCTCGAAAAATCCAAAAAGCTGCTAATGAAACTGAGGGAGACTGCTAGAACGTGACGCTCGCCCCAGAATACTAATCTGAAAAGTGTTTGAAAGAGATGGGTGAGCAACCACACGCTCAAAAAGAAGTCTACATAATCGAAGCTAGCAAAACACCATGCAACACGCCATGCAATGGTAAACCAAAATAATCACGTAAAACATCATGCATAATTCGATAAAACAATTGTTGTATATGCTTCGGTGTAGACAAGTTTACATAATTAAAAATCAATGTATCATTAGTCAAAATCAGATTTCCTGAGAATATTTATAAGTCCACAAAATCTAGATCAGTGTCAAGAGCAACTCATTTAAATGCATGCATGTGCATACTTAAAGCATTCAATACAGTAACATGAGTAAGTGGCAATAACCCAAACCAGTCATGGATCCAATATTCAGATAACCTCACCAATATCAATGCAAAATCAATACACATATGGCCATAGTGACTACCGTCCTATCCTAACTGAGCAGGTTCCGGACTAGGGTACTATAGACGGGCTCAAGGTCTCACAGTATTAGGTAGCATTAACAAACTCAATGCCACGAAGGCATCCCCGTGAAGCACTTGGCACCGTAAGGCAATTGATAATTCTATAAAAATAGAATTATTTGTACTTAATTTCCTAATTAATTATTTAAATCCCCAATTTATTTTATTAATTATCCCCTTTATTTAATTAAAATTCTTTAATATGCAGGTAAATTAAATCCAAATGAAACTCAGTCGTTTCAGTCAAAAAATGGACTGAAAACGGGCTAAAGGAGATTGGACCACTTCCAATTTGTAGATCGAGTCACCAGTCATTTGGACATGTGGGATGCTGGGTGTTAGTATTTTATTCGCTCCAAAACGATAAGATCGACGGACACTGTGCTAATCTTCTGGAAAACACACGCCGGGCCACATCGTACAGTCAAGTGTACTAGAAGACGGATGACATGGAAATATCTACTCTGCAGCAAATAAAATAAAGACAAGTGGCCAAACAATGCCAACTCATCTAAGATAAAAAATTACCATTGTACCCCTAAGTGTGTGTATAAATAAAACATGATAGCAATTGAAGAAAAAACTAAGTAGTCTAGGGTAGGAGTTAAGGTAGCATAAGTAGAATAGTCTTAGATTTTTTTCCTTGTTTTTAGAAGCTTTCCCGGTTAGATTTTTTTAGCCATCATTTTATTCTTTTTTCCATAGTTACTGTTCATACAATTTCTATGTTGATGAAAAGCTCTTATTCATTTCTAGTTCTTTGATATTTTTTATATTAATGAATAGTAACTATTTCCATTTCTCTTCTTCTCGGTGTTGTTAAAGTTCCATTTCTTTATTTGTATGCTCAGGTTTTTATGAAAAGCTTATATGTTTTTATAGTTGCTAATCTCAGTTTGCTTATTAAGTTGGTTTTATTCCTTTGATTTTCTATAGTCATTCGGGTTATTGGGTTCTTGGTATAGCCGAATGGCATGAAAAGTTATTGGTTGTTGGTGACAGTAGCCAAGCTTCCCATCCCTGTTCTACTGCATCGATGATCTAGTCGGTCTTCTACTCTCTTTGTTTCCTATCTTCTGCATCACTCTATGTACTGCCTCAACTGTGTTTTTTTTTTCTCGATGCAGGTCTCTACTGCCTCTGAACTCGCGTGGTGTTGCAGCAAGCTGAAGCAGTGCATTGGCTGCTAACGACATGATGTGAGCGGCTGTTCTGAGTTGCTGCAGAGAGGACATGAAAATAAGAAACCGAGAATGTGGTTCTTTGTTCATTCCACTCTTTAATGAGATGCTCACACTCACTGTTTTTTTTCTTAGTCTTACATTTTTGTCATCCTTAATGTTCAGCCTTGTTATTTCTTCAAGCATCACTTACCTTATCCTCTGTTTAGTTCTGTTTAAAGCATAATGTACTATTCACCTTGTTTTTTTTTTTGCATATTTTGCATTACCCCTTTTGCACCGAAGCTTGGGTTTATGCTAGAATAATTTGTTTAACTTCTATTTAGTCTTTGCATTGCAAGTTTAGTTTAGATTCAAAGTTGTTAATCAGTTTGCTTTATTTCTTTGCATTATTTTCTCTTCGGGTTATCTCACTGCTTAGTTAAATTCAGTTTTAAGTATTGTTTCCAAGTTTCTCTTGGTTGCAGGAAGATACCAACTGAAGCGGGAGCTAGCGTGAAGGCAGAACAGTGCTGGTTGATAGCCTCAGCTGCTGAAGATATAGAGCAGGAGAAATGGTGTTGCTATGCAGAGCATGACAGGCAGCAGAGAGCAGGATCAGTGCAGCAGACAGCAGAAGTGGACATCGCCTGGACACAGCTTGAGGACAACAGCTGGATGTAGTGAAGTGGACAATTCGAGAGCAGGAGCAGCTAGTGCTGCCAGTGGCATGGGCAGAAATCTGGGGCAGAACAAGTAGTTGGAGACGTGCTGTGCTGTGCTGTGTTGCAGGAAAGGGAGCTGTACACGGAACCGATAGTAGGAGCAGGAACTGCACAGTACAGTGTACGGGGTCATTCAGCTGGCTGCCAAATTTGGTTAAGGCCATGTTTGGCCACATTTCCTTTTTATAACTTACTGTTTAATGCACTTTTTATTATTTTGATTGTTTTCATTAGTTGTCAATTTAGGTTAGTTGTTAAATGATAATTGTAGGTTAAATCTAGTGTTTTAGTTTGTTAATTTAATTTTTAGTTTTAATTTGTAGTTAATAGTTAATTTTATATCATATGTTTTAGGACTTAATTTTAGTATAGTATTTTATGAGTTGCATTTAGAATTAATTTAGATTAAATTTGTTTCATGCATTTTTAATTTAGTCTTCATTTTAAAATTTAAATCCGAAAATATTATTTCTCGTGCATTAATTAGATTTTGTTTTAGTGTTAGTAATTAGTTAGAGTTAGATTTAATTAAGATTATTTTATAGGTAGTTAATTTCTTAGTTTGATTTAAGAATTTCTTTAGAATTAATAGAAGTTTTATTTTATTAGACTTTAGGTTAGTTTGCATTTTTATTAAGTAGTTGAATTACATGCATATTTTATTTTAAGTTTGTTTAATTTTAGTTTAATTAATTTGTTTATTTATTTTCATATTTGCATTCTAGTTTAATTGAATTTTAGTTAATTAATTTTAACTGTTTTAATTTTCTTTTGTAGGTTGTTGTTTTTAATTCCTTGGAGCTTTGTAATTTTAATTAGCCTTAGTAGATCACCCATTGAAAATTCATAATTTGCTAGAATATACTTAGGATAAGATTAACCGATACTTAATTAGGTAATTCAACTTCTCTGTGGGACGATAATCCGGGACTCAAATCTCATTATTACTTGTACGACCCGTGCACTTGCGGATAGAACGTCTAGGTCTCTTATAGTGGACACTAGTCGAGGCGTATCAGCAATCACACAGAACCTTCTACCAGGTGCTAGAGATGGCTCTCACGGGATATGACTGCCACACAAGCATAAACCGGGTTGCCAACAAACTCAAAATCCCACGATAGGTTCAGAATAAAATCCAGCAATTCATCCCAAATTCATATTTTCAGAAATTGGGGAAAACCACCCATCGATAATAAATCAAGTAATCAACTGTATAAAATCAGCACGTATATAAATCATGCAACTTCATGCTATTTCAAAAATACAGTTAAAAATTTCCCCACGCAAAAGCTTTATAAATTAGCAATCTCGAATGGAGTTACGAAAATAGTGTAATGCTTACACGCAAATGCTACTATCATATAAAAATCATAGCTTACAAATGGTAACTCCAAATTATGACATAATTTCAAATCAAGGCAATTTATAAAAATGATCGATAACGAAATTTTAAACTAGGCTACTCTAGTAAATCCGTTAACCTATAATGTCACGACCCAAAACTACCCAAAAATCAGAGTGAATGTTTTTCGTTTTTCTTTCATACTTACCTATCCTCTGATCGTGACCACACTCCACTAACAATTGGGCTGTGCATTAATGCTAGTCCCACATTCATTGACCATATAACTTATTTTCTTATTAAAGGAAAGGTAAACACATGAGCTTTTCACTAATTCTTTCCAATTCATATACAAGTGTTTACAGTGTCTATACATCCTCGAAAGTTACTTACAAACATGTTGTTGTGCTATTCTTATTTAGATACAATATGTACAAGTGTATATACCTCAAGTGATGGGCAGCAACGGATATCAGGAATGCAGTACTCAGTCCCCTCAAAGTCTATTAGAAGAAATCTATGTAGGAAAATGAAAGGGGTGAGCACATCAAGCTCAGTAAGGCAATCCTACGAACCAGTAGATAACCATACAACCTACATGAACATGGTGCCATGCATAAACCACCATTTCTCCACATAATTTTAAAACAGGTGCTAAATGCTATAATTCATGATGTCATGTAAAACAAGTTCACATATGGATTTCAAAGAGCATGGAAAACTCAACATGCAAATCCATTTAAATCTTTTCATTTTCGTTAAATTTTCACAATACAGCCAGGACTCAACCCCTCCCTCGGGTGTTCCTGACTCACACAAAACCATGAAATCAAATGTTTTTCAAAGCAATAGTAACATGCGATATAATGAATGTCATGTAAAACCAGTTTACATCACGCATGGGTTTAAATAGTATGGAAATGACATCATGCAAGTTTCAGTTTAAATCCCAGTTTCATTCTCATCAAAATCACATCTCAGTCAGGATCTAACCCCTCCCTCGGATGATCCAGACTCACACAAAAGTCCATAAAACATGTTTCTTAAAACATCAATTTATAACATGCGAGACTAGGCAATATATATATATATATATATATCTCAGGCAAATAATCAGGACTATAGTCATATCCTTGTGATCCCACTGCTACACGGATCTTGTGTGCGGGTCTCACCACTATCGAGAATCGCCCCGGGAGGTGGGTCAATCCATCCCGTCTGTCCTACCCAATCACTCGCATCCGAAGATGCCACTCATATTCGAAGATGCCACATAATCAATCCCAACATAATACAGCGTACTCTATGCTACTTGCAAGGTACAATATACTCCGTGGACCCACATCTCATATCAATAATCGTGCCTATCTTAAAACGCACGTGCGAGTATATTTAATCGGTGTGACACACAGTCTACCTGACGCTCCAAGTATGGCTCATTGCATGTCTCATGAAATCAATCCGAGCGATACTCCAGCACTCTCATAAAATCAAGGAAAATCTCATGCGAGCAAAGCTCCAGCACGCGTTTCATAAAATCTCATAAGATCTAGTGCGAGCTAAGCTCCAGCACTCTGTCAAAATCATGTAAAACTAGTGCAAGCTAGTCTCCAGCATTGTGTCATTAAATCAAGTTAAAATCTGGTGCGAGTTAGACTCCAGCACCCTGTCACGAAAATCATATGGAAATCTGATGCAAGTTAGACTCCAGCACCTATGCATGTAAAACTCTAGTACGAGCCCCTGCTCCAGCACTAATGCATGCATCACACAAATCAAAACTCATGCGAGCTTAGCTCTAGCACATCATAGTTTCATAAAATCACGTAGGCGGCTCTGTTATCTCAAAACAATTTCCAAAAGAAATCACATTGTTGAAAATATGCAATGTTGTGCATTTTTATTTAAAAGCTAGTCAGCCTACTCATGCACATGTCTAAACACCTAAAAAACAAGCAGGAACCTCTTCTTCTTGCTCCTCCCAACTTTTCCTAATTTTGGAAATTTTACCCTTCACAGGGGTATTTTGGTCATTTGCCCATCTGGGCCCCAAAATTCTTATTTTAAATCTAGACCCTCAAACAATTTTAGGGAATGTAAATGAGGTCAAAATTGCGTAAAGTTATCTCTAGCAGTCCGTAAAATTCCCTTACCTGGAATATCGCGCGAGCTTATCTCGTCTCGGCCGTTCCAAGTCTCTTAGTCCAATTCGCTCCAAACCAAGTCTACGGAGCTGCATATAACCACGTATTTGGATCAATTATAATATACTTATCAATATTTCATTCTTACTGATCGAATCTAAAACACTGGACCCGTTTTACTTTATTGAGCACGATTGCACCTTAATAGCTCTCGACCCCTTTTTCAGCCCGTTTCCACTTATTAAATCCCTTCTTCGGGTCTATTGGGCTCATTTGGCTTACCAATACTCATTGGATAGCCCGTATATCATTTACGACAATTAATTCAAAAATTCAAATATAATTTATTTATGCAAAAATTAATCCGAAATCCGCAATATAAATTCCAATTACGCAATAATCATACAATTGTCGTAAATGAGCTTTACTTACCCGAGATTATGCGATGATGAGCAAATCAAAGTTCGATTGGATTCACGTTCGCAATTTACCGTCGAACTGCACAATTTTATATTTAATTTTGGGTTAATTTTTGATCCAATATAATTTTAATAAATTTCACGAAAATCAAATCGGTCACTTTTGACCTCTTACCGACTTACCCGAAGTTCGGTGTATCCCTAAAAATCTTCCCTTTTTTTTCATTTTTCTCTTTTTTCTTTCTTTTTCTCCCTTTTTCCTCTCTTTCTTGGCTGAACCAGTCCGGTCTGGTTCAGCACAGTGCACTCTTACTGAACCGATCCGTATCGGTTCAGGCTTACCCGTCATCGTTCACCTCTTTTTCGACCAGTTCCCCGACCGTTTCTGGGGCCAATCGGTGCGCTTGGAGCAGGGGAATGTTCAGCTGGCCTTAGATCAGATCGAAATCACGTCGGTGGCCACTGTTCCTCTTCTCCTCTTTTCGGCTTCAACTTTGCCGATCTGCTCCTCTCGCCGTCGTTAGAGCACGTCACTAGTACCGATGAGTTCGCGCGGTAGCTAGCTTTCTTCGCTGGCCCTTGCCTGGTCGTCTAGTTGTCGATGCTTCGTCGGGCAGTGGTCGACGCTCGACTTCCTTCGTTTTCTCTGTTTCTTTTTTCAAAATCGCGATTTCGCGATTCTGTTTCTGTTTTTTTTAATTATTACTTTATATTTATAATTTATTTTATTATTATTTTAATCATTAAAATATTATAAAAATTCCAAAATATCAACAAAAAACTATATTTTATTTATTTAATCAATAAATGAATTTATCTGTCTTATTTCGTCTTTTCGGTATATTTTTTCAATATTTTTGGGATAATTTTTTGAGCTGAAAATTTCAATTAATTCCAATAAATTCATATCTTGATCAATTGGACTCGAAATTCAATATTTTCCACATTACTGATTAAGATTTCTCAATTCCATATTTTTGATTGAATTTTCTTATTGAATTTATACCGAATTTCGATCTTTTGACCGTTTTACCTTTCTACACGTTCGGGACCAATTTAGACCGACTTTCCTTCTTGGACTCACTATAATTTCTCATTTAAAATTCGTATCTCTGTTCGGACAATTCAAATCTCATAAATTTAATTTGAAATTCCTTAATTGTCCGTTTTCGGATTTAACGTACGTTCGACTACTTCATTCATATTTTTATGATCAAAATCATCCTTCTTATGATTCCATTAACATATAACAATATCCATAAACTTTGTGAATCATAAGGAAATATGATAAAAATCGAGTCTTACATATAATCCTACTTTAAAAATATTCTTTAAAAATATGAAATCTAGCCTATCTTAAGTATTTTACTAATGACAGCTGTATAAAACCCTTTACCACACAAGTCACGCGCCCGATTTACCTTTTTTCGCCTATCACCTTAGACACGCATATATGCGTCTAAGTTTCCTTGTACCTTTTGACGTGTTTGATGCGAAATATCATTAAAGCATACGATTATTTACCATTCGCACGTTAACGAATTAAATTTCAGCACACGCACACTCACAAAGACAATTCTAAACTAATGACCATTAACACAGTTTATCAGTTTTAAGCATTCATTTCCAATCCTACTCTCATGGCCATAATTTCCACAATTCCACTTGTTAATTATTTTCGGTCTTAATCAAGGTGGCTAAATACCTTGAGTATGTCTTAATTTCATACTACATTCACGCAATAAATATTTTTACATAATATTCTTCATTTATATTTTATTTATTTTCTGTAATTTCAATCACCCAATTTGCCAATATTTTTACAAATCGAAACTTCCAATAATCATCATTATCTATCTCTTAAATTCTAATTTTATCATTATGGGACTATATTGCTTCAACACTACATTGATTATTTTTGTTCCTAATTTCCAGCAAACATTTTTGTTCCTAAAGTCCTCATTTGGCCTAACCTAACCCCTTTTATACTCATCCAATTATTTCAATAATTGTTTGACACAAATTTATTAACCAACAATTTCTTATAATTTCTAGCCAAAGAATTAAATTTTCTGCATTTCATTTCATTTCCTACATGCATCCAAGGTATATTATTTTTAGGCAAATTATGTAATCTAGCTCTCCTAACCGAATACATGTATAAGTTCCCTTAACTTTCCTACTTAGCTGAGCATTCATCATCACTCTTTCCTTGTAATTTTCCAGCAAATTCACTTAGTTACACATTGAATTAATATATTATTTTCCAAGTTTTTAAATCTACCAAATTTATTCCGTATTTCCAGCTTTCAAATTCTGTTTTTAACTTACTTGAATTGCATGAATTTAAGCTATCCTACATAAATTTTCTACATTCTAATTAATCATGGCATTATGAAAATTCCAGATTTAGCTTACTCCTCATTTACATACATCATAATTTCTATTTTAATTCTTTCTTATTACAGCCAAGCTATACCCTTGTTCATGGAAATTTCTTATCAAATTTTAATCATAACACCTACAAATGTATTATCTCAATTCAGATTAATCAATTTAAATAAATTCATCACATGCAGAAATCTCTTTTCTTTGCATCTCTACATGGCCAAATATATTGTTCAAATCTTCCAATTTTCCTTGTTGAGTTTTAATCCATAGACTTGCACATTGTACATTACCATTTCAGATTACATAATCTAATTTCACATTGCCAATTCAACAATTTCCCTATGTTTCTCCATGTAGCCGAATCACAACTTAATGTATCTACTTACATAGTTAAATTTTCAATCATGCAATCCTTAGAACAACTTATTTTGCATTATAATTTACTGCATTAATCTCAAATTTCCAGCAAATTCAATCTCCCCTAATTTAGCTACATGTGACCAAATTTACCTGCATGCACCTACTGAATTTTTTCTTCTTCAATTGTTACAATTCACACTTGCTGCAGTAAATTTGTACATGCAGTACATTTTTCTTCAATTTATCATACCAATTATATACTTAAAATTTTTAGAATTTATAACTTTTAAATTAGCTAACAACTCTAATTCATGTGCACGTAACATTTTCTGGAATTTAAACTGATGTTGCCTACCTGACAGCAACAGTGCTTTACCTTCCACGTGGTCTGATTATGTCTTTCGCATAGTCTGATTACACTAACGACGAAAGGGTGACGTCGATGTAATTTGCTCCACGTGTTCTTCGTATATCCTGCAAAAATAACAGGAATCAGAGGGGGCAGGGATTATTCCCTGCACGCGCACTCCGACGATCAAGTCAGTGATCGGGAGTTGGTGTATGTAAGAAAAGGAGAAAGTATTGCTTAAATCAAAGGGTTTAAGTGTTTCTCCCTGTTTTTCTCTTTTTTTGGATCGGATCTCATCTCCCCATTTTCAGAGAGCTCACCTAGTATTTATAGGTTCCTGAGGCGGTTCGGGCTGAGACCCAGGCGCGTGTCTGGACCGCGACAGAGTTATAGAGCACTCTGTCGCGCCTCGGGCCATGCAACTTGCAGGGAAGTAGTCTGGCGGCAGAGTATGCATGGAACCTCTACCGCTATTGGTGCGGGAGACCTCTGCCGCTACATTGGGCGAGGGACCTCTACCGCTGTCTAAGCGGGAGCTACTCTGCCGCTACGCTGGGCGAGGGACATCTACCGTTGTTCGTGCGGGAGACCTCTACCGCAATCTGTGCGGGAGACCTCTATCGCAATCTGTGCGGGAGACTTCTACCTCGATCGGTGCGGGAGACAATGCCGCATGCTGAGCGGGAGAGTTCTACCACGGTCTGTGCGGGAGACTATGCCGCATGCTGAGCGGGAGACTTCTACCGCGGTCTGTGCGGGAGACTTCTACCGCGATTGGTGCGGGAGACTATGCCGCATGCTGAGCGGGAGACTTCTACCGCGGTCTGTGCGAGAGACTATGCCGCATGCTGAGCGGGAGACTTCTACCGCGATCTGTGCGGGAGACTTCTACCGCGATTGGTGCGGGAGACTATGCCGCATGCTGAGCGGGAGACTTCTACCTCGGTCTGTGCGAGAGACTATGCCGCATGCTGAGCGGGGGGCCTCTACCGCAGTCTGTGCCGGAGACTATGCCGCATGCTGAGCGGGAGACTTCTACCGCGTGAGGTGCGGGAGACCTCTACCTCAGGCACGCGGGAGACCTGTGTCGGGGGCAATGCGGAGTCCTGTGATGTGCATGGGCGATGGAGGTCTGCCGCTCAAGATGTGCGGCAGACTGTGAGGCGGCAGACTCCTCTCGCATCAGACACTCTGTCGCACCTCTAGGAATGGGGTCGTATGGCGGTTCTGTCACCAATCTGCCACGTGGCCTGTTCTTGGTTCGACACGTGGTAGGCGGAAAGTTGCACACGTGGATCTGGTGATACGACCACCATCATAAACAAACTAATTGCACATATACATTAACATAACAGCAAACACATTGAAATTGCAGAATTTAACAATATTCTTACCCCAATTGCTCTAGCCAAACCTCCTAGCCAATTTTCCCCAAATTGCTCGAACTAATTTCTGGAATTTCAGGTCCAATCCCACTGTTTTACACGTTTGGAGCTTAATTGAAGGTGTTCTTCACCTAACCGAGGCACCTAGGCACTTCCCTCACCCACTAAGTTCTCGGTTCCAGCTGTAGTGCAGGATTTTCATGGTTGTTTGGAAGTTTTCAGATAAGTGGGAGGTGCAAAACGTGTTGGTGGGTTTAAATGGTAAGTAGTCTAAGTCTAATCTGGTTTCTAAACAACCTAAACTAACATGCAACTACAATTCTTAGACTTTTGTTGACTATTTACAGAAAATCTGGAAGTGTGGGCTGTTTATACGTGGATGACAATGGAGGGGGGAATGGTTGTTGCATACAAGCCTAGGAGGTTGATTTTGGGTGGCTGGTGGGGTGGCTGTGAGTGGTGGCTGCCGGATTCAGCTCTGGTTTGGTGGTGGTGGCATGAAGAGTTTTTGGTTTCCTTGGCTGAAACGTGAAAGGGAAAGAGGGAAACCAGAAATGTGATTTTCCCTTTATATATTTTCTGGTTTTTATTCCAATTTCATTTAGTTTAGTTAATAGTTAATTTACTTAGTGCAGATTTAGCCAATTAATCTACATATAATCTGGTTTCTATTTCTATTGTTTATGGTTTAACAATTTAAATAACACAATTTACAGATTTTAATTCCAATCTACATGTTTTACTCTAACACATACATACATACATACTGTCACGACCCAATTCCATTCTCTTTAACCGAAAATCACTGAAAATTTTTCGCGTTTTACTGTTACCTTACCCGGTCGTGAACTAACTCACCACACGCTGTTGGGCTGTGAGTCAATAATAAACACCACATCTCATTCATTCTCAATAAATTAAAACGATGTCATACATATGCATTTAATCGTGTACTTATACGAATACATGTTTTACTGACATCTACATCCCCCATAAGTACAACTCAAAAGAATATTGTGCTTTTACATTGTTTAGATACAAAAAGAATCACTGTGTATATACCTCTTAGCATGGAGATGCAGCGGAGTCCAAAATAATACGCCTCAGTCCTCACTGGGCTACTATACACGCTCTGTAGGGGGGAAAATAGAGTGGGATGAGTAACCACACGCTCAGTAAGGCAATAATGCAAGCATGGTAGATAACTACTCTATCTACATGCTGATAGTGTTATGCATAAATCCTTTATGGTAGGAGCATGAGGAATAAAACTATGCCATATGAGCATACATATATATCATGTATCAAAGTCATGTAAAATTGGCATATAAAACATGGTAAAACATCATGTATAAATCATCTCATGCTCGATCTCATTTAAATTCATAAAAAGGGCAATTCATTAAGAAACCTCCTTTTTAAACCCACGTCATAAAACTCTTTCTCATCACATACAATCACATCACATCAACTCACAATCACAACCTCATTTTCATTTCACAAATCAAATCCACGAGGCTCGACCCCTCCTTCGGGTCTACCTTAAACAATCACAATCACACTTAGAGATTTAAAATCATGTGGTAGTAAGTAAATCAAGCAAGGAGATAGGTTACTATATCTCAAGTGACTACGTTGGCCAATCATCACATATCATCCCAGACCACACGGATTCCGGTGTGCGGGGTATCATGCTGGCACGAAGGTGGGTTAGTTCTCCGCCAGACTTTCTCAAATCAAGTAACCACCACGCGGTACATCGTACTCCATGTGATATACACGGTACATCGTACTCCGCGGACCCATAACATGGTTGGGGTGCCTGCCATAGGTCTTATCTACCCCATACCAAGTGTAACCTTTATAGTCTCAAGGGCGCGTGGGAGTAACCTCAATACCAGGTCCTAGCCCCTCATGGCCTTGCTCGCCCCTGTTGGGTTCCCTGATCCAAGTCCTAGCCCCTCACCCTCACCCCACCTAAGAGGTCTGTCAGGCCTGTTGGGTTCCCTGAGTTAATCCGTATCTCTCACCACGGCCTCATACATACCACAGTGTGAAAGCAGAGCGAGCTACGCTCTAGCGCGAATTCATGCATCAAACCAATCACTTCGTATGAGCAACGCTCTGGTACGGCATTTATGCATAAAATATGAAGAAACCATGTACGAGCATAGCTCCAGTACAGTTATATGCATAAGAAAAACCACTCAAATCCACGTACGAGCGTAAGCTCCAGTACGGTTTATAAACATCATCACAATTCAAATTCAAAGTGCGAGCTAAGCTCAAACACGTTTCACACAAGTGAAAACATAGAGATCCAGCGCGAGTGAGGCTCTAGCGCGATTTAACTCACATACACGCGATAGGCAACTTACATGCATTCAAAACATCTCATAATATGCTTAGTGCCTCATATGGGCTATTTCACAACATCATTCAAGTACTAGCCAACCTATCCTTTTATTTGCTCAAATCAAAGCATTGTGTTTTGTACAAGCATTCAAAACACATGATTTATGCAATTATTAGCCTTACTATCCCCATTTCAATAACCATTCCAAACAACCAAATCTCATACATCATCAGAACACATTTCTATAAGTCCATGCACATTTCCAAAGCCCTATATATACCCACGAGTTCAAAATACGAGCAGCTACCTCTATATACTTACAAAATTCCCTTACCTGGAATCGCGATGCGTGATTCCACTTCCTTAAGCTGCTTACTCATACGGTTCGGTTCGCCTTCAACGAACTCTTCGGGACTGCACAAAATCGTATCCCGCATTATATTCGATCCATATATTGCAACCTTGTGCTTGCTATAGTCAATTTAATCTATAGCCTCTATTAAAGCTTATTTGGCCTCGTTTCATTACTTTACCCATAGCTCGAGTCTATGGACCTTCTTAGGCCAATTAACTTATTCAAAGTCGATATCAAATCGACATAAAGCTCATAGCGTTCATATTCCATGAATCCCCTCACTATGGCATTTATCAATCATATACATACCCATTTCCACAATTCCTCCAAACTCACAATGTAATCTCATTTAACTATTTAAAATCATAAATATTACCCCAATAACAACTTTAGCATGCCATAAATCATAGGCTCATTTAATCCCACATATCCTCACATTATACCCATTTTAGATTTCTAGGTCACACCAATTCCACTACATTCCTAGGTAGTTTATCCATCAATACTCATATCAATCAACTCCAAAATCAATTAAATAGCTAATGCATTTGGATTGGAGTGTTAGAATCTTACCAATATGATTTCTCTTCTTGCTCCAAATGGTAATGCCCTTAACTCCTTCAATTCTAAAGATGGGAAGATGCCCTCTCACTATGTTATTCTTCTCTTTGATAGGAACAACTTTGCCTCTAATGATCTCTCTCCAAATCTCACTGAAAATGGCTGATTTTAGAGAGGGAAAGTTAGGTTTTTGGGTTGAAAATGGGAGGTTAATATGTTTTTTCGAGATTTTCAGATTTTCAGCTCTCCTTATATAGAAATAGCTTGGGGAGATCGATCTGGTCCAAGAGGAGATCGATCTGGTCCCTTAAAATCCCTCTTTTTCACGGTATTTTTAAGCCTGAGATCGATCTGTCGAAGCAATGAGATAGATCTGTTTAGGCATGAGATCGATCTGTCGAAGCATGAGATCGATCTGCTCCCAAACAGAGAGCTAAGGAGATCGATCTGGCTCCATTGGAGATCGATCTGCTCTATTCTTTCGCCCAAATAAGAGCATTCTGGCTCTTCCAGATCGATCTCTCATCCTATGAGATCGATCTGGGCCTCACGTTTTCCAGATTTCCTGCAGTTTCCTTGCTGCAACTCATACCAACACATCCATAATCTATTGACATGGCCATTTTCTCATCCATCCACCTTTATAACTTGAAAATGGCATCCATTCATACCTTATGCACATTGAAACTTTTGTGCATTCATTGTATGTTCAAAGGTATGCTACATAAAACCAAATGGAAGCATAACTCCATTCCATTTACCACACTACTCATCTTGAGTCTCAATCGCATCCATCACTTGCTAGAACTCATTTCTTCGTATTCATACTCAATGAAACTTGTATGTACGTTACAATTTATATTACACATACATACATTGAATCCATGGACTTACATCAATCATACTTTACATTACAAGTCCATTCATATTATTTGATCCAATTACACACATTACCCTTATACATATACGAGGTCTTACACATACATACATATATATATATATATATAAAATTACATTTCAAGTTTACATGGTTTATCAATTTAATAACCAAAGTGCAGGTTTAGTAATCTGAAAATTAAGTTACAAGATTAGAAATTGATCTACATAAATTTCAGGTTTTCATACTTCTAATGTATGTATATATTTATCAACTTCCTATATGGTTCAACATGTTAACTGAAATTGCAGATTTAATATTTATACAAATCTATGAAATTCGACTTGTATCTTATCATAATATATATAAACATGTTTCAAAAATAATCTTTACATAAGGTCTATAAATATATATATATATATATATTCAGATTTTGTAATTTATACCTAAGGTTTATATCTCTATGTTTCTGATTTTATAATTTAAACATAGGTACATTTTCTATCTTAATGTTTGTAGCTTAAGATTTCAGATTTTTGTTACATTGTTATATTAAATTAATTTGCTTCATAATTAATTTAATTAGCTTACTTAAATTAAGATTTTCACTTCCTAATTATCATGAATTTTTTCCATTTAACCGAATTTATCACGATTCCATTATCAATTTCAGTCACAGATTTATCTACTTACATGAATTAAATTTATTTCTACACTCATGAATATTTAGCCTAATGTCCAATGGCAATTTATCTTAGTCTATCCTAATTTAATCACATGAATATATTTCAACTACATAAATTGTATTCTTCACATAATCCTAAACATGCATTATACATTATGCCATTAAATTTATATTCTCCCTATATAATTCATCTTTGTTGTATTTTATTTATATTAGACTATAATTTTCGTTTTCAATACTTATACTTACCTAATTTTATTAATTCTTACCAATTCTGACATTGCTTAAACTAAAATTACACCAAAATTATTATTCTAAGTGGTGTAAATCGAAATAATCCTATTCTAAATTCTATTTATTCTATCTCTTAGTTAAGTTATATCCCTCCTATTCGTAAACTAATCCCGACTTAACATATAAATAATGAAACATTGGTATAGGGAGTTTTGCAGTCTTACATTTCTCCCCTCCTTAAAGAATTCGGTCCTCTGAATTTTGAGCCAGGTCAAATAGGTACGAGTATCTCTCCCGCATCACGCTCTCTGATTCCCACGTCGCTTCCTCAACAGAATGGTGTTGCCAGAGAAATGACTTTAGATATCAAAACTTTGTCCTTCCTGTCAAGAATTTGAATCGATTTCTCTTCGTAACTCAAATCTTTCTTAACTCCAACGGCTCATAAGCTAAAATGTGAGATGGATCGAGTTGATACTTGCGAAGCATAGACACATGAAACACGTTGTGTACCTTGGGTAGCTGGGGAGGTAAAGCTAGTCGGTATGCTACTTCGCCAACATGTTCTAATAGCTCGAATGGTCCTATGTATCGAGGACTCAATTTGCCTTTTTTTTCAAACCTGATCACACCTTATGTCACGACCCTTTTTATCTTCTTATTACAGAAAATCACTATAAATTTTTCGCGTTTTATTGTTACCTTACCCGACCGTGAAAACACTCACCACACACAGTTGGGCTATGAGTCAATAATAATCCACTCGCAATATCCATTCTCAGTTAATAAAAGTGATGTCATACATTTGAACGTCAATCATTCATTTATACAAAATATGATTACTGACATCTACATCCCCCATAATTACATTTCAATTGGCTGTGCTTTTATATTGTTTAGATATAAAAAGGAATCACTGTGTATATACCTCTGAGTGATGGAGATGCAGCGGATGTCTTAACCAAAATGCCTCAGTCCTCACTGGGCCACTATGTACGCTCTGTAGAGGGGGAAAATAGAGAGGGATGAGCAAACCACACGCTCAGTAAGGCAATAATGCAAGCATGGTAGATAACTACTCTATCTACATGCTGATAGTGAATGCATAAATTGTTTATAGTTCGGAGCATGAGGAAAACAAAACTATGCCATATGCGTATACATATATCATGTATTTAAATCATGTAAATTGGCATAATAAAACATGGTAAATCATCATGTACAAGCCATCTCATGCTCAATTGTCAAATCACATAATAAAAAGGGAAATTCACTTGAAACATCCTTTTTAAATCACATCATAAAGCTCTTTATCAAACACATACAATCCCATCACAAACCATTTTCTCAATCACAAACATCATTACCATTTCACAAATCAAATCCCACAAGGCTCGACCCCTCCTTCGGGTCTACCTTGGACAATCACAATCACACATATGTAATAAAAACTAGGTCACTATATCAAAAGTGCCTATGTGGACCAACTACGTC
Source organism: Firmiana major (assembly GCA_033439115.1). Classification (NCBI taxonomy): domain Eukaryota; kingdom Viridiplantae; phylum Streptophyta; class Magnoliopsida; order Malvales; family Malvaceae; genus Firmiana; species Firmiana major. The sequence goes on from CM065914.1 coordinate 25,837,692, forward strand.
ATAAATCATCATAGACCACATGCATCTAGGTGTGCGGTATCACGATCCAATTCCATTCTCTTTAATCGAAAATCACTAAAAAATTTTCTACTGTTACCTTACCTGGTCGTGAACTAACTCACCACACACTGTTGGGCTGTGAGTCAATAATAAACTCCACATCTCATTCATTCTCAGTTAAATAAAACGATATCATACATTTGCATTTAATCTTGTACTTATACAAAAGCATGTTTTACTGACATCTACATCCCCCATAATTACAATTCAAAGAATACTGTGCTTTTACATTGTTTAGATACAAAAAGAATCACTGTGTATATACCTTTAAGCGATGGAGATGCAGCGGAGTCCAAAATACCACGCCTCAGTCCTCACTGGGCTACTATGCACGCTCTGTAGAGGAAAATAGAGAGGGATGAGCAACCACACGCTTAGTAAGGCAATAATGCAAGCATGGTAGATAACTACTCTATCTACATGCTGATAGTGTTATGCATAAATCATTTATGGTAGGAGCATGAGGAATAAAACTATGCCATATGAGTATACATATATATCATGTATTAAAATCATGTACATTGGCATATAAAACATGGTAAAACATCATGTATAAATCATCTCATGCTTAATCTCATTTAAATTTATAAAAAGGGAAATTCATTAAGAAACCTCCTTTTTAAACCAACATCATAAACCTCTTCCTCAACACATAAATACCCCCAAATCAATTCACAATCACAACCACATTTTCATTTCACAATTCACGCATGTATATAAAAACTAGGTCACTATATCAAAAGTGCTTATGTGGACCACTACATCATAAATCATCCCAGACCACATGCATCCAGGTGTGCGGGGTATCATGCTGGCACGAAGATGGATTATCCCTTGCCAGACTTTCTCAACACATAACCATCATGCGGTACATCGTACTTCATGTGATATACACGGTACAGCGTACTCCGCAGACTCATATCGTGATTGGGGGTGCCATTCCTAGGTCTTACCTACCCCATACCAAGAGTTTTTCATATCCGTGAAGGAGAGCCTCCCTGCCGAACAGAGCCTCCCCGCCTAACAGAGCCTCCCTGCCTCCTCGGGCTTAAGGATGTTAGCTTAAGGATGTAGGGCTTAAGGATCCTTCCGTAAGAGAGCCTCCCCACCGAACAGAGCCTCCCCGCCTCTTTGGGCTTAAGGATGTTGGCTTAAGGATGTAGGGCTTAAGGATCTTACCGTACCCATGTAGGAGAGCCTCCCTGCCTAACAGAGCCTCCCCGCCCCTTCAGGGCTTAAGGATGTTGGTTTAAGGATCCCACCGTAAGAGAGCCTCCCCACCGAACAGAGCCTCCCCGCCTAACAGAGCCTCCCCGCCTCTTTGGGCTTAAGGATGTTGGCTTAAGGATGTAGGGCTTAAGGATCTTACCGTACCCATGTAGGAGAGCCTCCCTGCCTAACAGAGCCTCCCCGCCCCTCCAGGGCTTAAGGATGTTGGCTTAAGGATCCCACCGTAAGAGAGCCTCCCCACCGAACAGAGCCTCCCCGCCTAACAGAGCCTCCCCGCCTCTTTGGGCTTAAGGATGTTGGCTTAAGGATGTAGGGCTTAAGGATCTTACCAACTTTCACAACCTTATACGTATCACAATGTGCAAACTTGTGCGAGCAAAGCTCTAGCACGACTCATGCATCCTCTCATAAAGAGACGCGTACGAGCATAGCTCTAGTACGGTTATACTCATAAGACAACCACTCAAAAGCCACGTACGAGCAGAAGCTCCAGTACGGTTTATAAACATCACCATAATTTCCAAATCAAGGTGCGAGCTAAGCTCCAGCACGTTTCATACAAATGAAAACATCAATACCCGGTGCGAGCTAGGCTCTAGCACGGTTTAATTCACATAAACATGATAGGCGGCTCATAAGCTTTTAAAGCTATCTTAAAACATATTTGGCACTTCACATGTGCTATCACAAACATCAAACCACAATAGCCATCCTATCTATCAATTCGTTTAAAACAAGACAAATGTTTTGTGAAAGTATTCAAAACACTTGATTTATGTAATTATTAGCCTTACTATCCCTTTTTTATACATCTATGTAAACCAAATCATCCAATTTCACAACCATGTTCACATACCAAACAACCCTTTTCTCAAACGTTCATGCATTTCATAAACACCCTATAATCCCACAAATTACGAGCAGCTACCTCTATATACTTACAAAATTCCCTTACCTGGAATCGCGATGCGTGATTCCATTTCCTTAAAGCTGCTACTCGTACCACTCGATTCATTTCCAACGAACTCTTCGGGACTGCACAAAATTGTATCCCGCATTATATTCGATCCATATAATATGACATCGTGTGTTCACTATAGTCAATTCGACCTATAGTTTTCTATTAAAGCTTGTGAGGCCTCGTTTCATTACTCTATCCATAACTCGAGTCTATGGATCTTCTTAGGCCTATTAACATATTCAAAATTGATATTAAATCGACATTAAGCTCATAGTGTTCATATTTCATGAATTCCCTCACTATGGCATTTATCAAGCATATACATACCCATTTTCACAATTCCTCCAAACTCACAATGTAATTCCATTTAACCATCTAAAATCATAAACATTACCTCAATAACAACTTTAGCATGCCCATAAATCATAAACTCATTCAACCCATATATTCTCACATTATACCCATTCTAGGTTTTCTAGGTCACACCAATTCCACCACATCCCTAGATAATTTATCCATCAATACTCATGCCAAACAACTCCAAAATCAATTAAATAGACAATGTATTTGGATTGGAGTGTTAGAATCTTACCAAATATGATTTTTCTTCTTGCTCCCAATGGCAATGCCCTTAACTCCCTCAATACCAACAATGGGAAAATGCCTACCCACTATGTTGTTCTTCTCTTTGATAGGAACAACTTTGCCTCTAATGGTCTCTCTTCAAATCTCACTGAAAAGGCTGATTTTAGAGAGGGAAAGTTAGGTTTTTGGGTTGAAAGTGGAAGGTTAATGAATTTCCCAAGATTTCCTGATTTTCAGCCCTCCTTATATAGAAATAGTTTGAGGAGATCGATCTGGTTCAAGAGGAGATCGATCTGGTCCCCTTAAATCCCTCTTTTTCATGATGTTTTAAGCATGAGATCGATCTGTTGAAGCATGAGATCGATCTGTCGAAGCATGAGATCGATCTGGTCCCAAACAGAGAGCTAAGGAGATCGATCTGGGTGCTTGAGGATCGATCTTTTCATCACAGAATGCTTAGGAGATCGATCTGGCCCCATTGGAGATCGATCTGCTCTATTCCATTGCCCAAATAAGAGCATTCTGGCTCTTCCAGATCGATCTCTCATCCTATGAGATCGATTTGGCCTTCATGTTTTCCAGATTTATTGTAGTTTCCTTGTTGCAACTCATACCAAAACATCCTTAATCTGTTGCCATGGCCATTTTCTCATCCATCCACCTTTATAACTTGAAAATGGCATCCATTCATACCTTATGCACATTGAAACTTGTGTGCATTCATTGTATGTCCAAAGGTATGCTATATAAAACCAAATGGAAGCATAACTTCATTCCATTTTACCACACTACCCATTTTGAGTTTCAATCACATCCATCACTTATAAGAACTCATTTCTTCATATTCATACTTAATGGAACTTGTATGTATGTTACAAATCATATTACACATACGTACATTGAATCCATGGACTTACATCAATCATACTTTACATTACAAGTCCATTCATATTTATTACACATTACAACTTTACATATACGGGGTCTCACATTCTCCCCTCCTTCAAGGAATTTGGTCCTCCAAATTAGAACCAAGTCACTCTTCAAAAAGTTGGGGGTACTTCTCCCGTATTAAGTTCTCCAATTCTCATGTGGCCTCTTTCGCCGTGTGATGTTGCTAAAGAACTTTCACCAAGGGAATTGCCTTATTCCACAACACTTTCTCTTTTTTGTCCAATATCCGAACCGGCTTCTCAACATACGTCATACTCTCATGGAGCTCCAACAGCTCATATCTTATCACGTGTGCCGGGTCCAGGTGATACTTCCGAAGCATCGAGATGTGGAAGACGTTGTGGACATTTACCAAGTCCGGTGGCAATGCCAACCTATACGCCTTATCTCCCACTCTCTTCAAAATCTCGAAGGGTCTGATATATCTAGGGCTCAGCTTGCCCTTCTTACCAAATCTCATAATACCCTTCGATGGTGATACCCTCAGAAACACCGACTTACCCTCATCAAACTCCAGTGGTCTTCGTCTCTTGTCAGCATAACTCTTTTGCCGGCTCTGAGCTGTTCGTAATCTCTCACATATCAACTGGACGTCCTCAGATGCCTGCTGCACTAAGTCCGGAGCAAAAATCTGTCTGTCACCAACCTCTTCCCATCCAATAGGGGAACGGCATCTACGCCCGTATAATGACTCATAGGGTGCCATCCCGATACTAGCATGATAGCTATTATTATAAGCGAACTCGGCTAACTGTAGGTGGTCATCCCAGGAGCCTCTAAAATCCAGCACACACGCTCTCAACATATCCTCGAGGGTCTGTATAGTTCTCTCTGACTGCCCATCTGTCTGAGGATGAAAAGCGGTGCTAAAACTTAGTCGGGTCCCCAGCGCTTCCTGAAAATGTTCCCAAAAATGGGAAGTGAAGCGGGCATCCCTATCAGAAACAACGCTCACTGGTACACCATGTAGCCGTACTATCTCTCGAATATACAGGTTCGCCAACTGACTCAGTGTATCGGTAGCTCTCATAGCCAAGAAATGGGTGGACTTAGTCAACCGGTCCACAATAACCCATATGGCATCATGACCTCTGCAGGTCCTCGGCAACCCCATCACAAAATCCATGGTGATATGCTCCCACTTCCAAGTCGGTATCATTAGAGGCTGTAATAATCCTACAGTATTTTGATGCTCTACCTTCACTTGCTGATAAACGAGACACTTAGCGACGTATTTAGCAATGTCTCTCTTCATTCCAGACCACCAATAAACCTTCCGAAGGTTTTGATACATCTTGGTACTTCTTGGATGTATCGTATACTTTGATGAGTGAGCCTCTGATAAAATCATTCTCCTGATCTCAAGATCCTTGGGAATGCATACTCTGCCTCTGAACCTCAATAACCCATAAGCACTCTGCTCAAAATCACTACCCATACCCGTCTGTATCTGCCTCAGCCAATCGATGCATCGTTGATCGCTCTGCTAGGCTTACCGAATACGGCCAATCAATTCTGGCTCCAGTCTTAAACTAGCCATGATTTCAAGTCTCTCAGATCTAGGTGGGGTTACATCCAAACTGAGGTTCGCAAAGTGTTCTAACAATTCATGTTCCCCTACCATAATATAAGACACCAACCCAAGGTTCTTTTTACTCAAAGCATCGGCAACTACATTTACCTTACCTGAGTGGTACATGATTTCACAATCATAGTCCTTCAGGAGTTTGAGCCATCTCCTCTGTCTCATATTCAGCTCTTTCTGTGAGAACAGGTACTTAAGGCTCTTATGATCTGTGAACACCTGAAATTTCTCACCATAGAGATAGTGGCGCCATATTTTTAAAGCAAATACTACAGTCGCCAACTCCAAATCATGTGTCGGGTAGTTCTTCTCATGATCTTTCAACTGTCTAGATCCATAGGCAACTACCTTCCCATCCTGCATAAGCACACAGCCCAGTCCCTGGTGTGATGCATCTGTATACATCGAGAATCCACCTGAGCTGGTAGGAATGGTGAGAACTGGAGCAGTCGTCAATCGACACTTAAGCTCCTCAAAACTCCTCTCACATGCCTCATCCCATACAAACTTAACATCTTTTCACGTGAGGCGTGTCAATGGAGCAGCTAGTCTGGAGAAACCCTCTACAAATCTTCGATAATATCCTGCCAATCCCAAGAAACTCCTGATCTCAGTAACTGTCTTGGGCTGTTCCCACTGTACAACTGCCTCTATCTTAGATGGATCTACCGATACCCCATCCTTTGACACAACATGCCCCAGAAATGAGATCTGTTCCAACCAAAAGTTACACTTGCTAAGTTTGGCATACAATTCTCTCTTAGAGGATCTGCAGAACTATCCTCAAGTGCTCCTCATGATCTTTCCTGGACTTGGAATACACCAAAATGTCATCAATGAACACTATTACAAACTTGTCCAGGTATGGCTTGAATATATCATTCATCAATGCCATAAATGCTGCAGGAGCATTCGTCAATCCGAATGGCATCACCAAAAACTCGTAGTGGCCATAACGGGTACGAAATGCTGTCTTGGGTATATCTCCACTCCTGATCCTCAACTGATGATACCCTGACCGCAGATCTATCTTAGAAAATACTTCGACTCCCTGGAGCTGATCCAACAAATCATCGATTCTTGGAAGGGGGTACTTGTTCTTAACGGTGGCCTTATTCAACAACCGGTAATCTATACACAGTCAGAGGCTTCCATCCTTCTTCCTTACAAATAGAACCGGTGCTCCCCAAGGAGAGACACTCGGTCTAATAAACCCCTTCTCCAGCAACTCTTGTAGCTGCTTCTTTAGCTCTTCTAACTCTATCGGAGCCATTCTATAGGGTGGTTTCGATATCGGCTCTGTACCAGGCACTAACTCAATGCAAAATTCCATTTCCCTTTCAGGTGGTAGTCCTGGTAATTCATTCGAAAAGACGTCAGGGTAATCCGTAATTACGACTATGTCCCTCAATTTCGGGTGTGCATCATCTATATCGACCACGTATGCAATGAACCCTTCACATTATCCTCTCCATCGTTAGTAACATAAACCATCACTCCACATTCAACATTTATCAAAAACAATAATTTATCTCTCAAGCAATATGCATTTAAAATCATACTCCTTTATTTACAACAACCATGCTATTTTCATATCATTTCTTTTCATCAAAATTTACAATAAGATTGTCTAATCCTGAAAACATCAATGTTTTGGCATGACAATCCATCACAACACGATTGGTAGCCAACCAATCCATTCCCAAAATTACATCAAAATCAATCATATTCAATAAAATCAGATTGGCTATCATTTCCTTCCCCTCTATCTTTAACTTACAATCTCTACATACATGCCAGTCAATTAACTATCATTCATGGGTGCGGAAATCATCAACATGTTGGTTTCACATGCTTCAATAATTTATGTGCAAAGGAAGGTGATATAAAAGAATGTGTGGCACCAGGATCAAATAATACCAATGCTTCTAAATCAAAGATTCGGATAGTACCTTTAATCACATCCATCGAAGCATCTGCGGTGCCCTGATCCAGTGCATGTACTCTTCCTCTACTCACACCCGCAGCCTGTTTCCCTTTCTCCTCAGCTGTAGCCCTCCTCCTCGGGGCTGCTGTCTCAACTGGAGCTCCCTCAGGCTCCTTGCCCTTCTGTGAGGCAATCTCCATCTTCTCGGGATAATGCTTAGCCATATGTCCTGGTCTCTCGCATCTAAAACACACCATAGGGGTCATCAGACATGGCCTATTCCCATGAAATCTCCCACATCTTCTACACTGGTCAGTAGTAGGCCGTAGTCCTCCAATAGTCATGCCCCTCGGCGCAGTCAAGGCTGGGTATACGGGAGGTCTAGCAGCTCTCTCCTGTACCTCCTCAATCTTTGGCCTCTTCTCGAAAAATCTTTGGCCATCTCTCTTGGCCACTCTTCCAAACCCAGATCTCTTCCGGTCTTTGTCCTTCCTGACACTAATCCTCCCAAGCTCGGAGGCATTTCGCTTAAAGTCTTGCTCACATAACTGAGCCTTATGTACAGCCTCCTCATAGGTTAAGATGTCAAAGGGAGCTAGCTTAGTCCGGATGGCCAATCTCAATCCATCCATGAACTTCTGTATCTTTCGGGTCTTACTACCCATCGTGTCAGGGTCATATCTCCTTAATGACATAAACTTGGACTCATACTCGTCCACAGTTCAGTTCCCCTGAACCAAATTCATAAATTCCATCCGTAATTTTTTCTGTGCGGTAGCTGGAATATACTGTCTTCTGAAGGCCTCTAAAAATTCTTCCACGAGATCTCAGAGTGTCTGGCCCTCAAAATAGCCTTGGTGGACCTCCACCAATGTTCGGCCTCGCCTTTCAACATAAACACGACAAAGGCTACCTTTTCAGCTGAAGTGCATCGGAAAAACCTATATAGTTTCTCCATCTCATACACCCAATCCTCCGTAACCACTGGGTCCTTCACCCCTCTAAACACTGGGGGTTTCAGCGCTTGAAACTCTCGCAACCTGCTCAAGTCGCAGTCATAACCCAAATCACTACCACTCTGCTATGGAGCGATAGGAGAATCCGTATCCTGGGCTGGAGGTGGTGTAACTGTAGCTGTCTCAGCAGCATGAGGTCTCTCCGCCTCTGCAGCTGCCTGTTCAGTAGTAGGCTGTGCCGCGGGACCTCGTCTATCACCGGCACCCAATGCCTGCGTGACTATCTCCACCAAATTCTCAATGCTCCGCTCTAATCTAGCGAAGCAAGCCTCAGTATCCTCTGCTCTCCCAGTAGGGTTCTATGGAACCTGCTCAGTCTGTGGCTCCACACGGATCTCAAGCCTACCTCTATGGCCTCTAGCACGTGCTCTCGCCCCTTTACCTTTGCGTGTAACTGGCATAGTGCCTAACTTCCTGTATTATAATAATTCATTAAGCTCAATCCATCACGGTATACACAGTTATATCTAAACAAAAGACAGTACTATGGGGATGTACTTTCCTACGTTTTATTAATGACTCACATCAGGCCAACACAGCTCTGATACCAATCTCTATCACGACCCAATTCCATTCTCTTTAACCGAAAATCACTAAAATTTTTTTACGTTTTACTGTACCTTACCCGGTCGTGAACTAACTCACCACACACTGTTGGGCTGTGAGTCAATAATAAACTCCACATCTCATTCATTCTCAGTTAAATAAAATGATGTCATACATTTGCATTTAATCTTGTACTTATACAAAAGCATGTTTTACTGACATCTACATCCCCCATAATTACAACTCAAAGAATACTGTGCTTTTACATTGTTTAGATACAAAAAGAATCACTGTGTATATACCTTTAAGCGATGGAGATGCAGCGGAGTCCAAAATACCATGCCTCAGTCCTCACTGGGCTACTATGCACGCTTTGTAGGGGAAAAATAGAGAGGGATGAGCAACCACACGCTCAGTAAGGCAATAATGCAAGCATGGTAGATAACTACTCTATCTACATGCTGATAATGTTATGCATAAATCATTTATGGTAGCAGCATGAGGAATAAAACTATGCCATATGAATATACATATATATCATGTATTAAAATCATGTACATTGGCATATAAAACATGGTAAAACATCATGTATAAATCATCTCATGCTCAATCTCATTTAAATTTATAAAAAGGGAAATTCATTAAGAAACCTCCTTTTTAAACCAACATCATAAACCTCTTCCTCAACACATAAATACCCCCAAATCAATTCACAATCACAACCACATTTTCATTTCACAATTCACGCATGTGTATAAAAACTAGGTCACTATATCAAAAGTGCCTATGTGGACCACTACATCATAAATCATCCCAGACCACACGCATCCAGGTGTGCGGGGTATCATGCTGGCACGAAGATGGATTATCCCTCGCCAGACTTTCTCATCACATAACCATCATGCGGTACATCGTACTCCATGTGATATACACGGTACAGCGTACTCTGTAGACTCATATCGTGATTGGGGGTGTCATTCCTAGGTCTTACCTACCCCATACCAAGAGTTTTCCATATCTGTGAAGGAAAGCCTCCCTGCCGCACAGAGCCTCCCCGCCTAACAGAGCCTCCCTGCCTCCTCGGTCTTAAGGATGTTAGCTTAAGGATGTAGGGCTTAAGGATCCTTCCGTAAGAGAGCCTCCCCACCGAACAGAGCCTCCCCGCCTAACAGAGCCTCCCCGCCTCTTTGGGCTTAAGGATGTTGGCTTAAGGATGTAGGGCTTAAGGATCTTACCGTACCCATGTAGGAGAGCCTCCCTGCCTAACAGAGCCTCCCCGCCCCTCCAGGGCTTAAGGATGTTGGCTTAAGGATCCCACCGTAAGAGAGCCTCCCCACCGAACAGAGCCTCCCCGCCTAACAGAGCCTCCCCGCCTCTTTGGGCTTAAGGATGTTGGCTTAAGGATGTAGGGCTTAAGGATCTTACCGTACCTATGTAGGAGAGCCTCCCTGCCTAACAGAGCCTCCCCGCCCCTCCAGGGCTTAAGGATGTTGGCTTAAGGATGTAGGGCTTAAGGATCTTACCAACTTTCACAACCTTATACGTATCACAATGTGCAAACTTGTGCGAGCAAAGCTCTAGCACGACTCATGCATCCTCTCATAAAGAGACACGTACGAGCATAGCTCTAGTACGGTTATACTCATAAGACAACCACTCAAAAGCCACGTACGAGCAGAAGCTCCAGTACGGTTTATAAACATCACCATAATTTCCAAATCAAGGTGCGAGCTAAGCTCCAGCACGTTTCATACAAATGAAAACATCAATACCCGGTGCGAGCTAGGCTCTAGCACGGTTTAATTCACATAAACATGATAGGCGGCTCATAAGCATTTAAAGCTATCTTAAAACATATTTGGCACTCCACATGTGCTATCACAAACATCAAACCACAATAGCCATCATATCTATCAATTCGTTTAAAACGAAACACATGTTTAGTGAAAGTATTCAAAACACTTGATTTATGCAATTATTAGCCTTACTATCCCTTTTTTATACATCCATGTAAACCAAATCATCCAATTTCATAACCATGTTCACATACCAAACAACCCTTTTCTCAAACGTTCATGCGTTACATAAACACCCTATAATCCCACAAATTACGAGCAGCTACCTCTATATACTTACAGAATTCCCTTACCTAGAATCGCGATGCGTGATTCCACTTCCTTAGAGCTGCTACTCGTACCACTCGATTCGTTTCCAACGAACTCTTCGGGACTGCACAAAATTGTATCCCGCATTAGATTCGATCCATATAATATGACATCGTGTGTTCACTATAGTCAATTCGACCTATAGTTTTCTATTAAAGCTTGTAAGGCCTCGTTTCATTACTCTATCCATAACTCAAGTCTATGGATCTTCTTAGGCCTATTAACTTATTCAAATTCGATATTAAATCGACATTAAGCTCATAGTGTTCATATTTCATGAATTCCCTCACTATGGCATTTATCAAGCATATACATACCCATTTTCACAATTCCTCCAAACTCACAATGTAATTCCATTTAACCATCTAAAATCATAAACATTACCTCAATAACAACTTTAGCAAGCCCATAAATCATAAACTCATTCAACCCATATATTCTCACATTATACCCATTCTAGGTTTTCTAGGTCACACCAATTCCACCACATCCCTAGATAATTTATCCATCAATACTCATGCCAAACAACTCCTAAATCAATTAAATAGACAATGTATTTGGATTGGAGTGTTAGAATCTTACCAAATATGATTTTTCTTCTTGCTCCCAATGGCAATGCCCTTAAATCCCTCAATACCAACAATGGGAAAATGCCTACCCACTATGTTGTTCTTCTCTTTGATAGGAACAACTTTGCCTCTAATGGTCTCTCTTCAAATCTCACTGAAAAGGGCTGATTTTAGAGAGGAAAAGTTAGGTTTTTGGGTTGAAAGTGGAAGGTTAATGTTTTTCCCGAGATTTCCTGATTTTGAGCCCTCCTTATATAGAAATAGCTTGAGGAGATCGATCTGGTTCAAGAGGAGATCGATCTGGTCCCCTTAAATCCCTCTTTTTTACTACATTTTTAAGCATGAGATCGATCTGTCGAAGCATGAGATCGATCTGGTCCCAAACAGAGAGCTAAGGAGATCGATCTGGGTGCTTGAGGATCAATCTTTTCATCACAGAATGCTTAGGAGATCGATCTAGCCTCGTTGGAGATCGATCTGCTCTATTCCATTGCCCAAATAAGAGCATTCTGGCTCTTCCAGATCGATCTCTCATCCTATGAGATCGATCTGGCCTTCATGTTTTCTAGATTTATTGCAGTTTCCTTGTTGCAACTCATACCAACACATCCTTAATCTGTTACCATGGCCATTTTCTCATCCATCCACCTTTATAACTTAAAAATGGCATCCATTCATACCTTATGCACATTGAAACTTGTGTGCATTCATTGTATGTCCAAAGGTATGCTATATAAAACCAAATGGAAGCATAACTTCATTCCATTTTACCACACTACCCATTTTGAGTTTCAATCACATCCATCACTTATAAGAACTCATTTCTTCATATTCATACTCAATGGAACTTGTATGTACGTTACAAATCATATTACACATACGTACATTGAATCCATGGTCTTACATCAATCATACTTTACATTACAAGTCCATTCATATTTATTACACATTACAACTTTACATATACGGGGTCTCACATGCGGGGTATCGTGCTGACACAAAGGTGGATTATCCCTTGCCAGACTTTCTCATCACATAACCATTGCGCGGTACATTGTACTCCATGTGATATACACGGTACAACGTACTCTGCAGACTCATATCGTGATTGGGGGTGCCATTCCTAGGTCTTACCTACCCTATACCAAGAATTTTCCATATCCATGTAGGAAAGCCTCCCTACCAAACAGAGCCTCCCCGCCCCCTCCAGGGCTTAAGGATGTTGGCTTAAGGATCCTTCTGTACCCATGTAAGAGAGCCTCCCTACCGAACAGAGCCTCCTCGCCCCTTCAGGGCTTAAAGATGTTGGCTTAGGGATCCTTCCGTAAGAAAGCCTCCCCACCGAACAGAGCCTCCCCGCCTAACACAGCCTCCCTACCTCCTCGGGCTTAAGGATGTTAGCTTAAGGATGTAGGGCTTAAGGATCTTATCGTAAGAGAGCCACCCCATTGTACAGAGCCTCCCTGCCTAACAGAGCCTCCCCGCCTCCTTGGGCTTAAGGATGTTGGCTTAAGAATGTAGGGCTTGAGGATCTTACCATCTTTCACGACCTCATACGTATCACAATGTGTAAACTTGTGCGAGCAAAGCTCTAGTATGACTCATGCATCATAATTATACCACCTCGTACGAGCAACACTCTAGTACGGCATTTATACATCAAATCATGAAGACACGACGTACGAGCATAGCTTCAGTACGGTTATACGCATAAGAAAACCACTCAAAATTCACGTACGAGCAAAAGCTCCAGTACGGTTCATAAAACATTATCACAATTCAAATTAAAGTGCGAGCTAAGCTCCAGCACTTTCATGCAAGTCAAGGCATCAAAATCTAGCACGAGCGAGGCTCTAGTGCAATTTAATTTACATAGCTTGATAGGCAGCTCATATGCATTCAATCACATCACAAACATGTTTAGCACTTCACCTGTGCTATTCCATAGCATCAATAAAACACTAGCCAGCCTATCATTTTATTTGCTCAAAACAAAGTGTGGTGTTTTGTGAAACATTCAAAACACTTGATTTATGCAATTATTAGCCTTACTATCCCCCTTTTCAAGAATCATTTCAAAACCCAAATCTCATACAAATTCTCACAGCTATTCATGCATATCAACAACCATTTCCTTAAACCTTCATGCATTTCATAAACACCCTATATTCACACACAAATACGAGCAGCTACCTCTATATACTTACAGAATTCCCTTACCTGGAATCGCGATGCTTGATTTCGTTTCCTTAGCGCTGCTCACACCTGTAGTCGATTCGTCTTTAACGAACTCTTCAGGACTGCACACAATCATATTTCACATTATATTCGATCCATATAACAGGACATCGTGCGGTTACTATAGTCGATTCGACCTATAGTTTCTATTAACGCTCATAAGGCCTCCTTTCATTTCTCAAGTTTATGGATTCCTTTTAGGCCTATTAACTCATTCCAAATCGATATTAAATCGATATTAAGCTCATAGTGTTCATAATTCATGAATTCCCTCCCTATGGCATTTATCAAACATTTAGATACTCATTTTCACAATTCCTCCAAACTCACAATGTGGTTTCATTTAACCATCATAAATCATTCATACTACTTCAACAACAACTTATCATAACCCATAAGTCATCAACATACCCAATTCACACTTTCTCACATTAGACTATATTCATTTTCTAGGTTATATGTGTTCCATTGCTTTCTAGATGATTTCTATCATCCATATTCATGCCAATCAACTCCAAAATCAATTAAATACACCATGTACTTAGGCTGGAGTATTGAAAGCCTACCAAATCTAATTTCTCTCCTTGCTCCAAATGATAATGCCCTTAGCTCCTTCAATTCCAACAATGGGATTTTGGGTTCCAACTATGTTGTTCTCTTCCTCAAGATGAACAACTTAGTGTCTAATGGCCTCCCCTCAATTCTTACTAGAAATGGCTGATTTTAGAGTGAAAAATCTAGGTTTTGTGTTGGAAATGGAAAGGGTGATGTTTTTTCCAAAATTTTCAAATTTCAATGCTCCTTTTATAGAAATAGCTAGAGGAGATCGATCTGCACTAGGAGGAGATCGATCTGGTCCCCTTAAATCCTTTTTTTTCACGACATTTTAAGCATGAGATCGATCTGTCAAAGCTTGAGATCGATCTACTCCCAAACAGAGAGCTAAGGAGATCGATCTGTATGCTTAAGGATCGATCTTTTCATTACATAATATTTAGGAGATCGATCTGGCCCCATTGGAGATCGATCTGCTCTATTCTGTTGCCTAAATAAGAGCATTCTGGCTTTTCCAAATCGATCTCTCATCCTATGAGATCGATCTGGCCTTCATATTTTCCAAATTTTCCTGCAGTAACTTCTTACAAAACCTCCTCAATTTGTTGCCATAATCATTTTCTCATCCATCCACCTTTATGACTTGAAAATGGCATCCATTCATACCTTATACACATTGAAACTTTTGTGTATCCCTTGTATAGCCAAAGGTATACCATACCAAGTTAAATGGAAATATTTAGATTCATGCAATTACATTCCATTTACCACACTACTCTTTTTGAGTTCCAATCACATTCATCACTTATAAGTACTCATTCCTTCATATTCACACACAATGAAACTTGTATGTATATTACAAATCATATTACACATATGTACATTGAATCCATGGACTTACATCAATTATACTTTACATTACAAGTCCATTAGCATTCATTGACCCAATTACACTCGTTACAACCATACATATACGGGGTCTCACATTCTCCCCTCCTTCAAGGAATTTAGTCCTCTAAATTAGAACCAAGTCACTCTTCAAAAAGTTGGGTACTTCTCTCGTATCAAGTTTTCCAAATCCCATGTGGCCTCTTCCACCGTGTGATGTTGCCAAAGAACTTTAACCAATGGAATTGTCTTTGTCCTCAACACCTTTTCCTTTCTATCCAATATATGAATCGGCTTGTCCACATATGTCATACTCTCATTGAGCTCCAACGGCTCATATCTTATCACATGTGTTGAGCTCGGGTGATACTTTCGAAGCATAGAGATGTGGAAGACGTTGTGGACATTTGCAAAGTCCTATGGCAATGCCAACCTGTACGCCTTATCTCCCACTCTCTCCAAAATCTCGAAGGGACTGATATATCTAGGGCTCAGCTTGCCCTTCTTACCAAACCTCATAATACCCTTCGAAGGTGAACTCAGAAATACTGACTCACCCACATTAAACTCTAGTGGTCTCCGTCTCTTGTCAGCATAACTCTTTTGTCGGCTCTGAACTGTCCGTAATCTCTCACATATCAACTGAACGTCCTCAGATGCCTACTGTACTAAGTTCAGAGCAAAAATCTATCTGTCACCAACCTCTTCCCATCCAACGGGGGATCGACACCTGCGTCCATACAGTGCCTCATAGGGTGCCATCCCGATACTCTCATGATAGCTATTATTATAGGTAAACTTGGCTAACTACAAGTGATCATCCCAAGAGCCTCTAAAATCCAGCAAACACGCTTTCAACATAAACTCTAGGGTCTGTATAGTCATCTCTGACTGTTCATATGTTTGAGGATGAAAATCGGTGCTAAAACTCAGTTCGGTCCCCAACACTTCCTGAAAATGTTTCTAGAAATGAGAAGTGAACCAAGCATCCCTATCAAAAACAACGCTCACTGGTACACCATGTAGCCGTACTATCTCTCGAATATACAGGTTTGCTAACTGACTCAGAGTATTGGTAGCTCTCATAGCTAAGAAATGGGTGGACTTAGTCAACCAGTCCACAATAACCCATATGGCATCATGACCTCTACAGGTCCTCCAGCAACCCCATCATAAAATCTATGGTGACATGCTCCCACTTCCAAGTCAGTATCGGTAGAGGCTGTAATAATCCTGCAGGCTTTTGATGCTCTACCTTCACTTGCTGACAAATGAGACACTTAGCGACATATTCAGCAATGTCTCTTTTCATTCTAGACCACCAATAAACCTTTTGAAGGTTTTGATACATCTTGGTACTTTTCGGATTATCGTATACTTCGATGAGTGAGCCTTTGATAAAATTAACCTCTTGACCTCAGGATCCTCGGGAACACATACTCTGCCTTTGAACCTCAATGTCCCATCAGCACTCAGCTTAATATCAGTACCCACACCTGTCTATATCTGCCTCAGCTAATCGATTCACCGTCGATCGCTCTGCTGGGCTTACCGAATACAGCCAATCAATTCTAGCTCCAGTCTCAAACTAACCATGATCTCAAGTTTCTTCAATCCAAGTGGGGTTACATCCAAACTAAGGTCTGCAAATTGTTCCAACAATTCATGTTCCCGTACCATCATATAAGACACCAACCCAAGGTTCTTCCTGCTCAAAGCATCGGCAACTACATTTGCCTTACCCGGGTGGTACATGATTTCACAATCATAGTCCTTTAAAAGTTTGAGTCATCTCCTCTGTCTCATATTCAACTCTTTCTACGAGAATAGGTACTCAAGGCTCTTTTGATCTGTGAACACCTGAAATTTCTCACCATAGAGATAGTGGCGCCATATTTTCAAAGCAAATACCACGGTCGCCAATTCCAAATCATGGGTCGGGTAGTTCCTCTCGTGATCTTTCAACTGCCTAAATCCATAGGCAACTACCTTCCCATCCTGCATAAGTACACAGCCTAATCCCTAGTGTGATGCATCTGTATACACCGAGAATCCTCCTAAGCTGGTAGGAATGGAGAGAACTAGAGCAGTGGCTAATCGACGCTTAAGCTCCTCAAAACTCCTCTCACATGCCTCATCCCATACAAACTTAGCATCCTTACGCGTGAAGCGTGTTAACGGAGCAGCTAGTCTGGAGAAACCCTCAACAAATCTCCGATAATAACCTGCCAATCCTAAAAAACTTATGATCCCAGTAACTGTCTTGGGCTGTTCCCACTGTACAACTGCCTTTATCTTGGATGGATCTACCGATACCCCATCCTTCGACACAACATGGCCTAGAAATGAGATATGCTCTAACCAAAAGTTAAACTTGCTGAGTTTAGCATATAACTCTTCCTCTTGGAGGGTCTGCAGAACTATCCTTAAGTGCTCCTCATGATCTCTCCTGGACTTGGAATATACCAATATGTTATTAATGAACATAATCACAAACTTGTCCAGGTATGGCTTGAATATATCATTCATCAGTGCCATAAATGCTATGGGGGCATTCGTCAATCCAAATGGCATTATCATAAACTCGTAATGCCATAACAGGTACGAAATGCTATCTTGGGTACATCTCCACTCCTGATCCTCAACTGATGGTACCCTAACTGCAGATCTATCTTTGAAAACACTTGAGCTCCTTGGAGCTGATCCAACAAATCATCTATGCATGGAAGGGGGTACTTGTTCTTAATGGTGGCTGTCACCCCCCGGAAGCGCGAAAAATAGGGTTAATTTAAAACTTTTTATTCATTAATTCACAATTAAGAGTGCATCCCTGTGCAGTGTCATACATCATCACCTATATTATACCTCAGGATCTCGTCATTGAATAGTATATATTATATCATATACATTACTTGATCTTAAGTTAATTAATCCTAAAACATCCCATACAATGTTATACATCAAGTGTCTGCAATTATGATAATTGTCTGGGTACATGAAAAGATAAAAGATACCTCAAAATACAATGGCCTGGAGCTCAAGTCCTTCACTAGCCACTACTCCGTACGTCGCAGGAAAACCCTTTTCACTTGAAGAAATCTGGGGGGAAAGAAAATAGAGTGAGCTTCTAAATCGCTCAGTAAAGGGGGTAAGGGACTCATTTCATAAACCAAAATGCACATCACAAAATATTTATTTGTATGTGAAACTCATTAATCTCATTTGAAAACCATAGCATGAAAGTACTCAAAACGACATTCTCATGTCTCGAATCATGTGAAAACATGAAGTAAAAAGGCTCAGTCTAGAGCAATAACAAAGCATGTGAAAATAATGCGATAAACGCTTTCTCAATTAACGTGATAAAATCACTGTAATAATAATGCACGTGGCACAGCCACTAAACACATGTGGCATAGCCACTGATTTAAATTCACACGTGGCACAGCCACAAGATAGGGTTTCACGTGGCAACGGCCACCAATTAGGGTTTCTCACGTGGCAACGGCCACCAAATAGGGTTTTCACGTGGCAACGGCCACTAAATGGGGTTTCTCACGTGGCAACGGCCACCAAATGGGGTTTCTCACGTGGCAACGGCCACCAAATGGGGTTTCTCACGTGGCAACGGCCACCAAATAGGGTTTTCTCACATGGCAATGGCCACCAAGTATACGTGGCATAGCCACAGAATGGGTTATTCTCACGTTACCAGAACGGAGAAGAATCGGGCTTACATGCTACCAGAGCAATGCCCGGTGTGTACTCAGAATTACATACCTAAGTCTTAATCACATAAGACTAGTTTGCCTTCCCGTAGAACTCATTGTGGTTTTTCTCTCACAAAACCCATTTGAAAACCGTTTTGTACTCAACACAAAACATATTGAAACCGAGTCCCAACCGGCAAAACGCGCACACATTTCTCAAATCTCAATATTGCCTTAACGTAGAGCCTAGTTATAAACTCATAAAAAAATTGGGCTCCAACCGGCTATAAAAATTGTGTGCAATTGTATCACAACACAACACTCAACATGCTTGTTTTATAAATCACAATTCATGCTATAATAGTTTGCAAATCACATACACAAATGGTTTAGTTTCCCTTACCTCTTTGCACCTCGTATAGTGCAATCGTTTCCCCCGTATCACGAACTAGCCTCGCATTCCACTCTGGAACTCCCGAGCTGTCCAAACGATGTTAAAACATCAATATTCAACTATCACATCAACCTCAATTCTCAAAATCGAGCATAATTGCTCATAACTCCTCAAATTTCTCAATTCTCATAACTCCACCACAAACCACAATCTCGCTCACAACACCTCAACATTCTATATTTTCTATACCACAATATCTATGCTAATACACCACATTGTCTAAATCTCCATTTATAGCTCAAAATTCCTAAATTGCTAAATATCATTATCACTCCAACCACATTGTAATTTCATCAATCCCTAATCATTTCTCAGCTATTTCAACACAATGACAACAACCATTATCATCAAAATCATCTCAGATATCAAGATCGAGGCTTAGAAATTACCCAAAACTTGTAGAGAGCTTATCTCTTGCCTCGATTTGATCCATCTTTCGATTTCCAAGTATGTTGTTCTCCCTTTGATAAGGAACAACTTTCCTTTTTGCCACAACTTCTGATTTGGACAGAAATGGGTGCTTTGGATGAGTGAGAAAGCTAGGTTTCGATGAAAATGGGGGTTGGAAGAGAGAGAAAGTGAGATTGTAGGAGAAAAATAGGAGTTCCTTATATAGGCTGAGGGTAGGAGATCGATCTGGCTCTTGATGAGATCGATCTGCATTTGAATTTTTGGGACGATTTGGGGCAATTTATGCCTAGGAGATCGATCTATCGAGGGGTGAGATCAATCTCTTTATGGCTTTATGAGATCGATCTGCTCCTTGAGGAGATCGATCTTCTCCCAAACAGAATCATTTGGAGATCGATCTCTTCCTCATGAGATCAATCTTCTCTCAAACACAATCATAAGGAGATCGATCCTCTTCCATTGGAGATCGATCTGCTCCTCAAATTCCTCCTTCCTTGTCATTTTTAACTCACCAGATCGATCTCTCCTTCTCTTAGATCGATCTGTCCTCATAACTTCATACTTATTTTAAACAGTTAACATATAAATCTCCAATTATCATTCCCCAATTCACTTAGCTCAATAAATTATACTTCATGTTCACATTACATAATTAAAATATGTTTGAAATTCTCAGATCTCACATCCTCCCCACCTTAAAAGAATTTGGTCCTCCAAATTCAACTCAACTAGTTAAAGAGATGGGGGTATTTCTCTTTCATGAGATTCTCTAGTTCCCATGTTGCCTCTTCCATTGAGTGATGTTTCCACAAAACTTTCACTTATGGGATGCTCTTAGTTCTCAGTACCTTCTCTCTTCTATCGAGAATCTGGACGGGTTCCTCAGTGTAGCTCATATCCTCTTGAATGTCCATCTCGTCATACTCTATGACATGAGAAGGGTCCGGGTGGTACTTCCTCAACATAGACACATGAAAAACATTGTGTATTCCGGACATCTGTGGGGGTAATGCTAATCTGTAAGCTACCTCTCCCACTCTCTCAAGAATCTCGAATAGTCCTATGTATCGAGGACTCAATTTCCCTTTCTTCCCAAATCGCATGATACCCTTACTCGGTGATATTTTCAAAAATACTGCATCACCAACCTCAAACTCGAGTGGCCATCTACGCACATCTACGTAGCTTTTCTGTCTACTTTGTGCAGCCCGTAACCTCTCACATATGAGTTTCACACTCTGTACGGCTTGCTCAACAAGCTCGGGAGCATTTATCTTTCTGTCACCGACTTCTTCCCAAGCTACAGGGGATCTACACCTCCTACCATATAGAGCCTCAAAAGGTGCCATTCCAATACTTGCATGATAGCTGTTATTGTATGCAAACTCTGCTAGGGGCAGGTGATCATCCCATGATCCCTTAAAATCCATCGTACACGCCCTCAACATATCCTCCAGGGTCTGAATAGTCCTCTCTGACTGACCATCTATCTAAGGATGATAGGCGGTACTGAAACTCAATCGAGATCCCATGGACTCTTGAAACTGGGTCCAAAATCTAGAAGTAAATCGGGAATCTCTATCAGAAGTAATACTCACTGGAGCCCCATGTAATCTATCTATCTCGCTGACATACAGCTCAGCTAAGGCATCCACAATATCTGTGCTCTTGATGGCAAGGAAGTGGGCACTCTTGGTCAGTCTATCCACTATAACCCATATAGCGTCACGACCTCTTCGAGTCCTCGATAAACCCATAATAAAGTCCATAGTGACATGCTCCCATTTCCATGTAGGTACAGGTAAGGGCTATCGTAGTCCTCCGGGCTTCCGATACTCAGCTTTCACTTACTGGCATACTAAACACCTGGCTATATACTCTGCCACGTCACGCTTCATACCACTCCACCAATACACCTTTCTCAAGTCTCGGTACATCTTTGTACTCCCTAGGTGCATGGTGTATCGCGAGCAGTGAGATTCTCTCAGTATCTGTCTCTTCAGGGTATCATCGTCCGGTACACAAATTCGTCCTCTGAATCTCAACAATCCATCCTCACTGACTGTGAGATCCGACTGTGAACTCTGTTCAGCTTGGCTAATCATATCTATCAATCTCTGATCACTGCGCTGCCCAGTTCTAATCTGATCCATGATCCTGGGCTCTATTCGCAAGCTAGCCACAAATCCAGTCTCTATCTCTTTAACTCTGATCTGAAGTTCGGCAAACTACTCCAGTAAACCTATTCCCTGATCATCATAGCAGATATCATACTCTTCCTGCTCAGGGCATCAGCAACCACATTCGCCTTGCCCGGATGATATAGAATCTCGCAGTCATAATCCTTAAGGAGTTCCATCCATCTCCTATGTCTCATGTTTAACTCTTTCTGATCAAAGAGATATCTCAAACTCTTGTGATCAGTGAAGATCTGGAATCTTTCCCCATATAAGTAGTGTCGCCAAATCTTCAAAGCAAATACCACAGCGGCTAACTCCAAATCATGCGTGGGGTAATTCCGCTCATGGTCTTTCAGCTGTCGCGATCCATATACGACCACTCTTCCGTGCTGCATAAGAACACACCCCAATCCTTGATGAGATGCATCACTATACACTGAAAATCCTCCTGATCCCCCAGGAATAGTTAACACAGGTGCCGCTGTCAACCTCCTCTTTAATTCCTAAAAACTGAGCTCACATTGATCAGTCCATATAAATGGAGTCTCTTTGCGCGTGAGCTTAGTCAAAGGGGCGGCAATCCGGGAAAATCCTTCCACAAATCTTCTATAATACCCTGCCAAACCAAGGAAGCTTCGTACCTCAGTAACTGTCCTCGGTTTCTCCCAATTAAGCACAGCCTCCACCTTGCTTGGGTCCACTGATACTCCTTCCTCTGAGACTATATGACCAAGGAAAGCTATCCTATCCAGCCAAAACTCACACTTACTAAGCTTTCCATATAATTGCTTATCTCGGAGTATCTGAAGTACTAACCACAGATGCTGTGCATGCTCCTCATATGACCGAGAGTATACCAGAATATCATCAATAAAGACTATCACAAATTTATCTAGATAGTCTCTGAACACTTCATTCATCAACCTCATAAATGCTGCAGGGGCGTTCGTCAATCCAAAGGACATCACCAAAAATTCATAATTGCCATACCTTGTCCTGAAGGCCGTCTTTGGAATATCTTCTTCCTTGATCCTCAATTGGTGATAGCCCGATCTCATATCAATATTAGAAAAGACTGATGCCCCTCTCAGCTAATCAAGTAGATCATCAATCCTGGGCAATGGGTATTTATTCTTCACCGTGGCTTTATTCAACAACCGATAGTCTACGCATAATCTGAGACTACCATCCTTCTTCTTGACAAATAAAACCGGTGCTCCCCACGGTGAAACACTGGGCCTAATGAACCCTTGATCCAATAACTCCTGTAGTTGTTTCTTCAATTCCTCAAGTTCCACTAATGCCATCCTGTAGGGAGGTTTAGAGATCGGCTGAGTATCTGGTACCAAATCAATGGTAAACTCCAGCTCTCTCTCTCTGGTGATAAACCCAGTAACTCATCTGGGAAAACATTCGAAAATTCGCAAACCACAGGTATATCCTCAATCCTCGGATGTTCCCGCTCCGTCTGAGATGAGTGTCTCATAACCTTCACATGAACAATCATATTTAATATTCTCCAAAATAATATTAAAATTCTCAAATTACTTACTAGAATTCCACATATTCATTTCCTCAATATCTCAATCATACACTGTAAGGTTCAGGTAGGGAGAAAGTTATAATCTTAGTATAGCAATCTAAGCTCACTCGATTGGCTGCCAACCAATCCATTCCCAAAATTACATCAAATCCATGTATATTCAACATGATTAGATCTACTAGCATCCCTCTATCTCCCACCTTTATCTCACATCCTCTACAGATTAACTCAGTTCTCTGGGATTCACGCATAGGGGTATTTACATGTAGTATATATTCTAGAGGTTCAAACTTCAAGTTTAATCTACATGCAAAATGCTCAAAAATAAACGAATGCGTGGATCCTGAATCAATCAACACATGAGCCTTATGATTATAGACAGAGAGTGTATCTCTTATAGTTTCTGTAGAAGTGTCAGTAGTCTCCTTATCTAGGGCAAACACACGTCCCTGGGTAACAGGTCTCTTTCCTTTCTTTGCAGCAGTGGCCCGTCCCTGGGGATTCACTCTCTGAGGCTGTTGTCTAGTGGGCTCCAAGACATGTGGTTTCTGAGGTTGTTCACCATATGACCCATGTCTCCACATCTAAAATATCCATGGATCGACCCAGTACAACTTCCCTCATGCATTCGGCCACAATTTTTGTAAAACCTTATCTCAGGCCTGACATCTCGAGGGGTCTCTCTAATGTTAGGGTAACCTCTGGGTCTCTCTAATCTGCCCTTCTGTACCTCAATCCTTCCTCTTCTGAAGGAACCTCTCCGAGCCTCTGTTTGGAAAATCGCTGGCCCCTTGCCCTTATCTCTATTCACCACTCTGAGCTCATTCTGGGATTGTTCCATTTCAATTCCTCTTTCAATCTCTTGTGCTCGTCTCAGAGCATCTCCAAACTCAGTAATACATAGCCCTATCAATCTATCTCTGATGATGGGCTTTAATCCATGCATAAATTTCTCTATGCGGAGCTCTTCATTCCTAAAGGTCTCTGGGTCATATCTCAATAGCGCTGTGAATTTGGCTCTCATAGTCATCCACAGACATGTCACCCTGTACCAAACTCAAAAACTCGGCTTGTTTCTTTCTCTGGGTGGCTCGTGGTACATATTGGGTCCTAAAGGCTATCTGAAACTCTTCCCAACCAATCACATCCTGGCGGGACATCAGAATACCCTAGGTAGTACCCCACCAATCTCGAGCTCTCCCTTTCAACATATAGATACTCATACTGACCCTCTCAGCATCGGTGCACCCCAGATAATCAAATATAATTCTCAACTCCGTCAGCCACTCCTCAGCCTCTATAGGATCCTTCTTTCCCTTAAATGCGGGCGGATTCATCTTCAAAAAATCCTTTAGTCAGACCATACTTCTATCATCAGGCTGAGTGACGGGAGGTATTGGGGATATGGGAGGTCCTTGTGGTGGTGTAGGAGTAGTACCCGAGGCATTAACTCCAAAGTTTTGCACGAATAAAGCTGCCATCTGCTCAAAACCTTGCCTCACATTGGTCTCAATCTGATTAAATCGAGAGTTAGGACTCTCTGGTTGTGGGACAGGTGGCGGAGGGGACTCTGCCTGCCTCCTCGAACGACCTCGTCGTCCACTCATTCTCTATCTTAACTCGTCTCCTGCGCGTACATATCAGAATCGATTGAAATCTCAATCCTCAATTTCAGTTCATAACCAGACTATTACAGACACTTGGGATGTATTCTATTTCACTTAACCGACACTGACAGTACTAGACACCCTAAGCTCAGATACCAAGAAAACTCTGTCATACCCCGGAAGCCCGGAAAATAGGGCTAATTTAAAACTTTTATTCATTAATTCACAATTAAGAGTGCATTCCTGTGCAGTGTCACACATCATCACCTATATTATACCTCAGGATCTCGTCATTGAATAGTATATATTATATCATATACATTACTTGATCTCAAGTTAATTAATCCTAATACATCCCATACAATGTTATACATCAAGTGTCTGCAATTATGATAATTGTCTGGGTACATGAAAAGATAAAAGATACCTCAAAATACAATATATATGGCCTGGAGCTCAAGTCCTCCACTAGCCACTACTCCGTACGTCGTAGGAAAACCCTTTTCACTTGAAGAAATCTGGGGGGAAAAGAAAACAGAGTGAGCTTCTAAATCGCTCAGTAAAGGGGGTAAGGGACTCATTTCATAAACCAAAAAGCACATCACAAAATATTTATTTGTATGTGAAACTCATTAATCTCATTTGAAAACCATAGCATGAAAGTACTCAAAACGACATTCTCATGTCTCAAATCATGTGAAAACATGAAGTAAAAAGGCTCAGTCTAGAGCAATAACAAAGCATGTGAAAATAATGCGATAAACGCTTTCTCAATTAACGTGATAAAATCACTGTAATAATAATACACGTGGCACAGCCACTAAACACACGTGGCATAGCCACTGATTTAAATTCACACGTGGCACAGCCACAGGATAGGGTTTCACGTAGCAACGGCCACCAATTAGGGTTTCTCACGAGGCAACGGCCACCAAATAGGGTTTTCACGTGGCAACGGCCACTAAATTGGGTTTCTCACGTGGCAACGGCCACCAAATAGGGTTTCTCACATGGCAACGGCCACCAAATGGGGTTTCTCATGTGGCAACGGCCACCAAATAGGGTTTTTTCACGTGGCAATGGCCACCAAGTATACGTGGCATAGCCACAGAATGGATTATTCTCACGTTACCAGAACGGAGAAGAATCGGGCTTACATGTTACCAGAGCAATGCCCGGTGTGTACTCAAAATTACACACCTAAGTCTTAATCACATAAGACTAGTTTGCCTTCACGTAGAACTCATAGTGGTTTTTCTCTCATAAAACTCATTTGAAAATCGTTTTGTACTAAACACAAAACATATTGAAACCGAGTCCCAACCGGCAAAACACACACACATTTCTCAAATCTCAATATTGCCTTAACGTAGAGCCCAGTTATAAACTCATAAAAACATTAGGCTTCAACCGGCTATAAAAATCGTGTGCAATTGTATCACAACACAACACTCAACATGCTTGTTTTATAAAACACAATTCATGCTATAATAGTTTGCAAATCACATACACAAATGGTTTAGTTTCCCTTACCTCTTTGCACCTCGTATAGTGCAATCGTTTCCCCCGTATCACGGACTAGCCTCGCATTCCACTCTGGAACTCCCGAGCTGTCCAAACGATGTTAAAACATCAATATTCAACTATCACATCAACCTCAATTCTCAAAATCGAGCATAATTGCTCATAACTCCTCAAATTTTCAATTCTCATAACTCCACCACAAACCACAATCTCGCTCACAACACCTCAACATTCTATATTTCCTATGCCACAATATCTATGCTAATACACCACATTGTCTAAATCTCCATTTATAGCTCAAAATTCCTAAATTGCTAAATATCATTATCACTCCAACCACATTGTAATTTCATCAATCCCTAATCATTTCTCAGCTATTTCAACACAATGACAACAACCATTATCATCAAAATCATCTCAGATATCAAGATCGAGGTTTAGAAATTACCCAAAACTTGTGGAGAGCTTATCTCTTGTCTCGATTCGATCCGTCTTTCGATTTTCAAGTATGTTGTTCTCCCTTTGGTGAGGAACAACTTTCCTTCTTGCCATAACTTCTGATTTGGACAAAAATGGGTGCTTTGGATGAGTGAGAAAGCTAGGTTTCAGTGAAAATAGGGGTTGGAAGAGAGAGAAGTGAGATTGCAGGAGAAAAACAGGAGTTCCTTATATAGGCTGAGGGTAGGAGATCGATCTGGCTCTTGATGAGATCGATCTGCATTTGAATTTTTGGGACGATTTAGGGCAATTTATGCCTAGAAGATCGATCTGTCGAGGGGTGAGATCGATCTCTTTATGGCTTTATGAGATCGATCTTCTCCCAAACAGAATCATTTGGAGATCGATCTCTTCCTCATGAGATCGATCTTCTCTCAAACAGAATCATAAGGAGATCGATCCTCTTCCATTGGAGATCGATCTGCTCCTCAAATTCCTCTTTCCTTGTCATTTTTAACTCACCAGATCGATCTCTCCTTCTCCCAGATCGATCTGTCCTCATAACTTCATACTTATTTTAAACACTTAACATATAAATCTCCAGTTATCATTCCCCAATTCACTTAGCTCAATAAATTATACTTCATGTTCACATTAGATAATTAAAATATGTCTGAAATTCTCAGATCTCACAGTGGCCTTGTTCAACAATCGGTAATCTATATACAGTCGGAGGCTCCCATCATTCTTCCTTACAAACAATACTGGTGCTCCCCAAGGTGAGACACTTGGTCTTATAAACCCCTTCTCCAGCAACACTTGCAGCTATTTCTTCTGCTCTTCTAACTCAATCGGAGTCATTCTATATGGTGGTTTCGATATCAACTCAGTACCAGGCACTAACTCTATGCAAAATTCCATTTCCCTTTCAGGTGGTAGTCTTGATAATTCGTCTAAAAAGACATCAAGGTAATCCGTAATTACGGGTATGTCCCTCAATTCTTGGTGTGCCTCATCTATATCGACCATGTAGGCAATGAACCTTTCACATCATCCTTTCCACCGTTAGTGTCACGAATCATAACATCAATATTCAACATAAGCATAAGGATTCATCTCTCAAATAGATTAAGTAAAATCATAGTCTTTTCATTCATATCAATCATGTGTATTCATTTCTTTTCATCAAAATTTACAATAAGATTTTCTAATCCTGAAAACATCAATGTCTTAGCATGGTAATCCACAACAACACGATTGGTAGCCAACCAATCCATTCCCAATATTACATCAAAATCATTCATATTTAATAAAATTAAATTGGCTGTAATTTCCTTTCCTTCTATCTTTAACTTACAATCTCTACATACATGCTCAGTCAATTGACTATCATTCATGGGTGTGGAAATCATCAACATTTTATCCATCAATGTAGGTATCACATGCTTTAACAATTTATGTGCAAAGGAAGGTGATATGAAAGAATGCCTGGCATCAGGATCAAATAATACCAATGCTTCTAAATCAAATATTCGAATGGTACCTTTAATCACATCCGTCGATGCGTTCGCAGTGTCTTGGTCCAACGTGTGCACTCTTCCACTGCTCACACGCACTGCCTGTTTCCCTTTCTTTTCAGCTGTGGCCCTCTTCCTCGGGGCAACTATCTTAATTAGAGCTCTCTTTGGCTCTTTGTCTTTCTGTGGGTAATCTCCATCTTCTTGGGATAATACTTAGCTATATGTCTTGGTCTCTCACATCTGAAACAGACCATAGGGGTCATCGATAGGGTCTAGTCCCATGAAATCTCCCACATCTCCTACGCTGATCAGTAGTAGGTTGTGGTCCTCCAATAGCCATACCTCTCAGTGCAGTCAAAGCAGGGTACACGGGAGGTCTAGCAGCTCTCTCCTGCACCTCCTCGATCTTAGGTCACTTCTCAAAATGCCTTGGGCCTCCCTTCTTGGCCACTCTATCCCTCCCGGATCTCTTTCGATCTCTATCCTTCCTAACACTAATTCTTCTAAAATCGAAGGCATTCCGCTCAAAGTCTTGCTTGCATAATTGACCCTTATGTACAACCTCCTCATAGGTCAAAATGTCGAAAGGAGCTAGCTTAGTCCGGATGGGCAATCTCAATCCATCCATGAACTTCTGTATCTTTCGAGTCTTACTACCTATTGTGTCTGGGTCATATCTCCCCAAGGATAAAAACTTGGACTCATACTCATCCACAGTTCGGTTCCTTTGAACCAGATTCATAAATTCCATCTGCAGCTTCCTCTATGCAGTAGCTGGAATGTACTGTCTCCTGAAGGCCTCCAAGAATATCTCCCATGTAATCTCGGAGTGTCTAGCCCTCAAAATAGCTTCGGTGGATCTCCACCAGTGCTCTACCTCACCTTTCAGTATAAATATGGCAAAGGCAACCTTCTCTGCTGAAGTACATCGAAAAAACCTATACATTTTCTCCATCTCATACACCCAGTCCTCCGTGACAACTGGGTCCTTCACCCCTCTGAACACTGGGGGTTTCAATGCTTGGAACTCTCGCAGTCTGCACAAGTTGTAGTCATACCCCAAATCACTATCGCTCTGCTGTGGAGCAATAGGAGAATCCTTATCCTGTACGGGAGGTGTCATCTTCTCAGTAACTTGAGGTCTCTCCACCTCTGCAGTTGCCTGTCTAGTCGTAGGCTGTGCTGCGAGACCTCGACTATCACCGGCATCCAAGGCCTGCATGACTATCTCCACCAGGTTCTCAATACTCCACTCTATCCAAGCGAAGTGAGCCTCGGTATCTTCTTCTCTCCCAACAGGGTCCTATGGAGCCTAATCAGTCTATAGCTCCGCACGGCTCTCAGGCCTACCTCTACGACCTTTAGTACGTGCTCTCGCCCCTCTACCTTGGCGAGTAATTGGCATAATGCCTAACTTCCTATATTATAATAATTTATTAAGCTCAATCCATCACGGTATACATAGTATATCAAAACAAAAGCACAGTAATATGGAGATGTACTTTTCCTACATTTTATTACTGACTCACATCAGGCCAACTCAGCTCTAATACCAATCTCTGTCACGACCCTTTTTATCTTCTTATTACTGAAAATCACTATAAAGTTTTTACGTTTTATTGTTACCTTACCCGGTCGTGAATAAACTCACCACACACAGTTGGGCTGTGAGTCAATATTAATCCACTCGCAATATCCATTATCAATTAATAAAAGTGATGTCATACATTTGAACGTCAATCATTCATTTATACAAAATATGAGTACTGACATCTACAACCTCCATAATTGCATTTCAATTGGCTACTGTGCTTTTACATTATTTAGATACAAAAAGGAATAACTATGTGTATACCTCTGAGTGATGGAGATGTAGCGGATGTCTTAACCAAAATACCTCAGTCCTCACTAGGCCACTATATACGCTCTATAGAGGGGGAAAATAGAGAGGGATGAGCAAACCACACGCTCAGTAAGGCAATAATGCAAGCATGGTAGATAACTACTCTATCTAGATGCTGATAATGAATGCATAAATCGTTTATCGTTTGGAGCATGAGGAAAACAAAACTATGTCATATGCGTATACATATATCATGTATTTAAATAATGTAAATTGGCATAATAAAACATGGTAAATCATCATGTACAAGCCATCTCATGCTCAATTGTCAAATCACATAATAAAAAGGGAAATTCACTTGAAACATCCTTTTTAAATCACATCATAAAGCTCTTTCTTAAACACATACAATCCCATCACAAACCATTTTCTCAATCACAAACATCATTACCATTTCACAAATCAAATCCCACAAAACTCGACCCCTCCCTCGGGTCTACCTTGGACAATCACAATCACACATATGTAATAAAAACCAGGTCACTATATCAAAAGTGCCTATGTAGACAAACTACGTCATAAATCATCCCAGACCAGACGTACCCAGGTGTGCGGGGTATCGTGCTAGCACGAAGGTGGATTATCCCTCGCCAGACTTTCTCATCATATAACCATCGCGCAGTACATCATACTCCATGTGATATACACGGTACAGCGTACTCCACGGACTCATATCATGATTGGGAGTACCATTCCTAGGTCTTACTTACCCCATACCAAGAATTTTTCATATCCATGTAGGAGAGCCTCCCTGCAAAACAGAGCCTCCCTGCCCCTCCAGGGCTTAAGGATGTTGGTTTAAGGATCTTTCTGTACCCATGTAAGAGAGCCTCCCTACCGAACAGAGCATTCTCGGCCCTCCAGGGCTTAAGGATGTTGGCTTAAGGATCCTTCTGTAAGAGAGCCTCCCCACCAAATAGAGCCTCTCCGCCTAACACAGCCTCCCTCCCTCCTCGGGCTTAAGGATGTTAGCATAAAGATGTAAGGCTTGAGGATCTTACCATAAGAGAACCTCCCCACCGTACAGAGCCTCCCTGCCTAACAAAGCCTCCCCACCTCCTTGGGCTTAAGGATGTTGGCTTAAGAATGTAGGGCTTGAGGATCTTACCATCTTTCACAACCTCATACGTATCACAATGTGCAAACTTGTGCGAGCAAAGCTCTAGCACGACTCATACATCATAATTAGACCACCTCATACGAGCAACGCTCTAGTACGACATTTATGCTTCAAATCATGAAGACACTAAGTACGAACATAGCTCCAATATAGTTATCTGCATAAGAAAACCACTCAAAATCCACGTACGAGCAGAAGCTCCAGTACGGTTCATAAGAAATTATCACAATTCAAATTAAAGTGCGAGCTAAGCTCCAGCACTTCCATGTAAGTCAAAGCATCAAAATCTAGCGCGAGTGAGGCTCTAGCACGATTTAATTTACATAGCTCGATAGGCGGCTCATATGCATTCAATCACATCACAAACATGTTTAGCACCTCACATGTGCTATTCCATAACATCAATAAAACACTAGCCAACCTATCATTTTATTTGCTCAAAACAAAGTGTGGTTTTTTGTGAAACATTCAAAACACGTGATTTATGCAATTATTAGCCTTATTATCCCCTTTTTCAAGAATCATTTCAAAACCCAAATCTCATACAAATTCTCGCAGCTATTCATGCATATCAATAACCATTTCCTTAAACCTTCATGTATTTCATAAACACCCTATATTCACCCACAAATACGAGCAGCTACATCTATATACTTACAGAATTCCATTACCTGGAATCGTGACGTGTGATTCCGTTTCCTTAGCGCTGCTCACTTGTGTGGTCCGATTCATCTTCGACAAACTCTTCGGGACTGTACACAATCATATTTCACATTATATTTGATCCATATAACAGGATATCGTGCGTTCACTATATTCGATTCGATCTATAGTTTTGATTAACGCTCATAAGGCCTCATTTCATTTCTCGAGTTTATGGATTCCATTTAGGCCTATTAACTCATTCCAAATCGATATTAAATCGATATTAAGTTTATAGTGTTCTTATTTCATGAATTCCCTCACTATGGCATTTATCAAGCATTTACACACAATTCCTCCAAACTCACAATGTGGTTTCATTTAACCATCACAAATCATTCATACTACTTCAACAACAACTTATCATAACCCATAAGTCATCAACATACCCAATTCACACTTTCTCACACTAGACTATATCCATTTTTTAGGTTATATGTGTTCCATTTCTTTCTAGATGATTTATATCATCCATATACATGCGAATCAACTCCAAAATCAATTAAATACGCCATGTACTTAGGCTGGAGTATTGGAAGCTTACCAAATCTGATTTCTCTTCTTGCTCCAAATGACAATGCCCTTAGATCCTTCAATACCAACAATGGGATTTTGGGTTCCAACTATGTTGTTCTCTTCCTCAAGATGAACAACTTAGTGTCTAATGGCCTCCCCTCAATTCTTACTGGAAATGGCTGATTTTAGAGAGAAAAATCTAGGTTTTGTGTTGGAAATGGAAAGGGTGATGTTTTTCTCAAAATTTTCAGATTTCAGCGCCCATTTTATAGAAATAGCTTGAAGAGATCAATCTGTACTAGGAGGAGATCGATCTGGTCCCATTAAATCCCTCTTTTTCACGATATTTTAAGCATGAGATCAATCTGTCAAAGCTTGAGATCGATTTGCTCTCGAACAGAGAGCTAAAGAGATCGATCTGTATGCTTAAGGATCGATCTTTTCATTACAAAATGTTTAGGAGATTGATCTGACCCCATTGGAGATCGATCTGCTCTATTCCATTGCCCAAATAAGAGCATTCTGGCTTTTCCAAATCGATCTCTCATCCTATGAGATCGATCTGGCCTTTATATTTTCCAGATTTTCCTACAATTTTTTGTAATTTTCTGTAGTAACTTCTTACAAAACCTCCTCAATTTGCTGCCATAGTCATTTTCTCATCCATCCACCTTTATGACTTGAAAATGGCATCTATTCATACCTTATACACATTAAAACTTGTGTGTATCCCTTGTATAGCTAAAGGTATACCATACCAAGCTAAATGGAAATATTTAGATTCATGCAATTACATTCCATTTACCACACTACTCTTTTTGAGTTCCAATCACATTCATCACTTATAAGAACTCATTCCTTCATATTCACAAACAATGAAACTTATATGTACATTATAAATCATATTACACATATGTACATTAAATCCATGGACTTACATCAATTATACTTTACATTACAAGTCCATTAGCACTCATTGATCCAATTACACACGTTACAACCATACATATACGGGGTCTCACACCTTTCGTCGGAGAAACCTTCAAGGATACATGATCGCCCACTGTAAACTCCAAATCTCTTCTCCGATGGTCTGCATAACTTTTCTGTCCGTCCTGGGCTATTTAGAGCCTTCTAAAATCCTGCGGACCTTCTCTGATAATTGTTCAACCAAATCCAGAGCATAGATCATCCTGTCCCTAACCTCTTCCCAACCGATCAGTGATCTGCATCTTTGTCCAAAAAGAGCTTCGTACGGGGCCATTCTTATATTGGCATGGTAACTATTGTTGTAAGAAAATTTCGCCAATGGTAAATGCTCAACCCCATGAACCTCCGAAATCAATAACATAAGCACGTAACATGCCTTCCAAAGTTTGTATCATCCGTTCTGACTGTCCATCAGTTTGCGGATGAATGACGTGCTAACTGTATCTGAGAACCCAATGACTCCTGAATCTGCTTCCAAAATCGAGATGTGAACCTAGAGTCCCTATCCGAACTGATACTTACTGGGTTCCATGGAGTCTCACTATCTCTTAACAAACAATTTTGCCAATACGTTCAAAGGAGTAGTCGAAATAATGGCCAAGAAATGTACTGACTTGGTGAGTCTATCCACCATCACCCAAATAGCGTCATGCTTCCTCTGAGTCCTAGGAAAACCTGTAACAAGGTCCATAGTTACATGTTCCCACTTCCAAGTCGATATGGGTAAGCGTTGGAGTAAACCTGCTGATTTCTGGTGTTCGACCTTCACTTGTTGACACACCAAACACCTAGCTACAAACTCGACAACATCATGTTTCATTTGTCACGACCCTTTTTCATTCCCTTTTATCAAAAATCTCAATAAATTTTTCACGTTTTACTGTTACCTTACCCGATCGTGAACAACTCACCACATACAGTTGGGCTGTGAGTCAATAATAACCACCACTAACTATTCATTCATAATTTAAGGAAACGATGTCATACATTCGAAGTTATTCATTTACTTATACAAAATATGATTACTGACATCTATATCCCCCATAATTACATTTCAAAAGACTAATGTGCTTTTACATTGTTTAGATACAAAAAGGAATCACTGTGTATATACCTCTGAGTGATGGAGATGTAACGGATGTCCAAAATACCACACCTCAGTCCTCACTGGCTACTATGCACGCTCTGTAGGAGGGGAAAAATAGAGAAGGATGAGCAACCACAGGCTCAGTAAGGCAATAATGCAAGCATGGTAGATAACTACTCTATCTACATGCTGATAGTGTTATGCATATATCGTTTATAGTTCGGAGCATGAGGAAAACAAAACTATGCTATATGCATATACATATATCATGTATTTAAATCATGTAAATTGGCATAGTAAAACATGGTAAATCATCATGTACAAGCCATCTCATGCTCAATTGTCAAATCACATAATAAAAAGGGAAATTCACTTGAAACATCCTTTTTAAATCACATCATAAAGGTCTTTCTCAATCACAAACATCATTACTATTTCACAAATCAAATCCCACAAGGCTCGACCCCTCCCTCGGGTATAACTTGGACAATCACAATCACACATATGAAATAAAAACTAGGTCACTATATCAAAAGTGCCTATGTGGACCAACTATGTCATAAATCATCCCAGACCACATGCATCCAGGTGTGCGGGGTATTGTGCTGACACAAAGGTGGATTATCCCTTGCCAGACTTTCTTATCACATAACCATTACGCGGTACATCTACTCCATGTGATATACAAGGTACAACGTACTCCATAGACTCATATCATGATTGGGGGTGCCATTCCTAGGTCTTACCTATCTCATACCAAGAATTTTCCATATCCATGTAGGAGAGCCTCCCCACCCCTCTAGGGCTTAAGGATGTTGGCTTAAGGATTCTTCTGTAAGAGAGCCTCCCCACCGAATAGAGCCTCCCCGCCTCCTCGGGCTTAAGGATGTTAGCTTAAGGATGTAGGGCTTAAGGATCTTACCGTAAGAAAACCTCCCCACCTCCTCGGGCTTAAGGATGTAGGGCTTAAGGATCTTACCAACTTTCACGACCTGATACATATCACAATGTGTAAACTTGTGCGAACAAAGCTCTAGCATGACTCATGCATCCTATCATAAAAGAAACCTTATACGAGCATAGCTCTAGTAAGGTTATACTCATAAGAAAAACCACTCGAAAGCCACGTACGAGTGGAAGCTCCAATACGGTTTATAAACATCATCATAGTTTCCAAATCAAGGTGCGAGCTAAGCTCCAGCACGTTTCATACAAATGAAAAGATCGAAATCTAGCGCGAGCGAGGCTCCAGTGTGAATTAAATCACATACACATGATAGGCAGCTCACATACATTTAAAACATCTCAAAACATGTTTAGCACCTCACATGGGCTATTTCACAACATCATTCAAGTATAGCCTCCTTTTATTTACTCAAATCAAAGCATTGTGTTTTGTGAAAACATTCAAAACACGTGATTTATGCAATTATTAGCCTTACTATCCTTTTTTATACATCCAAATAAACCAAATCATATATGTACTCATAATTGTTCACATACATCATCAACCACTTTTCCAAACCATCATGCAAATTTACGACACCCTATATACCCACAAAATACGAGCAGCTACCTCTATATACTCACAAAATTTCCTTACCTGGAATTGCGACGCATGATTCCACTTCCTTATAGCTGCTTACTCATACGGTTCGATTCATCTCCAACGAACTCTCTGAAACTGCACATAAACTGAGTCCACAACATTTTAGCCCATTATAATCCAATTCTCGCATTTACTATAGTCGATTCGGTCTATAGTCTCTATTAATGCTTATGAGGCCTCATTTCATTTCTCAAGTCTATAGATTCCTTTTAGGCCTATTAACTCATTCCAAATAGATATTAAATCGATATTAAGCTCATACTGTTCATATTTCATTGATTTCCTTACTATGGCATTTTATCAAGCATCTCATATACCCTTCTTCATAACTTCTCTAAACTCACAATATAACTCCACATAACCATTTTAAATCACCCACATTACTCAGATGACAACTCAACAAATCCTGTAAATCATCAACATACCCAATAAAAAACTCTAGACTATATCCATTTTCTAGGTTATATTAGTTCCAATACTACCTAAATGGTTTCAATCATCAATTTACATGCCAATCAACTCCAAAATCAATAAAATAGACAATGTACTTGGATTGGAGTCTTAGAAACTTACCAAATTAGATTTCTCTTCTTGCTCCAAATGATAATGTCCTTAGCTCCTTCAATACCAACAATGAGATTTTGGGTTTCAACTAAGATGTTCTCTTCCTTAAGATGAACAAATTAATGTCTAATAGCCTCCCATCAAGTCTTACTGGAATTGGTGGATTTTAGAAAGATAAACTTAGGTTTTGGGTGAAAAATTAAAGGGTGATGTTTTTTTCCCAAAATTTTCAGATTTCAGGGCTCTTTTTATAGAAATAGCTTGAGGAGATCGATCTGGTCCCCTTAAATCTCTCTTTTTCATGGTATTTTAAGCATGAGATCGATCTCTCGAAGCTTGAGATCGATCTGCTTCCAAACAGAGAGCTAAGGAGATCGATCTGTATGCTTAAGGATCGATCTTTTCATTACAGAATGGTTAGGAGATCGATCTGGCCACATTGGAGATCGATCTGCTATATTCCATTACTCAAATAAGAGCAATCTGGCTCTTCCAGATCGATCTCTCATCCTATGAGATCGATCTGGCCTTCATATTTTCCAGATTTTTTTTACAGTTTTCTTGCTGTAACTTACACCAAAACATCCTTAATCTGCTGTCATGGCCATTTTCTCATCCATCCACCTTTATGACTTGAAAATGGTATCCATTCATACCTTATTCTTATTGAAACTTGTGTGCATTCTTGGTATATTCAAAGCTATACTATATAAAACCAAATGGAAGCATTTATATTTATGCAACTTACTTCCATTTTCCACACTACTTACAATCACATTCATCACTTATAAGAACTCATTTCTTCATATTCATATACAATGAAACTTGTATATACATTACAAATCATATTACACATATGTACATCGAATCCATGAACTTACATCAATCATACTTTACATTACAAGTCCATTCACATTTATTTGATCCAATTACACACATCACAACTATACATATACGGGGTTTCACATTCTCCCCTCCTTCAAGGAATTTAGTCCTCCAAATTAGAACCAAGTCACACATCAAAAAGTTGGGGGTACTTCTCCCGTATCAAGTTCTCCAAATCCCATGATGTTGCCAAAGAACTTTCACTAAGGGAATTGTCTTAATTTGTAGCACCTTCTCTTTTTTGTCTAATATCTGAACTGGCTTCTCAACATACGTCATACTCTCATTGAGCACCAACGGCTCATATCTTATCACATGTGTCGGGTCCGGGTGATACTTTTGAAGCATAGAGAAGTGGAAGACGTTGTGAACATTTGCCAAGTCCGGTGGTAATACCAACCTGTACGCCTTATCTCCTACTCTCTCCAAAATCTCGAAGGGTCTGATATATCTAGGGCTCAGCTTGCCTTTCTTACCAAACCTCATAATACCCTTTGAAGGTGAAACTCTCATAAATACCGACTCACCCACATCAAACTCTAATGGTCTCAGTCTCTTATCAGCATAACTCTTTTATCGGCTCTGAGCTGTCTGTAATCTTTCACATATCAACTGGACGTCCTCAGATGCCTGCTGCACTAAGTCCAGAGCAAAACTCTATCTGTCACCAACCTCTTCCCATCCAATGGGGGATCGACATCTGTGTCCATACAATGCCTCATAGGGTGCCATCCCGATACTCTCATGATAGCTATTATTATAAGCGAACTCGGCTAACTGCAGGTGGTCATCCCAAGAGCCTTTAAAATCCAGTACACGCTCTCAACATATCCTTAAGGGTCTGTATAATCCTCTCTAACTGCTCATCAGTCTGAGGATGAAAAGAGTGCTAAAACTAAGTCGGGTCCCTAACGCTTCCTGAATATGTTCCCAAAAATGGGAAGTGAAGTGGGCATCCCTATCAGAAACAATGCACACTGGAACACCATGTAGTCGTACTATCTCTCGAATATACAGGTTCACCAACTGACTCAGTGTATCGATAGCTCTCATAGCCAAGAAATGGGCAGACTTAGTCAACCGGTCCACAATAACCCATATGGCATCATGACCTCTGCGGGTCCTCGACAATCCCATCACAAAATCCATGGTGACATGCTCCCACTTCCAAGTCGGTATCGGTAGAGGTTGTAATAATCCTGCAGACTTCTGATGCTCTACCTTCACCTGCTGACAAACGAGACACTTAGTGACATATTCAGCTATGTCTCTTTTCATACCAGGCCACTAATAAACCTTTTGAAGGTTTTGATACATCTTAGTACTCCTTGGACATATCATGTACTTCGATGAGTGAGCCTCTAATAATATTAACTTTCGGATCTCAGATCCTTGGGAACACATACTCTGCCCCTGAACCTTAATAAGCCATCTATACTCTGCTCAAAATCGCTACCCACACCTATCTGTATCTGCCTCAGCCAATCGATGCACCGTCGATCGCTCTGCTGGGCCTGTTGAATACGGCCAATCAACTCTGGCTCTAATCTCATACTAGCCATGATATCCAATTTCTCTGATACAGGTGGGGTTACATCCAAACTGAGGTTTGCAAAGTGTTACAATAATTCATGCTCCCGTACCATCATATAAGACACCAACCTAAGGTTCTTCCTACTAAAAGTATCAAAAACTACATTTGCCTTACCCGGGTGGTAATGATTTCACAATCATAGTCCTTCAGGAGTTTGAGCCATCTCCTCTGTCTCATATTCAGCTCTTTCTGTGAGAACAGGTACTTAAGGCTCTTATGATCTGTGAACACCTGAAATTTCTCACCACAAAGATAGTGGCACCATATTTTCAAAGCAAACACCACGACTGCCAACTCCAAATAATCTGTCGGGTAGTTCCTATCGTGATCTTTCAACTATCTAGATCCATAGGCAACGACCTTCCCATCCTGCATAAGTACACAGTCTAATCCCTGGTATGATGCATCCGTATACACCGAGAATCCTCTTGAGTTGGTAGGAATGGTGCGAACTGGAGCAATAGTCAATCGACGCTTAAGCTCCTTAAAACTCCTCTCACATGCCTCATCCCATACAAACTTAACATTCTTACACGTGAGGCGTGTCAATGGAGCAGCCAGTCTGGAGAAACCCTGTACAAATCTCCGATAATATCCTACCAATCCCAAAAAACTTCTCATCTCAGTAACTGTCTTGGGCTGTTCCCACTGTACAACTGCCTCTATCTTGGATGGATCCATCGATACCCCATCCTTCGACATAACATGGCCCAAAAATGAGATCTGCTCTAACCAAAAGTTACACTTGCTGAGTTTGGCATACAACTCTTTCTCTCGGAGGGTCTGCAGAACTATCCTCAAGTGCTCCTCATGATCCTCCTTGGACTTAGAATAAACCAAAATGTCATCTATGAACACAATCACAAACTTATCCAGGTACGGTTTAAACACATCATTTATCAATGCCATAAATGCTACGGGGGCATTCGTTAATCCAAATGGCATCACCATAAACTCGTAGTGGCCATAATGGGTATGAAATGCTGTCTTGGGTACATCTTCACTCCTGATCCTCAACTGATGATACCCTGACCACATATCTATGTTAAAAAATACTTGGGCTCCCTGGAGCTGATCCAGCAAATCATCTATGGGTGGAAGGGGATATTTGTTCTTAATGGTGGCCTTATTCAACAATCGGTAGTCTATAAACAGTCGAAGGCTTCCATCCTTCTTCCTTACAAATAGAACCGGTGCTCCCAAGGTGAGACACTCGGTCTAATGAACCCCTTCTCTAGCAACTCTTGTAGCTGTTTCTTCAGCTCTTCCAACTCAATCGGTGCTATTCTATATGGTGGTTTCGATATCGGCTCAGTACCAGGCACTAACTCTATACAAAATTCCATTTCCCTTTCAAGTGGTAGTCCTAGTAATTCGTCCGAAAAGACATCAGGGTAATCCGTAATTACGGGTATATCCCTCAATTCTGGGTGTGCCTCATCTATATCGACCACGTAGGCAATGAACCCTTCACATCATTCTTTCCACCGTTAGTATCGTAAGTCATTACATCAACATTCAACATAAACAAATGAATTCATCTCTTAAATATCATATATTAGGATTATACTCTTTCATTGAAAACAAACATAAATTTTCATATCATTTCTTTTTATCAAAGTTTAAAATAAGATTGTCTAATTCTGAAAACATCAATGTCTTAGCATGGCAATCCATAACAACACGATTGGTAGCCAACCAATCCATTCCCAATATTACATCAAAATCATTCATATTCAATAAAATTAAATTGGCTGTCATTTCCTTTCCCTCTATCTTTAACTTACAATCTCTACATACATGCTCAGTCAATTGACTATCATTCATGGGTGTGGAAATCATCAACATTTTATCCATCAATGTAGGTTTCACATGCTTTAACAATTTATGTGCAAAGGAAGGTGATATGAAAGAATGCGTGGCACCAGGATCAAATAATACCAATGCTTCTAAATCAAAGATTCGAATGGTATCTTTAATCACATCCGTCGAAGCATCTGTGGTGTCCTGATCTAGTGCATGTACTCTTCCTCTACTCACACCCGCTACTTGCTTCCCTTTTTCTCAGCTGTGGCCCTCTTCCTTGGGGCAGCCGTCTCAACTGGAGGTCTCTCTGGCTCCTTGCCCTTTTATGGGGTAATCTCCATCTTCTTGGGATAATACTTAGCTATATGTCCTGGTCTCTCGCATCTGAAACACACCATAGGGGTCATCGGACAGGGCCTAGTCCCCTGAAATCTATCACATCTCCTGCACCTCTCAGTAGTAGGTTGTGGTCCTCCAATAACCATACCCCTCGACGCAGTCAAGGTTGGGTATATGGGAGGTCTAGCAGCTCTCTCCTGCACCTCCTTAATCTTATGCCTCTTCTCGAAAAACCTTTGGCATCCTCTCTTAGCCACTCTATCAAACCCGGATCTCTTCTGATCTCTATCCTTCCTGACACTAATCCTCCCAAGCTCGAAGGCATTTCGCTCAAAGTCTTGCTCACACAACTGAGCCTTATGTACTGCTTCCTCATAAGTATGAATATCAAATAGGGCTAGCTTAGTTCGGATGGCCAATCTCAGCCCATCAACAAACATCTGAATCTTTTGGGTCTCACTACCCATCGTGTCCAGGTCGTATCTCCCCAAAGACATAAACTTGGACTCATACTCATCCACAGTACGGTTCCCCTGAACCAGATTCATGAATTCCATCGGTAATTTTCCTTGCATGGTAGCTGAAATGTACTGTCTCCTGAAGGCCTCCAAGAATATCTCTCATGTAATCTCGGAGTGTCTAGCCCTCAAAATAGCTTCAATGGATCTCCACTAGTGCTCTGCCTCGCCTTTCATCATAAACATGGCAAAGGCAACCTTCTCTCCTGAAATGCATTGAAAAAACCTATATAGTTTCTCCATCTCATACACCCAGTCCTGCGTGACAACCGGGTCCTTCACCCTTCTGAACACTTGGGGTTTCAATGCTTAGAACTCTCGCAGTCTGCTCAAGTCGTAGTTATACCTCAAATCACTACCACTCTGCTGTGGAGCGATAGGAGAATCTGTATCCGATACTAGAGGTGTCATCATCTCAATAACCTGAGGTCTCTCCGCCTATGTAGCTGCCTGTCCAGTTGTAGGCTGTGTTGCGAGACCTCGTCTATCACTAGCACCCAAAGCCTGTGTGACTATCTCCACCAGGTTCTCAATACTCCATTATATCCTAGCGAAGCGAGCCTCAGTATCTTCTGCTCTCCTAGCAGGGTCCTATGGAGCCTGATCAATCTGTGGCTTTGCACTACTCTCAGGCCTACCTGTACGGCCTCTAGCACATGCTCTCGCCCCTCTACCTTGGCGCGTAATTAGCATAATGCCTAACTTCTTGTATTATAATAATTTATTAAGGTCAATCCATCACTGTATACATAGTTTTATATAAAAAAAAAGGCACAGTAATATGTGCATATACATTTCTTACGTTTTACTACTGACTCACATCAGGCCAACACAGCTCTGATACCAATATCTGTCACGACCCTTTTTTATTCCTTTTTACTAAAAATCTCAATAAATTTTTCCCGTTTTACTGTTATCCTACCCGATCGTGAACAACTCACCACATATAGTTGGGCTGTGAGTCAATAATAACCACC
Source organism: Firmiana major (assembly GCA_033439115.1). Taxonomy (NCBI): domain Eukaryota; kingdom Viridiplantae; phylum Streptophyta; class Magnoliopsida; order Malvales; family Malvaceae; genus Firmiana; species Firmiana major. The sequence continues at coordinate 25,880,968 of CM065914.1, forward strand.
ACTTACCATTCATTCACAATTTAATGAAACGATGGCATACATTCGAAATTGTTCATTTAGTTATACAAAATATGATTACTGACATCAACATCCCCATAATTACATTTCAAATGACTACTGTACTTTTACATTGTTTAGATACAAAAAGGAATCACTATGTATATACCTCTGAGTGATGGAGATGTAGCAGATGTCCAAAATACCATGCTTCAGTCCTCACTGGGCTACTATGCATGCTCTGTAGAAGGAGGGAAATAGAGAGGGATGAGCAACCACATGCTCAGTAAGGCAATAATGCAAGCATGGTAGATAACTACTCTATCTACATACTGATAGTGTTATGCATAAATCGTTTATAGTTTGGAGCATGAGGAAAACAAAACTATGCCATATGCGTATACATATATCATGTATTTAAATCATGTAAATTGGCATAGTAAAACATGGTAAATCATCATGTACAAGCCATCTCATGCTCAATTGTCAAATCACATAATAAAAAGGGAAATTCACTTGAAACATCTTTTTTAAATCACATCATAAAGCTCTTTCTCAATCACAAACATTATTACCATTTCACAAATCAAATCCCCAAGGCTCGACCCCTCCCTCGGGTCTACCTTAGATAATCACAATCACACATATGTAATAAAAACCAGGTCACTATATCAAAAGTGCCTATGTGGACCAACTACATCATAAATCATCCCAGACCACACGCATCCAGGTGTGTGGGGTATCGTGCTGGCACGAAGGTGGATTATCCCTCGCTAGATTTTCTCATCACATAACCATCGTGTCATACATCGTACTCTATGTGATATATACGGTACAATATACTCCACAGACTCATATCGTGATTGGGGGTGTCATTCCTAGGTCTTACCAACCCCATACAAAGAATTTTCCATATCCATGTAGGAGAGCCTCTCTGCCGAACAGAGCCTCCTCGTCGCTCTAGGGCTTAAGGATGTTAGCTTAAAGATCCTTCTGTACCCATGTAGGAGAGCCTCCCTACCGAACAGAGCCTCCCCGCCCTTCCAAGGCTTAAGGATGTTGGCTTAAGGATCCTTCCGTAAGAGAGCCTCCCCACCGAACAGAGCCTCCCCACCTAACAAAGCCTCCCCGCCTCCTCGGGTTTAAAGATGTAGGGCTTAAGAATCTTACCAACTTTCACGACCTCATACGTATCACAATGTCCAAACTTGTGCGAGCAAAGCTCTAACACGACTCATGCATCCTATTATAAAGAGACCATGTACGAGCATAGCTCTAGTAAGGTTATACTCATAAGAAAAACCACTCGAAAGCCACGTAGAGCGGAAGCTCCAATAGGATTTATAAACATCATTATAGTTTCCAAATCAAGGTGCGAGCCAAGCTCCAGCACGTTTCATACAAATGAAAACATCAAAATCTAGTGCGAGTGAGGCTCCAGCGCAATTAAATCACATAAACACGATAGGCGGCTCACATACATTCAAAACATCTCAAAACATGTTTAGCGCCTCACATGAGTTATTTCACAACATCATTCAAGTACTAACCAGCCTATCCTTTTATTTGCTCAAATCAAAGCATTGTGTTTTGTGAAAACATTCAAAACACGTGATTTATGCAATTATTAGCCTTACTATCCCTTTTTATGCATCCATACAAACCAAATCATATACGTACTAATAATTGTTCACATACATCATCAACCACTTTTCCAAACCATCATGCAAATTTACAACACCCTATATACCCACAAAATACGAGCAGCTACCTCTATATACTCACAAAATTCCCTTACCTAGAATCACGACGCGTGATTCCACTTCCTTAGAGTTGCTTACTCGTACAGTTCGATTCGTCTCCAACGAACTCTTCAAAACTGCACATAAACGTATTCCACAACATTTTAGCCCATTATAATCCAACTCTCAAGTTTACTATAGTTGATTCGGTCTATAGTCTCTATTAACGCTTATGAGGCCTCGTTTCATTTCTCGAGTCTATGGATTCCTTTTAGGCCTATTAACTCATTCCAAATCGATATTAAGCTCAAAGTGTTCATATTTCATTGATTTCCTCACTATGGCATTTTATCAAGCATCTCATATACCCGTCTTCATAACTTCTCTAACCTTATAATATTACTCCACATAACCATTTCAAATCACCCACATTACTCAGATGACAACTCAACAAATCCCATAAATCATCAACATACCCAATTTACACTTTCTCACTCTAGACTAATCCATTTTCTAGTTTATATTAGTTTCAATACTACGTAAATGGTTTCAATCATCCATTTACATGTCAATCAACTCCAAAATCAATAAAATAGACAATGTACTTGGATTGGAGTCTTAGAAACTTGCCAAATCAAATTTCTCTTCTTGCTCCAAATGACAATGTCCTTAACTCCTTCAATACCAACAATGGGATTTTGGGTTTCAACTAAGTTGCTCTCTTCCTCAAGATGAACAAATTAATATCTAATAGCCTCCCCTCAATTCTTACTAGAATAGGTGGATTTTAGAGAGATAAACTTAAGTTTTGGGTGAAAAATGGAAGGTTGATGTTGTTTTCTCAAAATTTTCAGATTTCAACGCTCGTTTTATAGAATAGGTTGAGGAATGGATGCCATTTTCAGATTCCATTTAGTTTGGAATGTGATACTTTTGGATATACAAGTAATGCACACAAGTTTTAATGTGCATAAGGTACGAATGGATGCCATTTTCAAGTCATTAAGGTGGATGGATGAGAAAATGACTATGGCAGCAAATTAAGGACATTTGGGTGTGAGTTGCAGCAGAAAAACTGCAGGAAATCTAGAAAACATGAAGGCCAGATCGATCTCTTAGGATGAGAGATCGATCTGGAAGAGCCAGAATGCTCTTATTTGGGCAATGGAATAGAGCAGATCGATCTCCAATGGGGCCAAATCGATCTCCTAAGCATTCTGTAATGAAAAGATCGATCCTCAAGCATACAGATCGATCTCCTTAGCTCTCTATTTGGGAGCAGATCGATTGCATGCTTCGACAGATCAATCTCATGCTTAAAATGCCGTGAAAATGAGAGATTTAAGGGGACCAGATCGATCTCCTCTTGGACCAGATCGATCTCCTCAAGCTATTTCTATAAAAGGAGGGCTGAAAATCTAAAAATTTTGGGAAAAACACCAATCTTCCATTTTCAACCCAAAAACCTAACTTTCTCTCTCTAAAATAAGCCATTTTCAGTAAGATTTGAGGGGAGGACATTAGACACTAAGTTGTTCATCTTGAGGAAGAGAACAACATAGTTGGAACCTAAAATCCCATTATTGGTATTGAAGGAGCTAAGGGCATTGACATTTGGGGCAAGAAGAAAAATCAGATTTGGTAAGATTCTAATACTCCAATCCAAGTACATTGTTTATTTTAGTGATTTTGGAGTTGAGTTGGATGTGTATTGATGGATAAATTATCTAGGGATGTGGTGGAATTAGTGTGACCTCGAAAACCTAGAATGGGTATAATGTGAGAAGATATGGGATGAATGAGTTTATGATTCATGGGCATGCTAAAGTTGTTATTGAGGTAATGTGTACGATTTTAGATGGTTAAATGAAAATACATTGTGGGTTTAAGTGAAATTATGAAAATGAGTATGTAAATGCTTGATAAATGCCATAGTGAGGGAATTCATGAAATATGAACACTATGAGCTTAATGTCGATTTCATATTGATTTGGAATGAATTAATATGCCTAAAAGAATCCATAGACTTGAAATATGAGTAGAGTAATGAAACGAGGCCTTAAGAGCATCACTAGAAACTATAGGTCGAATTGACTGTAGTGAACGCACGATGTCATATTATATGGATCGAATATAATGCGAAATACGATTTTGTGCAGTCCTAAAAAGTCCGTTGGAAACGAATAGAGTGGTACGAGTAGTAGCTTTAAGGAAGTGGAATCACACATTGCGATTCCAGGTAAGGGAATTCTGTAAGTATATAGAGGTAGCTGCTCGTAATTTGTGGGATTATAGGGTGTTTATGAAATTCATGAACGTTTAAGAAATTGGTTGTTTAGTATGCAAAAATAGTTGTAAATATTGGATGATTTGGTTTTACATGGATGTATAAAAAGGGATAGTAAGGCTAATAATTGCATAAATCAAGTGTTTTGAATGCTTTCACAAAACATGTATTTGGTTTTAAACGAATTGATAGATAGGTTGGCTATTGTGGTTTGATGTTTGTGATAGCACATGTGAAGTGCCAAATATGTTTTGAGATTAGTTTTGAAAGCTTATGAGCCGCCTATCATGTTTATGTGAATTAAATCGTGCAGGAGCCTAGCTCGCATCGGGTATTGATGTTTTCATTTGTATGAAACATGCTGGAGCTTAGCTTGCACCTTGATTTGAAAACTATGATGATGTTTATAAACCGTACTGGAGCTTCTGCTCGTACGTGGCTTTTGAGTGATTTGTCTTATGAGTATAACTGTACTAGAGCTATGCTCATCCGCGATCTCTGTATGATAGGATGCATGAGTCGTGCTAGAGCTTTGCTCGCACAAGTTTGCACATTGTGATACATATAAGGTTGTGAAAGTGGTAAGATCCTTAATCCCTACATCCTTAAGCTAACATCCTTAAGCCTGAGGAGGCGGGAAGGCTCTGTTAGGCGGGGAGGCTCTGTTCAGTGGGGAAGCTCTCTTACGGTAAGATCCTTAAGCCCTACATCCTTAAGCTAACATCCTTTAGCCCAAAGAGGCGGGGAGGCTCTGTTAGGCGGGGAGGCTCTGTTCGGTAGGGAGGCTCTCTTATGGAAGGATCCTTAAACCAACATCCTTAAGCCCTGGAGGGGCAGGGAGGCTCTGTTCGGTAGGGAAGCTCTCCTTCACGGATATGGAAAACTCTTGGTATGGGGTAGGTAAGACCTAGGAATGGCACCCCCAATCACGATATGAGTCTGCGGAGTACGCTATACCGTGTATATCACATAGAGTACGATGTACCGCGTGATGGTTATGTGATGGGAAAGTCTGGCGAGGGATAATCCATCTTTGTGCCAGTACGATATCCCGCACACCTGGATGCGTGTGGTTTGGGATGATTTATGATGAAGTTGGTCCACATAGGCACTTTTGATATAGTGACCTGGTTCTTATACACATGTGTGAATTGTGAAATGAAAATGTGGTTGTGATTGTGAATTGATTTGGTGGTATTTATGTGTTGAGAAAGAGCTTTATGATGTGAGTTTAAAAAGGAGGTTTTTTAATGAATTGCCCTTTTTATGAATTTAAATGAGATTGAGCATGAGATGATTTATTCATGATGTTTTTACCTTGTTTTATATGCCAATGTACATGATTTTGATACATGATATATATGTATACTCATATGGCATAGTTTTACTTCCTCATGCTCCTACTATGAACGATTTATGCATAACACTATCAGCATGTAGATAGAGTAGTTATATACCATGCTTGCATTATTGCCTTACTGAGCCTGTGGTTGCTCATCCCTCTCTATTTTCCCCCCTACAGAGCGTGCATAGTAGCCCAGTGAGGACTAAGGCATTGTGTTTTTGGACATCCGCTGCTTCCATCGACGAGAGGTATATACACAGTGATTTCTTTTTGTATCTAAATAATGTAAAAGCACAGTAGTCAATTGAAATGTAATTATGTGGGATGTAGATGTCAGTGAACATGACTTGTGTAAGGTAATGATTAACTTTCAAATGTATGACATCGCTTTATTTAACTGAGAATGAATGAGATGTGATGTTTATTATTGACTCACAGCTCAACAGTGTAATGGTAAGTTAGTTCATGATCGAGTAAGGAAAGAAATTTGTGAAAAAGTTTTAGTGATTTTCGGTTAAAGGGAATGGAGTTGGGTCATGACAAACACTCATCCCTGACCGATCACTTTCTTGCCCTTTTCCACTAGAGCTGCTGGGGGTGGAAGAATCACTCTTACTGGTTGAGCTGGTGGAGGAATCGCCCTAACTGGCTGAGCTGGTGGAGTCCTCAGCTTAGGAAAATCTCTCTTCATATGCCCCACTTTTCTACACCGAAAGCAAGTACCATAGATTCGATGGTAAGGCTGGTTGGCATAATATCTCTTCCCACATCGGTTACACATGGGAATCTGATAAGGTACTGGGGGGTTTTGTGCAGGAAAAGGCCTCGACCTAGTCACCATGGCCCGAGAAGCTCTGACCCTCTGCTTCTTGTTCTGCCATCTATTCTGGATAGGTCTCCGATCATCAAACCTCTTACCATGACTCCTCAATCGCGACTGAAACTCAGCCTGGGACAGATTCATGTCATGCTCGACAAACTATACCCTCTGGATAGCCTCAGCATAGGTTCGAATATTTAGAAGAGCTAGCTTGCTTCTGATTGTCGACCTCAATCCATGAATGAACTTGACAGTCTTCTTCAATTCATTTCTTGTAATATTGGGCTCATACCAAAGCAGTGCAGTGAACCTTGACTCGTACTAATCCACTGTCATAGTACCTTAATCCAAGCTCAAAAATTTTGCCTCTTTCTTCCTCTTTGCACACTTCGAAATATGCTGATCATTAAAAGCCTCGAGAAGGTCTCCCATGAGATCTCAGTGTGCCTAGCCAACAGAACTGTCTCGGTAAAAGTCTACCACCGCTCTGCCTCTCCCTTTAGCATATAGGTAGCCAGTACCACCTTATCCGAGCTACTGTAGTTTATAATCCTGAAGATCTTTTCCAACTTTTGAACCCACTCCTTAGCTGCATTAGGATCTTTGTCTCCCTTAAACATGGGCGAGTTCATCTTCTGAAACTACCTTACCGCGCCATGTTCCTTTCCACTGAATCCTGAACTGGCGGCTGTACTACTAGTGGCTATGGTGGAGGTACGGGTTCCTGGGGTACTGGTGGTGGTTGTGGCTCTGGAGGTGGAAGAGCTTACGACGCATTTGCAGCATTAGCAAAATTCACCATAAAGTGAGTGAATGTAGCAGACATCTCTACCATTGACTGCTCGAGTCTCTCCATCCTGGAGTTCGGACTCTCTGGCTATGTGGGAGGTACCAGAGGTGGCTGGGCTCGCCTACCACAGCCCCTTGCTCATCTCCCACTCATACTGACTCGCAAATCCTATACCAAATACCCAAACAGAGTTAATAACAATCAAAAGTATATGCGAACATATATATATATATATACATTTCAGACATGCCCGGTTATGAGATGTACCTCTAGACTAGCTAACCTATACCGACACGACCTACAACAAGCCCACTCTGATACGAAAAAGAGTAGTCACGACCTGTGACCTAACCTTGAACTACTCGCGCAATGTTGAGCAAAATCGTATTTTAATGTAACTTAAATATTTCTACGCGGGTCGTTTTACTTGTTGTTTGTGCCCAATGTAGGTAACATCCTACTCCTTATTATATTTTTATGCGTGATCAATTTCTAATCTTAACTTATATCACCTGTGATTTCTGTTTCTTATACTAATTCGGCATACTCATCACGTATTCATAAATCCGACATCACTTTCAATACCATATAGCATGCCATACTATTCATCCATTTTAAACCGAAAAGAAGAAACCTAAGGTAAATCAAGATCATCGAAACTACCATAACAGTATATCACCACAATCATATCCACTCAGTTTAACAGCATATAACACATTACTCCAAATTCATTGTTTAAACCGAGACCACAAGAAGAAACCGAAGATGCAATACCTATAGTCATACTTAGACATTTTCCAACTAAATATACATCTCACAAATACAACCGTGCATACATATCTTAAAAAAAATGCATATATATATATATACATATACCGTCCCTCGCATATACCTCGAAAAGTCCAAAGAGCTGCTAATCAAACTGAGGGAGATTGCTAGAACGTGACGCTCGCCCCAAAATACTAATCTGAAAAGTGTTTGAAAAAGAGGGGTGAGCAACCATACGCTCAGTAAGAAGTCTACATACCGAAGTTAGCAAAACACCATGCAACACGTCATGCAATGGTAAACCAAAATAATCACGTAAAACATCATGCATAATTCGATAAAACAATTGTTGTATATGCTTTGGTTTAGACAAGTTTGCATAATTAAAAATCAATGTATCATTAGTCAAAATCAGATTTCTCGAGAATATTTATAAGTCCATAAAATCGAGACCAGTGTCAAGAGAAACTCATTCAAATACATGCATGGGCACACTTAAAGCATTCGATACAGTAACATGAGTAAGTGACAATAACCCAAACCAGTCATGGATCCAATATTCAGATAACCTCATCAAATCGATGCAAAATCAATACACCTATGGCCATAGTGACTATCGCCCTATCCTAACTGAGCAGGTTCCGAACTAGGGTACTGTAGACGGGTTCAAGGTCTCACAATATTAGGTAGCATTAACAAACTCGATGCCACGAAGGCATTCCCGTGAAGCACTTGGCACCGTAGGACAATCACACAGAACCTCCTACCAAATGCTAGAGATGGCTCTCACGGGACATGACTGCCACACAGGCATAAATTGGGTTGCCAACAAACTCAAAATCCCACAATGGGTTCACAATAAAATCCAGCAATTAATCCCAAATTCATATTTTAAAAAATTGGGGAAAACCACCCAGCAATAATAAATCATGTAATCAACTGTATAAAATTAGCACAAATATAAATCATGCAACTTCATGCTATTTCAAAAATACAGTTAAAAATTTGCCCACGCAACAACTTCATAAATTAGCAATCTCGAATGGAGTTACAAAAATAGTGTAATGCTCACACGCAAATGCTACTATCATGTAAAAATCATAGCTTATAAACGGTAACTCCAAATTATGATAGAATTTCAAGTCAAGGCAATTTATAAAAATGATCGGTAAATGAATTGTAATCTAGGCTACTCTAGTAAATCGACTAACCTATAATCCTACTTTATAAATATGAAATCTAGCCTATCTTAAGTATTTTACTAACGACAGCTATATAAAACCCCTCACCACACAAGCTACGCACCCGATTTACCCTTTTTCGCCTATCGCCTTATACGCGCATATATGCGTCTAAGTTTCCTTGGCACCTTCTAACGTGTTTGCTGTGAAATATCATTAAAGCATACGATTATTTACCATTCGCACGTTAACGAATTAAATTTCAGCACACGCGCACTCATAAAGACAATTCTAAACTAACGACCATTAACGCAGTTTATCGGTTTTAAGCCTTACGATTATTCTTGTCCAATCATACTCTCATGGCCATAATTTCCACAATTCTACTTGTTAATTATTTTTGGTCTTAATCAAGGTGGCCAAATACCTTGAGTATGTCTTAATTTCATACTGCATTCAAGCAATAAATATTTTTACATAATATTCTTCACTTATATTTTATTTATTTTCTGCAATTTCAATCACCTAATTTTCCAATATTTTTACAAATCGAAACTTCTGATAATCATTATTATCTATCTCTTAAATTCTGATTTTATCATTATGGGACTATATTGCTTTAACACTAAATTGATTATTTTCGTTCCTAATTTCCAGCAAACATTTTTGTTCCTAAAGTCCTCATTTGGCCGAACCTAACCCCTTTTATACTCATCCAATTATTTCAATAATTGTTTGACACAAATTTATTAACCAACAATTTCTTATAATTTCCAGCTAAAGAATTAAAGTTTCTGCATTTCATTTCATTTCCTACATGTATCCAAGGTATATTATTTTTAGGCAAATTATGTAATCTAGCTCTCCTAACCGAATACATGTATAAGTTCCCTTAACTTTCCTACTTAGCTGAGTATTCATCATCACTCTTTCCTTATAATTTTCCAGCAAATTCACTAAGTTACACATTGAATTAATATATTATTTTCCAAGTTTTTAAATCTACCAAATTTATTCCATATTTCCAGCTTTTAAATTTTGTTTTTAACTTACTTGAATTGCATGAATTTAAGCTATCCTACATAAATTTTCTACATTCTAATTAATCATGGCATTATGAAAATTCCAGATTTAGCTTACTCCTCATTTACATACATCATAATTTCTGTTTTAATTCTTTCTTATTACAGCCAAGCTCTACCCTTGTTCATGGAAATTTCTTATCAAATTTTAATCATAACACCTACAAATGTATTATCTCAATTCAGATTAATCAATTTAAATAAATTCATCACATGCAGAAATTTCTTTTCTTTGCATCTCTACATGGCCGAATATATTGTTCAAATCTTCCAATTTTCCTTGTTGAATTTTAATCCATAGAATTGTACATTGTACATTACCATTTCAGATTACATAATCTAATTTCACATTGCCAATTCAACAATTTCCCTATGTTTCTCCATGTAGCCGAATCACAACTTAATGTATTGCAAGACCCGATTTTATTGTAAGAGTAAAAGGGAATGAATAGAAATTTACGAGTGCATTTAAAAATGCAAAAGGACTGAAATGAAATTCCTGAACACATTGAAGGGTAAAATGGTCAAAAGATCGAAAGTCAGTATAAATTCGATGAGAAAATTTTATTAAAAATAATGGATTGAGAAATCTTGGTCAATAAAGGTGAAATAAATTTGTTCTGTGTTAAATTGATCAAGATATCAAATTATCGGAATTAATCGAGATTTTTACTTCGAAAAATAATCCCGAAAATAATCAAAAAATATACCGAAAAGGGTTAAAATAAATTAAATAAATTAAATAAAATTAAATAAATGAATTTAGAATAAAATAAGAAATTTGTAGATATTTGTATAATATTTGTGAATATTTTAATGATTAAAATATAATAAAAATAAATAAATAAAAAAATAAAAAATAAAAAAAATTAATTAATTAGTTAAAAAAAGAAGAGAGAATTGAAAATCGGGGAGAGAGAAACGAAAAACGGAAGCCAAAAAATCGAGGAGACCACCGGCGAGCCACCGACGGCCAGAGACCCAGGCGAGGGCCGGCGAAGGAAGCCTGACCCCAGGCGACTTCACAGCGCCGACGACGCGCCGTGGAACTCGTCGGAGATCAACGAATCGGGGAGAGAAACCGCGGGAGAAAGAGCTCCGATTGGCGGCTACGAGCGCCGATTTGACCCCAACCACCGACCATCGAAGGTTCCCCACGTGATGCCGAGCAGATTGGTGGTGGCCACGGTCGATGAAATCGACGGATGGCACCGAAAACGATGGAAAGAGGAAATGGGTACCGACGGTGGAGAGAACAGGCCGGACCGACAACTTTTCGACGACCTCGACCGAAGCCGACCCCAGATCTGAGATGCGGACGACCCAACAGAGCCACTGGCGACGGAAGCCGACGGAGAACCGACCGGCAAGGCCGTGAACTGGCCGAACTAGAGTGAACCGGCATTCTGAACCGGGTCTGAATCGGACCGAAGTGGTTCAGCCAAGAATGAAAGGAAAAAAAGGAGAAATAGGGAGAAAGAAAGAGAGGAAAAATTGGAAAAAAATCTCGACGATGTAATCGAGCTACGGGTAAGTCAGTAGCGGTCGAAATTGACCGATTTAAATTTTGGAATATTTTATTTGATTAATTTTCGACTGAAAATTTATCCGAAAATTATGAAATTGTGTAGCTTAACAATTGGCATCCAACGAGAGCTCGAGACAGCCTCGATTTGCATACTAGCATGGAATCTCGGGTAAGTAACCCTTATTTACGATAATTTACATCGTTATGCGTGCTTCGGATTTAATTATCGCATAAAATAAATTAAATTATGAAAATTTAGATAAATTGTCGTAAATAATAAATCGAGCTATTCGAGAGTTAGAACGAGGCCCAATAAATTGTTGGTGGGCCCAATGAGCCCAATAGGCCTTGATAATGTGAAAATTAAGTGGAAAATGGGCTTAAGGCCCATTAAGGTGCAATCGGGCCCAATAGGGGTAAAAGGGCCCAATGATTTAAATTAAGCCCAGAAAATAGGAAATACAATTAAATTGTATGATATCTGACCTGAGGAATATTTATACGCAGTTTCGGACATTGGGTTAGGAGCAGATCAGACTGCATGACAAGACAGTAGTGGTAAAGGAAAGGTCAGACTCTACAGAAAAATAAGGTAAGGGAATTCTACGGACTGCTAGAGGTAACTTTACGAAATTTCAAAGTCATATGCAGTCTTTTAAATTATCTAAAGGGTTTAGAAGTAAGTTAATAATTTTAGTACCCCGAATGGGTAAATTACCAAAATACCCTTGTTAAGGGTAAATTTTACAATTTTAGAAAAAATTGGGAGGAGCAAGAACAAGAGGTTCCTGCTCGTTCTGGAAGTGTTTTGATGCATGCATGAGTAGGCTGGCTAACCTTGAAAGAAAAATGCACAGCATTGCATATTTTCAACGATGAAATTGTTTTAAAAATTGTTTTGAGGAAACAGAGCCGCATACGTGTTTTTATTGACATGTGACGTGCTAGAGCTCAACTCGCACGATGTTTTGATTTGTGTTATGCATGCATTAGTGCTGGAGCGAGAGCTCGCACTAGAGTTTTACATGCATTGGTGCTGGAGTCCAACTCGCACCAGATTCTTTTTATACATATATATATGATTTTCGTGACACGGTGCTAAAGACTAACTCGCACTAAATTTTACATGATTTTCGTGACAGGGTGCTAGAGTCTAACTCGCACCAGATTTTCACATGATTTGATGAGAGTGCTAGAGCTTAGCTCGCACTAGTTTTACTTGAATTGACGAGAGTGCTGGAGCATCGCTCGCACCCCCCACTAATTTTATGAGAACATGCGATGAGCCGTGCTTAGAGTATCGGGTAGACTGTGTGTCACCGATTAAATAGGCTCGCACGTGCATTTTGAGACATGGCATGAGTATACAGATATGATATGGGTCCACGGAGTACAATGTACCGTGCAAGTAGCATGGAGTACGATGTACCATGTGGCATCTTCGGATGCGTGGTATCTTCATATACGTGTGGCATCTTCGGATGTGTGGGATCAGATAAGACCAATGAGATGGACTGACCCACCTCCCGGGCGATTCCCAATCATGGTGAGAACCCGCACACTAGGATCCATGTAGCAGAGGAACTCCCGAGGACACATGGCCATAGTCCTGGTTATTACCGATATACAGATGTTGCCTAGTCTCGCATGTTGACGATTTTGATGAAATCAAAACTGGGTTTTAAATCAGATTTGCATGATGTTATTTCCATGCTTTTTAAACCCATGTGTGATGTAAACTGATTTTCATGGTTTTGTGTGAGTCAGGATCACCCGAATGAGGGGTTGAGTCCTGACTTTATTGTGAAATTTTTAAATGAGGAAGAAATGATTTAAAAAGAGTTGCATGTTGAATTTTCCATGCGAACGTGTTTTACATGACATCATGAATCATAGCATCAGTTTTAAAATGTGTGGAGAAAGGGTGGTTTATACATGGCACCACGTTCATGTAGGTAGTATGGTTACCTACTTGTTTGTAGGATTGCCTTACTGAGCTTGATGTGCTCACCCCTTTCATTTTCTCACACAGATAATCTCCAGTAGATGTTGAGGTGACTGAGTATTGCATTCCGGATATCTGTTGCTGCCCATCACTTAAGGTATATACACTTGTATATATTGTATCTAAATAAGCATAGCACAGTAACATGTTTGTAAGTAACTTTAGGGGATGTATAAATATTGTAAGCATTTATAAATGACTAAGAAAGAATTAATTTGGTGGGACTGGCATTGACGCACAGCCCAATTATTAGTGGAGTGTGGTCACGATTCGGAGGATAAATAAGTATGAAATAAAAATAACAAAATGCAAAAAATTTACTCTAATTTTTAGGTAGTTTTGGGTCGTGACATATAAAGGTTGTATCAGAGCGAAATTGGTCTGATGTGTGTCAGTGTCAGTAATTAGGAAATTACATCCCCGTGTTACTGTGCTTGGTTAGATACAATAGTGTATATCGAGATGGGTTTTAACTAAGAAATGGTTGAGAATGTAGGAATACCTAATATTAGTCGCGATAGAGAAGGTAGAGCAAGAGGCAGAGGTCGTAGAGGTAGACCTAAGCCTCCTAATCGTGCTGAGTTGACCTATGAGAATCAGGATGAGATTGAGGCTAATATTGAGCATGCCTCACAGAGTCCGACAGAGAGATCGGACAGTATTGAGACACGCTTCGCGAGGTTAGAGTGGAGTGTGGAGAATATTTTGGGAGTAAATTGCTCAGAGTATGCATAAGATTTGAGGGCGAGTCGAGCATTGATGGAAGTCCGCTCGACCCAACTTAAGAGTTAGACATCCAGAGCTGACATGCGAAATATTTTAGATGTATTCCGGTGATAGAATATCCCGGACACTGTTTAAAAGGAATTGATTTATTGATAAGTATGAATTATGAGTATGAAACTTAGTTATATTCTTGGGCAGATATTACCTCGACACTATGAACAGTGACAGTCGAGATGTCTAAAAGTTTATGGAATGGCTCAAATTGTCGATTAGAGTCCAATTGGCCCATGAGATATTACCTATGTCGAGGCAGTGCGTAAAATACAGTTGTATGAATGAGATCGAGTGTGGCACGCCTCTGAGATTAGGAAAGGTAGTAAGGGCCAAAATAGAGATAGAAAGAGAATCGAGAATGTTAGAGATGACAGAACGAGAAAAAGGGGTAGTTTGGTAAAAGATTTGATTTGATGAGTTATGGGCTAAGATGATTGGTAAGGCCACAGTTACCCAATGGTAGCACTTTTGAGGGGTATTGTGATTGGAGAACCCCGATCTGCTACGGATCACTGTAGAATGTGTGGTAAATACCACGGAAGTAGGACCTACACCTACATATTATTGATGAAAATGGCCGTTAAGTGTGGTAAGACGGACCATTTATTATGATTGCTCAGAGTTGGGCGAGATTGCCCCACAGAAAGGTAAAGAGATAGCTGCATCGAAAAGGGAGGCCACAGCCGAAGAGAAAAGGAAAGTAGGCTATTAGACGAAGGCGAGTGTATGTCTTGGACTAGAACACTACTGATGTTTCACAGGATGTGGTGAAAGATGCCACACTGCTTATGAATAAAGAAGTAATTGTGTTAATTGATCCTAGTACCATGTAATTCTTCATACCACCTTCATTCGCATATAAGTGAGTAAAAGACATGAATGCCTACACTCTTGGGCACAATGCTGATAAATGAGTACCCCAATAGAGGAAGGCCAACTAACGAAATAATGATCAAGAGATTTTAAGTTAAAAACGGGGGAAGAAGTATAAGTCAGCCGATTTTATTCAATGGACTATGAATAATTTAAAGTAATATTTGAGAATAAAGTATTCGGCTTCATGCTATGATGTTCGAATTTCTATCCTAAGATAGTGATATGGTTACCCCTGAAAAGTATACTGTAAGTTTTGATAAGTACTAAAAAGGGGTGTAACAGTTGAAATTAAAGGAGTAAATGATGGTACTCATGAAATGAATAATGACAGAGTTTCGTTATAATTGATACACTAAGGAGATAATCTTTGAGATATGCTTGATGCTAAATCCAAGGTGTACTGGAGTAAGAGGCGTATGCTAGGTAAGAATACCATTAAAATATGAAGTAATTAGGATTAAAGCAATTAGTAGCGAATATGAATTGTGACCACAGGGACTGATATGTAAAGTAATTGTGGTTAAGTCTAAGGGTTAATAAAGGTATTTCAAAATACCTCCCCGCCTGAAGACTTGACAGCGTCTAGAAATATATATAATCTATGACTTGAAATCGACCGGGTAAGATATAAATTTAAAATTTGGATACTTTTACTAGTACGATAAGGAACTATAAAATTCGATTAATTATGAAGGTTAAAATATAAAAATTTAATAAAAGCCGTTAATATAAGAAAAGGAAATGACGCGGGTTAGTAATGTGAACATAAGCAATTTTGAAGTGATATTATATGCTTATGCGTACATAGGTCAAGGATATGGACGATTGAAATATCTAGTGGAGCTCAACTACAATGAGTTATTTAAACTTTACTTGGACTGATTTGTCATCATTCTTATTGATGATATGCTGGGTGTATTTAAAGTCCAGGGAAAATTATAAGCAACAATTGGAAAATTGCTTTTACAGATGGTTGCTGCGAGTTCTAAAAAGGATATATTTTGTTGACACGTTTAACTAAGAAGCGTGGTATTTGAATAGGATGATAGACGTGACAAGAGTTTTGGTGTAATGAAGTATGAACTGACCACCGTGATTATTTTCACCATACCCAACAGCTCAAGAGATTTCTCAGTGTGTATGGATACCTCAAAATCATGAATGAGCTATGTATTGATGCAAAATGGGAAGATAGTTGATTATGGATCCAGATAACTCAAGGATCATGAAATAAACTATTTGACCCATGATTTAAAGTTGGCAGCAGTAGTACTTGTACTGAGGATATGGTACTATTATGTACATGGTGAGAAATTTTGGGTATGCACTGATCATAAAGCCCCAAGTATCTGTTTTCACAGAAAGAGGTAAATATGAGAATACATAGTGGGTTAGAGCTTCTGAGAGATTTTGATTGTGGAAAATTGTACCACCCAGGAAAGGCTAATGTGATGGTTGATGCCTTGAGCAGAAAGAGCCTCGGGATGGTATTACATATGATAGTAAGGGAGCGTGAGCTGCTAGAGCAGTTGTGAGCCTCAGTATTAATGTGATCCCTTCTGATGATGACAGTGATTGTGTGACAGCTAGCCTGAGACTAGAATCGGATGAGAGTGCCCGGATTTGACAGGCTTAGCGTGATGATCGGCATGGTGTCGATAGTTTGGGTCAGATTCAGAAGGGTACAGTGACGAAGTTCACAGAGAGTGTTGATGAATTACAGAGAGGTTCAGAGACAATATAAGTGCTCCCCAGGACCACAGTTGATGAGATAGTAATATTGTCAGAAGCTTACTCTTCGGGATATACAGTGCATACGGAAAGTAACGAATATATATATGAAATCCTCTGAAAAGGGTATTGGTGGTCAGATGTGAAAAGAGATATGGTAGAGATTGTGGAAAAGTGCCTAGTATGTCAGCAGAATAAGGTAGAGTATTAAAAGTCTGTAGAGTTATTGCAGCCTCTACCAATATCGACACGGCACGAAAATGAGAGCAAGTCTCCATGAATTTCGTGATGAGTTATAGAGGACTCAGATGAGTCACGAGGCTATTTAGATGATAGTCGCTAAGTTGACTAAGTCTACCCACCTTCTGGTTATGAAATCCCCAGATACTCAAAGTGTGTATGAGGATTCAGGTATAAGGAAGATTGTGGAACATTATGTAGCGTTCCAGTGAGCATGGTATCATATTGGGATTCCCACTTCACTTCCCACCTCTGAGAATATTTTTCAGGAAGCTATGGGAACTTGATTGAGTGTTAGCACAGCTTTTCATCCTCAGACAGATGGTCAGTCAGAGAGGACTATACAGGTTCTAGAGGATACGATGAAAGCGTGTGCCATTGATTTTATAAGCTCCTGGGATGATCAGTTATTACAAATTGAATCCATCAATAACGACAGTTGTCACTTGAGTATCGGGATAACAAGATATGAGGCATAGTATGACTGTAGGGGTTGTTTCCCCGACTTGGATAAGAAAAAGTGGGTGACAGATAGAAATTTCTTCCGAATTAGTATAATAAGTCTCTAAGGATGTTCAGTTGAGGGAGAGATTAAGAACAACTCAGAGCAGACAAAAAGCATTGGAATTCCCCGAGGGTGAATCTGTATTGTTGAAGTTATTTGTCCTAAGGGAATAAGGACATAATGAGACTCGGGAAGAAGGCAAATTGAGTTTTGCTAAATGGAATTTTTGCGAGATTGGACAAGTGGGAGATAAGACCTGTAGGTTGGCGTTATCACCTGAATAAACAGGCATCCACATGTGTCTCATCTTTTGATACTTCGGCAATACTATCCAGATCCAGCATAGGTGATCGGATATGAACTTCAACAGTTTAGCTCAGTGCAAATATAAGTGATGGTGGTCCTATCATCAAAGTCCGTGTGTAGAAAGATTGACCAACCAGAGATCGCCATGTGTCAAACACAAGATAAGCCACGTGGCTGTTACAGCGACAGAGCTCCATGCGGCAGAGTAGCTTGACATGCGACAGAGTCTCGAGGAGATAGAGACTCTGTCGCGTAGGCTTTGTGTGGCACTGTATGTCGCTATAGACCTCTACCGCATACTCTGCTACAGACCTCTACCGCATACTCTGCTACAGACCTCTACCGCATATCCTGCGACAGACCAATGTCGCCAACTCTGCGACAAAACTCTACCGCGTAGACCGCTGTAGAGGTCCACACATGAACTCTGCCGCCTTCCAGACTCACCCGCAGGTTGTCTAGCCCGAAACGCGATAGAGTGTTCAATGACTCTGTCGCGGCCAAACACGTGCCTGGACCTCAGCTCGAACCGACTCGGAAGAAACTTATAAATACCCCAGGTGAGCTCTTAGAAGAAGAGGACAGAAAAAAATAAGACTCTTGCTTCTGAAGAACACAATTCTCTTCCCCCTATATACAAAACTTCAGTTTTCTAACTTAATCATTGGAGTACGAGTGTAGGGACAAATCCCTGCGCCCTCTGATTCCTATCATTTTTGCAGAATATACGAAGAACGCGTGGAAGAAATCACATCGACGTCACCTTTTTATCGTTAGCGCAATCTGAATACGTGGAAGTTGTAATCCCGTTGTCATTTTATTCGAGGCAACATCAATTGGCGCCGTCTTGGGAATCAGAACAAAAAGTCAGGTTCCCTATCAAAATGGTGAGGACACGTTCTACAGCAGGAGGGACAGGGGAGTAGAATTCTGTGAGTCCCCCTGTCAGGTTAGAACCAAGACGAAGACATAGTGAAAGGGATGACAGAGGAGCCTTAGTTTCTCTAGAGGAATTTGAGACCCTGAAACGCAAAAACGAGGAGACGACGACAGCGTTGAAAGCTATGGTGAGCTTTTTTAGAGACGCTCTCCCCCAATTCAGCTTACCCCATGAAGTGCAGCAGTTGGTGGGGGAAAACATCCCGAGGCAGACGTATGAAAGAGGTCAACCCTCCACCCGGGTGAGTGTTGGACAAGGAGCAGGAGCGCTAAATGATGTCACGGGATTAGCCCCAAACTCTGCCGCATTTCAAAGGAATCACCCTGTGGCAGGGTTACGGGAAGTGAATGCTACCGTTGACCCAACGCGTCAGAGCTCTCCCATGACAGACAGGCGGCAGAGCTCACCCGGGGACCGCAGACTTCAGAGCTCTCCCGCAGCAGACAGGCGACAGAGCTCACCTGTAATCCGCGGACGGCAGAGCTCTCTCGCGACAGACAGGCGGCAGAGCTCACCCGTAATACATGGGATGCAGAGCTCTCCCACAGCAGATCGGTGGCAGTACTCGCCCACGGTCCGTAGACCTTAGAGATCTCCCGCAGCAGGCATACCGCAGAGCTCACCGGCGGACCAAGGGCGGCAGAGTTCACCCGCAGCACCTGTGCGGCAGAACTCACCCGCAACAGATAGGCGGTAGAGCTCACCCGCAGTCATCACGCGGCAGAGATCTCCCGCAGCACGTATGCGACAGAGTCCTCCCGCAGTCTATAGGCGGCAGAGTTCTCCCACATGGTGCAGCCTTTCTCCCGTTGAGTTGGAACATGAGTTCGAAGAATATAGAGCTGGGGAGCAACGAAGACAGAAGGGTTCTAACCCACGAGACGGTCTCGAAATGTCGAGTCCCAGAATGAGAGGTGCTGGAAGGGGTGCTTATCAGTCAGACTCTTCTAGACCCGAAGGGACGAGATCGTACTCAGTTTGAGAGCCGAAAAATGTGGAGAAAGTTGTCCAAAGGATCTTGGAGAAGAGAAAACTGGTGTCTCCGGACGATAGCCAAAAAAGAAGGATTCCGTTTAGTCCGAAGATTATGAACAAACCTTTACCGAAGAAGTTCAAGATGCCTTCCATGGCCACTTATACCGGCAAAGCAGACCCCTATGACCACGTACAAAGTTACGAGTCCCTCTTGTTGCTGCATGGGTGGGAGGGCAAAATTATGTGCAGGGCTTTTTCTCTCACACTGTCCAGGCACGCTCTAAAGTGGTTCAACGAGCTGAGTGAAGGTTCAATCTCCTCCTTCGACCAATTGAGAAATGAATTTCTGAAAGTCTTCATGATCCACAGTCAGAGGACGAAGGACGCTACTTATCTACTCACTCTTAAACAAGGGAATAAAGAATCCTTGAAGAGCTTTGTAGATCGCTTCCGAGATGAAACCTTGAAGGTGGAAGATCTATCGGTGGGGGTAGCCATGGCTGCAATGTTGCAAGGGACGAGCTCCGAAAAGCTACAAGAATCCCTCTCTCTTGATCAACCGATAACACTCTCCGATCTCTTTGCGAGGGCCAATAAGTATGTAGCCCAAGAAGAGTTGATGAAGATGATACAGCCCAGGGAGGCCAAGGAAGGGAAGAAGAGAGAGAGAGAGATACACCCAAAAGAAGCTCTCCAAAACCCGTGAGAGTAGACAAAGCCCCTAGGCTCAGGTATGAAGGTTATACCAGGTTGAACGAGCCTCGCACCGCGATACTGGCAGCTATCGAAGGGGCAGGATTGTTGGAATTCCTCAAGAAGAAGATGGGAGATGTAGGACGAAACTCTGATGCCTACTGTGAATTCCATTGCGCTCACGGCCACCCAACGGAGAGATGCAGAGATTTAATGGATCAGCTAGAGAGACTAGCCAGAGAGGGAAAAATCAACCGCTTCCTGTCGAGAAGTGAAAGACCCCGTTATCCTCCGCGTGACCAAAGGAATGACCGTCCACGGACTGGGACAAATAATGATAACGGAAGAAATAGGCCAAGGAATGAAGCATTTAGGCCTATGGTCCCTCGTGCCAATCCGCCGAACAACGAACCTACCGCCCCGACAATAAATGTTATTGCAGGAGGGGAATCGATGGCGGGAAGCTCCTCTACTTCCCGTAAGAGCTACGCAAGGCAGGCATATCAGGTTAACATTGTAATGGAGGAGAGAGCGGATGAAGAGCCTATCATGTTCACCCCAGCTAACAAGGGTGACATCGTCATGCCCTATGACGACCCAATGGTGATATCCGCAGTAGTGGCGAAACACCCGGTGAGCAGAATCCTGGTTGATAATGGGAGCTTGGTAAACCTAATCTATTGGAATTGCTTCGAAAAAATGAGCATATCTGAAGATAGGTTAAGGCCTGTCACGACGCCACTATACGGATTTATGGGCGAAAGGGTAAAGGTAGCTGGGTCCATAGAGTTGCCTGTGACTCTTGGTGAAAACCCAAAGGATGTGACCCGGCAAGTATTATTCATGGTAGTAAGGTCAACCTCCACTGCTTACAACATAATCCTGGGTAGACCTGTACTGAACGACATGAGGGCGATGATATCCTCTTGCTATCTGTTAATGAAGTTCCCCACTCCCAACGGAGTTGGGCAAGTGCGAGGAGATCAGAAGAGTGCCTGCACTTGTTACATCGCTTCTACCGCCAACAAAGGAGCACAAAGAAAGGAGACTTTGTGCATAGAGGATCCGCCCAAGCCTCAGCCCGTAGAGGAAACGGAAGCCATTGAGCTAACAAGGGGAGATGGAGAGAAGAAGGCATTCATCGAGACTCAGCTAAACGAACAAGCAAGGAGTGAGATAGTTGAATGCCTGAGAGAAAACTTGGATGTTTTCGCTCGGACCCCAGCGGACATGCCCGGGATTAATCCCAAAGTGATCTGCCACGAGCTCAATGTCTTACCCGGGCACAGGCCTGTCAAACAAAAAAAGAGAAACTTTGCCCCGAAAAGACAAAAAGCAATTACTGAAGAAGTAAATAAGCTCTTCAATGCCGGATTCATTCGAGAGGTCTACTACCCTGAGTGGCAAGCCAACGTGGTAATGGTAAAGAAATCTAGTGGGAAGTGGCGAATGTGTGTAGATTTCACCGATCTGAATAAAGCCTGCCCTAAAGATTCGTACCCCCTACCTCGAATAGATAGACTTGTAGATGAGACATCCGAATATGAACTCCTCAGCTTCTTAGACACCTTTTCTGGATACCACCAGATCATGCTTCACCCAGAAGATGAAGAGAAGACTTCTTTTATAACTGACGACGGAACATATTGCTATCAGGTAATGTCGTTCGGTTTAAAGAACGCTGGAGCTACATATCAGCAAATGGTGAACAAAGTATTCAAAGATCTTCTGGGAAATACCATGGAAGCCTACGTGGACGATATGATCATCAAGAGCCAAGCAGGAGAGTCTCATGCTCATCAGATGTCTCGGGTATTCGAAGTACTGAGGAGATTCAATTTGAAGCTAAACCCCAAAAAGTGCTCGTTCGGGGTGAGATCAGGAAAGTTCTTGGGCTTCATGATCACCAACAGGGGTATTGAGGCTAATCCCGAAAAGGTGCAGGCAGTCATTGACATGAAACCCCCAGCCACCGTAAGAGAGGTCCAGAGATTGACAGGCAGAATAGCAGCTCTGAATCGCTTTTTGTCAAAGTCAGTAGAAAGGAGCTTGCCTTTCTTCAAAACTCTACGGGGAGGAAAGAATTTTGAATGGTCGGGAGATTGCCAAAAGGCCTTTGAGGACCTCAAAGAATATCTTAAGCAGTTACCTTAGCTGACAAGGTCCCTCGAAGGGGAACAATGGTATATGTACTTGGGAATCAGTGATCACGCCGTCAGTGCGGTGTTACTAAATAAGGATGAAATGGTGTACCGTCCCATCTACTATGTGAGCAAAGTGCTGCTAGACCCGAAAACCCACTATCTGCTTACCGAAAAGCTAGTGCTAGCCCTTGTGATGGCCTCGCCCAAGTTGCGCCCTTATTTTCAGGCTCACCCCATTATTGTCCTGACGGATCAACCGTTAAGACAAATCCTTCAGAAGCCTGAACACTCAGGAAGACTAGTGAAATGGGCAGTGGAACTCGGAGGATACGATATCACGTTCCAACCCAGACAAGCCATCAAGGGTCAAGCTTTGGCAGATTTTATAGTGGAATGCACTAGCCCGAGTGACAGCGATGAGAGGGAAGTTCAACCATGGTTACTGGATGTTGACGGGGCATCAAGTGCAAATGGAAGCGGGGCAGGTGTAGTCTTGATATCACCAGAAGGGAAATCCCTGGAATACTCCCTACGGTTTAGGTTCCCCAGCTCAAACAACATAGCGGAGTACGAGGCTTTGATAGCCGGGATGAGGCTGGCCGAAACGCTGCAGGTTCACCAACTGGTAGCACGTAGTGACTCTCAGTTGGTGGTGAACCAGTTCAACGGATAATATGAGGTTAGAGAACCGATGTTGGTCCCTTACCTGAAGAAAGTCCAATCTTTGGCACAAACTTTTACAAGCTTTCAGCTGATACAAATCAACTGGTCTGACAACACACATGCTGATTCATTGTCTAAGTTAGCCTTTCCACCGAAACAAGAGGAAGGATAGTGAAGGTTGAGAGGCTCGAATGGCCTAGTATAGAGGAAGTCGAGGTCTTTGACATTGAAACTGGAGATGACTGGAGATCCCCATTCAAACAATATCTCACTGAAGGTACAATCCCCTAAGATAAGGATGAGGCTCGTCGCTTAAGAATACAAGGGGCGAAATTCACACTCATCAACGGGGAACTGTACAAAAGGGGATACTCATCACCCTTGTTAAAGTGTCTGGGGCTGGAGCAAGCAAATTACGTCCTAGCTGAAGTACATGAAGGAATTTGCGGCGAAGAGCTAGAGCCCTTGCTGCTAAGATACTACGAACGGGCTTTTACTGGTCGACGTTGAAAAAAGACGTAATGGACAAAGCCCGCAGGTGTGACAAATGCCAAAGGTTTGCACCAATAACGACAGCCTCGGTAACTCCATCCCAAGGTACGATACAGCCAATTCCATTCGCACAATGGGGGTTGGACATTTTAGGACCTTTTCCATTAGCTACGGGCCAACAAAAATTCCTGTTAGTCGCCACCGACTACTTCACAAAGTGGATTGAAGCAGAACCCTTAGCTACAATCACAGAAAAGAAAGTCGAGACGATGGTATGGAAAGACATTATCTGTCAATTTGGAATTCCATGCATCTTAAATGTCGACCATGGAAAGCAATTTGATTGTAATGCCTTCCGCGAATTCTGTAAACGCCTCGACATTCAACTAAGGATCTCTTCGGTGTCATATCCTCAAGCCAACGGACAGGTCGAAGTCAGTAAACGGACTATTCTTCATGGGCTGAAAACTAGGCTAGACAAAGCTAAAGGTACATGGGTGGACAAATTGCCTAGTGTTTTATGGGCATATTGTACCACTAGTCGGGTGTCAACCAGAGAAACGCCGTTCAGCCTCGTGTATGGCACTGAAGCGTTGATCCCCGTGGAAATTGGAGCACTGTCACCCAGGATGGTGCCCTTAGTAGAGGAAGAGAATTCACAAGCGCTGAGGGAAAGCCTAGATCTACTTGAGGAACATAGAGAAGTTGCGGCTATTCGATTGGCATCCTATCATCAAAGGGTGTCTAACTACTATAATAGCCGGGTGAGAGACAGACCAATGTCTGAGGGAGATCTAGTGCTCAGAAAGTCACACATCACCAATGCTTTAAGAGAAGACGGAAAGTTTAGAGCCAACTGGGAAGGTCCATACCGAATCAGACGAAAGATTGGGCCCAACACCTGTATCCTGGAAACTCTACAAGGAAAGAAAATAGGGAAAACATGGAATTCAAATCACTTAAAACTGTATTTGAATTAATCGCTAAATTTTCTTTCTTGAACGTTATAATCTCATATTTTTTACTATCACAAGATACTATTATTGTCATACGTTTCCAGCTGTTATATATCTAAATTCTGTGACAGGATACAGAAGAGCCGTAAGAGCCTGAGACGCTATGCGTCACTGTGGCCAGGCGTATATTCAGAAGAGCCGTAAGAGCCTGAGGCGCTATGCGTCACTGTGACCAGGCGTATATTCAGAAGAGCCGTAAGAGCCTGAGGCCCTATGCGTCACTGTGGCCAGGCGTATATTCAGACGAGCCGTAAGAGCCTAAGGCGCTATGCGTCACTGTGGCCAGGCGTGAACAATCAGACGAGCAGTAAGAGCCTGAGGCGCTATACGTCACTGTGGCCAGGCGTATAATCAGACGAGCCGTAAGAGCCTGAGGCGCTATGCGTCACTGTGGCCAGGCGTACAATCAGACGAGCCGTAAGAGCCTGAGGCGCTATGCGTCATTGTGGCCAGGCGTACAATCAGACGAGCCGTAAGAGCCTGAGGTGCTATACGTCATTGTGACCAGGCGTACAATCAGACGAGCCGTAAGAGCCTGAGGCGCTATGCGTCAGTGTGGCCAGGCGTATAATCAGAAGAGCCGTAAGAGCCTGAGGTGCTATGCGTCACTGTGGCCAGGCATATAATCAGTAAGAGCCTGAGGCGCTATGCGTCACTGTGGCCAGGCGTATAATCAGAAGAGCTGTAAGAGCCTGAGGCGCTATGCGTCACTGTGGCCAGGCGTACAACCAACGAGCTGTAAGAGCCTGAGGCGCTATGCGTCACTGTGGCCAGGCGACAAAAATATAAAGGCTGTAAAAATTGAAGACGCACTTGCGTCATAGTAATCACGCCTCAGAAAACGATATGTTTATACGAAAAACTCTTTCTGAAAATATATCTTTCTATCAAGAGTTGGGGAGCATACACGAATACATTCAAAACAAATATGTACAAGCAAAATAAACAAACAGACAAAGGATGATAAATGATAAATAGAGAAGTAATGTGATACAAAGCATGAACAAAACTCTGGATTTCATTTCATTCAAAAAATCATTACAAGTAGATCTTTAGTAGATCTTTACGATTACATCTGACAAAAGTATAAAATCAAAACAAAATGACAACAGAATACTTGAAAAGAAAAAGAAAAACAAAAACTCAATCTTCAGGAGGAGGCTGGAGATCAGCTGCAGACGGACCCTCGCTCCCTAAGGACTGCTGACCCTCCTTACTGTCCAAGTCAAGAAGAGCGCCAATAGGCTCGGGAGCATCGCCCAGGTCCGCGGGCTCCCAAGGACCGGTGAGGTTGGCTAGATCGTCCTAGGCAGTCCTCTGGAAAAGCTCGTCCACTGGCTCTGCCCCGGGTTCATATTTAGTCCAGTCGGGAGCCTCAAACAGCATCGCCTCGTCCGTGTACTGAAGCTCGGGGAATTCCTCTCCTTCCCTATGCTTCTCTAACCATGACCGAGCAAGGTAAAATCCGTATTTCACGTAGGGATTCGAGAAATCCTCCTTTCGCCTTAAGCAATCCTTGGAAAGGCGGTACTCCTTCACGGCCTCTGCCCGTATACTATCGATCTCCACTCGGGTCAGTATAGGAGTAGCTTGACTTTCTAACTCGGCAATGCGATGCTCGACCTCCTGATTACGAGTGAGCAAGGACCTGTAGTTGGACTGCATACGATCCAGCTCGGCATGGGCCTCCTGAAGATCCTCGTGGAATTTACTTGATCGGGCCGCCTCGACGGTAAGATCCCCCTTGGCCTGGTCCAAATCCTGTCGTGCCTTTGAGAGCTGCTCCTCTAAATTCCGTACCACGTCTGGAAGTTTGGACAAGTTGTTGACAGTGTTCGATAGCTCCATAACCTTGTCTTTTAACTCCCAGATTTCCTTATCGGCTCGCTCCCGATAGGCCCGGTGTTGAGCGTTATTGGCCATGGTCCTCTGAGCCAGCTGCAAAGAAATACAAAAAGTCAAACTCAAAAGCACAGCAAAAAGAGGTTAAACAAAGGGGAACATAAAAATTACCGTTATCGCCTCCATATCAGCCAAGTCCTCTCCCTCCGGACAGTTCCTGAATATTCTAACCTCGTCCCTTGGGAGAATAGTAGCCCAACTCAGTCGAGAAGCTACCCCGGGAGTATCCAAGGTATCGTTGTCACGAACTCCTGGGTAAACCCAAAACTCGGCCCCCCTCATGATAAAACCACCGTCCACAGGGTAGGACCTCTCATCAATGAGGCCTACCCTCAGGAGAATTGGCCTAGTCACCATCAACGCCTCGACATACAAGCGCCTCCGGTTCTTTCGCTGGGAAGGAATTATGTTGCACTCAGCGCGCTCTTTGGAGCGAGACCGTCGAAGAGGAAGGAACTCTTCCCCTATCCTGAGAGGGATCCCTTTGTTCCGGGGGAGGATGAGGCATCGCTGGCCTAGAAACGGGAGGTGTCCGAGCCCGAGGCAACTGAGAAGGGACCGGTGCCTCGCTACGAACATCGTCAGCTACACGCGGCCTCTTCCTGGTGGGAGCACTAGATGGACAGGCCTCTGATGTTTGACGCGCTAAGGATCTTCGAAAGTGACTCATTTATGCAAAAAAGAAAGAAAACAAATAAGTGGTCAAACACTGATCAAAAATAGTAAGCAGTAAAAGGAATAAAAGGTTACCGTCAGGAGAATCAAAATGCTCCTGAAGGGACTCTATATTTATCGTGTCGTCGTCAGGGAGCACCATGAAAGTTGAACCGAACCCTTCCCAGCCAGTCAGGTCAGCTAAAGGTTCGCTACCAGAACTAGACTCTACATTGGTGCTCCCTATGTCTTCCTGTGGCCTAGGAGGGTCGGGGTTCAACTCAAGAGAAATTGAAGGTGGAGGATCAGAAGAAGGGACAGAAGGGCCGACAATAGGGATAGGACCCACGCCCCAGCCAGCTAATATCAAATTTTCATTTGATAAAAGGCTGTCAAGGCTAATGGGTCTATCCACCAATAACCTATCGACGTCTGAGGCCAGCTGTTCTCTAAGAGTAGCAATCCGGGGGCCCTTGGGGATTTCACACCTAGTCTCCCAGCGAGTAGGGAAATCCAGGCCCCCAGGCATCTCCACAACAAGCCACTTCGATTCAAAACCGTGGAGCTTATTCGAATAGCCTATTCTCGAATCCCGACATATACACCCGCTGAAGTGAGTAAGGGACTAGACCGAGGCTACCTCGAAATCTGAAAAAGACATCGAGAAGGGGAAGAGATGGAGAAACACCCCTTAGGTGGCAATGCACGGTAAAACCTATTAACTGCATCCATGCGAGAGGATGCAGCTGTCCGGGGGCAATCCTATGAGTCCTAAGGCAAGAAGCCCCAAAGTCGGACAACGGGAAGCGGAGTCCTAATTCTAAAGCTGCCCTAAAGATAACTACCCCGTCAGACACACGACGTATGTCACTTTCCTGAGGGTTGGAAGTCTATAGGAGTATCCCTCGGGCAAAGGAAACCTAGATACTAGGTCTTGGACGTCGGCTTCCTTCAAAGTCGACTTGACACCTAGGTCTATTTGTTTTCCTACACCATGGCCAACCATTTTAGAAGTTCGGGGGAAATCAAAAACAATTATGGACGACAGAGTTTACCTAAAAGGAAGACAACAAAAGAACGGGTGACACAGTTTCAAGATCTGGCGATAGACTTGCGACACTGTAACGTCACGAGGCAGAGTTGTGGCAGGGTTGCGACAGAGTGCGAGAGAATCTGCAGGAGAGTGGTCTTCGCGAGAGAACTCAATAGCGATTGTGACAGCAGGGACCCAGTATATATAGGAGCGCGACTGCGCCACGCCCGCGCAAGGATCCGCCCCGACCCGAAAAAAGCAAATTCAGACCCGGATCCTCTTTCGCAGGAAAAATTCCTACCAAAGAGTGGGGAGCAATTGATGGTGGTCCTATCATCAAAGTCCGCGTGTAGAAAGATTGACCAACCAGAGATCGCCACATGTCAAACACAAGATAAGCCACGTGGCTGTTACAGTAACAGAGCTCCATGCGGCAGAGTAGCTTGACATGCGACAGAGTCTCGAGGCGATAGAGACTCTGTCGCGTAGGCTTTGTGGGGCACTGTATATCGCTACAGACCTCTACCTACCGCATACTCTGCTACAGACCTCTACTGCATACTCTGCTACAGACCTCTACCACATATCCTGCGACAGACCTATGCCGCCAACTCTGCGATTATCGTGTGGACGGCAGTAGAGGTCCACACATGAACTCTGCCGCCTTCCAGACTCACCCGCAGGTTGTCTAGCCCGAAACGCGACAGAGTGCTCAATGACTTTGTTGCACGTGCCTGGACCTCAGCTCGAACCGACTCAGAAGAAACTTATAAATACCCCAGGTGAGCTCTCAGAAGAAGAGGACAGAAAAAAAATAAGACTCTTGCTTCTGAAGAACACAATTCTCTTCCCCCTATATACAAAACTTCAGTTTTCTAACTTAATCATCGGAGTGCACGTGCAAGGACAAATCCCTGTGCCCTCTGATTCCTGTCGTTTTTGCAGAATATATGAAGAACACGTGGAAGAAATCGCATCGACGTCACCTTTTTGTCATTAGCGCAATCTGAATACGTGGAAGTTGTAATCCGTTGTCGTTTTATTCGAGGCAACATCAATAAGTATATTGAAAAAGTTGATTCGGGCATTAAATAGGAAAGAGAAAGTATTGAGGAGTAAGATGATCTCCCTAATTAAAGTCCTTTGGTAGTATTACACTCTGAAAAAAGGTCACATGAGAATTAAAAAGTATGATACGATTGATGTACCCGGACTAGTCTATGGACTCATATGACTTGGTTCTAATTTGGAGGACCAAATTCCTTAAGTGGGGGAGATTATGTAAGACCCGATTTTATTGTAAGAGCAAAAGGGAATGAATAGAAATTTACGAGTGCATTTAAAAATGCAAAAGGACTGAAATGGAATTCCCGAACACGTTGAAGGGCAAAATGGTCAAAAGATCAAAAGTCAGTATAAATTTGATGAGAAAAATTTATTAAAAATAATAGATTGAGAAATCTTGGTAAATAAAGGTGAAATAAATTTGTTCTGGGTTAAATTGATCAAGATATCAATTTATCAAAATTAATCAGGATTTTTACTTCGAAAAATAATCCTAAAAATAATCGAAAAATATACCGAAAATGGTTAAAATAAATTAAATAAATGAATTTAGAATAAAATAAGAAATTTGTAGATATTTGTAGAATATTTATGAATATTTTAATGATTAAAATATAATAAAAATAAATAAATAAATAAATAAATAATAAAAATAAAAAATAAAAAATAAAAAAATAATTAATTAATTAGTTAAAAAAAGAAGAAGAGAGAATTGAAAATTGGGGAGAGAGAAACGAAAAACGGAAGCCAAAAAATCGAGGAGACCACCGGCGAGCCACCGGCTGCCAGAGACCCAGGCGAGGGCCGGCGAAGGCTGCCCGACCCCGGGCGACTTCACAGGGCCGGCGACGCGCCGTGGAACTCGTCGGAGATCGACGAATCGGGGAGAGAAACCGTGGGGGAAAGAGCTCCGATTGGCGGCTACCGGCACCTATTTGACCCCAACCACCTACCGTCGAAGGTTCCCTAAGTGATGCCGAGCAGATTGGTGGTGGCCACGGTAGCAGAAACCGACGGACGGCGTCGAAAACGGTGAAAAGAGGAAATAGGTACCGACGGTGGAGAGAACAGGCCAGACCGACGACTTTTCGACGACCTCGACCAAAGCCGACCCCAGATCTGAGATGCGGACGACCCAAGGAAGCCACTGGCGGAGGAAGCCGACGCAGAACCGACCGGCAAGGCCGTGAACCGGCCGAACCAGAGTGAACGGACGGTCTGAACCGGACCGAACCGGTTCAACCAAGAATGAAAGGAAAAAAAGGAGAAAAAGGGAAAAAGAAAAAGAGGAAAAATTGAGAAAAAATCTCGACGATGTAATTGAGCTACGGGTAAGTCAGTAGCGGTCGAAATTGATCGATTTAAATTTTGGAATATTTTATTTGATTAATTTTTGACTGGAAATTTACCCAAAAATTATGAAATTGTGTAGCTCGACAATTGGCATCCAACGAGAGCTCGAGACAACCTCAGTTTGCATACTAGCATGGAATCTCGGGTAAGTAACCCTTATTTACGATAATTTACATCGTTATACGTGCTTTGAATTTAATTATCGCATAAAATAAATTAAATTATGGAAATTTAGATAAATTGTCGTAAATAATAAATCAAGCTATTCGAGAGTTAGAACGAGGCCCAATAAATTGTTGGTGGGCCTAATGAGCCCAATAGGCCTCAATAATGTGAAAATTAAGTGAAAAATGAGCTTAAGGTCGATCAATGCCCATTAAGGTGCAATCGGGCCTAATAGGGGTAAAAGCGCCCAATGATGTAAATTAAGCCCAAAAAATAGGAAATACAATTAAATTGTATGATATCTGACCTGAGGAATATTTATACGTAGTTCCAGACATTGGGTTGGGAGCAGATCGGACTGCGTGACGAGACAGCAGTGGTAATGGAAATGTCAGACTCTACAGAAAAATAAGGTAAGGGAATTCTACGAACTGTTAGTGGTAACTTTACGAATTTTCAAAGTCATATGCAGTCTTTTAAATTATCTGAAGGGTCTAGAAGTAAGTTAATAATTTTAGTGCCCCGAATGGGCAAATTATCAAAATACCCTTGTTAAGGGTAAAATTTACAATTTTAGGAAAAATTGGGAGGAGCAAGAACAAGAGGTTCCTGCTCGTTCTGGAGGTGTTTTGATGCATGCATGAGTAGGCTGGCTAACCTTGAAAGAAAAATGCACAACATTGCATATTTTCAACGATGAAATTGTTTTGAGGAAACAGAGCCGCCTACGTGTTTTTATTGACATGTGACGTGCTAGAGCTCAACTCGCACGATATTTTGATTTGTGTTATGCATGCATTAGTGCTGGAGTGAGAGCTCGCACTAGAGTTTTACATGCATTGGTGCTAGAGTCCAACTTGCACCAGATTCTTTTTATACATATATATATATGATTTTCGTGACACGGTGCTAGAGTCTAACTCGCACTAAATTTTACATGATTTTCGTGACAGGGTACTAGAGTCTAACTCGCACCAGATTTTCACATGATTTGATGAGAGTGCTAGAGCTCAGCTCGCACTAGTTTTACTTGAATTGACAAGAGTGTTGGAGCATCGCTCGCACCCCCACCAATTTTTATGAGAACATGTAATGAGCCGTGCTTGGAGCATCGGATAGACTGTGTGTCACCGATTAAATAGGCTCGCACGTGCGTTTTGAGACATGGCATGAGTATAGAGATATGATATGGGTCCACGGAGTACGATGTACCGTGTGGCATCTTCGGATGCGTGGTATCTTCGGATACATGTGGCATCTTCGGATGCTTGGGATCGGATAAGACTGACGAGATGGACTGACCTACCTCCCGGGCGATTCTCGATCATGGTGAGAACCTGCACACTAGGATCCGTGTAGCAGAGGAATTCCTGAGGACACATGGCCATAGTCCTGGTTATTATCGATATACAGATGTTGCCTAGTCTCGTATGTTGACGATTTTGATGAGATCAAAACTGGGTTTTAAATCAGATTTGCATGATGTTATTTCCATGCTTTTTAAACCCATGTGTGATGTAAACTGATTTTCATGGTTTTGTGTGAGTCAGGATCACCCGAATGAGGGGTTGAGTCCTAACTTTATTGTGAAATTTTTAAATGAGGAAGAAATGATTTAAAAAGAGTTGCATGTTGAATTTTCCATGTGAACGTGTTTTACATGGCATCATGAATCATAGCATCAGTTTTAAAATGTGTGGAGAAAGGGTGGTTTATACATGGCACCACGTTCATGTAGGTAGTATGGTTACCTATTTGTTCGTAGGATTGCCTTATTGAGCTTGATGTGCTCACCCCTTTCATTTTCTCACACAGATAATCTCCAGTAGATGTTGAGGTGACTAAGTACTGCATTTCGGATATCCCTGCTGCCCATCACTTAAGGTATATACACTTGTATATATTGTATCTAAATAAGCATAGCACAGTAACATGTTTGTAAGTAACTTTAGGGGATGTATAAATATTGTAAATATTTATAAATGGCTGAGAAAGAATTAATTTGGTGGGACTGGCATTGACATCTAGCCCAATTATTAGTGGATTGCGATCACGATTCGGAGGATAAATAAGTATGAAATAAAAATAACAAAACGCGAAAAATTTACTCTGATTTTTGGGTAGTTTTAGGTCGTGACATGTATCTACTTACATAGTTAACTTTTCAATCATGTAATCCTTAGAACAACTTATTTCACATTATAATTTACTGCATTAATCTCAAATTTCCAGCAAATTCAATCTCCCCTAATTTAGCTTCATGTGACCGAATTTACCTACATGCACCTACTGAATTTTTTCTTCTTCAATTGTTACAATTCACACTTGCTGCAGTAAATTTGTACATGCATTATGTTTTTCTTCATTTTATCATACCAATTATATACTTAAAATTTTCAGAATTTAGAACTTTTAAATTAGCTAACAACTCTAATTCATGTGCATGTAACATTTTTTGGAATTTAAACAAACTAATTACACATATACATTAACATAACAGCAAACACATTGAAATTGCAGAATTTAACAATATTCTTACCCCAATTGCTCTAGCCGAACCTCCTAGCCAATTTTCCCCAAATTGCTCAAACTAATTTCTGCAATTTCAGGTTTAATCCCACTGTGTTACACGTTTGGAGCTTAATTGAAGGTGTTCTTCACCTAACCGAGGCACCTAGGCACTTCCCTCACCCATTAAGTTCTCGGTTCCAGCTGCAGTGTAGGATTTTCATGGCTGTTTGGAAGTTTCCAGGTAAGTGGGAGGTGCAAAACGTGCTGGTGGGTTTAAATGGTAAGTAATCTAAGTCTAATCTGGTTTCTAAACAACCTAAACTAACATGCAACTACAATTCTTAGACTTTTGTTGACTGTTTGAAGAAAATCTGGAAATGTGGGCTGTTTATGCGTGGATGACAATGGAGGGGTGAACGGTTGTTGCATGCAAGCCTAGGAGGT